>CM039675.1:244924992-246206096 GCA_022496015.1 Hordeum marinum | reverse complement strand
TTGTTGTTGTTGTTGTGGATGTTGCTGTTGCTGTTGTTGTTGCTGTTGTTGCCGTTGTTGTTGTTGTTGTTGTTGTTGTTGTTGTTGTTGTTGTTGTTGTTGTTGTTGTTGTTGTTGTTGTTGTCGCTACTGTTGTTGCTGCTGCTGCTGTTCCTATTGTTGTTGTTGTTGTTGTTGTTGTTGTTGTTGTTGTTGTTGTTATTGTTGTTGTTATTGTTGTTGTTGTTGTTGTTGCTATTGTTGCTTCTGCTACTGTTGTTGTTGTTGTTGTTGCTGTTGCTGTTGTTGTTGTTCTTGTTCTTGTTGTTGTTCTTGTTGTTGTTCTTGTTGTGGTGGTGGTGGTGGTTGTTGTTGTTGTTGTTGTTGTTGTTGTTGTTGTTGTTGTTGTTGTTGTTGTTGTTGTGGTTGTTGTGGTTGTTGTTGTTGTTGTTGTTGTTGTTGTTGTCTTTGCTGTTGTTGTTGTTGTTGTTGTTATTGTCGTTGTTGTTGTTGTTGTTGTTGTTGTTGTTGTTGTTGTTGTTGTTGTTGTTCGTACTGTTCTTTTTGTTGCGGTTGTTGTTGGTGGTGCTGTTGATGTTGTTGTTGTTGTTGTTGTTGTTGTTGTTGTTGTCGTTGTCGACGAAATCGCCTCCGTCGACGAAATCTGCTCCATCACTGCCGCCGTAGCGGATCCGCACCAAGTTAGGGTACGGATTTGACCTCCTTTGTGCTCCCTTCGGATTCTTGCACATTGGATTTGATTTTATATATAAGCCACTCCATGCAGGTATTCCTATCCACACAAAATCCCATAGGCTAGCGAACCATCGATTTTCTAGGGTTTTGCCTTCCGCCCAACGCAACTCGGTAGAACCGAATCAAGAATATCGGTACCACCGATTTTTGTTTCTGTGTTGGTGAGAACTGTCTTAGTGAAACTGAGCACTCCTTCTCGGTCTCACCGAAAAAGGGTGCCAAGTTTCTGTTAAAAGGGACAGTCAGTCTTGGTGTCACCGAAAATTTGGCTTCGGCCTTACCGATTTGTTTCTGACAGAATGCAAAACTTTGAAAATCTTTTGTTCAAAATTTCAAAAACCAGCTAATAATTTTGTGATGACTCATCTACTTCTTCTCATCTATATTCCATTCACAGGGTCAATATGTCAGATGCTGAGGACAGTCAGAACTTGCCACAGCAGGGTGCTGACATGAGTTCAGGCACAAGCCCAGAGTCTAGTTCATTTTCATATCCAGGCACCCCCAGCCCCCATGGGTTTCCCAAAGCTGCTACAAGGACCAGAAAGAAGCTGAATTCAGATGAGGAGGATTCAGACTTTATCCCTGAGGAGATTCTTGCTAAGAAGCAAGAGAAGGCTGCCAAGAAGTCAGCAACTGAAGCTACTTCCTCTCGAAGAGTTGTCAGCAAAATTTATGCACCTGCTTCAACCTTCAAAGCTCATGAGACTGCTAGGGTAACTATATCTGTTGAGGTCCCCGGGAAAGCTATGCCTAAGAAGGCAGGGAGAAGAAAGCAAGAAAGAGGATTATTCATATGCTTGGAAGACCTACCTCCATGTTTGAGGATCCAGAAGAAGCTGCTGGTGCTGATGCGGAAGAGGAGGAAGAGCATGTTGAGAAGGCCCCTCCCAAGAAAAAGCAAAAGAAGCTGATGGCTGATGCTATGCCAAAGACTAGCACATCCAAGAAGGCTGTTGGTGAGAAGCCTAAGAGGACATCCAGGCAGATCCAGCTTCTGAGAAAAACAAAGGGACTACTTCCAGAGTTGAAGATGATGATGACTTGACAACTTTGATGAAGCTCAGACCTCACCTTCCAGTACACAATGCCAGCTACTCGCTAGCTGAAGATATGAAAAAGAGGAAGGATTCAGGATTGAGAGCTTGGAGAGATATAGATCCATATGCACACAGGAAGAAAACTGTTGTTGACTACATATTTTATACCAAAGAGCAACAGGATTTCTATGAGACTGTGCTTTTTGACAAGAGTCCAGCTGTGAGTGATATGCGGTATGTTAACTGGAAATTCATTGAGAAAAACAAGGACTGCTTTCCAAGTGTCCAAGACAATTTCCACTGCATAGGTTTGGATGAGTTTGTTGGCAGAGAATTCACTGCTTGGAACGATGAGATGATCCTGCAATTCTACTCCACTGCACATGTCTATGGATATGGTAGAATTGTATGGATGACTGAAGGTGCAAGGTATGAATCGACTGTTGAAGAATGGGCTGCTATCTTAGGATTTCCAGAAGCACGGGATGGTGACTTGGATGTATACTCGGTATCCAAGGAGAGCCACAATGCTATGGAAAATATGTATAAGGAGATCCCTACTGCCAATGTGAAGTCTCACAGGCTAGGATCTATCTACTTTCTTCAGGCTGGCCTCCGCACAATGAACACCATTCTGAGGCATACTTTGATGCCCAAGTCAGGAGATGACAAGATGATCCAAGGCCACTCCATGAATATGTTGATCCACCTTGACAGACACACCAGGATCAGAGTCATGGATTTGATTGTTGAGACAATCAAGAGTGTTGCTGCTGACTAGAAGCGCTCTTGCTGTTATGCACCCTACATCCAGATGCTTATCAATTCAAAGTTGGAGAAGCACATTTTTGCTCTAGATCGTCTACATTTACCCCTACAGCCAGATCTCGAGGACAATGTTGTGGTGATGAACCCAGATCATCCTACTTTAGCTGCAGCTCAGGCAGAAGCAGAGGCAGCTCGAGCCGCTAGTGCTCAGGTCCCTAGATCCAGGAATGAGCAAATGGATCTGTTGATATAATCAGTTCAGGGTATGCATAAGGACATTAAGGGGATTCTGGACAACCAGACAATCTTGTGAGGATCTTTGAAAACAGGATCAAGACCCTTAATGATAGGGTGGATGGGCTGACTAAAACAGTCAATGAGCTCAAGAAGGAAGTTGACTCAGTGCCTCTTCCTCAGGCTACTTCTTCAGATGATGATGATGATGATGATGAGGATGAATCACCTCTCAGGACAGGCACACAATTTCATACCCAGGCCAGATCAGCCACTGTGCCAGCTCCAGACTTGAGGCTCCTGCTGCTATCACCTCAGCTCCTGCTCTATCTGTTCTAGTTCCTCCAGCTGCCACTCCAACTCCATCCACGACATCTGCAGATATCTTCGCCGATGTTGTTCTCTCGACTCCTTCATCAACAACCGGAGGAGATTAGCCCAAGAATGATTAGATGTATGCCTTTGAACTTTTTGGTAACTTGTTGCCAAAGGGGGAGAAGTGTATATAGATCTTTAGGCTTCAAGCGAGAGAGCGTTTTGGTGTTTGTTGATTTTCAAAACATTTGGTCTTTTGGTTGCTTGTGTTGAGCGTATGATCATGTGTGTTATGCTACTATTTTACGCTTTATGTGTGATGCTATTATTTCCTATCACCCTAATGCTTATGAGATGATCATTCACCTTTGCTTGATTGTGTTGTGCTTTGTTATTCATTCTAATTATTCTCGCACACGACCAAGTTGTATGTGACATGGAGGAAGTGTCCCATATACCTAATTGATTGTGCATTTGCATTCAAACGCAAATTTGAAATAATGCACAAATTTAGGGGGAGCTCTTTCTTATCACATACCTCTCAAAGCGACGATTATATTCATTGATTTTATCATATGTCAAAGCTTTGATCTATATGTTGTCATCAATTACCAAAAAGGGGGAGATTGAAAGCACATTTGCTCGCTTGGTGCTTTTGGTAATTAATAACAACATATAAGTCATTGAACTAATGTTTCCACCAAGTATATTTCAGGAAATGTTCAATGATAGGATTGGCGAAAGGAGACTATGGAGATACCCCAAGATGCAAGGAAATAGGTTGGCCAAGCTTCAAGCAAGAGGACTCTACATTTTATATTTGTGAGAAATCCCTTTGAGTCCATAGGAAAGCCAATACTATTAAAAGGGGGTATGGTTTTTATTGGTGAACAAAATGCTCAAACGTGCACAAGTGATAGTCGCCAAAAACATCCACAAACTCTCCCACCAAAGTCTGTTCTGTACCTAACACTCAAAATTGGTGCAACCAACTTTCCCATACCGGTGCCACCGATTCCAGAACCTAGACAGACTCAGCCAAACCCTAGCCACTTCGGTACAACCGATTCCATACCAGTGCCACCGAGTTTAGGTTGCCAACTTTCTGTTATGCAAATTCACATTATCAGTACCACCGAGAATGTTGGATCGGCGTCACCGAGATTGGAAATCTGACCGTTGGTCACCTTATTGGTGCAACTGAGTTTCCTATATTGGTCTCACCGAGATTCAAAAGTTGCCACCATTTGGTCACTTCGGTACCACCAAGATTAACACATTGGTGCACCGAGTTGGTCATTTTGTGTGTAACGGTTGGATTTTTGGGGATGCCTATATATACCCCTTCACCACAACCTACTCGAAAGAGAAGTACTCAAAACTATTCCACACTTGCCCCATCCAATTTTCTGAGAGAGAACCACCTACCCTTGTGTTGAGGTCAAGATATTCCACTCCAATCATATGGATCTTGATCTCTATCCTCCCCAAGTAGCTTTCCACCAATCCCATCTCTTCCACCATGCCAAATCTGTGAGAGAGTGATTGGGTGCTGAGGAGTCTATCATCTTGAAGCACAAGAGCAAGGAGTTCATTTTCGTTACCGAGCCTATTACCTTTTGGAGGGTGGTGCCTCCTAGATTGGATAGGTGTCGCTTGGGAGCCTCCTACTTCGTGTTGTGGAGTGAACCAAGAAGTTTGTAAGGGCAAGGAGATCTCCTACTTCGTGAAGATCTACCCATAGTCAGGCTAGTCCTTCGTGGACGGAAGCCGTTATGGAATAGTCAAGGTTGCTACTTCATGGACCCTTTTGGGTGGAGCCCTCCGTGGACTCTCGCGACTGTTACCCTCTGTGGGTTGAAGACTCCATAAACATGGATGTATGATAGCGCCACCAACGGAACCACGGGAAAAATCATCGTGTCTACACCTGCATTTGATATTCCTACCCTATCCCTTCTATACATGCTTGTTGTTAGTTTCCGCTACTATATACTCTTAGACTTGCATGTGTAGGGTGTACTTGACTTGCCATGAAATGCTAAAAACTGTCAACCCTAAAACTTGGTATAGGCAAAACTTTTATTTGGTCAAGTAGTCTAATCACCCCCCCCCTCTAGACATACTTTCGGTCCTACACTCGGTTGCATCGATAAGGTGAACAACGGTCAGATTGCCAGACTCAGTGACGCCGATTCAACAAACTCGGTCTGACCGATTTTGTACATTTGTGTAACAGGAAACTGACAACCCAAACTTGGTGGCACCGAAGCAGAATCGGTTGCACCGAAAGGTTAGGGTTTGGTTGAGTCTGTCTGATGGCTAAGAATCGGTGGCATCGAGTGGAAAGTGTTGGTTGCACCGATTTTGCGAATTTGGCTCTGGACAGACTTTTGTGGAAGAGTTTGTGGGCTTATGTGGTGACTATCACTTGTGCACGTATGAGCATTTTGTTCACCAACAGTACCTTACCCCCTTATGATAGTATTGGCTTTCCTATGGACTCAAAGTGACTTCTACAAAAGGTAAAATGTAGAGTCCTTTTGGTTGAAGCTTTGCCAATGTATTTCCTTGCATCTTGGGGTATTCCACAATCCTTTTGCCAACCCATCATTGAAATTTTCCTAAAACATGCTTAGTGGAAACATTAGTTCAATGACAAGTATGTTGTTATTAATTATCAAAACCACCAAGGGAGCAAATGTGCTTTCAATCTCCCCCTTTTTGGTAATTGTTGACAACATATACATCAAAGCTTCAACATATGATATAATCAACGAATATAATCATCACTTTGAGAAGTATGTGATAAGTAAGAGCTCCCCTAAATTTGTGCATTATTTTCAAATTTGCGTTTGAATGCAAATACACAATCGATTAGATACATGGGGAACTTCTTCCATGTGACATACATCTTGGTGGTGTGCGAGAGTAATAAGAGTTAACAACATAGCACAACACATTAAGGAAGGTGAATGATCATCACATAACCATCAAAAGATAGGAAATAGTAGCAACACACATTAAAGCGTATGATCAAACACAAATAAAAGTATATCACATCCAAACAAAAAGAACATGTGTAAACATTTTATCTTTTGAAAAACAGCGATAAAAACTAGACGCTCTCTCACTCGAAGCCTAGATCTATAGAAAACTTCTCCCCCTTTGGCAACAAGTTACCAAAAAGTTTGAAGAGATATAGCTAATCTTCCTTCTGCGGCTAATCTTCTACAGTGGTTGATGTTAGAGTCGAGAGAACTATCTCTGCGAAGACCTCTATTGATGTCCTGGACGGAGTTGGAGTAGTCATTGGAGGCACCGAAGGAGCTGATGGAGCTGAAGTCACTATTGCTGGAGTAGAAGATGAACGTCTCGTCTTCGGAGCTGGCATTGTAGGTGTCCTGGCTTGTGTCCTGAACTGGGTAGTAGTCCTGACAGGTGCACTATCCTCATCATCATCAGAAGACTCAGACTCTGAAGAGGTGCGACGGATAGGAGCTTCATCTACTTCCTTCTAGAGCTCGTTGACGGTCTTGGTCAGCCCATCTACCTTATCATCGAGAGTTTTCACTCTATCCTCAAAGATGTTCACAAGGCTCTCCTGACTATGCAGAATGGTTTTGATGTCCTTCTTCACGTGCATGAAAGTAGAGATCAAGAGATCCATCTGCTCGTTCCTGGATCTAGGGACCAAAGCACTAGTGGCTCTGCTGCCTTTGTCTCTGCCTGAGCTTGAGCTTGAGCTGCAGCTGATGTGGGATGGTATGGGTCCATCACCACAACATTGTCCTTGAAATCTGGTTGTAGTGGCAAATGGGGTCTATCCAGAGCAAAGATGTGCTTCTCTAGCTTGGAGTTGATGAGCATCTGAATATAGGGTGCATAGCAGCGTGAGTGCTTCTGGTCAGCAGCAACCCTCTTCACAGTTTCTACAATCAACTCCATCACTCGAATCCTGGTATGACTATCAAGATGGATTAGCATGTTGATGGAGTAGCCTCGAATCATCTTATCATCTCCAGACTTAGGCATCAATGTATGCCTCAAGATGGTGTTCATGGTACGGAGGCCAGCCTGGAGGAAGTAAATAGATCCTAACTTGCGTGATTGCAAGTTAGCACCAGGGATAGCATTGTACATATCCTTGATAGCATTATGGCTCTCTTTGGATTCAGACTAGAATCTTGTACCTCTAGGACTCCTAAGATGGTAGCCCACTCATCAACTGGATACGTATCTAGCTCCTTCAATCATACACACTATCCTTTCATCTCCATAGAAGTGAGCTGAGTAGAATTGCATAATCATCTCATCATTCCAAGTAGTAAACTCTCTGCCAACAAACTAATCAAGACCAATGTAGTGAAAGTTGTCTTGCACACATGGGAAATAGTTCTCATTTGCCTTGATATACTTCCAGTCAACGTATCTCATATCACCGATAGCTGGACTTTTGTCAAGCAAGATTGTCTCATAGAAATCTTCTTGTTCCTTGGTGTAGAACCTATAGTCCAATACAGTTTTTCTCCTCTAGGCATACGGATCAATAGATCTCCATGCCATCAAACCAGAATCCTTCCTCTTCTTCATATCCTCAGCTATTGGATGGCTGGCATTTTGTTCAGGAAGGTGAGGTCTAAGCTTCATCAAAGCTGTCATAGCATCATCATCATCACCTTCTCTGAAAGTAGATCCTTTGTTCTTCTCAGCAGCTGGAATATCTCTAGTAGTCCTCTTGGACTTTCCTTAAGCAACCTTCTTAGGTGTAGCATTGGTGCCCTTTGAGGGACATGGCTTTGGCATAGCATCTGCCAATAGCTTCTTTTGTTTCTTCTTGGGAGGGGCCTTGACAACATGCTCTTCCTCCTCCTCCTCAGCAGCAGCACCAACAGCCTCCTCTGGATCCTCAAACATTGAGGTAGTCCTGCCAACAACACGAATGAATTTCTTCTTGGCCTTCTTATCACCCGCCTTCATAGGCAAAGATTTCCTTGGGGGCTCAATAGTCATGGTAGCCCTAGCACTCTCAGGTTCTCTCATAGTCTCTGGAGGTGCATAAGATTTGCTGACCACCCTCCTCTATGAGGTTGCCTCATTTGTTGACTTCTTCTCTTGCTTCTTAGCAAGTAACTCCTCTGGCACAAAATCTGAATCCTCTTCATCAAAATTAAGTCTCTTCCTGGTCCTTATAGCAGTTTAGGCATACCATTTGAGGTAGGGGTGCCTGGATCTGAGAAAGAACCGTACTCAGGGTTAGTGCCTGGACTAATGTCAACATTCTGCTCCTGCAAGTTCTGGCTATCCTTTGATCCTGATATGTCTGACCGAGTGAATAGAGTTGGGAAGAGTGGAATAGAATAAGTCATCACAAAATGCAGTGTTTTTGAAGGTTTGAACAAAAGATTTCTCAAATGTTGCATTCTACCAAATGTATGTCGGTATATCCGAGACAAAAAATTCGGTCACACCGAGACTAACAACCTGCTTTCCAGGAACTTGGCACCATTCTCAGTTACACCAAAAATAGGCACTCGGTTCCACCGAGGTGTTCTCAGTGTGCCCGAAAACCAAATCAGTGATACCTATTATTTTACATCGGTTCTACCAAGATACATGAGGCGGGCGGCAAAACCTAAAAAAAATCCATCATTCACTATTCTATTGAGTATTCTTGTGGATAGATAGATGTGCAATCGGTGGCTTATAGATAAATCTAACTTCATTGCACAAGAATCGGAAGGGGAGCGCAAGAAGAATCGGATCCGTAACCTACCTTGGTGATAGTTCCGCTATGAAGAGGACAGCGGCAAAGATGCCTGTCGACGACGAAGATCCCAGCGGTGGAGGAGCGCGGTGAGACAAGGGTGACGACCAGGGGGTCCTTTTCGGCAGCTAAGGGTTCTGAGGCGCGACGGTTTGAAATTGAATTTCAAAGCGTTGGGGTCCAATGCTTATATACCCTTCACTGTCGGTGACACCGATTCTAAATTTTTGGTGTCACCGAGTTTCTCAACTGTCAGCTGACAGGGAAACTCGGTGTAACCAAGAATACTGAATTGGCAGTACCAAGATTGAAAAACCAGATCAACCCTAAGCAATCGGTGAAACTGAGTTTTTGAGTTGGTTCCACCGAGATGCACTTGGGAGGTTTTAATGTCAGTCCTTTGTCAATACGGAACTCCGAGTGCTCCTCACACAAAGAGATCGAAAAGTACTTGTTCAAATTTTGTGATGCAACTTGAATATAATATTATGTGAGAAAGCATTGATAACTAGAGGAGTGGTCCTAGGCATTCTTGTATATCCAATTGGCAAATGAAAAATAAAAAGACAAATAGCAACAATTCGATATCCTCGAATGAGTAAATAAATGTAGACCAACATGGTTATCGGCGATCTTGGAAAGGGGGTACCCAGACCTGCCTGCCTGTAGCCCAGGATGTGGCCCACTTCATCGACCAAATGGGACCAGGCGAGGCCCCACTCATGACAAGGCCCTCGCGAGGAAGAACAATGACAAGATCCGCGAAGAATGGGCCTCCTTATGACCCCTCCGGAGCGGCGGAGAATTATATGCAAGGCCCAGCTTCAGAAGTCAAAGATGACGCAAGGAAGGACAGACGAGCACCAGTGCGCCAGGCGGCATAGTTACCCCTTTGGTGCAAAGGGAGCAAGGACGTAGGCGGGTTTCGAAAGCATCCCCCAAAGCATTCCAGTGCAACAAGACTGCAACCACCAGCTCCGCGGGATGGACGTCATTGCTGAGCCGTCCCTGTAGCATCAAGAGCTACTTTGCATATGAAGACCGCCTTTGGGAAGGGCGAGCACGAACCCCTGTCCCCCTTCAAAATTGTCCATTGTGGGATCCCTTCCCGCTGTTGCGATAAGGGAAGAGGAACCGAGCCACCGCTATATATAGAGGGTAGGCTGCTTCGTAGAGGCGGACCGATCCGAACCCAATCGACAACCTCCACCACTCACCAAACCACAAGGAGTCTCAAACACCACTGAGAGTCCTCAGGAGGCCCCAAAACACTATACTCGTTCATCTACCTCACCTCCTCGAGAGGCAATCCACCAAAGCAGGAGTAGGGCATTACGCTTGGCAGCGGCCCAAACCTGGGTAAACTGTCGTGTTCATCTTCTTCCTCGTCATCGTGCGAGTTCTTTGCTGTGTTCATCGAGTAGCGAGCTAGGTCGGGCGAGGCTGCAGGAGATCTTCGCACACGCCCCTGTGTTCGAATCTTAAGGGTTTTGCGGAGCCTGAAATCCGACATTTGGCGTGCCAGGTAGGGGTCATGCCAAAATCTCCATTAGGTCTCGACCAGCTGACGCTCGTAGCACTCATGGTAGGAGGACGACGAGTCCGTGTGGAGCGGCAAGCCGCACGCGTGGCACGGCCGACGCAGGCGGGCCGGAACGCCCAACGGCGCTCTGCCACCCAGTCAGCGGGTGTCAACACCGGTCGGGTCCCTGACATGCGTTGGGGGTTGTCCCCTTCACCAACCACATGGCATGCCCCCGTCGCCCTGGCCCTTCCTCGCATTCAGGCCACGCCGCCGCTCTTCCAAGTTTGCCAAGACCCAACACACAGACATGTCACGCTCCTCGTGGTGCACGAGCTTCGGTGCCAAGGTGCCACCTACCATCGCTACACCGGCGAAGCCAGGCATGATCCTAAGCGCAACGCCGCCGCCAACGAAACCCAAGTGCACCACCACGGGCCCCATGCCCATGGACCCGCACAACCGGAGGCCACGACGCTTGGACCACACAGGCGAATTCAAGACAACTACGTCGGTCTGCCCTTTACGGGGACTTGGCTCGAGACGCCGGAGGCGCAGGACCTGGCAACGCAAGGGGGGGCTGGCTTCGTGCCTCTCGACACGCTTTCCGGGACCATGGAGGAGGACCGGAGGCTTGACTACACCTGCGCCCGGGGGCCCACGCAATTCGACAACAACCATGATGTCACGCGCCCGGGCCACGGAGAGAGCAGCACTGGCTACCACGGTAGTAGGAGACACACACGCGACCTCAGGAGGAGCCCCCGTGCGGATAGGTACGTACAACCTCACGGGGGTGGTTCGCGGGGCTGGCCTCACGAGGATGCCTGACACGGAGATCCTCGTGAGGCATGCCCGCTGGCAGGGAGCTGCTTCAGGCATACGTCAGGGTCTGGGGACCGGGGGTCACTCACCTAGGAACGGAGGATGTAACATGCGCCCTCGTATCCGGACCGAGAGGCCCCAGCTTGGGGATGAAGGGTGGAACACATGCCCATGTCTCTAGGGCGGACGATCCCAACCTGGAGGTCAAGGGTGGAACTTGTGCCCTTGTCTCGGGGGAGCGCGACACTTGCTTGGGGACGAAGGGTGGAACATACACCCATGTCGCCAGGACGGGTTTCGCTTGATCGCCGGCAGGCGAACATGTACTCGCCCATGTCCCCAAGCCCGGCTCGCCTACCCTGGGGACAGGGCCCAGAGTACCAGCATGGGAACCTCGGGGGCCCTAGCGAGCCGTGCTGGGGCAACTCCCAGGGAACTCAGGACCTTCTTCTCTGGCGGGCTCTCAGGCCAGAGAGCGCATGGGGCTTCCCCTACGCTCGAGGGGTCGCCCAGGGCAGAGCACACTTCGCCGCGACGAGCCCGGGGGCTGCGAGTGGGGTTCGTTCCTGCGAGGCGTGGGTCTCCCTATACACCCCCGGGACCTACATCAACCCATGACACTCTCACGTAATAATGAGCGGGTTGTATACGCCCGGAGCCCCCCGAGGACGCGGAGGGGTTCCTCCCACACAATGTGGCAGCTACACTCCAGAGCTAGCGGAGAAGTCAACACTAGCCATCAATGGCTATGCCCATGCAACGTGGATACCATACGCTTAGCGCTGGGGGAAGACGAAGGCAGGGACAACCCTAAAAAGCCGGATGCAGCCGTTTTCTTGCTCTTTTTGTATTTCAAGCCTTGGATGGCCCTTTTTGTGCTTGAGCTGTCAAAGCTCGAAGATTTTGTGATCCTATGTTTCAAAAGAAAATAGGGGCGGGGAGTTTTTCTCTTTGTTCTCTCATTTTTACCGATCTTGAGTTTTCTCTCTCTTTTTGGATTGGCATTTTGCGAGAAGCGGTGGGCTCTCACCGTAGCACGATGCCGCCGCATGTGGTCTCGAGGGGCCATAGGGCCTCCTGAGGCGGCACATGGAAGGACGGAATGGGGGATCGCTCAAGCGTCAAAGGGGGCTCCAGAGCAGCACGCCTCAGGAGCCTTACCGGTCATAAGGCCACTCGTCCCCCTGATGTCGTCCTTGGTTTCCGGTTGGCATCAGAAGTGTTAGGGCCTCGCCCCGTGAAGTGCGTCCTTGGTTTCCGGTCGTACCTAACGATGGTGGGGAAATGTGCGAGACTAGGACCTAACGACGTAGAGTGGCTTGAGCATCGAAAAAGGGGGCTCCTGGGCAATGTGCCTCAGGAGCCTTACCGGTCATAATGCCACTCGACTTCCTGGTGCTGTCCATGCTTTTCGGTCGGCATCAGGAGTACCGGGGCCTCGCCTCGTGAAGTACGTCCTCTCCAGTCGTACTTACCGATGGTGGGGAAATGTGCGGGACTGGGACCTACAGACACAGAGGATCGAAAGGGCCCCCAAACAGTCCCATGAGCAAGGGAGAAGCGCCTCAGACAGAACCACAAGTGCGAGCTAAATCGTTGCCACCCCGCAGGCGTTACAACCGGACTGGCAACAACACCGGACGAAAGGAACACGACGTTACACACCTCATCATCAGGGAACAGATTGGAAGGTACTGTCGAAATACATCAAAGTTGCCACTAGGCCATGTGCATAACCTGTCAAGAACACCAGAAGGCTGCTCAAGGGAAGCACACCGTCACCGAAACTCTTGTCACCGCCATCGAGCAATGGTCCCACGCGTCCTTGCTCAAGCATGGCCCTCCACTTCATCAGAAGAAAGCTCGGCCACCAGGTCATCCACATGGTCCTTGACGCGATCGGCAAGGGTAGCGCGGGCACCTCAGGCACAGGACCAAGCACCACCTTAAAATCAAAGTGCGGGTCAAGACAAAGGAGGTGGCAGAAGATGTTTTAGGCCGCCCGCTCGAGTAGGTCATGACGCTTCCCCTCCACGAGAGCGGGGGTCTTCTCTGCACCCCCCTCAAGGGACTCCACGACCCTGGAAAAGAAGACGAGATACCCGGCGTCGTCTGGAACAAAGGGGCTCGAGACGCTCGCACCGCAGATGTCGTCCAAGGCCCGCTTGGCCCTCTTCTCGAGGGATTGGAACATCTAGGAGCGCATGTGCTGGAGGCCGCGAGCATGGTTCGCCTCGTCCGAAGTCTTATTCGCCAGGGAAGCAACACCCTTCACTTGTTTATAAAGAAAAGCTAGCTTGGCC
Source organism: Hordeum marinum (assembly GCA_022496015.1). Classification (NCBI taxonomy): domain Eukaryota; kingdom Viridiplantae; phylum Streptophyta; class Magnoliopsida; order Poales; family Poaceae; genus Hordeum; species Hordeum marinum. The sequence continues at coordinate 246,192,587 of CM039675.1, read as the reverse complement.
TCGGCAGCCGCCTGGGCGTCCATCGCAGCTCGCCGACGCCCTTCCTCCCGGTCTAACTTCTTCCTGAGGTCTTTAACCTCGCATTTCAGGAGGTCACGTCGCTGGCAGAAACGAGATTCCTAGAGCTTCAGCTTCGCGTGATAATCCTGGAGAAGGGAACGCCAAGCCTCTACCACCCTATTGTCGACCTCCCCTTGTACCCTTGCCTCACGCGAGGCAAGGGACTCCTCGGCAAGCGATGCTTGGTGTTCCCTCACCTCCAGTCTCTCCTCTTCCAGGATCTGCTCCAACGGTTCCAACACCAACGAGTTGACATGCGCCAGGGGGCTCGTGCTGGCATGGAGAAGCTCGGCTGGTGGACCCACGAGTGTGGCCCTCCACAGCTGGATCTACCTTTCAAGGTCGGCATTGAGGGCCTCGAGCTCCTTGAGGCGATTGTCGGCGGCCCTACACCGGCAATCGGCCTCCCGAGCCTCGGCAAGGGCGTGTTCGTGGGCCTCCAATGCCGTGGCAAGGGACTCTTCTATCTTCGTGCGGGCACACTCACGCTGTAGACGGCCAAGGTTCACAACAACCTCAAACTGGTGCCACCCCAACGCAAGGCGCTGGCGTTCCTTCTCCAAGCGGGCATCATTGTTGGCGAGCCCCACCCCTAGTTCTGAAGCACATCCGCCGCGGTATGGAGAAAACCCCATGGCGCGGTGCTCAGGTCTTCAGCAAGCCCAAGCGGCCAACTAGAACTCCCACCTTCTCCATGGCAAACGGAGGAGGTGCGCGAGGGGCCTCCCGGCCCGAACCTATGCTCGGGGGTTGGGGGCTCACGTACAGGCATCCCAGAAGAAGGAAGCGTCCCCTAGGGGCCCACATCGCCGAGCAAAGGGGGTCCGGCGGGTCGGCGCAGCCCGACCCTTGAAGGGGCCGCGGTCAGGGGAAGTGGCCCCATTTTGGGGAGCCGGAGGCCGCGGGCGAAGAGGACCATGGGAGACTCGCGCCCAGGGCCACCAGGCGTTAGAATAGGCTCAGGCATGGGCACCTCGGAGGATTGAACTCCGCAGCATACGAGAGAAGAAACCACAAGAGGCTCGGCGGCCACAGGAGCAGGCGACGCCGGCCCGCCTCCCCCGTCGTCGGTGGGGAGCCTGCGAAGTAAAGGCTTAGAAGGAAGGCGCTGAAAAGAAGGACGGAGGAGAGTACATGCACTTACTCGTCTATGGCGACCCGCTTCCTCTTCACTGGAGCCCACAACGCCGAGGAGTAGCCGACCCTAGGCGTTTTTCTTTGCCGGCCGACGTGGGGGCCCGGGGGCGAAGGGCTGACGACCGACGGTTATTGATCAGTGGCAGGGACGACGACTTTCACCGACGACTAGGCGCCGCCCATGACCTCGGCTCGACCCGAGGCAAGAACCGGGGGAACGGGCAGTGAGACACGGCCCACCCCGGCCACGGGAAGGCGGCATGACCCGAGTTCTTAGAGGCCGGAGCCCCCGGGAGTGAGGCATCCCGAGGGCACGCCTCACCCTTGGGACGGAATCCTTGCTCGTCGAAGTGCTACATCTTCATGACGAGAGCCTCCCGGGCCTTGAAGTTGTACAGGGGGAAGCCATCCCGTGGGAGCTCGGCAGGTTCACCACCAGTCAGGCGATGAAGAAGCTCGCGTAGAACGTTAGGGGAGAGAGGCGGGACCTGGATCCTCATTGGGTCACGGGGACCCGCGAAGTCCCACATCGGACGGGAGTGGAACTGAAGAGGAGCAATTTATTGGCGAGTGAATTCCTGCACCACCATTGCCATCGTCACGCCCGCCTGCCTCATCCTTGCCAGCCTAGCTAGGCCCGATGCAAACCCAGGGCCAGCAAGCTCCTCGTGCATCCACCCGTGATTCATTGTTGTGGGGGTCGGTGAGGGTTGAAACAAGGCTTCAGCCTTGGCAGTCTCAACATACACCCACTGCCGCTGAAACCCTTCTACTTCCGGGGTGAGTTCGGCGTCGAGGGCCCCGCGGGCTGATGCGTCTACCATTGTCAAGGACATGCACCCGGAACATTGTTCCTCAGAAGCCAACTCAAGGGAGAAGAAGTGGCATAGAAAGGCCACGGAGGGGGGAACACCAACAAAGGCCTCGCACAGGAACATGAAGGATGAGAGGAGAATGAGAGAACCAGGTTCAAGGTGGAGCATGCGGATATGGTGATGCGAAAGCACATCGGTGAGAAAACTCGAAAATGGTGGCAATACACTAGAGAGGAGAGCATGGATATGAAGGGGAATAGTGGAGGCCGCCATCTCACCCCGAGGCCATGAACCTGGACAGATCTTAGTGGCCCCCAATTAATTGGAGCCGGCCACAACTACCAGTTGGACTTTCTCCAACCCCTCGAGGTTCACCACTGACGACTGGCCCAGTGCGGGCTGGGATATCGCTGCGGCGGTCAGATCCCTCAAGCCTCCGCCTTTCACCCCCTCCAGAAACATGGTAAGGAGAACGAAGGGGGAAACGACACGGCCCACGAGGACTCGGCAGAAGGGGTTGAGTCGTGCGGGAAGGGAGAACAAACGATGGAATTGACAGGAGACGAAGACGGATCTGAGGCGAGAGTCGGGTAGCTCGGCAAACCTCGCTATGGCCGGTCCGATGCGGAGAGGAAAGGATGACAAGTCTTCGGGATACCACATATAAAGCCTGACCTGCAAGGAATTGGGGCCCGCGGCGCTTTGGGCCGTCCTCTAGGCTTTGCCCGTAAGCCAGCTTGGGCACGCCTTGGGCCCGGGGGCTACTGTCGGCGTTCTAGGAACAAGGGTACCCAGACCTGCCTGCCTACGGCCCAGGACATGGCCCACTTCATCGACCAAATGGGACCAGATGGGGCCCCACTCAAGACAAGGCCCTCATGAGGGTCCTGGCCTCGCGAGGAAGAACAACGACAAGACCCACGAAGGATGGGCCTCCTTAGGACCCCTCCAGAGCGGCGGAGATTTCTACACAAGGCCCGGCCTCAGGAGTCAAAGATGACGCAAGGAAGGACAGGAGAGCACCAGTGCGCCAGGAAGCGTAGTTTCCCCTTTGGTGACAAGGGAGCAAGGTCGTTCGTGGGTTCCCAAAGCATCCCCCAAAGGTTTCCATTCCGACGCCACAAGACCGCAACCACCAGCTACGCATGACGGACGTCATCGCTGAGCCCGTCCCTGTGGCATCGACAATTACTTTGCACGCGAAGACCGCCGTTGGGGAGGGCGAGCATGAACCCTTGACCCCTTCAAAATTGGCCGTTGTGGGATCCCTTACGGCCATTGCGATAAGGGAAGAGGACCCGAGCCACCGCTGTATATAGAGGGTAGGCTGCTTAGTAGAGGCAAACCAATCCAAACCCAATCGACAAACTCCACCACTCACCAAACCACAAGGAGTCTCGAACACCACTGAGAGTCCTCAAGAGGCCCTGAAACATTATACTTGTTCATCTACCTCACCTCCTCAAGAGGCAATCCACCAAAGCACGAGTAGGGTATTAGGCTTCGTAGCAGCCCGAACCTGGGTAAATTTTGTGTTCATCTTCTTCCTCGTCATTATGCATGTTCTTTATTGTGTTCATTGAGTAGCGAGCTAGGTCGAGCGAGGCTGCAAGAGATCTTCGCACACAACCCTGTGTTTGAATCTTAAGGGTTTTGCGGAGCCCGAAATCTGACAATGCTCACACAATAAGATGTCAAATGAAAACATGGCAAACATGCACAACCACATTAGCATCTAAAAAGCACTTTGTCAATGACGAAGTCATCTATATATGAGTATATTGACTCAGGAGCCAAGTAAGAATACTTGATCATAGGTCACACTCATCGTTTAAGCACAAGTGGGGTTACCACTTTTACATAAAGCAATTAATGTTGTCACATTCTATGAGATGCTTTGATTGAAGTTTTAGAGTAAAGCTCCCCCTTGATGTGGCATCCCCCCATAGGAGGGATAAACTAACCATGGGTTTTGTCGATGAAGACATCATGTAGATGAAGTAGTGGTGGATGCTCAAAGTTGATGAAGATCACCAAGAGTTGGGGGCATCCTTGTTGTTTCATTACTCTTCTCACCTAAATGGGTTAGTCCCATCACACAGGTGACAAATAAAAGGATATCTATGGACATGGAGTGCAAAGCATATATGATGATGTCCATTAATTTGTTGAATACGTTGTCCCTTGCTTACCTTTGAGGGAATGTGTGACTCCTTGAACTATTGCTTGATGTTGATGTTGATTGCAACTAGTTCTTTCCAATAATGAATATGAGTGGATGTGATTGGTGGAGTCACCCCTCAAGAACTTCTCTAGTTCTTCTTCTTGGGAACCCACATCAAGTTGATGGGTATCCTTGGTGTTGAAGTAGCACTTGTAGAAGTTGAGCTTGTGGTAGCCTTGGGGTCCCACTTCACCAAAGCTCGGGATTCATCTTCATATGAGTCAATGTCCTCTTGAAGCTTGTTCTTGCCCTTGAGCTTGGGTTCTTGTGGTGGAAGGTCATCTTGAGTTTTTGTTCCCATGGGGAGAGTATTTTCATTCTTCTCCTTTTGAGTAACAAACTTGGGATTGGGGTATTGACCTTCTTCACATTCAACTCCATTAACGTTCAAGCAACCAACACCACGATTCTTCCGGTATCCTTCGTGCTTGCGTACAATCTCCTCAAACGGTCTGCACCCTTCAAGACTCTTGTAGATACCTTTCTCTATAATCTCTTTCAAAAGTTCATTTTCTTGCTCAAGTGTAACTTGACTAAGAGAATAATTGTGGGATCAATAGAACTACCAGAACCAATATCATTGGATTTATCATTTTGGTTGCTACTAGTTGAAGAACCTTTCTTTCCTTTGTTACTAGCTTGCTTAGTCTGAACTTGTGGCATGAATGTTGACAAGAGAAGTCGCTTGGCTAGATAAGAGGAAGTCTTCTTTCAAAGATTGTCATTGATAGCTTTACGAAACTCATGCTCTTGCTCTAAGTTGACCTTCTCGAAGCGGAGCTTCTCATGTGTCCTTTAAATCTCTCTATGATCTTGTAGAGTAGACTCATGAGCTAACTTTAGAAATTTTAGTTCCTGAGTTAGTCGTTCTATTTCCAACTTATCATCATCACATGACTTATCTAGACTAGAGTGAGTAATAGCAAGTTCATTTTGACTAACATTACTAGATTTGTCAAATAGCAAGTCATCTTGAATTAACAAGTCATATTCATCACTACTGAATTCAAGATACTCGGGGTGTGATACCTTAGGGCCTTTAGCCATGAAGCAACATCCACTCCCTTCATTTGGTGAATCACTAGTGCAAGTCCGGCAACACCTTCATCTAGACTATAGTTGTAGTTGGAGTGAAAGCTTCTCTCGGAGTGGTTGTCGGATTCGGAGCCAGAAACTCATTCACCAACATGAGCTTGTTGTTTCCTTCTTGAGTAGATCTTGGTGTACTTGTCCTTCTTCTCCGAGTCCCTACATCTCCTTGAGGGTCTTCGTTCATAACGATCATCCCAACTCCTTCTCTCTCTTTGAGTTGACTCGTCTCTTGATCTCTGTCTTCTTGGTGACTCTTCTTTCCTTTTGTAAGGAGCCGTGCACTCATTGGAGTAGTGTCTGGGCTTCCCACAATTGTAGCAATTTCGGTCACGCCTTGACGGACGCTTCTCTTCATATCTTGAGTTGGAGATTTTGCTTCTATTCTTGTAGAACTTATTGAATTTCTTGACCATGAGGCTTATCTCTTCATTTGTGAAAAGGTTGTAACTTGAGGTAGCGGGATCATCACTTGTGGCTTTGTAAGCACCGCTAGACTTGTGGTGAAGCTCTTCCTTGTCCTTGAGTGTCATCTCATGAACAACAATCCTTCCAATCACTTCTGTTGGCTTGAGATCTTTGTAGTTGGGAATCATTTGGATAAATGTGCATACGGTGTCATATCGATCATCCAAAGCTTGAAGTATCTTCTTAATGATTAATTTGTCAGTCATTTATTCGCTTCCGAAGCCGACAATCTCATTGGTGATGAGAGTTAGCCTAGAGTACATCTCAGCGACTCCTTCACCATCCTTCATCTTGAACTTGTCAAGTTGACTTTAAAGAACATCCAACTTGGATTCCCTCATAAATTTGGTACCTTCATGCATATAAACCAAAGTAACCCAAATCTCTTTTGCATTCTCAAGACGGCTGATTTGTTGAATTCTTCGGGGCATAAGAAGTTGAAGAGAATGTCACATACATGAGCATTGAGTTGCAACATCTTTAATTCTTCCGCAGTCATTTCGCGATCCGTTTCCCTTCCATCCACGAATAATTCACCTTGCAATACAACACGAACAACATCCCAAACGGCCGTGTTATGATCAAGTAAATGCATTTTCATTTTGTGCTTCCAACTAGCAAAATTTCTGCCATCAAAGTACGGACCTCTACAGTGATACTTTCCCTCACTAGATCCCATACTCTCCTAGGTTGTGAAACCAATGATATGGAGACCAAACCTCTGATACCACTTCTAGGATCGAATGTAGTGCTAGAGGGGGGTGATTAGACTACTTGACCAATTTAAAATCTACTTTTTCCAAATTTGAAGTCTTGGCAGATTTTAGCATTCATAGCAAGTCAAGTACACCCTAAACATGCATGTCTACAAGTATTGCAGCGGAAAGTGAAGACAAGCATGTAAGTAAAGGAAGGGTAGGAAGATCAAATGAAATTGGTGACACGATGATTTTTCCCGTGGTTCTGATAGGTGGTGCTATCGTACGCCCATGTTTATGGAGTCTTGAACCCATGGAGGGTAATGGTCGCAAGAGTCCACGGAGGGTTCTACCCACGAAGGGTTCCACGAAGAAGCAACCTTGACTATACCATGATGGCCTATGTCCAGTGAGGACTAGCCTAACTCGGGGTAGATCTTCATGAAGTAAGCGATCTCCTTGCCCTTACAAACTTCTTGGTTCACTCCACTACATGAAGTTGGAGGCTCCCAAGAGACACCTAACTAATCTAGGAGGCACCACCCTCCAAAAGGTAATAGGCTCGATAATGTCGATGAACTCCTTGCTCTTGTGCTTCAAGATGATAGACTCCTCAACACACAATCACTCTCTCACAGATTTGGCTGTGTTGGAAGAGATTGATTGGGTGGAAAACAACTTGGGGAGGCTAGATATCAAGATTCATATGGTAGGAATGGATTGACATGATCTCAACACATGAGTAGGTGGCTCTCTCTCAAAAAATCAGTAGGTATGAGTGGGGAACTGTTCTGAGTGCTTCTCTTACAAGTGAGTGGTGGTGGAGGGGTATATATAGGCATCTCCAAAAATCCAACCGTTACACCTAATATGTCAGACTTGATGACAACGATGTGTTAATCTCGGTGGTACCGAGTTGCTTCAAAGGTAGCAACTTTTGAATCTTAGTGTGACCGATACACACAACTCGGTCGCACCGATAAGGTCACCAACGGCCAGATTGCCAGAGTCGGTGACGCCTATATAACAAACTCGGTCAAAATGATTTTGTGAATTTGTGTAACAGGAAGTTGGCAACCCAAACTATGTGGCACAGAAGCAGAATCGGTCGCACCGAAAGGTTAGGGTTTGGCTGAGTCTGTCCGACGGTTGAGAATCGGTGGCATCGAGTGGAAAGCGTTGGTTGCAACGATTTTGTGAATTTGGCTTTCGACGGACTTTTGTGGAAGGGCTTGTGGGTGTATGTGGTGACTATAACTTGTGCACGTATGAGCATTTTGTTCACCAACAGTACCTTACCCCCTTTTGATAGTATTGGCTTTCCTATGGACTCAAAGTGACTTCTCACAAAAGGTAAAAATGTAGAGTCCTTTTGCTTGAAGCTTTGACAATATATTTCCTTGCATCTTGGGGTATTCCACAATCCTTTTGCCAACCCATCATTGAACTTTTCCTGAAACATGCTTAGTCGAAACATTAGTTCAATGACATATATGTTGTTATTAATTACCAAAACCATCAAGGGATCAAATACCTTTCACCTATGCATAGTAAATAAAATCAATTTCCCCATGGCTTCTTGTCTATTTACATATTCGTGTTAAGTTCTTTGTGCCAATTGTTATGGTAGCTCATTGCCTACATAAGGCCACTATCAAACTGCTAAATCCCCTAACGAATCCTATTTTCTCTTCTTTCTTTTTCTCAAAAGGAAGCAAGAACCCCCATGCACAAGTCTTCCCGAGGGAAGGAAGGGCATCAAGGTCAGATATGTTCATAGAGGCCACCTTGGTACAGGAAGATCGGTAGAGGAAAGCAAAGATAAGTGAATTCTTTCCCTCCTATGAATCACTAGTTGTATAGGAAGACCCGCGCGCGGATGGGTCCTTGTTTGAATTGTTGTGCACCTGAAGGTTGAGGCATGAACAACGACCGGGTGACTGCGGCAAGGATGGCAAAGTGACCTTGTCCCCTCGGGTGATTGCGGCAAGGATGGCGAGGTGACCTTGTTTGAAGTGGTACCGCTGAAGGGGTGATCGAGATATATCCTTAGGAGCACCCTGCGGCAAACAGTACGCACCGGCAAGCGTCCTAAAATACATCTCGCGATATAAATAGAAAACTATCCAGCACACACAGATGCAAGACAAGCTCTTAACATATTAAGGGTGCCCAACATTTTTCTTTGATTTTCTGTCAGGATTACACTGGCCCCTATTTAAGTACAAAACAAGGACACCGAGCTCGACGACGATGGTGACGAGGTCAAGTCGGAGTACAATTTCCTCTAACGTCACCGTCGGTGTCTGATAGGAGGTCTCGCACTACGTCTGGGAGGAAACGAGGCCCCACAGGAAGGGCCTCGCCTTCCGAATCCCTCTAGGGCACCTGTCGCTCTACTCGGAGTCATCTCCCTCGAGCTTGACACCGAAGACGCTATTGTCATCGTTGTTGTCGCTCGAGGAGTCAAAGTCACTGTCACTCAAGATTTCAAAGCAACACTCTAGGCAGATGCTAGTTGCCCCGAAGAACTTCACAGAGAGAGTGGTGGAGACGTCGAACCTGAAGTGAAGGAGGTACCCAGGGACGAGTCCCAGGAGCAAGCAAACATCTTCCTCCCCTACGTCAACAACATGGTGCTCCATGGGGAGAGGTCGACCGCCGCCTACACGGGCCAATTGCAGCACCCATCCGCCCGAAGCTACAAGCCGCGGGGTCAGATGCCTTCCATGGCATTGGCGAAAGGGTGACAAAGTCACAGCCAACTCTCATGCCACCGAGGGAGCACCACGACATACTCTTGCACCTCTTCCCCCGCATGAATTGCCGCAAGGGGCTACATGAGAGGAGCGCCGCCATGACCGCCGCGAGTTGATGGTGCCGTCCCTGCACGACCTCTGGAGTCGGCCTCGCGGCCGTCACCGCAATGTGCATCTCGCTCTGGGGGCTGCCCCTCCTATCGGCCCTGGACCGTCGAGTGTGCCCGCATCCCCTCACCATCATGGGGGAGCATGCTGGAAGGAGTGAGGGAAGCAAAATGGAGGTGTGGAGCAGAGAAAGGATCAAGGGACCATGGATAAGCTACGCCCCGTTTTCCCCTTCCCTATTTATAGGAGTGCAAGGGGAAGAAGAGGGGGTTGGCTCCTCGCAGCCCATGGCGAGCGAGCACTAGCGCACGCACGACCCCCAGCAACTGCCTTTTTGGACCAATGACAAGCCTCGCGCGTGACAGTCACATTCAACACATAAGAGGGAATGATGCCGCTTAATGGCGAAAGGCGGACGGGCACGACATCATGTCCCCACTATATACCCTGAGGAAGACCAGGGGCTAGCTACCCATGGACCGATGTGAACATTTGCTGCCAAGCGTGCCGTTTGGGCGACCGCCCCTCTCCACCAATGTCATTCCTCACAGGACTACCCCTTATTAGAAAGGTCAGTAAAAGTCATCATAGCCAGAGGGAAACGCGGCTACGCATGCCCGTGGTATGTTTTGGGACTATCCCAACAACGCTCCGTGGACGCATGTATGGCCCATGCCCGGGGACTACTATCGGTGCTAGGAACTAGGGTCCTTAGCACCTAGACTTATGCGCGGGCAATAGCTGCCCTCGGGTCGGAAAATCCTTGCCGAAGCTCATATCAATCTCCAAGACAAACCGAAGCCAGACGGAAAGAACCTCGCCAGTCAAAATAGCCCATCAAGCCACCACTCCACCTCTCTAGGGGATGATTCTCTACATCGACTATAGTGTCGAGAGGGTAGGTGGACAAGCAGAGTTGGCCGGAGCACGTGGCTACAACGGCGGGCTTGTTGCAGCTTTAATGATACCCATCCTACCGTGTGGCAGAAAAAGAAGAGGTAGCTGGGTGAACGACAGAGAAGGAGAGGCAATCCTTGTAGGGAAACATCGCCACCGCGCCATCTCATGGCGCATTCAATGCGCTTGTCCTAGTCCGTCAGTGTAAGGTATTTCCCACTACCTATCCTATCAAGCAGTCCCTACAACTATGGTACACATTGTACACCCATGTAAAGACCATTTTAGACCTTATGGTGGCCACTTATCCTATAAAAGGAGGCCCAAGGCTACCTTTAGACAGGTCGACTCTCTATTCATTCTACACGAGTAGCTGTGACATGGCTTGAGATTGCGTCGGTATTTCCCCAAAGAGGAAGGGATGATGCACACAACAAGGGTAAGTATTTCTCTTAGTTATGAAACCAAGGTATGAATCCGTAGAGGAAGCTCACGCACCGACGTAGACAAGACCTGCACACAACTAACAAATGCTTGCAACCCGGTGCATAAGAAAGGTTGTCAAGCTCTCAATGGTAAAAAGATGTATTAGGTAGTGATAGTTTTGGCAAATAGATCTCGCAAGAACAAAAACTAAAATAAGTAAACAAAAAGTGCAGCAACGTATTTTTGGTTTTTTATTAATATATATGAAAAAGCCAAAAATAGTAGATCAGAAAACAATATGTTGGAAAAGTAGACCCCATGGCTGTAGCTTTAACTAGTGGCTTCTATCATGAGTATAGTGCACTGTGGGTCAATAAATTACTATAGGTCAATTGATAGAAGATTAAATATTCATGACGATATCCAGGCAATGATCAATATATAGGCATCATGATGCGGAGCATCCCATGAGAACCACAATGGACCCAACACCTCAAGCTCCAAGTGGCCCATTGACAAGAGCCCGTGCACGTTCCATTACAAACGAGGTGACCTCACTCCTTTATGACTCTCCCTTTGATGCTCTTGGAACGGGGATGCTACCTCAAGCGGAGATACTTTGTGTGCTTAGGTATCAAGAAGGAGGAAGGGATCAAGAGGAACACCAAGAGCAAGGAGAAGGACAAGGACATGCCCAGGAATTAGGGGTTCAACCGGTGCACCACCGGCCAACAACTGCTGCACTGGTTCAACCAGCCAACCACCACCAAAAACCGCTACCACCGGAGCCAGGAATCTATTATGGAGCGGTGCAAGACCGGTGCTACCCCGGTTGTACCCGTTAATGCCTCATGACCGTTACAACCGGTCCAACCTCCGGTACAACCGGCCTACCTGCGTGCAGGAACGGGCACGAGGCCCATGTATCTTCCTCTCAATTATCCTTTAGAGACTAGCACTATATAAACGCCATCCCCTCCTCGTTTTTAGGGTTAGCTTAGGTTTGCTCTTTCATAGTTGAGCCTAGATCCTTCCACTACCTCTCCCATGGAGATGCCTCTATAGAAGAAGATCCCTAGTGGATGTCAAGTCCCCTTACGAGGGAAGATCCTCCGGGATAACAAGGCCCCTCCTTCCAGAGTGGGAGATCACGTACCGCAACTTGTATCTTTGTTTGACTTGGTGATCTCGTTCCCCGTTTGCTACCGTGAATCTAGTGGATGTGTATCATGTTTGCCTTTATTGTTCTTCGTGTTCTTGAGATTTCCCCCTCCAATTAGTGAAAGATTGACCCACACGGGCTTGCCCCGTATCATATTGGTATAATGAGCCACGTTGATCACGAATTTGGAGTATCCCCCCGTTTTCCAGCCAATTTTTGCTTTGTTGACCTAATTTTGAAAATCCCCACAAAAGTAGACATACCAAATTTTCTTAAATTCGTTGGATTGGAGAAGATTTTGTTGATTGTGATGTGTGGTTTCAGCTCTGGACAAGTGGATCTACTTTTGCACCATCATGCCCACCGATTTCCTCTGCAAAATTGCCCAAAATTTTCTTTTCCAACGATTTCAGATCTGCAGTTTGCAGGAGCGGTACAACCGCCCGTGCGACCGGTACAACCGGTAATTCGCCAGGAGCGGTACAACCGCCCGTACTAGTGGTAGAACCACTAATTTCCTGAAAATCCTGGAGCGGTACAACCGCCGATCCCACGCGGTACAACCGCCCACCTCCCAGTTTCCGCTTGTTGATTTGCTATTTCTCCTATTTTCTTCCGCAACCATTTAGATTTGAGATTTTGAGTCGTGAGCCTCGCCACTTCCTAAGGTGTTTCGGCTAATTAGGAGTGGTTCTTCATTGACATCTCCGCTCATCATCGCCCCGGAATGTCGCCAACCAACTCTTCATTGAAACTACACCGTAAACAAGGACGGTAACCATGACGACACTATTGACTCATATCCTTGCCATTGCATTGTTGCCCCTAGCCTATTTGCATTAATTGCCTATCAAGACTAGCCATTTAGTATTCTCAGGCCATGCTACTTGTGCACATTAGTGATACATACTCCACATAGCTACCATTGCATGCATATACATCTTAGTATCATCTCTTGTGTTACAAAGTACTCGCATACATAATTGCTATGTTGGTGTGCACGCCCCACATAGTGACAATCCAAATATCATTGTTAAAGGAAAGACAAGTGAATCTTTTAAGCAAGGTCAAAAGAACAATAGCATCGCAACATTTGCATATCATACATCATCACTTTGAATCACTTGAGTGAGTGACTCGTGCCGCATACATAGCAAGTCGGGAATAGGAAGGCTACGCATTTTTGTCTCTTATAGGTTGTGCACAAGTTCATATCACTCCCATTAGAGCAATCGTGCTACCATCTCTCTAGCGTTGTGCAACACAAGCTTTTTCCGTGGACCCCACATTTTGAGCTCACTTTTGGTTGCACAACCCCACTTTTCTATTTCGTGTGTGTGTTTCCGAGTTCACCATTACTATTGAATCACATTGTCTTAATTGCTTAATTGCGGATCTCTCTCAAATTTATTGCATCATATTCTTGAATTCCTTGAAATTTTGTGCCGCCATCATAACCAAGCTACTCCAAAAGCATTATCTTTGTAGGTGTGAGAAGGGCAAACTCGGTACCAACTCTCCTATTTCCATGATTTCACATTGAGTGATTGATCCTCATTTCAACCTTAGGAATGGTATTTGGTATTGCGTTTTACCATTCTTCCACTTATATCTTCTTGAGTACCATGGATAGGAACACTATGACGAACCCGACATTCGGGGAGCACGAAGACGACGCAAACAACTACGTGTCCAAACTACAATTCTTTGCCACCCAAAAGGGAATGCACCAAGCACATGACGTCCTCACGGACCGTATCGAGCACCTCGCCACCAACATACGTGAATCTAAGGAGCGGATGTGGGACTTCGTGGCAACCAAAATGGATGAGCTCCGCGCTTTGCTGGTGAATCGCGCAACATCTATGTCTACCTAGACTCAACGGCGCACCACAAGTGGACACTCCTCCGAGGACTCCTCCGTAGAGAGACCTCCTCCTCGAGCTCGACCACACCAACGTGACACGCGTCGCCTCTCTCAAGATTCAAGCAACCCCTTCCACGCCGAGCCTCAAGGCCGACATTGTGAGCGTGACATCCGCCACCAACAACAGCAAGACGACTATGAGCAAGATCGCCTACGTCACCGTCGTGACGAAGACCGGTGTCGTGAAGAACAAGCACGAGAGGAACGACGGGCGCTTCGTGATGCAAACTATGCCATGCAAGAACACAACCATCTAGCTCATGAGGAACAAGAAGCTCTACATCGAGAATGCCAAGAAGAAGAAGCTCGCCAAAAGGAGCACCGAGAACGCCAATAACGGGTGCGACAACGACGTCCCCAACACCCAAGGCAACAGGAGCAACACGTTGATGAACTCGCCCCAAGGCAAGAGCAAGACCAACATGACAACAATGCACCTCCGCATCAAGATGCACGACCTCATGCAAATCCCATTGACCACATGGATGACCACGCTCCAAGGCATGGCCCACGTCAATAAGACAACAATGCTCCTCGATGACAAGGATATCGCAATAACAACAACAATGAATAAAATCGCTTTGGCAAGATCAAGTTCACCATGCCTAAGTTCTCCGGAAGCAACGATCCCTAAGACTACCTCTCTTGGGAACTCAAGGTCGACAAAATATTCCGGTTGCACAACGATGAAGAATACAAGAAGATTGCCATGGCCTCCCTTGAGTGCCAAGATTATGTGCTCATTTGGTGGGAACAAGTGATTGCGTGACGAAGAGAAAGAGGTGACTCTCCAATCACAAATTGGGAACAAATGAAAGAACTCATGAGAGGACGATTCGTCCCAAGACACTATAATCGCGACCTCTTCAAGAAACTCCAACTACTCAAGAAAGGCACCAAGTCAGTGGAAGAGTACAATCAAGAGATGGAGATGGCCATGATAATAGCACATGTGAAGGAGAATGATGAGCAAACTATGGCACATTTCTTTAATGGTCTCAACAGCCAAGTCAAGAAAATTGCGGATTTCCAACCCCACTCCAACGTGCTTGAGCTAGTGCATCAAACCTCCAAGGCGGAACGTCAAGTTCAAGAAGACTACAAATACTCCAAGACCTCCTACGATACCTATGGTGCTCCTAGACAAGCTACTACAACTACGAATCCTCCTACAAGAACCTCCACGACAAAAGATGCCAAGTCAAGTTTCAAGGACAAGTCGTCTTCCTCCTCACGCAACGCACCCACAAGCAAGGCAAGAGCGTCATCCTCTACACCAACACCGTATGACGTCAAAACAAGCTCCATCAAGTGTTTCACATGCCAAGGCCGAGGCCACATGATGCATGAGTGTCCCACAAGGCGAACCAAGATACTCTAAGATGACGGCTCCTATGACTCCATGAGTGAAGATGATATGGAAGCTTTGGAACAAGTGGCCACGCATCGGCAAGTCAATGAGAATGAAGACTCTCAAGTATTTTGTGAAAACGATCTGAGCCCCGCTCTCGTTGTCTCAAAGGTGTTGACTCTTCAGCAACAACAAGACGGGGACCAACGATGCCACATCTTCCACACCAAGGCCGGTATCCAAGGGAGATCCGTTGAGGTCATCATCGACGGAGGGAGTTGCCATCATTTGGCAAGTGAAGAACTTTGCTCCAAGTTGCACTTGACCAAGAAAAAGCATCCTCGCCCCTATAAGGTCCAATGGCTAAGCGACTACGGCACAATACAAGTTGACCACACCGTGCAAGCTTCCGTCAAGATCGGCACCTACGAAGACACCTTGGAGTGTGATGTGGTGCCCATGTACATTTGCCACCTCCTCCTTGGGAGAACTTGGCAATTCGACCATGGTTCCATACACAATGGGCAAACAAATCAATATAGCTTCAAGATGAAGGACACCGAATATGTGCTTCGCCCTATGTCTCCTAGTCAAGTGATCGCCGACAAGCAAGCTATGTCCCATCATGGATAGAAAAGTGGGAGAGTGATCCACCTCAAAGTGAGTGAGCACCACAAGCCAAAATTGAGTGACTCCACGATGCGGGACATGAGTGACCTAGTTCTATTTGCCAACAAAAGAGATTTGAGGGATGTGTGTGAGAGCCCATTAACCGTCCTTAACTACGTGATAGTGTGCAAGGATGAGGTTACCTGGCCTAAACCTTCACAACAACTTCCTCTTGTGCTATCTCAATTATTTCAGTAATTCCAAGATGTGTTCCCCGACGAGCTACCTCCGGGACTACCACCAAAACGAGTTATCGAACACCGCATTGACCTCATCCATGACGCACCGCTTCCCAACAAGGCTCCCTACCACATCAACCCCGATGAAACAAAGGAGATACAAAGGCAAGTCCAAAAACTCCTAGATAAAGGGCTTGTTCATGAGAGTTTGAGTCCTTGTGTGGTTCCCGTGATACTAGTGCCTAAACATGATGGTAGTATGTGCATGTGTTCCGATTGTCATCCTATAAATGCTATCACCATTCACTACCGTCACCCTATCCCACGCTTAGATGACATGCTAGATGAACTTAGTGGTGCCACTATATTTTCCAAGATAGATTTGAAAAGTGGTTAGTACCAAATTTGCATACAAGAGGGTGATGAGTGGAAAACCACTTTCAAAACTAAATTTGGTCTCTATGAATGGCTAGCTATGCCCATGGGATTATCCAAAGCACTGAGTACATTCATGCGCATGATGCATCACGTGGTGCGCCCCTACATTGGGTATTGTGTTGTGGTCTACTTCGATGACATCCTTGTTTTTTCCAACCCTCTAGAACAACATGCCACGCATGTTAGAAACGTTTTGCAAACTCTTTGGAAAGAAAAACTTTATGCTAACATGGACAAATGCATTTTTGGGGTGGACAAAGTTGTTTTCGTAGGATTTGTGGTTTCCTCAAAGGGTGCCCATGTTGATGAGTCTAAGATTGAGGCAATAAAAATTCGTGTACACCCACCAATTTGCGTCAAGTGTGTAGCTTCTTAGGTCTAGCCGGTTTCTACAGTCATTTCGTGAAAGACTTTAGCACTATTGCTACTCCTCTACACGCTTTGAGAAAGAAAAATGCATCGTTTGTTTGGGGACCATCCCAAGACACCACTTTCCATGAACTTAAGAATTTGCTTACTCATGCACCTTTGCTTGCCTTACCCAATTTTGACAAAACTTTTGAAGTGCATTGTGATGCTAGTGGTAATGGCATAGGAGGTGTACTTATGCAAGAAAAGCGCCTAATTGCATAATTTAGTGAGAAACTTTCCAGAGCTGAACCGAACTATCCTATCTATGATAAGGAATTGTATGGTTTGGTGCGAGTCTTACCAGCATGGGAACATTATTTGCGTCCGCATGAATTTGTCATTCATACCGATCATGAAACTCTAAAGTACCTCAAGGGTCAAACTAAGTTGAAAAAATGTTATGCTAAATGGAGTGAATTTATTGAGTCTTTTCCTTATGTTATCAAATACATTAAGGGTAAAGAAATTGTTGTGGTGGATGCTCTTTCCCGCAAATGCATGCTCGTTACTCAACTTGAATTGAATGTTGTTGGCTTTGAGCATATAAAAGACTTGTATGAGCATGATGATTCTTTTGCTACTCCTTATGCCAATTGCAAAGTGAAAACTTGTTGTGAGAACTAATACATGAAATATGGATATCTTATGCGTGCTAACAAACGTTGCATTCCCCAGTCTTCTCTTCGTTCATTGCTTTTGCAAGAGGCTCACGGTGGAGGACTAATGGGGTCACTTTGGACTTGACAAGACATATGCCACCCTCTCCGACAAGTTCTATTGGACAAAGATGCTTCATGATGTTGCCCGTTCACCAACCCATGCTCTACATGCCACAAAGCTATGTCAAAACATCAATCCCATGGTCTTTACATGCCTCTTCCTATTCCGTTCCAACCTTGGGAGGATATTAGCTGGACTTTGTGCCTGGATTGCCACGAACAAAAAATGGCCATGACTCCATCTTTGTTGAAGTGGATCGTTTTTCCAAAATGGCTTATTTCATTCCTTGTCACAAGATCGACGATGCTTCACATATTGCCAATCTCATTTGTGGGGAAATCTTACGTCTACACGGAGTGCCAAAGACCATTGTCTCGGATCACGACATCAAGTTCTTGAGCTACTTTTGGAAGACCCTATGCGCCAAGCTCGACATCAAGTTACTCTTCTCTTAAGCCTAGCATCCACAAACTGATGGCCAAATGGAGGTGACGAATCGGACACTTGGAACTCTCCTACGCGTGTTGATCAAGAAGAACATCAAGGAATGGGAAGATTGCCTCCCCATCGCTGAGTATGACTACAACCGCGCAAGGCACATCACCACCAACAAGTCGCCCTTCGAGGTGGCCTACGGCTTCAACCCATTGTCCCCATTGGACATTCTTCCTCTTCCACTACAAGAATGCGTCAACATGGACGCAAGTGCAAGGGAGAACTACATCAAGGAAATGCATCAAGACACAAGGAACACCATCGAGCGCCAAGTGGAACGCACCACCGCCAAGCGCAACACCAACAAACATCCCATGGTCTTTGACCCCGGAGACCTCGTTTGGGTACATCTATGGAATGAATGCTTTCCCAATGAGCACAAGTCCAAGATGCTACCTCGCAACGACGGCCCATTCTAGGTGTTGCAGTGCTACAACAACAGTGCCTACAAGATCGACATTCCGCATGACAAGTACAACGTGAGCGACACCATTAACGTCACGGACCTCTCCCCTTTCCATGGTGATGAAGATCTTGATTCAAGGTCGGATCCCTTGCAAGGGGGGGGGAGATGATGGGGAGCATCCCATGAGCACCACCATGAACCCAACACCTCAAGCTCCAAGTGGCCCATTGACGAGAGCCCGTGCACATGCCATTAAAAATGAGGTGACCTCACTCCTTTATGACTCTCCCTTTGATGCTCTTGGAACGGGGATGCTACCTCAAGCGGAGACACTTTATGTTCTTAGGTATCAAGAAGGAAGAAGGGAGCAAGAGAAACACCAAGAGTAAGGAGAAGGACGAGGAGCTGCCTCGGAATTAGGGGTCCAACCGGTGCATCCCCGCCAACAACCGCTGCACCGGTTCAACTAGCCAACCACTGCCAACAACCGCTACCACCAGGGCCAGGCATCTGTTATGGAGTGGTGCAAGACTGGTGCTACCTCGGTTGTACAAGTTAATGCCTCATGACCGGTATAATCGGTCCAACCTCCGATACAACCGCCTGCCTGCACGCAGGAACGGGCTCGAGGTCCATGTATCTCCCTCTCACCTATCCTTTGGAGACTAGCACTATATAAACTCCATCCCCTCCTCATTTTTAGGGTTAGCCTAGGTTTTCTCTTTGATAGTTGAGCCTAGCTCCTTCCACTACCTCTCCCATGGAGATGCCTCCATAAGAGAAGATACCTAGTAGATGTCAAGGCCCCTTACGAGGGAAGATCCTTTGGGATACCAAAGCCCCTCCTTCTGGAGTGGGAGATCACATACCGCTACTTGTAGTGTTGTTTGACTTGGGGATCTCGTTCCTCGTGTGCTACCGTGAATCGAGTGAATGTGTAATCGTGTTTGACTTTAGTGTTCTTTGTGTTCTTGAGATTCCCCCCCTCCAATTCTTGAAAGATCGACCCACACGGGCTTGCCCCATATCACATCACGTCCAAGATAAGTAGACTGAAATGATTCTTCATCTATGTCAGGGAAGGATGCGCTCAATCACCTATGGGGCTGCAAGCCCCTTTGTGGTTCGGCAGGGGCGAGATCGGATGCACAAAGAGCAGAGATGGTGAGATAACGCGGGGATCATCACACGGGTATTTTACCCAGGTTCGGGCCGCTGTGAAGCGTAAAACCCTACTCCTGCTTTTGGTGGATTGATCAGAGGAACACGAAGAACACGCAAGCCCAAACCCGACAAGGGTCGCTTTCAGGGGAGCTGCTACGTGAATACAAGTGTCCAAAGGTCCGAATCTTTAGCTAGGCTTCCTTGGGCCTCCTTTTATAGTCGAAGGGGGCAACCATAATGGCAAAACATACATTGTCTGATGATTAGATAGCTATTAGTGCTATCATACCTAACTCTGGCACTTAGGACAAAACGCCATAAATGCAGTCTAGGTGGCGTGTGGGAGTGCATCCCCGACAAGCTCCTACAACCGCTCTATCTAACTACTCCACCACAACTTGACACGCCTATGGATGGGTGTCAAGGGGGCATATTCTGTCTTCCGCCGTGTCGCCACGTGCTTAGCGAGTGCTACTTAGCCACTTGGGAGCTCGACACCGCATCGATAAGTGACTAGTGTTGCAACGCGATGGAGCGGTGGCCGATCAGTTCGCGCTTGGTGGGAGACTAGCTTGCCAGTCCTTCTTGAGGGTGCGAGCGCCTTGGTCCCCGACAAGCACCGGGGACATGCTTGGCGTGCTCCGAGCTTTTATTGGGTTGTAGCATTGATCTTTCTGGCGTTGCTTGGCCTTGGGTGCTTGCTTGTCGTGGTATCTGTGTTGCTGGGTTCTGTTACTACTGCCTGTGCATAAGTCAGGGACACTGGGTACCCATGCCCTAGTGCACCGACAGGAGCCCTGGGTTCTGGCCCACACGCGATCACCTAGCATCATTAGATTAGGCCCAAAATTCATGCACAGGCGCAAAATGTGAGTAAGTAAGCGCCAATTTACTAGTCAGCACTGACCCGCTACCTCAGGCCTTTTCGCCACGCGTGTCGCATGGATGGCGAGAAGTTTCCGTGGGCGCTCGTGACTTAAAGGCCTAATCATGGTTAGAAACTACAGTGCCATGGATTGGAGCAATGGGGTGGTAACCTGTTCTCTCATGATCATGGGTAGTGGAATTGGTGGAGACGGGCGGCGGCCTTTGGAGAGGAGGAGAGCCAGCCCCTGCGACCTCCCCTATAAATTGGGGGTCGTGAGGGGGTGATGCTCATCCATCTCTTTCTCCTCTTTTGGTCCTAAGATCATAGGGCTCGCCCTTTTTTCCTTTCTTCAGTAGAATAAGTCGCCACCATGCCCAGGGGTCGAGTACGTCTCTGAGGTTCTGCCGCGTCAATGAGGGCCTCCTGTCGGGATCATGTCACTGCTTCAGTCATGGAGGTGGAGGGTGGTTCTAGCACACATTGTGGAGGCGCTGGAAGGGGCCAAGGCAGACGTGGGGGCGATGGCCAGGGAAGGCAGAGCGCCGTTCCCCCTCCTCCTCCACCTTCGGACTCTCCCCCTGTGGAGGGGCACACCGAAGCTATAGCACTGGAGTTCATCGTCAAGCTGCGGGGCCCTCCCCAAGGTCACTTGCATCTCCCTCGCCCTTTCGCTAGGGTGATGGAGATCGACAAGACGCATGCATTCTGGTTGTGGGTGAATGGTTGCTATAATGGCGACATGTGAGCGGACGTCGAGTTCCCGTAGCATTGCGTCATGTTCCTCAGGTGCAGATGGAAAACATTCTCACGTGCCCACAATTTCACTGGTGGGAACGTCCTCCGCTTCAAGTTTGTGGAGGCTGAGATGCTCTCCATCAAGATTTATGGGCATTCGGGCGCTCATCTTGGTTGCTTCCAGGAGTGCTCGAGCGATGTTGAAAGCTCATCCTCGAGCAATAGTGACAAGGAGGACAGTGTCGGTGAACACGACGACAACGACACCCCAGCCGTCAAGTTGGAGTACGCCGACTCGGACTCAAGCGGACCGTCCGTCGCACCATAATTGTCAGCTAAACTCCCCTGGCAAAGTGATTTGCCAGGATTTCTTGACTTCGTTGCCACCTTCTCCCCCAGCTAGATCCCAGCAGGCTCGTGGACTTCATCTTTGTCTTCCCTTTCGGTGGACCTGCCATCCGCACAATGCTAGTCCTGACGGGGTCAGGCTAGGCTTCTATTGGGGCCCTCCTTTTGTTCTTTTTCTCTTTAGTAAATTGTTTCTATTGGAGAAAGTCCAATAAAGTGCTATTAAAGAGGCGCCTCTTAATGTAAACTTTATCCGCTTTCTATTGGAAATGAATGAAAAAGAATTTTGTTTTTCTTCCTTAAGTACTATCCTTTTCTCCCTTTGTTCCTATTGTGTTTGTATGTCTGGCCTTGCCGCATGGAGCCGCTTGTCAGGTTACTAACAACCACGAGCACCAAAGGGGGAGCCAGCCCTCGGCAGCAGGATGGTATCGTTTCCCGGTAGGGCTCCTTGTCGGTATTTGTGCGGTCCCCCAAAGGTGATGAGTATCAGGAGCTGGGGGACGACTCGAACTAACAAGGGTTTTTACCACGTGGAGGACCCCATCGCACACAACTTGAACAAGGTCAAGGGTTTCCTCTAAGGGAGCAAATCAACGTAGAGCTTGAGATATGCCATTAAACATATCTTTTCCAAGCAGTATCTTTGTTGGGCCATCATCCTCGCTCCTTCGCCGTCCTCCTATGTTTTCCTTATGGACAAACATGAGGGGCGGGGTAGAGACCTTTATACCCAATGAGAGAATGCGGCAACAAGGATTATGAGCTCAACAAGTACTATATCAGATATCTAGAGTTTAAAAGCAATAACATTGCAGTCATAAAAGGTGCATAGTAGACATGCAATGCGATCATATGATGCAATGCCTAGCTTTATTATTGTTGCTCAGGGTCTGCGGTGGCTTTGTACAAAGGGTTACATGCAACTTCGACAAGGCTTGTACAAAAGGTGGCTGCCGCAGACTGAGCCCAACAGCCGCTCCTCGTGGGTAGAACTTACTAAGGTGCCCATTATTCCACGAGTTAAGCACCTTGGTGCCATCTTCGGTCTACAGACGGATAGCGCCAGGTCTGGTGACTCATGCTACCCGGTAAGGGCCTTCCCACTTTGGCATCAACTTGCCGGTACCCTTGGCGAACTGAATGCGCGTAAGGACAAGGTTGCCTTCCTCAAGGCTTCGTGCATGGACCCTACGACGATGGTAGAAGCACAGGGCTTGCTGGTAGCATGCAGCAACATAGTGTCCCGAAGACGTTCTTCCTCGAGGAGCATGCCATCGTCATGCCGTAGCTGCTCTTGCTCTATTTCGTCATAGGCAAGTAATCGAGGTGACCCATATATGAGTTCCATGTGGAGCACTGTTTCTGCCTCATACACTAGGGAGAAGGGCGTCTAGCCGGTGGCTCAATTCGGTGTCGCTCTGAGGGACTAAAGAACCACCAACAACTCATCTACATAGCGCTTTTCGCTCTTCCGCAGCCTATCGAAAGTCCTTGTCTTGAGTCCTCACAACACTTCGGCATTCATCCTCTCGTCTTGCCTATTGCTTCTTGTATGGGGAATGGAGATGAAGGAAACCTTGCTTCCAAGGCTTTGGAGTCTTTGCATGATGGCGCGGCTCGTGAACTGGGTGCAGTTGTCAGTGATCACTCTGTTGGGCACTCCAAAATGGCACAACAATCCTTTCATGAATTTGATAGCTGACTGCGCAGTCACCTTCCTCACTGGCTCCACCTCAGGACACTTTGTGAACATGTAAATTGCCATGAACAAGAACTCAAAGCCCCCGATAGCACTAGGAAAGGGGCCCAGACCGAGAATGGCCAGGACAAAGGGATTGTTTGAAGAGCTTGCGTTGGTTGATGGATATTCTTGGAATGGAACTAGCAGGCTTCACACTTGGTGACCAACTTAGTTGCAGCTTGGAGGGGAGCGGGCCAATAGAAACCCTGCTGGAAAACTTTTCCAGCCAGAGCCCTTGATCCAATGTGGGAGCCACATACACCTCCGTGGATCTCTACCAACAGCTTCAGTTCATCCTCCTGACAGATGCACCTCAATTTCACACCGTTTGGTCATCTTCTCCACAAGGTGTCAGCAACAAATAGGTACATACTTGACCGACGGGCTACTTTTTCGACCTCTTCTTGCTCTTCGTGGAGTTCTCCTATTTGAAGGAAATATACTATATGTTGCGCCCAGGTTGGATCCTGTGGCTCGACAACAAGGACTAAAGGTGTCTCCTCGCTTCTCGGAGCGCATACCTTGACTGCATGAACCTGGGGCTCTGGAGGAGGGAGCTGCTCACCAACCGAAGCGGGACTCCCTCCGGTAGCTTCTATACCAACGGCTTTGGGAAGCTCTATCGGGAAATGCTTGCCAGAGTTCAGCTTTCTTCTCTTTTTGGCCATTGCTGACGGGGATACTGATGGTTGAGTGAGGCGGAGGACAAAAGTCCTTGGTTCCATAGGAAGCTTCTTCACGGAGCACTTCAATAGATGATCAGCGATGCTATTTTCTGCTCGTGGCACATGTTCCGCCTGCAGTCCATCGAAGTGCTCCTCCAATTTCCTCACTTCCTCTACGTATGCTTCCATCAACGGGCTGTGATAATCTTCGTTGGTTTCCTTCTCCACGAGCTGAGAATCTCCCCTCATGATCAATTTCTTGATCCCCAACTCCACCGCGATTCTGAGTCTGGCAAAGAGCCCCTTGTACTCTAGCGCCCTGGTGTGAGAAAGCACCTTCAAAGTACATGATCCAATCCTTGGGTGCCTCCTTGCCAGGGGGAATTGTCTCTGGGACCTCTTCATCTGACGTGGGTGTCCATTCTGCAATGAACTCCGCCAACGCCCTGCTCTGAATTGTGGAAGTGCTCTCATACTTCAATCCAAAACTCGATAGCTCTAGTGCCCACTCAACTATCATGTCGGTGGCTTCATGGTTCCTTAATATACGCTACAGCGGAAAGCGGGTGACAACTGTGATCTCGTGGGATTGGAAGTAGTGGCACAACTTTCTCGAGGCCATGAAAAGGCCAAAGATCAGCTTTTGCACTCCAAAGTACCTTGATCTAGCCCCCTGCAATAGGGAGCTCAGAAAGTACACAGGTCGGTGACCACCTTCTTCTTCGCCACTTCATTGGAACTCCCTTCACTGGCTTGCTGAGGTTCCCCTTGCTCTGTATTGTTCCCTACCGCGGATGCTTCGGTCTTGGTGCATATTTTATCCCTATTCATCATCCTCCCCTCATACATTGGTGCTTCTTCTCTTCGTGATGCTCGGTGCATATCCGCCCCTAGCATGAAAGGAACGGAGAATGAAGAGGGACGACATGGTAAAAAACTTGCGGATCCGTTAATCGTGAGTACAGTATGCGACACAAGCTTGATGGGTTACTGTAAACGTTCATAGCCAATGATAAAAAGATAGGGGAACAAATATGAACAGCCGAATCTTCCCTCCTCTCCCTCACACCCAACGGTCCCGAAACAACCAATACGTTGAGAGTGTTGGTGAGTGGGACCTTGCCATGGTTTGTTTGCCGGGGGTGTTGACCAATGGACTTTCTCTAGCGTTTCAGTTTGTTATTTATCCTCGAAGGGATGAATCCAGGCCCGTGCCGTACGTGAGCTCATCGACATTGGCGGCACCGCCTCTATGCAGAACTGATCACAAGCGGAGGGGGAGAGGAGAAGGAAGCGTAGCTGTATACCTGTTTCCACATTCATTGGATCGCGCCGCACCCTCCTGGAGGTGGGCTCGCTCGACAACTGCAACAGGGCTAGCGCCGTTGTCCAGCTCGCCTCTTCCCTATCCATGGCATTTGCTGTGGTTGTGCTACCCATAGTGAACGCATCATCCGTGGTGCTGACGCTCCTCATCTTCGCTGCTACCACCATAACGACGAAGGTGCGCGATTGGATCCGAAGAGGACGACACTCAGGAGTGATCTCGCTCTTCTTTGTCGACGCTCCCGGTGGAGGGAACGATGATGACGATCAATGCACTACCCGCAATCTTTTTTCGCATAAATGATGCACCAGCGCCCCTACCTGGCGTGCCAAAGATGTCGAGATAGGATGCGCTCGATCTCCTATGGGGCCGCAAGCCCATTTGTGGTTCGGCAGGGGCGAGATCACATGCACAAAGAGCGGAGATGGTGAGATAGCACGACGATCATCACACGGGTGTTTTACCCAGGTTCGGGCCACTATGAAGTGTAAAAACCTACTCCTGCTTTTGGTGGATTGATGAGAGGAACACGAAGAACACACAAGCCCATGCTCGGAAAGGGTCGCCTTCGGGGGGCTGCTACTTGAATACTAGTGTCCAAAGGTCCGAATCTTTAGCTAGGTTGCCTTGGACCTCCTTTTATAGTCGAAGGGGCAACCACTATGGCAAAGCACACATTGTTTGATGATTAGGTAGCTAACAGTGCAATCATACCTAGCTCTGGCACTTAGGACAAAATTCCATAAATGCAGTCAAGGTGGCATGTGGGGGTGCATCCCCGACAATCTCCTACCACCGCTCTAACTAACTACTGCACCATAGCTTGACACGCCTATGGACGGCTGTCAAGGCGGAATAATCTGTCTTCCGGCATGTCGCCACGTGCTTAGCAAGAGCCAGTTAGCCACTTGGGAGCTTGACATTGCATCGATAAGTGACTGGTGTTGTATGCTATGGAGCGGTGGCCGATCGGCTTGTGGTTGCCGGGGGACTAGCTTGCCGGGCCTTCTTGAGGGTGCAAGCGCCTCGGTCCCCGGCAAGCACTAGGGACGTGCTTGGCACGCTTCGCGTTTGTATTGGGTTGTTGCGTTGATCTTGCCAGCGTTGCTTGGCCTTGGCTGCTTGCTTGTCATGGCCACTATGTTGATGGATTCTGCCACTACTGCATGTGCATAAATCTGGGGCACTAGGTACCCATCAACTAGTCCACCGATAATCTACATCTATTACTCCACACATCGACCTCTATCTAGCATGCATCTAGTGTATTAAGTTCATGGGGAAACAGAGTAATGCAATAAGAATGGTGACATGATGTAGAAAATATCTATTCATGTAGGAATAGACCCCATCTTGTTATCCTTAATGGCAATGATACATGTGTGCCTTGCTGCCCCTTCTGTCACTGGGAAAGAAGACCGCAAGATCGAACCCATCACAAAGCACCTCTTCCAATGGCAAGAAAAATTGATCTAGTTGGCCTAACTGAACCAAAGATTCGAAGAAGAAATACGAGGCTATAAGTAATCATGCAAATAAGAGATCAAAGAAGACTCAAATCATATTCACGGATATAAGCTAATGATGAACTTAAAATTCATCGGATCCCAACAAACACACCACAAAACTCATTACATCAGATAGATCTCCAAGAGACCATTGTACTGAGAATCTAGAGAGAGAGGAAGCCTTCTAGCTACTGCCTATGGACCCGTAGGTCTATGGTGGATTACTCACGCATCATTGGAGAGGCACCTATGATGAAAATGAACCCCTCCATGATGGTGTTAGATCAGATCTCGAGGTTCTCGAACTTGCGTCGGCTCGAATTGTGTTTCGTCAACTCCCCTTGTGTTTTCTGAATAATTGTGAATTTATAGGCTTGATATTCGGTGAAGTGGGGTACCGAGGTGGGCACCACCCACCAGGCCGTGCTAGGGGCCTCTAGCACGCCCTGGTGGGTGTTCCCCACCTAGGGCCTCCTCTTTGGCAGGTGTTTGGCCCATATGGGGTCTTCTGGTCCAAAAACAATCTCCAAAACTATTCAAGACGTTTGGGCTTCGTTTGGTACTGATTTTCCGCGAAGTAAAAAACAAGCAAAAACAACAACTCAAACTTTGGCACTATGTCAATAGTTTAGTCCCAAAAAATGATATAAAGTTGCTATAAGATGATTGTAAAACATCCAAGACTGATAATATAACAACATGGAACAAGAAACAATTATAGATACAGTGGAGACATATCAGCATCCCAAAGCTTAATTTCTACTCGTCCTTGAGTAGGAAAATGATAAAAAAAGAATTTTTGATGTGGAATGCTGCCTAACATGTTCATCACATATTCTTTTCTTTGTAACATGGACATGTGGACTTTTAGATGGTTCAAAGCTAGTCTAGTTTTGACATGAAAACTTTAATACTCAAGCATATCAACAAGCAACCATGTCTTTCAAAATATCAACACTAAAACAAGTCATCCCTAGCCCATCATGCTAAATCATTGATCCATTCATGATAGACACTCAAATATTAGTTACACCTAATGCTCAAGTATGATCATAGTGCCTCCTAGTTGGTGCTTTATAAGAGAAGATGGAGACTCAAATTGAAAATAAAAATTGCATAAAGTAAATACATAGGCCCTTCGCAGAGGGAAGTAGGGATTTGTAGAGGTGCCAGAGCTCAAGGTTTAAATTGATAAAGAAAAATATTTTCGGTGGCATGCCTTTCCTGTCAACAAAAACGACTGAGAGATTTCAATATCTTTACATGCTAGATACATCATAAGCTGTTCACAAAAAGAAAATAAAGTATATTCCTTTTACCACCATACTTTCACTTTCCATGGCTAGGCGAATCCACGGTTGCCTTCTATACCAACACTTTCCAAGGAATATATTATTTGACAACATAAAGTAAATTTCTTTTCTTTGTTTTCATTTCATTTTGGTAATGGGCATCCCTATGACTGTCGTACTCTCGTGCTATGACAAGTGAATAAACACTCATCTTGAGAATAACACATCTAGCATGGAAAAACATCAGTCACCCTCTATCGTTTCATGAGCGGTATGAGCACACAAAAAGGAAATTTATTTTGAAAATTAGAGATGGCACATACAAAAATGCGTGGAATGGCATGTAAATACCGTATATAGGTAGGTATGGTGGACTCATATGGCAAAACTGGGTTTAAGGATTTTGGGTGCACAAGTAGTATTTCTACTAACTACAAGTGAAGGCTAGCAAATAGATTGAGAAGCATCCAACCAAGAAACATAAAATCACATAAGTGAGCATTAAGAATAACTAACACCGAATAATGCACCATAAGTAGGATGTAACTTCCAAGCACAATTATTGACTTTCATGCTTGCATAGGGAATCACAAACCTTAACATCAACATTCTTACTAAGCATAATTACTCACTAACATAACTCACATATTACTATCGTCATGTCTCAAACTATTACAAAGAATAAATGTTAATTTGTCCAATGATCTTGATGAAAGTTTGTTTTATATCCCTCTTGAATATCTATAATTTTGGGACTAGTTTCATATATTGCCATTGCTTTTGACAAGCTCAAATGGGTATAAGTGAAGAACATGAGCATAAAAATTTCATCTCTCAAAACAATATAAGTGAATCATGAGAGGATTTCTTCAAAATTACCAACTCTCAAATTAATATAAGTGAAGCATGAGAGCATTTATTCAAACAAGTAAAAGCATGACGTGCTCAAAAAGATATAAGTGAAGCACTAGAGCAATTTCATAGCTCAATAGATTTAAGTGAAGCATATAGAGAAATTCCAGCAAATAATATCATAATTTTTTATCTTTCAAATAGGTGTGTGTAGCATGGATAAAAAACACATACATCAAAGATACAAGATGCTCCAAGCAAAACTCATGATATGTGACGAATAAAAATATAGTTCCAAGTAAAGTAACGATGGTTATTAGAAGAAAGAGGGGATGCCACTCGCGGCATGCCAAGTGACGAGGATATGTACCTAGGGTAGGGTCCTAAGCAAGGCCCCCATACCCTACCTAAGGACACCACATGGGAGGACTTGAAGATCAAGCATGAACTTCCGAGTGGGTCCCTGGAGACGTTCAAAGGCACTCGACAGTAATCCACTCGAAAGCTCCCGCTCTCACTCTATAGTCACGTGTCACTCAACGGACCTTGTTTCACTCAACGCCAGAAGACCAGGAGCCATCATCAAGATCCCAATGGGCAGACGCTAGCTTAGTGGCCCTTAATAGCTTTTACTACGTACATTACCTACAACGGTAGACTTTACACCCCACGACCAGACCCATTGATGCGGGGCCATTATGAGGGGCAGCAAACTCTATATAAGCCCCCCTCCCCTCCTGCATAAGGGTTAAGAAGAAAACTATTGTAATCTCTACATTCCACTTGACATAAAGCTCCCGAGCACTAAGACGTAGGGCCGTTACCTCCACGAGAGGGGCCTGAACTCATACATCTGTGTGTACACCCTCGCCATAGCTAGGACTCTGCCTTCTCCATTCGTACCCTACCATCTACTGTCAGGCTCGTTCCCACGACAGTTGGCGCCCACCGTGGGGCGGGCATCTAAGCGACTTCCGGCGAGGTTGTGTTTTTCATCTTTCAACATGTCTTCCGACGGTGTTTTTGCTCTGGGCCACGAGATCTGTTTCGGAGTGCTCACTTTCATCGCCGACGATTCGGCATGGCTCCAGGAGGTGCCTCTCGATGTCGAGGTGCTCCCGGTCCGCGGGGATGCGCATTTCTGCGCGAGTCCGTGCGGCGTGTTGCTATGACAACCGTCGAGCCCTTATGCATCGGCTCCTCTCATCGCCCGCGGTCACAAGCGGTCCGGCCGCTCACGACTCCAGTGGTGGGTCGAACACGCAGCGGCGCATCAAGCTTCTTCACAGGTTGCAGCACTCAAACCTGCCGAGTCCCTTCATGGCGTGTTCGATTCGGATTCCGATCCATCCGACGTGCCTTCCGAGTGCGAGAGCTGTGATCCCGCAGCGGAGGTCTTGATGGTGGGCTCGCATCAGAGCTGACTGCCTGGTTTTGGTCGTGGCGAGCACGAGGCTGGTGGCCCGTCGAATGTGCAGTTGCGTCGCGATGAGAAGGTCCTTCATACCCCCATCATCGGCGTGACCGTCGAGGCCCAGGCTTTGGAGGCAGCATGCGTTCGTCTGGAAGAGCTCCAGGCAGAGATCGACGAGCGCGCCCGTCCACGCCCGTCGCGCCCCAGTCAACGTCAGCGACAGCTGTTCCCGACTGGATCTAACGATGGCGTTGAGGTATATTGAACTCCCCTGCTTAATGTTGTTGTTGCTGCTAGGATAGCAGATTCCAGTCAGCCTTCCCGATCAGAGCCTGGTCGAGAGCTGTTGCAGATCAGAGCACTGTTAGATGCAGCACAACGCCAGAATTCAGCAATTTCTCAGTCTCGTCACAAGATACACAACAATTCACCCAAGGCACAAACCGTTCAGTCGGCACATAGTCCGGGGTCTCCCTTGCGTCGTTGAGGTGGCGGTTATCGTGAAGGGCAAGACAGATTTCAGCACCACCGCGAAGACCACCATCGAGTGCCCACTCCTGCACAGAGTGGTCCGTACGCGCCTCGGCGCCAGGACGACAGGCACTCCCTCGGTGACGAACGGGACGCGGACTTTGATGCCCGCGCGTATCTTCATCAGAAGCGGATCGACAAGAGCAGAGCCTACAGAGAAGGGCACGACAAAGATGTCCCGAGTGGTAGCTCAGTTGCAGTGTCTGGTCCAGTGTGTTTTAGAAGAGCTATACGCTCTGTGGAGATTCCCCCAACTTCAGAATGCCGGCGGGGATCGGAAAGTTTTCTGGTGAAACAAAACCAGAGACTTGGCTTGATGATTACCGAGTGGCTGTGCAGATTGGCAGCGGGAATGGCAATGTCGCAATGAAGCACCTACCTCTTATGTTGGATGGACCAGCTCGAGCTTGGTTGAATCGGTTGTCTCCTTCTAGCATTCATTGTTGGGAAGATCTTGCCCGAGTGTTTGTCCGGACCTTCGAGGGCACTTGCAAGCGCCCCACAGGTCTGGTCGACTTACAGCACTGCGTCCAGAAGCCCAGCGAAACCATAAGAGACTATATTCAGTGATGGTCCACCCTGCATCATACGGTGGAAAATGTGTCGGAACATCAGGCTGTTTGTGCCTTCAAGGCCGGTGTGAGATACAGAGAGCTGTATTTGAAGTTCGGGCGCACTGGTGACATTTCACTCGACAAGATGATGGAAATTTCCACTCGCTATGCCAATGGCAAGGAAGAAGACCTCCTCCGTAGCGGCAAAGGAAAAGCAGTTGCCAACGAGTCTGGCGGTGGTAACAATAGGAAACAAAAGCGGAAGGTTGAAGACCCAGTTCCGGCGGAGGCAGCAGCACTGGCAACTTAGTCGAAGAACAAGGGCAAGGCCAAAGCTCAGTACGCCCCCAAGAAGGGGAAGGGTCAGCCAGGAACCGATATCTTGGATCAACCATGTGTAATTCACACAAAAAAGATGCAGAAGGCAACCTGATTTTGCCCAAGCACACCACTCGACAGTGTCGAACCGTCATCCAACAGTTCAAGGGAGACCAGTCGAGTGGGAAAGCTCCTGAAAAAGAAGATGAAGATGAAGAGAAGGAAACATTCCCAGACGTCACTGCTACCCTAGTGATCTTTGCTGACATCAAGAGCAAGAGTCGTCTAAAAGTCATAAATATAGAGATAAATATGGCTGTGCCAGACTCCCCCACCTACCTCAAATGGTCTCAGTATGCTGTCACATTCGACCAGACTGACCATCCTGCCCGTGTGGCCACACCCGGTCGACAGGCTCTGGTAGTTGATCCGGTGGTGCAGGGGACTCAACTCAGAAAAGTCCTCATGGACGGCGGTAGCGGCCTGAACATTCTGTATGCGGATACCCTAAAGGGATGGGCATTCCTATGTCCCGTCTCAGCGAAAGCAGCATGCATTTCCATGGGGTCATTCCCGGAAAGAAGGCCAAGTCACTCGGCCAGATAGCATTGGATGTGGCATTCGGAGATAGCAAAAATTTCCGAAAAGAAAAGTTGACGTTTGAAGTCGTGGATTTCAAGAGCGCTTACCATGCCATTTTTGGTCGACCCACTTACACACGTTTCATGGCCCGACCATGTTACGTGTATCTCAAGCTGAAAATGCCGGGCCCTAAGGGCATGATCACGGTCACTGGCAATCGATAGCGGGCCGAAGAGTGTCTCTAGCAAGGGTCCAAGATCGCCGATCAACAGATGGCCATGGTCGAGCTGGAGGAGTACAAGAAAACCACTGATCCTGCTGATTTGCTCCGCGCAAAAAAGCCGGCTTCCGAGTCGGCATTTCAGTCGGCAGGTGGAGTGAAGAAGGTGCACATCCACCCGACGGATCCAACCGCTGCCCCGACGAATATCTCGACAACACTCGACAGCAAATAGGAAGCCGAGCTCATCCAGTTCCTCTGTGAGAACTGAGATATCTTTGCATGGAAGCCTGCTGACATGCCGGGAATTCCCAGGGAGCTGGCTGAGCACCGTATGCGAGTGGATCCGAAGGCCAAGCCCATCAGGGAGCATTTGCGTCGATCCGCGGCTGAGAAGCACAAGGCAATCGAAGAAGAAGTGTCCCGTCTCTTGCAAGCCAAGTTCATTCAGGAGATTTACCACTCTGAGTGGCTCTCGAATGTTGTGATGGTGCCCAAGAAAGATAAGTCGTTGCACATGTGCATTGACTTCAAACATCTTAATAAGGTGTGTCCAAAAGATCATTTTCCACTCCCCCGCATAGATCAAATTGTTGACTCGACAGCAGGGTGCGAGCGATTATCGTTTTTGGATGCCTATTCTAGGAACCATCAGATCCGTCTGTTTGGCCCATATGAAGTAAAAACAGCCTTCATCACCCCGTTTGGGTGTTTCTGCTACATCACCATGCCTTTTGGTCTCAAGAATGTCGGTGCCACTTTTATGCGCATGATTCAGAAATGTTTACTCGACCAGATCCTTCGGAATGTCGAGGCATACATGGACGATATAGTGTTCAAGTCCCACAAAGGTTCCGACCTGCTGGCTGACTTGGCTGAGACATTCGCCAATCTGAAGCAATTCGACATAAAGCTGAATCCGGCCAAATGTACCTTCGGTGTCCTTGGCGGCAAGTTAATCGGTTTTCTCGTTTCTGAACGAGGAATTGATGTCAATCCCGAGAAGATCAGGGCCATTACCCGTATGAAGACTCCCGTGCAAGTGCATGATGTTCAGAAGCTCACAAGTTGCTTGGCGGCATTGAGTCGATTCATTTCTCGTCTTGGTGAGAAGGCTCTGTCCTTGTATCAGTTGACGAAGAAAATCAGACACATTCGACTGGAATCCTGAAGCCGAAGCAGCGTTTGTTGAGCTCAAAGCCCTGCTGTCCACCCAGCCGATGCTTGCCGCTCCTACCAGCAAAGAGCCCTTGCTCCTGTACATCGCGACCACTAATCAGGTTGTCAGTACAATGCTGACTGTCGAGCGAGAAGAGGAAGGCAAAGCCTATAAGGTTAAGCGGCCAGTCTATTATGTCTCGGAAGTTTTGTCCCCCTCAAAGTAGAGATATCCTCATTATCAGAAGCTGGTGTATGGTATTTACTTATCAGCGAAGAAGGTGGGACATTATTTCCAAGACCATTCGATCTCAATCGTCAGTGATGCACCTTTATCAAAGATTTTCAATAATCGCGACGCATCAGGTCGAGTGGCTAAATGGGAAATTGAGCAGGGACACTTCAACATCAGATTCGAGGCCAAGAAGGCAAGCAAGTCCCAAGCATTGGCAGATTTCATGGCCGAGTGGATCGAACAGCAACAGCCTATCCAAGTTCACTCGGTGCATTGGACAATGTTCTTCGACGGCTCCAAAATGTTGAATGGGTCCGGTGTTGGCGTTGTCCTGATATCCCCCAGAGCCAACAAGCTCAGCTATGTCTTGCAAATTCACTTTGATTCCCCCAACAATGAGGCAGAGTATGAAGCACTTTTGTACGGGTTGCGCATGGCTATCTCGCTCGGCGTCAAGCGCTTGATGGTTTATGGCGACTCAGATTTGGTAGTGAATCAGGTGATGAAAGAGTGGGATGTTAGAAACCCTGGTATGATTACTGCAATGCAGTATGGAAGTTGGATAAGAAATTTGAAGGTCTGGAACTTCACCATGTTCCTCGACTGAAAAATCAGGCAGCTGATGAGCTATCCAAGATTGGTTCCACTCGACGGCCTGTCCCCAGCGGAGTGTTCCTGGAACATTTGCACACTCCTTAGATTCAAGAGGACCCTTCACTGAAGTGCCCCCGCAAAGCTTAAGCTCCTCTGACTCGAATGAAGTCGATGTTCCTGCTGTGATTGACCTGGTCATGGAGGTACTAGTTATCATTCCCGACTGGACTGTACCGTACATAGCCTATATCCCCAGACAGGAGCTTCCTGAAGATGAAACAGAGGCTCGACAGATTGTGCGCAGGTCCAAAGCTTTCACTATGATTGGTGATCAGCTTTTCAGAGAAAGTGTGTCGGGTATCACCCAGCGCTGCATTTCACCTGAGGAAGGTCGAATGATTCTAGATGAAATCCACTCAGGAACTTGCGGACACCATGCGTCTTCAAGGGCGATCATCGCTAAAGCATACCGAGCGGGTTTTTATTGGCCACGGGCTAATGAAATGGCTAAGGACATTGGTGATCATTGCGAAGGCTGTCAGTTCTATGCAAACCTGTCACACAAGCCAACGTCTGCTCTGAAGACAATTCTACTCGCCTGGCCGTTTGCGGTTTGGGGGCTCGACATGGTTGGTCCTTTCTGACCCAGAAAAGGAGGATTCACCCACCTATTGGTAGCAGTCGACAAGTTCACCAAGTGGATCGAAGCCAAGCCCATCAAGAAGCTGAATTCCCGCACGGCGGTCACGTTCATGAGAGAGATCATTATCCGGTTCGGCATTCCCCAGTATCATCACGGACAATGGCACTAATTTTGACTCGGAAGAATTCAGGAGATTCTGTAACTCCCAAGGCACCCGAGTGGTTTATGCTTTCGTTGCACATCCTCAAACCAATGGGCAAGTTGAGCGGGCTAATGGTCTCATTCTGCAAGGTCTGAAGCCTCGTCTCATGCGCGATTTGGATCGTGCCGCTGGTGCGTGGGTAACTGAGCTGCCGTCTGTTTTGTGGGGGTTGAGGACAACACCTAATTGGTCGAATGGACGAACTCCTTTCTTCCTAGTCTATGGCGCTGAAACTATACTGCCGAGTGACTTGGCCCACAACTCTCCTCGAGTGGAGCTGTACTCTGAGGCTGAAGCCGAGCAGGCCAGGCAAGATGGGGTAGATCTTCTGGAAGAAGAGCGTGAGATAGCTCTGATCCGGACCACAGCCTATCAGCAAGACTTGCGGCGCTTCCACACAAGGAATGTTAGAAGCCGAGCATTCCATGAAGGAGATTTGGTGCTCCGAGTGAATCAGCACCGACCTCACAAGCTAGCTCCTGCATGGGAAGGCCCTTTTGTAGTCACCAAGGTGCTAAACAATGGAGCCTATCACTTATATAATCTCATGAAGCAGATGGATGAGCCACGAGCTTGGAATGCAGACCTGCTTCGACGTTTTTACACTTGAGACATTAGTTTTCTGATGTAATAAAAGTTCTTCATCAATGCAATTTGTGTCTCTACAATTAATACCTCGGCGATTCCAACCATGCAGTTATTTACTTGGGGATGCTCCGAGCGTCGAGCAATCCTCGCACTAGGGGACTTAGTTGTGAAACATGTTTTGCCTAAGTTAAAAACCCTGTCATGTGGATAGCAGTCCATTCACTCGATGGCCTATTCGCGAATCAAGACGATGGTCTATTCTGAAATGGCTAAGGACATTGGTGACCTTTGCTTAGGTTCAAAATATATATATATAACTCGTCAAGACGATGGTAATCCATTCATTCGACAGCTTAGATGCGAATCGACATTCGCCTCAGTTCAAAATACTCCGAGTGATGAGCGATCCTCACGCTCGGGGGCTTAGCTGCGAACACAATTCGCCTAAGTTAAAAAACTCATCGACTGGCTCGTAAACCATCCACTCGACAGCTTAGCTACGATTCGACATTCGCCTAAGTTCAAAATACTCCGAGTGATGAGCGATCCTCACGCTCGTGGGATTAGCTGCGAATACAATTCGCCTAAGTTAAGAACCGCGTCGACTGGATAGTAATCCATCCACTCGACAGCTTAGCTGTGATTCGACATTCGCCTAAGTTCAAAATACTGCCGAGTGATGAGCGATCCTCACGCTCGGGGGCTTAGCTACGAATACATTTTGCCTAAGTTAAAAACCTCATCGAGATGATGGTAATCCATTCACTCGACAGCTTAGATGCGAATCGACATTTGCCTAAGTTCAAAATACTCCGAGTGATGAGCAATCCTCACGCTCGGGGGCTTAGCTGCGAATACATTTCGCCTAAGTTAAGAACCTCGTCGACTGGATAGTAATCCATCCACTCGACAGCCTAGTTGCGATTCGACATTTGCCTAAGTTCAAAATACTACCGAGTGATGAGCGATCCTCACCCTTGGGGGCTTAGCTGCGAATACATTTCGCCTAAGTTAAAAACCTCGTCGAGGCGATGGTAATCCATCCACTCGACAGCTTAGATGCGAATCGAAATTCGCCTAAGTTCAAAATACTCCGAGTGATGAGCGATCCTCATGCTCGGGGGCTTAGCTACGAATACATTTCGCCTAAGTAAAAAAACAAAAGCAGACGAACAGACGATTGAAAACCAAAGAGCGAGCAAAATCCAAAGGATAAAACCGCGGATAAACGTCGTGTGTAGAAGCAAATGTGCTCAGGCCTAAGGCCTGAATAAAGTTTTAAGAGATACAGTTTCACTCGGCATACCGAGGCAAATTTAATAGTTTTTTCCAAAGACTCAAGTTTCTAGGCAGGTGACGGACTGGCGGGCTCGACAAAAGTGTCCAGGTCGATGCCGTCCGTGATTCTGGTGGCTGTTTCGATGAAGGTCTCCATGAAGTCCTCAAACTGGAGTTTCTTTGTGTTCACCACTTGGAGCTCCATCAGCTTCTCCTCCCTCACGTCCCTACAATGGACCCTTACCAGAGACAATGCCACGTCGGCCCTGCAATGAGCAGCAAATTTTTTCCAAGCTTGCACTCGACTAGGAAGTTCGGTCAGGCGTGCCATCATGGAGTTGAGGTCGAGCTGAAGAATGGCCTCAGCCATAGCTCCTTGTCGATCCTTTCCATGACAGATTTCAGTCGAGCGATATAGGCCTGGGCACCCTGGAGCCAAAAGTTAAGCCGCAGCATGTTCATCGCCACTGCATCAGCAACTGGCGACTTGGTGGGGTCAAGCATGGGCTCAATCTCCTTTGTTTCCTTTTGAAAGTCCTGGCGGAATTCTGATGGAAGAAGGGGAATCGGTGAGCTGCAACCCTCAAAAATTTATTGCGAATGTCAGTCGGCAAGAAATACTCACCGTCGAGTAGAAGATACATCTTCCTTGAAAATTCACCCAGATGCCTCTCCAGGCCATTGCTCCTCTTGGTTAGTTGTTCGGCCTTCTTGACAAGATCCGCACGCTCCTGCTTCAGCTTGGCATTCTCCTCTTCCAGCTTCTGGACGGCAGTCAACTTCTGCTCTACAGCTTCAGTTTCACTCGATATGTACCTAGGGTAGGGTCCTAAGAAAGGCCCTCATACCCAACCTAAGGACACCACATGGGAGGACTTGAAGATCAAGCATGAACTTCCGAGTGGGTCCCTGGAGACGTTCAAAGTCACTCGATAGTAATCCACTCGGAAGCTCCCGCTCTCACTCGGCAGTCGCGTGTCACTCGACGGACCTCGTTTCACTCGACGCTAGAAGACTAGGAGCCATCATCAAGAGCCCAACGGGAAGACGCTGGCTTAATGTCTCTTAATAGCTTTTACTACGTACGTTACCTGTAACGGCAGACTTTACACCCCATGACCAGACCCATTGATGCGGGGCCATTACGAGGGGCAGCGAACTCTATATAAGATGCCCCTCCCTCCTGCATAAGGGTTAAGAAGAAAACTATTGTAATCTCTACATTCCACTCGACATAAAGCTCCCGAGCACTGAGACGTAGGGCCGTTACCTCCACGAGAGGGACCTAAACTCATACATCTATGTGTACACCCTCGCCGTAGCTAGGACTCTGCCCTCTCCATTCGTACCCTACCATCTACTGTGAGGCTCGTTCCCACGACACCAAGCTTAGTTTCTTGTCACTATTTGGATATTATATTGGGGTTCTGTAGCATCCCCAAGGTTAGGCTCTTATTACTCCATAATCCTTCATACATCGTGATCTCACCCAAAACTTGAAAACTTCAATCGCACAAAAGTTGACAAAATTCTTGTAAGATCGGTTAGTACAATAAAGAAAATTACCACTCTAAGTGTTGTTGAAACCAATTAATATTTTATTATTTCATTATATATATTGTATTATAACTTTTCCATGACTTATACACCCCGATACAAGCCATAGATTCATCAAAACAAGCACATAATGCAACGAGAACAAAATCTGTTCCGGACGGAACAGTCTGTAGTAATCTGTACTCTACATATACTTCTGTAACTCTAAAAATTCTGAAAAATGAGGAAAACGTAGTGAATTTGTATAGAAATATTGTGTTCAAATGTAAGCTCATTACCATGTTACAGTAAAAAAAATCGTGCACCGGAGACAACATTTCTATTTCAGATTCAGCACTGTTTCTACTGATCTTACGAATCATCCTAAAGGCTATACTTGACAAAAACACTAAATAAAACATAAAAAACACAATCATAATAGAGGCATAATTGTGCGAACACTCAAAAACAGAAAGGAAAAGATAAAAATATGTATTCATTGGGTTGCCTCCCAACAAGCTCTTTCTTTATAGCCATCAAGATAGGCTTAGGATAATAATGATGCTCACGTAAAAAAGGAGAGTTAAAGAACAAAGAGAGCATCATAAGACATGTGAAAAACACATTTAAGTCTAACATATTTACTAGGCATAGGGATTTTATAAGCAAACAATCTATGGGAGCAAGAATCAACTCGCATAGTATGGCAAGGCAAGCATAACGTCGAAACTTTGAACACATAGGGAGGAAACTTGATATTGTTGCAATGCCTACAAGCATATGTTCATCCCTCATAATAATTTTTAGTAGCATCATGAAGGAATCTCACAATAAAGCTATCACATAAATCATTCTTTTCATGATATACAAGCATAGAAAATTTATCACTCTCATAAGCAAACTCGTTTTCATTCATGGTAGTGGGAGCAAACATAACAAAACAAATATCATGTGACACTTGATTGTACTTACCAAATTGAATATTAAAATAATGATGACAAGTTTCATGGTTATCATTACCAATTATAGCATACGTGTCCTCGCCGAAACTTGGGGAAGAAAAAATATCATATTCATCAAGCATAGTATCCCCAAGCTTTTGTTTTTTCATATCATTGGCATCAAGGATATTCACGGAATTCACACTAACAACATGGAAATCATGCGTTTCATTCAAGGAACTACCATGAATCACCTTATAAATTTCTTCTTTAGACACTTCATCCAAATTTTCAGATTCATGATTCTCAAACAAAACTTCATAGAGATAATCAAGTATACCCAACTTAAAGCAATTGGTTCATCGTAACTTGCTCTGTTGAAAAGATTAGCAATTGGACGAGGATCCATATCAATATATTTTTAACAGCCAAAGATGCAAGAAAAATAGAAGGCACATGGAAACACAAGCAAACATAGCAAACAAGAGATCTGACAAGAAAAAGGCAAAAAAGAGGGCGAATAAAACGGCTAATTTGTAAAGTGGGGGAGAGGAATAGATTTGTGATTAGGAACTTGGTACATGAGATTGCTTCCTCCCCGGCAACGGCGCCAGAAATTCCTTTGACGTGGCTTGAGACGGCATTGGCATTTCCCGAAATAGGAAGGGATGATGAAGAACAATGACGGTAAGTATTTCTCCCATTAATGAAACCAAGGTATCAATCCGTAAAGGAAGATCACGCACCTACATAGACAGCACCTGCACACAAATAACAAATGCTTGGAACCCGACGCGTAAGAGAGGTTATCAAGCTCTCAACGCTAACAAGATAGATTTGTTGGGGAACATCGCATGGGAAACAAAAAATTTCCTACGCACACGCAAACCTATCCATGGTGATGAGCATCTACGAGAGGGAGAGTGGATCTACATACCCTTGTAGATCGCTAAGAGGGAAGTGTTAAGAAACGCGGTTGGTGTAGTCGAACATCTTCGTGATCCAAATCGCCGAGCGTCCCGCGATCTCATCACGATCCGTCCCGCGATCCAATCACGATCCGTCCCGTGAACTCATCACGATCCGTCCCGTGATCTCATCACGATCCATCTCACGATCTTGATCACGGTCTGTCCCGCGAACTCATCACGATCCGTTCCGCGATCTCATCACAAACTATCTCGCGATCTCGATCACGGTCCTTCTGATCTAGCGCCGAACGGACGGCACCTCCGCGTTCAGCACACGTGCAGCTTGATGACGATCTCCACCGTCTTGATCCAGCAAGAGGAGGTGGAGAGGAGAGAGAGTTCACCAGCAGCGTGACGGTGCTCCGGTGATGGTGGTGGAGTGATTCCGACAGGGCTTCGCCTAAGCGCTGCGGAAAACCGATCTAGAGGAGAAACTGTGCACTGGTGAAACGGGTAGCACGTGGCCGGAAATTCTGTCCAAAAACCACCCAATCCACTAGTATATATAGGAGGAGAGGAGAGGAGAGGAAGCCAAGGCCTTTGGGTCGGCCGAAATAGGAGGTGGGAAGCAATCCTACTTCACGTCCAATCCTAGTTGGAGTAGGATTGCCTCCTATTGGCTGATTTTCCACCTTTTGCTTTAGGACTTTCTCTCCTGCGCCATGGGCCTTTGTGGCTGTTTTCCCAGCCCACTAAGGGCTGGTTAATACTATCCCACATCCCATGGACCTCTTGGGGTCGAAGTACCCCTCCCGGAGGTCTCCCGGTACACTACCGGCACTCCCGGTACACTACCGGCACTCCCGGTACACTACCGATGAGCCCGAAACTTTTCCGGAAACCAAACTGGGACTTCCTATATATGAATCTTTACCTCCGGACCATTCCGGAGATCCTCATGATGTTCAGGATCTCATCCGGGACTCCGAACAAACTTCGGTCACCACCATACATAACTCTACACTACCGAAACGTCACCGAACCTTAAGTGTGCAGACCCTGCGGGTTCGAGAACTATGTAGACATGACCGAGACACCTCTACGGTCAATAACCAATGGCGGGACCTGGACGTCCACATTGGTTCCTACATATTCTACGAAGATCTTTATCGGTTGAACCTCTATGTCAAGGATTCAGTTAATCCCGTATAACGTTCCCTTTGTTCTTCGGTATGTTACTTGCCCGAGATTCGATCGTCGGTATCTCCATACCTAGTTCAACCTCGTTACCGGCAAGTCTCTTTACTTATTCCGTAATACAAGATCCCGCAACTAACAATTAGTCACATTGCTTGCAAGGCTTATTTTGATGTTGCATTACCGAGTGGGCCCCGAGATACCTCTCCGTTACACGGAGTAACAAATCCCAGTCTCGATCCATGCCAACTCAACAGACACCATCAGAGATACCTGTAGAGAACCTTTATAGTCACCCAGTTACGTTGCGACGTTTGATACACACAAGGCACTCCTCCGATATCCGTGAGTTGCATGATCTCATGGTCATAGGAACATATACTTGACATGTAGAAAACAGTAGCAATAAACTGACACGATCATATGCTATGTTTGTAGTTTGGGTCTTATCCATCACACCATTCTCCTAATGATGTGATCCCGTTATCAAATGACATCTCATGTCCATGGCTAGGAAACCTTAACCATCCTTTGATCAACGAGCTAGTCCATTAGAGGCATACTAGGGACATGGTTTTGTCTATGTATCCACACATGCATTTAAGTCTCCGTTCAATACAATTATAGCATGGATAATAAACGATTATCATGAACAAGGAAATATGATAATAACTAATTTATTATTGCCTCTAGGGCATATTTCCAACAGTCTCCCACTTGCACTAGAGTCAATAATCTAGTTCACATCACCATGTGATTCGCATTGTTATGAATCTAACACCCAATGAGTTCTGGGGCTCGATCATACTTTTCATGTGAGAGAGGTCTTATAGTCGACGGGTCTGCGATATTCAGATCTGTGTGTACTTTGCAAATCTCTATGTCAAACCATAAACACTGCTACCACACTCCACTTGGTACTATTTCCAAATGGCTGCTCCACTATACGTATCCAGATTGCTACTACTAGTCATTCGGATAGGTGTTAAAGCTTGCATCGACGTAACTCTTTACGATGAACTCTTTATCACCTCCATAATCAAGAAACATTTCCTTAGTCCTCTGGTTACTAAGGATAAATCCGACCGCTGTCCAGTGATCCACTCCTGGACCACACTTGTACCCCTTGACAGACTAATGGCAAGGCACACACAGGTGCGGTACACAGCATGGCATACTATACAGAGCCTATGGCTAAGGCATAGGGGACGACGTTCGTCCTTTCTCTTCCTTCTGCCATGGTCGAGCTTTGAGTCTCACTCAACTTTCACACATTACAAATCAGGCGAGAACTCTTTCTCTGACTGATCCATTTTGAACTCTTTCAAAATCTTGTCAAGGTATGCACTCATTGAAAGTCTCATCGAGCATCTTGATCTATCTCCATAGATTTTGATGCTCAACAATTAGGTAGCTTCATCCAGGTCTTCCTTTGAAAATCACTTTCCAAATGACCGTTTTATGCTTTCCAGAAACTCTACATTATTTCTGATCAACAATATGTCATCCACATATACTTATCAGAAATTCTATAGTGCTCCCACTCACTTTATTGCAAATACAAGTTTCTCGTAAACTTTGTATAAACATCAAAACTTTGATCACCTCATCAAAGCGTATATTCCAACTCCGAGATGCTTGCTTCAGTCCATGGAAGGATCACCGAAGCTTGCACACCTTTTAGCATCCTTAGGCCTAACAAAACCTTCTGGTTGTATCACATACAACCTTTCCTCAAGTAAACCGTTAAGGAAACGATGTTTTGACATCCATCTGCCAGATTTCATAATTGAAAACACAGCAACTGCTAACATAATTCCAACAGACTTTAGCACCACTACGAGCGAGAAAGTCTCATCGTAGTCAACTCCTTGAACTTGTCACAAACATCTTTGCAACAAGTCGAGCTTTACAAATAGTGACATTCACCATCAGTGTCTGTCTTCATTTTAAAGATCCATTTGTACTCAACGACTTGCCGTCCAACGAGCAAGTCTACCAAAGTCTACACTTGGTTTTCATACATGGATCCTATCTCGGATTTCATGGCCTCTAACCATTTGTCGGAATCCGGGCCCATCATCGCTTCTCCATAACTCGTAGGTTCATCATTGTCCAACAACATGATCTCCAAGACAGAGTTGTCGTACCACTTAGGAGCAGTACACATCCTTGTCGACCTACGAAGTTTGATAGTAACTTGATCCTGAAGCTTCATGATCATCATCATTAACTTCCTCTTCAACTAACGTAGGCTTCACAGAAACATCTTTCTGCGCTGCGCTACTCTCTGGTTGAACAAAGGTTTAACAACCTCATCAAGTTCTATCTTCCTCCCACTCAATTCTTTCGAGAGAAACATTTCCTCGAGAAAGGATCCGTTTAAGCAACAAACATTTTACACTAGGATCTGAGATTGAAGGTTCACCCAACTGATCTTAGGGTATTCTATGAAGATGCAATTTGTCCGCC
Source organism: Hordeum marinum (assembly GCA_022496015.1). NCBI lineage: Eukaryota > Viridiplantae > Streptophyta > Magnoliopsida > Poales > Poaceae > Hordeum > Hordeum marinum. Next base: position 246,148,271 of record CM039675.1, on the reverse strand, counting down.
TTGGGTTCGACCTCATTAGGTGAAAACATTTTCCACACAAGTGTCACATCCCAAAATATTAAGAAATGACAGCTTAGGTTTCTATCAAACCATAATTCAGATGGTGTCATCTCAACGTATTTAGATGGTGCCCTATGTAAAGTGAATGTAGTTGTCTCTAATGCATAACCCCAAAATTATAGTAGTAAAACGACAAGAGATATCATATTACGCACCATGTCCAATAGAGCATAACTATGATGTTCGGACACACCATCACACTATGGTGTTCCAGGTGGCGTTTGATTGTGAAACAACTTTCACATTGTCTTAAGTTGTATGCCAAACTCGTGACTCAAATATTCACCTCCACGATCATATCGCAGTCATTTTTATCTTCTTGTCATGATGATCTTTAAACTTCACTCTGAATTTCCTTGAACCTTTCAAATGATTCAGACTTGTGTTTCATTAAGTAAATATACACTATATATACTCAAATCATCAGTGAAGGTAAGAAAATAATGATATCCACTGCACGCTTCAAGACTCACTAGATTGCATACATCAACATGTATCATTTCCAATGAATCACTTGCCCGCTCCATCCAACAGGGTCCTTTAGTCATCTTGCCCAAGAGGCATGGTTCGCATGTCTCAACCGATTCGAAATCGAATGAGTCCAAATATCCATCAACATGGAGTTTCTACATGCGCTTTATACCAATATGACATGTAGCGGCAGTACCACAAGTATGTGGTACTATCATTATTAACTTTGTATCTTTTGACATCAATGTTATGAACATGTGTAATACTACGATCAAGATTTCAACAAACCATTCTCACTGGGTGCATGACCATTGAAGGTATTATTCATGTAAACAGAATAACCATTATTCTCTAACTTAAATGAATAACCGTATTGCAATAAACATGATCTAATCATGTTCATGCTCAACGCAAAACACCAAATAACATTTATTTAGGTTCGTCCCTAATCCTGAAGGTAGAGAGAGCGTGCGATGTTCATCACATCAACCTTGGAAACACTTCCAACACATATCGTCACCTCACCCTTAGCTAGTTCTCCATTTATTCCGTAGCTTTTATTTCGAGTTACTAACATTTAGCAACCGAACCGGTATCCAATACCCAGGTGCTACTAAGAGTACTAGCAAGGTACACATTAGTAACTCGTATATCAAATATACTTCTATCAATGTTGCCAGCATTCTTATCTACCAAGTATCTAGGGTTGTTCCGCTTCAGCGACCTGCTCACCTCATAACAGAAGCACTTAGTCTCGGGTTTGAGTTCAACTTTGGGTTGCTTCACTGGAGCAGCAACTGACTTGCTATCCATGAAGTTTCCCTCCTTGCTCTTGCCCTTCTCGAAACTAGTGGTTTGATTAACCATCAACACTTGACGCTCCTTCTAGATTTCTACCTTCGCGGTGTCAAACATCGCGAACAGCTCAGGGATCAACATTTCTTTCCCTGGCATTTTATAGTTCATCACCAAGTTCTAGTAGCTCAGTGACAGTGACTTGGAGAACTACATCAATCACTATCTTATCTGGAAGATCAACTCCCACTCGATTCAAGCGATTGTAGTACCCAGACAGTCTGAGCACATGCTTAACGATTGAGCTATTCTCTTTCATCTTGCAGGCAAAGAATCTCGTTGGAGATCCTATATCTCGCAACTCGGGCACGAGCCTGAGATCACAATCTCAGCTCTTAGAATATCTCATATGTTCCGTGACGTTCAAAACGTTTCGGAGCCTCAATTCTAAGCCGTAATGCATGACACACTAAACTATCAAGTAGTCATCAAAACGTGCCTGTCAGATGTTCACAACATCTACAGACGACGCTAGATGGGGTGGCGCACTGAGCGGTGCATTAAGGACATAAGCCTTCTCTGCAGCAATGAGGACAATCCTCAGATCACGGACCCAGTCCGCAATTTTGCTACCAACATCTTTCAATTCTATTTCTCTAGGAACATATAAAAATACAAGGGAGCTACAGCGCGAGCTAGTAATCTACAACATAATTTGCAAAGACACTTTGACTATGTTCATGATAATGAGTTCAATTAATCATATTACTTAAGAACTCCCACTCAAATTGACATCCCTCGGGTCATTCGAGTGATACATGATCCAAATTCACCAACTCAAGTCCGATCATCACGTGAGTTAAGGTGGCTTTAATGGTGAACATCATTATGTTGATCATATCCACTATATGACTCATGCTTGACCTTTCGGTCTCTTGTGTTCCGAGGCCATGTCTGTACATGCTAGGCTCGTCAAGTTTAACCCGAGTGTTCTGCGCGTGCAAATCTGGCTTGCACCCGTTGTATGTGAACATAGAGTCTATCACACCCGATCATCACGTGGTGTCTCAACACGACGAACTTTCGCAACGGTGTACACTCGGGGAGAACACAGTTCATCTTGAAATTCAAGTGAGGGATCACCTTATAATGCTACCGCCGTACTAAGCAAAACAAGGTGCATAAAAGGATTAACATCTCATGCAATTCATAAGTGACATGATATGGCCATGAACTTGTGTTTAAGATCTCCATCTTCGAAACACCGGCATGATCTCCATCGTCACCGGCACAACACCATGATCTCCATCATCTTGATCTCCATCAATGTGTTGCCATTGGGGTTGTGGCGCCAGCCCTGCTTCTACTTCTATTGCTACCGCTTAGCGATAAAGTAAAGCATTACATAGCGCTTAATAATTGACACGCAGGTCATACAATAATTAAAGACAACCCTATGGCTCCTGCCGGTTGCCGTACTCAACGACATGCAAGTCGTGAAATTCTATACATCACATGATCATCTCATACATCACATATATCTCATCATGTAATTGGCCATATCACATCACAACATACCCTGCAAAAACAAGTTAGACGTCCTATAATTGTTGTTGCATGTTTTACGTGGCTGCTACGGGTATCTAGCAAGAACGATTCTCACCTACGCATAAACCACAACGGTGATACATAGATTTCTTTTCAACCTTCTCAAGGACCGCCTTTGTCGGATCCGATCCAACTAAAGTGAGAGAAACTGTCACCCGCAAGCCATCTAAGCAACAAGTTGCGTCGAGGGAACCGGTCTCTCGTAAGTGTACGACTAATGTTGGTCCAGGCCGCTTCATCTCACAATCCCGCTGAACCAAAATCCGACCAAGGGAGGAAGCAATCTAAGCATCATCGCCCACAAACCTTTTGTGTTCTACTCGAGATCTCATCGAACCATCAACCTAGCTCATGATGCCACTGTTGGGGAACGTCGCATGGGAAACAAAAAATTTCCTACGCACACGCAAACCTATCGATGGTGATGAGCATCTACGAGAGGGAGAGTGGAACTACATACCCTTGTATATCACTAAGCGGGAACCGTTAAGAAACGCGGTTGGTGTAGTCAAACATCTTCGCGATCCAAATCGCCGATCGTCCCGCGATCTCATCACGATCCGTCCTGCGATCCAATCACGATCCGTCCCGTGAACTCATCATGATCCGTCCCGCAATCTCATCACGATCCATCTCACGATATTGATCACGGTCTGTCCCACGAACTCATCACGATCCGTTCCGCGATCTCATCACGAACTGTCTCGCGATCTCGATCACGGTCCCTCCGATCTAGCGCCGAACGGACGGCACCTCCGCGTTCAGCACACGTGCAGCTTGATGATGATCTCCACCGTCTTGATCCAGCAAGAGGAGGTGGAGAGGAGAGAGAGTTCACCGGCAGCGTAACGGCGCTCCGATGATGGTGGTGGAGTGATTCCGACAGGGCTTCGCCTAAGCGCTGCGGAAAACCGATCTAGAGGAGAAACTGTGCACCGGTGAAACGGGTAGCACTTGGCCGGAAATTCTGTCCAAAAACCACCCAATACACTAGTATATATAGGAAGAGAGGAGAGGAGAGGCAGACAAGGCCTTTGGGTCGGCCGAAATAGGAGGTGGGAAGCAATCCTACTTCACCTCCAATCCTAGTTGGAGTAGGATTGCCTCCTATTGGCTGATTTTCCACCTTTTGCTTTAGGACTTTCTCTCCTGCGCCATGGGCCTTTGTGGCTGTTTTCCCAGCCCACTAAGGTCTGGTTAATACTCTCCCACAGCCCATGGACCTCTTGGGGTCGAAGTACCCCTCCCGGAGGTCTCCCGGTACACTACCGACACTCCCGGTACACTACCGATGAGCCCAAAACTTTTCTGGAAACCAAACTGGGACTTTCTATATATGAATCTTTACCTCCGGACCATTCCGGAGCTCCTCGTGATGTCCGGGATCTCATCCGGGACTCCGAACAAACTTTGGTCACCACCATACATAACTCTACACTACCGAAACGTCACCGAACCTTAAGTGTGCAGACCCTGCGGGTTCGAGAACTATGTAGACATGACCGAGACACCTCTACGGTCAATAACCAATGGCGGGACCTGGAGGTCCACATTGGTTCCTACATATTCTAAAAAGATCTTTATCGGTCGAACCTCTATGTCAAGGATTCAGTTAATCCCGTATAACGTTCCCTTTGTTCTTCGGTATGTTACTTTCCCGAGATTCGATCGTCGGTATCTCCATACCTAGTTCAACCTCGTTACCGGCAAGTATCTTTACTCGTTCCGTAATACAAGATCCCGCAACTAACAATTAGTCACATGGCTTGCAAGGCTTATTGTGATGTTGCATTACCAAGTGGGCCCCGAGATACCTCTCCGTTACACGGAGTAACAAATCCCAGTCTCGATCCATGCCAACTCAACAGACACCATCGGAGATACCTGTAGAGCACCTTTATAGTCACCCAGTTACGTTGCGACGTTTGATACACACAAGGAACTCCTCCGATATCCGTGATTTGCATGATCTCATGGTCATAGGAACATATACTTGACATGCAGAAAACAGTAGCAATAAACTGACACGATCATATGCTATGTTTGTAGTTTGGGTCTTATCCATCACATCATTCTCCTAATGATGTGATCTCGTTATCAAATGACATCTCATGTCCATGGCTAGGAAACCTTAACCATCCTTTGATCAACGAGCTAGTCCATTAGAGGCATACTAGGGACATGGTTTTGTCTATGTATCCACACATGCATTTAAGTCTCCGTTCAATACAATTATAGCATGGATAATAAACGATTATCATGAACAAGGAAATATGATAATAACTAATTTATTATTACCTCTAGGGCATATTTCCAACAATATTAGCTAGTGATAGTTTTGGCAAATAAATCTTGTAAGAACACAAAATAAAATAAGTAAACAAAAAGTGCAGCAAGGTATTTTTGGTTGTTTTGGATTAATTGATCCGAAAGCAAAAATGCAAAACAGTAGATCGGAAAGCAATATGTTGGAAAACAAGACCCGGGGGCCGTAGGTTTCACTAGTGGCTTCTCTCATGAGTATAGAGCACGGTGGGTGAATAAATTACTATTGGGAAGTTGATAGAAAATCAAATAATCACGACGATATCCAGGCAATGATCATTAAGGCATCTCATCCAAGATAAGTAGACCGAAACGATTATGCATCTACTTGTATTACTCCACACATCGACCGCTATCCAGCATGCATTTAGTGTATTAAGTTCATGGAAAAATGGAGTAATGCAATAAAAACGGTGACATGATGTAGAAAAGATCTTGTCATGTAGGAATAGACCCCATCTTGTTATCCTTAATGGCAACAACACATGTGTGCCTTGCTGCCCCTTCTGTCACTAGGAAAGAACACCGCAAGATCCAACCCATCACAAAGCACCTCTTCCCATGGCAAGAAAATTTGATCTAGTTGGCCTAACTAAACCAAAGATTCGAAGAAGAAATACGAGACTATAAGTAATCATATAAATAAGAGATCAAAGAAGACTCAAATCATATTCATGGATAGAAACTGATCATGAACTCAGAATTCATCGGATCCCAATAAACACACCGCAAAAGTCATTACAACAAATAGATCTCAAAGATACCATTATATTGAGAATCATAGAGAGAGAGGAAGCCATCTACCTACTGCCTACAGACCCATAGGTCTATAGTGGACTACTCATGCATCATCGGAGAGGCACCTATGATGAAGATGAACCCCTCCATAATGGTGTTAGATTGGATCTTGATGTTTTGGAACTTGCGGCGGCTGGAATAGTGTTTTGTCCACTCCCTAGGATTTTCCTAATAATTTTGAATTTATAGGCTCGGTAGTCGGTGGAGGGGGGTCCCGAGGTGGGCACCACCCACCAGGCCACGCCAGGGGCCTCTAGTGCGCCCGGGTGGGTGTTCCACACATCGGGCCTCCTCTCTGACAGGAGTTTGGCCCATCTGGGGTCTTGTGGTCCAAAAAATTGTCCAAACATTTTTAGGATGTTTGGGTTTCGTTTGTTACCAATTTTCTATGAAGTAAAAAACAAGCAAAAACAACAGTTGGCACTTTGCACTATGTCAATAGGTTAGTCCCAAGAAAATGATATAAAGTTGCTATAAAATTATTGTAAAACATCCAAGAATGATAATATAACAGCGTGGAACAAGCAAAAATTATAGATACGTTGGAGACATATCAAGCTGCTACCCTCATACATCCTTGCCAGGGTAGCACACGTGTAACCTTGAACATTCATACAATTGACATGGATTGAGACAACTTTGGTATTTCCCCAAAGAGGAAGGGGTGATGCAACATAGCAACAGTAAGTATTTCCCTAAGTTATGAAACCAAGTTATCAATTCGTAAAGGAAGATCACGCATCGACATGAACAGTACCTGCACACAAATAACAAATACTTGCAACCCGGCGCGAAAGAGAGGTTGTCAAGCTCTCTATGGTAATAAGATAGATTAGGTAATGATAGTTTTGGCAAATAGATTTAGCAACAACACAAAATGAAATAAATAAACAAAAAGTGCAGCAAGGTATTTTTGTTTTTTTGGATTAATAGATCTGAAAACAAAGAGGCAAAATATTAGATCGGAAAGCAATATGTTGGAAAAGTATACCCGGGGGCCGTAGGTTTCACTACTGGCTTCTCTCATGAGTATAGCACACGGTGGGTGAACAAATTAATGTTGAGCAATTGATAGAAGATCAAATAATCATGACAATATCCAAGCAATGATCATTATATAGGCATCACATCCAATATAATTAGAAAGAAACGACTTCATATGTACTTTTATTACTCCACACATCGAACGCTATCCAACATGAATCTAGTCTATTCTGTTCATGGGAAAATGGAGTATCGCAATAAGAACAGTGACATGATGTAGACAAGATCTATTCATGTAAGAATAGACCCCATCTTATTATCCTTAATGGCAATGATACATGCATGTCTTGCTGCCCCTTTTGTCATCGGGAAAGAGCACCGCAAGATCTAACCCATCACAAAGCACCTCTTCCCATGGCAAGAAAAATCTATCTGGTTGGCCTAACTAGACCAAAGATTCAAGGAAGAAATACGAGGCTATAAGTAATCATGAAAATAAGATATCGAAGAAGACTCAAATCATATTCATGGATAGACATTGATTATGAACTAAAAATTCATCGGATCCCAACAAATACACCGCAAAGTTCATTACATCAAATAGATCTCCAAGAAACTATTGCATTGAGAACCATGGAGAGAGAGGAAGCCATCTAGCTACTTTCTACGGCCCCGTAGGTCTATGGTGGACTACTCACGCATCATCGGAGACACACCTATGATGAAGATGAAACCCTCCATGATGGTCTTAGATTGGATTTGGAGGTTTTGGAACTTGCGGCGGCTAAAATTGTGTTTCATCAACTCTTGTAGGGTTTTCCAAACATTTGGGAATTTATAGGGCGAATAGCTAGTTGACGGGGGTCCCGAGGTGGGCACCCTCCACCATGCCACGCCTGGGGCGTCTGGCGTGCCATGGTGGAAGGTCGCCACCCTGGACCCCCTCTCCTGTTATTTTTTGCCCATCCTGGCTCTGCTGGGCCATAACAAATCTCCAAAAGTTCCCGTAGCGTTTGGGATCCATTTGCTACTAATTTTCTGCAAAGTAAAAAAAACCAAAAACAAAAATTGGCACTTTGGCACTACGTCAATAGGTTAGTCCCCAGAAAATGATATAAAGTTTCTATAAAATGAGTGTAAAACATCCAAGATTGATAATATAACAACATGGAACAAGCAAAAAATATAGATACGTTGGAGACGTCTGAGTATCCCCAGGCGTAATTCCTACTCGTCCTCGAGTAGGTAAATGATAAAAATAGAATTTTTTATGTGGAATGTTGCCTAACATGTTCATCATATATTCTTTTCTTTGTAGCACGGAAATTTGTACTTTTAAATGGTTCAAAACAATAGTCTAGTTTTGACATGAAAACTTTAATACTCATGCTTATCAACAAGCAACCATGTCTTCCAAAATATCAACGCTAAAGCAAGTTGTCCCGATCCCATCATGCTCAATCATTGATCATTCACAATACACACTCAAATATTAGCTACACCTAATGCTCAAGTACGATCATAGTGCCTCCTAGTTGCTGCTTTATATGAGAAGATGGAGACTTAAATTGAATTTTTTTGCACAAAGTAAATAGATAGGACCTTCGCAGAGGGAATTAGGGATTTCTAGAGGTGCCAGAGCTCAAGTGTTTAAATTGATAGAGAAAAATATTTTGAGTGGCATGCCTTTCCTTTCAACGAAAACGATTGAGCGATGTCAATATATTTCCAGGTTAGATACATCATAGGCGATTCCCAAATAGAACATAAAGTTTATTCCATTTTCCACCATACTTTCATTTTCCATGGCTAGCTAAATCCAGGGTTGCCTTCCATACCAACACTTTCCAAGGAATTTATTATTTGACGACATAAAGTAAATATTTTTTATTTTTTATTTTGGGACTGGGCATCCCTATTACCACCATACTCTCGTGCAATGACAAGTGAATAAACATTCATCTTGAGAATAACACATCTAGCATGGAAAAATATCATTCACCCCTACCGTTTCATGAGCGGTATGAGCAAACAAAAGGGAAATTTTATTTTGACATTTAGAGATGGCACATACAAATTTGCTTGGAACAGCATGGAAATACCGTATATAGGTAGGTATGGTGGACTCATATGGCAAAACTGGTTTAAGGATTTTGGATGCACAAGTAGTATTTCTACTTGTTACATTGAAGGCTAGTGAAATATTGAGAAGCATCCAACCAAGAAACGAAAAATCACATAATTAGGATGTAATTTCGTAGCACAACTATTGACTTTCGTGCTTGCATAGGGAATCACAAACCTTAACACCAATATTCTTACTAAGCATAATTACTCACCAACATTAATCACACATTACTATTGTCATGGCTCAAAACTATTACATAGAATCAAGTTTAGTTTGTCCAATGATCTTCATGAAAGTTTTTATTATATCCCTCTTGAATATCTATCACTTTGGGACTAGTTTCATATATTGGAATTGTTTTTGACAAGCTCACATGGATATGAGTGAAGAACATGAGCATACAAGTTTCATCTCTCAAAATAGTATAAGTGAAGCATGATAGGATTTCTTCAAAATTACTAACTCTCAAGTTAATATAAGTGAAGCATGAGAGTATTTATTAATACATGTAAAAGCACACCAAGCCCAAAAAGATATGAGTGAAGCATAAGAGCAATTCGTTTGCTCAATACATTTAAGTGAAGCATAAAGAGCAAGTCTAGCAAATTAAAGCATAATTTTGGCTCTCTCAAATAGGTGTGTGCAGCAAGGATAAAATAAAATAAAGTAAAGATACAATACGCTCCAAATAAAACACATGATATGTGATGAATAAAAATATAGTTCCAAGTAAAATACCGATGGTTGTTAGAAGAAAGGGGGGATGCCACTCGGGGCATCCCCAAGCTTAGTTGCTTGTTACTCTTTGGATAATATCTTGGGGTGTTGTAGCATACCCAATCTTAGGATCTTCTTGCTCCTTATTCCTTCATCTATCGTGATGTCACCCAAAACTTGAAAACTTCAGTCACACAAAACTTGACAAAATTCTCGTGAGATCCGTTAGGATAATAAAGCAATTACCACTTTAGGTACTATTGTAATCCCATTCATATTTTATTATTGCATTATACCTACTGTATTCTAAATTTACCATGACTTATACCCCCTCGGAAATAATGTAAATTGCAAGGAGATGATATTTGTGATTAGGAACCTGGTAGATGAGATTGCTTCCTCCCCGGCAACGGTGCCAGAAATTCCTTTGACGTGGCTTGAGACTACGTCGGTATTTCCCTAAAGAGGAAGAGATGATGCACCATAGTGACGGTAAGTATTTCCCTCAGTTATGAAACCAAGGGATCAATTCGTAGAAGATCATAACACACCCACGTAAACAACACTCTCACACAAATAACAAATACTTGCAACCCGACGCGAAAGAGAGGTTGTCAAGGTCTCTATGGTAATAAGATTGATTAGGTAATGATTGTTTTGGAAAATATATCTCGCAAGAACACAAAAGAAAATAAGTAATCAAAAAGTGCAGCAAGGTTGTTTTTGGTTTTTTGGATTGACAGATCTGAAAGAAAATAGGCAAAATTGTAGATCAGGAAGCAATATGTTGGAAAAGTAGACCAGGGGGTTATAGGTTTCACTAGTGGCTTCTCTCATGAGTATAGAACATGGTGGGTGAACAAATTACTTTTGGGAAATTGATAGAAGATCAAATAATCATGAAAATATCTAGGCAATGATCATTATATAGGCATCAAGTCCAAGATAAGTAGACTGAAATGATTCTGCATCTATTCTATTACTCCACGCCTCGACCGCTATCCAGCATGCATCTAGTGTATTAAATTCATGGGAAAATGGAGTAATGCAATAAGAACGGTGACATGATGTGGACAAGATCTATTCACGTAGGAATAAACCCCATATTTTTCTCCTTAATGGCGATGATACATGCGTGTCTTGTTGCCCATTCTATCACTCGGAAAGAACACCGGAAATCAAACCCATCACAAAGCACCTCTTCCCATGGCAAGAAAAATCCATCTACTTGGCCTAACTAAACCAAAGATTCGAAGAATAAATACGAGGCTATAAGTAATCATGCAAATAAGATATCAAAGAAGACTCAACTCAAAATTCATCGGATCCCAACAAACACACCGCAAAAGTCATTACATCAAATAGATCTCCAAGAGACCATTGTATTCAGAATCAGAGAGAGAGAGAGAGGAAGCCATCTCTCTACAGCCTATGGACCCATAGGTGTATGGTGGACTACTCACGCATCATCGGGGAGGCACCTATGATGAAGATGAATCCCTCAGTTATGGTGTTAGATTGGATCTCGAGGTTCTAGAACTTGCGGTGGCTAGAATTGTGTTTCGTCGAATCCTCGAGGGTTTTCCAAATATTTTTGAATTTATAGGGGGATTAGTCAGTTGAGGGGGGTTCCAAGGTGGTCACTCTCCACCAGGCCGTGCCAGGGGCCTCTGGCGCGCCCTGGTGGAGGGTGGCCACCCTGAGGTCTCCTGTTGTTCTTTAGCCCATCCTGGATCTTCTGGTCCATAAAAAATCTCCAAAAATTCCCGTAGAGTTTGGGCTCCGTTTGGTATTGATTTTCTGTGAAGTAAAAGACAAGCAAAACAACATCTCACACTTTTGCACTATGTCAATAGGTTAGTCCAAAGAATGATATAAAGTTGCTATAAAATGATTTTAAAACATCCACGATTGATAATAAAACAACATGGAACAAGCAAAAATTATAGATATGTTGGAGACATATCAACAATACACCAAAAAACCAATACGCAAGGTTTTACATTTTGGGTTTTATCGTAGGTGCATCGCATGCGAATTAAAATTTTCCTACGCACATAACATCCAAGAACATGCTACGGAGATGGATCACAGATTGTTACCACTAGACGCGCAGTGCCGTGCAGCGCAAGTAAAGTTGGGGCAGTGCGTTCGTGTGGTCCGTCTCCTTGTCCGATCTCCCTCGAACAGCCATTCCGATCTCCCTCGAATAGCTGGTCACCGGATCCCACGTACAGGTTCGCTTGAGCGGTGCAAGTGCACCGCCTCTAATGGTATCCATGCGTGCAGGAGGAACACCTGTGCGGCGGACTGCTAGGTCCGATCACACGGTCGACGGCGGCGAGTGGAGGTGGCTACTTGCAACTCATGCAAAGCCCTAATAACGACGACGAAGTGATCAACCGGATGGGTGTGCCGCACCTCCACTATATATAGGCATCTGGCGCAGGCTCAACTCTTGGGCCTCGCATGGATCCTAAAGCCCACGTGTTCCTTTCCTAAAGCACGGGACCGTTTAGGTTCTCATTCACTTGGTCGCAAGTCAGATCACATCCGACTGGACTAGTCAGTACAGGCCTCTAGCAAAATGTGCCGACTCCAAGTGTCCGATGAATCTGGGTAGGTGAACATGTACTTCACACTTCTGTTCCCTTTGCCACACGATATATGTTGTCGTGCACAAGGCGACATGGTCATCCTTGTTGTAGCACGACCTCTTTGTCGTTTCGGTGAATCTGACCAACACTTCGGACTATCTCATAATCCTCATCGCATGGCCATGCTTATCCAGGTCAGATCACCCGAGGGGCCCAGAGTATATCTCTCCTGATCAGAGGGGCAAATCCCATCTTTCTCGACCATGTCTCGCAGCATGGGTCTGGACGAGCCCGAAACCTACCTTTGTAACTACCCAGTCATGGAGTAGCGTTTGGTCAGCCCAAAGCAAGTCTGTCACCATCCCGAGTACATGCGCCAGCTCAGGTCTTAGGACATAAAATGTATGTTGTACTAGATACTGACAGATGACCTATCGCTGCGTCTCGTAGTTGGGTTTGTCCAACTCAGACCTTATCTCGAATTGGATCCGACTACGTTGAATCTGACCAGACCTTTCTGAGTCTATATTATCCGGCTAGCATCAAATGCTACATGGTCAGTGAGACCGGACCATTCATCATGTTATATGCTAGCCTAACTGGTTGCGTGTCCACACATCCCTTTCTACTAGGGACCATTTAGGATAGTTGTCATACAATGCATAGTCTCACAAACAAGTCACATACTTGTTAATACACATCAATGACAATGTCCAAGGACTATCTTTATTCATAAACACATAGGAATTATCATCATACATGATTGCCTCCAGGGCATATCTCCAATAGTCTCCCACTTACACTAGAGTCAATCAAATAGACATCCAATGCCCATAGCTCTAACGTTCCCCTCATGCTTGGGTTGTGGAAGTGGCTTAGTCAACGGATCTCCAACATTTGCATAAGTGTGAATCTTGCATAAATTAGTATTACCTTTCTCTACGAGCTTTCGTATCAGGTGATATTTTCGGTCTAGGTGCCTGGTCTAGTGGTGTTGTCTCGGCTCCTTGGCATGTGCAATGGCACTTGAATTATCACAATAAAGGTCCAACGGTTTTGACTAGCCCGGGAATAGACCAACATCTTCTAGAAACTTCTGAATCCAAAAACCTTCCTTTGCGGCTTCACAAGCCGCAATGTATTTGACCTCTGTTGTAGAGTCGGCCATCGTATCTTGCTTGGAACTCGTCCAGCTTACTGCTCCTCCATAAACTAGCATCAGCGTAACCCTTTACGCAGAGATCCTCCTCACCTCCGTAAACTAGGAACATCTCTTTAGTCCTTTTCAAGTACTTCAAGATAATTTTCACCGCTGCCCAGTGACTCTCACCTGGGTCGGCCTACTAGTTGCTTGTTAATCTTATTGCATAGGCAACATTAGGCCGTGTACATAGCATGGTATACATGATGGATCCAATTGCCGAGGCATATGGAATTCTACTCATCTGGTTTCGCTCATCAGAAGTCGTAGGACTCTGAGTCTTGCTTAGCCTTATACCATGTGAGATGGGCAAGAACCCTTTCTTGGCCTCACTCATGTTGAACCTCTTCAACACTTTGTCTATGTACGCGCTCTTTCTTAAGCCGAGCAGCCTCCTCGATCTATCTCTATAGATCTTGATGCCTAAAATGTACACTGCCTCTCCAAGGTCTTTCATCGAAAACTTGTCATTCAATGATTCCTTGACTGAGTTCAGCATCGAAACATCATTTTCGATCAGCAGTATGTCATCCACATACAAGATAAAAAAATACTACCGAGCTTCCACTAGAATTCTTGTATAAACAATAGTCCTCTTCATTCCTGATGAAACCAAGGTCAACGATGACTTCATCAAAATGAATGTTCCAACTCCGAGCTGCTTGCCTCAATCCATAAATGGATCTCTTGAGCTTACATATTTTACTAGCGTTAGTTGGATCGACAAAACCTTTGGGATGTATCATGTATACATCCTCTTCTAAATTTCCATCAAGGAAAGTCGTTTTGACATCCATTTGCCATATCTCATAATCCAAATATGCAACTATAGCTAGTATGATCCTCACCGACTTTAGCATCGCTACCGACGAGTAGGTCTCGTCGTAGTCAATTCCTTGAACTTGTCCATAACCTTTAGCGACAAGCCAAGCTTTGTGGATCTGAACATTTCCATCAACATCGGTTTTCTTCTTAAAGAGCCATTTACAACCAATGGATACTATGCCAGGTGGCGGATCAACCAAGTCCCAGACTTGATTGTCATCCATGGACTTTAACTCGTATTTCATGGCCTCGAGCCATGCCTTGGAATCTGGGCTCACCATCGCTTCTGCATACGTGGCCGGCTCGTCGCTTGAGCAACAATAAATCGCGCATTCTGCTCAATCTTTGTGACCTCCGTGGCTCCTGGTGCCGATTCCACTACAGGTTCTCTGACCGACTCCGGTGTGATCTCATCACCAACCGAGTTGTCCGCGAGTGGCTCTCGAATTTCTTTGAGTCGCATCATTCTCCCACTGGCCTCCCAACTAAGAAACTCTTTCTCTAGGAAAACCCCGTTCCGAGCAATAAACACTTTGTTCTCTTCCCGGTTGTAGAAGTTACATCCCAAGGTTTCCCTCGGATATCCCACGAATATGCATTTATCCGACTTGGGTGTAAGCTTGCCCCACATGAGTCGCTTGACAAATGCTTCACAACCCCAAATCTTTAGAAAAGACTAACTAGGACTTTTCCCAGTCCACATCTCATGTGGTATCTTGTCTATGTATTTACATGGTACCCTATTAAGTGTGAAAGCTGCAGTTCCTAGAGCGTATCCCCAAAATGACAAGGGTAAATCCGATGCCCATCATCGACCGGACCATGTCCAACAAGGTTCGATATCTCCGTTCTGACACATCGTTTCTATGCAGCGTACCAGGAGGTGTGAGTTGAGGTACTATACCTCGGCCTTTCAGATGATTATCAAACTCCTGGCTCATGTACTCACCTCAACAATCTGATCATAGAAGTTTTATTGTCTTGTCGAGCTTATTTTCAACATCATTCTAAAACTCTTTGAACTTTTCAAAAGTTTCCGACTTGTGCCTCATCAAATAGATATATCCATATCTACACAAGTCGTCGGTAAAAGTCACGAAGTAATGATAGCCACATCTGGCTATTGTGCTCATTGGACCACACACATCACTGCGTATAAGCTCCAACAGCTCGGACGCCCTCTCACAACTCTTTGCAAAAGGAGACTTAGTCATCTTGCCTAGCAAGCATGATTCGCATGTCTCGAACGAGCCGAAGTCGGACGAAGTTAGGAGTCCATCATCATGGAGCTTCTTCATGCGTTTCAGACTAGTGTGTCCAAGCCAGCAATGCAGAAGTAGGTCGGATTTATCTCATTAGGCTTATGCCTCTTGACATTCATGTTATAGACAGGTTCCATTTCTAGATTTAAAATAAATAGCCCATCTACTATGGGTGCATAGCCATGGAATATTCCATTCAAATAAAATGAACAACCATTGTCCTTTATATTGAATTCATAACCTTGACTCATCAAGCATGAGGTAGAAATAATGTTCCGACTAAGTGCGAGAATGTAATAACAATTATTCAATTCCAAAATAAATCTATAAGGAAGCTTGAGCTACATCGTGCCGACCTCCAATGCAGCAACTCTTGCTTTGTTGTCGACCCTGATGTCAATCTCCCCTTGTGCCACACGCCTAGTTCTTACCAGCCCCTGCATCGAGTTGCAAATATGAACAACCGATCTTGTGTCAAATACCTAAGAGCTAATAGGTATGTCAGCAAGGTAAATGTCTATAACATATGTAACAAGTGTACCTTTGCCTGAAGAAGCATCTTCGGCCTTCTTGCCGTGCTCAACAAGCCACTTTCTATAGTTCCTCTTCCAGTGACCAGCTTCTTGCAGTGAAAGCAAATGGTCTTTGAGTTCGGTCCAGACTTTGGCTCAGTGGCGGAGACAGCCTTCTCCATGCCCTTTGCCTTACCCTTTTTCTTGGACCAACTCTTCTTGAACTTAGCCAAGTTCTACACCATCAACACTTGATGCGTGCCTTTCTTAATATCTTGCTCTGCCACCTTGAGCATATCATGCAATTCGGTGAGCTTCTTATCCATGTCGTGCATATGATAGTTTGAGATGAACGTCCCATAGCTCGGTGGAAGAGAACCCAAATTTGCATCTGTGGACAGCTCGTCCCCATGTGGGAAGCCTAACCGATCCAAAGCTTGCACATACCCGATCATCTTGATCACATGCGGGCTCAGTGGATCACCCTCCTTCAGCTTACAATCCGTTAAGGACTGCCAGACGTTGAACCTTTTGGTCCTAGCCTGCACCTGAAACATGCTCTTCGAACTATCGATCAAATCGAAAGCCTGAATGTTTTCAAAATGTTTTTGCAAATAGGACTCCATACAAGCCAGCATGAGGCAGCTGATCTCGTTTGATTCATCAACGAGTTTTTGGTGGGCATTCTTGGTTGTGGCGTTAGCATTCTCGGCAGGTTCCTCTGGAAGTGGATCCTCATACCAAGTGGTAAAGTTTGTTCCATTCAGTTTATCCTTTTCTAGAATTGATTTCGATGCAAAGTTGGGTTGAGCAGGTGGTGTCATTGATCTACAATAGAAAATATGCAATCACTAAGCAATGTGTTTATGTAGAGTAATTCAAGCCTTAAACACAACTACACCGACTGAAGTTAGCATCCCTCCGCAAACTCTCAGTGATTCAGGACCCGTCTAGCGTGAGCGGCTAGTGAGCTTTATCATCACTGCTAGCCAATTCGCCTGTTCGGTAAGCAACTCCTTGCTAATTGTATCTCTATACGACTCCTGTCGGTTGGGTAGGTATCTCATACCCCGGCTCCCAACCTTCTCTGCCACAAGGCGCAAAATAGTTTTGATAGCATTGTCAAGTTAACTCGATGTAGTGCATATCCGTGTCCGACAGGAACCCTCAAGTTCAAGGACACCTAGTAGCACCTCAATTTTATGAGCCCACCACTCGACGTACTTGATGTGCGAAGGTGCAACATTCGGAATGGCAATATACTTGATACTAATGAGGGATCTTTCTACCTTTATAACATGCATAGAAACAAGAAGCAATATCAATCACATATAAACATATATATGTGAAATAGTACGGCTCCTTCATGGGCATCCTTCCATGGCCGGATCCTACTCCGATGACCAAGGCGGAATTCCATCATGTCCGCCAAGCCAGGATGCCAGACCCTCGAACTTGATCTCTGTCCTCCAACTACTACAACTAGTAATGAATTTACAAAGAATCACAAGTCGACATGCAGGTCATTATACAATATAATGACATCACTCTTGCTCCTGCCGGCAGATAATCATGACACGCAGGTCATGTTAAGTTACACACATGCATTACATACATATGAGCCACACTATTCACATCAAACCTGCAAAACAAACTTATGCATAGAATCGTATTCTACCGGTTTGCATGATCGTGTATGAAATACAAGGCAATACGCACAAGGCACTACGTTTTCAGAAATCATAGACCGCATCAGCACTCTGATCACGCCAAATTTTCTGATCTGACCAATCTCGTCGATCATCGCGAACCCGATTCATATTTACGTTTCACGGTTAACCCCGATGGCGGATATAGACCGGTAGGGGTAAGTTGTGTCACGACCTCATCGATTCCGATTGTCAGAAAACATAGCCTCAATGATCCCGATGTGCAGTTGATCTCATCAACCATGCACATATCTGATCTCATGAACGATGACGAATCTCATCCACCGCCCCCACATATTAAATATGCATCCGATCTGAATCCAAATCCTATAAGAGAGGCTCTGGTACCACTGTTGGGTTCTACCGTAGGTGCATCACATGCGAATTAAAATTTGCCTACGCGCAAAACATCCAAGAACATGCTACGAAGATGGATCGTAGAGTGTTAGCACTAGACGCGTTGTGTCGTGCAGCGGAAGTGGAGTTGGGGCAGCGCGTTCGTGTGGTCCATCTCCTCGTCCGATCTCCCTCAAATAGCCGTTCTGGTCTCCCTCGAATAGCCGGTCGCCGGATCCCACGTACAGGTTCGCCAGAGCAGCGCAAGTGCATCGCTTCTAACGGTATCCACGTGTATAGGAGGGACACCCGTGCGGCGGACTGCTAGGTCCGATCACACGGTCGGCGGCGGTGAGTGGAGGTGGCTAGTTGCAACTCATCCAAAGCCCTAATGACGGCACCAAAGTGATCAACCAGATGGGTGTGCCGCACCTCCACTACATATAGGCATCTGGCGTGGGCTCACCTCTTGGGCCTTGCACGGATCCTAAAGCCCACGTGTTCCTTCCCTGAAGTGCGTGGCCCTTTAGGTTCTCGTTCACTTGGTCGCGAGTCAGATCACATCCGACTCGACCAGCCGGTAGCGGCCTCTAGCAAAACATGCCGACTCCAAGTGTCCGATGAATCTGGTTAGGCGAACATGTACTTCACACTTTTGTTCCCTTTACCACACGATATATGTTGTCATGCACAAGGCAACATGGTCATCCTTGTTGCAGCACAACCTCTTTCTTGTTTCGGTGAATCCGACCAACACTTAGGACTATCTCATAATCCTCATCGCATGGCCATGCTTATCCAGGTCGGATCACCCGAGGGGCCCAGAGTATATCTCTCCTGATCGGAGGGGCAAATCCCATCTTGCTCGACATGTATCACAGCATGGGTCTGGACAAGCCCGAAACCTACCTTTGTAACTACCTAGTCATGGAGTAGCGTTTGGTCGGCCCAAAGCAAGTCTGTCACAATCCCGAGTACATGTGCCAGCTCAGATCTTAGGACATAAAACGTATGTTGTACTAGAGACTCACGGATGACCTATCACTGCGTCTCGTAGTTGGGTCTGTCCAACTCAGACCTTATCTTGACTCGGATCCGACTACGTCGAATCCGACCAGTCCTTTCTGAGTCTATATTATCTGGCTACACCCAATGCTAAATGGTTAGTGAGACCGAACCATCCACCGTGTCATTTGCTAGTCTAACTGGCTTTGTGTCCACACAACCCTTTCGACTAGGGACCATTTAGGACAGTCGTCATACAATGCATAGCCTCACAAACAAGTCACATACTTGTTAATACACATCAACGATAATTTCCAAGGACTATCTTTATTCATAAACACATAGGAAATATCTTCATACATGATTGCCTCTAGGGCATATCTCCAACATTACGCCCCTGAGTGGCCTGGACCTATCTAAACCAGCGTGCATGTAGCAGCCGTTGGTGTTCTTTGTGCGCCCAGGCTCCCTGCCGAACAAAAAAGGGGCCTTGCCGGTCCAATAGATCGTTGTCTCCCCCTACACTCTCTCTCTTAGATCTTTAATAAAATGATCTCCTTTGAGATGAATTAGGTATAATGCTTATGGTATGTTTGTTGGGATCCTATGATTTGTGGATTTGTGAAATGATTGTTCATTGAAAAGAATTCAATCTTGTGAAGTTTGTTTGTTCTTTGATTGAGTAGCTATGTATGTTTTTGAGTAATGTGTCTTCTCTGACAAAGATAGATGGGTAATTCTTCAGATGTAGTGGTGCAGGTTCAACCTCATGGTTATCTATATCCTAGTGATAAAATATAGAGAAGGCACGTGGTGTATTGTTGCCACTAAGGATACAACCACGGTGACGTGGTTTATAGCCCTAGGTAGGCCAAAGCAATGGGGTCTTCCCCCTTTCCGCTTCCAAGAAAACTACGCAGCCGGCTGGCCGTGGCTGGCTGGAGGACGTTCAGCGCAAGCCAGTGCCGGCTAGCGCCCCAGCTGTCTGATCAAGGAGCCAGTTGGGCCCTCGGCTGGCTCGGCGTGACCCACTTCCCACGGGCCGGCTCTTCCATTGACATCGGGACGGACATGCCCCATACCGTCCCCTTGCGCGCGGGTACGACGACGCGACGTGACCGGCACAACGGGCAGCCCTGTGGCTACAGTGGCCGCTTATGCACCGCAGTGCATGGCTACAGTCCAACCGTCCTGGCTGCTGACCTCTTTGAGCGCGACTAGTCGGGGGAACAGTGTTGGCACGCCTTCGCCACTTGATTACCTGCCCCGGCGTGGCTATAGTGCCACCGGCCGTACCGGAGACTTTGGCCGGCTGGTGCTAGACGACGCCCCTCGGGTGGCCCGTGCCACGGCAGGTGGGCGAGGACCAATCACAGAGCCAGCTGGCGGGCCCCAATGGGAGATGGGACTACTCGGCCGGCAGGCCCTGCCCATGACAAGACGCCGCAAGCAGCAGGACCCTCTAGCCAACCGGAGAGACTGCCAGCCAGGTCCCCCCACCATTATACTTATGACATATTGTAAGAGCCGGGGGGTTGGCCTATAAAACCCCCCGAGCCCCCCATGCAACGGGGACGGACGAATGGTCTAAGACGCACACCCACAGAACTCTCATTCCCTCCTCTAGTAGATGAGGAAGACGAGTCGGCTGCTCCTTCTTCCTCCTCTAGACACAGCTCCAGGAGCACCATTGTACACATACCATCCATCCAACTAGACCAAGCAGGACTAGGGGTGTTACCTCCCACGGAGGGCCCTAAACCTGGGTACATCGTGTGTCACTACGACTTGTGCCCAATCTCGCACCCGGAGCCCGTCAGCATGCTCCGGCCTCAACCACTCACGATAAGCCACCCCATGGCATTTGTCATGAGAAAACGACGACAGTTGGCGCCCACCGTGGGGCTATACACGACGCCGGCCGGATTTATGCTCTGGGCAGGACCCCTCGTAATTCCCACCATCGTTGCTCGTCCTGGCGAAACCATACGGAGCTCGTGGGCTTGCCAAAGCATGCCCTGCGGGCAACCCATCGGCCTTGCGGCCGACATCGACGTGCTCACTGAGCGCTTCGGCAGGCTCAGCCTTGCCGAGGCTCCGGCCGCTGACGAGTATCCCACGGGGGTGCTCGTCCGCACTGTCCCGCCCACAGCAGTGGGTGCGCTCATTGCGGCTCAGCCCAACGGATCCCATCACCTCCTCCACCACGTCCGGACAGGCGCGGGTCGTGGCTACTGCTGCTGCCGCCCGCGTCGGCACGTCCGACCCGCTCGGTGCAGCCCTCCGGGGCTTGAGCACTCCGATCGCCCCGACGGCGAACCCCGACACCATCGCGGCCGATCTCGAGGCAGCTCGCCGCATCCTGTTCGAGGATGCCACTGCCCTCGCGGCCATGCGGTGCCACATGGAGGCGGCATAGTGGGAGTACGCTTCCACCTACGGCCTCACCCCGGCTGGCACCGAGCCCAGCCGGCATGGGGCTATGCGCGACCGCGGCCGCGTGGTCGCCGAAATCCTCAGCGGCAAAATCCCCGTCTATGACACCCCCGCGGCTAACCTGCGGGCTCTCAAGGTGGACTACGAGGAGTTGGCTACCTTGGAGGGTGAAGAGAGTGCCGCCCACGAGTGCCACATCAAGGAGCTCATCGATGCTGCCGACGCACAGCATCATCTGCTCGCAACAGGCGGCGCCGCCACCGAAGACCCTCGGCCCGAACGCGAGGGCACGGGAACAGTCGGCCACCAGGCGGCCCAGTACTCCTGCTCCCCTTGCGTTTCCGGCCGCCGGGCCAAAGTGAACAACCATCGGCCCTCTCAGATGCCGGGGAGTGAGCACCCGACTGTTAGCAGCCGGCGCACCAACGAGCCGCCCCAAAGCGGCCGCCACCATGAAGCGCCGGCATCCGGCAGCCGGCGCAGCCAGGGGCACACGCCGCCACCGCGACGCGAGTCGCGGCAGTCGGTGCCACCCACCATCTATCCCGAGATCTCGGCTCGGCTCGGACCGCGCGTCCCCCGCGGCGAGAATGACGCCCGCAACCGCATCGACAAACTCGCGCAATCCGCCCTTCTCGAGGAGGAGGGCTCAATTGGTCCGGCCTGCTTTGGCCCCCGGATTCGCACCGAGCCATTCCCAACCGGCTTCACGCTCCCTAGGGACACCCCGAAATACAATGGGGCCGCCAAAACCAAAGACTGGCTGATCGACTACACCACAACGGTGGGTATCGCCCGGGGGAATAAGCGTGTAGCCATTCGCTACGCCCCCCTTATGCTGATCGGCTCGGCCCTAACCTGGCTCAACAGCCTGGCCGCTGGCAGCATCAACACTTGGACGGACTTCGAAGAGGCCTTAGTCCGCAACTTCACCGGCACCTACAAGCGGCCCGGCCATCCCCATGAACTCACCATGTTCATTCAGGGGCCGGACGAGTCCCTCCATGACTACCTCACCCGGTGGACCGAGCTCCGCAACTCCTACGAGGGGGTGCACGAGGTCCAAACGATGCAGTACTTTATCGAGGGCTGCCGGGAAGGCACCCCTCTCAAACACAAGCTCCTGTGCTCCGAGCCGGCCACGCTTGCTGAGCTCATGACCAAGGCGGACAAATACGCCACGGCCGATTCGGCCATCCGGGTCAAAACAACCCTGCCCGCCAAGGCAAGGACGACATCGGCCACGACCCAGCCGGCTGCCGACAACCAACAGCCGCAGAACAACAAGCGCAAGAACGACCAGCCGAATCCCCGCTACGGGAGCGGGCAAGTCACTACCGTCGAGGATCAAGAGCCGACTGCCCAGCCTTCCGACCAGCACAAGTGCACTGGCAAGGCTGCCTGGCAGCCGAAGCTCACCTTTGAGCAAATGCTTGATCTCCCCTACGAGAACCACTCAGGGGCCAAGCCCTTTACGCACACGCTCCGGCAGTGCAGCTTCTCACAGCGATTGGCCCGAGAGGACGGCCTTCCGGCTCCTCCCGCACCGCCAGCCCACGCGTCGGCCCCGGCCCAAGCAGTCGCCCGGGCGCCGACAACGGCTCCGAATGACAGCCACTTGATCGACCAGTTCCCCAACCAGGATGGTTGCTACGTCAAATTCACCAGTGAAGAGACGTGCAAGCACACTCAGCGCCAGCTCCGCCGAGAGGTGAACGCCACCATGGCGGCAACTCCTCAGTTCATGCACTGGTCGGAGAAGTCGGTCACTTGGAGCCAGGCCGATCACCCTATCGTGATGCCAAATCCCGCCAGTTATGCCTTGGTCCTCGACCCCACCATCTCCACCAAGGAACGAGCCTGCCGCTTCTCGTGGGTGCTAATAGATGGCGGCAGCAGCATCAACATTCTCTACCTCGACATGATGCATAAGCTGGGGCTGAAGATAGAAGTCCTGCAGGCGAGCCAGACGGTTTTCCATGGCATCGTGCCTGGGAAGTCTTGCTCCCCTGTCGACAAGATCACGCGCGACGTCCTCTTTGACGGACCCGGTCATTTCCGCCGCGATCCAGTGCTATTTGAGGTCGTGGACCTCGCGAGCCACTACCACGCGTTGTTGGGTTGGCCGGCTCTTGTCAGCTTCATGGCGGTCCCCCATTATGCTTACCTCAAGCTCAAGATGTCGGGCCAAAAGGGGATCATCACCATCAAGGGCGATTACAAGATGTCGCTCGAATGCGCTCGAGAGGCTAGCTGAGGCCCTAGAAATCACCGAGGAGAAACGACAGCTCGACCGGCTCGTGGCCCTCTCTGCCAACCAGCCGGCCGTGCCGGCTTCACCCTCGCAATCCATCGGCGAGGCCTCCTTCCAGCCGTCCAAGGACACTAAGCAGATCCCACTTGACCCCGCCAACCCAGCTCAGTTCGTCACCATCGGCTCCCACCTCGACAGCAAATAGGACGGTGAGCTCGTCGACTTCCTCCGTGAGAATCGGGACATCTTTGCACGGTCCCCCAAGGACATGCCGGGAGTTCCGAGGAAGTTCGCCAAGCACAAACTCCACGTCCGGCCGGACGTCAAGCTGGTCAACCAACCCCCGCGCCCTCCGAGGAGAAGCATCGTACTATAGGCGAAGATATCGCCCGGCTACTCGTAGTCGGGTTCATCATGGAAATATTCCACCCGGACTGGCTCGCCAACCCAGTCTTGGTATTGAAGAAGAACAAGACCTGGCGCATGTGCATCGACTACACAAGCCTGAATAAGGCATGTCCCAAGGACCCGTTTGCCCTGCCACGGATCAATCAAGTCATCGACTCGACGGCCGGCTGTGACTTGTTGTACTTCTTGGACGCCTATTTAGGCTACCACCAGATCAAGGTGGATCCTGAAGACCGGCTCAAGACCTCCTTCATCACGCCCTTTCGGGCCTATTGCTACATCACCATGTCCTTCGGCCTGAAGAATGCTGGTGCTACCTTCCAACGATGCATGCAGAAGTGCCTCCTGCCTCAGATAGGCTGGAACGTCCATGTCTACGTCGACGACATTGTCGTCAAAACCAAGAAGCACTTCAGCCTCCTCGAGGACCTTCGGGAGACCTTCGTGAACCTACGCGAGTACAAGATCAAGCTCAACCCGGAGAAGTGTGTCTTTGGCATCCCCGCCGGACAACTCTTGGGTTTCTTCGTGTCCGCCCGCAGCATCGAAGCTAACCCTAAGAAGAGCAGCAAAATCAAGCGCATGCCGAAGCCGACCCGGCTCCGCGACGTCCAGAAGTTCACCGGCTGCCTCGCCTCGCTCAGCCGGTTCATCAGCCGACTGGGAGAGATGGCCCTGCCCCTCTACGGGCTCCTTGACAAGACGACTCTGATCGAGCCGGGTCAAACCAAGAGTTCGGGCGCCTTCGACTCGTCTGACGAGGCGGACGAGGCCTTCTGCGGCCTCAAGAAGGCTCTCACCCGCGCGCCCATCCTGGCCGCGCCGGCTGAGAAGGAACCCTTGCTCGCCGTCATCGTGGCGACTACCCGTGTCATCAGCGTCGTTCTGGTGGTCGAGCGGCCGGAGGAGGGCAAGTCCTTGTCAGTCCAACAACCCGTCTACTACCTCAGCAAGGTCCTCTCCACGTCCAAGCAGAACTACCCCCACTATCAAAAGATGTGCTACGGCGTATACTTCGCCGCCAAGAAGGTCAAGCAATACTTCCAAGAGCATACCATTATCGTGGTGAGCACGGCCCCGCTTGGCGAGATCATGAGCGGCTGAGACTCCACCGGCCGGATCACCAAGTGGGTCATCACCCTCGCCGACCATTAGATCTGGTACGAGCCAAGAACCGCCATAAAGTCACTGGCGTTGGTGGATTTGCTCGTCGACTAGGTGGAGACAAAGTTCGTCTCGCCTCCCCAGACTCCACGCATTGGCGCATGCACTTTGACGGCTCGAAAATGAGGACCGGCCTGGGTGCCGGCATAGTCCTCTCCTCCACGAAAGTTGATTAGCTCAAATATGCCCTACAGATCCACTTCGCCACCTCCAACAACGTGGCCGAGTACGAGGCCATTGTCCATGGCCTTCGGCTCGCCAAGGAGATCGGCATCAGGTGCATCCTCTGCTTCGGCGACTCCGACCTCGTGGTGCAGCAACTCTCTGGTGAATGGGATGCCCGAGATGCCAACATGGCCAGCTACTGCTTCCTCGTACAACAATTTGCGGGTTCCTTCATGGGCTGTGAGTTTCATCACGTCCCACGGGCGGACAACGAGGCGGCAGATCCGCTGGCGAAGATTGGCTCCACCTGATAGGCCATCCCAGCCGGCGTCTCCCTCGAACGGCTGCTCAAGCCGTCGATCAAGCCTTCCCCAGAATCGGAGTCAATCTTCATGTCGGTGGGTGTCGCCGTCCCATCGACGGCCCCGGCCGCCTCTGCGACAGCTGCACCACCGGCCCTTGAATTGTCGGCCACCCAGCTGGCCCTGATCGAGCCGGCAGCACCGGAGGCCGCTAGCCCCGGCGGCATGGCCGTCATGGTGATCACCATCTAGCCGGCCCTGGGGGCTGGCAAGCCAAACCCGAGGGCTGGCCAACCAGCCTCGGGGGCTCCCGAGCCGGCCCCGGGGGCCGGCGAACCGGTCCCGGGAACTGATCAACTAGTCCTGAGGGCTCCCGAGCCGACCGCCGTCGCGGCCCCCGCGTGGGCCTAACCCATCTTGGCGTTCCTTCTGCAGGGCGAGCTGCCTCCAGACGAGGCTCTGGGTAGGCAAATCCAGCATCGGGCCACAGCGTATGGCATCATCAACAATGAGCTCGTCCACCGCAGCAGCACTGGCGTTTTCCAGTGATGCGTCGAGCCGACAAAGGGTCTGGAGATCCTCCTTGACATTCATTAGGACGAGTGCGGGCATCATGCCGCTTCCCGGACCCTAGTGGCCAAGGCTTTCTGCCACGGCTTCTTCTGGCCGACGGCTCTCGACGTGGCCAAGAAATTGGTTGACGAGTGCGAGGGCTGCCAACGCTTCAGCGTGCAAAGCCACCTGCCGGCAATGGCCCTCCAAACCATCCCCCTCTCCTAGCCTTTCGCCGTTTGGGGGCTGGACATGGTGGGCCCATTCAAGACCGCTTGAGGCGGCATGACACACTTACTGGTGGCCATCGACAAGTTCACCAAGTGGATCGAGGCATGACCAATCAAGAAGCTGGAGGGCCCCACGGCCGTCCAGTTCATCAACAACATCATGGTACGCTACGACGTTCCCCACAGCATCATCACCGACAACGACACCAACTTTGCCAAGGGCGCACTCGCGTGTTTCTGCTCCAAGCAAGGAAGTCGGCTCGACCTAGCCTCCATCGCTCATCCACAGTCCAACAGCCAGGTCGAGAGGGCGAACGACCTCATCCTATCCGGCATCAAGCCCCAGCTCTTGACGCCATTGCTAAGGTCGGCCGGCTGCTGGATCGACGAGCAGCCGTCCTTCCTTTGGAGTCTCAGGACTACTCGAACCGGTCAACGGGCTACACTCCCTTCTTCCTCGTGTATGGGTCCGAGGAGATCATCCCCACCGACATCGAGTTCGATTCGCCTCGTGTCGCCCTGTACACGGAGAAGGACGCAAAGGAGGCAAGAGAAGACAGCGTCAATCTACTCGAGGAAGCTCGCGAACTGGCCTTGAGCCGGACGACGATCTACCAGCAGAAGCTTCGACACTACCACAGCAAGCGGATCCGTCAACTCTTGTTCTGCGAGGGGGACCTGGTCCTCAGACGGATACAGCGAACCGCCGGACAGCACAAGCTGTCCTCCCCATGGGAGGGCCCGTTCATCACAAGCAAGGCGCTACGCAACAACATGTACTACCTGATAGACGCCCAGAAGCCGCGGAAGTGCAAAAGAGATGCTTCCGGCGAAGAAACGGAGCGCCCGTGGAACGCAGCGCTCTTGAGTCCGTTTTATTACTGAGGAAAATCAATGTACGTATGTATCCCCGTCTCTTTTGGGCTGATGAATGCAATGGGCACCCCAAGCCGGCTCTTGGGGCGTGCCCTGTTTCATTTCTTTCAAAAGTGTTCCCCACTCACCGGCTCCCCGGCCTATCTCCTGGGCCCGGGGGCTAGCCGGCTGGTCCTAGAAGCGCCTCTCTGAAAAATGCCTAACTAGCATGAGCCGGCCAAACTTCCCCACCCTTACCAGCTACAGAATCGGCCCCTGGCTGTCCGGCTGACGGGGCCCCGGGGCGGCAAGGTTTGGCTCACACGAAAGGTCGAAACAAAGGGAGAACCCTTCGAGGCCCAGGCAGACCCTCGCCGCGTCTCTACCCCTCTACTTATCACAAAAATCCTCGCGATTCCTAAAAGTTTTGAACCGGCTCCCCTGAGGCGGACGCCCCGACCCAGGTACAGAGCGGACGCCCCTATCCAGCTGGCGGGGGCCAAAACCAAAGGGGAAAAGGAGTAGAAACGGAAAGAGTCGAGGCGGGAAAAAAGGGATAAGGACGAGGCGGCTTGAGTCACAAGGCAAACACAACTGAATATTCATGACATAAACATTAAAGGCAAAAGTGGCCCACGGCTAGCATTCAGTTCATTACACAAACACCCCAAGTGGGTGGATTCATGTTTTTACAAGCAGGGGAAAAAGAATAAAAAAGATGCCCGGGGGCTTAGGCCACCGGCGCGTCGCCAGCCGGCGTGCCCCTAGCCAGCACGTCGCGAGGCAGCTTGGTCCTCGCCTCGGAGGTGGTCGCAGTTTTGGGGTCGGCCTCCTTGGCCTTCGAGGCGGGCTCCTCGGTTTTGGTCGTCTCGCCGCTCGAGTCGGTGCTCTCGTCAGCGACTTCGTCATCCACCGGGCCATGAAGGATGCCGAAGGAGTCCTCGGGGGACGGCTCGCCACCCTCGCCAAGGGGCGGAAGGAACTCGTCCGCGTCAATGTATGACGCAAGCTCGTTGGCCCGCTAGACAAGGGCCAGGTCGCGGGACTCCCGCTCTGCGGTGATGACCTCCTTGTCGGCGGTCTTGCTGCCTCCGCTCGAGATGGGTCATCCGCATCTCGACGGTGATCCCAATCTCATCCATGTCCCACGCGGCGTGCTCCTCGATGGGGAGACCGCACTCCCAAAGGTATTCTCGGTGCTCCTCAACGGCGCATGCAGCGCCGCGATGAGTTTCCGGGAAACGCCCTGGGAGGAAGGAGAAGAGAAGGAAAGAAAAAGCAAGATGAAGCACAAAAAACTGCAAAGGGAAGAGCAACCGGCTAGGGAAAGAGAGAGATTGGCACTTACCTTCGATCGCGTCGTCCACCCCAATGGTGAAGTGGAGCGCCGCCTCGTGCTCCAACTTTCGGGCCGCCTCTGAGGTGGTGAGGGAGCCCTTGACCTCCTCGAGTGTCTTCTCAAGGTGGGTCACCTCGCCTTGAAGGGCGGCGGTCCTCAGGGCGGTGTCAGCCGCCTCCTTCACGGCCGCCTCCCGGGCTGCCACCTCCTTTGCCACCTCAGCCTTGAGCCGGTCCCGAGCCGCCTCCCCGTCGACCAGCAGCGCAGCCAGCCGGTTCGTCTCCTGCGCGGCTGCCTGGACGTCCCATGTCAGCCGGTCCCGTTTGGTGACAAGCCCGGTCTCCCCCCCCTGGAGGGTGGCCAGCTCGCCTGCAAGATGCACCCACCGTTAGTCGATTCCCGGGGGCTACATGTCGCTCCTACAAAGTGCAACCTACCTTGCATGCGCGCCAGCTCCTCCTTCAGGCGGTAGAACCCATGTTTGCCATGGTCGTGGATGGCAAACGCTTCTGCAAACAGCTTTTGTCGTAGAGAAGCTCCCTCCAGTCGAAAGAAAGGGGGGCAACGGTCAAGACATGCTCAAAGGAGATCTGGCCCGGCTGCCCGTCAGCGGTCTGCCGGCCCGCATCTCGGGGGGCTACACCAAGTGGGTGCGCTCGGGCGCCCCCATTGAAAATTCTAAGGCAAAGGTGTCGGCTTACCTATGCACGCTGAAGGGCGGCATCAGCCGCCTCCACAAAACGGGCCAGCTCATGCCGGCACCGGTCCAGGACACTGCCCAAGTCCGTGAAGGACGGGGCCGGGCCGCCTGCATGGGGGGCCTGCAGGGCTGGCGCGCTTCCCA
The DNA here is from genome assembly GCA_022496015.1 of Hordeum marinum. Classification (NCBI taxonomy): domain Eukaryota; kingdom Viridiplantae; phylum Streptophyta; class Magnoliopsida; order Poales; family Poaceae; genus Hordeum; species Hordeum marinum. The sequence goes on along the minus strand of CM039675.1, from coordinate 246,118,389 downwards.
GTGCTTCCCAGTCCCGAATGACCTCCCACATCGACCGCGGGGCCCTCCGGGCCCGGCCGCCACTTCCACCTGGGCTCGCCACGGCTGCAGCCGCCGAGGGAGGGTTGATGACGGCAAGGGGTCGGGAGTCACCTCCCGTCGCCCCTCTACCCGGTGCCGCAACCGCCTCCTCTCCCGACCGCTTCGGCGCGTCGGTCGCGCCGGAAGGTACCTCCACTTCCATGCCCGCCGTCTCCGAGACCACTGGCACCTCAGGCCGGGTCGCCTCGGGAGCCGGCCCCGTCGTCGCCTCCCTCGTCGGGGCCATTTCTTGCGCGGGCGGAGGCGCTGGCGAGTCCATGGTCCCCCCCCCCCCCGCGCGAATCGCTTGACAGAGTCCTCGACATGTGGGTGGACTCCGCAGCCGAGTCCGTCGCCCGTGGGGGTCCGCGGACCCCCTCCGCCTCCGGCCGCTTGAGGTCCCGGAGTGCATGGCCCCTCCTCGCATGCCGGACCGAGAGGCTCGCAGCTCCGCGAGCCTCCTCTTTTCTTCCTGCTGGGTGGCCGCTTGCTTGCGGGCCAGCCGGCCGGCGGCATCCGTCGTCTCCCCTGCCGGCTCCTCATCTTGGAGCTCGATGGGGTCACTACAGCGTCCAAAAACTGGTTGTTAACCGGCTCGGAAGGTGAAAGCATAAACTCGCACAAAGATAAAGAACTTACATGATAACAAGGGGCAGGGCCCGCTTGGCGCATGGCGGTGGCTTCCGCGTGGCCACCTTCATCCGCTTTGGGTCGGGCGGCAAGGCTGCCGGCCCCCCGAGAGCCGGCCTTTTCCCCCGGTCGGCCGCTTCGTCCGCCGGGCATCGAGCTAGTCGCTCCTCGCTCCTCTGGTCCTAGCGCGCCGTGGGAGGAGGTCCGTCTACAATCATCAAATCGTCATCATCATCGTCGCCGTCTGTCCAGTCCCGAATGGTGGGGGTAAGAGGGAACTCACCCGCTCCGCTGGGTTCCCCGACTGCGCCGGACCCTCCGGCCCCGCCAGGAGCGCCGCCTCACGGATCCACCGGCTCAACGCCCCCCTCCCTGAGGAGTCCACTCCTTCCTCTGGGGGGCCTCCCGTCTGGAAGTCTCGAGAGTATGAGTCCTCGCGCTCCGCCTCGAAGATCTGCGGGTGCGGGCCGTCCGACGTGTTTTGTCGCACCAGCAGCTGCGGTCAGCACTTCAACGTAAGTTCTCCAGCGGGCTGTCGGCTAGGGAATACCAAACGAAAAAGAGCCGCCTCGACGAGAACACTCACCAGGGGAGTCCGGTTGATGCGGTCGTACGGCTCCATGCCGAAGGACCATGACGCGGGCTTCAGCTTGAACGTCGTGGGGGGCGTTCACCCGCTTCGCCACCTGAGCCGGCGTTAGCTCGACGGTCGACTGCCGGCAGGGGTCATGCCAGCCGGACATGTCACAGATCCGGTGCTTTGGAGGGGCGACACCCGGTGCGAGACAAAGGCTGCCACCAGGTCAGCGGCAACCATCCCCCCGACACTCTTCAGTTATGACAGCCGGGCGAGCTCGTCCAAGGCCACGCCGCGTGGGGCAGGTCCCTGCCAGTTCTGCTGGGAGGACTGTCGGTCCTCGAACGACAGCATCCGGATGTAATCCGTCCTCGAGTCGACATTTGTCACGTAGAAGAACGATCGGTGCCACCCCTTGACAGTCTCGATGAGAGAGAGAGGGGGAAAGCGAGGGATGCCGCGGCAGCACACCACCATGCCCCATCACGCATTGCTCTTCAAAGACTTGAGATAGAAGAGGGCATTGAAGAACTTGAGGAAGTGGAGGATGCCGAGGTACCCCTCACACAATGTCACGAAGGTGGAGAGGTACAAGATCGAATTCGGCCCAAGGTTGTGCGGCTAGAGGTCGAAAGTGTCAAGAAGAAGACAGAAAAAGAGACTCACCAGGAGCCTGAAGCCCCGGGAGAAGTGCCAGAGGAACACGACGTGTTCCCCTGGCTGCGGCGCCAGCGCTATCACCTTGCCCGGCGCGCGGGCGGCCACCCGCTCCGCCGATGGCAACATGCGCGCGCCGCGCAGCTCGGCGATGTGTGCTTCAACAACAAAGGAACCAACCCAACTGCCTCCGCATCCATCAGCCATCGCGGCGGCGGTGCGGTGTGCGGGCGCGGACGCGGGCTCGGGTGCGATTGCATGCGAAGGATGGAAATAAGCGATGACGAAGCAGGGAAGCAAGGAGGCAAGTGGGGCGTGGGTACCTCCGCCTCCTGCCCTTCCTCCTCTTTTATAGGGGAGGCCACGACCGGGGGACGTGGGATCGTCTGCGCCCACTCCTCATGGAAATTCCGCGCACGTGGGTGGCCCCGGGCCGTAACGGCCGCTTCAGGGCACAGAGGATCCTGTCCTGTGCCCCGAGGCCTACGAGGGCTATGCCTGGGTCCTACTGGGCTAGGCCTGGGCGACATCCCGTCTCCCCGCATGCGCGGGTCCCGCGATATCATTACTAGCCGCGTGGCGTGCCGTGTGCCGGCGTGGGACCTGATGTGGTGTGTCGGAACCCGACGCGTTCGATCCAATGGCCGACCCGGCTTCCCCTTCGCCTTCGAGATGAGGGCGGTTGGTGCTGAGTGGAAGCCGTCGGCTCCCCACCATCTACCAAACGCGGGGCCCCACCGGCTTCGGGGGCTATTGACGGGGTTTATACCCCTAGGTAGGCCAAAGCAACGGGGTCTTCCCCCTTTCCGCTTCAAAGAAAAACTACGCAGCCAGCTAGCCATGGCCGGTTGGAGGACGTTCAGCGCAAGCTAGTTCCGGCTAGTGCCCCGGCCGTCTGGTCAAGGAGCCAGTTGGGCCCTCGGCCGGATGGGTGTGGCCGGCTGCCCACGGGCCGGCTCTTCCGTTGACATCGGGATGGACATGCCTCGTCCCGTCCCCCTGCGCGCGGGTACGACGACGCGACGTGACCGGCACGACGGGCAGCCCTGTGGCTATAGTGGCCGCTTACGCACCGCAGCACATGGCTACAGTCCAACCGTCCTGGCCACTGACCTCGGTGAGCGTGACCGGGCGGGGAACAGTGCCAGCACAGCTTCGCCACTAGATTACCTGCCCCGACATGGCTACGGTGCCGCCGGCCATATTGGAGACTTCGGCCGGCTAGCATTAGACGACGCCCCTCGGGTGGCCCGTGCCGCGGCAGGTGGGCAAGGACCAATCACAGAGCCAGCTGGCGGGCCCCAACAGGAGATAGGACCGCTCGGCCGGTGGGCCCCGCCCACGACAAGACGCCGCAAGCAGCAGGACCCTCTGGCCAGCCGGAGAGACTGCCAGCCGGGTCCCCGCACCATTGTACTTATGACATATTGTAAGAGCCAGGGGTTTGGCCTATAAAACCCTTCGAGCCCCCGATGCAACAGGGACGGACGAATGGTCTCAGACGCACACCCACAGAACTCTCATTCCCTCCTCTAGTAGTAGACGAAGACGAGTCGGCTGCTCCTTCTTCCTCCTCTAGACACAGCTCCAGGAGCACCCTTGTACACATACCCATCTGTCCAACTAATCCAAGCAGGACTAGGGGTGTTACCTCCCACGGAGGGCCCTGAACCTGGGTACATCATGTCTCACTATCGCTTGTGCCCAATCTCGCACCCGGAGCCCGTTGGCGTCCTCCGGCCCCAACCACTCATGATAAGCCACCCCATGGCATCTGTCGTGAGAAAATGATGACACACGGGGACATATATTATTGCTATGTTTCTTTGTGTATACATCATGTCATCTTGCTTATCGTGTTACTGTCGTGGTTTGTCACAGCATATGTCCTAGTGTGCGGAATTCATCCTGAGGCCATCGCAACTAGGAGGTTAGCTTGTGGGGTTGATCTAAATATGGAGACACAGTTTACCTAGGTCTGGCCCCTCACGATCGAGGTAATAGCCTACTCCTGCTTTCTGCTTATTTCTTGGGTGATAAATACAAGGGAGCGGATTTGTTTGGCCTAGCTATTGATTGATTGTAACTTAAGTCTATTGGCCTCAAGGGCTCGCCTTTATATACAGGTCCAGACCCTGGGCTTACAAGGGTCTGAGTCGTGCTACGATTCATGACCTATCATGTCTCTAACTCGCCTTGCCTCTCAAGCAAGGAAACTCCTGGCGTCTTCCACCTCTTGGGCCTTGAGTTGTCCGCCTTGCCAGCCTTGTCCTCAATGAAATGACCCACTTTGAGTATGATTTACAAGACGCCAACATGTTGACCCGACCCAGTAGGGCGGGTTATAACGCGGGGTTATATCCCCGACATTAGGCCCCAGATTGATATGAATTCATTCATGTCAATCTTTATCACCTTAACCTGGCAGCTTATCTTATGCTTGTATCTGTGTCTTCTCTGAATCACGAAATGCTGACTTACAACACTTCTAGATTTGTAGTTTTTATCGTGCCATCTATCCATAACATCACTCTTCGAAAATCCTGGAAATCAATGATAACATCACAACAGATCTTTGCATGTATTCGTTTAGCCCGAAAATTGAGGTGTCCTTGTTTCCAAAATTGACTGCACCTCCTCGATTCCCGTGCCTATCGATTGCCCTTCCAATTTTCTACCTTATAAATATTCTCGTGGGCCCCCCTCATCCACTTTTACCCTTTCGCCTTCAGTTCTTATTCTTCCACGAACCTGAGCCTTCACGGGCCCACCGTTGCTCCTCATCCATCACCAGCTACCATTTCCGGGACCGGGGCGGTACCTCGACTTCACGAAGGTCTAGCTCAACGTTTCCGCCGCTCCCGGCCATCATCAAGGCAAGCCATTTTTCTTCTCTCAGATATGCCTTGATTCATCGTAGTTCATTGGAGTTGTCGGAGTCTATCACTAGTTAATTACCGTTGCTAGTTCGTGCATAACTTCCATGAGTCTTTCCATAGAAACAGAGCGGTTTGAGCAACGACTCCATTTCCATGCATAACGTACTCACATCCCCCTTACGAATCTGTAAACTAGACAGTTTCTGCTTCCATACATCGTCATTAGGTTTAGTGAATATTTTCCTTTTTTGAACCATCTATAATTGTAGCCACTTTGGTAGAAAGTTGTTTGTCCCACACATAGGAAAAAACCAGAAATCTCTTATTGGCATAAGACACCCTAATGTTTGTCGGCTCATCATTATGAATATAACCCGCCATGTTTAGAGACTATTTATTCTAAGTGTCGGATCATCATAAAGTGACTCACCTATTGTAGATACTTATGTCATCTTATCCTCAATCATAACATATATGCTTCCGCAGCTTGTTTTACTTGCACTTAGGCGTCTCATCATGTTGAAAACCACCTCATGTAACTGGGTGCCTTCCCAAGTTTCTGAACTTATGCTCAAAGATTATGAAGATCAAGGTTTCATGCCATCTAAAGAGGTAATTGGATGGCGGGATGCCCATTGGAGAGGAACACCTAGAACCCGGCGAAGGAGAAGTAGTGGTGTTCATAGATCACCTTCTTCGGGGCTTTTCTCCCTCCGGGTCAAAATTCTTCCAGGATGTTCTAAACTTTGCCACCTTCATCTGTAAGACCTCGATCCCAACTCTATAACCAACCTTTGCCAGTTCCAAGTGCTCTGCGAAGTGTGTTTGCAAATGGAGCCCACTGTCCCACTTTTCATGGCATTCTTCTGTCCCAACTATTAGATTGAGTATGCAGATGGCCTCAACCTAGAACTCACTAGGGTATCTATTCAAAGGCGTAGAGATGGTGCTTTCCCTGCTGCTGCCCTGCCAAGCCACCACAAAGGATGGGTCAAGACTTGGTTCTACTGCCGGAACATGCACCCTACTAATGAGAATCCCATGTCAGGTTATAGACCAGATCGCCTGCCCATGACATTTGAGCTTTCTATCCGGGCTTCACAAGAAGAACGTGATCAACTCGCTTCCATATACCGCAAACTGAAGGCTTTGCAGGCCCATGGCTTGACTAGGGTGGATCAGACCCGGTGTTGGGTGGCTTCGAGGATCTTACCATTGAGCCGCCATAGCAGTTGAATGTGCAATTATTCTGGCGGCTTGGATGACCCTCAAAGATATAGCAACCAGGATTTGGAAGCCGGAGACATAAACCCGATTGTGAAGAAACTCCTGGGAGAGACTCAAGCGGTTTGTAATCAAGTCGGGCTAAATCCCTTCTGCATTCTCAACTCGGCTCGTCTAGTAAGAATCCTTAACAACCATTTACCTTTCTTGTATAACTTTTTTACATTTGAAATCTTATTTGTCTTTTTTATTGCAAATCCTTCAGGCAGGTTCTTCATTTTGGAAGAAGAAGAAAAGTAAGGCGTGTGTGGAAGAGCTGTCACTTGGTGGAGAGTCACCAACGGTTGATGCATCTACGGAGGTAGAACTTGACTTCCTCGGCCATCTTTGTATTGAACTTGTTAATGCCTCTTACTCCCAGGGTGATGCTGGAATGAGTTGGGCCGACGATGTTGAGGTATTTTCCATCCCCTCTAGCTCAGAATCCTTGTCTCCAAGGAAAACAAGGCGGGTCATTCAGAAAGTAAGATTTTCTCATCCGGATGCTTATTTGGATCCCAATTTTATTTTGAAGAAGACCCTCTATGTATCAAGACGCCAAACTCGGAGTAGCTCCGGCAAACTTATGGTCGCCTTACTCGACAAGCCAGCCACCCGCCAGCAACAGAATGAGCTGCCTCATAGTCCAACCCTTTATCTTCCAAAAGTTGGCCCTATCCGGCAACCCCCTAACCTATCTGATTCGAATTATCAGGAGTCCCCACCTTCCTCGGGAAACTCAACAGCCACCAAGCTGCCACCTCTTGTTATCAATCACGGGTGAACCTTTCTTCCTCATACCATATTTTCTATTAAATTTTAACCTTTCATATGCTTCATTCTACTGTCTTGCTTTAAAGGTCCAAGGCTAGGACCAAGAAGAGGAAAGTTGGTGACCCATCCACTAATCTTGAGGCCACTGAACCAGAAAATCTAGACTTAGTGACTCCTTAAGCCCATATTGAGCCTGTTGAAGATCATCAGGAAGCCCAAACTGATTTGCCCCTGCATCTCGAGCTGACGAGTCATGAGGCTATGGACATTGCAGCTGACCCGTCGGCAAACCTTAACCCACCCAGTCGTCCGAAGGAACCTGAAAATGCTCCTTATGATAAAAATGCGGAGATCACCATTACTGAGACGGGTTATACCGCTCCTGATGTCTCCAAGGTGCTAACAAAGGTTGTTACTAAGGGTGAAACATCACTGCTTGAGAAGGGGAAGGCCAAGCTAGAGCTTCCTAGTTATGAAGACTTAGTGTTGAAGAATTGCACACTGGTTATTTGGACTGCCTTTCTACAAGCCGGGAGACTGAAGTCAGCCTTGTCAGCATGATGAAAACAAAATACGAGGTACGCTCAACTTTGTTGTGTATTCTATATATCCTTATGTAGCCCCCAAGGGTTGGCTTATCTTCATGAGATGAGGTGCTTCTTGTAGATGTGAAACTGCTAAAGAATTAACCTATAGGCCCCAAGGGCCGATGCAACAGCCCAAGAGCATCCCTTGCCATATTTGTAATATTTTTCATGTGTGAACCTTCATGTTGTGTCTTTGGGATTTGAGTAATATATTTTGCTTCATGTCATTTGCATCATGTCATCATAAATAGTTTGCATCATCCTTCCTCATATGGTGTTGGTGTTGTGAGTGAGAGTTTTGTGATGTTGGTGTGATGGTGACACTTGTGTTCTTTTGGTGTGAGTAACCCCCCTCAACTTTCTATAAAAACTATGCCTAACTCTTCCATTTCAATATGTGCAACATGTGGGATTTTTGCTTGCTTATTAAATTCTTTTAAAATTTTGATCTTCACCAAAATACTTCGTTTGGTATTGTTAGTAAACCCTCAATATGCTGGCAAGGTGTTTGTCTTTTGTAGCTTTGCAAGAAGATTCTCATGGTATTAATAAGTGAATTGTTTTTATTTGCTCAATAATTTCCCAAACAATTTTTATTAAATAGGGCATAAGTATGTGAGTCCAAAACATATTTTACATCTCTTTAACTCTCTCTCAAACTCTCTGGTATTTTCTGGCAAGTTGTTGTCTTATTTTTTAAAAAGAAAAGCGTTTGTATTTCGGGAGAGAGAGAAGATCCAGTACCTGGGCCTCCATGCCCCTCACGTCCCGACTTGCCTCCCATAGCCCACCCAGCCTGCAGAGCGTTCGCTTCTTCCACCTCCTGTATGGCTCCCATCTAGGGTGTCCACATTGGCGTCCTCCGTGATTTGACGTCTGGAGCTTGTCCAAGCATGCTATAAGAGGTGTCCTGGACCTAGCCCTAGCATCCCTCGCCCCATTTCCTCCCTCCCCCCTCACGTGTCGCACAGGTAGGCCTCGTCGTGGCCCGCCAATGCCATGACCTCGGAGCACCCGGGCTCAGACTTGGGCTGAGCTTCGTCGCCTTCCTCCCTCATCTTCGGCCACGAGGAGCCCCGGATCGACGTCTTTGACCTCCCTTGACGTGCGCGTTTCGCCATGTCTGTGGGAACGACCGTCCTCACCTGTCTTCTCCCTGTGATGTCACGGATAGAAGTTCGCCAGGATTTCATGCTCCCTCCCGTTGCTGACGGCTCATCCCCGGCCTCCTGATCTTGTCGAACGGTAGCTTGGTGAGCAGTCGCTCCCCCCTGATCCTTCTCGTCATTCGTTGTTCCTTGTAGGCACCGCAACGTTCATGCCAACTATGTGCCCTCCATGACCTGGTCGTAATAGCAGTGTACGTGTACTAATTTTTTTGTGCTTTGTTCATGCACACGCACTGCTGCACCCCCATTGTATCTCTACCCCAGCCAGTCTGGGGAACCCTTGTGCTTCTTGCGCGCTCTCCACTGCTCCGCAAGCATAGACACACCCTCGGGTTTGCTTACCGTCATTGATGGTTTCTGAGTGCAGCCATAGTTTCAAGTTCGAGCATTTCAGGGGATGTTCTAGTAATGTTGGTTTTAAATTTATTCCACAGGTGTAGCATCAGCCCACTGGTTAGCACCTCTAGCTTCCACCCATGAGATCCTAGGTTCGATCCCAGTTTTTTCCTTCGCCTTGTTCTCTGAATTTTTATTCAGTTTCATCAGAATTAAGACCGAGCTCGGTGTATTGTTCAATAGGAGTAGAGCCCCTCCTTGAGCACTAGCCACACCCTAGCCTATTTGGTATGACCAAACACAGTTGACCAAGAGGTCGCAGGTTTGAACCCCCACCCAGGCACCCTTTTTTCCAGTTAATTTCCCGGGACACTCATAGTGGGTCCAGGGCCCACATGTCACCCTCCTAAGGGCCCTGGTGTGTATGCCAAGTGCCCCCCCCCTTTATTTATATTGCATTGTTTTATTCTATGTTTTGTTTTATTTCCATTTTAGGAAAATGTCTAGATCTAGAGATGGCCAGAAATGAACCTTTCCAATTTGGGCAACTTTTCACTTATAACTCCTATGTTGATTTTTCGTGTCTTGTTTGTGGGTGTTTTCTCTACACAAACATATGAGTGTGTTGTACGATTTTGGGGTTGAAAAATCCCAGGAATCGAGTGGTGGCATTAGTTTTTCCATTGGAACAACTTTGTGTAGATGGCATTTTGTGATTTTTGTAGGATTTAATTCATTCCAGCTATGATGTACTTGTCAACACGAAAGTGGTAGTGTTTTGTGGGCACTAGGCCCTGGTATTTTTATTTGCCATGTTAAACTTGTGGTTTGGTTGGATTCTTGTTGTCAACATGCCACTAAAATTCTGTTTTCACATGTGTAAATATTTTAGAAGTGTTGGAATACGTAATTTTCTTCCATTGTTGTGTTGATGATTCCCATGGATATAGTTTTCCTTTGGGGTAGGTACAATGCCATTAAATGCTGTGCTTGTCACTCTCTCTCATTTGGTGCATTCACCTTTCCAAAGAGATTTTGCATCTTAGAGTTATTTTCTGTCAAAGATGCTATGCTGTTATAAACGGCTATTATTCTCTTGATGAAATTTGTCTAAGTCTGAGAATCTGTAGTGATTTTTATGCCATGTTTAGGGGATGCTACCAAGTGATCTGTGATGTTTTAGCTCATGCTAAGTGCTAGTGTTTTGTAGTAGATGTTGTACTCTATCACCCTGTTAAGTTTCTTGCCATGAAATGCCCTCTAGAATATATATCTGCTGTTGTATAATTGCCATCAGGTTAACTCAGAATCTGTAAAACTGTAATTTTCACTAAGTCCCTAAAACCTGATACAACATGCCATCTTGTGAGCTTCATTTTCATTGATCCATGCTTCCTTGCATGTTTCTGTAGAGAGATGAATTGTTGTGCATGTAGTATACATCATGCCCATGATTTTGTTGTGGTTTAAAAACTTGTTGTAGCTCTTGATATATGTGTTACCAGATGACATGTTGCTGTTTGTAGGCAGATTATTTGTTTGAGTGTTTTGTGATTTGTGGGAGCTACACTCCATTATTTTTTATGATTTTTGGGTCTATTCTTGTTGGTTTTTCATTCCCTATCAAGTGGTATCCCTAGAACACCAAGGAATAGCTAGGGAGTTCTCCCCCTTTGCATTTGTCCCCCGTTAACGTTCGTGACTTGCCATGAGTGTACCAAGAGCTACATTACTCAATATTTGTCATGTTCATGCATGTTCAACCAACTGAACATAAGGTTCTGTCTAGAATACCAAATAACTTAACATATGCATGTGCAACATGACTAGCTTAAGATTGGCATGTTATTTGCATCAATATGATCATGCATCATCTTGGTTGCGCATTGCACTTTGGTTGTTATGTTTATTGGTGTTGTTTCTATTTGGATAGAACCGAGTGACGAGCCTGACTACGAGGATCCCGGAGAGAATGTCTACGAGGATCCAGCTCTGTATCCCCCTGAAGACCCAATAGGCAAGATGATCGTACCCGGATCCTGACACTATTTTTGCCAAGCTAGATGTCTCGCTCTTATCGTTATATTTTCATTACCTACCACTTACATGTAATCCTCCTACATTGCCATGAAAGCCTCTAAACCCTCCACTACCTAGCAAACCTTGTTTGGCTAAGTTACCGTTGCTCATCCCCTCTTATAGCGTTGTTAGTTGCAGGCATATGTTGTTCCCATGTGATAACATGGATATCTGAAGATATGACAATATCATTGCTATCTAATTTAATGCACCTATATATCTTGGTCAAGGTGGAAACATTAGCCTTTTGCTTGGTGTTTTGTTCCACTTTTGCCGCCATAGTTACTTCTTACTAGTGTTATGTTCCTTATTTTGTGCTCCTAACATTCTCGGGGTTGTTATGGGGACCCCCTTAACTATTCGTTTTAGATTAAAGCTTGTCTGGTAAGACCCAACACTGGTACTATTTTCTTAAAAACCTATTTAAAAATGCATAGGGCTTAGCTACCCTGTGGATAATTGATCAACAACCCGGGCCAGTGTTCCTCATGAGTGTTTGTCCAAACTAGAGCACTTTGTGGGGCCACCCCAGGGCAACCTGGGTGATTTCTATCAGGCCACCGTACGCATCGCTTATCCGTCGTGTCCTAAGAACGAGATACATGGCTCTTATCGGGTTCGTCGACACGTCGGGCGGTCTTGCTAGACATGTTTTACCTTCCTCGAATGTCTTGCGCGAGGAATTCCATTAATACTTTGGGATATCTCGAGGTTGAGGTTTTCCAATGGAATTGCCTAGGAAATCATGAGATTCGTGGTCGAGGTTATTCCTGTGGCGTGTGGTTAATTTGTGATGGATGAGTTGGAGCACCCTTGCATGGTTTAATCTTTCAGAAAGTTGTGCCCGCGGTATCGTGCCAACTTGGAAATTTCTTTAACTCCTGGTTATAGCAAACTTGAAGTAAACTCAATAAAATACACCAATTGTGTGCGTAACCGTGATTGTCTCTGCTCACAAACATGAACCGAGAGAGAACATGGTGGGGTTATGATTGACGTAAGTAGGTGTTCAGGATCACTTAGTAATCATGCCAGTTCTCGACCGTTATGCGTAGGCCACCATAATTACTTCTTGTCATTGTAAGTTAGCCACTCAAATAAATTCTTAGGTTCTTGCTGGAACCTCACCACTTACCCTTCCTCACCCAAAAGCTTACATAGTTCGGTACCCGGGTTACATGATTGCTGAGTCCCTCTGGCTCACAGATTACAATACTACAGGAACATGTACGGATGATGTCTATCCTGTTGAGGTGTCCCAACTCCAGTGGGAGTTAGATGAAGAACGTGCCTAGATGTATGTTACATATCGCGATGAGTAGAGAGGCACCGTGGTTGTGATCCCTGGGATTAGGGATGCAGTCTCATCGTGTCTTTTATTGTTTGTTTTTTTCCATAGCCGGACCCTATCTTATGGATGAATGTATGATTATTGTGTGGCATTGTAATTTAGCATGTGGCGAGTAAGCCAATCTATTATACTCTTCTCTACATTAAATATATGTGATGATTATGTACTTGCGATACGCTTAGATGCGCTTCTATCCCCTTAGAGGACCTCGTGCCTTAATCAGAATAGAACCGCATCTTGGTTGTTACAAGTTGGTAATCAGAGCCATACCGACCATATGAGCCCCTTGCTTGATCAAACTTGGCCGAGTCGAGTCTAGTGAAAAACTATTTTGAGTCTAGTTATATCGGAGAGTATGTTTCTTTTACTCCTCTTCTATACTCTGGTAAGGTACTTAACTTAGGAATTATCATGCTACTCCTCTTTTCGCTCAAATTTGTTTTAGGATCACGCCGGTATTTGGGAAACTATATGATGCCGATGTGAAGGAATTCTGTTCTTGGTGCCTCCTATTATCGAAGAGTAGAGCTCCAAGGGATTTTTGCCACATTGTTATCATTCAGTTTCCTTAGTATTTCTGGCAAGAGGAGTCCTACATCCCCACTACTGGTGAAGAGAGTCTGGATGTATTGCCATGTTTGGTATCGTTGTGTTTTTTAGGGTCCAAGATAGATGAATTTCTGAAGCCTCTAGATGTGTGTTGACAGATGTGATACAATTGGAGAGTAGTATTGCTGCTAGGTAGGTGTTGAGTGGCTAGGTGTTGAGTGATGGACTGAAACTCCGTGTATCTGTGGATCCGATTGCATAATCAAAGATTTACGAAGTTCTTAGGTGGGAATTCAAGTAGTTACCTAGGGTTATCTTTCTGCAGATGTATGAGGGTCTATACATTTGTTCCAAGGACATCTTAGCTCAATACCTTGCTGTGATTATTCAAGTGGCCTCAAAATCTTATGATGTTATCATCAACCCGAAGAAGGTGTTCTTACTAATTTTCAGTATGAATACATTTGATGAGATTCATTGCAAATTTTCTTCCAAGCCATTTTATTCAGCTTATTTCAGTCATCTTTGACAATGGTGTGCCGATGTTCTTGTCCATCTTCAGTATGGCTCGAGCAACTCGTGGAAATCAGGGTCGTGATGGGGGAGCAGTCTAACCCTCCACCACCCCACCACCTCCTCCTCCAGAAGCTTAGCAAGCTGTGATGGACGCAACCAATGCGAATACTCGGAAGTTGCTTAGGTTGTTGCAAGAGATTCATCAGGGACAGCAAGATCATCAAGGGAATTTCCAGAATCAGCCTCAGTTCGCGACTCTCAACCAGTTCCTCACCAACCATCCAAAGTCATTCACTCGCTATGATCAGCCTCTTGATGCGTATGAACGGCTCCGCGACATGAGCAAGCATTTTGAGTGCAGCAATGTTAGGCCTGCGAACTATGTTAGGTTCGCAACCTTCCAGCTCAAAGGTCACGCAATAGATTGGTGGCGGTAGTACAAGGATTCGAGGGGCGATCGTGTTATTAGCTGGGATGATTCCTGTCGTGACTTTAGAGCTCATCATACCCCAATGAAGTTTGTCGAGGAGACGCGTGAGAAGTTCACGCATTTGAAGCAGCGAAGCAAGTCTTTCTATCAATATAACATCGAGTTCCAGAATTTGGCCTGCTATGTTAAGAAAGATGTTCCTGATGAGAAATCCAAGATTTATCAGTTCAGAGGTGGTCTCAAGGATGAACTTCACTCGGGTCTGGTCCTACACGAGCCTCCTGAGTTTGATCAGTTCTACAAGATGGCTCTAAAGGTCGAGTCAACTCAACTTAGGTTGGAGAACTCAAGGGAGCGTTCCAGGGAATACAATTCTTCTTCTTCCAGCTCTGAGATGGTTCCTAAGCAGCAGAAATATTGGGTTCCTCCTCCACCTCCATTTCGTCCTCCTGAGTAGCAGAGCCAGTATGGTGGTTGTGGTCCTTCCCACCCACCCAACCTAGGATTTTAGCAGAGGCCTCGGGCGCCCAAGTTTACTCCTCCCACAGGCAATTTCCGTCCGCTCTCACAAGTTACTTAAAGCACATTTGCTCCCTTAGTGGTTTTGCTAATTAATAACAACATATATGTCATTGAACTAATGTTTCCACTAAGCATATTTCAGGAAAAGCTCAATGATAGGGATGGCAAAAGGATTATGGGATACCCCAAGATGCAAGAAAATGGATTGGCAAAGCTTCAAGCAAGAGTACTCTACATATTACTTTGTGAGAAATCACCTTGAGTCCATAGGAAAGCCAATACAATTAAAAGGGGGTAAGGTGGTGTTGGTGAACAAAATGCTCATACATGCACAAGTGATAGTCATCAAAAATACCCATAATCTCTTCCACAAAAGTCTGTCCAAAGCCAAATATCCAAAATTGGTGCAACCAACACTTTCCACTTGGTGCCACTCATTCTCAAATTCAGACACACCCATGCCAAACCCTAGCAATTTGGTGCAACCGATTCTGGTTCGGTGCGGCCGAGTTTGGGTTGCCAACATTCTGTTACATCAATGCACAAAATCGGTCCCACCGAGTTTGTTGGATCACGTCACCGAGTTGCGCAATCTGACCGTTGGTCACCTAATCAGTGCAACCAAGATTTATATATCGGTCTGACCGAGATTCAAATGTTGCTACCTTTGGAGCAACTCGGTACCACCGAGATTCACACATCATTGTCACCTAGTTGGTCACTTAAGGTGTAACGATTGGATTTTTGGAGATTCCTATATATAACCCTCCACCACCACTCACTCTAAACAGAAGCACTCAGAATAGATCCCCACCTATCCTATCAGATTTTCTGAGAGAGAGCCACCTACTCATGTCTTGAGATCATGCCATTCCATTCCAACCATATGAATCTTGATCTCTAGCCTCCCCAAGTTGCTTTCCACCCAATCAATCTCTTCCACCAAAGCCAAATTTATGAGAGAGTGATTGTGTGTTGAGGAGTCTATCATCTTGAAGCACAAGAGCAAGGAGTTCATCGACATTATCAAGACTATTACCGTTTGGAGGGTGGTGCCTCCTAGATTGGTTATATGTCGCTTGGGAGCCTACTACTCTGTGTTGTGGAGTGAACCAAGAAGTTTGCAAGGGCAAGGAGATTGCCTACTTTGTGAAGATCTACCCCAAGTTAGGCTAGTCCTCCATGGACGTAGGCCATCATGGTATAGTCAAGGTTGCTTCTTCGTGGAACCCTTCGTGGGTAGAGCCCTCTGTGGCCTCTCGCGACCATTACCCTTCGTGGTTTGAAGACTCCATAAACATGGACGTACGATAGCACCACCTATCGGAACCATGAGAAAAATCTTCGTGTCTCCAAATTGCGTTTGATCTTCCTACCTTCCTTTACTACTCATGCTTGTATTTACTTTCCGTTGCTATACTCATAGACAAGCCTGTGTTGGGTGTGCTTGACTTGCTATGAATGCTAAAATCTGCCTACACTTAAAATTAGGAAAAGGTAGATTTTTATTTAGTCAAGTAGTCTAATCACCACCTCAATACCTACTTTCGATCATACAAGTGGTATTAGAGCTTTAGTATCCATTGCATCGGTTTCAGAACCTATGAGAGTATGGCGTCTACTGAGGAAAATTATCACCGTAGAGGTCCATACTTTGATGGCGCTAATTTTGCTAGTTGGAAGCACAAAATGAAAATGCATATCCTTGGTCATAACCCCATGTCGATCCACTAGAGTTTTGGGATATCCAGTGTCCTTTAGTCGTGCATGGGTAGTGGTAGACACCCTCGCAGTAAGGCCCAACAGGGACTTGCCAGATACCAACACAGGAGAATCAAGACACCGGCAAGGGCTTGTCAGGAGGGCTAGCGAACCCCCAGGCAAGACTAGTCCCTGGCAAGGCAAGGCCCCAGCAAGACAAAGCTCTGGCAAGGCCCCGCCAGCGCACTGGCCAGGTGTCGATCCACCTGGACGCATGTCGCGGCGTCAATGTTGGAGGGAGCTAAGCGGTGCCGATGGGACGAGCCCTCGTACCGTCGCACTAACAGACAGAGATGCCTGAGGGTGCATTAAATGTGCCTGTCCTACTCTGTCAGTGTTAGGTATGATAGCACTGTAGCTTTGTACACCCCGTGTACGCACTGTACGCCACAATTAGGATCGCCTTCAGAGTATAAAAGGAGGCCTAGGGAGATATGGTAGGGGACTATTTGACTTTTGGGACTTTCTAGGACACACATGTGGCAGTTGCTTGTAGCATCCCTGTAGCAAGAACCCTAAGAACTCTCTCAATACCACCAAGCAGGAGTAGGGTTTACACATCCGTGCGGCCCGAACCTGGGTAAGGATACCCACGTGCTTTTCATCAGACCGGCTCTTTGTACGAGCCTGCCCCCCGCCGAGCTGAAAGGGATACCCATGATCCCATAGGTGTTCATTCCCATGACATCTTTGGCACGCCAGGTAGGGGGGGCGCGAGGTTGTGCAAACCCATTCTTGTAATTAGCACGCCAGTTCCTTCACACTCATCATCGCCATGGACCCCAAGAAGAAGGACCTGACAGTAGTTGGCCCATCGACATCCGCCATCCCTGTATCTGCACAGACAGGAGACGGAGTAGATGCGGGTGGAGGAGGAGGAGGCGGAGGTTCAGAACTTCTGCTATGCTCCGGTGATCAAGGCCAAGCCAGCGGCAACGCTCGCCGCGGAGACACCCGTGGCGGCGACAGTAACCCCCGCGCCCCTGGGTCTCAGGACGGAGTGGTACTGCCCACGGGTGGTACGACGAACTCTGGGGGCGGAAGGGTATCTTCCAGGGCACCCACGCCGGCGCCTACGCTGCGACCTTCTCAAGACGCATGCGGAGAGCCGTGCCACGGCGCTTGCAATTCTCAACGGCCCCACAGGAAAGCTCATGCGCATCATTCCCAAGATGCGCGTGACCAGCATGCTCACCAGCCTGTGAGCCGGAGTGGCATGCCGACGTGGGACCGCGATGGTGCTCCTTCTAACACGGTTAGGAGTTAGAGCACCTCGCGTTCCTCGCGCCGTTCACTACCAATCACGTCAGAGGAAGCGATGGCACGAGCGCAGCTACTCCTAAACTTTCCTCCTGTTGTGGAGAAGCTCGAGGAATGGAGAGCCACCATTCAGAGCCTTCTTAGCCTCGCAGATAAGTTTCGGTCCACCGAGCCGGCTCATGCCAGTGATGAGAGGGCCGGGGGCGGCGCGACTTCGGCGCACTCTCCTCCACAACAACGGTGTTGGTCGCCAACTCAATGGACCGACGCTAACGATGGCTACTCGACGGCGTCATCTGACCCACGGACACGCCGCGATCAGCATCAAGTTCTTCGAGAACGTGGCAAGGAAGACGCTCGAACTGCAATTGAGCGGTGGCGGGAAGTGCGCCTCCAGTCTGACAGGCGCGCGGGGCCCACTGTGTACAAGTCTGCGCCAGTGTATCCTATTAGCCTACCTTACGACGTGGGTTATCCAGTGTTTACCCGTGAGCTGCGGCAAGTCCAATGGCCCAACTCCCGCACGTTTAAGCCACAAGTTCGGACAAGTATGACAGCAAGACTCATCCATTAGAATTCCTAAGAATATACACCATTGCAGTGCAAGATGCCTGGGGTCACGACGACAAGTTACTCGCCAACTACTTCCCGTTGGTGCTTAAGCCCAATGTCAGGTCGTGGTTGATACTCTTACCAGAGGGGTCCATCACCTCATGGCCAGACTTGTGCCACGAGTTTGTTCGAGCCTTCATAGGAGGTCAGCAAGCTCCTGGCCAAGAAAGTGATCTACACATCACCCCTCAGAAGGAGGGTGAAACTTTACTCAAATACATCCAAAGGTTCACCCGCGTGCATCACAACATCCCAGACGTTCATCCTGCCGTTGATATCAGCGCATTCCATCAGAACATACACAACCTCCGGATGCGGGAAGAGCTGGTGATGAACAGAGTCAGGGACGTCGCTGAGCTTTATGCTTTGGCTGACAAATTTTCTCGGGCTGAGGAAGGAGGAGACTCCCCGACGAAGATGCCGGCGCAGGGGTCGACTATGAAGATGAAGACACCGCTACCCCGACAAGGAAGGGCCAGCGACGGAACAAGAAGCGCAAGGGTAAGACCGTACTTGCCATCAAGGGATCCGGCAACCCCGGCATTGCCAAGAAAGGCAAAATTGATGAGCCCGACAATGATGTTGCCAGGTGCGCCTCCTGCCATGCCTTGGCGGCTGCCGACAAGCCAGAAGGCTCTGGCAAGCAGTATTGCAAGATCCATTGCACCAAAGGCCATGATCTCCAAGACTGCCGGCAAGTTGAGCAGCTTGCCGAGAAGCAAAAAGCCGAGTACGAAAGGCGAGATAAGCCAGGATGGTGCCGAGGTGTCCGGCAAGAAGCATGTCAGCCGAGGGGGTCGCCGCGACAAGCCCAAGCAACAAAAAGACCAGACAACCCGTGGCTGTGACAAGCAAGAGGGAGATGATGATGATGTCGAAGAAGATGACGAGTCCAGTGAGCATGAGTTTCAGAAGGCTACAAAGATGATGTGCCTAGAGGGAGGTGCCTCGTCGCATTCCTCTCACCGCCAACTCAAATAGTGGGCACGCGAGGTTAATGGGGCAGAGCCCTCCATCGGCGCACACAGATCTTTGAAGTGGTCCAACACTTCTATCATCTTTGACGCCGAGGATCACCCTAATCGCATAACTGCGGTCGGGTGCTTGCTGTTGTTGGTTTCGCCAACAATCCGCAACCTCAAGGTGACAAAGATGTTAGTCGATAGTGGGACCATCCTGAACCTGATCTCACCCGATGTCATTCAGAGGCTGCAAATTCCCGATGAAGATCTCGAGCCGACAGGCACGTTCCAAGGGGTCAACTCGGGAAGGACTCAACCGAAAGGCAAGGTCACACTATCGGTGTTGTTTGGCAGCGATATCAATTTCAGAACGGAGAAGATCATTTTTTACGTCGCCAAGATCTTGTTGCCGTACAATGACATTCTTGGTCGCCCAACACTGGCCAAGTTCATGGCAGCCACCCATTTCGCTTACAATGTGCTGAAGATGCTCGGAACAATGAGCGTCATCACCATCAACTCCGACAAGAAAAGTGTACTTATCTGCGCCGACCAACTCTACCGGGGTGCAGTCGCAGCACCTGTCGCCAAGGCATTCGCTCCTGCCCCTGAAGCTCCCGGGGGAAGAAGACCAGCAAGGCCTCTGGCACACATTCTGGCAAGCGCACCTCCTCGGAGTATTGCACTCCTGTTCATGATGTGCTAGAGAGCTCCACCGGCAAGAGAAAAAAGTCCAAGGCTTCTCCGCCAGAGACCAAAAAGGTGCCCACCAAGGAGGGCGGCACGGGGGGAACTTTCACCATAAGTTCCACCCTATACGACAAATAGGAAAGCGTGCTCGTTGCCTTCCTGTGGGTGAATGTCGATGTGTTTGCATGGCAACCATTTGATATCCCCGATGTTCCCAAGGAGGTGACTGAGCACCACCTTGCCGTCTGCCCACACGCACGGCCCGTCAAGCAGAAGCTCCGAAAGCAAGCTTTGGAGTGGCAACAATTTATTGCCGAAGAGATTAAGAAACTAGAAGCGGCTGGCTTGATCTGAGGAGTACTCCTACCGACATGGTTGGCCAACCTAGTCGTACTGCGCAAGGCGAATGGAAAATGGAGGATGTGCATTGATTTCACAGACATTAACAAAGCCTGCCCCAAAGATCCTTTTCCCTTGCCACGCATCGACCAAATTGTGGACTCCACCGCCGGTTGCGACTTGTTGTCTTTCCTTGACGCCTACTCCGGTTATAATCAGATTTTCATGGCCAAGGAAGACGGGGAAAAGACGGGATTTATCACCCCATGTGGTACGTATTGCTTTTTGCGTATGCCTTTCGGGTTGAAAAGTGTTGGTTCTCCATTTGCAAGGGCAGTCTAGATTGGTTTTGAGCCTCAGCTACATAGAAATACGGAGGCTTATATGGATGACATAGTGGTCAAAACCAAGGACAAGGCTACGATCATATCAGACCTAGAAGAAACATTTGCAAACCTGCGCAAGATCAACATGAAGCTCAATCCTAAGAAGTGTGTGTTCGATGTTCCATCCGGCAAGCTTCTCGGGTTCCTCGTATCTCAACATGGAATTGAAGCAAATGCCGACAAGATCAAAGCAATTAAGAAAATTGAAGCACCAAGACATGTCGAAGATGTGCGTCGTCTTGCCGGTTGTGTTGCTGCTCTGAGTAGGTTCATCTCAAAGTCTGCTGAGCGCGCCTTGCCCTTCTTCAAAATCTTGAAGAAGGCAGGTCCAATGAAATGGACCCCGGAAGCGGAGACAGCGCTGCAGGATTTGAAGAAGTACCTCTCCTCTCCACCAGTCCTAGTCGCACCAAAACCACAAGAGCCATTGTTGCTATATCTAGCGGCAACAAATCAAGTGGTGAGTGTTGTCTCTAGTAGCTGAAAGAGAGGTTGATGAGGAAGCAGCAGCAACGACGGGACCGCCGAGTGACGAGCTAGGATAGTCCCCGATAAAGTCTGGTGCCGGCGAAGAAGGATATGCGTAGTTGAAGGAGACAATCCAGAAGAAGAAAGTGGTGCAGTGACCAGTCTATTTTGTCAGTTCCTGGTTGCAGGGGGCTCGGTCGAGATATTCTGGCATGCAAAAATTGCTCTTCGGCCTTCTTATGGCCTCGAGGAAGCTACGCCACTACTTCCAAGCACATGAGATCACCGTTGTCACCTGCTTCCCACTACAGCGGATCTTGCGGAACCCAGAAGCTACCGGCAGGATTGTAGAGTGGGCTTTGGAACTATCAAGCTTTGGTCTTAAGTTTGAAAGCACTCGAACATTCAGAGCAGGTCCTTGGCCGAGTTCATTGTGGAGTGGACCCCAATGCCCGATGAAGAGGTTCCAGAATCAACTCTCCGCAACAAGGAAACAGATCAAGAATAGATCATGTATTTTGATGGAGCTTTCTCGCCGCAAGGCACCAGTGCCGGAGTGCTGCTTTCCACGCCCACCGGAAGGCACCTCAGATATGTGGTTCAGATGCACTTTCCCTGGGAGAGATCAACGAACAATACTGTTGAGTACAAAGGACTGCTTGGCGGTCTTAGGATCGCGGCAGACCTTGGGATTAAGAAACTTATTGTCAGAATTGATTTTCAACTTCTCGCTAGGCAAGTGAACAAAGATTATCAGAGCCCGTTGATGGAAGCTTAGGTAGATGAAGTGACGAAGTTGGAAGAACGTTTTGACGGACTACAAATGGAGCATGTTCCACCTGCAGAGAACAGCATTGTCGATGGCCAATCAAAGTGTGCTGCTCTTAAGTTGCATGTGGAACCAGGAACTTTTGTGCTCCAACTAACTCAACCCTCCGTGACACCATCAAATGGACGAGAGAAGAGAAGGAAGTCAAGTTCCAACAAGTATTTCTCGGCAGAGTTTCCGGAAGCCGCGGGCGAGAAGGTTGCCAGAGGGAACGGCAGCCTCGTTGGTGAGTACTATGCTCCGACAGGGCCCCCGGCTCTAGTCGTAGAAGCACACGCTCCCACAAGGTATGCCGGGATGCAGTAGGCTTCGGCGGGCCCTCTGGCCCATGCCGTTGAGGCGAACACTACCCCGACAGAGGATATGCCTTTAGTCCTTGCCATCGAGCCCCAGGCTCCAGCATGGGCACACCACATCGTATGTTTCCTTCAGACAGGAGAACTTCCTGAGGAACAAGAAGAATCAGAGAAAGCAGCCCGCCAGTCTAATATGTACCAGCTTGTGGACAACGTCCTGTATAGAAAGAGGCTAAACAGTGTGAAACTCAAATGTATTCCCCAGGAAGATGGACTAGAGCTGTTGGTGGAGATACATGGAGGCATATGTGGCTACCACATAGGATCAAGAGCCCTTGCTGGGAAAGCATTCCCACAAGGCTTCTTTTCGCCCACTGCCCTCCAGGATGCAACGACATTAGTAACCAAGTGTGAGGCATGCTAGTTTCATTCGAAGAGATTACATCAACCAGCTCAAGCACTCCAAACGATCCCCCTCTCCTGGCCATTTTCGATCTGGGGTCTCGACATCTTGGCCCCTTTCCCCGCGCTGCCGGGGGATTTGATTACTTGTACGTTGCAATTGACAAGCTCACAAAGTGGCCAGAAGTGGAAGCAATGAGGAAGGTGATAGCACAGTCAGCCATCAAGTTCTTCAAGGGACTAGTTTGTCGCTTTGGTGTCCCCAACAGGATCATCACCGACAACGGTATGCAGTTCACGAGCCGCACCTTCATGTAGTATGTCCAAGACCTTGGTAGCAGAATATGTTTTGCTTCCATTGCCCACCCGAGGAGCAACGGCCAAGCGGAGAGGGATAATGCTGAAGTGCTGCGAGGCCTCAAGACAAGAACTTTTGATAGGCTGCACAAGTGCGGAAGGCACTGGATTGATGAGTTACCAGTGGTTCTTTGGTCAATCACGACGACACCAAATCGAGCTACCGGCCAGACACCCTTCTCCCTCGTCTATGGGGTGGAGGCAATTCTCCCCACGGAACTCATATACGGGTCGCCTCAAGTGCTCGCTTATGATGAGCTTGAGCAAGAGCAATTGCGGCAAGATGACGCGATGCTCCTTGAGGAAGACTGTCTACAGGCTGCCGTGAGAGCTGGACGCTACCAGCAAACTTTGCGCTGCTACCATAGCCGCAAAGTTAATGCCATAAGTATTGAGGAAGGCGACCTTGTTTTTCGGCGAGTTCAGTCTGCCAAGAATTCCAACAAGTTGGTGCCGAAGTGGGAAGGCCCTTATCGGGTAGTATAAGTCACCAGGCCTGGCGCAGTCCGCCCGGAGACCGTAGATGACATCCTAATGAGCAACTCCTGGAATATCGAACACCTTCGCAAGTTCTACCCATAAGGCGCGGTTGCCAGGCCTCTCGGCATCTTCCTTTTGTGTACCAGTCTTGCCACTGAAGAACGTAATCCTTGGTACAAAGGCAGGCTCAGACCCTGTGCGTAGTGGAATAAAGATAAATGTTCTGCAATACCGATCGATTCTCATGTTTACTTATGTGCATGGTTGTATAAGGTGTTGCATTGCACCTAATCCCGACAAGGGCTAACGGACCGCCAAGGTTCCATATCCATATTTTCTCTTCTTTGTTTTTCTCAAAGGACAGAAGGTCACCTCGCATGCAGCTTTGCCCGGGGGGATGGTGGTACGGATACCTATGAGCAACGTCCCAAAAAAACTTGCCGGAGGGAGCACGGCAACGAAAAGATAAGTTGCAAAAACCCCGAGTGAAGTCTTGCCGTAGAGTTATTTTCCTTGTGCAATTTCGGCTTCTGTACGAAAAAACTGCACGCAGAAACCTTGTCGCGATTGGCTGCGAACTCACCATGTTTGGAACTGCTCGACGGCTTAAGTGGTCACGACAATGCTCCTTGTTTCGTTTCGAGTCCGCTCAACGACATAAGTGACAATGTTCGCGCCTTTATCATGTTTCGAGAGAGACCAACACCTTGAACTGCTATACCAAGGATGCCAAGGTGTCTTGCCGGTGGTAGCATCACTAGCGGGATGCTAAGGACCCATTCCTCGAAGCGCTCGCGGTAGGGCTACGCACGCCGGCAAGATTCTTCCGAGAGGGCATAGGGAAAGTTCCATACACAGAAACGGTCTAACAAGGAAGATAATACGCAGACATTCAAAATAGGGTGAAATTTACATAAGATATTGCTTTTTTCCTAAGTACATCTTGATTTGACTTTCTCCCCTAGGGGAGATTACAAGAAGAAAAAGATGGAAAGGGGAGGCGGGCTACAAGAAGAAATAGATGGCGAGAGGCCCCCGGCAGAAGCCCGACCTGGCCCCTCTGGACCAGCACTGCACGGAGGAGCAGGGCTGCCAGATGGGCAGGCAAGAACCTGGCCCCTCCTGGGCCAGCATTGCGCCAAGGAGAGGTCCAGGGGAAACCCAGGAGGCCTGGCCCGCCGGGAGGAGGAGAGGCGCGAGGATGGCGATGATAGTGCGGCCGTCGATCAGTCAGAGCTCGGGTCGTCATATTCCGGCTTGACGGCGTGACGCCTGGACTCATCATCGCTTTCACCAGCACCGTGCTCTTTATCGCTGTCACTCGAGGGGGAGCTGTCGGTGCTGCTCAAGCTCTCTTCATAGCAGCTTAGACAGACGCCTGAGCACACATAAATCTTGACGGAGAGAAGATTGGCCTCCGTAATTTTGAAATGAAGGACATGCCCTTCTTGGGGGTTGTGGGCGCGGGCGAAGGTCTTCCGGCTGTGCCTAAGGAACATGATGCGCCTTGCCGGGTATTCCACCTTTACCCACATCACGTTGTTACAACAACCGTGTGCCCATAGCCACAGGACAGGTGGCTCATTGTCTTCCATTGCCTTGGCGAAGAGATGAGGGAGGCGCAGGTGAATCCGGGGGGGGGGGGACCGGCCAGCTTGAGGATGAAATCTAGCGCCGTCCCCTCGACATGGGTCTCCTCAACGGAGAGGCCTGGCGTCGGACGAGGGGTGGAGCAGCGCTCCGCCTCCCCCGACCTCGGCCTCCACGACGGCCGCGACCTATCGCGCCTCTCCCACCACGCGCGCTCGGGACGCCCTCCGCCTCTGCGGCTGAAGCGGTGGCATGATCCAGACGAGGGCTTCTTCTTGAAGCTGAGGACGCTGGCCGTCCTCACCCCCTGGTCATGGCTGAGGGCAAGCGCCGCTCGAAAGTTCGGAAGACACGGAACGGCAAGTTATGGAAGAAGGATGGATGAGCATCGCCCTTGCTATCCCCCAATTTATAGGGGGAAGCATGGGGGCCTGCTCTCGCCCGCTCCAAAGGATGCCTCCCACCTCCTCCAATAGTGGCGCCCTCGATCTTGGGGTGAACAGCAACCGCCCCATTGCTCCAATTCATGGCATTGCGGTTACTACTTTTCCCACGGACTTTCAATCACGGGCATCCATTGCTGGCTCCTCACTATCCATGCGGCGCGCGTAGTGGAAATGACCTGACGTGGTAATTAAAAATTTGAAGGTTGTGCCGCACACGTATCCCACATCCCGCATTCAATGGACATCATGGGGAAGCGCAGCGAGCGCAATGATCACACTCTCAAGGCCCTGGCACACGTGCCTGTGCACTAATTGGGCCTAGCCCAACAGCGCCTCGCGACGTGTGTGGTCCAGGCCCAGGGGCTCCTATCGTTGCACTAGAGTTTTGGGCTCTCCAGTTCCCCTTACTCGTGCACAGGCAGTGGTAGCCGCCCTGGCAGCGAGGCCCAGCAGGGACTTGCCAGATACCAACATAGGAGAATCAAGACACTGGCAAGGTCTTGTCAGGAGGACTATCGAACCCTCAAGCAAGGCTAGGCCCTGGCAAGGCAAGGCCCCGGCAAGACAAAGCTCCAGCAAGGCCCCGCCAGTGCACAAGCCATGTGTCAATCCACCTGGACACATGTCACGGCGTCGACGTTGGAGGGAGCTAAGCGGTGCCGATGGGACGAGCCCCCATCCCGTCGCATTGACAGACATATATGCCCGACGACGCATTAAATGCGTCTGTCCTACTCTGTCAGTGTTAGATATGATAGCACTATAGCTCTTTACACCCCGTGTACGCACTGTACACCACTGTTGGGATCCCATTCAGAGTATAAAAGGAGGCCCAAGGCGATATGGTAGGGGACTTTTCGACTTTTGGGACATTCTAGTACACACAGGTGGCAGTTGCTTGTAGCCTCCCTATAGCAAGAACCCTAATAACTCTCTCAATACCACCAAGCAGGAGTAAGATTTTACGCATCCATGTGGCCCAAACCTGGGTAAAGATCCCCGGTGCTTTTCATCAGACCAGCTCTTTGTACGAGCCTGCCCCCCGCCGAACCGAAAGGGATCCCCATGATCCCATTGGTGTTTGTTCCCATGACACCCCACCATTTGGGCTATTGTGTGTGTTGGATTGCGAGGTGAATACTTTGTGGATGGAAGGGAACTGGATCGTGAAGTGACTATGGATGAATTGAAGATCTTGCAATACAATTCTCAAGCAAGTGACATTCTCTTCAACTGCCTATACCCTGAAGAATTCAACAATATGAGATGTCTTGAGAATGCAAAACAGATTTGGGATACTTTGGTTGACATGCATGAAGGTACCGAATCTGTGAGAGAATCCAAGTTGGATGTTCTTCAAAGTCAACTTCACAAATTCAGTATGAAGGATGGTTAAGGAGTCACCGAGATGTACTGTAGGCTAGCTCTCATCACCAATGAGATTGCCGACTTAGGAAGCGAAGAAATGACCGACAAATTTATCATCAAGAAGATACTTCGAGCTTTGGATGATAGATATGACACCGTATGCACATTGATCCAAATAATGCCCAACTACAAAGATCTCAAGCCTACGAAAGTGATCAGAAGGATTGGTGTTCATGAGATCACACTCAAGGACAAGGAAGAGCTTCACAACAAGTCTAGCGGTGCTTACAATTCCACAAGTGATGCTCCCGCAACTTCAGGCGACAAACTTGTCACAAATGAAGAGATAATCCTCATGGTCAAGAAATTCAACAAGTTCTACAAGATTAGAGGCAAAGATTGAAGCTCCAACTCAAGATATGAAGAGAAGCGTTCATCAAGTCGTGACCGAAACTACTACAATTGTGGGAAGCCCGGACGCTATGCCAATGAGTGCATGACTCCTTACAAAAGGAAAGAAGAGTCACCAAGAAGATGAAGCTCAAGAGACGAGTCACCTCGAAGAGAGATAAGGAGTAGATATGATCGTTATGAACAAAGAAGCTCAAGGAGAAGTAAGGACTCGGAGAAGAAGGACAAGTACACCGAGAGCTACTCAAGAAGAAGTCATCAAGCTCATGTTGGTGAATGGGTTTCCGGCTCCGAGTCCGACAACCACACCGAGTGAAGCTATCACTCCAACTCCGACTATAGTGAATATGAAGGTGTTGTTGGACTTGCACTAGTGACGACTGACTCCTACGATATATTTGATTCACCAAATGAAGGAAGTGTATGTTGCTTCATGGCTAAAGGCCCCAAGGTATCACATCCCGAGTATCTTGATTTTAATAGTGATGACGATGACTTGTTCTACATGATGAATTGCTATTTGACAAATCTAGTAATGTTCGTCAAGATGAACTTACTAGTAATCATTCTAGTCAAGATAAGTCATGTGTTGATGATAAGTTTGAAATAGAACGACTAACTCAAGAACTAAACACTCTTAAGTTAGCACATGAGTCTACTCTACAAGATCATACGGAGCTTAAAAGGACACATGAGAAGCTTCACTTCAAGAATCTCAATTTAGAGAAAGAGCATAAGTTCCTTAAATCTATCAATGACGATCTTCGAAAGAAGACTTCCTCTTATCTAGCCAAACGACTTCTCTTATCTACGTTCATTCCACAAGTTAAGGCTAAGAAAACTAGTAACAAAGGGAAGAAAGGTTCTTCAACTAGTAGCAATAAAAATGATAAATCCAATGATATTGCTTCTAGTAGTTCTATTGATCCCACTAACCCTTCTCTTAGCCAAGTGAAACTTGAGCAAGAAAATGAACTTTTGAAAGGGATTATAAACAAAGGTATCTACAAGAGTCTTGCCAGATGTAAGCAATTTGAGGAAATTGTACGCAAGCACGGAGGATACCGGAAGAACCATGGTATTGGCTACTTCAACACTAATGGAGTTGAATGGGAATAAGGTCAATACCCCAAGCCCAAGTTTGTTCCTAAAAGGAGAAGTATGAAAATACTCTCCACAAGGGAACAAAAGCTCAAGATGACTTTCCACCACAAGACGCCAAGCTCAAGGGCAAGAAAAATCTTCAAGAGGACATTGACTCATATGAAGATCAATCCCAAGCTTTGGTAAAGTGGGTTCCCAAGTCTACTACAAGCTCAACTTCTACAAGTACCAGTTCAACACCAAGGATCCCCGTCAACTTGATATGGGTCCCCAAGAAGAAGAACGAGAGAAGTTCTTGAGGGGTGACTCCACCAATGAAATACACGCATATTCATTATTGGCAAGAACTAGTTGAAATCAACATAAACATTATGCAATAGTTCAAGGAGCCACACATTCCCTCAAAGGTAAGCAAGGGACAAGGTAATCAACAAATCAATGGACATCATCATGTATAATTTGCACTCCATGTCCATAGATATCCTTGTATTTGTCTCTTGTGTGTTGGGACTAACGCATGTAGGTGAGAAGAGTAAGGAAACAACGAGGATGCTCCCAACTCATGGTGATCTCCATCAACATTGAGCATCCACCAGTACTTCACCTACAATAAGTCTTCATAGACAAAATCCATGGTTAATTTATCCCTCCTATGGGGAGATGTCACATCGAGGGGGAGCTTTACTCTAAGACTTGAGTCAAAGCATCTTAGAGTATGTGAGAACATTAAATGATTTATGTAAAGGTGGTAACCCCACTCGTGCTTGAACAATGAGTATGACCTATGATCAAGTATTCTTACTTGGCTCCTATGTCAATATACTCATATATAGATGACTATGTCATCGCCAAAGTGCTTGATAGATGCTAGTATGTTTGTGCATGTTTGCCATGATTTCACTTGACATATTATTGAGTGAGCATGTTGGTCTGCATTTATTTACTCATTCGAGGACATCCAATTGTTGCTATTTGGCTTTTGACTTTTTCTTTTGCCAATTGGATGAATAAGATTGCCTAGGATGCTCCTCTAGCTTTCTATGCTTTCTCATCTCAAATTCTATTCATGCTGCATAACAAAATTTGAACAAGTACTTTTCGATCCCTCTGTGTGAGGAGCACTCAGAGTTCCATGTCGACGAAGGACTGACCATTAAAACCTCCCAAGTGCATCTCGATGGAACCAACACAAAAATCTCGGTCTCACCGAATGCCTAGGGTTCATCTGGTTTTCAATCTCGGTACCACCGATTCCATATTCTCGGTTACACCGAGTTTTTCTGTCAACTAATAGTTGAGGAACTCGGTGACATTGAAAAATTAGAATCGATATCACCGATAGTCGTGGGTATATATAGTGGCGGACCGGACCTTTGAAAATTTTCTGCAAACATTGCCCCTCCAAAACCCTAAGCTGTCGAATCAAGACCCATGGCCGTCGCCTTTGCCTCCACGCGCGTCTCCACCATTGGTAATCGATGCCGCTGACGGAATCTGCACCCACGTCACCGTCGTAGCGGATCCTTCACCAAGCTAGGGTATGTACACGACCCTCCTTGCGCTCCCCGTTCGATTCTTGCGCATTGGAGTTAATTTTATCTATAATCCACTGATTTCAAGCCTCCCTATCCACTAGAAAACTCATTAGATTAGCGAATGAAGGAGTTTTAGGTTTACTCGTCCACAAAACCAAACCTCGGTGATACCGAGTCAAAAAATTGTTTCTATCGATTTTGTTTTTGTGCTACTGAGGACAGTCTTGGTGAATCCAAGTGGCAATTTTTGGTCTACCCGAAGTTGCTGCTAAGTTTCTGTTAAGAGCACTTTGTGTCTCAGTAGCACCGAAATATTTGATACGGTAACACCGAAATCCCTTTTTACTCAGAACTATATCTAAGGATTTTTCTATCAAACTTTTGAAAATATTTGCATTTTGTGATGACTTATCCTCTTCTCCTCTTCTATACTCTATTCATAGAGTCAGATATGTCAGCTTTAGAAGATAGTCAGAATGATTTCAGAGAGCAGAATGTTGATATGAGTTCAGGTACTAGTCCTGAGGGGAGCTATGATGATGTTACTAGTTCTCCTGATCTGCCCAGAGATGCTACTAGGACAAGGAGGAAGCTAAACTTTGATGAGGAAGATGAGGACTTCATACCTAATGAAGTGCCTCCCAAGGCCAAGGAAGACAAATTTGTCAAGAAGGCCCTAGCCCAGTTGGTCTGACCAAACACTACTAACCAAGAGATTGCGGGTTCGAATCCCCACCCGAGCACCCTTTTTTCCAGTTAATTTCCTGGGCCACTCATAGTGGGTCCATGGCCCACATGTCACCCTCCTAGGGCCCTGCTGTGTATGCCAAGTGGCACCCCCTTTTATATATACTTTATTGTTTTATTCTTTGTTTTGTGTTATTTCCATTTTAGGAAAATGTCCAGATCTGGAGATGGTTAGGAATGGACCTTGCCAATTTGGGCAAGTTTTCACTTATAACTCCTATGTAGATTTTTTTGTGTCTTGTTTGTGGGTGTTTTCTCTACACAAACATATGGGTGTGGTATCTGATTTTGGGGTAGAAAAATCCCAGGAATCCAGTGGTGGAATTATTTTTTCCATTGGAGAAACTTTGTTTAAATGTTAACTTGTGTGTCGATGGAATTTTGTGATTTTTGCAGGATTTAATTCAAGCATGCTATGATGTACTTGTCAATATGAGAGTGGTAGCGTTTTGTGGGCACTAGGCCCTGGTATTTTTCTTTGCCATGTTAAACTTGTGGTTTAGTGGGATTCTTGTTGTCAACATGCCACTAAAATTCCGTTTTCACATGTGTAAATATTTACGAAGTGATGGAATCTGTAATTTTCTTCCCATGTTGTGTTGATGGTTCCCTTGGATATAGTTTTCCTTTGGGGTTGGTCCAATGCCATGAATTGTTGTGCTTGTCACCCTCTGTCATTTGGTGCCTTCACCTTGCCAAAGAGATTTGGCATCTTAGAGTTATTTGTTGTCAAAGATGTTATGCTACTATAAAGTGTTGTTATTCTGTTGATGGAATTTGTCCAAGTCTGAGAATCTGTAGTTATTTTCATGCCATGTTTAGGGGATGCTACCAGGTGATCTGTGATGTTTTAGGTGATGCTCAGTGCTAGTGTTTTGTAGGAGATGTTGTCCTCTATCACCCTATAAAGTTTCTTTCCATGAAAAGCCCTCTAGCATATATATTTGCTGTTGTCAAATTGCCACCAGGTGAACTCAGAATCTGTAAAACTGGAATTTTCGCTTAGTCCCTAAAACCTGATTCAACATGCCATCTTGTGAGCTTTATTGTCATTGATCTATGCTTCCTTCCATGTTGTTATAGATAGATGAACTATTGTGCATGCTGTATTCTTCATGCCCATGCTTTCGTTGTGGTTTAAAAACTTGTTGTAGCTCCTGATATATGTGTTACAAGATGACATGTTGCTGTTTGTGGGCAGATTATGTGTTTGAGTGTTTTCTGATTTGTGGGAGCTACACTCCATTGTTTTGAACGAGTTTTGGGTCTATTATTGTTGGTGTTTCATTACCTATCCAGTAGCATCCTTGGAACACCATGGAATAGCCAGGGAGTTCTCCATCTTTGTATTTGTCCCCATTAACGTCCGTAACTTGTCGTGAGAGTACCAAGAGATATGTTACTCCATTTGCAACGTTCTACATATGCATTTGCATTGATTTTGCATGATGCATTCATATTTTTCATGTTCATGCATGTTAAACAACTAAACATAAGGTTCTATACAGAATACCAAATAACTTAACATTTGCATGTGCAACATGACTAGCTTAGGATTGCCATGTTATTTGCATCAATATGATCATGCATCATCTTGGTTGCGCATAGCACTTTTGTTGTTATGTTTATTGGTGTTGTTTCTATTCGGGTAGACCCGAGTGACGAGCGTGAGCACGAGGATCACGGAGAGAACATCTATGAGGACCCAGCTTCCTATCCCCCTGAAGACCCACCAGGCAAGATGATCGTACCCAGATCCCGACACTATTTTTTCGATGCTAGATGTCTCGGTGTTGTCGTTATGTTTTCATTACCTACCACTTACATGTCAAGCCTCCTACATGCCATGAAAGCCTCTAACCCCTCCACTACCTAGCAAACCTTGTTTGGCTAACTTACCATTGCTCAGCCCCTCTTATAGTGTCCTTAGTTGCAGGCATAGGTTGTTCCCATGTGTTAACATGGATATCTGGAGGTATCACCATATCATTGCTGTCTAATTTAATTCACCTATATATCTTGGTAAAGGTGGAAGTCTTGGCCTTTTGCTTGGTGTTTTGTTCCACTTTTTCTGCCATAGTTACTTGTTACTGATGTTATGTCCCATATTTTGCGCTCCTAACATGCTCGGGGTTGTTATGGGGACACCCTTGACTATTCGTTTTAGATTAAAGCTTGTCTGACAAGACCCAAAATTGGTACTATTTGCTTAAAAACCTAATTAAAAATGCATAGGGCTTAGCTACCCCTGGATAATTAATCAACAACCCGGGCCAGTGCTCCTGATGAGTGTTGGTCCAAACTAGAGCACTATGTGGGGCCACCCCAAGGCAACCTGGGTGATTTCTATCAGGCCATCGTACTCATTGCTTATCCGCTGTATCCTGAGAATGAGATACACGTCTCTTATTGGGTTCGTCGACACGTCAGGCAGTCTTCCTGGACTTGTTTTACCTTTCTCAAATGTCTTGTGCGAGGAATTCCGTTAATACTTCGGTATATCTCGAGGTTGAGATCTTCCAATGGAATTGCCTAGGAAATCGTGGAATTTGTGGTCGAGGTTATTTCTGCAGCATGTGGTTAATTTGTGACAGATGTGTTGGAGGACCTTGTAGGGTTTAATCTTTCGGAAAGCCGTGCCCACGGTAACATGGCAACTTGGAAATTTGTTTAACACCCAGTTATAGCAAACTTGAAGTAAACTCAATAAAATTCACCAATCGTGTGCGTAACCATGATTGTCTCTTCTCGTGAACATGAATCAAGAGATAACATGGTGGGGTTATGATTGACGTACGTAGGTGTTTAGGATCACTTAGTGATCTTACCATTTCTCGACCGTTATGCGTAGGCCACCATAATTACTTCTTGTCATTGTAAGTTATCCATTCAAATAAACGCTTATGTGTTTGATGCAACCTCACCACTTACCCTTAATCATCCAAAAGCTTACATAGTTTTGGTGCCTTGGTTACATGATTGTTGAGTCCCTGTGGCTCACATATTACAATACTACACGAACAGGTACCGATAATGTCTATCCTGTTGAGGCATCCCAGCTCCAGTGGGAGTTTGATGAAGAACGTGGTCGGATGTATGTTATGTATCCTGATGAGTAGAGAGGCACCATGGTCGTGATCCCTGGGATTAGCGGGGCAGTCTCGTCGTGTCTTTTATCGTTTGTTTTTGTCCGTAGCCAGACCTTGTCTTATGGATGAATGTATGATTGTTGTGTGGCATTGTAATTTAGCATGTGGCGAGTGTAAGCCAATCTATTATACTCTTCTCTTCATTGAATGTATGTGATGATTCTGTACTTGTGAAACGCTTAGATGCACTTCTATCCCGTTAGAGGCCCTCCTGCCTTAATCGGAATAGAACCGCATCTTGGTTCCTACAGCCGACGCATCTTCTTGAGATGAGTCGGATCTTGTTAATAATTTTGAAGAGTCAATTTTTAGTCCCCAGGGGCCGGCTCATCTTTATGAGATGAGTCAGGTCTTATGTACATATGGACCATTGAAGAATTAGCTTGTAGCCCCCAAAGTCCGGCTCATCTTCTTGAGATGAGTCGGGTCTTTTTAATATAATACATTTGAAATCCGACCTGTAGCCCCCAAGTGTCGGCTCATCTTCTTGACATGAGTTGGGTCTTCCTTAATATAATACATTTTAAATCCGACCTCTAGCCCCCAAGGGCCGGCTCATCTTCTTGAGATGAGTTGGGTCCTCTCGTATCATATGCTGGAAAGAACTAACATGCATTAGCCCCCAAGTATCAAGTATATTCTTGCAATTTTATTGGGACTTAATATAATTTCTCTTGTCATAGCCTCTTCGTGTCATGCTACACATTGCTACCAACTTAGGATAGAATAATTTGATAACTCCTATTGTGCAGGATGCTCTAAAGGTAGCCGAGTAAAATGTGATCATAGTTTGAAATAGCGAAGATAGCATCCGCTATTGCGTATGCAATAGCGCTAGCGCAATAGCGACCGCTATCACTCAAATTAAATGTCATTACTTTTTCTTCATGTTCTAGTGATATAAACAAGAATCTAGTGTATTTATGAACCCGCTACATGGACATAGCGCCCGCAATATTGCCCACTATCCGCATTCCACTATGCGGAACCCAGTCCGC
Organism: Hordeum marinum; assembly: GCA_022496015.1. Classification (NCBI taxonomy): domain Eukaryota; kingdom Viridiplantae; phylum Streptophyta; class Magnoliopsida; order Poales; family Poaceae; genus Hordeum; species Hordeum marinum. The sequence goes on along the minus strand of CM039675.1, from coordinate 246,083,820 downwards.
TACCAGCCCGCTATCCGCTATTTTAAACCATGAATGTGATCGGCTTGAAGAAAGCTCTTGAAGTGGGGCAAGCGGCCCGAGCAGATGTTGAACTAAAACTTTGACTTTCCTTGGAAAAACTGGAGAAAGCCAAGGCAGGCTTTGAAACAGAAAAGAAGTCTTTTGAAATTGAGAAGGCTTCCTTGATCAAGCGCTCTAAAAATGCCGAGGGTCGATTGAAGACCATCACTAAAGAGTAGTCTGAGTTGAAGCGGCACATTTCCCACACGACCCAAGACATCTTTGGTAAGTACCTTTATGAGCTCCTGCTAATCCGCTCTAATACTCATGTATGAAGATAAGTCGACTGGCGACTCATGTGCTTGAATTGCTTGCAGGCCCCCGCACTCTCAATCTTTAGGATTCTTTCTGAATCTTAAGGCTATGTATGCACTAACTGGGCAACTCTATGCTGGAAGCCTCTGGACAATCAAGGCTATTATGGGGGACAAAGAGTCGGTGAAGTTCATCAAGGATGTAGTAAGACGACTCTCTACGATCCCAAAACAGATTGAAGAGTTGAATAGATAAGCTGCTCGAGTTGGTCCAATGTCCTCTTTGAGTCGGGCCTTGGCTTATTTAGTGGATCTTGATCCTGCAGAGATGGCCGGAGAGTTTCCCGAGTTTAAGGACGCGGGTCAGAATTCACAGATGCTAACTATGCTCGGTGCATGATACGACCATTTTGAACCATGATTTTATATTGATATTTATTGCATTATGGGCTGTTATTACACGTTATGGTACAATACTTATGCCTTTTCTCTCTTATTTTACAAGGTTTACATGAAGAGGGAGAATGCGGGCAGCTGGAATTCTGGACTAGAAAAGGAGCAAATCTGATATACCTATTCTACACAACTCCAAAAGTCCTGAAAATTTACGGAGAATATTTTTGGATTTAATAAAAAATACTGGCGCAAAAATCAACCAGAGGGGGCCACCTATAGGCCACAAGCCTGCTAGGCGCGGCCACCCCCCTGGCCGTGCCTAGAAGGCTTGTGGGTCCCCTATGGCTCCTCCAACACCCATCTTCTTCAATATGAAGCGTTTTGACCTGGAAAAAATTCAAATGGGAGCTTTTAGGACGAAGCACTACCGTCTCGAGGCGGAACTTGGGAAAAACCAATCTATAGCTCTGGCAGGGCTATTCTGCTAGAGAAACTTCCCTCCCGGGTGGGGAAATCGAAGTGATCATCATCACCAACAATCCTCTCATAGATAGGGGGTCAATCTTCGTCAACATCTTCACCAGCACCAACTCCTCTCTAAACCGTAGTTAATCTCTTGTATCTGATCTTTGTCTCAAACCTCATATTGGTACTTGCGGGTTGCTAGTAGTGTTGATTACTCCTTGTAGTTGATGTTAGTTGGTTTACTTGGTGGAAAATTATATGTTCACATCCTTTATGATAATTAATACTCCTCTTATCTTCAACATGAACATATTTCGTGAGTAGTTACGTTTGTTCCTGAGGACATGGGATAAGTTTTGTTATAAGTAATCATGTGAATTCGGTATTCGTTCGATATTTTGATGAGATGTATGTTGTCTCTCCTCTAGTGGTGTTATGTGAGCGTCGACTACTTAACACTTCACCATTATTTGGGCCTAGGGGAAGGCATTGGGAAGTAATAAGTAGATGATGGGTAGCTAGAGTGACAGAAGCTTAAACCCTAGTTTATGTGTTGCTTCGTAAGGGGCTGATTTGGATCCACGTGTTTCATGCTATGGTTAGATTTATCTTAATTCTTCTTTCGTGGTTGCAGATGCTTGCGAGGGGGTTACTCATAAGTGGGAGGATTGTCCAAGTAAGGGCAGAACCCAAGCACCGGTCCACCCACATATCAAATTATCAAAGTAATGACCGCGAATCAAATGAGCATGATGAAAACTAGCTTGACAGAAATTCCCATGTGTCCTCGGGAGCGCTTTGTTTTATATAAGAGTTCGTCCAGGCCTGTCATTTGCTACAGAAAGGATTGGGCTACCTTTCTGCACCTTTTCTACACTTGTTACTTGTTACTCGTTACGAATTACCTTATCACTAAACTATTTGTTACCGATAATTTTAGTGCTTGCAGAGAATACCTTACGGGACACCGCTTATCATTTCCTTCTGCTCCTCGTTGGGTTTGACACACTTACTTATCGAAAGGACTACAATACATCCCCTATACTTGTAGGTCATCAAGACTCTTTTCTAGCGTTGTTGCCGGGGAGTGAAGCGCCTTTCATAAGTGTAATTTGGTCAGGAAAAATCTATATAGTGTGCTGAAATTTATTGTCAATTGTCACTATGGAAAGTATTCCTTTGAGGAGCTTGTTTGGGGTATCTTCACCTCGACCGGAAACACAAAGAGTCTTGATAGAGAAACTGATGGCTAATCCTTATGCAGGAGATAGAACATTACATCCAGATTTGCATCTAATCTATGTGTATGAAGTTTGTGGATTATTTAAGCTTGCAGGTCTGCCCGATCACGTCAAGAAGAAGGTATTTCCTTTATATTTGAAGGAAAACGCATTGACATGGTATAGGCTATGTGATGATATTGGATCATGGAGCTACAACCGATTGAAGATGGAATTTCATCAGAAGTTCTATCCTATGCATCTAGTTCATCGACATCGGAATTATATTTATAATGTTTGGCCTCATGAAGGAGAAAGAATCGCTAAAGCTTGGTGGTGTATTAAGTCAATGTTATATTCATGCCCCAATCATGAGATCTCGAGAGAAATTATTATTCAGAATTTTTTTGCTCGGCTTTCTCGTAATGATCAATCCATGCTCGATACTTCTTGTGCTGGTTCCTATATGAAGAAAGATATTGACTTCAAATGGGATTTATTGGAAAGAATTAAACGCAACTCTGAAGATTGGGAACTCGACAAAGGTAAGGAGTCAGGTATGAATCTTAAGTTTGATTGTGTTAATTCTTTCATAGACACCATTGTTTTTCGTGAATTTAGCACTAAATATGGACTTGACTTTGAGATAGTAGCTTCTTTTTGTGAATCTTTTGCTGCTCATGTTGATCTCCCCAAGGAGAAGTGGTTTAAATATCATCCTCCCATTGAGGTGAAAGTAGTTGAAACTATTATAGTTGAACACAAAACTATTACTTATAATGTTGATCCTGTTATCCCCACTGCTTATATTAAGAAACCACCTTTCCCAGTTAGAATAAAGGAACATGCTAAAGCTTCAACTGTGGTTCGTAAGAGTTGTACTAGAAGACATACACCCCATGAGAAAATTAAAGTTGAGCCTAGTATTGATATGGTTAAGGATCTCTTGGTTGATAATATTGATGGGCATGTTATTCAGTTTTGTGATAAAGCTACTAGAATCGCTAAACCTCATGCTAAAGATAAACATAGACCCATTGTTGGCATGCTTGTTGTTTCTGTTAAAATAGGAGATCATTGTTATCATGGCTTATGTGATATGGGTGCTAGTGTGAGTGCAATTCCCTTTTCCTTATATAAAGAGATTATGAATGATATTGCACCAGCTGAGTTAGAGGAAATTAATGGTACAATTAAGCTTGCTAATAGAGACACTAGATCACTGGTTGGGATTATTAGAGATGTTGAAGTCCTATGTGGGAAAATAAAATATCCTACTGATTTTCTTGTTCTTGGTTCCCCACAAGATGATTTTTGTCCCATTATATTTGGTAGACCCTTCTTGAAGACCGTTAATGCCAGGATAGATTGCGAGAAGGAAATGGTTACCGTAAGTTTTGGGGATATATCTCATGAGTTTAATTTCTCTAAATTTCGTAGATAGCTCCATGATAAAGAATTGTCTAGTAAGGATGAAATTATTGGTCTTGCTTCTATTGCTGTTCCTCCTAGTGATCCTTTAGAGCAATATTTGCTAGACCATGAAAATGATATGCATATGAATGAAAGGAATGAAATTGAGAGTATTTTCTTTGATCATCATCGTATTCTGAAAGACAACTTGCCTGTTGAAATACTTGGGGATCCTCCTCCACCCAAGGGTGATCCCGTGTTTGAGCTTAAACAATTACTAGATACTTTGAAATATGCTTATGTTGAAGAAAAGAAGATATATCCTGTTATTATTAGTGCTAACCTTTCAAAGCATGAAGAACAAAGATTATTGAAAACTCCGAGGAAGCATCGTGCTGCTATTGGATATACTCTTGATGATCTTAAGGGCATTAGTCCAACTCTATGTCAACACAAAATTATAATGGAGCCTCATGCTAAACCAGTTGTTGATCACCAACGACGGTTGAATCCTAAAATGAAGGAAGTGGTAAGAAACAAAATATTAAAGCTTCTGGAGGCAGGTATCATTTACCCTATTACTGATAGTATATGGGTTAGTGCCATTCATTGTGTCCCTAAGAAAGGAGGTATTACCATAGTTCCTAATGATAAAAATGAATTGATCCCACAAAGAATTTTTATAGGTTATAGAATGGTAATTGATTTTAGTAAATTGAATAAAGCTACTAGAAAAGATCATTACCCTCTACCTTTCATTGATCAAATGCCAGAAAGATTATCGAAACACACACATTTCTGCTTTCTAGATGGTTATTCTGGTTTCTCTCAAATACATGTGTCAAAAGAGGACCAAGAGAAAACCACCTATACCTGCCCTTTTGGTACCTTTTCTTATAGATGTATGCCTTTTGGTTTATGCAATGCATCTGCTACCTTTAAAAGATGCATGACTGCTATATTCTTTGATTTTTGTGAAAGGATTGTTGAGGTTTTCATGGATGGTTTTTCCATTTACGGAACTTCTTTTGATGATTATTTGAGCAACCTTGATCGAGTTTGCAGGGATGTGAAGAAACTAATCTTGTCTTGAATTGGGAGAAGTGCCACATTATGGTGATGGTAAGATTGTCTTGGGACATAAAATTTCCGAAAGAGGTATTGAAGTATATAAGGCTAAAGTTGATGCTATTGAAAAAATGTCGTTCCCTACATATATCAGAGGTATAAGAAGTTTCCTTGGTCATGCTAGTTTCTATAGGAGATTTATTAAAGATTTCTCTAAGATTTCTAGGCCTCTCACTAATCCCTTGCAAAAATATGTTCCATTCGTTTTTTATGATGATTGTGTAGAAGCTTTTGAAATTCTTAAGAATGCCTTGATTTCTACACCTGTTGTTCAACCACCTGATTTGAACCTACCCTTTGAAATTATGTGTGATGCTAGTGATTATGTCGTTGGTGCTATCCTAGGACAAATTGTTTATAAGAAATTAAATGTTATTCATTATGCTAGTAAAACTCTAGATAGTGCTTGTAACGCCCAAGATGTGCTCCTATCCTTATTTAGGCACGGGGGCCTCGATAGGGATAGAGGCGCATCTCGTCGTTTTGCAAGTGCAGTAAAGATTGCATACATGTATGAAGAGATGAGTACGCGATTTGGCTTACACTCGCCATAAGATAAATGACAAGTTCACACAATTATTAAAGCATCATACAGAAGACAGGGTCGGTCTACGGACAAAATCAAATGAAGAAAAGAAGCAATGTAAAGCTACCTTGCTATCCCAAAGATCACGACCATGGCCTCTCTACTCATTGGGGTACGTGACATACATCCGGCCACGTTCTTCATCGTACTCCCACAGGAGCTGAGTCACATCTTCTCGCACATACTCATCAACACCTGCAACTGTATTGTTGTAATCTGTGAGGCACAAGGACTCATCAATCATGTAACCCGGGTACCAAAACTATGTAAGCTTTTGGGTTTGAAAGGGGTAAGTGTTGAGGTTGCAGCAAGCACTAAGTATATGTTTGGTGGCTATTTACGAGAACATGAATGTAAATATGGTGGTCTACGAAAGACGGTCGAGAACTACCATGATCACTAAGTGATCCTGAACACCTACTTACGTCAAACATAACCCCACCATGTTCTCTCTCAGTTCATGTTCATGAGCAGAGGTGATCATGGTTACGCACACAATTGGTGTGTTTTATTAGAGTTTACGTTAAGTTGGCTATAACCGGGTATTAAACAAAATATCCAAGTTGCCACATAACCGCGGCCATGGCTTTCCGAAAGATTTGACCCTGCAGGGGTGCTCCACCTAAGCCATCACAAATTAACCACACGTCGTGGGAATAACGTCGACCATAACCTCGACCATGGATCTCGTGATATTCCTAGGTAATTCAAAAGGAAAACGGACACCTCGAGATAGCCTGAAGAAGACCGGAGTTCCTCACGCAAGACATTTGAGAAAGGTAAAACAAGTCTAGCAAGACCGCCCGGCAGACCAGATCCCAATAGGAGCCGCACGTATCTCTGCCTTAGGGCACTACCAGATGGGTCTAGCTACGAGGAAAACCAATCCTCAAGTTTTCTTGAGGCGCCCTACAGGCAGCCCATTTTGGGCCAACACTCATGAGGAGCACTGGCCCGGGTTGTTGATTAATTATCCACGGGGTAGCTAAGCCCTATGCATTTTTATTAAGTTGTTAAGAAAATAGTACCAATGTTGGGTCCTGCCAGACAAGCTTTAATCTCAAACCAATAATCATGGGGGTCCCATAACAACCCCGAGCATGTTAGGAGCACAAAATATGGAACATACCACCGGTAACAAGTAACTATGGCGGTAAAAGTGGAACAAAACACCGAGAAAAAGGCCAAGCCTTCCACCTTACCAAGATATATATGTGCATTGAATTAACTAGCAGAAAGTATTGTGATATCTCCAGATATCCATGTTATCACATGGAAACAACCTGCACCTGCATCTAAGAACGCTATAAGAGGGGCTAAGCAGCGGTAACTTAGACAAACAAGGTTTGCTAGGTAGTGGAGGGGTTAGAGGCTATGATGGAAATATAAGTGGCTTGACATTCAAGTGGTAGGTAACGCAAGTGTACCGATAATAGCAAGACATCTACCAAAGAAATAATAGTGTCAGGATCCGGGTACAGTCATCTTGCTTGGTGGTTCTTCAGAGGGACAAAGAGATGGGTCCTTGTAGTTGTACTCTCCTAGATCCTGGTACTCAGGTTCAACACTCATGTCTACCCAAACATAAACAACACCAAATAAACACACAACCAAGGTGCAGTGCACAACCAAGATGATGCATGATTCATTTGAAGTATTTAACATGGCAATCCTAAGCTAGTAATGTTTCTCATGCAATAGTTAAGTTATTTAGAATTCTGGACAGAACCTCATGTTAAGTTGTTTGAAAATGCATGATCATGGCAAATATGGATGCTTCATGCAAAACCTATGCAAATGCATATGTAAAACGTAGGAAACAGAGTTACGGTTCTCACTCTACGCTCACGGCAAGGTACGAAGACAAAATACAAGACAAGGAAGGCCATGGGCTATTCCTTGGTATTCCAAGGATGCCACGGTTAGGAAATAAAAAACTAACCACAATAGAGCCAAAGATCAAGCAAAATAATGGAGCATAGCTCCCACAAGCCACAAGGCACAACACAAAACCACACACACCCTGTCCAAAACAGCAACATAGCAACTTGCACAACAAATATCCAGAGCTACAGGATGTTTCCAACCACAAGCAAAGTATGTGCAGAAACTACATAACATTCTTGACAAATCATCCAACTACACAAACTTGAAAGGACCTAAGGAACACTAGCAACGAAGCTCACAAGATGACATAATGAAACAGATTCTAGGGACTTAGTGAAAATCACTGTTTTTCTGGAATCTGAGTTATCCTGATAGAAATTTGACAACAGAAAATAATGATGCTAGAGACCACCTCATGGCACGAAAATTAGCAGGATGGTAGAGTACCATATCTACTACAAAGCAATAGCACTGGGCTTGAGCTAAAACACAACAGAACACTTGGTAGCATCCACTAAACATGGCATAAAAATAATTACAGCATCTCAGACTTAGAAATATTTAGCATGTTGAATACAACAACATTGTCTTAGGTACTTTGGAGCAAGAAACCCACTTACAAACAAGCATATCATGTCAAAAGGAAATACCAGGGCATAGTACTCACAAAACTCTACCACTTTCATGTTGACACAATTATCATAGCATGCATGGATTTATTTATACATAAATGACAAAATGGCATATTGGAACAAAATGACATTTTTCAAAACTTTCTCAATGGATTCCTGGGAGTTTTCTACCACAAGTCCATATGTCATACTCCTATCTTTGCATATGTAAAACTCCCAAAACCTAGCTCGAAAAGATGCACAAGCACTTATAAGTGAAAACTTTCTATAATTGCACATTGCCAAAAATGGCCTAGTCCATATCTGGACATTTTCAGAAATGGAATTATTCTACTAAACAGAAACAAACAAGCAATTAAAAAAGGAGGGGACCCACCTGGCAGGGAGCCAGGGCCCCTCTATGGGTATGACAAGTGGGGCCAGGCCTAGTGTCATACACACACACAGCACACACACACACACACATATACAGCAGACATAGGCCACACACTCACCTGCATAGGCACACGGGGATCCAGCCCATGGCCGCACGGGATCCACACACACACATACACACACAAAGCCAAAAATGAAAAGGGACCGGGGGAGGATTCGAACCCATGATCTCTCGGTCGCTCCCCGGTTCTGTTACCACTATGCTACGCGATGTTATCTGACATAAGGGGAGGACGCGCGCGACATATACAGCAAAAGGATTGGCTTGCCACGGGATAAATGTGGCAGCTCAGGTAACTGCTCCGGCGACGAGCATCTGTGGGCAACGGCTGCGGAGGAGCGGGGCATCGCAGCGGATCCATACTAGCCTAAGCACGCAACTACAAGGCACCACTAGACGGAGTTGCCGTGCTCATGCTCGAACCTAACCACGGCGTACTCCGGCAGCTAATTGCGTCGCATAGAAGGAATCGAGGGGGAGATCGGCTTCACCTGATGGCATAGAGCTGAAGCATGACAAAGAGGAAGAAGAGGAAGGCCCGTCGGGGAAGGAGTCTGCACGATGGCGAGGTTGCTGACGACGAGCTCCTCCCAAGAGGAAGGTGGGGAAGAAGCCGTCGACAAGGTTGTGGTCGTCTCCGCCTAGCCCCTCGAACGGGACGAGGAAGATGCCGAGGAGCACCTCGCCATGTTGACTAGAGCGGAGGGGCGCCAGAGGAGGGATTTAGGACTGGCGATCGCCCCTGCTTCTCTCTGAACTTTCTAAACTTACCTTCAGAGGGGGAAAGAGAGGAGGAGGGAAGAGAGGTGGTGGTGGCGGCGCGAGGAATGGGGAACCCTAGGAGGGGCGTGGACGATGAGGCTTTATTGGCCCAGGAGGAGCGGCTTCCCTCGCCACCTCAGCCATGGCGGGGCCCTGCTCGCTGCTCTCTCTAAGAGGGAGATAGAAAGGGAGGAGGAAGAAGGCTCAGGAGGACACACTGACGGGCAGGCCCGGCTCGGCCATGCTAGAAAGGAGCCAGCGCACGGAGCTAGCTGGGCCACGGAAGGGGAGGAAGGGAGGAGGCCCAAGTGGGTCGGTGACTCACTCTCCGCGAAAAGAATAACACGCAGGGTTTTTACTTATTTATAAACTCAGGGAACAAAATTAAGGCAAGGAACAAGGGAGAAGTTAAAATAAAAATAAATACATTTTTGTGCTCACAAAAATGCAAGCCATTTAATAAAAATTATTTGGACATATATAGAGAAAGCAAATTAATTCACTTAAAATATTAATTAGGTACTCTTGCAAAATAATTTTAAAAGGGAAAAACTCCAACCATGAGAAAGGAATGCTTTATAATTCCTAGCAGATTATTTAGGAGATGTTCAGCAATTTTAAAGAGAGAAACCAGCAAGAAATTTATTGACATATGGGACATTTCAATAAGAGAGAAGACGTGTGGTTTTTTTGAAATGGGAGGCATTAGCAACACTCCAAGCACACATGCATTCACTCCACAATACCAACACTCACACCACCACAACCTTGGTGCACACAAAACCAAATGATGATGAATGCTTATGATGCCATGATGCAAGAATGACATGAAGAAAAATATATTTATCACAAAACATGGTGGCAAATATGGAAGGTCCACAATAAGAAAAATATATTTATCACAAAACATGGTGGCAAACATGGAAGTTCCACAAGAGATACATTACAAAAATGGCAAGGGGTGCACTTGGGCTGTTACAACTCTCCCACACTGCAAGAGGATGTCGACCCGAGATCTAAGAACGAAAGAACTCTAGAAATTCAAACAGAGAAGATCCTCACGTTCCCAAGTAGCTTCTTTTTTGGAATGATGAGTCCACTTCATCTTGAGAAACTTGATTGACTTGTTGCGAGTCTTACGCTCAGTTCAAGAATAGCAACTGGATGCTCACAATAGGATAGGTCTTCTTGGAGATCAATGTCTTGGAGGTCAATGGTACGCTCGGGAGTCTTGAAACACCTCCGGAGCTAAGAGACATGGAAGACATCATGAACATTTGCGAAATTTGGAGGAAGCTCGAGTTGATAGGCAAGGTCACCTCTCTTGCCCATAATTCCAAAAGTACCCACAAAGCGAGGAGCTAGCTTCCCTTTGATTCCAAAATGATGAGTGTCCTTCATGGGAGAAACTCTGAGATAGACAAAATCATCAATTTGAAAGGAGACATCCTGATGTTTGTTATCATAATAACTCTTCTGGCAGGATGGATCTGCTTTGAGGTTCTCACGAATGACACGACACATCTCTTCTGCTTCAGTGATTATGTCATTGCACATAATTTGACGCTCACCGGTTTCCAACCAATGGAGCGGGGTACGGCACTTCCTACCGTACAGAATCTTGAATGGGGCCTTCCGTAAACTAGCGTGGAAGTTGTTGTTGTATGAAAATTCAGCATATGGAAGGAAGTCTTCCCACTTCATGCCAAAAGAAATCACACAGGCTCTGAGCATGTCTTCGAGGGTTTGATTGACTCTCTCAACTTGGCCACTTGTCTGCGGATGGAATGCAATGCTGAAACGGATCTTGGTACCCATAGCAGTCTGGAAGGACTCCCAAAACTTGGAAGTGAAGAGGCTTCCACGGTCTGAGGAAATGATCTGAGGAATACCGTGCAAACAAACTAGCCTTGACATGTACAACTCTGCCAGTTGAGCTGCCGAGATAGACTCTTTGACCGGAAGGAAATGGGCAACTTTTGTCAGCTTGTCGATAACCACAAAAATGGCATCGTTACCCTTCTTGGACTTAGGAAAACCAGTGACGAAATCCATCTCCACATGATCGAATTTACACTCTGGAATAGGCAAAGGCTGAAGGAGACCTGCTGGACGTTGATGTTCCTCCTTCACTCTGCGACAAACATCACACTTGTTTACGAACTGAGCAATTTCACGCTTCATGCAGGTCCACCAGAAGGTTTGCTTGAGGTCCTGATACATCTTGGAACTGCATCGATGCATTGAGAGGAGAGAATTGTGTGCTTCGTCCATGATAACCTTCCTAAGATCACCTTTTGGAACCACGTCCTCAAAGAACAAGGTATCTTTGTCATCAACGTGAAAGCACTTATACTTCGGAATGCCCTTGGCCACACCTTTCTTCACTTTCTTCACCATAGCATCAAGAAGTTGAGCTTGGTGAACCTGATCTTCTAGAGTCGGAGAGACTTGAAGATTTGCAAGAAATCCCTGCGGAATCATTTGGAGATTGATCTTGTAGAAGGCTTCGCAAAGGTCGTGTTGAAGAGGATCCACGATAAGACTATTGTAGTATGCCTTTCGGCTGAGGACGTCTGCATTGACATTGGCTTTTCGAGGAGTATACTCAATGCTTGGATTGAAGTCCTCAATCATTTCCACCCAACGAGATTGCCAAAGATTGAGATTGGATTGAGTGAAAATGTAATCCAAGCTCTTGTGGTCAGTGTACACATCAACTGGTCTACCCAACAACAAATGCCTCCAGGTCATCAGAGCATGCACAACTGCCGCCAGCTCAAGATCATGAGTGGGGTAGTTCTTCTCGCTAGGCTTTAGCTGTCGCGAGGTATAAGCAACAATCTTCTTATCTTGCATGAGAACGCCACCAAGACCTTGGAGGGAAGCAGCACAGAACACTTGGAAAGGCTTTGATTGCTCGGGAGGAACAAGAACTGGAGCTGAAGTCAGCTTCTACTTGAGCGTATTGAACGCCACATCACACTCAGGAGACCATGCATACTTGACATTCTTCTGGAGGAGGTTGGACAGAGGCTTAGCAATTTGAGAGAAGTTCTCCACGAATCTTCTGCAGTAACTTGCAAGCCCGAGGAAGCTACGAAGTTGCTTGACATTCTGAGGAGGCTCCCACTTCAAGATTGCCTCAACTTTCTCAGGGTGCACTTTAATGCCCTCGGCAGAGATCACATGCCCAAGGTACACCACTTAATTGAGATAAAACTCACACTTGGAGAACTTAGCATAGAACCGATGCTCTCTTGACTTGTCAAGCACAATACGGAGATTCTTTGCATGTTCTTCTTCAGTCTCCGAGAACACGAGAATATCGTCCAAATAGACCAAGACGAACTCATTCTTGAAAGGAGAGAATATGAAGTTCATCATGCTAGAGAAGGTTGGAGGAGCATTGGCGAGACCAAAGGACATGACGATGTACTCATAAGAGCCAAAACTTGTCTTGTAAGCAGTCTTTGGATTATCTTCACGAATGCGACTCTGATGATAGCCCATGCGAAGATCTAGCTTTGAGAAAACCTTAGCACCTTTCAATTGCTCAAACAACTTATTGATGTTGGGAAGTGGGTACTTGTTTATAATTGTCTTTTTATTCAATGGACGGTAATCGACACAAAGTCGGTCTCTGCCATCCTTCTTGTTGACAAACAGAACACCAAAACCACATGGAGAAGAACTTGGTTTGATCAAACCCAGACGCTCTTGTTCATCTAGCTGCTTCTTCAACTCTTTCAGCTCGTCGGGGCCAAGCTTATAAGGACGCTTGCAAACCAGTTCACTTCCAGGTTTGAGATCAATCACAAACTCAACTGGCCGGTGCGAAGGCATTGCTGGCAATTTTTTGGGAAAGACATCTTCATACTCAGAAACCATCGGAATTTGAGAAATGGCTGAGATTTCACCCTTCTCATTAAGAGCAAAGATACGGATCGTGTCATCGTGATCTGCAAAAATGATCACATCTTCTGAAAGATGAGTCAATTTGACTTCTTTGGATTGACAATCAACATACACCTTGTTCATAGCCAGAAAATCCATGCCAAGAATGAGATCAATATCGGAATTACCGAGAACAATAGGAGAGGTCAGAAAAGAATAATTGCCCATCTTGATAGAAACATCCGGGACAACCCAACGGGAACTCATGTGCTTGCCTGGAGCAACAACTTGCAATGTCACAGATAACTCTTCATGATGAAAATGATGCTTGGATCCGAACGGATATGATAATAAAGAATGAGAAGCACCAGTATCAAACAAAACTTTTGTAGGAATAGAATTGACTGAGAGATTACCCATGATCACTTGAGAAGAATCCTCTGCCTTGGCTGCATTCACCATGTTCACTCTTGCTGACTTGGGATTATGCTTCACAATAGCATTGCCTGGAGGTCTGACTGGAGGAGGAGGCGGAAGACGCCGCTGGTTGCACTTGTTTGAGTAGTGACCCTTATGACCACACTTGTGACAAGTAACCTCTAAGAGCGGACGGAAGTTGCCTCGAGGAGGAACATTAGCTAACTTGGGTGCATGGGGCCTCTACTGATAACCTGGATTGGGTGGGTGGGAAGAACAACGACCACCGAACTGCTTCTGCTGAGGCAGTGGAACGAAATGAAGGAGGAGGAACCCAATACTTTTGCTGCTTTGGGACCGTCTGAGAGCTGGAAGAAGAAGAGTAGGATTCCCTGGAACGCTTCCTTGAGTTCTCCTACTTGAGCTGAGTTGCCTTGACCTTCAAACCCATGTTGTAGAACTGATCAAACTCACGAGGCTCTTGCAAGACTAGACCCGGCAGAAATTCATCCTTGAGAGAACCTCTGAACTCATAAATCATGGACTTGTCGTCAGGAACATCTTGTTTAGCATGGCAGGTAAATTCTGGAACTCGACGTTGTACTAATAGACAGACTTGCTTCCCTGCTTCAGGTGCCTGAACTTCTCATGCATCTCCTCGACAAAGCTCGTCGTAATGTAATGAGCCTTGAAGTCATGACAGAAATCATCCCAGCTGATAAGACGATCACCCCTGGAGTCCTTGTATTGCTTCCACCAATCTGCTGCCTAACCCTTAAGCTGAAACATCATGAACCGAACATACTCATCTGGTCTGACATTTATGCACTCGAAGTGCTTGCTCATGTCATGGAGCCAATCATACACATCAAAAGGCTACTCACAACAGGTGAAAGGCTTGGTCTGGTTGGCAAGGAACTGGTTGAGTGTCGCGAACTCAGGCTGGTTCTAGAAATTCCCTTGATAACCTTGTTGTCCCTGATCTCTCTCTTGTAACAGCCTGAGCAACATATGAGTATTCGCATTGGTCGTGACCATCACATCTTGCCAAGCTTCTGGAGGAGGAGGCGAAGGGGGTGGTGGAGGGTTAGATTGCTCCCCATCACGACCTGGATTCCCGCGAGTTGATGGAGCCATCCTCGAGATGGACAAGAACATCATCACATCATTGACAAAGATGATTGCAATAAGCTGAATCAAATGACTTGAAAGAAATCGAATGGAATAACATCATTAGCCTTCATACTGAAAAAATTAGTAAGAACACCTTCTTTGGGTTTGCGATAACATCATTAGATTTTTGAAGCCACTTGAATATACACAACAAGATATTGAGCTAAGATATGCTCAGAACAAATGTATAGACCTCAGACATCTGAAGAAAGATGATCCTAGGTAGCTTCTTGAATTCCCACCTAAGAACTTCCAAACTCTTTGGTTATGCAATTGGGTGTTGGGGATACAGGGAGGCAAATTATCTCACACTACTAACAAGCCCTACACTCCAACTGTATCCATCCGTCAACACATAACCAGAGGCTTCAGAACTTCATCTATCTCGAATCCTCGAAAACACAAGATACCTAATATGGCAGTACCCCGGGCGCCTCCCAAGTACTGGGTGACTCCGACCTTATCTCGCCACGATAAGTATTGAAGCAATTTCGAACATCCTCTGCCCTGAGACACTAAGGAAACTGAATGATAACAATGTGCCAAGAATCCTCTGGAGCTCAACTCCACGGAAGAAATCAAGTCAAACAGGAGGCACCAAGATAGAACTCCATCACATCGGCATGATATAGTTTCCAAAATATCCGTGTGATCCTAAATTTCTTTTTTGAATGACAAGAGGAGTAGAATTCAAAATTCCTAAGTCGAATACCTCACCAGAGTATAGAAGAGGAGTAAAAGAAACCTACTCTTCAATATAACTAGACTCAAAATAGTTATAACTAGACTCGACTCTGCCAAGTTCAATCAAGAAAAGGGATCCTATGGTCGCATGGCTCTTATACCAACTTGTAACGCCCAAGATGCGCTCCTATCATTATTTAGGCACGGGGTCCTCGACAGAGATAGAGGCGCATCTCGTCGTTTCGCAAGTGCAGTAAACATTGCATACATGTATGAAGAGATGAGTATATGAGTCATCTTACACTTGCCACAAGCTAAATTACAAGTTCACACAATTATTCAAGCATCATACAGAAGACAGGGTCCGTCTATGGACGAAATCAAATGAAGAAAAGAAGCAATGTAAAGCTTCCTTGCTATCCCAAAGATCACGACCATGGCCTCTCTACTCATCGGGGTACATGACATACATACGGCCACGTTCTTCATCGTACTCCCACTGGAGCTGAGTCTCATCTTCTGGCACATACTCATCAACGCCTGCACCTGTATTGTTGTAATCTGTGAGCCACAGGGACTCAACAATTATGTAACCCATGTACCGAAACTATGTAAGCGTTTGGTTTGAAAGGGGTAAGTGTTGAGGTTGCAGCAAGCACTAAGCATATGTTTGGTGGCTATCTTACGAGAACATGAATGAAAATATGGCGGTCTATGTAAGACGACCGAGAACTACGATGATCACTAATTGATCCTGAACACCTACTTACGTCAAACATAACCCCATCATGTTCTCTCTTGGTTCATGTTCACGAGCAGAGATGATCACGATTACGCACACAATTGGTGTGTTTTATTAGAGATTACTTTAAGTTGGCTATAACCGGGTGTTAAACAAAATATCCAAGTTGCCACATAACCGCGGGCACGGCTTTCCCAAAGATTTAACCCTACAGGGTTGCTCGAACTAATCCATCACAAATTAACCACACGCCGCGTTAATAACCTCGACCATGGATCTCGTGATATTCGTAGGTAATTCAAAAGGAAAACCGACACCTCAAGATAGCCCGAAGAAGACCGAAGTTTCTCATGCAAGACATTTGAGAAAGGTAAAACAAGTCCAGCAAGACCGCCCGGCAGACCAGATCCCAATAGGAGCCGTACGTATCTCTGTCTCAGGGCACTACCAGATGGGTCTAGCTACGGGGAAAACCAATCCTCAAGTTTCCTCAAGGCGGACCCGCAGGTAGCCTGTTTTGGACCAACACTCAAGAGGAGCACTGGCCCGGGTTGCTGATTAATTATCCACGGGGTAGCTAAGCCCTATGCATTTTTATTAAGTTGTTAAGCAAATAGTGCCAATGTTGGGTCCTGCCAGACAAGCTTTTGTCACACCTTGTGTTTGTATCACCTTGATATGTTTGGGTTTATAAAATTTGGAGCCAACTAAAACTTTTTCAAAGTGCTTGTGCTTGTTTGCAATGATGTTTGCTTTCTTGATGATTGTGGTTGTGGCACTCCTAGATTCTATTCCACTTCATATTCATCTTCCTTGACCCAAACCTCTTGCCCAATGATCATGCCATGTGAATAGTGCCCAAAACGATTTTTATCAAATTTTGTTTTAACCAAAAAAGATTTATTCAAATTAGGTTTTCAAAACCCCCTGAAATGAGGTTTGCACTGCAAGTCCTCAAATTGGGTGGATTCTTCTTCCCAAAAGACTTTATTTCAAACCTACTATATATAAGACTTTCAAAACCACCAAATATTATTTTTGAAGATCCTTTTTATATTTTATTTAAAGGCTTTTTCTTAAGGCCAGAAATGTTTTTTCATAGGGAAAAATTATTTAAATGCTCTGAAAATAATTGAGAAAATTTAGGGAAACTCTGTCGACATATATTTTCCATATATACGAGTTTCAACTCATGAGCATGATCAAAACATGGGCAAAACCACTCAAAACCCTTTCTGTTCAAACCAAGCTTTTGAAATATTTCTATAAGAAATATTATCAATAAATTCCAAGAAAATTCCACCAAGTCAACACTATCATAAGTGATGATATTGCAAAGTTTCATCTCAGTCCAAGTTGATTTGATTCATCAGACCATCCCAAAAACCTCTCTATCCAGATTCAAATTTGAGCACCTTTACATTATGAAGTTTCTCCCCTTGACCCCAAACTTTGTGGGCATTCTATAATGACAAAATAGTGATGCCACACTAAGTGGTGCATCAAGGGTGAAAGCCTAGCATCACTAGATCTACAGAAACCTGATTCTGTTAGTTTCTACGGTTTACCAAGTTTCCATTGTCAACTTTTCCCCCATGGGCTCAAACTTGGTGAATCATCTCATTTTACCTAGCATTTGACCCTGGTAAATATCTCAGTAAGTTGGTAGATTCTTCATTCCCAAAACCTTATCAAGCACCTTCTGGAAAAATAGTAAAGGCACTATTTCCACCCCTTCCTCTTTTACCCTTGCCCCCAAATTTTGCCACACCTTCTGGCAATGCCCAAGCACCCTCAGTAGAAATCCCAAGTCATCAAGCCACTGGAAGGAGGGGTAAAACCCCCATTTACCCCCTGGCAGCATCCTTTTTCTACCTTCCCTTCTACCCTAAGGCTCCTGCAGAGCCCTCCCCTTGCTTCTCCTAGCCCTAGGGCACCTCCTGTAGCCCCAAGACATTAGAGGACACACTGGGGGCTTAAAATATGCCAGGGCATTTCATATGGGCGCTCTAGAGTGTGCTACAGTGCACCCCCACACAGTAGCTGCCCCTGCCCTGCGCCGCCCGACAGCCTCGGGCTTCCCCAGCATGTCCCCGGACGCCCTCGACATCCGCAAGGCGCCAGATGGTCGGGCCCCCTTCTCGCTCCTCCTCTGTTCCCTCCATCGCGCGCGCACGGCACCGGCCGAACCGGCCAGTGGTCGCGCTCGCACGCGCGCATCCTCCGGCCCCTCTCCTGGCTGCCCTTCCCTTGTCCTGGACACGGACTAAGTCCATGGACCCCGAGACACAGCTTGGAGCCCCCCCCCCCCGGTGGCCTATGGCGACCGCCATGTCCTCGCCGGCGCACCGCGCCCACGGTGGACCGAAGCCTGCCTATTTAAGCCCCCCCGCTCCTCATGATCCTCCCTCCTCGCTCCCTCCTCCCCTCAGCTTCTTCCCCGTGCTCAGCCCGCTCGACCCCGTGGTCGGGAGCCGCTCCCAAACCAAACCCTCGCCGCCATCAGCCTTCCCCCCTTGCCGACGTTCCCCTCTGTCCCGAGGCTCCCCTCGACCACCCACCGACGCGCGAAAGCCCCCTGAGCATGATGGTGCCCTCTGTTCCAACCGCAGCGGCCTAGAACCCCCTCCGGTGATCCCCCTCCGCTCCTGTCGTGAGGAGAGGGATGACACGTGGGGCCCACCTGTCGTCCCCTCAACCCCTCCTCTCTCTCTGCCTAGTAGGGCCCGTAGGCAAGTTTAAAAATAAACCTGTCGCGCGCGGCACCTCGCCTGGGCCAGCTTCCCCTATGGGCCGGCTCGGCTGGGTGTTTTTGGCCCAACGGGCATAGTGCCCTGTTTCTTTTTCTTTTTTTCTTTTTTTCTTCCAAAAATTCCACAGGGCACAAATTAAATCTATTCCAAATATTTTTCCACCAAAAATCTTAGAATATTCCCTAGAATTTATTAGTGCCATTTGTAAAAATGTTTGAAAATATTTTATACACTGTTCTAATTTAAAGCCCCTATTTAGCATTATAAGTTCCTATTTTAAATAGTTTTGAAAATATTTTTAACTTCAAAAACCTAGGCAAATATTTTTAGTATATCTTGTGGTATTTATCAGAGTAGGGTAGCATTTTTGATAGTAGTTTGTGTGCTATGTTTTTGTGTGTTGCTTATTTTTATCACTTTTATTCGCGACGATAGATTGCGCGGTTGACGAAAAATGTTGGACCTGAAGACATCGAAGACCCCAGAGACTTTGTTGAGCCAGGCAAGCGGCCCTTTGGCCATGTTAAGACACTTTTTCATGCATGACATATAGCACTTGTTGTTTCAATGATTGATCATGATGAGGTGCTCCCCCTTCGTTGGGATGCCTCCGATACTCTTACCGTTGACACTTGCATCGTGCATGACCCTACCACCTTATGAGGGTTATGCGGGTGGGTGTAGTTAGGGTGCTAAGAGATGCTATGCAAGTGGCTTAGGATTTAAGCATAGTGATGGAAAGGAAGTGATTCTTTCAAAGACTTTTCGAAAACCCCGTCGGGTGCCACTAATGCCCGAGGGAGATGATGATGATAAGTTGGGTGACCACTTGTGAAAGAAGTGGTGTGCCGGAACAAGATGAGAATGTTTTTTCAAAACAGATTGGTGTAAGTTGCGACCGTTACTCCATCGTTACATGCGCAACCATGATACCCCTTATGGGAAGGGGCTTTGTTGAATACCTTGGTGGGTAATGGAAAGGGGCCCGCATTACTAGTGGCGGGAGTGGCATGGTCACTCTCGATACGGGGTCGTACCGGTATGTACGATCATGCGCTGTCTTCACAGGCACCGGGCACACCGTTGGTCCCCTCATGGATGGTACGATCTGGAGAGAGGCTCGGGTGATGTACATCGTGAGGGCTGGGTACCAATCGAGTAGACTCTTTGTTTAGTATCGCTAGGGGAAAGGCATTATTCAGGTGCTTACCTCGGGTATGCTATATACCGCGAGTCGTGGATGACACGGAAGCTCCCCGAGTCATGTGGGTAAAGTGTGCAACCTCTACAGAGTATAAAACTATTCGAATAGTCCTGTCCATGGTCAAGGACAGTTGGATCACTGCTCTTGTGATACGTCCAAATGTTTTCACAAACTGGTGTGTGAGTGTGTGGAGACAAAGATGGTACTTGAGCTAAGTCCGATGGCTTAGCATGGTAATTGAACTAAGTTCGATGACTTAGCATGATGAATGAGCATGAGATGTCCGACCCCTGCTTATGATGATATCTATAATTTGTTCATTTGGATATCTGATTATTGTTGATGCATGCTTACTAGTTACTTGATCATGTCATTGCACTTAAATTAGCTTTCCGCAAATTACCTACTTAGTGCTATATCATGCATCATTATTACCTTGTTCCACATCTTGGGTTGCTTGCGAGTACATTCAAAGTACTCATTGGCTTGCCACTAGTTATTTAATTGGCCAGGCAAGGAACAACAAGAGTACGTTGAAGAGTTCGTTGGTGACAAACATGCGAACTAGGACGCTTCACAGTCAAAATGCTTGTAGGTTAAGGCAGATGGCATGGGTTCATGCTTTTGATCAAGATTTCCGCTGCTTGTTCTATTTAAGTGTTTGGCCCTTGTGGCCCTATCTATGTAAGACTAGACCTTCATGGTCATTATTTATGTAAGACGCTAAATGTGGATGTAAGACCGTTGTTATTCAGCTTCTGTGTGTTGTGCGCATTGATCTCTGGGATCACTGTATGCGTGCATTCAGTGATCACGACTTATGAGTCGGGATCCCTATAGAGCTGGTATCAGAGCCACTTTGACTGTAGCAAGCCCTTAGTTAGCATGGACGTTAGCCAGGATAAAACCGTTTTCAAAACTACACCTAGCATCTATACTTAGGAATTTTGCACTATTTACCTCTTCTATTCTTCACACAACACCCTGCTGACTCTCCTCCTTTCAAACCTTTGTAGACGGTCGTCGTACCCGAAGCCTTCCTGACATCCGACTTTCGCTTACTCCTTGGGGATAGCCTAGAGAAGTGCCAGTTTTGCCAACCACCCTTTTTCCTCTACCACGAGCACTGGGTCGATGCCGTCACGAAGGAGTACCACGTATATGTGGTCGTGAAGGCAAACGACTCCCCGACCAGTTGGTTCTTTGAAGGACCACGGATGGAGACCATGATACTTGCGGTCGAGACAACTACACGCAAGGCACTCTTACACCTTAGAGACATCATTCCAGAGATGGTTGATGAGCCGGCTACTCACTACCTCCCGTTCAGGAAGGATGACTTTGGCGAGAGTTGGATGCTAATTCCAACCAAGAAGGATGGCACACCATGCAGGTTCCAGACCTACTTCAGCCTTTTCGCCGATAGTCTGGTCCATAACCTGATGAAGGAGTCCATGAAGCTCCGCGAGGAACTTCACCATACCAGGGAGCTACTTTGGCAAGCCAAGACGAAGCTAGACAAGATCAAGAAGGATGGATCCCCCGAGGGACAACCAGCTGTCGCTTATAGAGGAGGAGTCCCCCGAGCTAGTGATGCACCTACACGTCGTCATCGCATGAGTGCGAAGGAATACCTTGAGCTCTTCACCGACCGGCCAGCAAAGCATCGTCGAGATGGACCTCCTCGTTCCCCGACCCCTTCGATCGGGAATGATGCCCGATCAGATGATGAACAGGAGGAAGACCCAGAAGAGCATGACTACGAGACCAAGCACTCCACCACCTGAGTCCGAGAACCCCTAGGGTAGGATCAGTCATGTACCCCTCATGCGAAGTCGAGTCCGTGTAATGGTTCATATGAAACCATGTGTGGTTGTTGTTTCTTTTGTTTTTTGTGTTCCGATGCAAGTCGCGCTTTTGCGTTAAGCAACATGTAAGTGACTCCATCATCTATCTTAATATATGATGGTATTTCGACCTTTGTTGTTATCACACTGGCACTCGACCAACCCCCTTAGGCATGCTTTTCCGTTGTTGCTTTTCCTCTCGTCTATCCCAGTTGTTTGACTTGGCTCCTCCAAATAGGATGGTGACTGTTACCCACAACAGCTCCTTCACCAACCCTGCAGCCGGCAACTCAAGCCAACAACAGGGAGCTGGTGGGGCTGCTCATGCTGGAGGACACCAGGAGCAGCCACAAGGCGACATTCCCCTGCCACCACCTCCACCGGAGAACATTACCATAGCTCAGTCTCTCCAAGTTCTCCGGGAGGAGCGCCAGGCCAACAATGCTGATATTCGGTAGATGGCTCAAGCCCTTGTGAACAACCAGCAGCAAGGCAGGAACGACAATGGCCGCTCCACACTGTATGAGTTCATGAGGAATTCGCCCCCAACCGTCACCGAGACTGCTGAACCATTGGATGCTGATGACTGGATCCGCACCATCAAGGACCTCCTTGCACTGATCAATTGCAATGAGGACCGTGAGAAGGTGTTGTATGCCTCTCACTACCTCGGAGGTACTGCTCGAGCTTGGTGAGATGGATTCAAGGTCATGCAAGGTGAGCGTGTGATCACCTGGAATGACTTCAAGGAAGGATTCCGCACCGCCCGCATTCCTTCTGGGATTATGGCTATCAAGAAGAGAGAATTCCGAGCACTAAAGCAAGGAAGTGGCTCTGTCAAGGAGTACCTGCAGAAGTTCAACCTCCTGTCAAGGTATGCACCTGGAGATGTCAACACGGAGGCTGCCAAGAAGGAACGCTTCATGGAAGGACTTGAACAGACCCTGCAGTATCGGCTCATCGTCTGCGACTGTCGTACCTTCTTTGACTTGGTGCACAAGGCCCTCATGCAGGAAGACAAGCGTCATGCCATAGACGACACTCACAAGTGCAAGATGATCAACAAGGGTAGCTCGTGCAACCAGAAGCCTTGCCCCTGGCAGCCAGCCCCAACCAAGCCGACCTATCCGCCACAGCAGGCTAGACGTCCTGCACCTCATCTGAGCTACCAGCCTTAGCAGTATGCCAATCCCAGGAAAACTTACAACAACAACCCCAATAACAACAATGGTGGCAGAAGCTTCAACAACAACCCTAGACAAGTTGCTTGCTTTGGATGTGGTCAGCCAGGACACATCTCTAGGCTGTGTCCTAGCAAGAAGCCAGATGCACCGTGCCCCAATGCGCTCGCTCAAGTTCAAGGCTATGGAGCACCCCCAAGGAACCCTGCTTCCCGCAACCAGCCCAACAATGGCAAGGGTCGTGTGAATCACGTCACTGCAGAGGAAGCCCAGGAAGACCCGGACGTCATACTGGGTATGTTCCTCGTCAACTCAACCCCAACAACAGTATTGTTTGATTGTGGATCTTCACATTCTTTTGTCACCCAAAGGTTTGCACTAGAGAGTGGCATGAAGCCTACACCCCTGGGTAGTCGCATGTTGATACAAACCCCGGGATCAGTTATGAGCTCTGGTAGGTTGTAAGGGAGTTGAGATTAACAACAACGGGGTAGATTTCCTAGCAGGCCTTATCATCCTAACGTCATAAGGTTTGGATGTAATCCTAGGCATGGACTGGTTGACCAAGCACCAAGGTTTGTTAGACTGTGCCAAGAGGATTTTCACCATGACCAATAGCCAAGGAGTGGATGTCAAGTATGTTCCCAGCCCTGCCTCCACTCAAGCCCCTCAGGCTAACTGTCTATCGGGAGTTGAGTTGGAGCAAGTGCCAGTGGTATGTGAAAAGCCGGATGTGTTTCTTGATGAGCTGCCCGGGATGGCTCCTGACTGCGACATTGAGTTCATCATTGAGCTTATGCCTGGATCAAGGCCCATCTATAAGAAGGCCTACAAGATGGGATCCGAAGGGTTGGCTGAATTAAAGAAGCAACTGGCAGAGCAGCTCAAAAAAGGATTTATTCGCCCTAGTGCCTCTCCTTGGGGATCGCCTGTTCTGTTTGTGTCAAAGAGGGACGGGACTATCAAACTTTGTGTCGATTACCGTTATCTCAATGAGGTCATGATAAAGAACAAGTACCCACTCCCCAAGATTGAAGACCTGTTTGATCAGTTAAACGGATCCAAGGTGTTCTCCAAGATCGACATCGGGTCTGGGTACTATCAGCTGAAGATCAGACCCCAAGACATTCTGCAGACGGCATTTGTAACCCGGTATGGCCTATATGAATACACGGTCATATCATTTGAGTTAACCAATGCCCCTACCTACTTCATGTACCTCATGAATAATGTCTTCATGGAGTACTTGGACAAGTTCATTGTTGTCTTCATTGATGACATACTTGTCTTCTCCAAGTATGAAGAAGAGCATGAGGAACACTTGACTTTGGTCCTAGAAAAGCTTCAAGAGCACAATCATTCTGGCTCCATGAAGTTGGATTCTTGGGTCATGTCTTGACCACCAAAGGATTGTCAGGGGATCCTGCAAAGATTGAAGTCATGACTGAATGGCAAACTCCAACCACCGTGAAGGAAGTCAGGAGCTTCCTCGGACTCGCGGGATACTACCGCAAGTTCATGGAAGGGTTCTCAAGCATTGCCCGACCCATGACCCAGCTTTTGAAGAAGGACAATAAGTTTGAATGGACAGCTAAGTGCGAGGAAAGCTTCCAGGAGCTCAAGAAGAGATTGACCACAACCCTAGTTTTGGCCATCCTTGATATTCACAAGTAGTTTGTGATTTATTGTGATGCATCAAGAACCGGGCTTGGAGGTGTTCTGATGCAAGA
This sequence comes from Hordeum marinum, assembly GCA_022496015.1. Classification (NCBI taxonomy): domain Eukaryota; kingdom Viridiplantae; phylum Streptophyta; class Magnoliopsida; order Poales; family Poaceae; genus Hordeum; species Hordeum marinum. The sequence continues at coordinate 246,058,953 of CM039675.1, read as the reverse complement.
AGGCAGAGTTGTAGCATATCTATCCAGACAGCTACGACCTCATGAAGAGAACTACGCAACTCATGATCTTGAGTTGGCAGCCATGGTTCATGCCTTAAAGACATGGCGACATTGCCTTCTGGGGAAGCAATGTGAGATATTCACAGACCACAAGAGTTTGAAATATATTTTCACACAAAGGGAATTGAACATGAGGCAGCGAAGATGGTTGGAATTGATCAAGGCTTATAACCTTAGTGTTCAGTACCACCCCAGAAAGGCCAATGTGGTAGTAGACGCCTTGAGCATAAAGGCTTCTTCCTTGAATGCTATGATTAAGGAAAGGCTACCCGCCTTGTATGAAGAGCTTGAGAGCTTCGGCTTGGAACTAGTTGTACCCGGATTCCTTGCCAACCTCGAAGCAAGGCCTACCTTGATGGATGACATTAAGGAAGCTCAGAAGGGACACGAGAGCATTAAAGGCGTCAAGAGGAAGATCAAGGCAGGCAAGGCCCCAGGATTCTCATTGGATGAACAAGAAGTAGTATGGTTCAGGAATCGCATCTGCATACCCAACAGAGAGGAGCTCAAGAACCTGATCTTGCAAGAAGCTCATGACACTCCATACTCCATCCATCCTAGAGGAACCAAGTTGTACCAAGACCTCAAGGCAAGATTCTAGTGGCATGGTATGAAACGGGAAATAGGCACATTTTTCGCCAAGTGTGACATATGCTAGAGAGTCAAGGCTGAGCATCAGCGACCCACTAGGCTATTGCAGCCCCTCAAAGTGCCTGAATGGAAGTGGGACAAAGTCAGGATCGATTTCATCACCAGATTACCAAGGTCGAGCAAAGGACATGATTCCATTTGGATCATTGTTGATCACCTGACCAAGGTAGCCCACTTCATTCCTGTCAAGACAACCTACAATGGGGACGAATTGGCCAACCTCTACATCAACCAGATCGTAAGTCTCCATGGAGTTCCTAAACAGATTGTATCAGACAGAGGCACCCAGTTTACCTCAAGGTTATGGAATAGGTTCCAAGAAACCTTGGGAACCAAGCTCTCCTTCAGCACTGCATTCCACCCTCAAACCGGTGGGCAAACAGAATGAGTAAATCAGATACTCGAAGATATGCTCCGCGCTTGTGTTTTAGCATATGGAGCCAAGTGGGAAGATTGCCTACCATTCGCCGAGTTCTCCTACAACAACAGCTATCAAGCGAGTCTTCAGATGGAACCATTTGAGGTGTTATATGGACGCAAGTGTCGTACTCCCCTCAACTGGCCAGAAACTGGAGAAGGATTAGTTTTTGGACCAGACATCCTCCGCGAAGCAGAAGAGCAAGTTCAATTCGTCCGAGAGCGGCTTGAGACAGCCAAGACTAGGCAGAAGAGCTACGCCAACTCTCACCGTTGGGACATGAGTTTCCGTGTTGGATACCATGTTTACCTCCGAGTCATGCCTCTCAAAGGGAACAAGCATTTCCACGTCGAGGGAAAGCTTGCACCAAGATTCATAGTCCCATTCAAGATCACCGACAGGCGAGGAGAAGTTGTCTACCATCTAGAGCTACCTTCCGAGTTGTCGGATGTGCACAACGTCTTCCACCTGTCACAACTCCGGAAGTGTCTGCAAGTACCCAACCGCCCCGACCTTTACAAGGACATCGACCATCAAGCCATCGATCTTTAGCCAGACCTCACTTATCGTGAGAGGCCAGTTCGCATTTTGGATAAAGTCGAGCATTGCACCCAAAGTCGCACCATCAACTACTTCAAGGTCTAGTGGAGCAACCATACTAAAGCTGAAGCAACCTGGGAGCATGAAGATTATCTTAGATCTAAGTTCCCTTATCTTTTTAGCGCTTAGCCTACGAATCTCGGGCACAAGATTCTTGTAAGGGGGGAAGGTCTGTCACACCATGTGTTTGTATCACCTTGATATGTTTGGGTTTATAAAATTTGAAGCCAACTAAAACTTTTTCAAAGTGCTTGTGCTTGTTTGCAATGATGTTTGCTTGCTTGATGATTGTGGTTGTGGCACTCCTAGATTCTATTCCACTTCATATTCATCTTCCTTGACCCAAACCTCTTGCCCAATGATCATGCCATGTGAATAGTGCCCAAAACTATTTTTATCAAAAAAAAATTAACCAAAAATGATTTATTCAAATTAGGTTTTCAAAACCCCCTGAAATGAGGTTTGCACTGCCAGTCCTCAAATTGGGTGGACTCTTCTTCCCCAAGAATTTATTTCAAACCTGCTATATATAAGACCTTTCAAAATCACCAAATATTAATTTTAAAGATTATTTTTATATTTTATTTAAAGGCTTTTTCTTAAGGCCAAAAATGTTTTTTCATAGGGAAAAAATATTTAAATGCTTGTAAAATAATTGAGAAAATATAGGGAAACTCACTCGACATATATTTTCCATATATATGAGTTTCAACTCATGAGCATGATCAAATCATGGGAAAAACTTCTCAAAACCCTTTATGTTCAAACCAAACTTTTAAAATATTTCTATAAGAAATATTCTCAATAAATTCCAGGAAAATTCTAGCACGTAAACACTATTATAAGTGATGATCTTGCAAAGTTTCATCTCAATCCAAGTTGATTTGATTCATCAGACCATCCCAAAACCCTCTTTGTCTAGATTCAAATTTGGGCAACTTTACATTAAGAAGTTTATCCCCTTGACCCCAAACTTTGTGGACATGCTCTAATGACCAAATAGTGATGCCACACTAAGTGGTGCATCAAGGGTAAAAGCCTAGCATCTCTAGATATATAGAAACCTGATTCTGTTAGTTTCCTGGGTTTACCAAGTTTCCATTGTCAACTTTTCCCCTTGGGCTCGAACTTGGTGAATCATCTCATTTTTACCTAGCATTTGACCCTGGTAAATATCTTAGTAAGTTGGTAGATTCTTCTTGCCCAAAACCTTGTCAAACACCTTCTGGTAAATAGTAAAGGCACTATTTCCACCCCTTCCTCTTTTACCCTTGCCCTCAAATTTTTGCCACACCTTCTGGCAATGCCCAAGCACCCTCGGTAGAAATCCCAAGTCATCAAGCCACTGGTAGGAGGGGTAAAATGCCCATTTACCCCTTGGCAGCATCCTTTTTCTACCTTCCCTTCTACCCTAAGGCTCCTGCAGAGCCCTCCCCTAGCTTCTCCTAGCCCTAGGGAACCTCCTGTAGCCCCAAGACACTAGAGGACACACTGGGGGCTTAAAATATGCCAGGGCACGCCATATGGGTGCTCTGGAGCGTGCTATCAAACCCTCGCCGCCGTCGGGCTTCCCCCTCGTCGGTGTTCCCCTCTATCCCGGCGCTCCCTCGACCTCCCACCGAGGCAAGGGAGCCCCCTGAGCGCACCGATGCCCTCTTCTCCAACCGCCGCGGCCTAGAACCCCCTCCGATGAGCCCCCTCCGCTCCTGTTGCGAGGACAGGGATGACAGGTGCGGCCCACCTGTCATCCCCTCAACCCCCTCCTCTCTCTCTGCCTAGTAGGACCCGTGTGCAAGTTTAAAAATAAACCTATCGCGCGTGGCACCTCGCCTGGGATGGCCTCCCCTGTGGGCCGGTTCGATTGGGTGTTTTTGGCCCGAGGGGCACAATGCCCTGTTTCTTTTTCTATTTTTCTATTTTTCTTCCAAAAATTCCATAGAGCACAAATTAAATCTATTCCAAATATTTTTTCACCAAAAATATTAGAATATTCCCTAGAATTTATTGGTGCCATTTGTAAAAATGTTTGAAAACATTTTATACATTGTTCTAATTTAAAACCCCTATTTAGCATTATAAGTTCCTATTTTAAATAGTTTTGAAAATGTTTTTCAGTTCAAAAACCTAGGCAAATATTTTTAGTATATCTTGTGGTATTTATCAGATTAGGGTAGCATTTTTGATAGTAGTTTTTGTGCTCTGTTTTTGTGTGTTGCTTATTTTTATCGCTTTTATTCGTGACGATAGATTGCACGGTTGACGAAGAAGTTGGACCCGAAGACCTCGAAGACCCCGGAGACTTTTTTGAGCCAGGCAAGCAGCCCTTTGACCATGTTAAGAAACTTTTTCATGCATGACATATAGCACTTGTTGTTTCGATGATTGATCATGATGAGGTGCTCCCCCTTCGGTGGGGTGCCTCTGATACTCTTACCATTGACACTTGCATCGTGCATGACCCTACCACCTTATGAGGGTTATGCGGGTGGGTATGTACGATCATGCGCTGACTTCATAGGCACCTGGCATACCGTTGGTCCCCTCATGGATGGTACGATCTGGAGCAAGGCTCGTGTGATGTACATCGTGAGGGCTGGGTACCAATCGAGTGGACTCTTTGTTTAGTATCGCTAGGGGAAAGGCATTGTTCAGGTGCTTACCTTGGGTATGCCATATACCGTAAGTCGTGGATGACACGGAAGTTCCTCGAGTCTTGTGGGTAAAGTGTGCAACCTCTGCAGAGTGTAAAACTATTCAAATAGCCATGTCCATGGTCAAGGACAGTTGGATGACCGCTCTTGTGCTACGTCCAAATGTTTTCACAAACTGGTGTGTGAGTGTGTGGAGACAAAGATGGTACTTGAGCTAAGTACAATGGCTTAGCATGGTAATTGAACTAAGTTCGATGACTTAGCATGATGAATGAGCATGAGATGTTCTACCCCTTCTTATGATGATATCTTTAATTTGTTCATATCGATATCTACCTATTGTTGATGCATGCTTACTAGTTACTTGATCATGTCATTACACTTAAAATTAGCTTTCTGCAAATTACCTATTTAGTGCTATATCATGCATCATTATTACCTTGTTCCACAACTTGGGTTGCTTGCGAGTACATTCAAAGTACTCATTGGCTTGCCACTAGTTATTTAATTGGCTAGGCATGGAAGAACAGGAGTATGTTGTAGAGTTCATTGGTGACGAACATGCGAACTAGGACGCTTCCCAATCAGAATGCTTGTAGGTTAAGGCAGATGCATGGGTTCACGCTTTCGATCAAGATTTCCGCCGCTTGTTCTATTTAAGTGTTTGGCCCTTGTGGCCCTGTCTATGTAAGACTAGACCTTCATGGTCTTTATTTGTGTAAGACGCTAAATGTGGATGTAAGACTCTTGTTATTCAGCTTCTGTGTGTTTAGTGAGCATTGATCTCTAGGATCGATGTACACGTGCATTCGGTGATCACGACTTATGAGTCGGGGTCCCCACAGCTTTAGTCTCAAACGAATAATCAAGGGGGTCCCCATAACAACCCCGAGCATGTTAGGAGCGCAAAATATGGAACATAACACTGGTAACAAGTAACTATGGCGGTAAAAGTGGAACGAAACACCGAGGAAAAGGCCAAGCCTTCCACCGTACCAAGATATATATGTGCATTAAATTAACTAGTAGAAAGTATTGTGATATATCCATGTTATCACATGGAAACAACCTGCACCTGCATCTCAGAACGCTATAAGAGGGGCCGAGCAGCGGTAACTTAGCCAAACAAGGTTTGCTAGGTAGTGGAGGTGTTAGAGGCTATCATGGCAATGTAGGAGGCTTGACATTCAAGTGGTAGGCAACGCAGGTCTAACAATAAGAGCGAGACATCTAGCAAAGCAATAATAGTGTCGGGATCCGGGTACGGTCATCTTGCTTGTTGGTTCTTTAGAGGGACAAAGAGTTGGGTCCTCGTAGTTGTACTCTCCTAGATCCTCGTATTCAGGTTCAACACTTGCGTCTACCCAAAGAGAAACAACACCAAATAAACACACAACCAAAGTGCAATGCACAACCAAGATGATGCATGATTCATTTGAAGTATTTAATATGGCAATCCTAAACTGTACAGAACCTCAAGTTAAGTTGTTTGAACATGCATGATCATGGAAAATATGGATGCTTCATGCAAATCGATGCAAATGCATATGTAAAACGTAGGAAACAGAGTTACGGTTCTCACTCTATGCTCACGGCAAGGTACGAAGACAAAATACAAGACAAGGAACGCCATGGGCTATTCCTTGGTATTCCAAGGATGCCACTGGTTAGGAAATGAAACGCTAACCACAATAGAGCCAAATATCAAGCAAAACAATGGAGCATAGCTCCCACAAGCCACAAGCCACAATACAAAACCACACACACCCTGTCCAAAACAGCAACATAGCAACTTGCACGACAAATATCCATAGCTACATGATGTTTCCAACCACAAACATAGTATGTACAGAAACGACATAACATGCTTGACCAATCATCCAACTACACAAACTTGAAAGGAGCTAAGGAACACTAGCAACGAAGCTCACAAGATGACATAATGAAACAGATTCTAGGGACTTAGTGAAAATCACAGTTTTCTGGAATCTGAGTTATCCTGATAGCAATTTGACAATAGAAAATAATGATGCTAGAGACCACCTCATGGCATGAAAACTAGTAGGATGGTAGAGGACCATGTCTACTACAAAACACTAGCACTGAGGTTGAGCTAAAACACAACAGAACACTTGGTAGCATCGACTAAACATGGCATAAAAATAATTACAGCATCTCAGACAGAAATATTTAGCATGTTGAATACAACAGCATTTTCTTTGCTACTTTGGAGCAAGAAACCCACTAACATACAAGCATATCATGTCAAAAGAAAATACCAGGGCATAGTACACACAAAACTCTACCACTTTCATGTTGACACAATTATCATAGCATGCATGGATTTATTTATACATAAATGACAAAATGGCATATTGGAACAAAATGAGATTTTGCAAAACTTTCTCAAATGTCAAAACAAACTATACCAATGGATTCCTTGGATTTTTTACCCCAAATCCATATGTCACACTCCTATCTTTGCATATGTAAAACTTCCAAAACCTAGCTCAAAAAAGGTGCACAAGCACTTATAAGTCAAAACTTTCTATAATTGCCCATTGACAAAAATGGCCTAGTCCATATCTGGCCATTTTTAGAAATGGAAATATTCTACTAAATAGAAACAAACACGCAATTAAAATAAAACAAAATAATAAATAAAAGGAGGGGACCCACCTGGCCGGGAGCCACGACCCCTCTTTGGGTATGACAAGTGGGGCTAGGCCCACTGTCATACACACACACACATCACACACCCATACACACACATACACATCACACACAGGCCACACACTCACCTGCACAGGTACACGGGGATCTAGCCCATGGTCGCACGGGATCCTCACACACACACGTACACACACAATGCCAAGAAAGAAATGGGGCCAGGGGAGGATTCGAACCCACGACCTCTCGGTCGCTCATCGGTTCTATTACCACTGCGCTACGCGATGTTATGTGACATAAGGGGAGGATGCATGCGACATATACAACAAAAGAAAAAGCTTGTCGAGGGGAAAACGTGGTAGCTTCGGCGACTGCTCTAGCGACGAGCATCTGCGGGCAACGGCTACAGAGGAGTGGGGCATCGCAGCGGATCCATTCCTAGACTAAGCACGCAACTACAAGGCGCTACCTGACGGGGTTGCCATGCTCATGCTCGATCGGGACCACAGTAAACTCCGGCGGCTAATTGAGGCGCAAAGAAGGAATCGAGGGGGTGATCAGCTTCACCTCATGGCACAGAGGCAAAACACAACAAAGAGGAAGAAGTGGCAGGCCCGTCGGGGAAGGAGTCTACGCGGCGGTGAGGTTGCTGACGACGAGCTCCGCCCGAGAGGAAGACGGGGAAGAAGCCGTCGACGAGGCTATGGTCGTCTCCACCTAGCCTCGGGAACGGGACAAGGAAGACGCCGAGGAGCGCCTCACCATCTTGACCAGAGTAGAGGGGCACCGGAGGAGGGGTTCAGAGCCGGTAATCGCCCCTGCTTCTCTCTGAACTTTCTGAACTTACCTTCAGCGGGGGAAAGAGAGGAGGAGGGAAGAGAGGTGGCGGCAGTGGCATGAGGAATGGGGAACCCTAGGAGGGGCACGGATGACGAGGCTTTATGGGCCTAGGAGGAAGGGCTTCCCTTGCCACCTCGGCCATGGCGGGGCCCTACTCGCTGCTCTCTCTGAGAGGGAGCTGGAAAGGGAGGAGGAAGAAGGCTCGGGAGGAGACGCTGACGGGCGGGCCCGGCTCGGCCACGCTACAAAGGAGCCAGCACATGGAGCTAGCTGGGCCGTGGAAGGGGAGGAAGGGAGAAGGCGCTGGTGGGCCGACGACTCACTCTCCGAGAAGAGAATAACACGCAGGGTTTTTACTTATTTAAAAACTCATGGAACAAAATTAGGCAAGGAACAAGGGAGAAGTTAAAATAAAATAAATACATTTTTAGGCTCACAAAAATGCAAGCCATTTCGTAAAAATGATTTGGACATATATAGAGCAAGCAGATTAATTCACTTAAAATATTAATTAGGTACTGTTGCAAAATAATTTTAAAAGAAAAAACTCCAACCATTATGGAATACTTTATAATTCCTAGCAGATTATTTAGGAGATGTTTAGCAATTTTAAGGAGAGAAACCAGCAAGAAATTTATTGACATGTGGGATATTTGAATAAGAGAGAAGAGGTGATGGTTTTTTTGAAACGGGAGGGATTAGCAACACTCCAAGCACACATGCATTCACTCCACAACACCAACACAAACACCACTACAACCTTGGTGCACACAAAACCGAATGATGATGAGTGCTTATGATGCCATGATACAAGAATGACATGAAGCAAAATATATTTATCACAAAACATGGTGGCAAACATGGAAGGTCCACAAGAGATACATTACAAAAATTGCAAGGGGTGCACTTGGGCTGTTACAGTGCTCAAAGAAACTATGCTAGCACTGAAAAAGAATTTTTAGCAGTTGTGTTCCCTTGTGATAAGTTCGACCTTATATTGTTGATTATAGAGTAACTGTTCACACTGATCATGCTACTATTAAATATCTCATGGAAAAGAAAGATGCTAAACCTGGACTTATCAGGTGGGTTCTTCTGCTACAAGAATTTGATTTTCATATTGTTGATAGAAAGGGTGTTGATAATCCTGTAGCAGATAACTTGTCTAGGTTAGAGAATGTTCTTGATGACCCACTACCTATTGATCATAGCTTCCCTGATGAACAATTAGCTGTCATTAATGATTCGCATAATACTCCTTGGTATCCTGATTATGCTAATTACATTGTCGCTAAATTTATACCGCCTATTTTCACATACCAGCAAAATAAAAAGTTTTCTATGATTTAAGACATTACTTTTGGGATGACCCACGCCTTTATAAAGAAGGGGTATATGGTATTATTAGACGTTGTGTACCTGAGCATGAACGAGAACAGATCCTACGGAAGTGTCATTTCGAGGCCTACGAAGGACACCACGCTGGAGATAGAACTGCACATAAGGTATTACAATCTGGTTTTTATTGGCCTACTCTCTTCAAGGATGCTCGTAAGTTTGTATTGTCATGTGACGAATGTCAAAGAATTGGCAATATTAGTAGACGTCAAGAAATGCCTATGAATTACTCTCTTGTTATTGAACCATTTGATGTTTGGGGTTTTGATTATATGGGACCTTTTCCAACGTCCAACTGGTATACTCATATTTTAGCTATTCCAACTGATCATAACACCTCTATTAAGATGCTTAAAGAAGTTATTTTCCCTAGATTTTGAGTTCCCGGATATTTAATGACTGATGGTGGTTCACATTTTATTCATGGTGCTTTCCGTAAATTGCTTGCTAAGTATGATGTTAATCATAGAATTGAATATCCTTATCATCCTCGGTGTAGTGGTCAAGTAGAATTAAGCAATAGAGAAATTAAATTGATCTTGCAAAATACGATTAAGAGATCTAGGAAGAATTGGTCTAAGAAACTTGATGATGCATTATGGGCTTATAGAACTGCTTACAAGAATCCTATGGGTATGTCTCCGTATAAAATGGTTCATGGTAAAGCATGTCACTTACCTCTAGAGCTAGAGCATAAAGCTTATTGGGCAATCAAAGAGCTCAACTATGATTTCAAACTTGCTGGTGAGAAGAGGTTATTTGACATTAGCTCACTTGATGAATGGAGAACTCATGCCTATGAGAATGCCAAGCTATTTAAAGAGAAAGTTAAGAGATGGCATGATAAAAGGATACAAAAGCATGAATTTAATGTAGGTGATCATGTCTTGCTATACAATTCTCGGTTAAGATTTTTTGCAAGAAAACTTCTCTCTAAATGGGAAGGGCCATACATCGTCGAGGAGGTATATCGCTCCGGTGCCATCAAGATCAACAAAGTCGAAGGCACAAATCCGAAGTTGGTAAAGGGGCAAAGAATCAAACATTATATCTTAGGTACTCCCATTAATGTTGAAACCAATGTTATCAATACCATAACTCCCGAAGAGCATATTAGGGAGATTATTGGAATGTTTCAGTCCCCAAAAAGGAATAGGTACATGGTACGGTAAGTAAACCGACTCCAAAAGTTTCCCAATAGCAATTTTATTTAGTTTTGGATTATTAAAATAATTAGGAAAATAAAAAGTAGTCCGAAGGACGCATGGGGAGGCGACAAGCCTGCTAGGCGTGGCCACCCCCTTGGCCACACCTAGGGGGCTTGTCACCACCCCGTACACCCCTCGGATTCCGCTTTCTTGTGGAACACCCCTTCGGGTCGGCAAAAAATCATTATATAATCTCCCAAAGGTTTCGACTTTCATATCACGACAATACCTCCTGTTTTCGTTTTGAGTTGTTTCTGTAGTAGATTTAGAGCAAGATGTCGTCTCAAGAGTCTGATGGGGAGAGCTATATATCACATTATCTTGCCAATCCCAAGCTCTATGGGGACCTAGATCCTTATGGATTATTCTTGGAGGTGGAGTAAGAAGACAAGTACAAAGAAGAAAGCTCAGATGAAGAGGAGACTCCTATACCTCAACCAGGAGATATGCACGTGGAGTTTAGGAAATCAGGCCTCCAGACACAAGAAGAAAATCCAAAGTTCTATTTATCCATTCTCGTTTTCTGTAGGAGAGCAAGGAAGAATTATGTCAAAGGATATTGAAGATCGAGTAGGAAGTAGATGACCTGAGGGAAAAAAATTATGCTTAAGAGTAAATTGAACAAGCTTCCATCCTCATCAACAACTCCACCACCATCACCTCCGACGAAGGACACCTGAGTACATGGGTATGGGCACTCCCCTTGGCTGGTGCTAAGCTTGGAGGAGGTGCCTCGATATCGTATCACATCACACCTTTTTCCTTTTTCCTTTTTATTATCTTTCCTAGTTCGTCCTTTTTATTTTGTTTTGATAAAGTTTTTAGTATGATCCACCTTTTAGTTTTTGCTTTTGCTCCCCTTATGTAAGCAATTCTGAGAGTTATATAATAAAAATTAGTTTTGATGAGAGGGCTTTGATAGATTACTATGCTCTTGAAAGTAATGAATAAAGAATAATAGAAAAAGCAAAGAGAATACATAGTGATCTTATGGGGAGTGATGACTTCACATATAAAAAGTATGTGATTGAAATTTGTTGGGAATTAACAAACATAGTAATTGGTCATTGGTGCAATTGAAATGAAGTGATAAAGAAAGAGATATTCACATATAAATATATTATCTTGGACATTTTTATGATTGTGACCACTCATTAAAATATTACATGCCAAGAATTTGATGTTGGACAAGGAAGACAACATAATAGCTTATGTTTGCTTGCCTCCGGATAGAAGTTATATGGTTTTAGATCCTCCAACATATCGTGCTTGCGTCCACCTCATATTAGCAAAAACTTCCGCACCAAGTAGAGATACTGCTTGTGCATCCAAACACCTCAACCTAGTTTTGCCATGAGAGTCTACCATACCTACCTATGGATTGAATAAGATCCTTCAAGTAAGTTTTCATCGGTGCAAAAGGTAATAAAAATTTCTCCTAAATATATGTAATCTTTTATTGTAAGGGAAATAAGCGTTGTACGAACTTGTGATAGCAAACAAATAAAAGCGACATACTTCGTAATAAAGGTTGCTATCACAAAGGGCAATGCAACATGGCGTTCCTCTGCACTAAGGTTTTGTGCATTGAAAAACAAAAATTGCATGACAACCTCTGCTTCCCTCTGCGAAGGGCCTATCTGTTACTTCTACTTTTTAAGTACTTACCTTTATGCAAGAGTCATGGTGATCCTCACCACTTCCTATATTTTGCCTCTCTCTTGGCAAGCATTATGTGTTGGGGAACGATCTAGACTTATATATCCACTCGGATGTGGGTGATCATGAGTTATTATTGTTGACATCACCCTTGAGGTGAATAGTTGGGAGGCAAAACTATAAGTCCCAATCTTTCTCTGTGTTCGATTGAAGCTTTGATCTCGTGGATGCTACGTGAGTGCTAGCAATTGTGAAAGACTAAAAGATGATTGAGTATGTGGATTTTCTTTAAAATCTCTTATATTGACTCTTTCCGATGTTATGATAAATTGTCAATTACTTCAATGACTGACACCATAGTTTGTTGGTTGTCAATAGATTTCTTGGTTCATACTTTATCTTGTGAATGAATTGTTACTCCAGCATAAAGAATCTCATACAATGAGTATTACTGTTCTAAAGTTGATCATGATACCCTCATGTCCGTATTTTATTTTATCGACACCTCTATCTCTAAACATGTGGACATATTCATCGATCTCGGCTTTCGCTTGAGGGCAAGCGAGGTCAAAGCTTGCAGGAGTTGATGCATCCATTTTGCACCATGATTTTATATTGATATTTATTGCATTATGGGCTATTATTACACGTTATGGTACAATATTTATGCCTTTTCTCTCTTATTTTACAAGGTTTACATGAAGAGGGAGAATACCGGTAGCTGGAATTCTGGACTAGAAAAGGAGCAAATCTGAGATACCTATTCTGCACAAATCCAAAAGTCCTGAAAATTTACGGAGAATATTTTGGATTTAATTAAAAATACTGGCGCAAGAGTCAACCACAGGGGGGCCACCTGCAGGCCATAAGCCTACTAGGCGTGGCCACCCCCTGGTCGCGCCTAGCAGGCTTGTGGGGCCCATGTGGCTCCTCCGATGCCCATCTTATGCTATATGAAGCGTTTTGACTTGAAAAAATCATAAGGGAGATTTCGTTATGAAGAGCCGCCATCTCGAGCCAGAACTTGGACAGAACCAATCTAGAGCTCTGGCAAGGTTGTTCTGCCGGGGAAACTTCCCTCCCGGAGGGGGAAATTGAAGCCATCGTCATCACCAACGATCCTCTCATCGAGAGGGGGTCAATCTCCATCAACATCTTCACCAGTACCATCTCCTCTCCAAACCCTAGTTCATCTCTTGTATCCGGTATTTGTCTCAAACCTTAGATTGGTACCTATGGGTTGCTAGTAGTGTTGATTACTCCTTGTAGTTGATGCTAGTTGGTTTACTTGGTGGAAGATCATATGTGCAGATCGTTTATGATAATTAATACTACTCTGATCTTGAACAAGAACATGTTTTGTGAGTAGTTACGTTTATTCCTCAGGACATGGGACAAGTCTTGTTATAGGTAATCATGTGAATTTGGTATTCGTTCGATATTTTGATGAGATGTATGTTGTCTCTCCTCTAGTGGTGTTATATGAACATCGACTACATAACACTTCACCATTATTTGGGCCTAGGGGAAGGCATTGGGAGGTAATAAGTAGATGATGGGTTCCTAGAGTGACAGAAGCTTAAACCCTAGTTTATGCGTTGCTTCGTAAGGGGCTGATTTGGATCCACATGTTTCATGTTATGGTTAGATTTATCATAATTCTTTTTTCATAGTTGCGGATGCTTGCGAGGGGGGTTAATCATAAGTGGGAGGTTTGTCCAAGTAAGGGCAGCACCCAAGCACCGGTCCACCCACATATCAAATTATAAAAGTAACGAACGTGAATCAAATGAGCATGATGAAAACTAGCTTGACAGAAATTCCCATGTGTCCTCAGGAGCGCTTTGCTTTATATAAGAGTTTGTCCAGGCCTGTCCTTTTCTACAAAAAGGATTGGGCTACCTTTCTGCACCTTTACTACACTTGTTACTTGTTACTCGTTACGAATTATCTTATCACAAAACTATCTGTTACCGATAATTTTAGTGCTTGCAGAGAATACCTTACTGGAAACCGCTTATCATTTCCTTCTTCTCCTGGTTGGGTTCGGCACTATTATATATCGAAAGTACTACGATAGATCCCCTATACTTGTGGGTCATCAGTGTGTCAAGGCGACTCGACTGCTAGCCAGCCAACTTGTTGCCGAAATGGAGCTGAAGACATATCAGGCGGCTTACGATGCCACCAACTCGTGAGTTCAACCGCCCACCTTTGAACCGGTGGACCTGACTCCTCAACATCATAAGCACATCTTTGCCCCTGATGTTGACCAGTCACCCATCTTGAATGAAGAAGTCATCTTCCAAGCCTTAACCCATTGCAACTAGGATGTGGAAAACCTTCAGATCCAAGACCCAGAAGCCCCAGCGCAAGATAACTCGGAGGCAACTCAAGCAAGAGGTCTGTCTGAGGCTAACCCAGATAGCTCAGACGTCGGGTTATAAGAATGAGTGTAAAAACTTTGAGTCAACTTGTCTCGGATCAATGGCACTTTGTAATAGCTTTAAGTCAACAGTTGTTTGCCTGTGTTGTGCCTTCGTGCACGCTTCAAACTTTTGATCATGTCTTGAAATGAGGGATTTGTATATTGACAAGGCTTGTTAATTCGCCCTTATCCTTTCTCTTTGGAATTCTACAGCTTGTGGCTTGCACTTATTTTTGATAAATCACCTGTAACGACATGTATGTGTAGAAAACATATCTGCAAAACGAATTCCACCACATAATAGTGGAAATAGAAAAAATCTGGCGACACGTCAACCGATGACTTATAGAGGTTTAATAATATATTTAAAATTGACAATCTAACGAATCATGGTCGGCAATTCATGAAACAAGTTTATAAGTTAGCTTTCGAGGCTCAACAGAGAGATTGGCTTTCGAGGCTCAGGTCTTTCTTTCAATGAAGCTGGCATGATAGCCTTGGTTTATCCTTGCTTTCTGTAAGCCGGCTCTCACGTGACTTAAGTCGCCGCTTTAACCTTAACAATATCAGAGGATTGACTTCTTAATTGTATGACGGGTCACCTTAACGGAGTAGCATCAAGCAAACATGCAGGTTTAACCAACATATTTTGGCGTTTGTTGCCCGGTCAAGAGGGTGAGAATGCTAAAATCGATGAGTTGGAAGCCCGCAAGTGACCAATGAACAATAAATAAAAATTCATGCACATTATGTGAGACGAATCAATAGAGGCCCCGAGTTTTGGGGATGTTGGCTCTATTATACTTGATCATAAAGAGGTATATACATGATGTAGGTATGTACAATGAATGAAGCCAGTGGCTTAATTGTAGTAAGGCCGAAGTGAGCAATATTCCAAGGCCTGTTGGTCTCCTCCTCCGAGGAACGTGATTTATTGTGTTCACGGATGTAAACATGATAATATGATCCATTGTTGAGATTCTTGCTAACCACATAGGTACCTTCTCAAGGAGGGAAAACTTATGCATGTTTGTCTCATCTCGAATCAAATAGAGCAATAAGTCCCCCTCCTGGAAACTGCGGCTGCGGATTCTTCGACTGTGATAACGACGGAGGTCTTGTTGATAAATCGCAGAGCGAGCTGCCGCGAGATCGCGTTCCTCTTCTAGGGCATGAATGGAATTCTGTTGGGCCGTCTCGTTGTCCGCCTCAACTTAAGCTGCCAATCGGTGCGAGTCATGATGGATGTCACTTGGGAGAATGGCCTATGTGCCGTAAACCATAAAGAATGGCGTGTAGCTTGTTGATCTGTTAGGAGTAGTCCTTATGCTCCAAAGGACCGCATGAATCTCTTCAACCCAACAACCGAGAGTACGTTCCAAAGGAACCATGATCTGGGGCTTAACCCCCATAGAATCACCTGGTTATCACTCTCTGCCTGTCTATTGGATTGTGGATGTGTCGAAGCTAAAACATCCATCCGGATATGCCCTTCTGACATAACGTGTTCATGGATCCTTTAGATAGATTTGTCCGGTTATCAGTGATGGTACTATGAGGATAACCAAAACAAAAGATCAACTTTTCCACAAAACTGAACTACGATTGTTGCTTCACAATTGCTGACTGGTACGTCTCCAACGTATCTATAATTTTTGATCGTGTCATGCTATTATATTATCTGTTTTGGACGTTTTATATGCATTAATATGCTATTTTATATTATTTTTGGGACTAACTTATTAATCTAGAGCCTAGTGCCAGTTTCTATTTTTTTTCTTGTTTTTGAGTACTGTAGATATGGAATATTAAATGGAGTCCAAACGGAATAAAATCTTCACGATGACTTTTTCTGGAACAAAAGAGATCTACCAGGCTTGGAGTGCACGACAGGGAAGCTGCTAGGAGGTCATAAGCCAGGGGGTCGTGCCTGGCAGGCTTCCCACCTCCTGGTAGGACTCCTAAACCTAATCTTTGTCGTATAAATAGCCAAATATTCCCCCAATACCAAAAATATCCACTCAAATAGTTTTCCGCCACCAGAAGCCTGCATTCCCAAGAGATCCAATCTTGGAGCCTTTTCCGGTAATCTGTCGGAGGGGGGTCCAATCACGGAGTTGTGGGTTTATGTTCATATTATCCATGAATATTATTTGTGTATTTTATGAATTCTAATATGCATGATTTCATATCTTTCCAAGTCTCTTTGAGTTATTCTTGCAATGGGGGAAGTGCTTAGTTTTGGGTTCAATCCGGCGGTGTCCTCATTCAGTGACAAAGTAAGGATAGCGAGGCACGTATTGTTACCATCAAGGGTAACATGATGGGTTTTTAATCATATTTCTTGACTTTATCCCTCTACATCATGTCATCTTACCTAATGTGTTACTCTGTTCTTCATGAACTTAATACTCTAGATGCAAGCAGGAGTCCGTCGATGTGTGGAGTAATAGTAGTAGATGCATAATCGTTTCGGTCTACTTGACACGGACGTGATGCCTATATGCATAATCATTTCCTTGGATATCTTCATAATTATTTTCTTTTCTATCAATTGCTCGACAGTAATTTGTTTACCCACCATGATACTTTCCTTCAAGAGAGAAGCCTCTAGTGAAACCTATGGCCCCCGGGTCTACTTTCCATATATATTTTCAGATATATAAACCAAAAATACCAAACATACCTTGCTGCAATTTATTTAACTTTTTTACTTTCCGCAATCTTTTACATCTATCTCTATCAGATCTAATTCTTGCAAGTTACTGTGAAGGGATTGACAATCCCTTTATATCGTTGGGTGCAAGAGTTTGATTGTTTGTGTAGGTGCATCCAGTGGTGACTTGCTTGTTACTCCTACTATATTGATATATTGACTCTCAACAACTGAGGGAAATACTTATCTACTTTGTTGCATCACCCTTTCCTCTTCAAGGGAAAACCAATGCATGCTCAAGAGGTAGCAAGAAGGATTTCTGGCGCCATTGCCGAGGAGGATACACATCAAGCCTCCCAATTATCCATCACAAACTCATCTCTTGAATTTACATTATTTTACATTTGCCTCTCGTTTTCCTCTGCCCCACTTCTAAAACGATTTTTAGAAAATGCCAAAAAAATACCTTTTTATTCATCCTTCTTTCGTTCGCCTTTTCGTTTTTCCTTTTGTTTGCTCGTGTGTTGGATTGCTTGAACTCATGGTTAACCTTACTACTATATCCAATACTCTCGAGAATGAAGTTCCTAATTTTAAGCAAAGGGAGGGGGGAAACTTAAAAGATGTTTGGTATAGAATTTGCAATTATCAAAACAGATCTATTTGTAAGCAATCTACTACCGTTCTCCTTCGCAATTTTTATGTGGATATTTCTCCATGGAATAGATATGTTCTAGATACCATTATGGGAGGAAATTTTTTGGGAAGTCATACCTTTTATTCTTATAGCACTATGATTAATTTGGTAGGTTCACCTCCAATCATGGTTAATGGAACAAACTTGACTTTGGAACATTTGGTGCGAAAGCTAGATATTATTGGAAAAAAGGTTGCTACAGTTGAGCTTATTGAAAAGTTGGATAAAAATATTAATAATCACATTACTCAATATGAATCTAAGGTAGGAGTTACTCTAAAAAATCTAAGGGAAAAAGAACCAATAGTTGATGAAAAGTTGGATCAGGATTCCTCTAGAATTGGCAAGCTAGAGGACATTATTACCTACTTGGGATCTGCTTTTGCCTTGGTTCAAACCACTCCAAATCCTTCTCCTCCTAAATCTGACAAGTTTGTTTATGTTCCTAAAAATAAGGGTGAACCACTACTAAAGGGGGTGCAGATCTTAAGATGATAAGTATTCACCCTAACTTTTTCAATATTGTTAAGAAACCAATTGCCACAATTGAATCTCTTAACTTCTTGGCTCGGAGCATTATTATTGATAAGAACAACGGACCTCCTAGGACTTATAATTTTTCAATTGAGGATATGCATACCAAAGATAACAACACCTAGATCTTTTGCGTTTTGCCTAGCTAAGGGCGTTAAACAATAGCGCTTGTTGGGAAGCAACCCAATTTTATTTTTATGTTATGTTTTTGCTTCTGTTTTTGAGTGTTTACCACATTATTACTTCTGTAGTAATTGGTTTTTTGGTGTTTTAATTAGTGTTTGAGCCAAGTAAGATCTTTGGGATGGTCTATGGTGGTTGTTGATTTGATCTTGCTGAAAAACAGAAACTTTTGCGCCCAGTCCAGGAATTTTATAAATTTTTCGGAGTGTCGAATGAGTCCGAAAGTTTGGCACAAGATTTATATACAAAATTCCCAGGTTCTCCTAATGTTTTATAATTATGTGAGTTATAGAAGTATACGAAGTTTTTAGATTGCTACAGACTGTTCTGTTTTTGACAGATTCTGTTTTGTTTCTGTTGTGTACCTATTTTGATGCATCTATGGTTTGTATCCGGGGGTATGAACCATGGAGAAGTTAGAATAAATTAGGTATTACACAAATATAAATAAAGAATGAGTTCACAACAGTACCTAAAGTGGTGATTTATTTTCTTATACTAACGGATCTCACGAGTTTTCTGTTAAGTTTTATGTTGTGAACTTTTCAAGTTTTGGGCAAATATTTGATGGACTATGGAATAAGGAGTGGCAATAGCCTAAGCTTGGGGATGCCCAAGGCACCCCAAGTCATATTCAAGTATGCAAAAGATCCTAAGCTTGGGGATGCCCTGGAAGGTATCGCCTCTTACGTCTTCAATCCATCGGTAAATTTACTTGAGGCTATATTTTTATTCACGACATAATATGTGTTTTGCTTGGAGCGTCTTGTATGATAGGAGTCTTTGCTTTTTAGTTTGCCATAATCATCCTTACTGCACACATCTTTTGAGGGATACACGCATGAATCGTGAATTTATTAGAATACTCTATGCGCTTCACTTATATCTTTTGACATAGGCAATTTTGCTCTAGTGCTTCACTTATATCTTTTTAGAGCGCGGTGGTGTTTGGTTTTATAGAAACAATTGAACTCTCGTACCTCACTTATATTATTTTTAGAGTCTTTAAAAAGCATGGTTATTAGTTTAGGTTATGAATTTAGTCCTAATATGATAGGCATCCAAGAGGGATATAATGTGACTAATGTGAGTCCATGGATTATACGCACTGTCACCCTTCCACCTTTGCTAGCCTCTCTAGTACCGCACAACTTTCGCCGGTGCGATAAACCCACCTTCCTCAAAACAGACACCATATATCTTTCCTCAAAACAGCCACCATACCTACCTATTATGGCATTTCCATATCCATTCCGAGATATATTGCCATGCAACTTCCATCATTCCGTATTA
Source organism: Hordeum marinum (assembly GCA_022496015.1). Taxonomy (NCBI): domain Eukaryota; kingdom Viridiplantae; phylum Streptophyta; class Magnoliopsida; order Poales; family Poaceae; genus Hordeum; species Hordeum marinum. Next base: position 246,039,007 of record CM039675.1, on the reverse strand, counting down.
TGACACGCACCATCATTTTCATATAGCTTTGCATGATGGTAAGATAGCTAGCATGATGTTTTCATGGCTTGTCCGTTTTTTGATGTCATGTGCTATGCAAGATCATTGCACATCCTGGTACACCGCCGGAGGCATTCATATAGAGTCATAATTTTTTCTAGTTATCGAGTTGTAATTCTTGAGTTGTAAGTAAATAAAAGTGTGATGACAGTCATTATTAGAGCATTGTCCCATGTGAGAAAAGGATGATGGAAGCTATGACTCCCTCACAAGTGGGGATGAGACTTCGGACTTTATTAAAAATAAAATAGGCCAGCGAATCCCAAATGAAATAAAAGAGGCCTTAGATGCCCACCAAAATAAAAACAAATGAGAGAAAGAGAGAAGGGACAATGCTACTATCTTTTTCCACACTTGTGATCCAAAGTAGCACCATGATCTTCATGATAGAGAGTCTCATATTTTATCACTTTCATATACTAGTGGGAATTTTTCATTATGTAACTTGGCTTGTATATTCCAATGATGAGCTTCCTCAAAATGCCCTAGGTCTTCATGAGCAAGCAAGTTGGATGCACACCCACTTAGTTTCCTTTTAAGCTTTCATACACCTATAGCTATAGTGCATCCATTGCATGGCAATCCCTACTCACACACATTGATATCTATTAATGGGCATCTCCATAGCCTGTTGATACGCATAGTTGATGTGAGACTATCTTCTCCTTTTCCTTCACAACCTCCACCATATTCTATTCCACCTATAGTGCTATATCCATGGCTCACACATGTATTGTGTGATAGTTGAAAAAGTTTGAGAAAATAAAAGTGTGAAACAATTGCTTGACTTGTCATCGGGGTTGTGCATGATATAAATACTTTGTGTGGGGAAGATGGAGCATAGCCAGACTATGTGATATTGTAGGGATAACTTTCTTTTGCCATTATATTTTGAAGAGATACAATTGCTTTGCTAGCATGCTTGAAATATTTTTTTATGTCAACGTTAAGCTTTTGTTTTGAGTCTTACGTATATGAATATTCATGCCACAATAAAGAATATTACATCGATAAATATGTTAGGTAGCATTCCACATCAAAAATTCTGTTTTTATCATTTACCTACTCGAGGATGAGCAGGAATTAAGCTTGGGGATGTTGATACGTCTCCAACGTATCGATAATTTTTTTATCGTGTCATGCTATTATATTACCTGTTTTGGATGTTTTATATGCATTAATATGCTATTTTATATTATTTTTCGGACTAACTTATTAATCTAGAGCCTAGTGCCACTTTCTGTTTTTCCTTGTTTTTGAATATTGCAGATATGGAATATTAAACAGAGTCCAAACAGAATAAAATCTTCGTGATGATTTTTCTGGAACAAAATAGATCTACCAGGCTAGGAGTGCACAGCAAGAAAGCTGACAGGAGGTCACAAGCCAGGGGGGCGTGACAACCCCCCTGGCCGTGCCTGGCAGGCTTGCCACCTCCTAGTAGGACTCCTAGCCCTAATCTTCTCCCAATACCAAAAAGAGCCACGCAAATACTTTTCTGCCGCCAGAAGCCTCTGTTCCTGAGAGATCCAGTCTTGGAGCCTTTTTCAGTAATCTGTCGGTGGGGGATCCGATCACGGAGGGCATGTACATCAACTCTATTCCCCCTCCGATGATGTGTGAGTAGTCCACCACAGACCTATGGGTCCATAGCTAGTATTTAGATGGCTTCTTCTCTTTCTTTGTGCTCCAATACCATGTTCTTCATGATCTTCATGGAGATCTATCCGATGCAATACTCTTTTGTGGTGTGTTTGTCGAGATCCCATGAATTATGGGTTTATGTTCAAATTATCCAAGAATATTATTTGAGTTGCACGTAGAGCCTCCACTAGCTGCCCTTCCTTGTCTGGGATAGCCAGATCTTCCTTCGAAGGTAACTTGAAAAAAAGGATTATGCAACACATCTAGGAACACATTGGGGGGAACCGGCTTACGCTGGGAACCTAGCCGACATAAAGCGTCAACCGCTTCATAAAGCCACCGGTCGATGTGATCCACTTGGTATCCATTAAAGTAACCAACTATACTAGTCATTGCCTAATGGTAAGCTGCCACGAGCGGGTCTTTAGAATACCACGTCCCTGAGACTTGTTGTGCAACGAGATCTGAGTGTATCGTCCATGGAGCCCACATAATAGAGCCTCATACTCAGCTATATTGTTAGTACAGGGAAACATAAGCCATAGAACATAACAAAACATGTCACCTTGTGGGGAATATAAGATAATGCTAGCCCCTGAGACTTCCAACCGCTTGGATCCACCAAAGTGTATCATCCAATATGTATTATCTGGTTTTTCCTCAATGGCTTGCAACTCTGTCCAATCATTAATGAAATCCACCAAGGCTTGATACTTGATAGCAATCCTTGGCACATATTTCAAATGATGAGGCCCAAGTTCCATTTCCCACTTAGCAACTCGGCATGTAGCTTCTCTGTTTTGGATGATATTACCCAGAGGAGCCGAACTGACCACAATGATTGAATGCCCAAGGAAATATTGCTTCAATTTGCGAGTCGCCATGAACACTCAAAACACCAATTTCTGTCAATAAGGATATCTCTGCTTGGATTCTGATAATACCTCACTAACATAATAAACCAGCCAATGTACATGTAAGTGCATCTGGTGACACCCTTATTGGTTTTGGAGTATTGAAGAAAAACGTGGTTGAGGGACTAATGTGTTTGTGAGAGTTCACAGGATAACATAGATAGAATCCACTGGAGTTCCCGTTTAGCCGTCGAAGACGACCCCCAAAAATATCTAAAGACATTGATGATGGACGAAGCCATTGGTGGTATGTGAAGATATTAGCTCAAAGATAATGAAACGCGAAGATGAATTCTTTTGGTAGTTTTGTTTCTTCTTTCCTGAGTCATAGGAACCACCGTACTGCTAAGTGGGGTCGAAGTGCTCAAAGTCACATACTGATGTGACGCTCAACCCATACCTATGTATTCCAGTGTAGACATTGAGAGGAAATCTCTTCCATAGTTGGTTCAGTAAACTTTACTTGGAGCCCAAGTTAAGTTGCCATGCGCGTTTGAAATCCGACTGTTGTGACATGTGTCGATTGGCCATTTACCCAGGTTCATTTTGGTCATATCAGGTCGGGTTGCCTACTAGCTATAAATAGCCCACACCCTCCAGCATAAGTAGGTGGCTGCTCAGAGAGAGATATGGTTGTTGTCATTTTGGAGCAACCCACCTCAAAAAAGACATTGAGAGAGAACTATCCGGCGAGGATACACCTAAACACCTAGATCTAGTGTGTTTGAGCATCACCTAAGTCATTATGTTCTAAGAGAACTGAAGACTTATTACATTTGAAGATTGTGATCTTCTAGACAGTTAGGTGTCTGGGTCTAGAGCGTCCAAGAGTCATTATGGACTGTCGGGTAACCAAGTTTGAATGGTTTTGGGAAGTCTCCCCTGAAAACTTACCTGAGTGATTGGGCGTTGTCTAAGTGACTTCAAGGGGAATAAGGTGAAGACAAGGTCTTCTGAGTTTAATCTCAGCCTCCCTAACCAGACAAGCAGTTGCCACAGCAACTAGAACTGTTACAACAAATCTCGTGTCTTCATCAAGCAACAGGTTCTATCCCTCAATCTTACAATTCTGTATTGCATTGTGAAGCCATTGCTTGTTCATCTTACTTGAAGACATTCGCTGAAGACATTCCATTTTACTATTTATCTTCATACTGTCTAAGTTTATCTTTGATGCGTCATAGCTTTCATGATGATTGTACCTACCTGAATCTCTCCATTGTTCTCCTAGCCTTGCATAAATCCTTGATTGATAGCCCTACCTAATCCTCAATCGCTTTCGCTTTCTTTGAATACGTTTATTGTTTCGAAGCTTTTGATAAAAATCACCTATTCACCCCCCTCTAGTCAATAACTAGCACTTTCAATTGGTATCAAAGCAAGGTACTCTCTTATTTTGTGTTTCGGTTTAACCACCTGGAGTTTTAGCTATGTCAATTGTAGGGATAATCAAGGTCTCCGCTGCGTGCCCTGTCTTCGATGGCACTGACTACCCCTATAGGAAGAACAAGATGTGCATGCATCTCGAAGCCAGTGACAACAACCTCTGGTATGTCTTCATGGCTGATATTCCCAAGGTTGGGGAAGGTGTCACTACTGCTAATATGAAGAGATTTTCCCAATTGGACTCGACCGCCAAGAACATCATCTGTGGTCATCTGACCAAAGGACAGTGTGGTCATGTGAGTGCTCTTGACACTGCGAAGCAAATCTGGGAATGGCTTTCCAAGGCCAATGAATGTGTCTCATCACAACAAGACTTGCGCGTTGATGTCCTCTGCAATCTGTTCAACTGCTTCAAGAGACTTGACAATGATAATGTCCAACTCACATTTGATAGGCTCACTCACATCTCAACTGAGCTGAATGCCTTCGGCGCCACTGATATCACCAAAGATGAAGTTGTGAAGAAGTTTTTGAGATCTATTGATGGATACATGGACACTCTTGCTCTTATGATCCTAGAACACCCTGACTTCAAGGATTTGGACCCTATCGATATCCTTGAGAGGTTGAATACTCACGAGTTCCAACAAGCTGAGAAAAGAGAAATCTATGGTTCCAGTTATGGTCGCTCTCGTGCCCTGAAGGCAAAGGTTGTCTCCTCATCTAAAGAAGAAGGCACTGAATGCAGTTCTGATGGTGCTGAAGACTTTGGCAAAGAACTTGATCTACTGGTGAGGAAGTTCTAGAAATTTTCCAAGTCCAAACGCTCTGAAAAATCTTCAAGGCGTGACTCCAAGAAGTTTGGAGAAATGTCTTCACGCGACAACAAGAAGCAAACTTGTCACAAGTGCAAGAAAGTTGGTCACTTCATCGTCGATTTTCATCAGTGGGAGAAGGAATCCAAGAATAAGAGCAAAGACTATGATTCTGATGACAAGAAGAAGAAGAAGAAGTTTGACAAGTCTTCATCACACAAGAAGATTTCATCCGGCAAGGCTCATGCTTTCATTGGCAAGGAGATGGATTCTGAAGCTGAATCTGAGTCAAAAGTTGAAGAAGAATTCGAGGAGGAGTCTGATTCTGAATTTGTTGGTTTGGCTATGGCTTCGGCATTTGTTGCTTCATCCGTCTTCAACCCCGAAGATAATGGCTTCCTCAACAACACTTAAGCGAGTGTCGACGACGATGCTCCTGCCTACTGCTTCATGGCAAAGGGCTCCAAGGTATCCTCAAAGTATTGACATCATGAATTTGATAGTGAAGTTGAATCTGACGATAACTTGAAACCAAGCTACTCTAAACTTGTTAAAATTTCCACTAATCAATAAAATGCTATGGATAAAATGTAGAAGTCACTAGAGAAAAGTGATAACCTGTTGCGCGACGAGATGAGTCTGAACGAAACTATGGCTGAAAATATGCACAGTCTTAGTTCAAGGTTTGAGGATCTCGAAAGTCATCATGATGCCCTCTCAACTGAACATGAAAAGATGTCTCTTTAATATCTTCAAAGAAAGCTTGAACTAGAGAAGTTGAGGGAAGCTCACGATGACCTACAAAAGGAAAATGACTCTCTCCTAGACAATTAGATCAGTACCACTGAGGATGAATTCAATGCTCCATGCTTCAAATGTCTTGCTCGTGAAGCTAATGATTCAATTTATGAATGTTCAAATGCTTCTGAGAATGCTTTATCTTTAACTGTATCTATGGCACCTGACCCCTCATCTCAGGAAGCCACTTCTATCATTGATGACAATGACAGGTTGAAGGCATTGCTTGAAAGAGGCATGTACAAGAGTCTGAAGGGACATCAGATTCTTTGTGATGTCCTGAAGAAAACAATCGTGAACAAAATCCCTAGGAAAGAGGTTGTGGGTTTCGAAAGAAACATCAATGTTGGTGGATCTTACTGGACACCTAAGTAGTATCCCAAAACCACATGGGTTGCTGCAAAAGGTTCTTCAGTTGATCCTTCCACATGATATGGCTTTAGCTGTGCAAATCCTATTATTGTTGATGAATCTTTCGATTCCAATTATAAACTGTTCAAATGCCAAAATAGTGAAGTATTTGCTAGGTTCATTGGCACTAACTATAGGAATAGTGCATCCATGAAGAAGATCTGGGTTCCCAAAAGTCTTCTTGAGAAGCTTCATGTGAATATCTTGATGAAATCCCTCAAGAAGAAGACAAACCCTAGATCAATGTCTTCAACAAGACAAAGGTCTTCATATGATCACACTAACCGTTCTATTTTTCTGGGAAGGAATCAAATGACTCATCAATATGTGCACTATGGCTTGAACCGCTATGTTCATCCTACCAAGAATTTTTTGGTTTATTCATTTGAGTATACCAATCCTCCTGTGAAACATGTTATTAGGGCAACATTGCCTAAATTATCTGATGCTTCTTTACATCTCATTGCTTCTAAGCCACCCCTTTGTATGTGGGTGGTTAAGAAGAACTAACATCTTCATGCAGCATCGGGTCTCCAAATGAGATAAAGCCTAACTCAAAGCTTATCTCTCAAGACACAAAAACTTTCTTGCACGGATGCAAGGTAACTAATGCCAATGGATCTCTCCATTTATATCGTCTAGAATACTTACCATTGTCTACTGCTACATCTTCATCTTAGCATGTTACACTTGCATGCTTTGGTGAACACAACTAATTCTCAAATGCAGGAAGAGAAATCCAGAACCACTGAATGGACCATGGACAGTGGGTGCACTAGTCACATGACTGGTGATCAAAGCCTATTCATGGAGTCAACTCTTCGACCTCCAACTAAATATCACCTCGTCTTTGATGACAAAATAAGCAGCAAAGTCTTGGGACTAGGTAGAGTTGCTATCACAAGGGATCGACACATGGACAATGTCATGCTTGTTGAATCCCTTGGTTACAACTTGATGTCTAATTCTATGTTGTGTGACCTAGACATGCTTGTCATGTTTGGCAAATTTCCATGTGTTGTACTAATGGCCTTTGACAAAACCAAAGTCTTTGACTGTTTTTGAAGAGGTGATCTATACATGGTAGACTTCTCTGTAGGACCACAGGTTGCCACTTGTCTTCTAGCAAAGGCTTCAGAATGCTAGCTTTGGCATCGAAGGCTAGGACATGCAGGCATGAGGAACTTGCATATGCTTGCCAATAAGAGCCTTGTCATTGGCTTCGAAGGAGTCAAGTTCAAGAAAGATCATCTATGCGGTGCGTGTGAAGCCGGGAAGATGACAAAGTCCAAGCACCCCTCGAAGACAATCATGACTATGACACGACCCTCCGAGCTGCTCCACATGGACTTATTTGGCCTAACTCATTATTCCACTTTCTCTACCACTGCAAATCTATATGGCTTCGTGATTGTTGATGATTACTATAGATACACCTGGGTGCACATCTTACTCTATAAGACTGAAGTGCAGGATGTCTTCAGGTGCTTTTATCAATAGGTGCATGACCAATTATGACGTCAAGTTCAAGCACATAAGGAGCTACAACGGCACCAAGTTCAAGAACCAGGTGCCTTGACACTTATCTTGACACCTTAGGTGTCACTCATGAGTTCTTTGCTCCTTATAAACCATAGCAGAATGGTGTCCTCGAGCGCAAGAACAAGACTCTCATAGATATGGCTCACACCATGCTTTATGAATACAAGACACCTCGAAGATTTTGGCCTGAAGCCATTGACACTGCCAGCCACATCATCAACAATCTTTACCTTCATAAGTTCTTCAAGAAAACATCATATGAGCTTCTGACTAGTAAGAATCCCAATGTAAGTTATAAGTCTTCGGTGCAAAATGTTGGATTAGGGATCCACATCACACTTGAAAATTTGCACCGAAAGCACACGAGGGTTTCATGCTTGGTTATGGAAAGGATTCACACACCTACAGAGTTTTCAACACTTTTCACCGCAAGATTGTTGAAACTGTAGATGTGCGATATGATGAAAATAACAACTCGCAAAGAGAGAACCTACCTCGTATGATGATGAACCTCCCCCTGAAGAAGCAATCAGGCTGATGGGCACTACTGATATCATGCCTGTGGAGCCAGTGATTGAAGAAGTCATCATTCCTCTAGTCACTCATCAAGAAGGCGATGAGGCACCTCAAGACAATGCTGCTGACGAGGATAATGTTCAACAGACAACTCAAAGTCTTCGACCTACACATCCCCGCGTGGCAAATGAAGTGCAGATTGACAAGATCCTCAGTTGCATCAATGAACTAGGTCCTCTCACTCACTCAAGAGCTAACCAATTGGCTAACTTTTGTGGGCATTTCGCTTCTGTCTCTGTCACAGAACCCACCAAAGTTGATGAAGCCTTCAAGGAACCTGAATGCATTCAAGCCATGCAAGAAGAACTACATAAATTCAAGATCAACGTCGTATGGGAACTTGTCAAGCGACCAGAACACGCAAGCACAACATCATTGGCGCAAAGTGGATCTACTGCAACAAACAAGATGCCTCACACCAAGTTGTCAGAAACAAGGCTAGACATCTAGCCCAAGGCTACACCCAGGTTGAGGGTATCAATTCCGGTGAAACCTTTGCACCTATTGCTAGACTCGAAGCCATACGTATACTACTTGCATATGCTAACCACTATGATATATGCCTATATCAAATGTATGTCAAAAGTGCATTCCTCAATGGTAATATTGAGGTAGAAGTATAGGTTGTTCAACCTCCAGGGTTTGAAGATCCAAAGCATCCATACATGGTCTATCCGCTCAACAAGGCTCTGTATGGCCTCAAGCAAGCACCAAGAGCTTGGTATGACACACTCAAGGAATTTCTCAAGGAGAAAGGCTTCAAACCCGGTTCACTCGATCCTACTCTCTTCACTAAATCATATGATAGTGACTTGTTGATATGTCAAATCTATATTGATGACATTATCTTTGGCTGCACTAACAACAAATATAGTGATGAGTTTAGCTTCATGATGCAAGAGCAATATCAGATGTCGATGATGGGACAGTTGAAGTTCTTCCTAGGGCTTCAGAACCCACAACAACCAAATGACATCTTCATATATCAAGAGAAGTATCTTAAGGATTTTCTCAGGAAGTATTGCATGAATGAAGCCAAAGGCTACAAAGCTCCCATGCCGACTAATGGCCACCTCTGCACTGACGAAAATGGTAAAGATTTCGATCAGAAGGTATATCACTCCATGATTGGCTCATCGTTATACTTCTATGCATCTAGGCCAGATATAATGCTTAGTGTTTGCATGTGTGCCCAATTTCAAGAGGCACCAAAGCAGTTGCATCACCTTACGGTGAAGTGACTACTTTGATATTTGGCTCTCATCCCGATGCTACGACTTTGGTATCCAAAGGGCTCCAAGTTTGACCTCATTGGTTACTAAGACTCATAATTCGCTGGTGATAGAGGTGATCGCAAGTCTAAATCAGGCACTTGTCACTTTCTGGGTCGATCTCTTGCATTTTGGTCTTCGAAGAAGTAGATTTTCGAGGCTGAATGCACATGATTACCTACGAGGCCATCGGCCCCTTTGTGTTTCGGCGGGGGGCATGGACGCAAGCGCGAAGAGCGGAGATAGTGAGATGACACAGCAATTTACCCAGGTTCGGGCAGCTATAAAATGTAAAATCCTACTCCTGCTTTGTGGGTGGATTTATCAAGAGAACACAAAGATCGCGCAATGCTCTTGTCCGGCAAGGGTTGCCTTCAGGGGAGCTACTACGCGCGTACAAATGCTCAAAAGTATGAATCCTCAACTAGGTTCTGGGGACCCCGACTCACAAGTCGAGATCACCGAATGCACGTGTATAGTGATCCCAGAGATCAATGCTCACTGAACACACAGAAGCTGAATAACAAGAGTCTTACGTCCATACATAACGTCTTACACAAATAATGTCCACAAGGGTCTTAGTCTTACATAGGTAAGGCCACACGGGCCAAACACTTAAAATAGAACAAGCAGCGGAAATCTTGGTTGAAAGCGTGAACCCATGCCATCTGCCTTAACCTACAGGCATTCTGACTAGGAAGCATCCTAGTTCGCATGTTCGTCTCCAACGAACTCGTCAACATACTCCTGTTCTTCCATGCCTGGCCAATTAAATAACCAGTGGAAAGCCAATGAGTACTTTGAATGTACTCGCAAGCAACCCAAGTTGTGGAACAAGATAATAATGATGCATGGTATAGCACTAAGTATGTAACTTTGCGGAAAGCTAATTTTGAATGCAAATGTCATGATCAAGTAACTTGTAACATGCATCAACAATAAGCAAGTGTCCATGTGATCAAGATACCGATATCATCATAAGTATCGGTTGAACATCTCATGTTCACTCATCACGCTATGTCATCGTACTTAGTCCAACCCTCACACCAAGTCATCGGACTTAGCTCATGTCACCTCTTGTCACCATCACACCCATAATCACACCAAGTTTCTCAAAGACATCCGGACGTAGTTTAAGCAGCACCACCCAATTGTCCTTGACCGTGGACACGGATATTCGAATAGTTTTACACTCTGCAGAGGTTGCACACTTTACCCACAAGACTCGGAGAACTTCCATGTCATCCACGACTCGCGGTATATAATATACCCGAGTTAAGCACCCAAACAATGCCTTTCCCATGATGATACTATACAAAGAGTCCACTCGTTGGTGCCATCCCTCGTGATATACATCACTCGTGTCATCCATGAGGGCACGCAATGGTGTTCCCGATGCCTGTAAAGACAGCGCATGACCTTCCTCTCTGGGACGACCCCATCTCAAGAGTGACCACTTCACTCTTGCCACTAGTAATGCGGGCTCCTTGATAGTACCAACCATAGTAATCAACAAAGCCCCATCCCATAAGAGGTATCGTGGTCATGCATGTAAGGTTGGGACGGTCGACAAATCTTAAATCTAACCCATTTTTGAAAACACATTCTCAAATTGCTCTGGCACACCACTTATTTCTCAAGTGGTCACCCACCATCTCATCATCTCCCTTGGGCATTAGTGGCACCCGACGGGGTTTTCGAAAAGTCCTTGAAATCACCTCTTTCTTGTCATCACTATGCATAAGCCCCATCCCATTTGCGTAGCATCTATTAGCAACCTAACTACTCCCACCAGCACAACCCTCATAAGCTGGTAGGGTCATGCACGATGCAAGTGTCAGCGGAGAAGTACCGGAGGCATCCCACCGAAAGGGGAACACCACAACACATGATCAAATATGATGAAAGTAAAGTGCTATATGACATGCAATAAAATGGTTTCTTATTATGGTCATGGGTTGCTTGCCTAGCTCAACAAAGTCTCCGGGGTCTTCGAAGTCTTCGGGTCCAACTTCTTCGTCAACAGCACAATCTATCGTCACGATAAAATAACAATAAAAAATAAGCAATCACACAAAACAGAGCACTCAAACTACTACCAAAAATGTCCACCTACTCTGATAAATACTAAAAGTCATACTAAAAATATTCTCTTAGGGTTTTGTTGTGAAAAAGATTTTGGAAATAACATAACAGAGGCAAAAAGGTGCCTAAATATAGGTTTTAAAATAAATTAGTACTAAAACATATTCAAACATTTTTACAAATGGCATTATTAAATTCTAGGGATTATTTTACGAATTTAGGTGGAAGAAAAATTGGCATTGGGTAAATATTTCACCCTGTGGGATTTTTGGAAATCTACAGAAAAAAGGAAAAAAAGAAAAGGCTACTGTGCCCTTTCGGGCCAGAATGCCTAGCGAAAGCCGGCCCAAGAGAGAAGCCGGCCCAGGTTGCTACTCAGATGGAGATACGGCTGTTGTCATTTATGAGCAACCCACCTCTAAGACATTGAGAGAGAACTAAACTACGAGGATACACCTAAAAACCTAGATCTCGTGTGTTTGAGCATCACCGAAGTCATTCTGTTCTAAGAGAATTGAAGACTTATTACACTTGAAGGTTGCGATCTTCAAGACAGTTAGGCATCTAGGTCAGAGCGTCCAAGAGTCATTGTGGACTGTTGGGTGACCAAGTTTGTACGGGTTTCAGATGTCTCCCCTGCAGACTTACCTGAGTGATGGGGCGATGTCTAAGTGAATTCGGCTCAAGGGGAATAAGGTGAAGACGAGGTCTTCTAAGTTCAATCTCAGCCTCCCTAACCAGATGTACAGTTGTCACGGTAACTGGAAATGGTCCAACAAATCATGTGTCTTCATCAAGCAAGTGGTTCTATCCCTCACTCTTACAATTTTGTATTGCATTGTGAAGCCATTGCTTATTTATCTTACGTGAAGACATTCAACAAAGACATTCCGTTTTATTGTTTATCTTCATACTGTATAAGTTTATCTCTGATACATCTCAACTTTCATGATGATTATGTTGTACCTATCTGAATGTCTTCGTTATTCTCCTAGCCTTGCATAAATCCTTCATTGATATCCCTACCTGATCCACAATCGATTCCGCTTTATTTGAAAACATTCATTGTTTTGAAGCTTTTGATAAAAACCTATTCACTGCCAGCTATAGTCGATAACTAGCACTTTTAGGACTGGATATTCTTTCCCTTCCACCTTGCATTCCACAACATCTACCATGCTAATTGCCCGATTACTAGTCATCACGTAAAGGAGCATAGCCTCATTGGTCGATCGGAGTCGCCAAGACGGGCGGCTCTGCCAACTACCTTTCAAGTGCTTCAAAGGCCTCATTAGCATCATCACTGCAAACAAAATTATCAGTGTTTTTCATCATCTAGTATAGCGGAATCGCCTTGTCACTAAGGCGGTTTATGAACCGGCTCAGGGCTGCAATGCGACCCGCCAGGCCCGACACATCATTGATGCATCCCGGCTTAGACAAGTAAGTGATAGCCTCAATCTTCTCCGGGTTAGCTTCGATGCCCCTCTCCGAAACCAAGAAACCTAACAGTTTTCATGCAGGTACCCCAAAAATGCACTTCGCCGGGTTAAGCATCATCTTGTACACCTGGAGATTGTCAAAAGTTAACTTTAAATCCTCAAGAAAGGTTTCCTTCTTCCTTGACTTTATCACAATGTCATAAACATAAGCATGAACATTACGTCTAATCTGCCCGTGGAGGCAGTTCTGAACACAATGCTGGTAAGTCGCCTGAGCATTGTTGAGCCCAAAAGGCATTGACACATAACAGAAACCTCCAAAGGGTGTGATAAAGGTTGTTTTCTCCTCGTCTTCCACTGCCATGTTTAACTGATGATATCCAGAATAAGAATCCAAGAAGCACAAACTCTAACAACCTGTTGTCGCATCAATGATCTAGTTAATATAGGATAGTGCAAAGGGATCAGCTGGACAAGCCTTATTGGGATCCATGTAGTCCACACACATACACCATGTGGCATTCTTTTTCAACACAAGCACCAGGTTAGCCAACCAATGAGGGTGAAAAACTTCTACAATGAACCAGGCAGCTAGGAGCCAGACCACTTCTTCTGCAATGGCCTCACACCTCTCCTCGTTAAAACGATAGAGGAATTGCTTAATTGGCTTCATCTTAAGATCCACATTAAGTTGGTTCTCAGCGAATTCTCTCAGTACACCTGGCATCTAAGAAGGTTTCCATGCAAAGATATCCTCGTTCTCATGGATAAATTCAATGAGCACGCTTTCCTATTTGGGATCCATCCCTATCCCAATAGTGAACTGCTGAGAAGAGTTGCTAGTGGTGAAGTCCACTAACTTTGTATCTTTAGGTGAGTGGAATTTGAGGAGAGGGTCCTTCTCTATAGTGGGCTTCTTGAGAGGGGTCACATTAGTCGGGTATTGGCCATATAAAACTTTAAATCATCAGCTGTGCATGTCGACTCAGCATAGGCCGCATCTCCTTCCTCGCACTCTTGAGCCAACTTTCTACTACCTCCCATAGTTATAGTGCCCTCTAGGACTAGCATCCTGAGCTTGAGGTATACATAGAAGGGGTGAGCCATAAATCGAGCATAAGTCGGCCTTCCCAATAGGGCATGATAAGGGATCTTTATCTTTACCACCTCAATGGTTAAAGGGTCGCGCCTGAAGTTAAACTCGTCCTTGAAAGGAACGTCAAGTTTAATCCGCCCAATTGGGTATTGTCGGGGCAGGATGCACTCGATCACCTATGGGGCCGTAAGCCCCTTTAAGGTTCGGCAGGGGCGAGATCATATGCACAAAGAGTGGAGATGGTGAGATAGCGTGATGATCAGGACACGAGTGTTTTACCTAGGTCTGGGTCACTGTGAAGCGTAAAACCCTACTCCTGCTTTTGGTGGACTGGTCAAAGGAACACGAAGAACACGCCGCGCTCAAGCCCGGCAAGGTTTGCCGTCGGGGGAGCTGCTACGTGACTACAAGTGTCCATAAGTCCCAATCTTTAGCTAGGCTACCTTGGGCCCCCTTTTATAGTCCAAGGGGAAACCACAATGGCGAAACAGACATTGTTTGATGATTAGATAGCTAACAGTGCCATCATACCTAACTCTAGCACTTAGGACAAAATGCCATAAATGTCGTCTATGTGGTGTGCAGGTGTGCATCCCCAGCAAGCTCCTACCACGACTCTAGCTAAGTACTGCACCGTATCTTGACACGCCTATGGACGGGTGTCAAGGGGGAATAATCTATCACCAGCATGTCGCCACGTGCTTACAAAGAGCCACTTAGCCACTTGGGAGCTCAACACCACGTTGACAAGTGATTGGTGTTGTGATGCGGTGGAGCGGTGGCTGATCTGCTCGTGCTTGCCGGGGGAATAGCTTGCCGGGTCTTCTTGAGGGTGTGAGCGCCTCGGTCCCGGGCAGGCACCAGGGACATGCTTGGCATGCTTCGGATCCATCCTGGGCTGTAGCATTGATATTGCCGGCATTACTTGGCCTGTTATAGGTTGCTCTTGCTAGAGTCTTGGTCTTGGTTGCTTGCTTGGTTTGCATCTGTGTTGATGGGTTCTCCTACTACTACCTGTGCATGTCCTAGTGCAGTGGGTATCCATGTCCTAGTGCACCGGCAGGAGCCCCCAGGTCTAGCCCACATGCACTCGCCCAGCGCCGTTGGGTCAGGCCCAAAATTCATACACAGGAACGCAATGTGAGGAAGTAACAACCAATTTACTAGTCAGCACTGACCCACTACCTCAGTCCGTTTCCGCCACGCGCACCGCATGCATTGCGGGAAGTCTACGGTGGGCGCTCGTGACTTAAAGACCTGACCATGACAGAAAGTCCAGCGCCATGGGCTAGAGAAATGGGGATGTTACCTGTTTGCTTGTGATGGTGGGTAGTGGAATTGGCGGAGACGGGCGACGGCCTTTGGAGTGGAAGAGAGCCAACCCCCGTGCCCTCAACCGTAAATTGAGGGGTCATGAGGGCCGATGCTCATCCATCTCTTACTCCTCTTTCTCCCGAGATCGTAGAGCTCACCCTTCTTCTCCTGTATTTTGTAGCATACGTCACCACCATGCCCAGGGGTCGAGGATGTCCCCTAGCTTCCACCGCTACAATGAGGGCCTCCCATCGGGATCATGCTGCTGCTTCAGCCATGGAGGTGGAGGGTGGTTTTAGCGAGCGTGGTGGAAGTGTCGGAAGGGGGGAGGCTGACGTGGGGCCCGTGGCCGGGGAAGGCGGAGCGCTGCTCCCCCTCCTCCTCCACCATATTTCCCTCCTCCGGTGGAGGGGCACACCAAAGGTACGATGTTGTAGTTCATCGTTAGGCTGCGCGGCCCTCCCCATAGTCGCTTGCGTATCCCTCGACCTTTCGCAAGGGTGATGGAGGTCGACAGGACACATGCGATATGGTTGCAGGTAGACGTCAAGTTCCCGGAGCCTCGGATCATGTTCCTTAGGCACAGGTTGAAAACCTTTGCACGTGCCCACAACTTCATGGGTGGGCATGTCCTCAGCTTCAAGTTGGTGGAGGCCGACCCGCTCTCCCTCAAGATTTACGGGTATTTGGGCGCTCGTCTTGGCTGCTACAAGGAGAGCTCGAGAGATGTTGAAAGCTCCTCCTCGAGCGATAGCGACGAGGAGAACAGTATTGGTGAAGACAGCAATAGGGAGCCTCGAGCCGTCAAGTTGGAGTACGCCAACTCGGGCTCAAGCTGACCACCGGTCGCACCATCACCATCATCTAGATTCCCACGGTAGAGAGATTTTCCAGGGGTTCTTGACTTTGGCACCGCCTTCTCCCCTTGCTGGATCCTGGCAGGCTCGTTGACTTCGGCTTCATCTTCACTTCCGGTGGACCTGCCGTCCACGCAATTCTGGTCCTGACGGGGTCAAGCTGGGCTTCTGCTGGGGCTCTCCTTTTGTCCTTTTCCCCTTTAGTATCTTGTTTCTAGGGGATAAAGTCAAATAAAGGGCTATTAAAGAGGCGCCTTCTAATGTAACCTTTATCCATTTTGTACTGGAAATGAATGAAAGAATGTTATTTCTCTTCCTTAAGTACTATCCTTTTCACCCTTTGTTTCAACTGTGTTTGTATGTTTGTCCTTGCCGCACAGAACTGCTTGTTGGATCACTATCAACCATGAGCGCCAAAGGGGGAGCACGCCCCAGGCAGCAGGATGGTATCGTTTCCAGGCAGGGCTCCTTGTTGGTATCGCCATGGTCCCCAAAAGCTGATGAGTATAAGGAGCTAGGGGATGGCTCGTCCCGGCATGGGTTTTCACCACATGGACGACTCCATCGCACACAGCTAAAAGCAAGTCAAGAGTTTCCTTTAAGGGATCAAATCAACATAGAACTCGAGATATCTGATCAAACTTATCTTTTCCAGGGAGTATCCTTTTCTAGAGTATGTTGTGTCGTCGTCCTCATTCCTTCACCCTCCTCCTATGTTTTCCTGGCGGAAAACCACGTGGGGTGGGAAGCCTCTATCCCCAAAGGGAGAATGCGACAACAAGGATTATAAGCTCAACAAGTACTATAGAAGATATCTATAGCTTGAAAGCGATAACATTACAATCATAAAAAAAATCGTAGTAAACATGCCATGCGATGATATGATGGAATGCCTAGATTTATTATTGTTGCTCAGGGTTTGTGCCTGGCTTTGTACAAAGGGTTACATGCAACTTCGGCAAGGTTTTTACAAAAGGTGGCTACCGGGGACTAAGACCGACAGCCGCGCCTCACGGGTAGAACTTACGAAGATGCTCAATATTCCATGAGGTAAGCACCCTGGTGCCATCTTCGGTCTCCAGACGGACAGCGCCAGGTCTGGTGACTCATGCTACCTGGTAAGGGCCTTTCCACTTTGGTGTCAACTTGTTGGTACCCTTGGCAGATAGAACGTGCCTATAGACAAGGTTGCATTCCTCAAGGCTCTAGGCGTGGAGCCTGCGGCTATGGTAGCGGCATAGGGCTTGCTGGTAACGTGTAGGACGCACAGCGGACCGGACACGATCTTCCTCCAGAAGCATGGCATCATCACGTCGTAGCTGCTCTTGCTCTACTTCGTCGTCGGCAAGTACTCGAGCTAAGTTCCATGGGGAGCACTGCTTCCGCCCCATACACTAGGTAGAAGGGCGGTTGGCCGATGGCTCGACTCGTTGTCGTTTTGAGGGAACAAAGAACCACCATCGTCTCATCTATCCAGCGCTTGCCTCTATTCCGCAGCCTATCGAAAGTCCTTGTCTTGAGCCCTCACATCACTTCAGCATTCATCCTCTTGACTTGCCCATTACTTCTTGGATGGGCAATGGAACTGAAGGAGTCATTGCTTCCAAGACTTCGGATGTCTTGCATGAAGGCGTGACTCATGAACTGGGTGCTGTTGTGAGTGATCACTTTGTTGGGCACTCCAAAATGGAACACCAATCCTTTCATTAACTTCATAGCTGACTACGCGATAACCTTGCTCGCTGGCTCCACCTCAGGCCACTTAGTGAACTTGTCAATTGCCTCGAACAAGAACTCAAAGCCCTCGACAATGCGGGGAAAGGGGCCCAAGATATCGAGCCCCCAGACCGAGAATGGCCAAGACAAATGGATCGTCTAAAGAGCTTGCGGTGGTTGATGGATATTCTTGGAATGGAACTGACAGGCTTCACACTTGGTGACCAACTCAGTTGCATCTTGGAGGGCAGTGGGACAATAGAAACCGTGCTAGAAGGCTTTTACAAAAAGAGCCCTTGATCCAATGTGCGAGCCACATACTCCTCCGTGAATCTCTGCCAACAGCTTCAGTCCATCCCCCTAGCAGATGCACCTCAATTTCATACAGTTTGGTCATCTTCTGTACAAGGTCTCAACGACAAACAGGTACATACTTGACTGACGGGCTACTTTTTTGGCTTCTTCTTGCTCTTTGGGGAGTTCTTCTGTTTGAAGGAAATGGATTATATGTTGTCCCCAGGTTGGAGCATGCAGATCGACAACAACAACTAAAGGCGTCTCGTTGCTTGTGGGAGCGCTTGCCTCGACTACATGAACCTGGGGCTCTGCAGGAGGGAGCTACTCACCAAGCGAAGCAGAACCTCCCCTGGCAGCCTCTCTACCAGCGGCTTCGGGAAGCTCTACTGGGAAATTCTTGCCGGAGTTCAACTTTCTCCTTTTCTTGGCCATCGTAGATGGGGATACTGATGGTTGACTGAGGCGGAGGATAAAAGTCCCTGGTTCCATAGGAAGCTTCTAGGCGGCGCACTTCGATAGATGATCAGCGATGCTATTTTCCGCTCATGGCACATGTTCTGCTTGCAATCCATCAAAGTGCTCCTCGAGTTTCCTCACTTCCTCTACGTACGCTTCCATCAGCGGTCTCTAATAATCTTTGTTGATTTGCTTCACCATGAGCTGAGAATCCCCCTTGATGATCAGTTTCTTGATTCCTAACTCCATCGTGATTCTGAGTCCGATAAGGTGCCCCTCATACTCAGCGGTGTTATTGGTGTCCTCCTCCAGGGAAAGTGCATCTGAACAACATACTTGAGGTGTTCTCTAGTCGGGGTGACGAGGAGCACGCCTGCTCCGATGCCCTAGAGTGAGAAAGCACCGTCAATGTACATGATCCAATCCTTGGGCGCCTCCTTGCTGGGGAGAATTGTCTCTGGAACCTCTTCATCGGGCGTGGTTGTCCATTCTGTGATGAACTCCGCCAATGTGATGCTCTGAATTGTGGAAGTGCTCTCATACTTCAATCCAAAACTCGATAGATCTAATGCCCACTCAATTGTCCTGCCAGTGACTTTCGGGTTCCTCAATATACGTTGTAGAAGAAAATGAGTGACAACTGTGATCTCATGGGCTTGGAAGTAGTGGTGCAATTTCCTCGAGGCCATGATGAGGCCGAAGATCAGATTTTGTACTCCAGAGTACCTTGATCTATCCCCTGCAATAGGGAGCTGATAAAGTACACGGGGCGCTGAACCACTTTCTTCTTTGCTACTTCCTTAGTACTACCTTCGCTTGCTGGCTGAGGTTCCCCTTGCTCTGTATTGGGTTCTGCCATGGATGCTTTGGTCT
This sequence comes from Hordeum marinum, assembly GCA_022496015.1. Classification (NCBI taxonomy): domain Eukaryota; kingdom Viridiplantae; phylum Streptophyta; class Magnoliopsida; order Poales; family Poaceae; genus Hordeum; species Hordeum marinum. Next base: position 246,019,454 of record CM039675.1, on the reverse strand, counting down.
TGTCCCTGATAGCATCAGCCACAGCAGCTCCATCTTCATCCAATTCTCGCTGCGTCACCAGCGCTGCACTAATCACTTGTTTCGTTGTCGCCAAGTATAGCAGCAATGGTTCTTGCAGTTTTAGGATCGACCATGGTAGGAGCGGAGGGAAGGTAAGCTTTCAGATCCTACAGTGCAGCCTCTGCTTCAGGGGTCCACTTCATCGGGCCTACCTTTTTCAGGATCTTAAAGAACGACAGGGCACGTTCAGCGGATTTGGAGATGAATCTGCTCAACGCAGCAACACATGCGGTCAAACGTCTGATGTCCTTGATGGTCTTGGGTGCTTGTATCTTCTCAATTGCCTTGATCTTGTCGGGATTGGCTTCTATTTCTCGCTGAGATACAAAGAACCCAAGCAGCTTGCCGGAGGGGCCGCCAAACACACACTTCTCAGGGTTGAGCTTCAAGTTGATCTTGCGCAGGTTTGCAAAGGTTTCTTACAAGTATTTTATGAGAGTCGCTTCGTCCTTGGTTTTGACTACTATGTCATCTCGGCATGCTTCCACGTTTGTATGCAACTGAGGTCCAAATCCAATCTGCCAGGCTCTAGCAAAGGTAGACCTGGCGCTCTTTAACCCGAAAGGCATACACACAAAGTATTATGTGCCGATTTATGAACGCTGTCTATTCCTCGTCTTCCTTAGTCATGAATATCTAGTGCTATCCAGAGTAGGCATCCAAGAAGGAGAGCAAGTCACACCCGAAAGTGGAATCAACAATCTGATCGATGCACGACAAGGGGAAAGGGTCCTTCGGGCATGCTTTGTTCAAGTCAGTGAAATCTATGCAGAGCCTCCATTTCCCATTCGCCTTAAGCACCACTACCAGTTTGGCTAACCAAGTTGGATGCAACACTCCTCTAACCAAACCAACTGCTTCAAGTTTCTTGATCTCCTTGGCAATGAAATATTGCCGCTCTAAGGCTTGCTTCCTGACTTTTTGCTTGACGGGTTTGGCATGAGGGCAGACGGCAAGGTGGTGCTCAATTACCTCCCTCGAAACACCGGGGATGTCATATGGTTGCCAAGCAAACACATCGACATTTGCTCGCAAGAAGGCAACGAGCATGCTTTCCTATTTGTCAGTAAGGATGGCATTGATGGTGAACGTACCACTAGTGTCATCTAGCCTTGTTGGGACCTTCTTTGTCTCAGGATATGTGACCTTGGACTTCTTGCTAGTGGAACTCTCCGGTAGGTCATCGTTAGGTGTTGGGCACTCCGAAGAGGCGTGCTTCCCGAAGTCCTTGCCGGCCTTCGCACCAGATTTCTTTGCTTTCTTTGAATCCTTGGCGGGAGCTAGGATTTATGCTGCTTCAGTTGATACCACGTCTTGATACATCTTGTCCACGCATATGACTACGTCCTTCTTGTCAAATGGGATGGAGATGATTCCAATGGGTCCTGGCATCTTCAAGGTGTCGTAAGTGTAGTGGGACGCTGCCATGAATCTTGCCAGAGCTGTGTGACCGAGAATTCCATTGTAGGGTAGGGGAAAGTTAACCACGTCGAATACCACCTTCTCGGCCCGGTAGTTCAGCTCCCCACCAACATCACAGGCAAAGTGATCTTTCCCTTGGGGTCGGCTCCTGCCGGGGTTGACACCTTGGAATGTACCCATAGCCTTGAGCTGTCCGTTAGGGATTTGCAGCCTTTCAACCACCTTAGGGGAAATCAAGTTCAATCGATCCCCGTTGTAAACTAACATCTTGGTGAATTTGAGGTCGTGGATGGTCAGGGAGACCAACAACTGTAAGCATCCGACCGCAGTAGTGCGATCAGTATGATCCTCTTCATCAAAGACGATAGGCGTGCGGGACCACCTAAGTGGTTTCATGGACTCTACGGCTGGTTCCACAATGTTGGCCTCATGTGCCCACTGCTTGAGCTGGCGGTGAGAGGAATGCAAGGATGCACCCCGTCAACACACATGGCTTGAGTTGCCTTCTGGAATTCTCGATCACTTGAATCCTCCTCGTCATCCTCATTCTCACTCATGTCATCTGCTTCTTTCTTCTCACGGCATGTGGATGGCTTTCTTTCTGCTCCGGGGTCTTCCCAGGGCGGTCTCCTATGCCGCCACAACCCTTCCCGGCAACATTGTCTTGGCTCTTCTCCTTGGTGCGCTTCTCGTACTCAGCCATCTTTTTCTTAGCAAGTTACTCGAATTGGCGGCTTTCTTGGAGATCATGGACCTTGGTGTGATGGATTTTGCAGTACGGCCCGTTAGATTTTCCTGTTTCCTCTACGGCAACGGCTTCCCGGTAATCAGCAAACATGATAGCTCCCTTGCCAAGGGTCTCTGCCTTAGCCTTCTTGCCTGCGCTGAGATCACCAGAGCTCTCAACGACCAAAATTGCTTTTCCTTTGCGCTTCTTATTGCATTTTCGGCTCTTGTCCTTCTAGCTAGGGGCATCACCAACATCATCTGAGTCGACTTTGACGCCAGCCTCCTATCCACGTAATCGCCTTCCTTCCTAAGCCCGAGCACACTTATCCGCCAATGTGTACATCTCATTGACTGTCTTGGGGAGTTTGACATTCATCTTGGCCCGCATCCTCCTACTTCGTACGTTCGAGTGGAACGCGGCAATCACAGCTATGGGGTGTATCTCTCGAATGTTGCGGTGCACTCGATTGAATCTCTGGATATACTTCTGCAAAATCTCTCCCTCCTTCTATGGAAGGACTTGCAAGTCGTTGGGCTGTCAAGGCTCCTGGTGGCCACCTATGAAGGAGCCGACAACCTCGTTGCACAGGCCAGCCCATGACGAAATGGAGTTCTCCGGCAGGTGCATCAGCCATGATCTCACGTTTGGCTTTAGTGCCAAAGGGAAATAGTTGCTGATCACCTTCACATCTCTACCTACGGCAGATTGAACGGCTATCATGTAGATGGCTAGGAATTTTGCCGGATTCAATTTTCTGTCATACTTCTCTGTCAGCTCTGGCTCGAAAGCTCGGGTCGATGGCCAGCGGACCTACGCAGCTCACGAGTGACGGCAGGGTACCCAACCTCATAAGGCAGATACCCACTAGCACTGGGCGCGGGGTCACCGGCACCTCAGCCATTGCGCTTCTCACACAGGCAGTGTGCTTCCTGACGCCGCTCTATGGTGATGTGCGCTTCTTCCTTTCGTCAATCCTCCAGGACACGTCTCTGGTCCCGGCGATCATGCCGGCCGTACAAAGCCATAGATGCCTCATCGAGCTTGTCAGCATTTTAAGTCCGCTGTGGCTGCCTCTGGGCCTATTGTTGTGGAGGGGACTTCATCATGGGTGTGGCCCTGTCGACACGATTGCCATCCCGGGACACCATCGATGTCCGCGTGGGTCACGATGCTAGGACTTGTTGGCTTCGACGAAGGAGATCAAACTCTGGATCGTAACTCTCCACTCGCCCATCTTGATAGCCGCCGGCGAGAAGTTTAGTAGCAGCTAGACTCACGCCATTACTTCCACTGTTGTATCCGGCATGGCAAAGGAGGTGGACCGCGACATCGCCCGGCTCCTAGTGGAACTAGGATAGCCATTGCCACGTTCCTGCCGACATGTGCCGCTCGTCGGGGCAGTCTGACATGGAGGAGGCTAGGCCCGTGGTTTTTTGGCCCCGCTCGACACTTCGTCTTGTTATGAACAAGGCGTGCACCCAGCGGTTGTGCTGCTGACGGGCGTAGCCAAGGGGTCATGGCTCGCTCCAGATTGTGCGCCATTGTGGCAGCCACGTCCATCGGCGCGGCGGGTAGGTGGAGATTGGTCGTTTCCTCCACCTACGGCACCGGGATCATGCTCACCAGGTTGTTGTTCTTGTTGATCCTCTCCGGAGTTCCCCGCCCCAACTTTGGTGTCGTGGGAACGAACACCTATGGGATAAAGGGGATCCCTTTCGGTTCGACGGGGGGCAGGTTCATACAAAGAGTTGGTCTGATGAAAAGCACGCAGGGATTTTTACCCAGGTTTGGGCCGCGCGGATGCGTAAAACCCTACTCCTGCTTGGTGGTATTGAGAGTGTTGTTAGGGTTCTTGCTACAGGGACGCCACAGGCAAACTGCCCTGCGTGAGCTAGAAAGTCCCAAAAGTCAAAAAAGTCCTCTACCGTATTGCCCTGGGGCTCCTTTTAGACTCCGAATGGGACCCCAACAGTGGCTTACAGTGCGTACACGGTGTGTACAAGGCTACAGCTCTATCATACCTAACACTGGCGGAGTAGGACAGGCACATTTAATGCATCGTCAGGCATCTCTGTCCATCAGTGGGACGGGATGGGAGCCCGTCCCATCAGCACCACTTAACCCCCTTCGACATTGACGCCGCGACACGCGTCCGGGTAGATCGACACCTGGCATGTGCGCTGGCGGAGTTTTGTCGGGGGTTCGCCTTGCCGGTGCTTGTCTTGCTGGGGCCTTGCTCTGTCTGGAGGTTCAATAGCCCTCCCGGCAAGGCCTTGCCGGTGGTCTTGATTCTCTTGCGCTGGTATCTAGCAAGTCCCGGTTGGGCCTTGCTGCCAGGGTGGCTACTACTACCCATGCACGAGTAAGGGGCACTAGAGAGCCGAAAACTCTAGTGCACCGACAGGAGCTCCCGGGCCTGGGCCACACACGTCGCGAGGCACTGTTGGGCTAGTCCCAATTAGTGCACGGGCACGTGTGGTAGGATCTTGCGGTTGTGATCATTGTGCTCGCTGCGCTTCCCCACAATGTCCATTGAATGTGGGACGTGGGATACGCGCGCAGCGCAGCCTTCTAATTTTTAATTACCGCATCAGGTCATTTCTCCTTGCGTGCCGCATGCATAGCGGAGAGCCAGCAACGGGCGCCCGTGATTTAAAGTCCCTGGGAAAAGCAGTAACTACTCCACCATGGATTCGGGCGACAGGACGGTTGTTGTTCGCCCCGTGACCGAGGGCGCCACTATTGGACGAGGTGGGCGGCATCCTTTGGAGTGGGGGAGAGCCATCCCTCACGCTTCCCCCTATAAATTGGGGGATAGCGAGGGCGATGCTCATCCAGCTTTCTCCCATCTTCCGAGAGCGAACCTCGTTATTTCACCCTCCCACGCCTTCGCAGCTTTCGGGTATCGCCTGCCCCTAGCTATGAACAGGGGGCGGGAGCGACCACCGTCCTTCGCTCGGAGGAGGAGCTCTCGTCAGGATCATGCCTCTGCTTCACCATGGAGGTGGAGGGTGGATCGAGCTCACGCGGCAAAAGAGGTGTGAGGGGTCGCGGCCGCCATGGAGGCCGAGGCTGGGAGAGGCGAAGCGCTGCTCCATCCCCTCCTTCGACGCCTACCCTCTCCACTGAGGAGACCCACGCCGAGGGGACGGCGCTGGATTTCATCCTCGAGCTGTCCGATCCCCTCAGGAGCCATCTGCGCCTTCCTCACTTCTTTGCCAAGGCAATGGAGGATGACGAGCCGCCCGTCCTGTGGGTGCGAGCGCACGGTTGTTGCAATGGCATGACGCTGGTGGACGTTGAATATCCGGCGAGCCGCATCATGTTCCTCAGGCGCGGCTGGAAGATCTTCGCTCATGCCCACAACCTCCATGAAGGGCATGTCCTTCGTTTCAAAATGAAGAAGGCCAATCTGCTCTCCATCAAGATTTATGGGTGCTCAGGCGTCCGTCTCAGCTGCTGCGAAGAGAGCTCGAGCAGTGCCGAAAGCCTGTCCTCGGGCAAGAGCGATGAGGAGTACAAGGGCGATGACAACGGTGAAAAGTCCGATCTTTGAGCGGCCAAATCGGAGACCGAGGATTCAATCTCGGACTAACCGTCGGTTGCACCATCACTAGCCTCATGCCTCTCCCCCTCCTAGCAAGATGTCCTTGATGGGTGCTTCAGTACCGGGCGTTACCTCATCTTCCAGTTGGATCTTCTGGCTAGGTCTTTCGGTAGGCCCGTGGGCTTCGACTTCCGGGGTCCTTCCCCCTTTTCTCCTGTGCCGGCACTCTCCTCGGTGCAATGCTGGCCCAAGAGGGGCCAGGTTCTTGCCTTCCCATCTGGCAGCCCTGCTCCTCCGTGCAGTGCTGGTCTAGAGGGGTCAGTCCGGGCTTCTCCCGGGGGCCTATCGCCATCTTTTTCTTCTTGTATCCCGCCTCCCCTTTCCATCCTTTTCTTCTTGTAATCTCCCCTAGGGGAGAAAGTCAAATAAATATGTACTTAGGAAAAAAGCGATATCTTATGTAAATTTCAACCTATTTTGAATGACTGTGTATTATCTTCCTTGTTAGACCATTTCTGTGCATGGAACTTTTCCTGTGCCTTCTCGGAAGGATCTTGTCGGCGTGCGTAGCCCTGCCGCGAGCGCTTTGAGGAACGGGTCCTTAGTAGCCTGCTGGCGGTGCTACTGCCGACAAGACACCTTGGCGTCCTCGGTATAGTCGTTCAAGGTGTTGGTCTCACTCGAAACAGAATAAAGGCGCGAGTGTTGTCACTTGAGTCATTGAGCGGACTCAAAACGAAACAAGGAGCAAGGGCGCAACCACTTAAGTCGTCGAGCGGTTCCAAACATGGTGAGGGCACAGCCAATCGCGACAAGGTTTCCGTGCGTGCAGGTTTTCCGTACAGAAGCCGAAATCGCACAAGGAAAATAACTCTATGGCAAGGATTCATTTGGGGTTTCTGCAACTTATCTTTGTGTTGTCGTGCTTCCTCCAGCAAGTTGTTTTTGAGATGTCACTCATAGGTATCCGTACCACCATTACCCCCTCGGCAAAGCTGCACGCGAGGTGACCTTCCGTCCTTTGAGAAAAAGAAAGAAGATAAAATATGGATATGGTACCTTGGCGGTCCATTATCCCTTGCCGGGATTAAGTGCAATGCAACACCTCAGACAAACAAGCACATAAGTAAACATGAGAATCAATCGGGATTGCAGAACACTTATCTTTAATCACATAGGGTCTGAGCCTAGCTTTATACCAAGGATTACATGCTTCAGCAGCAAGACTTGTACAAAAGGTGGTTGTCGGGAGGCCCGGCAACTGCGCCTCATGGGTAGAACTTGTGAAGGTGTTCGATATTCCAGGAGCTGCTCACTGGGATACCACCTTCGGTCTCCAGGCAGACTGCGCCAGGCCTGGTGACTCGTACTACCTGGTAAGGGCCTTCCCACTTTGGTGTCAACTTGTTGGAATTTTTGGCGGACTGAACCCACCGAATAAAAAATTCGCCTTCCTCAAGGCTTTTGGCATTAACTTTGTGGCTATGGTAGCGGCGCAAAGTTTGTTGGTAGCATGCAGCTCTCACAGCAGCCTAAAGACGGTCTTCCTCGAGGAGCATTGCATCGTCTTGATGCAACTACTCTTGCTCGAGCTCATCATAAGCGAGCACTCGAGGCGACCCGTATATGAGTTCCGTGGGGAGAACTGCCTCCGCCCCGTAGACGAGGGAGAAGGGTGTCTAGTCGGTAGCTCGATTTGGTGTCATTCTAATTTACCAAAGAACCACCGGCAACTCATCAATCCACCGCTTTCCGCACTTGTGCAGCCTGTCAAAAGCTCTTGTCTTGAGGCCTCGCAGCACTTCAGCATTAGCTCTCTCCGCTTCATCATTGCTCCTCGGGTGGGCAATGGACAAAAAACCATTTCTGCTACCAAGGTCTTGGACATACTGCGTGAAGGTGCGGCTTGTGAACTGTGTGCCGTTGTCGGTGATGATCCTGTTGGGAACGCCAAAGTGATAGACTAGTCCCTTGAAGAACTTGACGACTGATTGTGCTGTCACCTTCCTCACTGTTTCCACTTCTGGCCACTTTGTGAACTTGTCGATTGCAACATACAAGTACTCAAAGCCCCTGATAGCATGGGGAAAGGGGCCCAAGATGTCAAGCCCCTAGACCGAAAATGGCCAGGAGAGAGGGATCGTTTGGAGTGCTTGAGCTGGTTGATGTAATCTCTTCGAATGAAACTGGCATGCCTCACACTTGCATCCTGGAGGGTGGTGTGCCAAATGAAGCCTTGTCGGAAAGCCTTTCCAGCAAGGGCTCTCGACCCTATGTGGGAGCCACATATGCCTCCATGTATGTGTGCTAACAGCTCCAGTCCATCTTCCTGGGAAATGCATTTGAGTTTCAGACAATTCAGCCTCTTTCTGTACAGGACGTTGTCCATGAACTGGTACATATTAGACCATCGGGCTGCTTTCTCTGCTTCTTCTTGTTTCTCGGGAAGTTCTCCTGTCTAAAGGAAACGGACGATGTGTTGTGCCCATGCTAGAGCATGGTGCTCGACAGCAAGGACTAAAGGCATATCCTCTGCCGGGGTAGCGTTCGCATTAACGGCAAGGGCCCGAGGGCCCAGCGGAGCCTGCTGCATCTCGGCAAGCCTAGCAGGAGCGTGCACTTCCACGGCAAGAGGCGAGGGCTCTGCCGGAGCACAATACTCACCGACAAGTCTGTCGCTCCCTCTAGCAACCTTCTTGCCGGCAACTTCTAGGAGCTCTGCCCGGGAATACTTGCTGGAACTTAACTTCCTTCTCTTCTCTTGTCAAGTTGATGGTGTCATGGACGGTTGAGTTAGTTGGCGCATGAAAGTGCCTGGTTCCACAGGCAACTTAAGGGCAGCACACTTTGACAGGCCATCGGCAATGCTGTTCTCTGCACGTGGAACATGCTCCATTTGTAGGCCGTCAAAACGTTCTTCCAACTTCCTCAGTTCATCTACATAAGCTTCCATCAACGGGCTCTGGTAATGTTTTTTAATTGCCTGACAACAAGTTAGAATCACCTCTGACAATAAGTTTCCTGATCCCAAGGTTTGCCGCAATCCTGAGAATGGCAAGCAGTCCTTCGTACTCAACGGTATTGTTTGTTGATCTCTCCTGGGGAAAGTGCATCTAAACCACGTATCTGAGGTGCTCTCCAGTGGGTGTGACAATCAGCACTTCGGCACCGGCGCCTTGTACCAAGAAAGCTCCATCAAAATACATGATCCATTCTCGATCGGTTTCCTCGCCGGGGAGAGTTGATTCTGGAACTTCTTCATCGGGCGTTGGGGTCAACTCTGCAATGAACTCCGCCAAGGCCCTGCTCTGAATGGTCGAAGTGCTTTCAAACTTGAGAACCAAACTTGATAGTTCCAAAGCCCACTCCACAATCCTGCCGGTAACTTCTGGGTTCTGCAAGATCCGCTATAGCGAGAAGCGGGTGACAACAGTGATCTCATGTGCTTGGAAGTAATGGCGCAACTTCCTCGAGGCCATAAGAAGGCCAAAGAGCAATTTTTCCATGCTAGAATATCTTGATCGAGCCCCCTGCATCAAGGAACTGACAAAATAGACTGGTCGCTGCACCACCTTCTTCTTCTGAATTGTTTCCTTCAACTGCGCAGATCCTTCTTTGTCGGCACCACACTCTGCCAGGGAATGCCTCGGCTTGTCGCTTGGTGATCCCGCTGTTGCCGCTGCTTCATCATCAACCTCCGTTTCAGCCACTAGCACAACACTCACCACTTGATTTGTTGCTGCTAGATATAGCAGCAACGGCTCTTGTGGTTTTGGTGCAACTAGGACTGGCGGAGAGGAGAGGTACTTCTTCAAATCCTGTAGTGTTGACTCTGCCTCCGGGGTCCATTTCATTGGACCCGCTTTGTTCAAGATTCTGAAGAAAGGCAAGGCGTGCTCAACAGATTTTGAACTGAACCTACTCAGAGCAGCAACACAACCGGCAAGACATCGCACATCTTTGACATATCTTGCTGTTCAATTTGCTCAATCGCTTTGATCTTGTCTGGATTTGCTTCGATTCCTTGTTTAGATACAAAGAACCTGAGAAGCTTGCCAGATGGGATGCCGAACACACACTTCTTAGGGTTCAGCTTCATGTTGATCTTGCATAGCTTTGCAAATGTTTCTTGTAGGTTTGATATGAGTGTATCCGTGTCCTTGGTTTTGAACACTGTGTCATCCATATAAGCCTCCATATTTCTATGTAGCTGGGGTTCAAAACCAATCTGTGTTGGTCTTGCAAATGTAGAATCCGCATTTTCAACCCCGAAAGGCATACACAAAAAGCAATACGTACCACATGGGGTGATAAATGCGGTCTTTTCCTCGTCTTCCTTGGCTATGAAAATCTAATGATAACCGGAGTAGGTGTCAAGGAAATACAACAAGTCACAACCGGCAGTGGAGTCAATAACTTGGTCGATGCGCGACAAGGGAAAAGGATCTTTTGGGGCAGGCCTTGTTGATGTCTGTGAAATCGATGGACAACCTCCATTTCCCATTCGCCTTGCACACTACGACCAGGTTGGCCAACCATGTCGGATGTAGTACTTCTATGATCAAGCTAGTTGCTTCTAATTTCTTGATCTCTTTGGCAATAAACTGTTGCTGCTCCAAAGCTTGCTTCCGGACCTTCTGCTTGACGGGCCGCGCATGTGGGCAGACGGCAAGGTGGTGCTCAATCACCTTCCTGGGAACACCGGGGATATCATATGGTTGCCATGCAAACACATCGACATTTGCCCGCAGGAAGGTGACGAGCGTGCTTTCCTATTTGTCGTCAAGGGTGGAACTTATGGTGAAAGTTCCTCCCATACCGTCCTCCTTGGCGGGCACCTTCTTGGTCTCTGGTGGAGCATCCTTGGACCTTTTTCTCTTGCCAGTGGAGCTCTCTGGTATATCGTTAACAGGAGTGCAACACTCCGAGGATGTGTGCTTGCCGGAATGTGTGCCAGAGGCCTTGTCGGTCTTCTTCCCCCCGGGAGCTTCAGCGGTAGGAGAAAGTGCCTTGGCGGCAGGTGTTGCAACTATACCCCAGTAGAGTTGGTCGGTGCAAATAAGTGCGCTTTTCTTGTCGGAGTTGATGGTGATGACGCTCATTGGCCCGGGCATTTTTAGCATGTTGTAAGCAAAATGGGTGGCCGCCATGAACTTCGCCAGTTCCAGGCGACCAAGGATGCTGTTGTACGGCAACGAGATCTTGGCGACGTCGAAAACGATCTTCTCCGTTCTTAAATTGATCTCACTACCAAATGTTACCGGTAGCGTGACCTTGCCCTTCGGCTGAGTCCTTCCCGAGTTGACCCCTTGGAACGCGCCTGTCGGCTCGAGATCTTCGTCAGGAATTTACAGCCTCTGAATGACATCAGGTGAGATCAGGTTCAGGCTAACCCCACTATCGACTAACATCTTCGTCACCTTGAGGTTGCGGATGTTGGTGAAACCAACAACAGCAAGCACCCGACTGTAGTTTTGCGATCAGGGTTATCCTTGGCATCGAACATGATAGGAGTGTTGGACCACTTCAGAGGCCTCTATGCACCGATAGATGGCTCTATCACATTAACCTCGCACGCCCACTATTTTAATTGGCGGTGAGAGGAATGCGATGAGGCACCTCTCTCTATGCACATCATCTCTGTTGCCTTCTAAAAATCATGCTCACTGGACTCGTTGTCTTCTTCGACATCACCATCATCTCCCTCTTGCTTGTCGCGGCCACGGGCTGGCCGGTCTTTTTGTTGCTTGGGCTTGCCGCGACGACCTCCTCGGCCGAAACGCTTCTTGCCGGACCCCTCGGCACCATCCTGGCCTTTCTCCTTGTCTCACCTCTCGTACTCGGACTTTTTATTCTCGGCAAGCTACTCAACTAGCCGACGGTCTTGGAGATCATGGACCTTGGTGCGATGGATCTTGCAATACGGCTTGTCGGAGCCTTCTGGCTTGTCGGCAGCCGCCAGGGCATGGCAGAAGGCGCACCCGGAAACATCGTTGTCGGGTCAGCAACCTTGCCCTTCTTGGCGGCGCCGGGGTTGCCAGATCCCTCGACGGCAAGTATGGTCTTGGCATTGCGCTTCTTGTTACATCGCCAGCCCTTCCTTGTCGGGGTAGCGGTGTCTTCATCTTCGGAGTCGACCCCTGCGTCGGCGTCTTTGCTGGGGAGTATCCTCCTTTCCTCGGCCCTAGCACATTTGTCCGCCAAAGAATAAAGCTCGGAGACATCCCTGACTTTGTTCATCGCCAGCTCTTCCCACATCTTGTGGTTGCGCACGTTCTAATGGAACGCGCTGATAACAGTGGCAGGATGAACGTGGGGGATGTTGTGATGCACGAGGTTGAACCTTTGGATGTATTTGCGTAAAGTTTCACCCTCCTTCTGAGGGATGATGTGTAGATCACTTTCTTGGCCAGGAGGCGACGGACCCCTCTGGTAAGTGCATCAACCACGACCTGACATTGAGCATAAGCACCAACGAGAAGTAGGTGGTGAGTATATTGTCGTCAAGACCCCCGGCTGCCTGCACCACAATGGTGTAGATGCTGAGGAACTCCGATGGATGAGTCTTGCCGTCATACTTCTCTAGGACTTCTAGCTTAAACGTGCGGGACTTGGGCCATTGGACTTGCCCAGCTCACGAGTAAACGCTGGACAACCCACCTCGTAAGGTAGGCCGATAGGATACCCTAGCATAGACTTGTCTAAAGTGGGTCCTGTGTGCTTATCAAATTGGAGGCACGCTTCCTGCCACCGCTTGATTGCAGTTCGAGCATGTTCCTTGTCACGTTCTCAAAGAACTTGATGCTGATCATGACACGTCCGTGGGTCAGACTACGACGTCGAGTAGCCAGCGTAAGCATCGGTCCGTCGAGTCGGTGATCAGTGTCATTGTTGTGGAGGAGAGAGCGTCGAAGTCATGCCACCTCCGGCCCTCTCACCACTAGCATGAGCCGGCTCGGTGGACCGAAACTTATCTGCGAGGCTGAGGAGGCTCTGAATGGTGGCTCTCCATTCATCGAGCTTCTCCTCAGTTGGAGGGAAGTTTAGGAGCAGCTATGTCCACGCCATCTCTTCCTCCGACTCCGGCAAGGAACGCGAGGTGCTCTGACTCCTAACCGTGTTAGAAGGAGCACCGCCGCGGTCCCGCATCAGCATGCCCCTCCCGCTTGTGTGTTGGTGAGCGTCTTGGTCCCGCGCATCTTGGGAATGATGCGCAGGAGCCTTCCCCTGGGGACGTTGAGAATTGCGGGTGTCATGGCGCGGCTCTCCGCATGCGTCCTGAGAAGGTCGCGGCGTAGGCACCGTCATGGGTGCCCTGGAAGATACCCTTCCGCCCCCGGAGTTCGCCGTACCACCCGACGGCGGTACCGCTCCGTACTGAGACCCAGGGACGCGGGGGTTCCCACCGCTGCCAAGGGTGTCCCCGCGGCAAGCGTCGCCGCTCGCTTGGCCTTGATCACCAAAGCATCGTGGAAGTTCCGAGCCTCCGCCTCCTCCTCCTCCGCTCGCTTCTACGCCGTTCTCTGTCTGTTGAGATACAGGGACGGCGTACGTGGATGGGCCAACCGCTATCAGGCCCTTCTTCTTGGGGGCCATAGTGATGATGAGTATGAAGAAACTGGCGCGCTGATTACCAGAACGGGTTCGGACAACCTAGCTTCCCCCCTACCTAGCGCGCCAAAGATGTCGTGGGAACGAACACCTATAGGCTCAAGGGGATCCCTTTTGGTTCAGCGGGGGGAAGGTTCATACAAAGAGTCGATCTGATGAAAAGCACGCGGGGATTTTTACCCAAGTTTGGGCCACACGGATGCATAAAACCCTACTCCTGCTTGGTGGTATTGAGAGTGTTCTTAGTGTTCTTGCTACAGACGCCACAAGCAAACTACCACGTGTGTGCTAGAAACTCCCAAAAGTCGAAAAAGTCCTCTACCGTATGGCCCCGGGCCTCCTTTTATATTCCGAAGGGAATCCCAACAGTGGCGTACAATGCGTACACGAGGTGTACAGGGCTACAGTGCGATCATACCTAACACTGGCGGAGTAGGGAAGGCGCATTGAATGCACCATCAAGCATCTCTGTCCATAAGTGGGACGGGACGGGAGCCCGTCCCATCGGCACTGCTTAACCCCCTCCGACGTTGACGCTGCGACACGCGTCCAGGTAGATCGGCACCTGGCCTGTGCACTGGCAAGGTCTTGCCGGGGGTTCGCCTTGCCGAGGCCTTGTCTTGCTGGGGCCTTGCTCTGTCTGGGGGTTTAATAGCCCTCCCGGCAAGGCCTTGCCGATGGTCTTGGTTTTCTTGCGGTGGTATCTGGCAGGTCCCTGCTGGGCTTTGCTGCCAGGGTGGCTACTACTACCCATGCACGAGTAAGGGGCAATGGAGAGCCTGACTCTCTAGTGCACCGATATTCGATCGTGGGGGACACGACGGTGGCACTACATCCGCCAGCCGCGTCACCCATAACGCCCGCCTCACTCCCATCCACTGTAGTGCTAATGGCATCCGTATCTCCATGCGAGGGAGCCTTCTAAGTGGAGGGATGCGTGGTCACATCGGACTTCTTCTTGGGAGCCATGGACGAAGAAGATAATGATGAAGATCGATTTGCCGCTCACGAACTCGGGTCGCACAAATGATGCACCCCTACCTGGCGCACTAAAGATGTCAGGGCAGGATGCACTCGATCACCTATGGGGCCATAAGCCCCTTTGTGGTTCGGCAGGGCGAGATCGCATGCACAAAGAGCAGAGATGGTGAGACAGCGCGACGATAAGGACACAGATGTTTTACCCAGGTTCGGGCTGCTGTGAAGCATAAAACCCTACTCCTGCTTCTGGTGGATTGATCAGAGGAACACGAAGAACACACAACACTCAAGCCTGGAAAGGGGTGCCTTCGGGGGAGCTGCTACATGAGTACAAGTGTCTAGAAGTCCCAGTCTTTAGCTAGGCTGCCTTGGGCCTCCTTTTATAGTCCAGGGGGCAACCACAATGGCAAACACACATTGTCAAATGATTAGATAGCTAACAGTGCTATTATACCTAACTCTCGCACTTAGGACAAAATGCCATAAATGTAGTCTAGGTGGCATGCGGGGGTGCATCCCCGGCAAGCTCCTACCACCGCTCTAGCTAACTACTGGACCGTAGGTTGACACGACTATGGACGGATGTGAAGGGGGCATAATCTGACTTCCAGTGTGTCGCCACGTGCTTAGCTAGAGCAACTTAGCCACTTGGGAGTTCAACTCTGCATCGACACGTGACTGGGATTGCGATGTGGTGGAGCGGTGCCCGATCGGCTCGCGCTTGCCGAGGGAATAGGTTGCCGGGTCTTCTTGAGGGTGCGAGCGCCTCGGTCCCCGACAAGCACCGGGGACATGCTTGGCGCGCTTCGGGTCTGTCCTGGGATGTATCATTAATCTTGCCGGCGTTGGTTGGCCTCTTATAGGTTGCTCTTGCCGGAGTCTTGGTCTTGGATGCTTGCTTGGTTTGCATGTGTGTTGATGGGTTATGCTACTACTGCTTGTGCATAAGTCAGGGGTACTGGGTGCCCATGTCCTAGTGCACCGACAGGTATGTCGACTTGCCAGGAACAAAGCCATGAAATACTATGGTTGAAGTATGTAATCTTCTTTCAGAGATATTCATCCACGGAATGTATCGTAATACAAGATATTGACGCTGCTTCCCCCATCCATGAGGACCTTCATGAGGGTATAGTCACCCACCTGAGGCTCCACCACCAAGGTCAGACCACATGGGTTGTCAAACCGGGGGGGGGGGGGATCCTCCCTGCTCTAGGTGATTGGCTGCTCACACCAATTATCTTGGAACCATGATATGTCTCCAACGTATCTATAATTTTTAATTGTGCCATGCTATTATATTATCTGTTTTGGTTGTTTTATATGCATTAATATGCTATTTTGTATTATTTTGGGGACTAACCTATTAATCTAGAGCCTAGTGCAATTTTCTGTTTTTTCCTTGTTTTTGAGTATTGTAGATATGGAATATTAAACGGAGTCCAAACAGAATAAAATCTTTGTGATGATTTTTTTCAGGAATGAAAGAGATCTACCAGGCTTGGAGTGCAAGGCAAGGACCTTGCCAGGAGGTCACAAGCCAGGGGGCGTGACCACCCCCCTGGTCGCGCCTGACAAGCTTGCCACCTCCTGGCAGGACTCCTAGCCCTAATCTTCGTCCTATAAATACCCAAATATTTCCCCAATACCAAAAAGAGGAACACAAATACTTTTTTGCCGCCAGAAGCCTCCGTTCTCGAGAGATCCAATCTTGAAGCCTTTTCCAGTAATCTGCCGGAGGGGGATCTGATCACGGAGAGCAGTCCACCACAGACCCACGAGTCCATAGATAGTAGCTATATGGCTTCTTCTCTCTCTTTGTGCTTCAATACCATGTTCTTCATGATCTTCATGGATATCTATCCTATGTAATACTCTTTTGCGGTGTGTTTGTTGAGATCCGATGAATTGTGGGTTCATGTTCAGATTACCCATGAATATTGTTTGAGTCTTTTCTGAATTCTTATATGCATTATTTCATATATTTGCAAGTATCTTCAAGTTATTGGTTTGGTTTGTCCAACTAGATTAGTAATTCTTGCAATGGGAGAAGTGCTTGGTTTTGGGTTCAATCTTGTGGTGTCCTCACCGAGTGACAAAGTAGGGGTAGCAAGGCACGTATTGTATTGTTGCCATCAAGGGTAACAAGATGGGGTTTTCATCATATTTCTTGAGTTTATCCGTCTACATCATGTCATCCTACCTAATGCGTTACTCTGTTCTTCATGAACTTAATACTCTAGATGCAGGCAGGAGTTGGTCGATGTGTGGAGTAATAGTAGTAGATGCAGAATCGTTTCAGTCTACTTGACATGGACGTGATGCCTATATGCATAATCATTGCCTTGGATATCTTCATAATTATTCGCTTTTCTATCAATTGCTCGACGGTAATTTGTTCACCCACCGTGATACTTTACTTCAAGAGAGAAGCCTCTAGTGAAACCTATGGCCCCAGGGTCTAATTTCCATAATATATTTTCAGATCTATAAACCAAAAATACGAAAAATACCTTGCTGCAATTTATTTACCTTTTTAGTTTCCGCAATCTTTTACATCTAACTCTATCAGATCTAATCCTTGCAAATAACCGTGAAGGGATTGACAACCCCTTTATAGCGTTGGGTGCAAGAGTTTGATTGTTTGTGTAGGTGCATCCATTGGTGGCTTGCTTGTTCCTCCTACTGGATTGATACCTTAGTTCTCCACAACCGAGGGAAATACTTATCTACTTCAGTGCATCACCCTTTCCTCTTCAAGGCAAAACCAATGCACTCTCAAGACGTAGCAAACCGCTGGCTCAACCATGTTGATAGCTCTTTGTTTGAGTTTACTTTCTCGTCTGTAGGTATTGGTGGTGAACACATGGTATCGACCACTATTCAACTGCTTGGGATTACTTTGAAACCTACTTTGATTATTATCCTGCTGATTGCTCTGGCCAGAATGTTGCCCATTGCTATTATTTCCTGGATGCTAAAAACCCGATCATGAGCCACCCTGTCCGAGAAAGCCTCATCCTGAAAATCTGCCACATGAGCCGCCATGTGACCCACAAGGATAAAATTGACCCGGATGCCCCCCACCATTGCCTCCTTGATGATTCTGGAAAGCCTGGTTATGAAACTCCTACATGATATAACAATTTTCCCATGAGTGGGTAGCCGGCTTATCTTGGGTACCATGCTTAGGAAAAGGCGCCTTCGGTGCTTTCTCATAGTTATGTGGCCTATTACCATTGTAAGCTCCACGGGAGCGATTGTCTCGACACCGGTTCTTGAAACTAGTATTGGTGTTAGCAAAAAAGTCTGACCCTCCATCGTGGAACTTGCTGTCTACACCATTGACATGGTTATTATTATCATGCCCCAGGGCGTTCTGCTGCTAACCCTTACCAATGACATTTTTCTTTCCTTTTCTAGACTTGTCATCATATGAATTAGGATCCTTCATTCCATTCGAGTCGGCATACCTGGTCAGTGCATCCATGGGATTGCCCACATCCTGCCACTTACACTTAAGCCGCCCTAAATTTTGCTTCAGAGGTTGGAAGTGACAGTTCTTCTCCAGAATCAGAACAGCTTGAGCCGCCGCAATGTTATGTGAGGAGCAGATAATAGTAGCGACCTAGAGAGCCCAATGATGGGCCGACTCATCCTCACGCTGCCCACGATGCTCGGAATCCACAATTTTCATAGGCTACTTACAAGTCCCCTAAAAATTCTTGATGAAGTGCTACTTTGGTTCTGCCCAGGTGTTGATGGAATTAGGAGGCAAGTTCTTCAGCCACGTACGAGCCAGTCCCTCCAATATAATGGTGAAATACTTAGCAAAAACTGCATCACTAACATCCAACATGTCCATAGCCAATTCATAACTTTCAATCCAAGCCGCCGGCTTAAGATCCGCCATATAATTTGGTACCGTACGAGGTCCCTTAAAATCCTTAGGCATAAGCTCATTCCATAAAACTGGCACCACACATAGAACTCCGATTGCTCTGGCCTTTGACCCAGTGGCCACCAAAGGTGAAGGAGCCATCGAAGGTGACTATCCAGACCCCAAGTTTGCCTCCTATGCTTCTCGATGGGCCCTGGCCTCGTCCACAATTGCTTGAGCATCGGTAGGCGCAACGCAAGGCGGGTCATTCTGGGGCGGGTCACAACGTCGCTCGCTGCTGGAGACTGTTGGTGACTCCACGCGTCGGCTGTAGCTGCAACTTGGCAAAGGATTTCAATGCGCATGCTATCAACTATATGAATAATAGGTTTGCTAGGAAATTGCTATTTGTAATAGTTCAATGGCGTTTCGGGCTTCAACCGCAATCGGCGACTCACCTTCGATAGGGAGTGTGGTAAGCCGGGTTTTCGTTGCTACGATGTTACCCACTAGGTTGGAGAAGTGTCCCGGTGGTGTCAAGAACCTCTATGGTGTCACCTGAACGAGGGGCGGGTCTGGTGCTTCCCTCCGGGCCGGCTCTGGCTGATGAGATTGAGCTGCCACCCTGCACTCAGGCATCAGAGGAGCCGATTGGGGTATGACTGGCGCTCCTGGAGTACTTGGGACCACTCCGGGTGAATTAAACATATGTTTGGGCTCAGATACTTTGGGTAAACGGCTCTGGTGCTTCCTCTAAAAACTTGCATTGGACGCGCTTTGCTCGAGACAAGGACGCCATGCTTCCGTCTTCATACGCTCTGCCTCTGCATTGACCTGAGCATGCAATGAAGCTATCCAGGTTCTCCGAGCGTTAAGTCTTCCTGGGCCTTGGTCATCTGTTCCCGTATGTTTTCAATCTCCGTATTGCGCTCTGCTTGATTTTTCCATAGTCACTTCGGTCCCCGGTAAGATTGTTAGGGTGGTCATTAGCTCAGATAGAACTTGAACTGGCGGCCTGACCGAACCAGACCCCTTAGAAGCCGGTGCTGACGGGTTAAATGTTATTGTTACTCCGGCCACCGTAGTTTGGAGAGTCGGCGCCATTTCGGCAATGAAAATGGAGGACCGGCACGATGGCTCGCAGGGGTCTGGAATACTGTCGCCATCAGAACAGCCCCCAAGCCCACCGTCTTCAAGCTGATAAATTGACTCTATCTCTCCGGTTCAGGACTCGTCACCTGAATAGATTAGAGTTTCTCCTCCAGGAATGAAGTTTTCCTCTAGTTCCGTGCCCTGCACAAAACCAACAAAACTATGCCTCCGGACGGCTTGACTCCAGGCGGGTTGCACGCGCCAAGCTGACTCGACGAGGTCAGTGCAGATGTTTGGCTCGGGTCCTGACTCTGTGATCTTGCCGATGAAGAATTGAATCTTGCCGAAGGGAACCTGGTACCCTTACTTGATTGAGTCGGCCTCGGGACCCCAGCTGGCGTTGTTGATGTAGAGCTTGTCACGGCGACTTGTCGTCATCCTACCAATGGTGTATCCCTCGATCCCTAGGAAAATGACCTTCAAGAACATGAAACCATCATGTGTTGGCCCACGGTGGGCACCAACTATTGTGGTTTTTTCACGACTGGTGTCCTAGTGCGAGGACTTCCTCGTGAGGCCATCCCAACTAGGAGGTTAGCTTGTCGGGTTTGATTAGAATCGGGAGATGTGGTTTACCCAGGTTCGGCCCCTCATGATGGATGTAATAGCCTACTCCTGCTTCCTGCGTATTGCTTGGGTGATCAATACAAGGGAGCAAATTCACTTGACCTAGCTATTGATCGATTGTAACTTATGTCTATTGGCCTTAGGGGCTCGCCTTTATATACGGGTCGAGACCTTGGGCTTACAAGAGCCCGATCCATGCTACCATTCGTCACCTAGTATGTCTCTAACTCGCCTTGCATGTCAAGCAAGGAAACTCCTGGCGTCTTCCAACTCTTGGGCCTTGAGTCGCTGTCTTCATGTACTGGCCCACCATCCGGCTTATTTGGTAAGATGCCTTGCTAGCCTTGTCCTCAACGGCACGGCCCACTTTGAGTATGATTTACAAGCCTCCAACATGTTGACCCGGCCTAGTAGGGCGGGTTATACCGCAGGGTTATATCCCCGACATTTACTGTGTTTTTCGTTAAACTTAATACCTTGAGATACATGCTGGATAGTGGTTCCAGGGTGGAGTAATAGTAGTAGATGCAGTAGGATTATGATCTACTTGTCACGGACGTGATGCCTATAGAAGATTATGACATGAATGATCGTAGTTATGAATGATGTTGACTTGTCAATTGACAAACAATAATTTGTTTACCATGCCACAACCTTCTTTCGAGGGAGTTGCCACGAGTGAACCGATGTCCCTTAGGTCCATTCTCTATAAATACTTGTCTTGTTTGATTGCTCTTTTATTTACTCTAACTATTTTGTCATTTTGTTGTTCCATTAATTATTATTATTTGTGTTTAACATTGTAGCTAGTAAGACGAGGGGGTTGACAACCCCCTTTGCAAGTTGGGTGCAGGCATTTATTTAATTTATGTGTAGGTGTTACTTATCTTGTTAGGTAGGGGAATCCTACTAGTTCGATTAAACCTTGGTTCTTAACTAGGCGAATACTTTTTGCTATTGTGATACATCACCCCTCCTCTTATGGAAAGTCCAACAACTCCCACGGGATAAGGAACGATGCCACATGCAGCCTCTAGTTGGACAACATGGCATGCAGGCGCTGGTCAAATGTAGCCGCATGCAGGAACTGACCAGACAACTTGATGTATGGGCTTGGGATGGACATTTCCAATGTCATGTGGCGCCAGCAATGCAAATGGCTCACGCGAGCTGGCACCATGCCCCAACTAGCTAACTCCAGCTCGAGCAAGGCCCCATGCATGAGCTGGCATTCTGATCGTGGGGAAGGTCACGTGCTCCCACCTATCATGACTGCACCATCCCAATGTGATGCGAAGTGGCCAACAAGCGGGCTGGACTACAACTTCCCACGTGGTGCAACACATGATAGGGTGCTTGACCCGCTACCAAATGAAGCTAGCCCCGGGTGCTCGCAATGTCCCACCCGTCATTAACCACCTAGCTAGGACACCCGGGGGAGAACGTACGGCCTGAGCGCCACTATGTATCGAACCGGACAAGCCGCCAGGCATACAAATCTAGGCTCTCGTACATGGGTATAGGGTGACGGGTGTCGACCAATGATAGTAGCCTCAGGCACAACCGACAGTCCTCCCATCATTGACCTCCCATCTGGGTCACACAGATCCGAGACGTCCAGGCTGATCTCGATAGAGATCATGCACCCTCGGTTCTCCTGTCATGGGAACATGCCAAGTGAAGTGATCGCATGCCCTCATTCCACCTTTCAGTAACCTTCCATCCAGGTCACCTGGGTATGAGTTGTCCAGGCATATCGGACATATCGCATTGGATCCGAGTCACTCCCAAGGCAAGTCACAACTGGATGGACAGCCAAGAGGCGGTTTCAGCTCGCCGAGCACCCATGGAGACGGGTACTCCATCGACCTTTATAATAGTAATATGTGACTACCTAAAAATCTGATGGAGACTCAAAATATATTATAGTATCATTTTAAAAGTTCTATAAGCTTCTGTATGTTCTACCAAGCCCGTCTACGGATGTGGTTCTTCCAAGCTTCTATAACTTTTACCTATCTATAAAGGAGTAGCACAACTTGTTCCATGGGTATGTATGTTTTCAGCGCACTAAGTTGTAAGGGTGTTGATTTTGACACTATGGAGGCACCTTTACAGCACAGAATGATGGTAAATCTATTTTCCCCTTTCTTGTTTGCATTCAAGGGAAAGAAGGTCATATGTAAGTTTCATTGGTTAACAGTTGAAACTACCAAAAGTGCAAGTTCATTCTGATGGAAGTTCATCTAAAATCTAAGACGAGGGTGTTGTTCCGGGGTTCAGGTATAAATGTGTTTAGAGGCGCCTAATTTACATACACTCATCCATGTGCATGGAAGAGTGTGTAATGTACCTCAGATTTCAGTCGGTGCAAGAAAAAGTATACTAACTAGTAACAATATTTAATTTGTGTTAGCAGATTACAAAGTTTGGGGTATTTAAAAAAGAGCTATGTTGTTTCATGGCATGCAACAATTCAAACTTTTGTGTTTATAATGTTTCACCAAGTTTATGTTAATCGATATATGCATTATACATGCACATTTACTATTTGTACAAAGATCAATGATGAAGAAGAAGAACTCCAAATCAACCAAGCATCACGCTCATGTCAAATCATCGCATTACCTGTACCTGCAACTGTTGTTGTAGTAATCTGTGAGCCACAGGGACTTCGCAATCTCATTTCCAAGCGTATCAAGACTAGCAAAGCTTAATGGGTGAGGTATGGTCAAGTGGTGAGGCTGCAGCAAGAGACTAAGCATGTATTTGAGTGGCTAGATTACGAGTACAGAAAGTAAAGAGGGTGGTCTACGCATAACAAAGTGAACTAGTAATGATCACTAAGTGATCCTGAACACCTACTTACGTCAAACATAACCCTACCGTGTTCTCTCTTGGATAAGGACTCACTAGAAGAGACAGTCACGGTTATGCACACGGTTGGTGTATTTTATTTGAGTTTACTTCAATTTTTGTTTGTCCTGGTGTTAAACAAAGTTTCCAAGTTGCCATATAACCGCGGGCATGGCTTTCCGAAAGATTTAACCCTACAGGGGTGCTCCAACTCATCCATCACAAATTAATCACACGTAACGGGAATAACCTCGACCAAAAATCTTGTGATATTCCTAGGCAATTCCACTGGAAAACCTCAACCTCGAGATAGCCTAAAGTATTAGAATTCCATGCACAAGATGTTCGAGAAAGGTAAAACAAATAGAGCAAGGCCGCCCGGTGTGTCGACGATCCCGATAGGAGACACGTATCTCTTTCTCAGGACACGATGGATTGTCCGAACTTTCGGTAGGCCAATCGCAGAGTTGCCCCTGGTGGCCACCGGCGGTTGACAGGTTGGACCAACACTCATGAGGAGCACTGGCTCGGGGGTTTCATTAAAGATCAGCGGGCGCCGGTGAGTCCCTATGCATTTTTTTAGTTATTAGGCAAATATAGTACCAATGTTGGGCCTTGCCAGATAAGTTTTATCCGAAAAGGAAGATCAAGGGGGTCCCCATAATAACCCCGAGCATGTTAGGAGCGCTCAATATGGAACATAACACTGGAACACAAGTAACTAGGGTGGCAAAAGTGGAACAAAACACCAAGAAAAAGGGCAAGCCTTCCACCTCTTACCAAGTATATAATTGCATTAAATTAAATAGCAATAATATTGTGATAACAAAAGAATGTCCATGTTGTCAGATGGAAGCAATTGCACCTGCAGCTAGAAACGCTATAACAAGGGTTGAGCAAGCGGTAACATAGCCACACAATGGTTTGCTGGGAAGGTGGAGGGTTAGAGTTTTGTCATGGCAATGTTGGGAGGCTTGACAAACAGGTGGTAGGTAACGATACATAACGATAAAATCAGGACAAATGGCATAGAAATGATAGTATTGGTATCTAGGGAATTGTGTCATCTTGCCTGAGATCCCGCTTAGAAGAAGAACGAGTTCGTGAAGTAGACGATCCATGAAGTAGACGAACGAATCCTCACACTCCGAACGCTTTTAGAACTCTATCTAGAAGAAGCAATTCAGAACAAACAATCAACACACGATACACCACAACATATGCATGATATGATGCGCAAACCAATAAGATGCATGTCCATTTAATTATGCAAGGCATGGCAAAGCACAACAATCAACTCCTACACATTGAAACTCAATATGCAACCCTCCACATTCAAATATTTAGTTCACTCTCGTTTAGGTACACATCAATGTTAAATGTTATTAAACATGGCAAGAGGTGAAGCACAAAGAGACTACACATTTATGCAAGTTTAAATGAGGCCGGAACGATAAATAACAATTCCAGAAAATCCCCATACGTTATTTTCGAATTTGCCATAGTTCTACCTAGATCACCATTTTAGATTTGTTAAATAGCAAAATAAATGCCACCAAGTTATTCTACTCGTATTTCTAGTCGAGTTACATATGTGGAACATGTTTATCAAAGCTACGATTAAGTAGTAATGAAATAAACCGGTCTAGCATGGCATATCATGCAAATTAATACAACCAGCGAGCTTAGGAATTTTAAACATGTGTGAAAGCTGGGAATTGAGAATCCACATGAAATTCTAGTCATTTTACATATATAAAAAGTTTTCATTCGATGCATGGGTATTTCGTCATTAACATTTTAAAACCAAGGAATTATGTGTAAATATGCAGTTTATTTGACAAAAGAAAACTACCAACAATAGCCACGGGCTGGGCTTGCCACTACCAATGACAATGGGGCAGCAAGGGTGGCCATCAGGTCAACATGGACCGGTCAACGGGGCTGTGGGATCAAGGCTTCATAGGAACAGACAACACACTACAATTCCTAGCAACAAAATAAAAATGAGGCCACCTAGGAATTGAAGCCAGAACCTCAGTGGTGTGCAACAAATACTA
Organism: Hordeum marinum; assembly: GCA_022496015.1. Lineage (NCBI taxonomy): Eukaryota > Viridiplantae > Streptophyta > Magnoliopsida > Poales > Poaceae > Hordeum > Hordeum marinum. Next base: position 245,994,588 of record CM039675.1, on the reverse strand, counting down.
ACAAAGTGGCTGGTTCTAAACAGAGATAACAATAAAATAAAAAAAATAGGAGAACCTGGGATTTGAACCCCGGTCTCCTGGTTCTACACATGCGAGATTGACCAACTGGGCTACGGTGAAATTGTTATTAGAGATGGATACGGCCCTTCATGACAATGCACAGATTTTCAAATGCTAATATATCCAACAAACTGAAAAAAGGGTGCCTTGGGTTCAAACCCAAGACCTCTTGGGTGATCTGGGTGGCGCTAGCCAGCTTGGCTTTGCCTAGTTGAGTGACAAACTAGCAGGGGAATTCCACAAATACAAACGAGGTGTCTGTCTTCTTCCCCACAAACACAAAAGGCAACGACATGACGGATCTAGCAGCTACGGACTTGCGGTGTGCGGGACCCTATCGGGGATGGTGCAGGCGGAGGCGGTCAAGGACCGGCAGGGCTATGGCAGCATCTGGTCCGGGCGTGAGGAGGTGGACCTGTGGTGGTGAGGCTGCGGGGTCCCATGGCTCCCTGTATCATCAAAACGAGAGGGGGAGATGAGAGGAAGAGCAGGGGAGGTGCAGGGATAAAGCGGTGGACGTGGCTTAAGGTGCTCAGGGATGACCATGGCTGGAGCTCCTAGGGCGAGGGTGCTGCTTCCCGCGGGACAGAGAGGAGGGAGAGAAAGAGCGTGATGGAGAGTGAAGGAACGAACAAGGGAAGGAGAAGGACGACAGAGGCACGACGACCTGCTGCTGCTGACCGGCATGGGGTTGGGCGGCTGTGCTTATCAGGATCGCGGTAGTGTACAGGCATCGGAGCAGCAACGGAGACGGGGAAGGAGTCGTCGGCGAGGAGGCGACCTCCTCCTCCTAGCAACGGGAATGGGTCCCGGGCGCTACCCTCGACCTCCTTGACATTGCGTCCGAAGGGGAGAAGGTCGGCGATGAGGAGTGCGACAACGAGGAAGCCGCCGATGAGCTGCTCACTCCTGCTGAATCTCTGCTCTCCCTGAAGAGGGGAAAGGAGAGAGGTGGCAGCGGCATGAGGGAAGGAGAGGGGACCCTAGGGGAGGGGCATGCACGCCAAAGGGGAATAAGTAGGCAGGGGCTAACGACGACCTCGACTTTAGTGAGTTCACGACGGGCGAGCCACCTGCTCTCTGAAGAAAAGAAAAACAGCTTCACGGGCTGGAGCAGGTAGGCGTCGGGAGGGGAACGAACGGAGGGGAGGCCGATGGGCTGCGCTCTAGCTGCGAGGCTGGTTAGCTGGGCCACGGGAGACTAGGAGTGGCCCAGCTAGGCTCTCTCACTCGTAGGGGGAAATGCTAGGGGGTTTTCTTTAAAAAAACAAAACAAAACAAAACTCAAAAAAGTAAAAGAGAGGGTTTTCCCCAAAAATTAAAATACTTTTGGACTCACAAAAATATGCCATGTTTAATAAAAATGGGTTAGTAATTTTTAGGCAAAATAAAATACACACATATATTTAAAATATTAATCTGTTTTTTCAAGTCAAAGACAGTTAAACTCCAAACAAATATAAGAGCTAATTTACAATACTAACCACAATATTTGGGAAAGGTGGAACATTTTTTTGAAGAATTTATTGGCAAGCAAAACTCACATGTTGCATATAATAGAAAAGAGAGGGATTGGGCATAGTTTAGAAAAAAGGAGGAGGGTTATTGCAACAAACTTTTGCACACCAAAATACCCATGACTACACACAACACCTGAAACACACTCACAACAACATCATCACATGCAAGTCATGATGCAAAACATGAATGATGCTATAATGCAATGATGCAAGAAATGACATGAAGCAAAAATATATTTCTCAAATCCCATGATGTCATTTCATAGAAGGTTCACACATGCATATATTACAAATAAGACTAGGGGTGCACTTGGGCTCTTACATGTTGTCAAGCGACTCCGGAATGGCGATGCCGCAGATCGACCCCGCGCGCTTCGGCGACATGCATCCTAACGACGCCTTGTCCCTAAACGAGTTGTTTGATCGGATTCAGACCATGCGTATGACTGACGACCAGACCCCGGTCTATGACCGTATCGGGCCTAAACCCGACGATAGGGAGATTCGCACCCCCTCGGTCACTCACTTAGTCGCCACTGTCAAGTGTCCGGCAGGGGGCTCGTCCCCCCAATGACCATAAACTAAAATGGGTTATACCCCAATCTCCGATCATCGAGACCTCTCTTGCAACCCAAACGTTGGAGTTCGCTCCAAAGATAGATCTGAATCGGTCCCAGATCTAGCGCGCAACTCAGAACCCGTGATTCCAGACTCATATCGTGGCGTGGAATCAAGGTTTTTCCCACCCACCACCCAAGTCGAGCACTCAAGCATCGCAGGCGAGTACAAGTCTTCGGACTTACGGGATGTTAAATAGTTACCAAGAGAGTCGGTTCACCATTTTGGGCTAAACTCCTCCTCGCTAGAAACAAAATACGAGGTTCTATTGAGTAGAAGATAATGGCAACCTTCAATCGCAATTGTCATCACGAAGGGATCCTCAACGCCCTGGCTCGTTGGCACATTTGCGACTTCATCGAGTTGTCGGACTTGGTACAAAGATATTATGCCGTGGAGGGCACCTGGGAAGCCGGACGGCTACTTCCGGAACCAACCTTTACTGAATACCCTAGAGGAGATCGGAAAAAGAGGATACCTCCAAAGCGGCTAGCTGAATTCGAACCCGACGAAAAGAGAAATAGACCCCTTACAGGGGCCAGAACTGTCCTTGACGGATTATTGGATAAACCATGCCCTATACATTCTGTATTGCTGAACACAAGCCTGATTCACAGCCTTAGAGATTGTTGGGTCGTCAGGCAGGTCGCAAAGAGTGGTGAAGCCATCCTCTAGGCACTACTGCCGAACAGGCGCTCCACACCGCCACCAGAGTACAACGCCGAAGTCCTGACGATCTACGAAACGTTCCCCTCAAGGAACAGGATGAAAAGAGCTCTTGGAGAACTCGAATAGGTATATCATGTGGTGGCAACAAGTTCATGGGCAGATATAACCATCACCTTCGGAGATACTGACCAACTCGCCATCCATCCCGGTCATACAACGACCGCACTAGTCTTAAACCCCATCGTTGATGGCTTTGGGCTGCATAAGGTGCTAATGGATGGCAGCAGTGGTTTAAACCTTATCTACAAAGATACCCTAGAAAAAATATAGTTCGACCGATCTCGCATCGAGCATAGCAACACAACATTCCGGGGGATCATTCCTGGAAAAGAGGCGCGTTTTCAGGACATATCAACCTGGATGTAGTGTTCCGCACGCCCGAAAATTACCGACCTAAAGAACTTCTCTTCCATATCGTGCCCTATCCCTGCGGCTACCACGCCCTGATGGGGTGTGACGCCTTCACAAAATTCCAGGCTATACCACATTACAGGTATATGAAGCTCAAGATGCCAGGTCCAAACAGGGTAATCATAGTCGCGAGTGATTCGAATATAGCCCTTTGAGCTGAAAACAAAACAACAGTGCTCGCCCTCGAGTCACTAGCTGAGACCTTCGCTACAAAAGAACTGACCGCACTCCGGTCAACAGTAGACAAGGACGATGTGATCCTTAGCAAAAGGCCCAAACCCACGTCCTTTAAACATTCAGACGAAATCGTTAAATTTCAGGTACACCCAAAGGACCCCAATAAGACAACGTCCATCACAGATCAACTGGACCCAAGGTAGACGAAGCATAGTGAGCATTCCTACGAGAAAACTGGGACATCTTTGCCTGGCATCCTTCTGATATGCCTGAAATCCCACGGCCGCTAGTAGAACATAGTCTGAACATCATTGCAAGCTTCAAGCCCATTAAGTAGACTATGTGCCGCTTTCCAAGCCCAAATGACAAGCTATGGGTGAAGAATTAGCCAAACTGCTAGAGGCCGGATTCATACGGGAGATCAAGCACCCCGGATGGTTGGCAAATCTAGTAATGGTATCAAAGAAAGATAAATCCTGATGGCTGTGTGTCGACTTTAAAGACCTCAACAAGGCCTACCCTAAGGACCATTTCCCTTTACCATGCATAGACCATATTATTGACGCCACAACCAGACACGACTCATTGTGTTTCCTCGACACTTATTCCGGATACCATCAGATCAAACTGAAGGAATCTGATAAAGCCACAACCGCATTCATCAACCCTTACGGGCCATTCTGCTTCAACACGATGCTTTTCACGCTAAAAAAATGCGGGGGCTACGTACCAACGCATGATCCAGACTTGTCTCGCAAAACAAGTCCGTAAAACAGCCAAGGCATATGTGGATGATGTGGTAATCAAAACCAAACACGTCAGCCAGCTAATTGACTACCTAAGGCAAACCTTTGCCAGCCTATGTGAGTACGATATACGACTCAATCCGGAGAAACGTGTATTCGTAGTTCCCACTGGTAAACTGCTGGGATTCATTGTTTCCCATAGAGGAATAGAAGCGAAGCCGGATAAGATCCACGCCCTATCAGAACTTGTAGTTCCCACAGAGCTAAAGCATGTCCAGAGGTTGGCTGGTTGCATGGCGGTGCTAAGCCGCTTTATCTCTCGCCTCGGTGAAAAGGCTTTACCGCTCTACAGATGCTGAAACATAACAACAATTTCGAATGGACCGATGAAGCAGCGGCTGCGTTAGAAGAAATTAAAACACCGCTGGCAAGTAATCCCATACTCACAACACCAGGCGTTGGTGAACCCATGTTATTATACATATCGACCACCAACCAAGTCATTAGCGCAATGCTCATTGTCGAACGAGAGGAGGAGGGACACAAATTCCGGATGCAGAAGCCGGTCTATTACGTGTTAGAATTACTAACACAGTGCAAGTCTAGATACCCGCACTACTAGAACATGGCCTATACAATATTTATGGCATCACAAAAACTAAGACACTACTTTCAAGAGTGTTCGGTTACTGTGGCATCAGAAGTACCTCTGAACGATATAATCCACAACAGGGACACCACCGTCCGCATAGCCAAATGGGCCATTGAGCTCCTTCCTTTCGAAATTGCCTACAAGCCACGACGAGCTATTAAATCTCTGGTGCTGGCAGATTTCCTCGCCGAATGGACAAAGGCCGAGCTCCTGAGGGAATATAGTCCATACTCCCATTGGACAATGTACTTCGATGAATCCAAAACTTTGGCAAGACTAGGGGCTGGAGTTATTCTCACATCCCCCACACGCAACAACGTTTGATATGTGTTGCAGATCATGTATGCCAATTTCAACAATGCAGCAAAATACGAAGCACTCTTGCATGGTCTTTGGATAGCAGCATCAATGAGCATACAATGGCTGGAGGTACGGGGAGACTCCAACTTGGCCATCTCCCAAATCAACAGCAAATTCGATCCCAAAAACCCGAAGATGGCGCCATACAGAAACGCTATCCTCAAGATATTCGCATGGTTCGAGGGGCTAGAATTTCACCATGTCGCTAGAGACAACAACCAACCCGCCGACATACTGGCCTGCATGGGGACCAAACGCGACCCTGTCTACAAAAACACTTTCCTAGAACGGCTCTTTATGCCATCAATGGTTTGGCAGGACAATAATAAGGGCACCGGTCTCACCAGCGCGGAAGAGGTTGTCCTCCTATAAACAAACCAGACGACCAAATCATCGGCGGCTCTGTAATGGACGAAACGCCCTCGGCTCATGAGGTCATGTCAGTAATCGTGCCATGAACCGAGCCCTTCCTTGCCTACTAATACGTCTCCAACGCATCTATAATTTTTGATGATGGCATGGTATTATATTATCTGTTTTGGATGTTTTGTATGCATTAATATGCTATTTTATATTATTTCTGCGACTAAACTATTAATCTAGAGCCTAGTGCCACTTTCTGTGTTTTTCCTTGTTTTCGAGTTTTGGACATATGGAATATTAAGCGGAGTCCAAACTGAATAAAACCTTCGGAAGGATTTTTGTTTGGAAGGAAACAAATCGATCAAGCTTGGAGTGCATGGCAGGGGAGGTGCCAGGGAGCCACAAGCTTGCTAGGCGCGGGCCCTCCTGGCCGCGCCTAGCAGGCTTGTCGCCTCCCGGCAGGTCTCCTCACCCTAATTCTTCGCCTATAAATACCCAAATATTCCCCCAACACCAAAAAGAGCCACGCAAATACTTTTCCGCTGCCAGAAGCCTCCGTTCCCGAGAGATCCAATCTTGGAGCCTTTTTCGGTAATCTGCCGGAGGGGGTTTCGATCACGGAGGGCATCTACATCAACTCCATTGCCCCTCCGGTGATGCGTGAGTAGTCTACCACAGACCTACAAGTCCATAGCTAGTAGCTAGATGGCTTCTTCTCTCTCTTTGATCTTCAATACCATGTTGTTCATGATCTTCATGGAGATCTATCCGATGTAATCTTCTTTTGTGGTGTGTTTGTCAAGATCCGATGAATTGTGAGTTTATGTTCAGATTATCCATGAATCTTATTTGAATCTCCTCTGAATTCTTATTTGCATGATTTCATATCCTTGCAAGTCTCTTCGAGTTATTGGTTTGATTTGGCCAACTAGATTGGTAATTCTTGCAATGAGAGAAGTGCTTGGTTGTGGGTTCAATCTTGCGATGTCCTCACCGAGTGACATTGTAGGGGTAGTGTAATAGCTCGGGATGGACGTTCCTGGAGATTCCCCTTTTATTCCATTCTTGTCGTGTGATTCGTCTGGTTGTCGCATTCATCATTGCATCATTCGCATCATCTGCATAGCATTGTCACTCTTTCGAAAACTTGCATCCGTTCGTAGCCCCCGGTTCTTTCCGTTCGTGTCGTTGACTGTTTCGAGACCAACCACATACACACGCGTCCGAGGCATCGATAAAATATTGTTTTCAAAGTGCGTTTAAAATATTCTCGGAATGGGTCGAAAGTTGACGTGCGGTTTTATTTTATTGTAGGTAGACCGCCTGCAAAATTTCATCGCATTCGGAGTTCGTTTGATACCCGAACCGTTAAACTTATAGCCGCACTATAGCCGGTCAAAATCGCAGACATTTTTCGTATATCAAACATGTTGCTGGTCCCGCGTTCTCCCTCTCCGCTATACCTAGCCATTCCGCATACTGCACGGACCCCTCGCGCGCGCCCAATAATTTCCCCGAACCCTAATCATCTGGTCGTGACCGGTGGGTCCGGATCGACCCCGAATTACCCCAAACCATCATCAGTTTTTCAATTGGACTTCCTAACCTAATTATTCTTAACCGTCCGATCAAATCATATGGTCCAGATCTACCCTCCAAAATCCCCCCTTTCTCTAGCCTGTCTAATCCACGCATTCTCATCGGCCGTGCCGCCACACACCCACCTCTCTCCCCCTTTCTCTGGATCTGTCTGATCCACCCATCTCCTTGATTTGCAAACCTAGCCAACCAACGCCTCGTGCTCCCATGCTCCTCGGATCCCTGGACGCGTCCGGCCGACACGAGCGCCCGCAGCCACCTTCATCCGCGCGCCCATGTGCTCCAGCAGGAGCTCGCCGGCGTCGCCTCCTGCAGCCCATGGACGTGTCCGCCTGGTCAGATGCCCCGTCAACCCGCAACCGCAGCTCCATGCGCCCGCATACCTTGCCCAGATAAGTCCCCGTCGCCCATGTCTGGCCAACCGGCGAGCTGCCGGAGATCGAGGCCGGTGCTCCCCTGCCTTGCCCTTGCTTCCACCCGTCTCTTCCCTAAGCCCTCTCGCTCTCTCTTCCAGGAACCAGGAGCACTAGCAGAGGGTGGTCGCCATGGACGCCCTGCTACTGCGAGCTCCGGATCGATGTCTGCTGCTCTTGCTGCAAGCCGCCGCCGCCAGGCACAACTCCGGCCGCCCCAAGGACCTCCAGGCCGGAGCCCTCTTCTCCTCCTCTCTCTCTCTCTCTCTCTAATCTCCCTTCTCTCTCTGTCTGAACGAACCGCAGGAGACAACCATGGCTGTCCCCGTCGCTCGTTCCTCGGCTTGTCCTGTTGGATTTCAAGGCACCGGATCCGTGCCGAATCTGATGGATACGCCCGTCCCCGACCTTGTGCACGTTGGAGCTCGCCTCCTCCTCCTCGCCTCGTTAGAGATGCCTCGCACCACCGACAACAAGCCCTGCTGCCGCACCAGTTACCTGCGTTCCCATCCACGACAACAGAGCAAGCCAACTCTGTTTTGCAGTTTCAGTTTTGTGCAGTCAACGACAGGGTAAGGATCATGTAGAAACAAACTCGTTTTTTTTGTCACAATTCAGTCTTAGCCCAACTGGTCAGAGTGTTTCATTGCAACCGGCAGGTCCTGGGATCGACTCCCCATTCAACTGGTCAGAGTGTTTCATTGCAACCGGCAGGTCCTGGGATCGACTCCCCATTTTTTTCTTGTTTCTGCTTATTATTTGCACGAAGGCACACAGGGGCACTTGGGACAAATCCTCCTGGGCCGCTACAGATTGTTGCACTCAGACCGTGTACATTTTTTTTATGCTGTGAGGATTTAGATTTTTCTCCATTGCATTGCATATATTACAAATGCCATTGTTTGAATATGTTATTACCCAAACAATCATGCAGATTGTTGCACACAGGGGCACTTGGGACAAATCCTCCTGGGCCGCTGCAGATTGTTGCACTCAGGTCCGTGTACATTTTTTTTATGCCGTGAGGATTTAGATTTTTCTCCATTGCATTGCATATATTACAAATGCCATTGTTTGAATATGTTATTACCTAAACAATCATGCATCGGATTAAAACATGTCATATATATAAGATGTTTATAATTTTGTGTAGATTCATAATATCCAACTTTCATAAAAATACTTAAACTTGCTGTTTGCATTAATTTGCGTCAATGTCATGTTAAAAACGATTTATTGCATAATTAAATAATCGTAGCTCCGTTTAAAATGTTTTACATATAAAACTTGTCTAGAGAAATGTATAGAATCACATGGTGACATTTATTTTGCTGTTTAACAACTCTAAAATTTTGTTAGGACAGATCTGAAACAAATTCATAATATGCATGTGGGGTCGTTTCGGAAATGCTATATGTTGCTTCTGCCCTCATTTAGAATGCCTAGATGTTGTAGTAGTGGATGCTTCGCCTCTTGCCATGTTTAACAACATATTGTTGTTTACCTAAACGGGAGTGAACTATATAATTCGAACGTGGAGTTTCGTTAATATACAAACTCGTTGCATATTGAGCTTCACTTAATGTGTAGAGATTGTTTGATGTGCTTTGTCATGCCTTGCATAATTAAACCGGACATGTATCATATTTGTTTGCACATCATATCATGCATGTGTTGTGGTGTATCATGTGTTGATTGTTGTTTCTGGATTGCTTCTTCTCGATAGAGTACCGAAAGCGTTCGGAGTGAGGATTTGCTCGACTACGCCCGTTCGTCTGCTTCACGGATTCGTTATTTTTCCAAACGGGATCTCAGGCAAGATGATACATTTTCCTAGATACCACTATTATCATTGTTATGCTAGTTGTTCCGTTTTTATCGTTATGTCTTGCTGCCTACCACTTGTTTGTCAAGCCTCCCAACATTGTCATGATAAGCCTCTAACACCTTCATATCATAGCAAACCTTTGTTTAGCTATGATACCGCTTGCTTAGCCTTCTTATAGCGTTTTTAGCTGTAGGTGCAATTCCTTCCATGTGACAACATGGATATTTTATTATATCACAATATTAATGTTATTTAATTTAATGCACGCATATACTTGGTAAAAGGTGAAAGGATAGGCTTTTTGCTCGGTGTTTTGTTTCACTTTTGCCGCCTCCTAGTTATTTGTATACCGGTGTTATGTTCCATATTGAGTGTTCCTAACATGCTCGGAGTTGTTATGGGGACCCCCTTGATTTTTGTTTTGGGATAAAACTTATCTGGCAAGGCCCAACATTGGTACTATATTTTCCTAATAACTAACAAAATTGTGTAGGGACCCACCGGCACCCGCGGATCTTTAATCAACAACCCAAAATAGTGCTCCTCATGCGTGTTGGTCCAAACTAGAGCATCGTGCAGGGCCAACCCGGGGCAACTCGGGAGATGTCTATCATGCCACCGTATGTTTTGCTTATCTTTCGTGTCTTGAGAATGAGATATGCGGCTCCTATCGGGTTCGTTGACATGTCGGGTAGCCTTGTTGGATTTCTTTTGCCTTTATAGAACATCTTGTGCGTGGAATTTCGATACTTTGGGCTATCTCTAGGTTGAGGTATTCCGGTGGAATTGCCTAGGAAGATCACAAGATTCGTGGTCGAGGTTATTCCTGTTGCATGTGGTTAATTTGTGATGGACGAGTTGGAGCACCCCTGCAGGGTTAAATCTTTCGAAAGCCGTGTCCATGGTTATGTGGCAACTTGGAAACTTTGTTTAACACCCATTCATAGCAAACTTGAAGTAAACTCAAATAAAATACACCAACTGTGTGCGTAATCATGATTGTCTTTTTTCATAAGTCTTTATTCGAGAGAGAACACGGTGGGGTAATGTTTGACGTAAGTAGGTGTTCAGGATCACTTAGTGATCATTACTAGTTTACGTGCGGTATGCGTAGACCATCATACTTTACTTTTTGTATTCGTAAGTTAGCCACTCAAATAAATGCTTAGTCGATTGCTACAGCCTCACCACTTAATACCTCATCCATTAAACATTAATAGTCTTGATACCCATGAAAATAAGATTGTTGAGTCCCTGTGGCTCACCGATTACTACAACAACAGTTGTAGGTACAGGTAATGCGATGATTTGAAGTGAGCGTGATGCTTGTTTTGATTTGGAGTTCTTATTCTTCATCGATCTAGGATGGGTTCCAGGGGGCAGCCTGGGATAGTAAGGGTGGATGTCATTTTATCGTCTGATTTCGTCTGTAGTCGGACCCTGCTCTTCTGTATGATGTTTGCATATGTTGTTGTATTGATGTGATCTTGATGTAGCTCGTGGCAAGTGTAAGCCAATTCCATATACTCATCTCTTTTGTAAATGTACTTGTAATGATCCATTCTCACAACACGACGAGATGCGCTTCTATCCCTATCGAAGTCCTCGTGCCAAAATAAGGATAAGATCGCATCTTGGGCATGATAAGTTGGTATCAGAGCCTGTACCGACCTAGGAGCCTCCTTGATTGATCGAACTTGGCCGAGTCGAGTCTATTGAGAAACTATTTTGAGTTTAGTTATACAGGAGAGTAGGTTTCTTTTACTCCTCTTCTATACTCTGGTGAGGACTTATGACTTAGGAATTTTGATTCTACCCTTTTCTCACTCAATTTTTTTTAGGATCACACGGGTATTTTGGAATGTCTATGATGCCGATGTGATGGAGTTCTATACTTGGTGCCTCGTGTTATCGAGGAGTAGAGCTCCAAGGGATTCTTGGCACATCTTTATCATTCAGATTCCTTAGTATCTCAGGACGGAGGATGTTCGAAATTGCTTCAATACTAGTAGTGGCGAGAGGAGTCCGGCATCCCCAGTACTGGTCGAGAGAGTTCGGATGTACTGTCATTCTTAGTATCGTTGTGTTTTTGAGGGTCCGAGATAGATGAGTTTCCGAGACCTCTGGTTATGTGTTGACGGATGTGTTACATTGGAGCGTAGTATTATTGTTAGGAGTTGAGTGATAGATTTTTCTCTTTGTATCCGTGGACCCAATTGCATAACCGGAAGATTTCAGGAGTTCTTAGGTGGGAATTGAAGTAGCTACCTAGGCTATCTTTCTACAGATGCATGATGTGAGGTTGGGGTTTGACATCTAGTGGATTTGTTTGTTCACGGTCGTTCTTATAGTGGACAGTCTCGATATATGTCATCAGATATGCTTCGTCAAGCCTTGTAGTTCGCTACGCCTAGAGAGCATATTGGAGCGTCATTTCAATAGGACAATCCAATGTACGATCGAGCCCGTGCGAACCTTACCACGAAAATATCGAACGTAATCTCTGTCATGAATTTATTCTGGCTTGTTTCGTAAGCCTCATCCTTTGTTTTGTTGGAGTATGGTAATTTGAGTTGCTGCGATGTCAACTGGTGATCTCATATCTTTCCGAAGCGGCGTTCTCATATTTTTGTGGGAATGCTATTTTTTGCTCAATCAAGTTGTCCCATCAATTCTTTTTATCTGGTGTGCTTCTCTTCAAGATAATTCTATCCTCTTAAATTTGCAAGATCAATCCTCTTATTTCTTTTCGAAGTTCATCTCATCTGTCCCAAGTTGTGTTTGTTTTTCCCCACCCTTTCGCCCTTTTTCTTCAATGATTAATTGTCATCCAAGTGCCTTTTCTATTCATGTGATGCTTCCGCTATCTTCTCTTTCGTTTCGTATCCGGTGATTCATTGTGAAAGTCCTCAAGTGCTTCAAGTTTGTCATTCTTTGTTCTTGTTTTCTTTCCCGGTGGATTCAGTTCAAGATCTCGATGTTCTTCATATCCTTTTCAATCGCTAAATGCTTCCCCATGTTAGAAATTATGTCCAAGTATCTCTTGTTTTTTCGTCTCTCTTTATTCTATCCGGAGTGTCGAAGATATCTAAGAAGATTCGTGTTTGCATTCAATCCTTTCAAATTATTTCGAGGTTCTCACCTCACCAAGTTCTTAATTTGTACCGGTGCAATCTCTCTTTCTAAGCAATTGTTTGAATGGCGGTTTCTTTTGAGTGGGTCCATAACCCACAGGTTTTCCCCAGGATCTTACCCGGCTCTTCTAATAATTCCAGAGATGTTCTCAAGTTCTCTTATAATATGAGGTAAGCATGACTTTCATTAGTCACATGCCTTCTCAAAGATCCCTTCTAAATCATTTTCATTGTTGGCTCAACCTTCTTTATTCATTATTTGGAGTGACTCGGTAATTTAGGATGTTGTTTCTCGTCATTATTCTCAGCGTTGAAGAACGAAGGAGAGTTTCTCTTAAATCTCAGCCCATTCTTGGGGATTCATGCCTTCAGTTTCCTGCTATCCTCTCAAATTGTTTTCAATCTTAAGATATTCTTTCCATATCTATCTGGTGCATTTCAGAGTTCTTATCATTATCGATCCTCCGAAGGCCATCGTTTCAGAAGATTTATTCGTTCTCAGCTTTCAGCTTTCGTTCTCAAATTCTTGTCAAGTGTTGTTCCTTCGTTCGTATCTCAATTATTCTAGTGCTTCGTTCAATTTTTTATTAGGTGGATCATGCTCTCTTCGTTCTCATGTTATATCATTCATTTGTATTATCCTCTTTAGTTTCTAATTCTTACCGGTGTTCTCGTGCAAGACTTCTTCAAGTTTGTGATCCCTCTCTCTCTTTTTCTTCAAGTCTTTGCAACAAGAACAAGTGGTGTGCGAAATCCGTTGCTTGTCATCAATCTAACTTCGATGAAGGTTAAGCATAACATAATTCTTATTCTGTTTCATCAAGTGATTTCAATCCCTCTTCCGGAGTAGTGCATGATATCAATTCTGGGTTTCAAGTGTTCTCATCTTTCCTTTGCCGGAGTTCCTAGTTTTCTCAAGTATCTTGTCGCTAAGCTTCATCTAATTCATAGCAAGGCCTCATTTTGTTATTTTTCTACCTTCAATGTCAAGCTTCATCCTTTCATTCTAGAGTTCATCTCGATGCTTCTTCATGGTGGTTTGTTAAGGATGTAATTCTTCTCGAAGTGTTCTTCAAGATTCTTGTTGGAGGTGCTCAAGTGTTCTTTATCTTGTATTTCTAAGTTCAATTCCTTCTCCATTGTCTTTTAAGATGGTGTTATTAAATTGTTTATTATGATGAGTCTCAAAGAAAAAATGTCAATAATTATATAAGTAAACCCATCATGTCTTCTCGGAGTTATCTTGGGTTGGATTTCCCCTAAAGCATTTTCTAAGGATTGTTGCGATCGTGGTGTCATAAATGATCCAAGTTTCATCCCCTTCTTGGTGAAAGAAGTTTATCGAACGTCTTGTGCATGGAATTCCGATACTTTGGGCTATCTCGAGGTTGAGATATTCCAGTGGAATTGCCTAGGAAGATCACGAGATTCGTGATCGAGGTTATTCCCGCTGCGTGTGGTTAATTTGTGATGGACGAGTTGGAGCACCCCTGCAGGGTTAAATCTTTCGGAAAGCCATGCCTGCGGTTATGTGGCAACTTGGAAACTTTGTTTAACACCCGGTCATAGCAAACTTGAAGTAAACTCAAATAAAATACACCAACTGTGTGCATAACTGTGACTGTCTCTTCTCGCGAGTCATTATCCGAGAGAGACCACGGTGGGGTAATGTTTGATGTAAGTAGGTGTTCAGGAACACTTAGTGATCATTACTAGTTCATGTTCGTTATTCGTAGACCACCATACTTTACTTTCTGTATTCGTAAGTTAGCCACTCAAATAAATGCTTAGTCGCTTGCTGCAGCGTCACCACTTAACCATACCCCACCCATTAAGCATTAATAGTCTTGATACCCTTGGAAATGAGATTGCTGAGTCCCTGTGGCTCACAGATTACTATAACAATAGTTGCAGGTATAGGTAATGCGATGATTTGACATGAGCGCGATGCTTGTTTTGATTTGGAGTTCTTCTTCATCGATCTAGGATGGGTTCCAGGCGACAACCTAGGATAGTAAGGATGGATGTCATTTTATCGTTTGACTTAGTCCGTAGTCGGACCCTGCTCTCCTGTATGATGTTTGAATATCTTGTTGTATTGATGTGATCTTGATGTAGCTTGTGGCGAGTGTAAGCCAATTCCATATAATCATCTCTTCTGTAAATGTACTTGTAATGATATCCATTCTTGCAACAGGACGAGATGCGCTTCTATCCCTGTCGAAGCCCTCGTGCCAAAATAAGGATAGGATCGCATCTTGGGCGTGACAGGTAGTGAGGCACGTATTATATTTTTGCCATCAAGGGTAACAGGATGGGGTTTTCATCATATTTCTTGAGTTTATCCCTCTACATCATGTCATCTTTCTTAATGCGTTACTCTGTTCTTCATGAACTTAATACTCTAGATGCAAGAAGGAGTCGGTCGATGTGTGGAGTAATAGTAGTAGATGTAGAATTGTTTCGGTCTACTTGACACAGACGTGATGCCTATATGCATGATCATTGCCTTGTATAACTACATGATTATTCGCTTTTCTATCAATTGCTTGACAGTAATTTGTTTCCCACCATGATATTCGCCTTCAAGAGATAAGCCTCTAGTGAATCCTATGGCCCCCGGGTGTACTTTCCATTATATGCTTTCTAATCTATAAACTAAAAATACCAAAAATACTTTGTTGCAATTTATTTACCTTTTACTTTCCGTTCTCGTTTACATCTATATCTATCGGATCTAATCCTTGCAAATAATCGTGAAGCGATTGACAACCCCTTTATAGCGTTGGGTGCAAAAGTTTGATTGTTTGTGTAGGTGCAATCATTGGTGACTTGCTTGCTCCTTCTACTGGATTGATACCTTGGTTATCATCAACTGAGGGGAATACTTAGCTACTTTGTTGCATCACCATTTCATATTCAAGGGAAAACCAACACAAGCTCAAGAGGTAGCAAGAAGGATTTCTGGTGCCGTTGCCGAGGAGGATACATAGCAAGTCAAGATGAGAATTCTCCCGTCAACTTGCCAATTTCAGGCGTTGTTGCCGGGGAAGATACACATCAACCCTACCAAGTACCCATCACAAACTCATCTCTTGCATTTATATTATTTGCCATTTGCCCCTCGTTTTCCTCTTCTCCACTTCTAAAATAATTTTTAGAAAATACCAAAAAGATTTGCCTTTTTGTTCGCCCTTCTTTCGTTTGCCTTTCGTTTGCTTGTGTGTTTGATTGCTGGCCTTGTCACGATGTCTGGGAATACCAAGTTGTGTGACTTTTCTAATACTAATAATAATGATTTTATTAGTACTCCAATTGCTCCCGCCACTAGTGCGAAATCTTATGAAATCAATGTTGCCTTGCTTAATCTTGTTATGAAAGAACAATTTTTTGGCCTTCCTAGTGAAGATGCCACATCTGATCTAAATACTTGAGTTGTGTGATATGCAAAAGAAGAAATATGTGGATAATGATATTGTGAAATTGAAGCTATTTCCGTTCTCACTACGAGATCGTGTTAAAACTTGTTTTTCATCTTTGCTTGCCTAAAAATAGTATTGATTCTTGGAATAAATGTAAAGATGCTTTTATCTTCAAGTACTTTCCGCCCACTAAGATCATCTCCCTTAGGAACAATATAATGAATTTTCAACAACTTGATCATGAGCATGTTGCACAATCTTGGGAGAGGATGAAATTAATGGTTAGGAATTGTCCCACACATGGTTTGAGTTTATGGATGATTATACAATTCTATTATGCAGGATTGAACTTTGCTTCTAGAAATCTTTTAGATTCGATCGCGGGTGGTACTTTTATGGAAACCATGTTAAGAGAAGTTACTAAACTCCTACGTAATATTATGTCAAATTACTCTCAATGGCACACCGAAAGATCTACTAGTAAAAAAGTGCATGCTATTGAAGAAATAAATACTTCGAGTGAAAATAGGGATGAATTCATGAAATTGTTTGCTAGTAAGAGTGCTCCTATTGATCCCCATGATATGCCTTTGTCTTATTTGATTGGAAATAATAATGAATCTATGGATGTGAATTTTGTTGGTAGGAACAATTTTGGTATTAACGCGTATGGAGGTAATTTCAACCCTAGGCCGTTTCCTAGTAATTCCTCTAATAATCATGTTAATTCCTACAAGAATTCCTATGGAAATTATAATAATATGCCCTCTGATATTGAGAATATTGTTAAAGAATTTATTGGTTCGCAAAAAGTTTTTAATGCTTCTATTGAAGAAAAAGTGCTCAAGATTGATGATTTGGCTAAGAACATCGATATAATTTCTCTTGAGATAGATTCTTTGAAAGTTAGATCTACTCCACCCAAGCACGATATTAATGAGTCTTTAAAAGCTATGAGAATTTATATTGATGAAAGTAAGTAAAGAACCGCTAGAATACATGCTAATCGTGAATGGCTTGAAAAAGTGTTTTCTCGCGATAATAATGATGAAGATCTTAAAGTGATTGGTGTGTCTCCTATTGAATCTTTGTTTTCCAATATAAATCTTGATAATGATAGGACTGTAGATAAGTCAACTTTAGTTAAAAGGAGTACCAATGATTCGGAGTCTATATCTTAATGCTAGGATTGATAAAGGTGGGATTGAAGAGGTCAAAACTTTAAATAGCAATGAACCCACTCTTTTGAATTTCAAGGACTTTAATTATGATAGTTGCTCTTTGATTGATTGTATTTCATTGTTGCAATCCATGATGAATTCTCCTCATACTTATAGTCAAATTAAGGCTTTTACTAAACATATAGTTGATGCTATGATGAAATCGTTTGAAGAAAAACTTGAGTTAGAAGTTTCTATCCCTAGAAAGCTTCATGATGAGTGGGAACCAACAAATAAGATTAAAATCAAAGATTATGAGTGCCATGCTTTGTGTGATTTGGGTGCTAGTGTTTCCACAGTTTCGAAAACTTTATGTTATGTGCTAGGTTACCATGAATTTGATGATTGCTCTCTAAATTTGCATCTTGCGGATTCCACTATTAAGAAACCTATGGGAAGGATTAATTATGTTCTTATTTTTGCAAATATGAATTATGTGCCCGTAGATTTCATTGTTCTTGATATAGATTGCAATCCTACATGTCATATTATTCTTGGTAGACCTTTTCTTAGAACGATTCGTGCAACTATTGACATGAAAGAAGGAAACATTAGATTCCAATTTCCATTAAAAAAATGCATAGAACACTTCCGTAGAAATAAAATAAGATTACCTTATGAATCTGTTATGAGAGCTACTTTTGGATTGCATACCAAAGATGACAATACCTAGATCTATTGCGTGTTGCCTTGCTAGGGGGGTTAAACTATAGAGCTTGTTGGGAGGCAACCCAATTTTATTTTTGTGTTCTCTTTTTGCTTCTGTATTTGAGTGATTCCCACATTATTACTTATGTATTAATTGTGTTTTGGTGTTGTAATTAGTGTTTGAGCAAAGTAAAACCTTTGGGGTGATCTATGGTAGTTGTTGATTTGATCTTGCGAAAAAACGGAACTTTTGGGCTCGGTCCAGGAATTTTCTAAATTTTCAGCGCGTCGAATGAGTCTGAAATTGTGAAAAAAGTTTGACATGTAAATTTCCCAGGTTTTCATAATTGTTCAGAATGTTTTGAGTTACATAAGTATACGAAGTTTTCAGGTTGCTACAGACTGTTCTGTTTTTGACAGATTCTAGTTTCTTTGAGTTGTTTGCCTATTTTGATGAATCTTTAGGTTGTATCATGTGGTATGAACCATAGAGAAGTTATATTAGAGTAGGTATAACACCAATATAAATTAAGAATGAGTTCACAACAGTACCTAAAGTGGTAATTTATTTTCTTATACTAACGGATCTCACGAGTTTTTTGTTAAGTTTTGTGTTGTGAAGTTTTCAAGTTTTGGGTAAAGATTTGATGGAATATGGAATAAGGAGTGGCAAGAGCCTAAGCTTGGGGATGACCAAGGAACGCAAATTCATATTCAAGTATGCCAAAAAGCCTAAGCTTCGGGATTCCCCGGAAGGCATCCCCTTTTTCGTCTTCAATCCATTGGTAAATTTACTTGAGGCTACATTTTTATTCACCACATGATATGTGTTTTGCTAGGAGCGCCTTGTATGATATGAGTATTTGCTTGTTAGTTTGCTACAATCATCCTTGCTGCACACATCTTTTGAGAGAGACACGCTGAATCATTAATTTTTTAGAATGCTCTATGTGCTTCATTTATATCTTTTGAGTTAGGCAATTTGCTCTATGTGCGTCACTTATATCTTTAAGAGCACGATGATGTTTGCGTATTATAGAAATAATAGAACTCTCATACCTCAATTATATTATTTTGAGAGTTTCTAAAACAGCATGGTAATTGGTCTAGGTTATGAATTTAGTCCTAATATGATAGGCATCCAAAAGGGATATAATAAAAACTTCCAAATTAAGTGCATTGGGTAGTTATGAGAAGTTTGATTCCTTGCATAAAGTTTTGAGATATAAAGATGGTAATATTAAGAGACATGTTAGGAAGTAATTGTGATTTGGTAAAAATACTTGTGTAAATGTTTGTGATTCCCGGAGCATGCACGTATGGTGAACTGTTATGTAAGGAAGTCGAAGCATGAGTTGTTTATAGATTGTTGACCTTTGTGTGAGGGTCGGGAGCGCATGATGGTTAACTCCTACCAACCTACCCCGTAGGAGCATGCGTTTAATACTTAGCTTCAATGACTAATAGACTTTTGCTATAAGTATGCGAGTCCTTTATGACTAATGTTGAGTCCATGGATTATGCGCACTCTCACCCTTCCACCTTTGCTAGCCTCTCTAGTACCGCGCAACTTTCGCCGGTACAACAAACACCTTCCTCAATACAACCACCATATACCTTCCTCAAAACAGACACTATATATCTTTCCTCAAAACATCCACCATACCTACATATTATGGCATTTCCATAGACATTCTGAGATATATTTCCATGCAACTTCCACCATTTACTTTTATGACATGCACCATCACTTCCATATTGCATATAGAGTCATACTTTGTCATAGGTATCAAGTTGTAATTTTCTTTTGAGTTGTAAGTAAATAAAAGTGTGATGATTATCATTAATAGATCATTTCCCATGTGAGGAAAGGATGATGGAAGCTATGATTCCCTCACAAGTGGGGATGAGATTCCAGACTTTATGAAAAAAATAAAAGACGCCAGCGAAGCCCAAATAAAAAAAGAGGCCTTAGATGCCCACCAAATAAAAAAATGAGAGAAAAGAGAGAAGGGACATTGCTACTACCTTTTTCCACACTTGTGCTTCAAAGTAGCACCATGATCTTAATGATAGAGAGTCTCCTATTTTGACACTTTCATATAGCTAGTGGAATTTTTCTTCATGATGCACGTCTACTTAGTTTCTATTTGAGCTTTCATACACTTATAGCTCTAGTGCATCCGTTGCATGGCAATCCATACTCACTCACATTGATATCTATTAATGGGCATCGTCATAACACGTTGATATGCCTAGTTGATGTGAGACTATCTTCTCCCTTTCCTTGACAACCTCCACCATATTCTATTCCACCTATAGTGTTGTATCCATGGCTCACGATCATGTATTGCGTGAGAGTTGAATTTTTTTGAGAAAATAAAGGTGTGAAAACAATTGCTTGACTTTTCATCGGGGTTGTGCATGATATAAACACTTTGTGTGGCGAAGATGGAGCATAGCCAGACCATATGACATTGTAGGGATAACTTTCTTGTGCCATTATAATTGAAGAGATACAATTGCTTTGCTAGTATGTTTGAAATGTCATTGTTTTTATATCAGTATTAAGCTTTTGTTTTGAGTCTTATGGATCTGAATATTCATGCCAAAATAAAGAATATTACATGGAAAAATATGTTAGGTAGCACTCCACATCAAAAATTCTGTTTTTATCATTTACCTACTCGAGGACGAGAAGTAATTAAGCTTGGGGATGCTGATACGTCTCCAACGTATCTATAATTTTTGATGATGGCATGGTATTATATTATCTGTTTTGTATGTTTTGTATGCATTAATATGCTATTTTATATTATTTTTGGGACTAAACTATTAATCTAGAGCCTAGTGCCACTTTTTGTTTTTTCCTTATTTTTGAGTTTTGTAGATATGGAATATTAAACGGAGTCCAAACGGAATAAAACCTTTGGAAGGAATTTTTTGGAAGGAAACAAATCGATCAAGCTTGGAGTGCATGGCATGGGAGGTGCGAGGGAGCCACAAGCCTGCTAGGCACGGCCCCCCCGACCGCGCCTAACAGGCTTGTCGCCTCCCGACAGGTCTCCTAACCCTAATTCTCTACCTATAAATACCCAAATATTCCCCCAACACCAAAAAGATCCACGCAAATACTTCTCCTCTGCCATAAGCCTCCGTTCCCGAGAGATCCAGTCTTGGAGCCTTTTCCGGTAATCTGCTGGAGGAGGTTTTGATCACGGAGGGCATCTACATAAACTCCATTGCCCCTCCAATGATGTGTGAGTGGTCCACCACTGACCTACGGGTCCATAGCTAGTAGTTAGATGGCTTCTTCTCTCTCTTTGATCTTCAATACCATGTTCTTCATGATCTTCATGGAGATCTATCCGATGTAATCCTCTTCTGTGGTGTGTTTGTCAAGATCCGATTAATTGTGAGTTTATGTTCAGATTATCCATGAATCTTATTTGAATCTCCTCTGAATTCTTATTTGCATGATTTCATATCCTTGCAAGTCTCTTCGAGTTATTGGTTTGGTTTGGCCAACTAGATTGATAATTCTTGCAATGGGAGAAGTACTTGGTTTTGGGTTCAATCTTACGGTGTCCTCACCCAGTGATATAGTAGGGGTAGCGAGGCACGTATTGTATTGTTGCCATCAAGGGTAACAAGATGGGGTTTTCATCATATTGCTTGAGATTATCCCTCTACATCATGTCATCTTTCTTAATGCGTTACTCTGTTCTTCATGAACTTAATACTCTAGATGCAGGCAGGAGTCGGTCGATGTGTGGAGTAATAGTAGTAGATGCAAAATCGTTTCGGTCTACTTGACACGGACGTGATGCCTATATGCATGATCATTGCCTTGGATAACTACATGATTATTCGCTTTTCTATCAATTGCTTGACGGTAATTTGTTTACCCACCATGATATTTCCCTTCAAGAGAGAAGCCTCTAGTGAAACCTATGGCCCTCGGTCTACTTTCCATTATATACTTTCAGATCTATAAACCAAAAATACTTTGCTGCAATTTATTTACCTTTTACTTTCCGTTTTCGTTTACATCTATATCTATCGGATCTAATCCTTGAAAATAATCATGAAGGGATTGAGAACCTTTTTATAGCGTTGGGTGTAAGAGTTTGATTGTTTGTGTAGGTGCAACCATTGGTGACTTGCTTGTTCCTCCTACTGGATTGATACCTTGGTTCTCATCAACTGAGGGAAATACTAATCTACTTCGCTGCATCACCTTTTCCTCTTCAAGGGAAAACCAACGCAACCTCAAGAGGTAGCACCTACCTTCTTCGCAAAGAACTCCCAGACGATCAGACGGAGGCGCGACGCATAATTCGGAGATCCAAAGCCTATAAAGTACACGAGGGTGAGTTATACAAGAAAAGCACCACTCGAGTACTACAGTGGTGCATATATGAGGAAGAAGGACGACAACTCCTAGCCGAAGTCCACGCAGGGATTGGCGGCCATCATGCCGCCCCAAGAGCCTTAGTTAGCATGGCCTTTCGGGCTGGTTTCTTCTGGCCCACTGCTCGAGCAGACGCCCAGTAACTTTTCAAGCACTGCGTGGGGTGTCAACTTTTTTCAGACCAAAGTCACATGACCCCAATAGGTCTTTGGACTATTCCGATTACCTGGCCCTTTGCAATAAGGGGGCTGGACATGGTCAGGCCACTTAAAGGGGGGACCAGGAATAATAAATACCTACTGGTCATGGTTGACAAATTCACCAAATGTATAGAGGTAAAACGTGTCAAATCAGCCATGTCCGGCCAGTAATCGACTTTATATCCGGCGTGGTACACCGTTACGGCGTCCCGCAAAGTATAATAACGGACAGTGGATCCAACTTCACAGCCCAAGACGTCAAAGACTGGTGCGCAAAAATGGGCATCAAGCTCGATTACGCATAGGTGTACCCCCCGCAGACCAATGGACAAGTCGAACGGGCGAACGACCTCATCATGAGTGGTATTAAACCATGTCTGGTCCGATCTCTGCATCAGTCCGACTGGCATTGGGTAGAGGAGCTTGACTCTGTTTTGTGGGGCCTGCGCACCACCCCGAATAGTTAAACGGGATGCACATTGTTTTTCATGGTCTATGGGGAAGAAGCAGTCCTCCCCTGTGATATTATTCATGACGCACAAAGGGTGCGCATGTACAAGGAAAAGGAGGCCGAGTTAGATTGGCAGGACGACCTGGATGCCTTAGAAGGAGAGCACAACATAGCCCGGGCTCGTTCTACTTTTTATCAACAGCAAGCCCGACGTTACCAGAATAGGGAGGTCAAGGCAAAAGCGTATAATGTGCGTGACCTCATCTTACGGCTCCTAGAGAAGCAGAAGCGTAAACTCAACCCCAAAATGGAGGGGCCCTTCATAATTGATGAAGTACTCGCAGGAGGGGCTTACCGTCTTCGAAACCCATCGGATAACCGCCTTGAACCAAACCCATGGAACGCGGCTCGTCTTCGACGCTTCTACGGATAGAACGGTGTCGTCATACTCTTTACCCTTTACTTCCCTTTATTTTCGTTTTCTTTATTTTTTTCCTTTCCCTCCCACCTTGAATCTCGGTAGGATTGGATTATTTCTTTTCTTCCCAAGTCTATGTTTGGTTAAACCGATCTTGTATTAAGATTTTTGACATACATCCTTAACTGTTGAATGCGAACATAACACCTGGGGGCTTTTTCCCGAAGCCAATGATTTTATATTTTGAGCATCTATTCACATTCATCGTGCATGCACATTTTCCTTGTAGATTTTTAAGCCATTCAATGCATCAATTCGAACTAAGATTTTTGCCAAGCTAGCTTACCTCGCTCTTGTGTTTACCCTCTACGTTCCCGATTGTTCGGCTAGAGAGTAAAGGGACCACCTCTACGATTGTTACGATCGGGTCATCTGGATACGTACCTCAGACGGGTGAAGCCAAAAGCTAGCTATCTTCAGTAGAAAATTGGTCTGCTATGATGGAAACAACAAAAATTATTGTTACCATCGCCATTACTCGGGCTTCTTTTTTCCAAAAAGAGCAATTAGTCGCATACTAGCAGTATACAGCCTTATTACCTACGGTTTACGTAGCAACCTGAAGGAAGTATCGATAGAGGTACTATTTTCTTTGGAAGATGTTTCTTACACTAAAAGTAATATAACATATCTCCCTGTGCATTTTTCTGTCTGTTCGCACCAAATGGCCGGATTGCCTGGT
This sequence comes from Hordeum marinum, assembly GCA_022496015.1. NCBI lineage: Eukaryota > Viridiplantae > Streptophyta > Magnoliopsida > Poales > Poaceae > Hordeum > Hordeum marinum. Next base: position 245,970,463 of record CM039675.1, on the reverse strand, counting down.
TCCTTGAAGGAATTCCTTCCTAGCAAGGGATATTTCATAAGGAACACTTCCAAGATCTTTGCATGGGAGGTCTAAGCCGATGGACGTTTAAGATAGAGTTTACAGCACAAACAGAGCAATTTTTGATCTAAAGTACATTTTTACATAAAATTACTCATCTGGCTGCTAGTCGAGATTGTCTATTAATGCATCTAGGGCGCAATATTCCTGTGATCGTACACCAAATGAAGTGGCACTTCTTGCCCATCAGGCCCTACTGGCCCAACCCGAGCCATATGCTCGAGATTAAGGCCAGTATACCTAGTTTTGATCATCACCCATGCCTCTCATGCTCCCTCCCGACAGGCCGATGTCTTCCATAACTCGAACCGACTTCAAGCTCTCTTGAACCGATCAACCAGTTCGGTCATCCCCTCTGGAGGTTGCTCGACGGGCCATAGCGCTTTTATCATGCTCTTCATGGTCTTCCGAGCCCGCTCATGAAGGGCGGACAGTTCCTCCAGAAGGCTTCCTCGGTAGGATCCGATCTCTTCTTCAGGTCGTCCAATTAGAAGACCTATACATGAGACAAGGCATATCCATTACACCTAACGTATGAGAGGTATTTAAGGATGTTATAATTGGACTTACTAAACATGCCCCTCTGTAATTTCTGGTCCGGGTATTCACAGTCTATTTATATGTGAAATCTATGTTCCTTCAATATTCTTCCATGAATGGTTCAATTGACCAATGCGGTGTTTACTAACTTTCAATAAATTTTACCACCTATACTTCTTATATGTGAAGTAATTACTCCAAGAACACGAGAGAACACAAGAGACAGAGAGAGAGAGATCAAACACATAGCTACTGGTACATACCCTCAGCCCCGAGGGTGAACTACTCCCTCCTCATCATGGAGACCGCCGGGATGATGAAGATGGCCGCCGGTGATGATTTCCCCCTCCGGCAGGGTGCCAAAACGGGCTCCCGAATGGTTTTTCGTGGCTCTGGAGACATGCGGTGGCCGAACTCCCGATCTAGATTTCTTTTTGGAGGTTTGGGTATTTATAGGAATTTTCGGCGTCGATCTCACGTCAAGGGGGGCACGAGGCGGTGACAAGCCTGCTAGGAGTAGTCAGGGGGGGGGGGGCTGCGCCGAAAAGTCTTGTGACCTCCTCGTGGCTCTTCTGTCCCAACTCTAATGCTTCAGGGTCTCTTTTGGCCCAAAAAATCATACTAAATTTTCAGCCCATTTCGAGAACTTCTATTTCTGCACAAAAAACGACACCATGGTAGTTCTGCTGAAAACAGCGTCAGTCCAGGTTTGTTCTAATAAAACCGTACCAAAATCATATAGAATTATTGTAAACATGGCATGAATACTTCATAAATTATAGATACATTGGAGACGTATCACCATGTTATTGTGGTCATCTCTCGCTGAAGGGTTTTTTCTGATGGGGAGGAAGTAGAAGATGTGGCCTAGACTACAATTCATCTTTTTTAAATGGGTGGTGCCTCCTTATTGGGAGCGGTAATCTTGTAAAAAGATGTTGAACCGCTCGTCTCCCCTTGGCGCATGAGGATCGAGAAGCACTGACGGTTATTACAATGGACACTGCAAGTTCGTGACGCTTGGGACCGATGACAAGATGGTTCCCGAACAAGAAGGGAGGAATAGAAGTGCATCTCATCGTTTCGCAAGAATGATTATCATTACAAGTACATGTAAAGAGGAGATGGGTATATGGAATTGGCTTACACTCGCCACTAGCTAAATCATGATCATCTCAATTACAATCATACATATCAGTCATCATACAAAAAATCAGGGTCGACTAAAAATGAAATCAAACGATAAAAGTAGCATCCATCCTTGCTAATCCTAGGCTGTCGGCCTAGAACTCATCTAATGATCGATGAACAAAAAGAAACTCAAAATAGAACAATCATCATGCTCACGTCAAAGTATCACTTTCATCTACTTTCACTTGTTGTTGTAGGCATGGGGACTCAGCCATGGAGACTCAGCAATCTCATTTCCAATGGTATCAAGACTAGCAAAGCATAATGGGAGGTATGGTTAAGAGGTGAGGCTGCATCAAGCATTAAGCATTTTATATCTGGCTAACATATGAGTACAAGAATAAGAAGAGTGATCTACGCATGACAGATGTGAACTAGTAATGATCAAGAAGTGATCCTGAACACCTACTTACGAGTAAATCATAACCCCACTGTGTTCTCTTCTTGGCTCAAAACCTCACAAGAAGATATGGTCATGGTTACGAACGCGGTTGGTGTATTTTAATTGACTTTACTTCAAGTTTGCTATAACCGGGTGTTAAACAATTTCCAAGTTGCCACATAACCACGGGCACGACTCTTAGAAAGATTTAACCCTACAGGGGTGCTCCAAGTCATCCATCACAAACTAACCACAAGCTGCGGTGAAAAACCACAACCTTGAGATAGCCCAAAGTGTCCTCGGAATCCCGATGCACAGGACATTCGACAAAAGGTAAAATAAATCCAGCAATACCACCTAACGTGTCGACGGACCCGATAGGAGCCTGCGTATCTGTTCTCTGGACACGACCGGATGAGAAGTACGTTAGGAGCGCTCAATATGGAACATAACATCGGTAAATGGAAACTAGGGCGACAAAGGTGGAAAAAAACATAGAGCAAAAGGCCAAGCCTTCCACCTTTTACCAAGTGTGTAGGTGCATTAAATTAAATAGGAACAATATTAGGGGGTTGAGCAAGCAATAACATAGGCAAACAACGGTTTGTTGGGAAATGGAGGTTAGAGGCTTATAATGGAATGTTTGGAGGCTTGACAAACAAGTGGTAGGTAGCGATACATAACGATAGAAACATGAAAACTAGCATTGCAATGATTGTAGTGGTATCCAAGGAAATGATCATCTTGCCTGACATCATGCATATAAGAAGAATGAATCTGTGGAGAAGATGAACCACTAGTCGAACGGATCCTCACACTCTGAAACAATTTTTGAACTCTATCAAGAAGAAGCAAATCCGGAAACAAACAAATGACACGGTAAACACCACAACATATTCATGGCTGTTGGGGAACGTCGCATGGGAAACAAAAAATTTCCTATGCACACGCAAACCTATCCATGGTGATGAGCATCTACGAGAGGGAGAGTGGATCTACGTACCCTTGTAGATCGCTAAGTGGGAAGCGTTAAGAAACGCGGTTGGTGTAGTCGAACTTCTTCGCGATCCAAATCGTCGAGCGTCCCGCGATCTAATCACGAACCATCCCGCGAACCAATCACGAACCGTCCCGCGATCTCATCATGATCCATCCCGCGATCCGATCACGAACGTCCCGTGGCCTTGATCACGATCCTTCCGACCTAGTACCGAACGGACGGCACCTCCGCGTTCAGCACACGTGCAACTTGATGATGATCTCCATCGTCTTGATCCAGCAAGAGGAGGCGGAGAGGAGGAAGAGTTCTCCGGCAGCGCTCCGGCGCTCCGGCGATGGTGGTGGAGCTATTCCGACAGGGCTTCGTCTAAGCACTGCAGAAAACCGATCTAGAGGAGAAGCTATGCACTAGAGGAACGGGTGGCACGTGGCTGAAAATCTTGTGCCAAAACCCTAAAATCCTCTAGTATATATAGGAGGAAAGGAGGAGGAGGCTTGGCTGCCAAAAAGGAAGCCCTTGGGTCGGCCAAACCAAGGAGGGAGGAGTCCTCCTCCTCCACTCCTAGTAGGATTATGACTCCTTCCTTATTTGACCCTTTTTTGCCTTTTTCCACCTTTTTCCTTTTGGTATTTTCTTCCCAGACTCATGGGCTTTGTGTAGGACTTCCACCAGCCCACTAAGGGATGGTATTCATCCTCCTACAGCCCATAAAGCCTCATAGGTCGAAATACCCCTCCCGGTGGTCTCCCGGTACACTACCGGCACTCTCGGTACACTACCGATGAGCCCGGAACTTTTCCGGTGACCAAACTGGGACTTCCTATATATGAATCTTTACCTCCGGACCATTCCGGAGCTCCTCGTGACGTCCGGGATCTCATCTAGGACTTCGAACAACCTTCGGTCACCACCATACATAACTCTACACTACCGAAACGTCACCGAACCTTAAGTGTGCAGACCCTGCGGGTTCGAGAACTATGTAGACATGACCGAGACACCTCTACGGCCAATAACCAATGGCGGGACCTGGACGTCCACATTGGTTCCTACATATTCTATGAAGATCTTCATCAGTCGAACCTCTATGTCAAGGATTCAATCAATCCCGTATAACGTTCCCTTTGTTCTTCAGTATGTTACTTGCTCGAGATTCGATCGTCGGTATCTCCATACCTAGTTCAACCTCATTACCGGTAAGTCTCTTTACTCGTTCCGTAATGCAAGATCCCGTGGCTAACATATTAGTCACATTGCTTGCAAGGCTTGTTGTGATGTTGCATTACCGAGTGGGCCCTGAGATACCTCTCCGTCACACGGAGTAACAAATCCCAGTCTTGATCCATGCCAACTCAACAGACACCTTCGGAGATACCTGTAGTGCACCTTTATAGTCACCCAGTTACGTTGCGACGTTTGATACACACAAAGTATCCCTCCGGTGTCAGTGAGTTGCATGATCTCATGGTCATAGGAACATATACTTGACATGCGGAAAACAGGAGCAATAAACTGACACGATCATATGCTACGTTTGTAATTTGGGTCTTGTCCATCACATCATTCTCCTAATGATGTGATCCCGTTATCAAATGACATCTCATGTCCATGGCTAGGAAACCTTAACCATCCTTTGATCAACGAGCTAGTCTATTAGAGGCATACAAGGGACATGGTTTTGTCTATGTATCCACACATGCATTTAAGTCTCCGATCAATACAATTATAGCATGGATAATAAACGATTATCATGAACAAGGAAATATGATAATAACTAATTTATTATTGCCTCTAGGGCATATTTCCAACAATGGCATGATGCAAAAACAAGGATGATGCATGTCCGGTTTAAATAGGAATGGCATGGCAAGATGCAACAATCAAATACTACAAATTAAGTGAAGTTCAATATGCAACGAGTTGCATATTGATGAAACTCCACATTTGAGTTATTTATTCACTCTATTTTAGCTATGCATTAATATTAAATGTTTTTTAACATGGGTGGTCATGGCACAAGGTGATGATGGAAATAAGAAATTTAAATGGACAAGGAGAACATACATGTAACATCCCAAAATTTGGAATGTTGTATTAATCAATAGAATGATAGATTGTTTGATTGAGTGATTGAAAATTGAGTGAAATTTGAAACTTTTTGAAACTTTTGGATGAGAGGGAATGAAATGACTTTCCCCTTTGTGTTTGATTTCATTTCATCCAATTCAAATCAGTGAGAGAAGATGACATGACTTCTTCATAATAAAACATTTGAAAAGTGAATTTGAAAACTATTTGAAATCTTTCTATTATAGAGTTCATTTCATATTTGGTTCCATTTTAAAGTTTGAAAGAATTCAAATTCCCTTGACAAAATTTTGAGAGGAGTAATATGACACTCCAAACCAGGGGCCATTTGAATCTTATTTGAATTTATAAAACTCAGAAAATTATTTCTAAAACATTTCATATTAGGTTTCAAAGCCATTTTTGAAATTGGTTTAAAAAAATTATTTTTCTCCAAAAAGAAAATATATGGAAAATAGGGTAAAATGATTCCCTTGAGTATAAAAATGGAGATAAATGAATTTGAAGCAATTTTGGTATTTTTTTAAATGTTTCATTTGCCTTTTCTTTAAAACAGTAGCATTGTTTGATTTTTCTGATTTTGTAAGAATTTTATTTGACAGTGCAAATATGTTCATCTTTTAGATTTGATTTTGCCGGTAATTTTGATATATTATATGTCTATATAAAACTATTTTAGATTTCCATTTATTTATGTTTCCTTTTCTGTTTTTGTTTTTATAAAAGGAAAAATCTTTTTGAAAACGGAAACGTACTGAGGCCCAAATGGAAAGGAACCGGCCCACGATCCCCTCGCCAGATCCGATCTCACTTCGGATCGGCCACCGATCCCTTGCATCTCTCTCTTCCTCGCTGACTGGTGGGTCCCACCGCCCGACCATATCTGGAGCCGATCATCTCCTTCCTTCCCTTCTTCCCGCTCTTTCCTTCCTTGCCGGAGCCAGATCCGCCACGCTCACCTACCGTTTTGGCGCCGCCCCTGCTCCAAGCCGAGCCCCCCTGTAAAAGGAGGAGTCCCGCACCCCGTTCCACCCCGTAACCGTAACCCCAAGCCCCTGCTTCGTCGACAATCGCTCGCTAGAGCTCCGTCATGGCAGCCGCACCATTATCGACCCGTTGCTCGCTCCCGACCTCCCGAGCCACCGCACTCACCACCATTCGCCTCGTCTCGCTCTCCCGTACCTCTCCATACACTTCACACAGTGCCACAACCACCAGAACTACCGCGTCGACGACCACCCGAAGACCCCCTCCGCTCCCAAGCTCGCCGCCGTCGACACCGTTGTCCCCGAGCTCGCCTTCGACCACCTCTGGACGCTCCATTCACCGCCGCATCTACTAGAGATCTTGCCATCATCGGAGACCCGCCAGGGAGCTCGCCAGCATCAACCCCGAGTCACCGCCGCCGTCGGACATTGCCGGAAAATCCCTCTGCCCACTGTAAGTCACCGGCGATGCCATCCACTGTCTGATTTAGATCCAACGTACCGTAATAGATCACTTAAGCAGTGAAACGTTTTCATCTAAGGCCCGGCCATTCGCTCGTTAGCACCCATGCGCACACACCTTCCTCCAATCATAGTGCGCCATGTCGCCCCCCTATACGCTAGGTTTATTTTCTTTTCTGTTTTATTTTTCTGAAACAAAATTAGTTCTGTTTTTGTTTACTTCATATCTTTTATGTTTTTAATTCTTTTAATTTGATTATTTTTGCATTGTGTCAAAAATTTAGTCTAGTTTCTATAGATATAAAGTTTGAACATATTTGAAAATATTAAATTTGAATTCTTCTGAATTTGCTCAAATCATTAGAATTTGAATATCTTGAGTTTAAAATTAGATTTTGAGTTGATTCTTTTTGCTACTGGTCAATAGTGATCTTAGTTATCAATAGGTAGAACTTGAGAATTTTTAGATTAGAGTTTCAAGCAAAAAAGTATTGTTTTGATTCTTTTTAGGTTTATTTCTATTTCTTTAGTTTTAATTGTTTTTAATTATTTTCTTTTATTTTAGTTGACAAGTTTTATATTGTTTTATGTTAGTAAACAGTAGTATTTCGACCAAGTTTATTTTTATGTCATTTATTATTTTAGCATGAAATCAATTCTAGTTTCATAATAACTTGCAAATTGATTTCATTGCTAGTTTGATTTCTTATTTGATTTAAAAAAATTGTTTTACAAGTTTCACTTTCTGTTAACTTAGTTGTTATATATTTTGTTTTATGTTATTTTAATATTTTATTGTTTTCTTGTTGTTAAGTTTATTAGTCAAAAACTTATGTTGTTTAATGAATTATTTTATCATAGTTCTTAGTTGTTCTTCAGAAGTAATTCTTTTTGCTAGTAAAATATTTGCTAGAATACTTTTGTTAGGTTTTACCTTGTTGTCTTCTTACTATTTGAAAATAGGATTATTTGTAGAGAAAACCAACCCTTGGTTGTGTTGATGAAGTTTTGTTTTGAGTTTGTCTTAAGTATTTCCTTCACCACAAACCTGTTGTTTTTAGTTTTGTGTTACTTATTGATTGTTAGTATTGATTGCTAGAAGTGTTTGCTTATGAATGCAATGATTGGCTATATAGATTTCCATTGGAGAGTGACGAATAGTTCTATCAAGTAAATTTCTGAGAGCGATTCTATCTTCATCAACCTTACCAGGCAAGTTAACATTGACCATGTTATTACCTATGTTTTCATTTTGCATTAGTTCAACCTTTCCAGCCATTGCATGCAAAGTAGGTACTTGGAAACTTGGTTACTTGAGTAGTATCATGTGGTAGGCACCCCTCAAATCCTTGTCACCTTGGCCCCGGGAAACGTTGATTTATTTTTGCTATGCTATTAGTAGACGGGGTTGGTTGTGAGATTCATGAGAGTTGTGAGACTTAATTGATGATGAAGACCTCAAGACTCCAAGAATTATTTTTTGAAGACCTCATGATGAAATACACCTCTGGGTGGATGATGGTTGAATGACGCCCTGGAGAAACCAGTGGTTAGCCTAGGTGTTGCTGGAGAAGTGCTAGTATTCACGTGGAAAGGTCCACCCAGGCACAAAGAGATGGATGGATACTTCAAGACCTGAGGCTTACCTGCACAGCCACAAGCCATTATGGGCTCTGGCTTGGTTGGACATTGTGGTAACTCTGGACAGCTGGTGCTATGAGATGTAGAAGAACGGTAGGAATGGATGGGCACCGACAAAGTCTCAGAGGAACCCCTTGAAAGACCATGTTTTGGTCATCCGTTTCTCAAACACCTTGAAGTGCGAGGAATTCAACGAAGTCTTAGAGGAACCCCTTGCAAGACCATGCTTTTTCGTGGACTAATTGTATGAAGAACATATGCGAAAAACTGGTAATCTCTCGCCGAGCAACCTAGAAATCTGATACCACTTGATAGAGGCGAAGTTGTCCCTATCTTTTGATGAGATGTGGCTATAGTTTATGGTAGAGTCTACTTTGATGATCCGACTACGAACATGCAAGGACGTCGTGCCTTAGGAATCACTAAACCAACTCCGAGAGGTTATTGACCACACCGGAGCACGATCAATCTGAACACGAGGGTCTGTTTCCTGCATGCAAACAAAGAACAAACAAGCAACTAAGATTGCAATCTAGATATTGCAAATATAAGAGGAAAGCTTTATTGAGGAAACTGGGGTTCTATGACGCCTTTGTTTGGTCGTGGAACACAAACGAAGAACGTGAAGTTGCAGCTATGGCAAACTTGTAATCTAAACAAAACCCAAGTCTAAACGGCGCCCTAAGGCATGTATATATGGGGTAATTGAGGAGGAATTTCGTGACTCCTTGGAGGAGGGGTCCGAAACCGACCCTAACTCCGTTTCCCCACACATACAGACTCTAAAAACAGCCTATAAAGTGTTATTTCGAAATTACATGGGCCTGGCCAAAAAATAAGGTGAAACGACACCTATAATATCCTATGGACGAAATTAATGAAGTGGTTCTTCTATATTTCGTCCAAGCCTTCAAGCTCTCCTTATAGTGGCTTCAAAGTGCAGAAATCACCATTAAAAACTCCATTGTTCTTTCCCGCGTGCGCACCTTATCCTCCATGCTTGATCCTGCTCCAATGGCCATCCTTATTGTCCATGGTAGGTCCTTCATTCATAAGTAAAACAAAAGTATCTAATTTAGGCAGCATCATATGTTCATGAACATTAAAAGGATTTCCAAGAAACAAAAGTACTTGATAATTTCGTTGGCGTGCACGGGCACTAGTAGTAGAGATATACTCATCAATAGGGGAGGAAAACGAGAGACAAATGGCAAATAATGTAATTGTAAGGAGATGAGATTTGTGATTAGGAACCAAAGATTGGCATGCCGAAGAGATCGCTTCTTCCCAAGCAACGGCGCCAGAAATTCCTTTGACGTGGCTTGAGACTGCGTCGGTATTTCCTAAAAAGAGGAACAGGTGATGCAGCACAACTACGGTAATTATTTCCCTGAGTTAAGAAACAAAGGTATCAATCTGTGGAGGAAGACCAAGCAACTATGTAAACGGTACGTGCACACAAAGAACAAAAACTTGCAACCCGACGTGTAAGAGAGGTTGTCAAGCTCTCAACGATTAAAAGATAGATTAGACTGTAATAGGTTGGGAAATAGTTCTCTCAAGAACACCAAATAAAAGAAGTAAAAAAAAAGTTCAGCAAGGTATTTGCAGGTTTTTGGATTAATAGAACCGAAAACAAACACGGCAAAAAGATAGATCGGAAAGCAATATGTTGGAAAAGTAGACCCGGGGACGTAGATTTGACTAGTGGCTTCTCTCATGAGTATACCACATAGTGGGTAAACAAATTATTAGGAAATTGATAGAAGATCAAATAATCATGACGATATCCAAGGCAATGATCATTGTATAGGCATCACGTCCAGGATAAGTAGACCGAAACGATTCTCCATCTACTACTATTACTCCACACATCGACCGCTATCCAACATGCATCGAGTGTATTAAGTTGATGGAAAAACGGAGTAATGCAATAAGAATGGTGACATGATGTAGACAAGATCTATCCATGTAGGAATAGACCCCATCTTGTTACCTTAATGGCAATGATACATGCATGCCTTGCTACCCCGTCTGTCACTGGGAAAGGACACCGCAAGATCAAACCCATCACAAAGCACCTCTTCGCATGGCCTAACTAAATCAAAGTTTCGAAGAAGAAATACGAGTCTATCAGTAATCATGAAAATAAGAGATCAAAGAAGACTCGAATAATATTCATGGATAGAAACTGATCATGAACTCCAAATTCATCGGGTCCCAACAAACACACCGCAAAAAGTCATTACATCAAATAGATCTCCGAAAGACCATTGTATTGACAATCAAAAGATAGAGAGGAAGCCATCTAGCTACTGCCTATGGACCCGTACGTCTATGGTGGACTACTCACGTATCATCGGAGAGGCACCCACGATGACGACGCACCCCTCCATGATGGTGTTAAATTGGATCTCACGGTTCTAGAACTTGCAGCGGATGGAATTGTGTTTTGTCGAAGGGTTTTGTGAACATTTGGGTATTTATAGAACTGATAGGCAGTGGAGAGGCGTCCCGAGATGGGCACAACCCATTAGGGCACGCCTGCGGCCTCTAGCACGCCCTGGTGTCTTGTACTCACCTCGGCCCTCCTCTCTGCCACTTCTTTGGCCCACTGGATGTCTTCTGGCCCAAAATATCTCCAAAAAGTTTCACGGTGTTTGGGCTTCGTTTGGTACTGATATTCTGGAAAGTAAAAAACAATCAAAAAATAGCAACTGGCACTTGGCACTATGTCAATAGGTTAGTCCCAAAATATGATATAAAGTTGCTAAAATAATTGTAAAACATCCAAGATTGATAATATAACGGCATGGAACAATCAAAAATTATCAATACATTGGAGACATATCAATCCCCCCTCTGACAGGGAACCGGAACAGGGCTCCACATGCCCTCCTGATACGTCTCCAACATATCTACTTTTCCTAACACTTCTGCTCTTGTTTTGGACTCTAATTTGCATGATTTGAATGAAACTAACCCGGACCCACACTGTTTTCAATAAAACTACCATGATGTTGTTTTTGTGTAGAAATAAAAGTTCTCAGAATGGAACAAAAAAATTGGAGATTTATTTTGGAATATTTAAGGAATTATGGGGCCAGAAGCTACCTGAGAGGGGGGTAGGGTGCCCACGCTCCACCAGGGTGCGCTAGGCCCCCCTGGCGTGGCCTGGTGGAGGGTGGACACCTGGTGGGTCCCCTGACCCTAATTCCAACGCTATAAATTCACGATTCCTCGGAAAAAATCAGAGAGAAGGTTTTACCTCATTTCATGATACGGAGCCGCCGTCACCTCCTGTTCTTCATCGGGAGGCTAGATCTGGAGTCTGTTTGAGATCCGGAGAGGGGAATATTCGGTCTTCGTCATCATCAACCCTTCTCCATCGCTAATTCCATGATGCTCCACACCAAGAGTGAATAATTCCTTCATAGGCTTGTTGGTTGGTGAGGAGTTGGATGAGATTCATCATGTAATCGAGTTAGTTTTGCTAGGGGTTGATCCCTAGTATCCACTATGTTCTAAGATTGATGTTGTTATGACTTTACCATTCTTAATGCTTGTCACTAGGGCCCGAGTACCATGATTTCAAATCTGAACCGTTTATGTTATCATGTTTATAGCTATGTTCTTGATCCGATCTTGCCTAGACATATGCACCTATTACGTGTTATGATCCGTCAACCCCATAGTGACAATATTTGGGATACTTTACGGTGATGACCGTAGTTTGAGGAGTTCATGTATTCATTAAGTAATAATGCTTTGTTCTAGTTCTCTATTTAAAAGGACGCCTTAATATCCCTTAGTTTCCTTATGGATCATGCTGCCACGGGTGGGTAGGACAAAATACGGCATGCAAGTTCTTTTCCATAAGCATGTATGACTATATACGGAATACATGCCTACATTATATTGACGAACTGGATCTTGTTCTATGTCGCCCTAGGTTATGACTATTATATGATGAATATCATCCAACGAATACTCCAATCCAGTGCATACGATCTTTTCACATATTGTTCTTGTTGGGGAATGTAGTAGTAAATCAAAAAATTCCCTACGATCACCAAGATCTATCTATGGAGAAACCAACAACGAGTGGGGAGAGATTGCATCTTCATACCTTTGAAGATCGCTAAGCGGAAGCGTTACAAGAACGCGGTTGGTGGAGTCGTACTCATAGCGATTCAGATTGCGGTGCACTCCGATCTAAGCGCCAAACAATGGCGCCTCCGCATTCAACACACGTGCATCCCGATGACGTCTCCTATGCCTTGATCCAGCAAGGAGGAAGGAGAGGTTGAGGGAGAGCTCCGGCAGCACGACGACATGGTGACGGTGGAGCTACGTGGACTCTGGCAGGGCTTCGCCAAGTGCTACGGAGAACGAGGAAGAGGAAGGGTAGGGCTGCGCCGAGAGAGAGAGAAGTCATGTATCAAATCAGCTCAAAACCTTGGATATATATAGGAGGAGGGAGAGGCAGGTCTGCCTTGGCCCCTCCTCCAAGGAGGAGAGGTTCGACCGAACCTAGGGAGCAGTCCACCTCCCACAAGGGAGGTGGATCTCTTCCTTTTGAATCCTTTTTAGCCTCTTATCCCTAGCCGCATGGGCCCTTCCGGAAGGTCTTAGACAGCCCAATAAGGGCCGGTACACCTCCTCTAAGGGCCCACGAAGTCCTTTGGTCGTCACCCTCCGTCACCCTCCTGCACTCCCGGTACACTACCGATGAGCCCGAAAACTTTCCGGTGACCAAAACTGGACTTCCTATATATCAATATTTACCTCCGGACCATTTTGGAGCTCCTCGTGACGTCCAGAATCTCATCCGGGACTCCGAACAACATTCGGTAACCATGTACAACATTTCCCTATAACCCTAGCGTCATGGAACCTTAAGTGTGTAGACCCGACGGGTTTGGGAGACACGTAGACATGACCGAGACACCTCTCCGGTCAATAACCAATAGTGGGATCTGGATACCCATGTTGGCTCCCACATGCTCCATGATGATCTCATCAGATGAACCACGATGTCGGGGATTCAATCAATCATGTATTCAATTCCCTTTGTCTATCGGTATGATACTTGGCCGAGATTCGATCGTCGGTATCCCTATACCTTGTTCAATCTCGTTACCGGCAAGTCTTTTTACTCGTTCTGTAACACATCATCCCGTGGCTAGCTCCTTAGTCACATCGAGATCATTATGATGATGTCTTAGCGAGTGGGCCCAGAGATACCTCTCCGTCATACAGAGTGACAAATCCCACTCTCGATTCGTGCCAACCCAACAGACACTTTTGGAGATACCCGTAGTGCACCTTTATAGCCACCCGGTTACATTGTGACGTTTGGCACACCCAAAGCATTCCTATGGTATCTGGGAGTTGCACAATCTCATGGTCTAAGGAAATGATACTTGACATTGGAAAAGCTTTAGCAGACGAACTACATGATCTTGTGCTATGCTTAGGATTGGGTCTTGTCCATCACATCATTCTCCTAATGATGTGATCTCGTTATCAACGACATCCAATGTCCATGGTCATGAAATCATGACCATCTATTGATCAACGAGCTAGTTAAATAGAGGCTCACTAGGGACACGTTGTGGTCTATGTATTCACACATGCATTCTTGTTTCCGGTTAACACAATTATAGCATGAACAATAGACAATTATCATGAACAAGGAAATACAATAATAACCATTTTATTATTGCCTCTAGGGCATATTTCCAACAGTCTCCCACTTGCACTAGAGTCAATAACCTAGTTACATTGTGATGAATCGAACACCCATAGCATTCTGGTGTTGATCATGTTTTGCTCGTGAGAGAGCTTTAGTCAACGGATTTGCGACATTCAGATCTGTATGCCCTTTACAAATATCTATATCTCCCTCCTGAATGTAATCATGGATGGAGTTGAAGTGGCGCTTGATGTGTCTTGCCTTCTTGTGAAACCTGGGCTCCTTCGCAAGGGCAATAGCTCCAGTGTTGTCACAGAATAGAGTCATTGGGCCTGACGCACTTGAAATTACTCCTAGGACAGTGATGAACTCCTTCATCCAAACTCCTTCCTTTGGTGCTTCCGAAGTAGCTATGTACTCTGCTTCACATGTAGATGCCGCCACGACGCTTTGCTTGCTGCTGCACCAGCTGACTGCCCCTCCGTTCAAAACATACACGTATCTGGTTTGCGACTTGGAGTCGTCCGAATCTGTGTCGAAGCTAGCATCGACGTAACCCTTTACGACGAGCTCTTTGGCACCCCCATATAAGAGAAACATGTCCTTTGTCCTTTTCAGGTACTTTAGGATATTCTTGACCGCTGTCCTATGTTCCGCTCTGGGATCACTTTGGTACCTCCCTACCAAACTTATGGCAAGGTTCACATCAGGTCTGGGACACAGCATGGCATACATAATAGAGCCTATGGCTGAAGCATAGGGGATGACACTCATCTCTTCTCTATGTTTTGCCGTGGTCGGGCACTGAGTCGTACTCAATCTCACACCCTGTAGCATAGGCAAGAATCCCTTCTTGGACTGATCCATATTGAACTTCTTCAATATCTTTTCAAGGTATGTGCTTTGTGAAAGACCTATGAGGTGTCTCGATCTATCTCTATAGATCTTAATACCTAATATGTAAGCAGCTTCTCCAAGGTCCTTCATTGAAAAACACTTATTCAAGTAGGCCTTTACACTTTCCAAGAGTTCTATATCATTTCCCATTATCAGTATGAAATCCACATATAATATGAGAAATGCTACAGAGCTCCCACTCACTTTCTTGTAAATACACGGTTCTCCATAAACCTGTACAAACCCAAACGCTTTAATCACCTCATTAAAGCAAATGTTCCAACTCCGAGATGCTTGCACCAGCCCATAGATGGAGCGCTGGAGCTTGCATACTTTGTTAGCATCTTTAGGATCGACAAAACCTTTCGGCTACATCATATACAGTTCTTCCTTGAGGAAGCCATTAAGGAATGCCGTTTCGATGTCCCTTTGCCGGATCTCATAATCATAAAATGCGGCAATTGCTAACATGATTCGGACAGACTTCAGCATCGCCATGGGTGAGAAAGTCTCATCGTAGTCAACTCCTTGAACTTGTCGATAAACCTTAGCGACAAGACGAGCCTTATAGACGGTTACATTACCATCCGCGTCAGTCTTCTTCTTAAAGATCCATTTATTTTCAATGGCTCGCTTATCATCAGGCAAGTCCACCAAAGTCCATACTTTGTTCTCATACATGGATCCTATCTCGGATTTCATGGTCTCAAGCCATTTGTTGGAATCCGGGCCTGCCATCGCTTCTTCATAGTTCGAAGGTTTACCGTTGTCCAACAACATGATCTCCAGGACGGGGTTGTCGTACCACTCTGGTGCGGAACGTGTCCTAGTGGACCTTCAACGTTCAATAATAACTTGATCTGAAGTTTCATGATCATCATCATTAACTTCCTCTCCAGCCGGTGTAGGCTCAACAGAAACAACTTGCTGTGCTGTGCTACTCTCCGGTTCGAGTGGAGGTACAATTACCTCATCAAGTTCTATTTTCCTCCCAGTTACTTCTTTCGAGAGAAACTCTTTCTCGATAAAGGATCCATTCTTGGCAACAAAGACTTTGCCTTCAGATCTGAGGTAGAAGGTATACCCAATAGTCTCTTTGGGATATCCTATGAAGACGCACTTTTCTGCTTTGGGTTCGAGCTTCTCAGGTTGAAGTTTCTTCACATAAGCATCGCATCCCCAAACTTTTAGAAACGGCAGCTTAGGTTTCTTTCCAAACCATAGTTCATACGGTGTCGTCTCAACGGACTTTGACGGTGCCCTATTTAAAGTGAATGCGGCAGTCTCTAATGCATATCCCCAAAATGATAGCGGTAAGTCGGTAAGAGACAGCATAGATCACACCATATCGAATAGAGTGCGATTACGACGTTCAGACACACCATTTTGCTGAGGTGTGCCAGGTGGCGTGAGTTGTGAAACAATTCCACATTTCCTTAGGTGCGTGCCAAACTCATGACTTAAATATTCTCCGCCACGATTAGATTGTAGGCACTTTATTTTCCTGTCACGTTGATTCTCGACCTCACTCTGAAATTCCTTGAACCTTTCGAAGTTTTCAAACTTGTGTTTCATCAAGTAGACATACCCATATCTGCTCAAGTCATCAGTGAGGGTGAGAACATAACGGTAGCCACCGCGAGTCTCGACGCTCATTGGACCGCATACATCGTATGTATTATCTCCAACAAGTCAGTTTCTCACTCCATTGTTCCGGAGAATAAAGTCTTGGTCATCTTGCCCATGAGGCATGGTTCGCACGTGTCAAATGATTCAAAATCAAGAGACTCCAAAAGTCCATCAGCATGGAGCTTCTTCATGCATTTGACACCAATATGACCAAGACAGCAGTGCCACATGTAAGTGGGACTATCGTTATCGACCTTACACTTTTTGGTACTCACACTATGGACATGTGTAACATCACGTTCGAGATTCATCAAAAATAAACCATTGACCAACAGGGCATGACCATAAAACATTTCACTCATATAAATAGAACAACCATTATTCTCAGATTTAAATGAGTAGCCATCTCGCATCAAACGAGATCTAGATACAATGCTCATGCTCAAAGCTGGTACTAAATAACAATTATTGAGGTTTAACACTAATCCCGAAGGTAGATGTAGAGGTAGCGTGCCGACGGCGATCACATCGACCTTGGAACCATTTTCGACACGCATCGTCACCTCGTCCTTTGCTAGCCTCGCTTATTCCGCAGCTCGTGCTTGGAGTTACAAATGTGAGAAACTGCACCGGTATCAAATACCCAGGAGCTAGTACGAGCACTAGTTAGGTACACATCAATAACAAGTATATCACATATACCCTTAACGTTGTCGTCCTTCTTATCCGCTAAGTACTTGGGGAAGTTCCGCTTCCAGTGACCGGTACCCTTGCAATAAAAACACTCAGTCTCAGGCTTGGGTCCATGCTTGTTCTTCTTCCCGACAACTTGCTTACCAGGCACAGCAACAGCTTTGCCGTACTTCTTGAAGTTCTTCTTACCCTTGCCTTTCTTAAAACTAGTGGTCTTATTCACCATCAACACTTGATGCTCCTTTTTGATCTCGACCTCTGCTGATTTCAGCATCGAGTACAACTCAGGAATGGACTTCTCCATACCCTGCATGTTGTAGTTATCACAAAGCTCTTGTAGCTAGGTGGAAGCGACTGGAGGATTCTGTCAATGACCGAGTCATCCGGGAGACTAACTCCCAGCTGAGTCAAGTGGTTGTGTAACCCAGACATCTTGAGTATGTGCTCACTGACAAAACTCTTCTCCTCCATCTTACAGCTGAAGAACTTGTCGGAGACGTCATATCTCTCGACCCGAGCATGAGCCTGGAAAACCAGTTGTAGCTCTTGGAACATCTCATATGCTCCGTGTTGCTCAAAACGCTTTTGGAGCCCCGGTTCTAAACTGTAAAGCATGCCGCACTGAACAAGGGAGTAATCATCGCAGCATGACTGCCAAGCGTTTGTAATGTCTTGGTCTGCTGGTAAAATGGGTGGGTCACCTAGCGGTGCATCAAGGACATACAATCTCTTGGAAGCTATGAGGATGATCCTCAAGCTACGGACCCAGTCCGCATAGTTGCTTCCATCATCTTTCAGCTTGGTTTTCTCTAGGAACGCGTTGAAGTTGAGGGTGACATTAGCGTTGGCCATTGGATCTACAATATAGATTGTAAAGACAATTTTAGACTAACTTCATGATAATTAAGTTCACATAATCAAATTATTTAATGAACTCCCACTCAGATAGACATCTCTCTAGTCATCCAAGTGATACATGATCCATGTCAACTAGCCCGTGTCCGATCATCACGTGAGACGGACTAGTCATCCATGGTGAACATCTCCATGTTGATCGTATCTTCTATACAACTCATGTTCGACCTTTCGGTCTTCCGTGTTCCGAGGCCATGTCTGTACATGCCAGGCTCGTCAAGTCAACCTAAGTGTATCGCGTGTCTAAATCTGGCTTACACCCGTTGTATGCGAACGTTAGAACCTATCACACCCGATCATCACGTGGTGCTTCGGAACAACGATCCTTAGCAATGGTGCATAGTTAGGGTGAACACTTTTCTTGAAATTTTATTGAGAGATCATCTTATTTACTACCGTCGTTCTAAGCAAATAAGATGTAAACATGATAAACATCACATGCAATCAATATAGTGATATGGTATGGACAATATCATCTTGCTCCTTTGATCTCCATCTTCGGGGCACCATGATCATCACTGTCACCGGCAGGAAACCATGATCTTCATCATCATGATCTCCATCATCATGTCTTCATGAAGTTGTCTCGCCAACTATTACTTCTACTACTATGGCTAACATTTACCAATAAAGTAAAGTAATTACATGGCGTTTATGATTGACACGGAGGTCATACAATAAAATAAGACAACTCCTATGGCTCCTGCCAGTTGTCATACTCATCGACATGCAATTCGTGAATCCTATTACAAGAACATGATCAATCTCATACATCACAATGCATCACATCACATCCTTTGGCCATATCACATCACAAGGCATATGCTGCAAAAACAAGTTAGACGTCCTCTAATTTGTAGTTGCAAGTTTTTACGTGGCTGCTATAGGTTTCTAGCAAGAACGTTTCTTACCTATGCCAAAACCACAACGTGATATGCCAATTGCTATTTATCCTTCATAAGGACCCTTTTCATCGAATCCAATCCGACTAAGGTGGGAGACACAGACACCCGCTAGCTACCTTATGCAACAAGTGCATGTCAGGCGGTGGAACCAGTCTCACGTAAGCGTACGTGTAAAGTCGGTCCGGGCTGCTTCATCCCACAATACCTCCGAATCAAGATAAGACTAGTAGTGGTAAGCAAATTAACAAGATCGACGCCCACATCTCCTTTGTGTTCTACTCGTGCATAGATTCTATGCACAGACCTAGCTCATGATGCCACTGTTGGGGAACGTAGTAGTAAATCAAAAAAAATCCTACGATCACCAAGATCTATCTATGGAGAAACCAGCAACAAGTGGGTAGATATTGCATCTTCATACCTTTGAAGATCACTAAGCGGAAGCGTTACAAGAACGCGGTTGGTGGAGTCGTACTCGTAGCGATTCAGATCGCGGTGGACTCCGATCTAAGCACCGAACAACGGCGCCTCCGCGTTCAACACACGTGCAGCCCGATGACGTCTCCTACACCTTGATCCAGCAAGGAAGAAGGAGAGGTTGAGGGAGATCTCCGGCAGCACGACGGCGTGGTGACAGTGGAGCTACGTGGACTCCGGCAAGGCTTCGCCAAGCGCTACGGAGAACAAGGAATAGGAAGGGTAGGGCTGCGTCGACAGAGAGAGAGAAGTCATGTCTCAAATCAGTCCAAAACCTTGGATATATATAGGAGGAGGGAGAGGGAGGGCTGCCTTGGCCCCTCCTCCAGGGAGGAAAGGTTCGGCCGAACCTAGGGAGGAGTCCACCTCCCACAAGGGAGGTGGATCTCTTCCTTTTGAATCCTTTTCAGCCTTATCTATTATCCCTAGCTGCATGGGCCCTTCCGGAAGGTCTTGGCCAGCCCAATAAGGGCCTGGTACAGCTCCTCTAAGGTCCGACGAAGTCCTTTGGTCGTCACCCCCTCCCGGGGGTCCTGCGGCACCCTCCCGGCACTCCCGATACACTACCAATGAGCCCGAAAACTTTCTGGTGACCAAAACTGGACTTCCTATATATCAATCTTTACCTCCGGACCATTCCAGAGCTCCTCGTGACATCCGTGATCTCATCCGGGACTCCTAAAAACCTTCGGTAACCACATACAACATTTCCCTATAACCCTAGCGTCATCGAACCTTAAGTGTGTAGACCCTACGGGTTCGGGAGACACGTAGACATGACCGAGACACCTCTCCGGTCAATAACCAACAGCGGGATCTGGATACC
The DNA here is from genome assembly GCA_022496015.1 of Hordeum marinum. Lineage (NCBI taxonomy): Eukaryota > Viridiplantae > Streptophyta > Magnoliopsida > Poales > Poaceae > Hordeum > Hordeum marinum. The sequence continues at coordinate 245,950,073 of CM039675.1, read as the reverse complement.
CATGTTGGCTCCCACATTCTCCATGATGATCTGATCGTATGAACCACGATGTCGGGGATTCAATCAATCCCATATTCAATTCCCTTTGTCTATCGGTATGATACTGGCCCGAGATTCGATCGTCGGTATCCCTATACCTTGTTCAATATCATTACCGGCAAGTCTCTTTACTCATTCCGTAGCACATCATCCTGTGGCTAACTCCTTAGTCACATTGATCTCATTATGATGATGTCTTACCGAGTGGGCCCAGAGATACCTCTCCGTCATACGGAGTGACAAATCCCAGTCTCGATTCGTGCCAACCCAACAGACACTTTCGGAGATACCTGTAGTGCACCTTTATAGCCACCCAATTACGTTGTGATGTTTGGCACACCCAAAGCATTCCTACGGTATCCAGGAGTTGCACAATCTCATGGTCTAAATTAATGATACTTGACATTGGAAAATCTTTAGCAGACGAACTACACGATCTTGTGCTATGCTTAGGATTGGTTCTTGTCCATCACATCATTCTCCTAATGATGTTATCTCGTTATCAACGACATCCAATGTGCATGGTCATGAAACCGTGACCATCTATTGATCAACGAGCTAGTCAAATAGAGGCTCACTAGGGACACGTTGTGGTCTATGTATTCACACATGCATTCTGGTTTCCGGTTAACACAATTGTAGCATGAACAATAGACAATTATCATGAACAAGGAAATACAATAATAACCATTTTATTATTGCCTCTAGGGAATATTTCCAACAGTTCTTGCTAAGTTACTACTATTGCTGCTACTGTTACACTTGCTACAAAATCACTGTTACTGTTGTTAGCGCTACTGTTACTGTCAGTACTGCTATCAAACTATCATATTATCGTGCTACTGACCACTCTGCCACTGATATTTATCTCCAGGTGTGCTTGAATTCACAACTCAACTGTTAATACTCTCAAATATTCTCTATCTCCCCTTGTGTAGAATCTACAAATATGGGTTGAATACTCTACCCTCGAAAACTATTGCGATCCCCTATACTTGTGGGTTATCAAGACCTTTTTCTGGCACCGTTGCCGGGGAGCATAGCTATATTTGTTGAGTCAGTTGGGATTTATATCGATTGATCACTATGAAGAATCTTAAGGATACTAAAACCAAGATTTTTTTCCTCTAAGACCAGGGGAGGTAAGGAACTGCCATCACACTCTGCACTTGATTCACCTTCTGTTATGAGTAAGCTTACAACAACACCACATGCTATTAATCCTGATATTGATGATGCTACTTCTACTATGAATGATGCGTATGATGATGCTAGTCCCATGCTTGATGAAATTGTGCCATTAGGTGAATTCCTTGATGAACAAATTGCTAGAGCTAAGGAGAATGAAATTACTAAAACTACTGAATCTGCTGAAACTGATGAGAACTTTGAAACTAATGATTATGAAACACCTAATAGGCCAAGCTCTCCTAGATTTGAAATGCCTAAGATACCTGAAGATTTTGCTTTAGATGGAGAAATAGCTAGACAGATTCTTGCTTGCAAGGATAGAAATGATGTTAAGAAATTACCATATAAGTATAAGGAAAAGACTTTGAATGCTAAAATGAAATGTGATCCTAAGTTTGGTACTTCACCTATCTTTGTTACCGATAAAGATTATGCATTCTTTGTTGATCCAGAGTTAATTACTTTGGTTGAATCTGATCCTTTTCATGGCTATGAAACTAAAACTTTCATAGAACACCTTACGAAGCTGAATGATATAGCCACCCTATTTGCTCATGATGAGAAGATTTGCTACTATTATGTTCTTAAACAATTTCCATTCTCATTAAATGGTGATGCTAACATATGGTACAATGCTCTTACTCTTGGTTATGTGCGTAGTCCCCAGGATATGATTTACTACTTCTTTGGAAAATATTTTCATGCTCATAAGAAACAAGTTGCCTTATAGGAAATATTTAACTTTTTGCAAATTGAAGAAGAGAGTCTCCCACAAGATTGGGGGAGGCTTCTTGAATTGCTTAATGCTTTGCATGATCATCCTCTTAAGAAACATGAAATACTTGATATCTTCTATAATGGACTAACTGATGCTTCGAGGGACTTCCTAGATAATTGTGATGGTTGTCGTTTCAAGGAATGAACCGTTGAACAAGCTGAGGAACTATTGAATAATATATTGAAGAATTATGATGATTGGACTGTCCCTGAACCACTAGTTGAACCCACTCCAAAGAAGAGGGGTATCTTATTTCTCAGTCCTGAAGATTTGCAAGAGGCAAAGAAATGTATGAAGGAAAAAGGTATTAAGGCTGAGGATGTTAAGAATTTACCATCTATTGAAGAAATACATGGACTCAACATGCCACCACCTCCATAGGTGGTAGAGGTAAATTCTTTATTAAAGTTTGATGAAGGTGATATCCCTTACAATAAACATCCTAGTCAATGCTTATATGAGTTTGATAACTATATTATGAAGCAAGAGCACTTCAATGCAAATTTTCTGAAACACTTGAAATATATTTCTGATATGATAGCTCATTTGAGTGACTTGTTATTTAGAATCAGTAATGACGTCAGAGGTGTAGGAAAATATGTCTCCATGGTTCAAACTCGGTTAGAACAAGTTGCTAAATCTCAAAGAGAATTGCTTGATGAAATGAATAATAATATGAATGATCATGCTATTAGAGTAGTGACTAGAGGAGGTAGAATTGCCCAAGAACCTCTTTACCCTGAGGGTCATCCTAAAAGAATTGAACAAGAATCTCAGGGAATTAATGTTGATACACCTAGTCCTTCTAAGAAGAAGAAAAAACAAAGATGATAGGACTTTGCATGCTTCTAATGAACATGAGATAGAAAAACCTCCTGATCATAATAATGATGTTTCTGTTTTCGATGCTGAAACTCAATCTGGTAATGAACATACACCTAGTGATAATGATAATGATAGTGATGTTCATGAGGATACTCAACCTAGCAATGATAAAGAACCAGATAATGATGTAGAGATAGAACATGTTGCTGATCTTGATAACCCACAACCTAAAAATAAACTATATGAGAAAAAAGACTTTGTGGCTAGAAAACATGGTAAACAAAGATAACCATGGGTTCATAAACCCATGCCTTTCCCACCTAAACCATCTAAGAAAAAGGATGATGAGGAATTTGAACATTTTGCTGAAATGATTAGACCAGTTTTTCGCGTACCCGCTTAACGGATATCTTAAAGATGCCTCCTTATGCTTAGGACATGAAAGACAACATCACTAATAAAAGGAAGATACCTGAAGTAGAAATCTCCACCATGCTTTTTAATCATTCTTTTAAGGATGGAGTACCTAAAAAAGTTGGAGATCCTGGAATACCAAATATACCTTGCTCCAATAAAAGATTATGTCAAAACTACTCTGTGTGATCTAGGAGCTGGTGTTAGTGTTATGCATTTCTCTTTATTTAAAATACTTGATTTGAATAAACTCACACCTACTGAAATATCATTGCAAATGGATGACAAATCAACTACCATACCTATAGGTATTTTTGAGGATGTGCCTGTTGTTTTTGCAAATGTTACTATCTTAACGGACTTTGTTATTCTTGATACTAGATAACACCCCGCGCATTGCTGCGGGAATTTGTAGCATTGTATAGGAGGGGATTTATGGAGTGATAAATTACCATAAAATGAATATATAGAATGATATGAGAAGTTAGAAACAATTGGGTTATTATAGTTATATAAGTGTATTGTAGTTGTGTTGGCATTTTGATATATTGCAAAAGATTGTCTTTTAGGATATCAACTTAGTTAATGAAACATTTAATAATTATTTCAGCCTTGGTATCCAATTTGCGACTTGGAGTCGTCCGGATCTGTGTCGAAGCTAGCATCGACGTAACCCTTTACGACGAGCTCTTTGGCACCCCCATATACGAGAAACATGTCCTTTGTCCTTTTCAGGTACTTTAGGATATTCTTGACCGTTGTCCAGTGTTCCGCTCCAGGATCACTTTGGTACCTCCCTACCAAACTTATGGCAAGGTTCACATCAGGTCTGGTACACAGCATGGCATACATAATAGAGCCTCTGGCTGAAGCATAGGGGATGACACTCATCTCTTCTCTATCTTTTGCCGTCGTCGGGCACTAAGTCGTACTCAATCTCACATCCTGTAGCACAGGCAAGAACCCCTTCTTGGACTGATCCATATTGAACTTCTTCAATATCTTTTCAAGGTATGTGCTTTGTGAAAGACCTATGAGGCGTCTTGATCTATCTCTATAGATCTTAATACCTAATATGTAAGCAGCTTCTCCAAGGTCCTTCATTGAAAAACACTTATTCAAGTAGGCATTTACACTTTCCAAGAGTTCTATATCATTTCCCATTATCAGTATGTCATCCATGTATAATATCTATTAGACAACCCAAAAATAGAATTATATAATTGATTCTTGAAATGTATTCCATGCATTGATGTGCACTGTAGTTCATCTAAATTAATCATATAGAAGAAGCGAGCAAATATATCCCATGATTCTCGAAGACTTTCCTTTGCAGGTGCGTGTTGGAAATATGCCCTAGATGCAATAATAAATTGGTTATTATCGTATTTCCTTGTTCATGATAATTTTTTATTATCCATGCTATAATTGTGTTGATCGGAAACTCAGATACATGTGTGGATACATAGACAACACCATGTCCCTAGTATGCCTCTAATAGACTAGCTCGTTGATCAAAGATGGCTATGGTTTCCGAGTCATGGACATGAGATGTCATTTGATAACGGGATCACGTCATTAGGAGAATGATGTGATGGACAAGACCCAAACTACAAACGTAGCATATGATCATGTCAGTTTATTGCTACTGTTTTCTGCATGTCAAGTATTTGTTCCTATGTCCATGAGATCATGCAACTCACTAACACTAGAGGAGTACCTTGTGTGTATAAAACGTCGCAACGTAACTGGGTGACTATAAAGGTGCTCTACAGGTATCTCCGAGGGTGTCTGTTGGGTTGGCATGGATCAAGACTGGGATTTGTTACTCCATGTGACGGAGAGGTATCTCAGGGCCCACTCGGTAATACAACATCACAATAAGCCTTGCAAGCAATGTGACTAAGTGTTAGTCACGGAATCTTGTATTATGGAACGAGTAAAGAGACTTGCTGGTAACGAGGTTGAACTAGGTATGGAGATACCGACGATCGAATCTCGGGTAAGTAACATACCGAAGAACAAAGGGAACATCATATGGGATTAACGGAATCCTTGACATAGAGGTTCGACCGATAAAGATGTTTGTAGAATATGTTGGAACCAATACGGGCATCCAGGTCCCGCTATTGGTTATTGACCGTAGAGGTGTCTCGGTCATGTCTACATAGTTCTCGAACCCGCCGGGTCTGCACACTTAAGGTTTGGTGACGTTTCGGTAGTATAGAGTTATGTATGGTGGTGACCGAAGGTTTTTCGGAGTCTCAGATGAGATCCCGGATGTCACGAGGAGCTCCGGAATGGTCCATAGGTAAAGATTGATATATAGGAAGTCCTGTTTTGGTCGCCAGAAAAGTTTCGGGCTCATCGGTAGTGTACCGGGAGTGTCGATAGTGTACCGGGGGACCATCGGGAGAGGTATTTCGACCCAATAGGCGACATGGGCTGTGGGAGGAGGTACACCAGCCCTTGGTGGGCTGTCCTAAGGCTCGTCTAAGGACCCATGCAGCAGGAGTGGTTTGAGAAGGAAAAAAAATCCAATGGTGGAGAGGTGGAAAGAGTTTCCAAGTGGAAAGGAGGAATCCTACTCCTAATAGGATTGGAGTAGGACTCCTCCACCTCCAATTTCGATCAAACCTTGACGGTTTGAGGCTGCCTCCTCCCCTCCCTCCCTCCTATATATACTAGAGGATTTAGAGGAAAAAGCTAACCCTAATAGCCACGTGCTACCTCTCCTCTAGATCGGTTTTCAGCGGTGCTTAGGCGAAGCCCTGCTGGAATAGCTCCACCACCATCGCCGCAACGTTGTCGCGCTGCCGGAGAAATCATCTACCTCTCCGCTCCCTCTTGATGGATCAAGAAGGCGGAGATCGTCATCGAGCTGTACGTGTGCTGAACGCGGAGGTGCCATCCGTTCGGCGCTAGATCGGAAGGACCGTGATCAAGATCGCGAGACGGATCGTGATGAGATCACGGGACGGATCGTGATGAATTCGCGGGATGGATCATGATTGGATCGCGGGACGGATCGTGATGTGATCACAGGATGCTCGGCGATTTGGATCACGAAGACGTTCGACTGCACCAACCGTGTTTCTTAACGCTTCCCGCTTAGCGATCTACAAGGGTATGTAGATCCACTCTCCCTCTCATAGATGCTCATCACCATGGATAGATCTTGCGTGTGCGTAGGAATTTTTTTTTTCCCATGCAACGTTCCCCAACAGTGGTATCAGAGCTAGGTCTATGTGTAGATGAGATCTTGAGTAGAACACAAAGAGTTTGTGGGCGTTGATGCTTAGATTGCTTCCTCCCTCGGTCATGTTTTGGTTCAGCGGTATTGTGGGATGAAGCGGCCCGGACCAAGCTTACTCGTATGCTTACGAGAGACCGGTTCCATCAACTGTCGTGTAGCTTCGTTGCACAAAGATGGCTAGCAGGTGTCTGTTTCTCCTACTTTAGTTGGATCGGATTCGACTAAGGCGGTCCTTGAGAAGGTTGAAAAGCAACTTATGTATCACCATTGTGGTTTATGCGTAGGTAAGAACTCGTAGTAGCCACGTAAAACATGCAACAACAATTAGAAGACGTCCAACTTATTTTTGCAAGGTATGTTGTGATGTGATATGGCCAATTACATGATGAGATATATGTGATGTATGAGATGATCATGTGTTGTATAGAATATCACGACTTGCATGTCGATGAGTACGGCAACCGGCAAGAGCCATAGGGTTGTCTTTACTTATTGTATGACCTGCGTGTCAATCATTAAGCGCTATGTAATGCTTTACTTTATCGCTAAACGGTAGCAATAGTAGTAGAAGCATGGTGGGCACGACAACCCCGATGGCGACACGTTGATGGAGATCAAGATGATGGAGATCGTGGTCTCATGCCAGTGACGATGGAGATCATGCTGGTGCTTTCAAGATGGAGATCAAAAGCACAAGTTCATGGCCATATCATGTCACTTATGATTTTCATGTGATGTTAATCCTTTTATGCACCTTGTTTTGCTTAGGACGACGGTAGCATTATAAGGTGATCCCTCACTTAATTTCAAGATAAATTGTGTTCTCCCCGAGTGTGCACCGTTGCGAAAGTTCGTCGTGTCGAGACACCACGTGATGATCGGGTGTGATAGACTCTACGTTCACATACAATGGGTGTAAGCCAGTGTTGCACATGCAGAACACTCGGGTTAAACTTGACGAGCCTAGCATGTACAGACATGGCCTTGGAACACAAGAGACCGAAAGGTCGAACATGAGTCATATAGTAGATATGATCAACATGATGATGTTCACCATTGAAACCACCTCAACTCACGTGATGATCAGACTTGAGTTGGTAAATTTAGATCATGTATCACTCGAATGACCGGAGGGATGTCAATTTGAGTGGGAGTTCTTAAGTAATATGATTAATTGAACTCATTATCATGAACATAGTGAGTAGTGTCTTTGCAAAATTATGTTGTAGATTACTAGCTCACGTTGTAGCTCCCTTTAATTTCTATATGTTCCTAGAGAAATAGAGTTGAAATATGATGGTAGCAATATTGCGGACTAGGTCCGTGATCTGAGGATTGTCCTCATTGATGCACAGAAGCTTATGTCCTTAATGCACCGCTCGGTGCGCCACCCCCTCTAGCGTCGCGTGTAGATGTTGTGAACATATGACGGGCACGTTCCGATGACTACTTGATAGTTTAGTGCGTCATGCATTATGGCTTAGAATTGAGGCTCCAAAACGTTTTGAACGTCATGGAACATATGAGATGTTCTAAGAGCTGAAATTGGGATCTCAGACTCGTGCCCATGTTGTGAGATATGAGATCTCCAACAAGATTCTTTGCCTGCAAGATGAAGGAGAATAGCTCAATCGTTAAGCATGTGCTCAGATTGTCTGGGTGCTACAATTGCTTGAATCGAGTGGGAGTTGATCTTCCAGATAAGATAGTGATTGATATAGTTCTCCAAGTCACTGTCACTAAGATACTAGAACTTGGTGATGAACTATAAAATGCTAGGGATAGAAATAATGATCCCTGAGCTGTTCGCGATATTTGACACCGCGAAGGTAGAAATCAAGAAGGAGCATCAAGTCTTGATGGTTCGTAAAACCACTAGTTTCGAGAAGGGCAAGGAGGGAAACTTCATGGATGGCAAGTCAATTTCTGCTCTAGTGAAGCAACCCAAAGTTGAACCGAAACCCGAGATTAAGTGCTTCTATTATGAGGTGAGCGGTCGCTGAAGCGAAACAACCCTAGATACTTGGTAGATAAGAAGGCTCGCAACGTCGACACAAGTGTATTTGATATACATGTTATTGATGTGTACCTTGCTAGTACTCCTAATAGCACCTAGGTATTGGATACCAGTTCGGTTGCTAAATGTTAGTAACTCGAAATAAAAGCTACGGAATAAACGGAGACTAGATAAGGGTAAGGTGACGATGTGTGTTGGAAATGTTTCCAAGGTTGATGTGATCAACATCGCATGCTCTCTCTACCTTCGGGATTAGTGACGAACCTAAATAAATGTTATTTGGTGTTTTGCATTGAGCATGAACGTGATTAGATCATGTTTATTGCAACACGGTTATTCATTTAAGTTAGAGAATAATGGTTATTCTGTTTACATGAATGATTCCTTCAATGGTCATGCATCTAGTGAGAATGGTTTGTTGAATCTTGATCGTAGTAATACACATGTTCATAACATTGATGCCAAAAGATACAAAGTTAATAATGATAGTACCACATACTTGTGGCACTGCCACAAAATGTCATATTGGTATAAAGCGCATGAAGAAACTCCATGCTTATGGATGTTTGGACTCATTCGATTTCGAATTGGTTGAGACGTGCGAACCATGCCTCTTGGGCAAGATGACTAAGGACCCTGTTTTCCAGATTGATGGAGCGGGCAAGTGATTTATTCGAAATGATACATGTTGATGTATGCAATCCAATGAGTCTTGTAGCGTGCGGTGGATATCGTTATTTTCTTACCTTCACTGATGATTTGAGTAGATATAGTGTATATTTATTTAATGAAACACAAGTCTGAATCGTTTGAAAGGTTCAAGCAAATTCAGAGTGAAGTTTCAGATCATCGTGACAAGAAGATAAAAATGTCTACAACATGATCGTCGAGATGAATATCTGAGTTGCGAGTTTGGCATACAACTTTAGACAATGTGAAAATTGTTTCACAACTCACGCCACCTAGCACACCATAGTGTGATGGTGTGTCCGAACGTCATAGTCATGGTCTATTGGATATGGTGCATGCTATGATGTCTCTTATCGTTTTTCTACTATAGTTTTGGGGTTATGCATTAGAGACAACTACATTCACTTTAAATAGGGCACCATCTAAATCCGTTGAGATGACACCATCTGAACTATGGTTTGATAGAAACCTAAGCTATCATTTCTTATTGTTTGGGGCCGCGACGCTTATGTGGAAAAAGGTTTTCACCTAATGAGCTCAAACCCAAAGCGGACAAATGCATCTTCATAGAATATCGTAAGAACAGTTGGGTATACCTTCTATCTCAGATCCAAGTGCAAAGTGTTTGTTTCTAAAACGGGTCCTTTCCCGAGAAAAAGTTTCTCTTGAAAGAATTGAGTGGGAGGAAGATAGAACTTGATGAGGTTATTGAACCTTTGTTTCAACGAGAGAGTAGCGCAGCACAGGAAGATGTTTCTGTGAAGCCTACGTTAGTTGAAGAGGAAGTTAATGATGATGATCATGAAGCTTCAGATCAAGTTACTATCAAACCTCGTAGGTCGACAAGGACGTGTACTGCTCCTGAGTGGTACAACAACCCTGTCTTAGAGGTCATGTTGTTGGACAACGATGAACCTACGAGCTATGGAGAAGCGATGATGGGCCCAGAATCCGACAAATGGTTAGAGGCCATGAAATTGGAGAAAGGATCCATGTATGAAAACCAAGTATAGACTTTGGTGGACTTGCTCGTTGGACAGCAAGTCGTTGAGTAAAAATGGATCTTTAAAATGAAGACAGACGCTGATGGTGAATGTCACCATTTATAAAGCTCGACTTGTCGCAAAGAAGTTTCCGGCAATTTCAAGGAGTTGACTACGATGAGACTTTCTCATTCGTAGCGATGCTAAAGTCTATTGGAATTATGTTAGCAGTTGCTGCATTTTTCAATTATGAAATCTAGCAGATGGATGTCAAAACATCATTTCCTTAACGGTTTACTTTAGGAAAGGTTCTGTGTGATACAACCAGAAGGTTTTGTCAGTCCTAAGGATGCTAAAAGGTGAGCAAGCTTCAGTGATCCTTCTATGGACTGAAGCAAGCATCTCGGAGTTGGAATATACACTTTGATGAGGTGATCAAAGTTTTTGAGTCTATACAAAGTTTATGAGAAATTTGTATTTGCAATAAAGTGAGTGGGAGCACTCTAGAGTTTCTGGTAAGCATATGTGGTTGACATATTGTTGATCGGAAATGATGTAGAATTTCTGGAAAGCATAAATGGTTGTTTGAAAAGAGTTTTTCAAAGGAAGACCTGGATAAAGCTACCTAATTTTTGAGCATCAAGATCTATAGAGATAGATCAAGATGCTTGATGAGACTTTCAATGAGTACATACCTTGACAAGATTTTGAAAGAGTTCAAAGTGGATCAGTCAGAGAAAGAGTTCTCGCCTGATTTGTAAGGTGTGAAGTTGAGTGAGACCTCAAAGCTCGACAACGGTAGAAGAAATAGAAAGGACGAATATCGTCCCCCATGCTTTAGCCATAGGCTCTATATTATGCCATGATGTGTACCGCACCTGTGTGTGCCTTGCTATGAGTCTGTCAAGGGGTACAAGAGTGTTCTAGGAGTGGATCACTGGATAGCGGTCAAAATTAACCTTAGTAACCAGAGGACTAAGGAGATGTTTCTCTATTATGGAGGTGATAAAGGGTTCGTCGTAAATAGTTACGTCGATGCAAGCTTTAACACTAATCCGGATGACTCTTAGTAGAAATCCGGATATGTATAGTGGAGCAGCCATTTGGAATAGTACCAAGTGGAGTGTGGTAGCAATGTTTACAGTTTGACATAGAGATTTGCAAACTACACACGAATCTGAATGTCGCATACCCGTTCACTATAAGACCTCTCTCACATGCAAAGCATGATCGAGCCCCAGAACTCATTGGGTGTTAGATTCATAACAATGCGAATCACATGGTGATGTGAACTAGATTATTGACTCTAGTGCAAGTGGGAGACTATTGGAAATATGCCCTAGAGGCAATAATAAATTAGTTATTATCATATTTCCTTGTTCATGATAATCGTCTATTATCCATGCTATAATTGCATTGATCGGAGACCTAGATGCATGTGTGGATACATAGACAAAACCATGTCCCTAGTATGCCTCTAATATAGACTAGCTCGTTGATCAAAGATGGTTAAGGTTTCCTAGCCATGTACATGAGATGTCATTTGATAACGGGATCACATCATTAGGAGAATGGTGTGATGGACAAGACCCAAACTACAAACGTAGCATATGATCGTGTCAGTTTATTGCTATTATTTTAAGATGTCAAGTATATGTTCCTATGACCATGAGATCATGCAACTCACGGACACCGGAAGAGTGCCTTGTGTGTATCAAACGTCGCAACGTAACTAGGTGACTATAAAGGTGCTCTACAGGTATATCCGAGGGTGTCTGTTGAGTTGGCATGGATCAAGACTGGGATTTGTTACTCCGTGTGACGGAGAGGTACCTCAGGGCCCACTCGGTAATACAACATCACAATAAGCCTTGCAAGCAATATGACTAATTGTTAGTCACGGGATCTTGTATTACAGAACGAGTAAAGAGACTTGCCGGTAACGAGGTTGAACTAGGTATGGAGATACCGACGATCGAATCTCTGGCAAGTAACAAACCAAAGAACAAAGGGAACTGTTGGGGAATGTTGCATGGGAAACAAAAAAATTCCTAAGCACATGCAAGATCTATCCATGGTGATGAGCATCTACGAGAGGGAGAGTGGATCTACGTACCCTTGTAGATCGCTAAGCGGGAAGCGTTAAGAAACGCGGTTGGTGTAGTCGAACGTCTTCGCGATCCAAATCGCCGAGCGTCCCGCGATCTCATCATGATCCGTCCCACGATCTCATCATGATCCATCCCGCAATCTCGTCACGATCCGTCCCGCAAACCCATCACGATCCATCCTGCGAACTCATCATGACCCGTCTCGTGATCTTGATCACGGTCCTTCCGATCTAGCGCCGAACTGACGACACCTCCGCGTTCAGCACACGTATAGCTCGATGACGATCTCCACCTTCTTGATCTAGCAAGAGGGAGCAGAGAGGTAGAAGAGTTCTCCGGTAGCGTGACGGTGCTCTGGAGATGGTGGTGGAGCTATTCCGGCAGGGCTTCGCCTAAGCACTGTAGAAATCTGATCTAGAGGAGAAACTTTGCACTAGAGGAAAGGGCAGCACGTGGGTGAAAATTCTGTGCCAAAACCCTAAAATCCTCTAGTATATATAGGAGGAGAGGAGGAGTAGGCCTGGATGCCAAAGAGGCATCCCTTGGGTCGGCCAAACCGAGTGGGATTGGAGGATTCCTCCTCCAATCCTAGTAGGACTAGGACTCCTCCTTATTTTTGCCTTCTTTTTTGCCTTTTTCCACCTTTTTCTCTTTTGCTTTTCTTCCCAGCCGCATGGCCTTGTGTGGGACTTCCACCAGCCCACAAAGGGCTGTTATTTACTCTACCACAGCCCATGTAGTCTCTTGGGTCGAAATACCCCTCCCGATTGTCTCCCGGTACACTACCGACACTCCCGGTACACTACCGACACTCCCGGTACACTACCGATAAGCCCAAAACTTTTCCGGCGACCAAAATAGGACTTCCTATATATCAATCTTTACCTCCGGACCATTCCGGAGCTCCTCGTGACGTCCGAGATCTCATCCGGTACTCCAAACAAACTTTGGTCCCAGCATGCATAACTCTATACTACCGAAACGTCACCGTACCTTAAGTGTGCAGACCCTGTGGGTTGAGAACTATGTAGACATGACCGAGACACCTCTACGGTCAATAACCAATAGCAGGACCTAGATGCCCATATTATTTCCTACATATTCTATGAAGATCTTTATCGGTCGAACCTCTATGTCAAGGATTCAGTTAATCCTGTATGATGTTGCCTTTGTTCTTCGGTATGTTACTTGCCCGAGATTCGATCGTCGGTATCTCCATACCTAGTTCAACCTCGTTACCGGCAAGTCTCTTTACTCGTTCTGTAATACAAGATCCCGTGACTAACAATTATTCATATTGCTTGCAAGGCTTATTGTGATGTTGTATTACCGAGTGGGCCCTGAGATACCTCTCCGTCACACGGAGTAACAAATCCCAGTCTTGATCCATGCCAACTCAACAGACACCCTCGGATATACCTGTAGAGCACCTTTATAGTCACCTAGTTACGTTGCGACGTTTGATACATACAAGGCACTCTTCCGGTGTCTGTGAGTTGCATGATCTCATGGTCATAGGAACATATACTTGACATGCAGAAAACAAGAGCAATAAACTGACACGATCATATGCTACGTCTGTAGTTTGGGTCTTGTCCATCACACCGTTCTCCTAATGATGTGATCCCGTTATCAAATGACATCTCATGTACATGGCTAGGAAACCTTAACCATCTTGATCAACGAGCTAGTCTATATTAGAGGAATACTAGGGACATGGTTTTGTCTATGTATCCACACATGCATCTAGGTCTCCGATCAATGCAATTATAGCATGGATAATAAACGATTATCATGAACAAGGAAATATGATAATAACTAATTTATTATTGCCTCTAGGGCATATTTCCAATAGTCTCCCACTTGCACTAGAGTCAATAATCTAGTTCACATCACCATGTGATTCGCATTGTTATGAATCTAACACCCAATGAGTTCTGGGGCTCGATCATTCTTTGCATGTGAGAGAGGTCTTATAGTCAACGGGTCTGTGACATTCAGATCTGTGTGTACTTTGCAAATCTCTATGTCAAACTATAAACACTGCTACCACACTCCACTTGGTACTATTGCAAATGGATGCTCCACTATACGTATCCAGATTGCTACTACGAGTCATCCGGATTGGTGTTAAAGCTTGCATCGACGTAACTCTTTACGACGAACCCTTTATCACCTCCATAATCGAGAAACGTCTCCTTAGTCTTTTAGTTACTAAGGATAATCTTGACCGCTGTCCAGTGATCCACTCCTGGATCACTCTTGTACCCCTTGACGGACTCATGGCAAGGCACACACAGGTGCGGTACACAACATGGCATACTATATAGAGCCTATGGCTAAGGCACAGGGGACGACATTCGTCCTTTCTCTTTCTTCTGCCGTGGTTGAGCTTTGAGTCTCACTCAACTTCACACCTTACAAAGCAGGCGAGAACACTTCTCTCTGACTAATCCATTTTGAATTCTTTCAAAATCTTGTCAAGGTATGTACTCATTGAAAGTCTTATCAAACATCTTGATCTATCTTTATAGATCTTGATGCTCAACAATTAGGTAGCTTTATTCAGGTCTTCCTTTGAAAATCACTTTTCAGACAACCGTTTATGCTTTCCAGAAATTCCACATTATTTCCGAATAGCAATATGTCATCCACATATACTTATCAGAAACTCTATGGTGCTCCCACTCACTTTATTGCAAATAGAAGTTTCTCATAAACTTTGTATAGACTCAAAAACTTTGATCACCTCATCAAAGTATACATTCCAACTCCGAGATGCTTGCTTCAGTCTACAAAAGGATCACTGAAGCTTGCACACCTTTTAGCATCCTTAGGAATGACAAAACCTTCTGGTTGTATCACATAGAACCTTTCCTCAAGTAAACCGTTAAGGAAACGATGTTTTGACATCCATCTGCCAAATTTCATAATTGAAAACGCAGCAACTGCTAACATAATTTCAACAGACTTTAGCATCGCTATGAGTGAGAAAGTCTCATCGCATTCAACTCCTTGAACTTGTTGTAAACTTCGTTGCAACAAGTCGAGCTTTACAAATGGTGACATTTACCATCAGCGTCTGTCTTCATTTCAAAGATCCATTTGTACTTAACGACCTGCCGTCCAACGAGCAAGTCCACCAAAGTCCATACTTGGTTTTCATACATGGATCCTTTCTCGGATTTCATGGCCTCTAACCATTTGTTGGTTTCCGGGCCCATCATCGCTTCTCCATACTTTGTAGGTTTATGGTTGTCCAACAACTTGACCTCTAAGACAGGGTTGCCGCACCACTCAGGAGCAGTACACGTGTTTGTCGACCTACGAGGTTCGATAGTAACTTGATCCGAAGCTTCATGATCATCATCACTAACTTCCTCTTCAACTAACATAGGCTTCACAGAAACATCTTCCTACGCTGCGCTACTCTCTCGTTGAAACAATGGTTCAATACCCTCATCAAGTTCTATCTTCCTCCCACTCAATTCTTTCGAGAGAAACTTTTTCTCAAGAAAGGACCCAATTTTAGCAACAAACATTTTATGCTTGGATCTGAGATAGAAGGTTCACCCAACTATTCTTAGGGTATTCTATGAAGATGCATTTGTCCGCTTTGGGTTCGAGCTCATTAGGTGAAAACATTTTCCACACAAGCGTCGCAGCCCCAAAAATTAAGAAATGATAACTTAGGTTTCTATCAAACCATAATTCACACGGTGTCATCTCAACGGATTTAGATGGTGCCCTATTTAAAGTGAATGTAGTTGTCTCTAATGCATAACCCCAAAATTATAGTAACAAAACGATAAGAGACATCATAGCATGCACCATATCCAATAGAGCATGACTATGACGTTCGGACACACCATCACACTATGGTGTTCCAGGTGGCGTGGGTTGTGAAACAATTTTCACATTGTCTAAAGATGTATGCCAAACTCGCAACTCGGATATTCATCTTGACGATCATATTGTAGACATTTTTTTATCTTCTTGTCATGATGATCTTAAACTTCACTCTGAATATGCTTGAACCTTTCAAACGATTCAGACTTGTGTTTCATTAAGTAAATATACACTATATCTACTCAAATCATCAGTGAAGGTAAGAAAATAACGATATCCACCGCACACTATAAGACTCATTGGATTGCATACGTCAACATGTATCATTTCCAATAAGTCACTTGCCCGCTCCATCAAACCAGAAAACGGGGTCCTTAGTCATCTTGCCCAAGAGGCATGGTTCGCATGTCTCAACCGATTCGGAATCGAATGAGTCCAAAGATCCATCAGCATGGAGTTTCTTCATGCGTCTTATACCAATATGACATTTAGCGGCAGTGCCACAAGTATGTGGTACTATTATTATTAACTTTGTATCTTTTGGCATCAATGTTATGAACATGTGTATTACTACAATCAAGATTCAACATACCATTCTCACTGGGTGCTTGACCATTGAAGGTATTATTCATGTAAACAGAATAACCATTATTCTCTAACTTAAATGAATAACCGTGTTGCAATAAACACGATCCAATCACGTTCATGCTCAACGCAAAACACCAAATAACATTTATTTAGGTTTGTCACTAATCCCAAAGTTAGATAGAGCGTGTGATGTTGATCACATCAACCTTGGAAACATTTCCAACACACATCATCACCTCACCCTTAGCTATTTCTCCATTTATTTTGTAGCTTTTATTTCGAGTTACGAACATTTAGCAACCAAACCGGTATCCAAGACCCAGGTGCTACAAGGAGTACTAGCAAGTTACACATCAATAACACATATACCAAATATACTTCTGTCGACGTAGCCAGCCTTCTTATCTACCAAGTATCTAGGGTTGTTCCGCTTCAGCGACCGCTCTCCTCATAATCGAAGCACTTAGTCTCGGGTTTGGGTTCAACTTTGGGTTACTTCACCGGAGCAGCAACTGACTTGCTATCCATGAAATTTCCCTCCTAGCCCTTGCCCTTCTCGAAACTAGTGGTTTTACTAACCATCAACACTTGATGCTCCTTCTTGATTTCTACCTTCGCAGTCTCAAACATCACGAACAGCTCAGGGATCATTATTTCTATCCCTAGCATTTATAGTTCATCACCAAGTTCTAGTAGCTTAGTGACAGTGACTTGGAGAACAATATCAATCACTATCTTATCTGGAATATCAACTCCCACTCGATTCAAGCGATTGCAGCACCCAGACAATCTAAGCACATGCTCAACGATTGAGCTATTCTCTTTCATCTTGCAGGCAAAGAATCTTGTTGGAGATCTCATATCTCGCAACACGGGCACGAGCCTAAGATCCTAATTTCAGCTCTTAGAACATCTCATATGTTCCGTGACGTTCAAAACGTTTCGGATCCTCAATTGTAAGCCATAATGCAAGACGCACTAAACTATCAAGTAGTCATCAGAACGTGCCTGTCAGATGTTCACAACATCTATAGACGACGCTAGAGGGGTTGGCGCACCGAGCGGTGCATTAAGGACATAAGCCTTCTGTGCATCAATGAGAACGATCCTTAGATCATAGACCCGGTCCGCAATATTGCTACCATCATCTTTCAACTCTATTTCTCTAGGAACATATAAAAAATCAAGGGAGCTACAGCGTGAGCTAGTAATCTACAACATAATTTTGCAAAGTCCCTACTGACTATGTTCATGATAATGAGTTCAATTAATCGTATTACTTAAGGACTCCCACTCAAATTGACATCCCTCCGGTCATTCGAGTGAAACATGATCCAAATTCACCAACTCAAGTCGGATCATCACGTGAGTTGAGGTGGTTTCAATGGTGAACATCATCATGTTGATCATATCTACTATATGACTGATGTTCGACCTTTCGGTCTCTTGTGTTCCAAGGCCATGTATGTACATGCTAGGCTCGTCAAGTTTAACCCGAGTGTTCTGCATGTGCAACACAGGCTTGCACCCGTCGTATGTGAACATAGAGTCTATCACACCCGATCATCACGTGGTGTCTCAACACGATGAACTGTCGCAATGGTGCACACTCAGGGAGAACAAAATTTATCTTGAAATTAAGTGAGGGATCACCTTATAATGCTACCGTCATCCTAAGCAAAACAAGGTGCATAAAAGGATTAACATCACATGCAAATCATAAGTGACATGATATGGCCATGAACTTGTGCTTTGAATCTCCATCTAGAAAGCACCGGCATGATCTCCATCATCACCGTCATGAGACCACGATCTTCATCATCTTGATCTCCATCAACATGTCGCCATCGGGGTTGTCGCACCCAACATGCTTCTACTAATATTGCTACCGTTTAGCGATAAAGTAAAGCATTACATAGCACTTAATGATTGGCACGCAGGTCATACAATAATTAAAGACAACCCTATGGCTCCTGTCGGTTGCCGTACTCATCGACATGCAAGTCATGATAATCTATACATCACATAATCATCTCATACATCACATATATCACATCATGTAATTGGCCATATCACATCCCAACATACCCTGCAAAAACAAGTTAGACGTCCTCTAATTGTTGTTGCATGTTTTACGTGGATGCTACGGGTATCTAGCAAGAACAATTCTCATCTACGCAAAAACCACAACGGTGATACACTAGTTGCTTTTCAACCTTCTCAAGGACCGCCTTTGTCGAATCCGATCCAACTAAAGTGAGAAAAACTGGCACCCGCAAGCCATCTATGCAACAACTTGTAGTCGAGGGAACCAGTCTCTCGTAAGCCTATGAGTAATGTTGGTTCAGGCCACTTCATCTCACAATACTGCTGAACCAAAATCCAACCAAGGGAGGAAGCAATCTAAGCATCAACGCCCACAAACCTTTTGTGTTATACTCGAGATCTCATCTACACATAGACCTAGCTCATGATGCCACTGTTGGGGAACATTGCATGGGAAACAAAAAAATTCCTATGCACACGCAAGATCTATCCATGGTGATGAGCATCTACGAGAGGGAGAGTGGATCTACGTACCCTTGTAGATCGCTAAGAGGGAAGCGTTAAGAAACGCGGTTGGTGTAGTCGAACGTCTTCGCGATCCAAATCGCCGAGCGTCCCGTGATCTCATCTGCTCCCTCTTGCTGGATCAAGAAGGCGGAGATCGTCATCGAGCTGTACGTGTGCTGAACGCGGAGGTGCCGTCCGTTCGGCGCTATATCGGAAGGACCGTGATCAAGATCGCGAGACGGGTCGTGATGAGATCGAAGGACGGATCGTGATGAACTCGCAGGACGGATCGTGGTTGGATCACGGGACAGATCGTGATGAGATCGCGGGACGCTCGGCGATTTGGACCGCGAAGACGTTCGACTACACCAACCGCGTTTCTTAACGCTTTCCCGCTTAGCGATCTACAAGGGTATGTATATCCACTCTCCCTCTTGTAGATGCTCATCACCATGGATAGGTCTTGGGTGAGCGTAGGAAATTTTTTGTTTCCCATGCGACGTTCCCCAACACAACGGTGTGCCCGGTGCCTATGAAGACAACGCATGATCGTACATACCGGTATGACCCTGTATCGAGAGTGACCATGCCACTCCCACCTCTAGTAATGCGGGCTCCTTGCCAGCACCCACCAAGGTAATCAACAAAGCCCCATCCCATAAGGGGTATCATGGTTGCGCATGTAAGGTTGGGACGGTCAGCAGACCTTAAATCTAATCCGTTTTCGAAAACACATACTCACTTGCTCCGATACACCACTTCTTTCTCAAGTGGTTACCCAACTCATCATCCTCTCCCTCGGGAATTAGTGGCGCCCGACGGGGTTTTCGAAAAGTCTTTGAAATCATATATTCCTTTCCATCACTATGCATAAATCCCAATCCACTTGCGTAGCATCTATTAGCATCCTATCTACACC
This sequence comes from Hordeum marinum, assembly GCA_022496015.1. Lineage (NCBI taxonomy): Eukaryota > Viridiplantae > Streptophyta > Magnoliopsida > Poales > Poaceae > Hordeum > Hordeum marinum. The sequence goes on along the minus strand of CM039675.1, from coordinate 245,929,860 downwards.
CACCCGCATAACCCGCATAAGGTGGTAGGGTCATGCACGATGCAAGTGTCAACGGTAAGAGTATCGGAGGCATTCCACCGAAGGGGGAACACCACATCATGATCAATCATCGAAACAACAAGTGCTATATTGCATGCATGAAAAGTTTCTTAACATGTTCAAAGGGTTGCTTGCCTACCTCAACAAAGTCTCCGAGGACTTCGAAGTCTTTGGGTCCAACTTCCTCGTCAACAGCGCAATCTATCGTCGTGAATAAAAGCGATAAAAATCAGCATCACACAAAAACAAAGCACACAAAGCTAGATTTAAAATGCTACCCTACTCTCATAAATACAAGAAGCTATACTAAAAATATTTGTCTAGGGCTTTGAACTTAATTTTTTTTTCAAAATTATTGAAAACAGGGGCTGATAATGCCAAATAGGGGTTTTAAATTAAAACAGTACATGAAAGGTTTTTAATTTTTTTTACAAGTGGCACTAATAAATTCTATGGAATTTTTCAAGATTTTAGGTGAAATAATTGTGGGCATTGAATTAATATTTTGCCCTGTGGAATTTTTGGAAATCTGTAGAAAAGAAAAAGGGTAAAAGGTACTATGCCTCTCGGGCCAGAAGTGCACAAAAGAGCCGGCCCACAAGGGGAACCGGCAAAGGGGGAGACGCCACATGCGACAGGTTTAATTTTAAACCTGCTCGCGGGCCCATCCAGGAAGAGAGAGAGGAGGGGGATGAGGGGATGACAGGTGGGTCATCCCTCTCCTCGTGGCAGGAACGAAGGGGAGCTCACCGGAGGGGATCTAGACCGCGGCGGCTCGAACGGAGGGCACCGACGCGCTCAGGGGCCTCCCACGCATCGGTGGGTGGCCGAGGGGAGCGCCATGGCAGAGAGAATCGCTGGCGAGGGAGAAGACCTGACGGCGGTGAGGGTTTGGTTCGGGCGCGGGCTTCTGAGCATGGGGGCGAGGGGCTGGGCACTAGGGAGAAGCAGAGGGGAGGAGAGAGCGAGGGGAGAGGAGCGAGAGCTCAGGGAGGCCTTTATATAGGCGGTCGTTGGTTCACCGTGGACGCAGTGCGCCGGGGAGGTCAGGGGCATCGTCACGGGCCACGGGAGGGCTTCGGGCCGTGTCCTGGGAGTTCCTGGGCGCGTTCCTCGTCCAGGGGAAGGGAGAGAGAGCGGGGCAGTGCTGGGTCCTCGTGCGTGTGAGCATGCTCATTGGCCGAGCCGGGCGGCTCCGGGCATGCGCGGGAGGAGGGGAGAGAGGAGGGGTCCGAGAAGCTTCCGTGTTGCGGATGTTGAGGGGGACACGAGGGACATGCTCGGGAGGCCCAAGGTGGTCGGGAGGCGCCGGGCAGGGGCGGCTACAGTGCAGGAGCGCACTATAGCATGCTCCAAAGCACCCATATGGCGTGCCCTGGCATAAAATATGCCCACCAGCGTCTCCTCTAGTGTCTTGGGGTTACTGGAGATGCCCATGGGTTAGGAGAAGCTAGGGGAGGCTAGGAAAGAAAAGAAATGGGGAGAGGAAGTCCCTGATCTGGTAAAATAGAGGGGTAAATGTGGGTTTTACCCCACTTACCCATTTAGCCTTGGCCAGAGAATTTTACTGGGGGTGAAAGGCAACACCAGATAGCTGTGGTAAAATTTTGGTGGCAAGGGAAATAGCAGAGGTGGAGAAAATGATGGTTTCTAGAATTGACCAGAAGGTGTTTGATGGGATTCAGGAGAAGCAAATGGGCCTTTCTTGCCCTGATATTTGATAGGATCAAATGGTGGTTAGAAATAGGCTGGATCACCAAGTTTGAGCTCAAATGAGCAAAGTTGACAATGGAAACCTTGTGAATTCTAGAAACTAACATAATCTGGTTTCTATAGATCTAGTTATGCTAAGCTTGTACCCTTGATGCACCACTTAGTGTAACATTATTATTTGTTGATTAGAGCATGTCCACAAAGGTTGGGTTCAAGGGGAGAAACTTCACAATGTAAAGTTGTTAAAATTAGAATCTGGACAGGAAGGGGTTTGGAATAGTTTGATGAACCAAAACAACTTGGATTGAGTTGACACTTTGCAAGATCATCACTGATGATAGTGTTGACTTGCTGGAATTTTCCTAGGATTTATTGAGAATATTTCTTATAGAAATATTTCGAAAGCTTGATTTGAACAGAAAGGGTTTTGAGGGGTTTTGCCCATGATTTGAACATGCCCATGAGTTGAAACTCATATATATGGAAAATATATGTCCACTGAGTTTCCCTGAATTTTCTCAAATATTTTGAAATCGTTTAAATAATTTTTCCCTAAGAAAAACCATTTCTGGCCTTAAGAAAAAGCCTTTAAATATAATATAAAAATAATCTTTAAAATTAATATTTGGTGGTTTTGGGAAGTCATAAATATAGTAGGTTTGAAATAAAGCCTTTGGGGTGAAAGGATCCATCCAATTTGAGGACTTGCAGTGCAAACCTCAATTCAGGGGTTTTGAAGACCTAATTTGGATAAATCCTTTTTGATCAAAATGAGATTGGATAAAAATAGTTTTGGGAACTATTCATATGGCATGATCATTGGGCAAGAGGTTTGGGTCAAGGATGATGAATATGAAGAGGGATAGAATCTAAGAGTGCCTTACACAACAATCAACAAGCAAACAAGCACCAATTAAATCAAGCGCAAGCATTGAAAAAGTTTTCATTGGCTCCAAATTTTATAAATCCAAACATAACAAGGTGATACAAACACAGGGTGTGACATCTTCCCTCTAGGATTAGAGGTGCAGAAGATACATGCATGACCTAATGACTGCATCCTCTATCGTGGTGAGGAGTACGAGAATTTGAATGCATGCCTGGTATGCAGTGCATTGTGATATAAGATCAGTCGTGATGACCATGGTGATGATGTTGAGGGCAAGTGCCCCAGGAAGAGGATTCCTATCATCGTGATGTGGTATGCTCCTATAATACCAGGGTTGAAACGTTTGTTCCAAAACAAAGAGCATGCCAATTCGTTGTAATGGCACAAAAAAGACCGTAAGAAAGACGGGAAGTTGAGAGTACCCGCTGATGGGTCGCAGTGGAGAAAAATTGAGAGAAAGTGGGAGGACTTTGCAGATGACCCAAGGAATATATGGTTTGGTTTAAGTGCAGATGGCATTAATCCTTTTGGGGACCAGAGTAGCAAGCATAGCACATGGCATGTGACTCTATGTATCTATAACCTTCCTCCTTGGTTGTGCATGAAGCGGAAGTTTATTATGATGCCAGTGCTCATCCAAGGCCCTAAGCAACCCGGCAAAGAAATTGATGTGTACCTGAGGCCATTAGTTGATGAAATTTTACAGCTATGTAATAAAAAAGATGTACGTGTGTGGGATGAGCACAAATAGTAGGAATTTGACCTGCGAGCATTACTGTTTGTAACCATCAATGATTGGCCTGCTCTTAGTATCCTTTCAGGACAGACAAAACAAGGGATACCATGCATGCACGCACTGTTTAGATGAGACTCAAAGTATATATTTGGACAAATGCAAGAAGAATGTGTACCTGGGACATCGTCGATTTCTTCTGACCAAGCATGCCTTAAGAAAGAAAGGCAAGTATTTCAAAGGTGAGGATGATCACTGAAAGAAGCCTATCATCCGTATTGGTGATGATATACTTGATATGGTCAAGTATTTACAAGTAATCTTTGGAAAGGATCTTGGCAGACAAACTGTTCTAATTAATGCTGACGGACACGCCCCCATGTGGAAGAAGAAATCTATATGTTGGGATCTAGAATATTGGAAAGTCCTAGAGGTCCACTCTATAATCGACGTGATGCACGTCACGAAGAATATTTACGTGAACCTGTTAGGCTTCCTGGGCATGTATGGGAAGACAAAAGATACACCAGAGGCACGGCAGGACCAGCAACGTATGAACGCAAAAGACGGCATGCATCCAAAGCAGTATGAAGGTCCTGCCAGCTACACTCTTACCAAAGCAGAGAAGGAAATATTTTTTGAATGCCTTCTCAATACGAAGGTCCAGTCTGGCTTCTCATCAAATATAAAGGAAATAATAAATATGGAACAGAAAATTTCCAGAACCTAAAGTCTCATGACTGCCACATGATCATGACGCAATTGCTTCCGGTTGTGTCAAGGGGGCTTCTACCAGAAAATGTTCGATTAGCCATTGTGAAGCTGTGTTGATTCCTCAATGCAATTTATCAGAAGGTAATCGATCTAGAAATCCTACCAAGCTTACAGAATGATTTGGTCCAATGTCTTGTCAGTTTTGAGTTGGTGTTCAAACCATCCTTCTTCAATATTATGACGCACGTCCTAGTTCACCCAGTCGAAGAGATTGCCATTCTGGGTTCTGTATTTCTACACAATATGTTCCCCTTTGAGAGGTTCATGGGAGTCTTAAAGAAATATGTTCGTAATTGTGCTAGGCCAGAAGGAAGCATCTCCAAGGGCCATGAAACAGAGGAGGTTATTGAGTTTTCTGTTGACTTTATTCCTGACCTTAAGCAGATTGGTGTTCCTCAATCGCGGCATGAGGGGAGACTGCGTGGAAAAGGCACGCTTGGACCAAAATCAATAATATGTAGGGACATGCATTCTTGGGCGCAAACACACTACACAGTTCTACAAAATTCTACCTTGGTGACCCCGTATATCGAGAAACACCTAGATATTATACGCTACAAGAACCCAAAGCAGTCTGGCCCCTGGATTAAACGTACACACACTGAGGCTTTCGATGGTTGGTTGCGAACACATCTCATGAATGACGACATTATTGAAGATAACATGTACTTGTTGGCCAAGAGATCATCTTCGACTATGAGATAAATGGGAATACATTTTACACAAGCACCCAAGATAAAAAGAGCACCAACCAAAATAGTGGTGTCCGCTTTGACGATGCAGCAAACACCAATAGGGAAAAGGACATGTATTATGGTTACATAGAGGAGATATGGGAACTTGACTATGGAGGTGATTTCAAGGTCCCTTTTTTCCAGTGCAAATGGGCCAATCTGACTGAAGGAGGGGTAGCGGTAGACCCACAGTACGGAATGACAACAGTGGATCTCAACAATCTTGGGTACATAGAGCAACCATTCATCCTAGCCAATGATGTGGCGCAAGTTTTCTATGTGAAGGACATGTCTACCAAATGGAGAAAAAGAAAAGATAAGAAAGAGGATAGATCATATGATGAGCCAAAGCGCCGCATAGTTCTTTCAGGGAAAAGAAACATCATGGGAGTGCCGGACAATACACACATGTCAAAAGATTGTGAAAAAGTTTCATGAAATTCTGCCCTTCACAGTGAAGACTGACCTAAGCATCCTGTTAAATGATGAAGATTATCCATGGTTACAGTGCAATAATAAAGGGACACACGCGAAGAAAAAGTTTTATACCCCAGGATCCCACTCTGGGATGTGATTGGCTTCACCGTCATCACTTTTCTTCTATAGTGAGTAGCCAGGGTGGTCTAGTTTTGTACATGAAGTGCATCTGGTTTTTGTTGTAACCCTCTCAACTTTTTATCACATGCTATGTGGTCGTAATGATGATACCATGCCAAGTTTCAACCTTTTCAGAGTTCATTTGTATTGCGTTTTTATTTCAGGGTCCTTTAGCTCAAAAAGTCATTAAATGCATGAAAAATAGCAAATGAAGTTAGAAAGGGTTGAAATTTGAAGATGTGGCTTACAATGATGCATATTGAATGCACAAAAACTCTGGAGTTGAAATAAGTTAAAAAATGAAATGCCTTTGTAACAGATGAGTTTTCGTCTAAACCCTCATACTTCGAAGGAGATGGTCTAGTTTGTACACGAAGTGCATTCAGTATTTGTCGTAACCCTGTCAACTTTTTAGTACATGCTATGTGGGTGAGATGATGATACTATGCCAAGTTTCTACCTTTTCAGAGTTCATTTGTAGTGCTTTTTAATTTCAGGGTTATTTAGCTCAAAAATCATTAAACGCATGAAAAATAGCAAATGAAGTTAGAAAAGGTTGAGATTTGAAGATGTGGCTTAGAATGGCGCATATTGAATGCATAAAAAGTCTCGAGTTGAAATAAGTCAAAAAAATGAAATGCCTTTGTAGGAGATGTGTTTTCGTCTGAAACCATCATACTTCGAAGGAGATGGTCTAGTTTGTACACGAAGTGCATCTAGTTTTTGTCGTAACCATCTCAACTTTTTATCACATGCTATGTGGGTGAAATTATGATACCATACCAAGTTTGTACCTTTTGAGAGTTCATTTATAGTGCTTTTTTAATTTTAGGGTCATTTAACTCAAAAAAAACCATTAAATGCATTAAAATAGCAAATGAAGTCAAAAAGGGTTGAAATTTGAAGATGTGGCTTAGAATGGTGCATATTAATGCACAAAAAGTCTGGAATTCATTTGGGTGATTTTGATTAAAATAAATGAACGTATAAAACTAAAAGAGTTAAGCAGAATTTGGTTTTGATTAAAACACCTATTTAAATTAACCTAAAAATCCCCGAATTTAACGTGATAATAAAACATACTAATATTAAACAACAGGAAAAACAATCACTCAATAATCTATTTTAAACTAAATTTATTCACAAACTAGTGATTCACACAAATTTCAAAATAATTCAAATTTAAACTATTTAATTTGAAAACTACTGGCACTAACAGAAAGTTTATAATTGCTTTTACCTAAAGCAAAAAGATTCATTAAAAACCATAAATATTCTAATAGTTATTCCAGATCTAAAAACAGAAAATAGAAAAACAAAACAAAAAAGAGAAAATACAGCCTTAGTCCCGGTTGGATCCACCAACCGGCACTAAAGATCCCTTCCCGCGCGAAATTTGGGCCACCGAAAATATGGGCATTTAGTCCCGGTTGGTGGATCCAACCAGGACTAAAGGGAGGACCTTTAGTCCTGGTTGGTGAGACCAACTGGGACTAAAGGGTCTTTGGACTAAAGGGTCTTTAGTCCCTGTTGGAGACACCAACCGGGACTAAAGGTCATGGGTATTTAACCCCGCCTTCTCCTTCCTCAGTTTTCCCCCGACGCCACACTCCACTAAGTATGCCGCCAGGCTGCCCAAATCCGCCCCAACGCCGTCGCCGTCGCCGCTCCTCCTCGCCGGTCTCCTCCGTCGACATAGCTGCCCCTCTCGTCGGTAAGGCTCTCGCCCCTTCCGACCCTCTGTCCCCGATCGTTGGCCCCGCATGCCTTCGCCAACCCAAAGCATCGCTAATAACCCACAAGTATAGGGGATCGCAATAGTTTTCGAGGGTAGAGTATTCAACCCAAATTTATTGATTCGACACAAGGGGAGCCAAAGAATATTCTCGAGTATTAGCAGTTGAGTTCTCAATTCAACGACACCTGAAAGACTTAATATCTGCAGCAAAGTATTCAGTAGCAAAGTAGTATGGAAGTAACGATAACGATGGCAAAAGTGACAGTAGCAGTTTTGTAGTGATTGTAACAGTAGCAACAGAAAAGTAACTTAGCAAGGATCAATATGTGGAAAACTCGTAGGTAATGGACTGGTGATGGATAATTATGTTGGATGGCATCCATCATGCAACAGCTATAACATAGGGTGACACAAAGCTAGCTCCAATTCATCAATGTAATGTAGGCATGTATTCCATATATGGTCATGTGTGCTTATGGAAAAGAACTTGCATGACATTTTTGTCCTACCCTCCCGTGGCAGCGGGGTCCTAATATAAACTAAGGGATATTAAGGCCTCCTTTAAATAGAAAACTGGACCAAAGCATTAGCACTTAGTGAATACATGAACTCCTCAAACTACGGTAATCACCGGAAAGAATCACACTTATCGTCACCCTGGGGGATGCGGATCATAACTCGTAATAGCTGTCTACAAATTGCAAGATAGGATCAAGAACACATTTATATTCATGGAAATATAATAGTTTCATATCTGAAATCATGGCACTTGGGCCCTAGTGACGAGCATTAAGCATAGCAAAGTCATAGCAACATCAATCTCAGAACATAGTGGATACTAGGGATCAAACCCTAACAAAACTAACTCGATTACATGATAAATCTCATCCAACCCATCACCGTCTAGCAAGCCTACGATGGGATTACTCACAAATGGTAGAGGGCATCATGTAATTGGTGATGAAGGATGGTTGGTGATGACGATGGCATCGATTTCCCCTCTCCGGAACCCAAAACGGACTCCAGATCTGGTCTTCGAGGAAGAACAGGAGGTGGCGGCGGCTCCGTATCGTGAAACGCGATGAACTCTTCTCCCTGATTTTTTTTCTCCGTGAATAGGAATAAATAAGAGTGGAATTGGGGTCGATGGAGCAGCAGGGGCCCCACAAGCCTGCTAGGCACGGCTAGGGGGCGGTCGCGCCTGGCAAGCTTGTCACCTATGGGTGGCCCCCCTCTGGTTGATTTTTTCACCAGTATTTAAATTCCAAAAATATTCTCCGTAAATTTGCAGGTCAATCTGATAACTTTTATTTCTGCACAAAAATAACACCAAGGCAATTCTATTGAAAACAACGTCAGTCAGGGCTAGTTCCATTAAATCATGCAAATTAGAGTCCAAAACAAGGGCAAAAGAGTTTGGAAAAGTGGATGCAATGGAGACGTATCAACTCCCCCAAGCTTAACCCATTGCTTGTCCTCAAGCAATTCAGTTGATAAAATGAAAGTGATAAATAAAACTTTTACTAATTCTGTTTGATCTTGTTGTTGTAAATATGTCTAACTAATGTTCAGATTTTCAGCAAAGATCATGGACTAACCATGTTCACAATAACATTTAGGTCTCACATTTACTCATATCAATGACATAATCAACTAGCAAGCAATAATAATAACTCTTGGATGACAACACTTTATCAAAAAAATCATGATACAATATGATGAAATGATATCTCGCTAGCCCTTTCTGAGACTGCAAAACATAAATGCAGAGCACCTCCAAAGAACAAGGACTGACTAGACATTGTAATTCATGGGGAGAGAGATCCAGTCACGCTCATACTCAATATCAATTAACAACGAAGCATACAAATGACGGTGGTGCTCTCTAACTGGTGCCTTTTATGAGAAGACGATGACTCAACAATAAAGTAAATGGAAAGGCCCTTCATAGAGGGAAGCATTGATTTATAGAGGTGCCAGAGCTCGAGCTTTTTAAAATAGAGATAAGTAATGATTTTTTAGCAGTATGCTTTCATTACTCACATAACGACCAAGAGGTTTTCAACATCTTCCATGCTAGATACATTATAGGCGGTTCCCAAACAAAATGATAAAGTTTTTACTCCCCCTCCGCCAATCAGTCACACTCCACGGCGAGCCGAATCCACGAGTACCGTCCATACAAACACAGTGCTGGGGGGAGTTTTGTTTTGCTTTTATTTTGAGAATGGAACTAGGCATCCCGATTACCAACCACTTTCTCATGAATGCTAGTGAATCAACACATATCGTGAGAATAACCAACCTAGCATGGAAGATACTGACAGCCCAAGTCGCCACATGAGTAATTTGGGCATACAAAATAGAATGTTTATTTGAAGGTTTAGAGTTTGGCACATGCAGATTCACTTGGAACGGCAGGTAAATGCCGCATATAGGTAGGTATGGTGGACTCATATGGAGCAACTTTGGATTTGAGGGATTGGATGCACAAGCAGTATTCTCTTTTAGTACAAGTGAAGGCTAGCAAAAGACTTGGGAGCGACCAACTACAGAGTGACACAGTCATCAACACGCTTTGAGATTAACCAACATTGCATGCAAGCATGAGTAGGATATAAATCACTATGAACATAAATATCGTAGAGGCTAGGTTGATTTTGTTTCAACTATATGCATGAACATGTGCCAAGTCGAGCCACTTGAATCGTTCAGAGGAGTATATCATCCCATCATACTACATCAGAACTATTTTAATATGCATGTTGGCACCCAAGACAAACCATTATCCACCTTATCTAATTAAGCATGGCAGGAGTAACTATAATCTCTAATTCTCATTGCAAATATGTTTCACCAATAATGAACTGAATTCGAAACGGTGAGATAATCATATTTAAAAAAGCAAGATAGGTCGATTTCATACCAGCTTTAGTCCATCTCAATCTTTTCATCAAATATCATCATTATTTCCTTTCACTTGCAAGACCAAATGATGTGGATAATAATAAGAGTGCACGTGCATTGGACTAAGCTGGAATCTGCAAACAATAACTCAAACGAGAAGACAAGGTAACATGGGCTTTCTAATAGGTAAACAATAATGCATATGAGAGCCACTCGACATTTCCATTGTGGTATTCTCCTTACGACCCAAATAAATAAAAATCAAAACAAGAACGAGAAAAACTATTTACACGGGAAAGCTCCCAACAAGCAAAAGAAGAACGAAAAATATTTTTGGGTTTTCTTTTAATGCTATAACTAAGAAACTAGAAGGTAAAGATGGAACTAATTTTTTTGTATTTTTCTCAAAGCTAATTAAACACACGAGAAGAAAGCGAAACAAGGAAATAAACTACCATGGATAGTACAATGAAAAAGTATGAACACCGACTACTTAAGATGGATGTGTGAACATGAATGTAAAGTCGGTGAGAAATACGTACTCTCCCAAGCTTGGGCTTTTGGACTAAGTTGGTCTATGGCCATGGCTGGAAAGAGCACCCTCCCGGATACTTAGGGGCGTCCTCAGAGTTCCATTGGCTAGTGAACTCCTGCAGCTCCCACTGAAAAACTAGCTCTGGGTATGGATCAAGGGCTGGTGCCGGCTCTGGAGCTGGGGGTTGCGTGAGACCCCAATATTTGTAAATGTCTCCGAGCATAATGGTGTACCTTCTTAGGCGAATATCGAACAAAGCAGAAGTAGGCAGAGTAATAATCTCACAAGTACCCTGGCTAAAAACTAAGTTATAAAGCAGCCTCATATCATCATTTTTCTTAATAACATCATGTGCTACCATATGGTCATAATCTAAGGACTTAGAGGGTAGCAGCCTCTCATCTTATTTGTTAAGCCTAATGGGTATCTCAAAGTGTTTGGCCAAACAAGATGCATAGATACCTCCGAATATGGGTCCCCTCGAATGGTTGGTGTTCAACCGTTGGGCCACTATAGCGCCCATACTAAAGGTTCTATCAGCAAATAAAGCATGGCGCAAAATCGCAAGGTCAGGGGCACTAAGACCTCCACTCTCCCAGCGACCAACTAAACATCTCCCAGTAAATAATGAATAATAGCATAGCACGGGAAAATGTAAACTAGCTGCTCTTGCCTTTGACACGCCTCTCTCTTCCCCTACAGTGACTACGGCGATAAAAGCTTCCATGTCTCTAGGACGTGGTTCCCTAATGCTGCCCTCATAGGGTATTTTGCAAACTTTGCAAAAATCATAAAGGTTCATTTTCTTAGACACATCATATAAGTGAAATTCTATTGTAGGAGGGTCTTTCCTAACACGAAAATGAAAATTTTGCACAAAGGTATTCCTAAGCAAGAGGTACTGGTCACACTTATCATTGAGGAAGTCGGTGAGGCCTGCATTCTCAGCCAAATAATAAAAATCTTCATAAATGTCGGCTGCCCTCAAGAATGTATCACATGGCCATTCACATGGTTGAACTTCTACGACGCGAGGAAGATTATACTTGGGTTTATCCCTCATATCATTTTCATCTTCCCTAGAACTCCGGCTTGAAGAGCCTCTTAACAATCGCCTAAGCATTTCTTTTTCTGAAAAATTCTAAAAAATTTAGTGACCCAAAATAAAGGTGAACAAAACTCAACAAAACTTATAACAACTACTCCCATAAGTACCTAGAGGCTATATCATGCTTCAAAACTACTTGGGACCATACAAATTTGACATGCAAGCTCAAGAACAAGGTCACGACAGCAGCAAAAATTTGTAATAAATAAAGCACTAGAACAAAAACTAATTGGACCATTGGAGGAGTCACATACCGAGGAACAATCTCCCAAAACAGTTTTGCAAATGAAGCTTAGCCCATGGAGATCGAAAATGGCAGGAAAATGAGCTAGAACACGAGTTTGAGAAATGGTGGGATTTTTTTGGAAGAAGATGAAGTGGATGGGTGCTGGAATAAGTGAAGGGGGGCAACATGGGACCCACAAGCCTGCTATGCGTGGCCAGGGGTGGCCATGCCTTGTGAGCTTGTGATCCACTCATGCAGCCGCCTGCAGTGTGCTCAGTGCCAGATATTTTTAAATAATCCAAAAAAATCATACTGCATTTTCAAGGCATTTGAAGAACTTTTATTTTTAGGTCACTTTTCTATTGCACGAAAAACTCAAAAAACATAAAAATAATAGCATTTTACTTAATTTAATCTAACTAACAGAAAGTAAAAGTTGGGTACAAAAAGTTGTGCTTTCTAAATTCAACCATCTCATGCACATCAAAAGGAATCCATCAATAAGCTTGATCAAGTCTTATTAACAAACTTCTTTTGAATAACATGAAACCGAAGAATTTTCGAATAGCACTAAGTTACCTCAATGGGGATATGCATTTCCCCAACAATAACTATATCATATTTCTTCTTGACAGTAGGAAGAGGGAATTCAAAGTCTCCAATAATAATCGTTGGAAATTTTTCAATGGAGTTGATACTATGAACTTGAGGTTGTTTCTTTGGAAATTGTACTGTATGCTCATTACCATTAATATGAAAAGTGGCATTGCCTTTGTTGCAATCAATAACAACCCCTAAAGTATTCAGAAAGGGTCTACCAAGGATGATCGACATACTGTCGTCCTCAGGAATATCAAGAATTACAAAGTCCGTTAAGGTAGTAGCATTTGCACCTATGAGAGGTACATCCTCACAAATACTGATAGGTAGAGTAGTTGATTTATTAGCCATTTGCAAAGAGATTTTAGTAGGTGTCAACTTATTCAAATCAAGTCTATGACATAAAGAGAAAGGCATAACACTAACACCAGCTCCCAAATCACATAAGGCAATTTTAACCTAATTCCCTTTAATAGCGCATGGTATAGTTGGTGTTCCTGGATCTCCTAATTTCTTTGGTACTCCACCCTTAAAAGTATAATTAGCAAGCATGGTGGAAATTTGAGCTTCCGGTATTTTATTAGTCAAAATATATTTATATACTTAGCATAAGGAGACATTTTCAGAATATCGATCAAGCGCATACGCAAAAAGACAGGTCTAAGCATTTCAACAAAACGCTCAAAATCCTCATCATCCTTTTTCTTGGATGGTTTAGGAGGAAAGGGCATGGGTTCTGAACCCATGGTTCTCTTTATTTACCATGCTTCCTAGCAATAAAATCTCTTTTGTCATATCTTTTATTCTTAGGTGTTAGGTTTATCAAGATCAACAGCAGGTTCGATCTCCACATCATTATCATTACTAGGTTGAGCATTAACATGAACATCATCATTAATATTATCACTTGGCTCACGTTCATCACCAGATTGTGTATTAGCATCAGAAACAGAAATATCATTTGTGTTTTCAGGTGTATCTACAACAGGTTCGCTAGCAGCATGCAAAGTTCTATCATCATCCTTATTCCTCTTATTACCGGAGCGACTAGGTGTGTCAATATTACTCCTTTGAGAATCTTGCTCAATTCTCTTAGGGTGGCCCTCGGGATACAAAGGTTCTTGAGTCATTCTTCCACCTCTCGTCACAACTTTAACAGAATGATCATTGTTCTTACTATTCATCTCATTAAGCAAATCATTTTGTGCCTTGAGTACTTGTTCTACTTGAGTAGTTACCATGGAAGCATGTTTACTAATCAGTTTAAGATCATTGATAGTTCTACTCATATAATCTCCTACGCAATCAAACATGAAAGCATTATGTTTCAATTGTCTACTAACGTAAGCATTAAAATTTTCTTGCTTAACAACAAAATTATCAAACTCATCCAAGCATTGGCTAGTAGACTTATCATAAGGAATATCACTTTCATCAAATTTATGAAGAGAATTTACCTCTACGTGTGTCGGGTTATCAAGACCATGTATTTTTTCAATAGGTGGTAGATTCTTGACATCTTCAGCTTTAATACATTTTTCTTTCATAGATTGCTTTGCCTCTTGCATATCTTCAGGACTGAGAAATAGAATACCTCTTTTCTTCGGAGGTGGTTTGGGAATAGTCCAATCATTACCATTGCTCAATATATTATTCAATATCACTTCAGCGTGTTCAACTATTCGTTCCCTGAAAATACAACCAGCAAAACTATCTAGGTGGTCCCTAGAAGCATCGGTTAGTCCATTATAAAAGATATCAAGCATTTCATTTTTCTTGAGAGGACGATCAAGCAAAGCATTTAGTAATTGGAGAAGCCTCCCCCAAGCTTTTGGGAGACTCTCTTCTTCAATTTGTACAAAGTTAAATATTTCCTACAAGGAATCTTGTTTCTTATAGGCAGGAAAATATTTTTCAAAAAAGTGATATATTATATCCTAGGGACTACGCACACAACCAGGAGCAAGTGAATTAAACCATATGTTAGCATCACCCTTTAATGAGAAAGGGAACAACTTAAGGATATAGTAATAACGAAATTTTTCCTCATGAGTAAATAGGGTGGCTATATCATTCAATTTAGTGAGATGTGCCACAATAGTTTCAGATTCATAACCATGGAAAGGATCAGATTCAATCAAAGTAATTAACTCAGGATCGATAGAGAATTCATAATACTTATCAGTAACAAAGATAGGTGAAGTAGCAAACTTAGGATCATATTTCATTCTAGCATTCAAAGATTTTTCTTTCCACTTGCATAGTAATTTCTTAAGATCATCTCTATTCTTACAAGCAAGAAAGTCCCTATCTACCTCTCCTTCCATAACATAACCCTCGGGAATATCAGGCAATTCATATCGAGGAGAGCTAGGTCTAGTATGTGTCTCAATGTGTTTAGTTTCCATAATTTCATCAGTTTCAGGAGTATCATAATTTTCAGCATTGGCGCTAGCAATTTGTTCATCAAGAAATTCACCCAGTGGCATAGTATTATCAAGCAAAGTATCATCATAAGTATCATGCATATCATAAGTGGCATCATCAATTACTTGCGACATATCAGAATTACACGTAGGAGGTGGTGTCACAAACTTACTCATAACAGAAGGTGAATCAAGTTCAGAGCTAGATGGCAGTTCCTTACCTCCCCTCGTAGTAGAGGGATAGATCCTGGTTTTTGGATCTTTCAAATTCTTCATAGTGGTCAACGGATATAAATCCCAAGTGACTTGGAGAATAAATCTATGCTCCCCGGCAACGGCGCCAGAAAAAGGTCTTGATAACCCACAAGTATAGGGGATCGCAACAGTTTTTGAGGGTAGAGTATTCAACCCGAATTTATTGATTCGACACAAGGGGAGCCAAAGAATATTCTCGAGTATTAGCAGTTGAGTTGTCAATTCAACCACACCTGAAATACTTAATATCTGCAACAAAGTATTCAGTAGCAAAGAAGTATGGAAGTAACGGTAACAATGGCAAAAGTGATAGTAGTAGTTTTGTAGTGATTGTAACAGTAGCAACGGAAAATTAACTTAGCAAGGATCAATATGTGGAAAGCTCGTAGGCAATGGATCCGTGATGGATAATTATGTCAGATGGCATTCATCATGCAATAGTTATAACATAGGGTGACACAGAACTAGCTCCAATTCATCAATGTAATGTAGGCATGTATTCCATATATAGTCATACGTGCTTATGGAAAAGAACTTGCATGACATCTTTTGTCCTACCCTCCCGTGGCAGCGGGGTCCTAATGGAAACTAAGGGATATTAAGGCCTCCTTTTAATAGAAAACCGGACCAAAGCATTAGCACTTAGTGAATACATGAACTCCTCAAACTACGATAATCACCGGAAAGAATCACACTTATCGTCACCCTGGGGGATGCGAATCATAACTCGTAATAGGTGTCTACAACTTGCAAGATAGGATCAAGAACACATATATATTCATGGAAACATAATATGTTCAGATCTAAAATCATGGCACTCGGGCCCTAGTGACAAGCATTAAGCATAGCAAAGTCATAGGAACATCAATCTCAGAACATAGTGGATACTAGGGATCAAACCCTAACAAAACTAACTCGATTACATGATAAATCTCATCCAACCCATCACCGTCCAGCAAGCCTATGATGGGATTACTCACGAACGGCGGAGAGCATCATGGAATTGGTGATGAAGGATGGTTGGTGATGACGATGGCATTGATTGCCCCTCTCCGGACCCCAAAACGGACTCCAGATCCGGTCTCTCGAGGAAGAACAGGAGGTGGCGGCGGTTCCGTATCGTGAAACGCGATGAACTATTCTCCCTGATTTTTCTCCCTGAATAGGAATAAATAAGAGTGGAATTGAGGTCAGTGGAGCAGTAGGGGCCCCACAAGCCTGCTAGGCGCGGCCAAGGGTGGTCGCGCCTGGCAGGCTTGTCACCTGTGGGCGCCCCCCCTCTGGTTGATTCTTTCGCCAGTATGTTTTATTAATTCCAAAAATATTCTCCGTAAATTTTTAGGTCAATCCGATAACTTTTATTTCTGCACAAAAATAACACCAAGGCAATTCTGCTGAAAACAGCGTCAGTCTGGGTTAGTTCCATTCAAATCATGCAAATTAGAGTCCAAAACAAGGGCAAAAGAGTTTGGAAAAGTGGATATGATGGAGACGTATCAACCGCCGCCGTCCCCACCCACCGCAGCACCGTCATCGACCCTGCTCGCCCCAGCCCACCGTAGCACCGCCTCCGCCTCCGCGCGCCTTCGCCTACCGTAGATCGACCGCCGTCCCCTCCCACGGTAGCACCGCCGTCGGCCCCGCTCGCCCCCGCCCACCGCAGCACCATGGTCGACCTTGCATTCGGCCCCGCCTCCGCATGCCGACGACACATGCAGCCCCACCGTTGGCACCGCCTCTTGTCATTTCTTCTTTTTTGTTTTGGAATAACTATAATATTGAAAAAAATGCCGATAAAGGAAATTTTCGCCAAAGGAGTCCCCGACGATTGCTGGTGAGGAATCCCGGGCAATCGTCGGAGGAGTCCACGACGATCGCCGGTGTGGAGTCCCGGATGGTCGCTGGAGCAGTCACCGACGATCACCTGTGAGGAGTACCAGACGATTGCCAGAGGATTCCGCGATGATCGCCGGTGAGGCATCCCGGACGATCACCGGAGGAGTCCCGGATGATCGCCAGAGGAGTCCCGGACGATCGCCGAAGGATGATATATGATGTTTAGATGTTTAGGGTTTAGATGTTAATATGTTTTAGTAAATGAGACTTTTTAGTAGGAATTAGCTATTTTATATTAGGCAGATATATGATGTTTAGATGTTTAAATGTTTAGTTGCATAGCGTAGCCGTTGAGTCGACGATGCCCGGCCAGCATCCCCGTTGTCGACTCGATGGCAACAACCTGCTTGAGAGGCGACATGTTCGGGAATGGGCTCTGCCGGGCTGACACTGGGCGGTGCTGTCTTCCGGGGCGCGCAGCTTGGTGAGGACTCAGGGTCCCGTCGTCGACCCGAAGGTTCTTTGGTGGCGGTCGCGTGGACCACTGTTGGTCCAGAGGGAGTCGGGCCCCGCGGAGGTGGTACGTCGCCATGTCAGGGAGGAGGACAAACACGTCCGATGCTACATTGATGTGTTGGATGCCAGGTTCTCCAATGCCAGGCTGGTTCTTCAGGGATCTCACCCGAGCTATGATTCTGTCATGGTTCCTTCTCTTTGGGTGTCCATTGCCTCCGCCGCAAGACGTCAACTAGATCTATATTAGTGATATTATATAATAATATTTGATATGTATTAGTGATATTATTCGATGATGTATTATGTAATAATATTGTTGCATTTCCATGTGTTGATTTGCATATCTCCAGTTTTGCTTATTGAATGCATTCTAATTGTTTTATATTTGTTCTGGATTAGTTAAGCTATGGATGGTAGAGATAGAGACCGTGATCAAGAGAATGTCATGTATGACATGATACGCTCTAGAAACAAAGAGAATGAAGAAGTAGATGATGGCTCGCAATACCTTAACCCATCCGGTGAGGGAACTGAGGAAGAACAACCAAGAGACAAAGGGGAACCAACTGCAATGATGGCAAAGAAATTTTTCTCCATTTAACAAAGTCCGGTGAGGTATTAATTTGCCCTCTGGTGATCATCAGATGTATTGATTGATTTGTATATATTAACGAATCTTTATTCTTTTAGCCCTTCTGATCGAGCAAATCTTCTACAAGGGTTAAACGTGGCCCGACAAAATAGTTGAAAGAAGGCATAAAGTACAACATCGATCAAATCAGAGAAGATGGCGAACCGATTGCTTCCAAAAATAACGCGGACAAAATTTATACGTCAATGCAGAGTTATCGTTAGGGACCAAATCTTGATCACCGTTCAAGAATGGAATAAGCCAAAAGATCTGGAGTTCCTTTTGTCAACGAAAGAGCAAAAAATCTGCTTTGGGAGGCGCTGACGAAACATTTCACCCTACCAGAGGGTCTAATAGATCTCCAATGGGAGAAAGTCAAGAAGTGTTCTCTTAAGAAGATGGCAACACAATTCTAGTCTTGGAAGAAAAGATTATGGAACAATTACATGAAAGAAGGAAAGAAGACTCCAAAATTCAAAGGAGAACATGTGAAGTTAAAAAGATGACCGGGACGGATTTGTGAAGTTCAAGGAACCAGAAGCAACTAAGGAACGGTCGAGAGTAAACAAGATAAATGCCGACAAAAAATGTGGCACCATCATCTGGGGCCAGGTGGCTACAAGTCTTGGTTTCCTAAATGAGATGAATCCAAGAGAAACATGAAGGTTGTGGGGGTCACTCCACAAACAGAGACTTGGCCTGACAAGTGAAGGACTTGGTTTTATGCACATGGGAGAAAGTTGGACCCCAAAGACAGGGGAGGTTCTTGAACAGGCAAGTCTTAATGAAGCCACGGACGAGTTACTTAAAGCAATAGAAGAAGCTCGAACGGGTGTGTACCAGCTCGAGAGAGAGAACGACGAGCTTACACGCGCCCTCAAGAATCCTGAACACCTGGGACCAACACGAGACAAAGGCCTTGTTCAGTGGCTTTTGGTGTTTGCGGATTGGAACATAGTTACAGAAGCCGTGAGAGAAAGAAGAAGCATGAAGTAGATCAGATTCAAATGGTAGAATCAAAGAACACGGACTTGGAACACAAATACATGTTGTAGGAGGAGCAAATCAACAAACTTAGCCAGCAAGGCGCGTCTCAGCAGCAGGAGCAACCAGATCCAGCATTGGATGGTACCATTCCATCATCTATGCTGAAAAGCAGCATGGGTTCCATGGGGGTCCCGATCGATGATGCACTGCTGGCTCGCTACCCCGTGGATGATATCCTAGAGTCGACAGTTTGTGAGCTACACGTGAAACTGAAGAACATATCCATGAAGGTGGCGGACGGCTTTGCTTTACCGAGTGCACCTAAAGCAACCTTCCACGGTAATCTAATTCCACTTGGCTATGCTCGTGTCGGGGCAGATGAAGTTGTGTCGGCATATGACTCACTAGAACTTAACTTAGTTGGAGGTGAAGGGTAGCGGACACTGGGAGAAGCCATGCATCGTCTCATTTTATGGAAAAATGAATGCATCGTGTTTCCAAACTCGGTGCCAAGACCACTGACTCCTCCTCCAAGTCCACCACATCAACAGACTCCAACCTACCCCGAGACGGAGCGCGGGATGAGTCCGCCATATCGATCTCTGCCGCGTGAGTCAAATCCATCCCATCCCAAGTTGGAGCCTAGCGCGAGTCCGTGATATCGATCTCCACTGAGTCCAAAGCAGAATAGAGCACAAAAGAAGAAACCTGAGCCTCCTGTCAAAAACAAGTTAGCTTACGAGAAGACTGACGAGGAAACCGATGAACAAGTGGCTACCGATTTGCAGGCCCATTTTGGACCAAAACCGCCCCCGCCGCCAAAGGAGAAAGTACGTGAGGAAGTCATACAACACTTTGTGGATGAAGTTACACTGGCGGAGAAAAGGCTGCTATCAGACTATGAACGCTCTATTAGCAAGTCCTATCATAAACAAAAAACAGAAGTCAAGCAGTAGTATTAAATGCGAGAAAAGTATTCCCCATCTCGGAGAACGGGCAGTGCAATCGATCACCCCGCTCAAGGTGAGTATCGATAGGGTGGTAATAACCAACGCTGGTACAGAGAAGGCTAGAGAGTTAGGTATCACTGTTGAAGCACTCCTAGGCTGGGAGGAAGCCCCCACGATGGATGAGAAAGACCTAGCATAGAAATATGTCCCCGGGAACCCTTTGGTGAGTCCTAACGATGAGAAGCTTCTATCAACGCAAATGCACAAGTAGCATGAATGGTACCTGAAAGAAGTAAAGCACGGGCGACAGAGCCTCATGGTGAAAGTCCAGCGAGAGCATTAAAACCATGAAAATGATTTGTGGGTTGAAAATGAAGAATATTTTCAATTATTCAATCAAAAAGCACTCGACAAATCTCTCGTCAGTTGCTATTGTCTATAAGTGATTTCTTTCTGTAATTTAAGTCTCTAGCTCAGCTCGTTCATTGCATGTAATTATCCTCACTATATACTTTTGTGTGGTATTATGCAGAACGAAGGTTTTTGAATTGAAAAGAGATGGAATCTATGGCATTGGGTTCATTGACCCAAATACCGTTAATGACAATGTGTTAACTACTTATTGTAAAGACATAGAGAAAATGTTGCTAAGGTTTTTGAAGGCCCTAAATACCAAACCAAAAATCTTTTACCTTACAACTTCAGGTGAGTGTCACTATCTTGTACTACAAATTCTTTATATATATATATATACTCGATGTTAAGTGTATAGTCGATGAGTTATGCATGCCTGCTTATATACAAATCGTTTCCGCAGCTTCCACTGGATCCTGCTAATCATTAGAGTTGACGATGGAACTGTTGAAGTACTAGACTCACTACGTAAAGACCCTGAAGAATACAGAAGCCTGTACAAGATGCTTGACAGGTAATTTCAATCATTAACGCACTATGTCGGCCTCTTCAGTTCGTTTCCTGATATCAAGTAGTTACTAACTCCTTTATTCATTTTCTTTGCCGCGCGGGGTTTGGAAAAAGTTCACCAAAGAGGTTACACATGAATGGAAACCAGAGCTGAAATGATGAAAGTCCAAGGTATTTAATTAGTACTAGCTAAGTACGTGCATCTCTTTAGTTATAGTTTCAATACCATTATCGTGCTTGATTATTATCTGATTGAATTACTCGTAAAGTGCATGAGGCAGGAACAAGGGACTGATTTATGTGCATAGTACGTTTGCGAGAACATTCGCTTTATGACCGAAAATACCAAAACTACAAGACATCTTTGGGTACGTAAACACCATTCACATTTTTTTATCATGATCTAATATATATACACACAACTAACATATATTTATATTGATCTCCTTCTTTAAATATGCAAGAGATGTGGGTTAAGCTCCTGCCAAAGGACCACATACGAGAAATTCAAGAGGAAATGGCAGGATTTTTGCTTGAGCATGTCATATCTCCCAACAGAGAATACCATTACACCTAATGCCTGCATATAATGATCTACAAATTGTAGGAGAAACTGTATATACCAAATTGTACATATGTCGGTCGTATTAGAAGTTCTATGATATATATGATTGGTTCTACGAGAAATTCTATCATATATGCATAACGTGTATGGTATGTAGTAACGTAAAATATGTTTGAAATGAAAAAGAATTAAATGTAAAACACAAAATTAAAAGGATAAATAAACAATAAAACCTAAACCCATAAACCCCAAAGCCCCTAAATCTCCCCCCGCGCGCGCTGCCGACAACGTGGCAGCGATTTAGTCTCAGGTCGTAGCCAACTGGTACTAAAGGCTTGAACCCTTTAGTCTCTATACATTAGTCCCGGTTGGGGAACCGGGACTAAAGGCCCTTCCCAACCGGGACTAATGCCATGTTTTCTACTAGTGATGAGAAGTAAATGAGAAACATTAATGTCGATATTTCCACTAAGCAATTATCATGAACCTATATCCTTTCATATTACTGCATCAACATAATTAACACATGTTTCCTATTTGTGAGCTACATGAAAGTTTATATTATATCCTCCTTGCATACATATCCTTTTTGGACTAGTCTTATAGCACTTGCAAATTACCATTCCTATTCCTTATACTCTCAAAAATATTTAAGTGAAGCATGAAAGTGCAACTATTTCCATAAAATATGAACACTGTCGTGCTTTAAAAAGATATAAGTGAAGCACTAGAGCAACCCCCTAGCTCAAAAGATATAAGTGAAGCACATAGAGTAATGTAACAAGTTATTTGAAAATGTGTCTATATAAAAACATGTGTCCAGCAAACAATTATTGTGCCAAAATAAAAGGAAAATAAACTATAATACATGACGATCCAAGCAAAACTCATATCATGTGATGAATAAAAAATAGCTCCAAGTGACATACTGATAGATTAGAGAAGAAAGAGGGGATGCCTTCCGGGGCATCTCCAAGCTTATATGCTTGGGTCTTCCTTGAATATTACCTTAGTGTTCCTTGGGCATCCCCAATATTAGGGTCTTGTTACCCCTTATTCTTCATCCATCGTGGTCTCACCCAAAACTTGGAAACTTGAGCACACAAAACTCAACAAAACCTCGTGAGATCCGTTAGTATAATAGACATATCAAATAATTTAGGTACTATTATAAATTTACTCATATCTCATTATTACAAAAATAGGTATTGTATTCTAACTTCTCCATGACTTATCCCCCCCCCCCCCCCGATATAGTCCATAGCATCATCAAAACAAGCAAAAAAACAGAATTTGTCTAAAACAAAATAGTCTCTAGTGATCTGTACTAAAAACATACTTATGTAACTCCGAAACTTCCAAAAAATTAGGACAACCTGGAAAATTTGTATAGAAATATCGTGTAAAAATTTCAGAAATTTATCATGTCCTAGCAGAGAGAATAAATTCATATACTAGGAAATAAATATATTTGTGCATCGAATCAATTCTATTATCATCCCAAAGACTTTGCTTGGCACAAATACTAATTAAAACATAAAAACACAAACATTACAGTAAAAAAAATTGTGAACTCAAAATAATAGGAAGTAAAAGCAAAAAAATTAAGAAAACTATTGGGTTGCCTCCCAACAAGCGTTATTCTTTTATGCCCCTAGCTAGGCATGATGCATGGTTTGAAGTATTGTACTCCTTATCATCTATTTTGGCTACCTTGGTGGGTCCTTTCTCAAAACATGGAGGCTCTTTACGTTTACTAGTAATATATAAAAGTAATTTTTTCATTTTTTCTAAAGCATCTAGTCTCTTGTTGGAAATAGTGAGAAGCGAGTTCATGCGATTAAGGCTTGAGCCTAGAGTTTTTATATGTTCATTTAATTTTTGAACTATGCTCAATTTTTTGTGCATATCCCCTGAATTTTCTAGTATTTGAATACCTTCATGAGTATAAGGAGCAACTTGTGGCAAATGAAGAATTCCAACAATCCCTTCTATTGTCTCATGGGTAGCATTAGCATCTATCTCAATAAAATTCCCTTTAGCGGCAAAGTCTAGAATTTGCCTATTAGACATTGTAAGTCCCACATAAAAACTACGAATGAGGGATTTTTCATATAATGTTTTATAGTAGCATTACGATGGAACTCTATTATGTAGTACCAAGCATCTTTTAGGCTCTCCCCTTGCATTTGCTTAAAATAGAGTACTTCAAAATCCGGAGAGACATTAATAGAAGGACCAGCCATAACAACAAACCAAGCAAACAAGCAAATAGAAATATATATTTTTTATGAAAGCAAACATAAAGTTAAATATAAAAAAGACAAGTAAAAAGTAGAACAAGTGAATGATGATTTGTGTGAAGGAACCTCTTGATAAGTTGATGATGTCTCCCCGACAAAGGCTCCAGAAATTCTTTCTACTACTTGTGAGTTGTGTTGGATTTTTTCCCTAAGAGGAAGGGTGAAGTAATATAGTAGCGATAAGTATTTCCCTAAGTGAGAACCAAGGTTCTGTAACCAGTAGGAGAATCATGACAACTTCACATCGATAGTATCTACACATACAATACCAAACACTTGCACCAAACGCTGGCAAGAGGGTTATCAAGCCCCTTGAACTCGTTACTTGAAGGATTACTTTTGATAGTGATAGATAAATAAATAAATAAATAAATGTAAATAAATTGTAACAATATTTTCAGGGTTTTAGTAATATGATTTAAATAGACTCGAGGGGCATAGTTTTCACTAGAGGCTTCTCTCTCAGACACATAGCATGGGTAGACAAACTATTGTTGGGCAATTGATAGAAAAGCGCATAGTTATGATGTTATTCATGGCAATGATCTTGTATATAGGCATCACGTCTATGACAATTAGACCGAAATGATTCTGCATCTACTACTATTACAGTGTTACTCAACCAATCGTATGAAACAATTCTGCATCTATGGTATTAAGTTCATAACAAAGAGAATAACGCATTAAGCAAGATGACATGATGTATACAAAGTAAGACAAGCAATATGTTCAGACCCCATCGTTTTATCCTTAGTAGTAACAATACAATACAATTATGTGTCTTTCCCCTTCTGTCACTAGGATATAGAGCACCGCAAGATTGAACCCACTACAATGCACTCCTCCCACTGAAGATAAACCAATCTAGTTGGCCAAACGAAATGGATAGATCAGAGAGAATAATAGATATAATAATCATGCATAATAAAGTTCAACAACGAATCCATTAATTTTAGTGAATCCACAATTCATCGGATCCCAACAAACATACCGCAAAAGAAGATTACATCGGATAGATCATCGTGAGAATCGTGATGAACATGGTATCGAAGATCAAAGAGAGAGAGGAAGCATTCTAGCTACTATCTATGGACTCATAGGTTTGTGGTCAACTGCTCACACGTCATCATGTAGGTAGCAAGGTTGATGTAGACGGCCTCCGTGACCGTTTGCCCCTCCGGAAGAGTATTGGAAAAGGCCTCCAAATGGGATCGTAGAAGAACAAAGGCTTGCGATGGCGGAAAAAGTGTTCCGGGCATCTCTTTGTTGTTTTCGGGGTAATTGGGAATATATATAAGTGGAATTGGGTCAGGAGGTGCCACGAGGGTCAACGAGCTCGGGGGGCGCCCTACCCCCCGGGGCGTGCCCTCCAGGCTTGTGGCCACCTCGTAGGTCTTCTGGTGTCCTCCCGAAGCTTCCTAGGCCTCTTTTGGTCTAAAAATAACTCCCGTAAATTTTAATCAATTTGGACTCTGTTTGGTGTAGATTTTCTGAGAAGTCCAAAACAGGCAAAAAAGAGGAACTCACACTAGGCACCGGGTTAATAGGTTAATCCCAAAAAATGATATAAAATAGCATATAATTACATATAAAGTATTCAAGATTTATAGTATAATAGCATGAAACAATCAAAAACTATAGATACATCAGAGACGTATCATTTACCGTGTGTTGTTTGTTGGGGAACATTGCATGGGAAACAAAAAAATTCCTACGTTCACGCAAGACCTATCCATGGTGATGAGCATCTACGAGAGGGAGAGTGGATCTACGTACCCTTGTAGATCGCTAAGAGGGAAGCGCTAAGAAACACGGTTGGTGTAGTCGAACGTCTTCATGATCCAAATCGCCGAGCGTCCCGCGATCCAATCACGATCCATCCCGATCAAGCAATGAACGGACGACACCTCCGCGTTCAGCACACGTACAGCTTGATGATGATCTCCACCTTCTTGATCCAGCAAGAGGGAGTGGAGAGGAAGAAGAGTTCTCCAGCGGTGTGATGACGCTCCGGTGATGGTGGTGGAGCTACTCCGGCAGGGCTTCGCCTAAGCACTATAGAAATCCAATCTAGAGGAGAAACTGTGCACTGGAGGAACGGGTAGCACGTGGCTGAAAATCTAGTGCAAAAACCCTAAAACCTCCGGTATATATAATAGGGAGGGAGAAGAGGCCTTGGCGCAAGGGCCAAGCCTCCTTGGTTCGGCCGAAGTGGGGAGGAGAGGAGGACTCCTCCTCCAATCCTAGTAGGACTAGGATTCCTCCTTTTTTTGCCTTTTTCCACCTTTTCCCTTTGGGCTTTTCTTCCCTAGCCACATGGGCCTTGTGTGGGATTTCCACCAGCCCACTAAGGTCTGGTATTTACTCTCCCACAGCCCATCAAGCCTCTTGGGTCGAAATACCCCCTCCCGATGGTCTCCCAGTACACTACCGGCACTCCCGGTACACTACCGATTAGTCCGAAAGTTTTCCGGCGACCAAAACAGGACTTCCTATATATGAATATTTACCTCCGGACCATTATGGAGCTCCTCGTGACGTCTGGGATCTCATCTGGGACTCCGAACAACCTTCAGTCACCACCATACATAACTCTATACTATTGAAACGTCACCAAACCTTAAGTATGCAGACCCTGCGGGTTCGACAACTATGTAGACATGACCGAGACACCTCTACGGTCAATAACCAATAGCGGGACCTGGATGCCCATATTGGTTCCTACATATTCTACGAAGATCTTTATCGGTCGAACCTCTATGTCAAGGATTCAGTTAATCTCGTATGACGTTCCCTTTGTTCTTCGGTATGTTACTTGCCCGAGATTCGATTGTCGGTATCTCCATACCTAGTTCAACCTCGTTACCAGCAAGTCTCTTTACTCGTTCCGTAATACAAGATCCCGTGACTAACACTTAGTCACATTGCTTGCAAGGCTTATTGTGATGTTGTATTATCGAGTGGGGCCTGAGATACCTCTCTGTCACACGGAGTAACAAATCCCAGTCTTGATCCATGCCAACTCAACAGACACCCTCGGAGATACCTGTAGAGCACCTTTATAGTCACCCAGTTACGTTGCGACGTTTGATACACACAAGGCACTCATCCGGTGTCTGTGAGTTACATGATCTCATGGTCATAGGAACATATACTTGACATGCAGAAAACAGTAGCAATAAACTCACATGATCATGTGCTACGTCTGTAGTTTGGTCTTGTCCATCACATCATTCTCCTAATGATGTGATCCCGTTATCAAATGACATCACATGCCAATGGCTAGGAAACCTTGACCATCTTTGATCAATGAGCTAGTTCACTAGAGGCATATTAGGGACAAAGTGTTTGTCTATTTACCCACACATGTAATGTGTTTCCAATCAATACAATTATAGCATGGATAATAAATGATTATCATGAACAAGGAAATATAATAATAAACACTTTATTTATTGCCTCTAGGGCATATTTCCAACAATCTCCCACTTGCACTAGAGTCAACAATCTAGTTCACATCACTATGTCATTTACATTGTAATGAATCGAACACCCATGCAGTTCTGGTGTTGATCATGTTTAGCCCTTGGAAGAGGTTTAGTCAACGGGTCTGCAACATTCAGATCCGTGTGCACTTCGCAAATATTTATGTCCTTCTCCTCGATGTAATCGCGTATGGAGTTGAAGCATCGCTTTATGTGTCTGGTCCTCTAGTGAAACCTTGGTTCCTTGGCCAGAGCAATGGCACCAGAACAGGTTCATTGGATTCAGTGCACTGGGCACTACTCCAAGATCTGTCATGAACTGCTTCATCCAGACACCTTCCTTTGCCGCCTTCGAGGCTGCGATGTACTCCGCTTCACATGTAGAATCGGCTACCACACTTTGCTTGGAACTGCACCAGCTTACCGCTCCCCCGTTGAGAATAAATATGTATCCGGTTTGTGACTTAGAGTCATCCGGATCAGTGTCAAAGCTTGCATCGAAGTAACCCTTTACGACGAGCTCTTCATCACCTCCATAAACAAGAAACATTTCCTTAGTCCTTTTCAGGTACTTAAGGATATTCTTGACCTCTGCCCGATGTTCCATTCCAGGATCACTTTGAAACCTTCCGGCCATACTTATGGCAAGGCTGACATCCGGTCTTGTCCACAGCATTGCATACATGATAGAGCCTATGGCTGAAGCATATGGGATGACACTCATATTTTCTCTATCTTCTGCAGTCACTGGGCATTGAGTCTTACTCAACTTCACACCTTGTAACACAGGCAAGAACCCCTTCTTGGACTGATCCATTTTGAAATTCTTCAAAACTTTATCAAGGTATGTGCTCTCTGAAAGTGCTATTAAGCGTCTCGATCAATCTCTATAGATCTTAATGCCTAATATGAAAGCAACTTCTCCTAGGTCCTTCATTGAAAAACTCTTGTTCAAATATTCCTTCACGCTTTCCAGCATTTCTATATTGTTTCCAATCAGCAATATGTCATCCACATATAATATTAGAAATGCTATAGAGCTCTCACTCGCTTTCTTGTAAATACAAGATTCTCCATAAACTTGTATAAACTCAAACGCTTTGATCACCTCATCAAAGCGCTTATTCCAACTCCGAGATGCTTGCACCAGCCCATAAATGGATCGCTGGAGTTTGCAAACTTTGTCAGCATTCTCTGGATCGACAAAACCTTCTGGTTGCATCATATACAACTCTTCCTCAAGGAAACCGTTGAGGAACGCCGTTTTGACATCCATCTGACAAATTTCATAATCGAAATAAGCAGCTATTGCCAACATGATTCTGACAGAATTAAGCATCGCTACGGGTGAGAATGTCTCATTGTAGTCAACTCCTTGAACTTGTGAAAAACCCTTTGCCACAAGTCGAGCTTTATAGACGGTGACATTACCGTCCGCGTCTGTCTTCTTCTTAAAGATCCATTTGTTCTGAATGGCCTTTTGCCCTTCAGGTAATACTTCCAAAGTCCATACTTTGTTTTCATACATGGATCCCATCTCGGATTTCATGGCCTCTAACCATTTCTCGGAATCCGGGCCCATCACTGCTCCTCCATATCTTGTAGGTTCATTGTTGTCCAACAACATGACCTCCAAGACAGGGTTGTCGTACCACTCAGGAGTAGTACACGCCCTTGTCGACCTACGAGGTTCAATAGTAGCTTGATCCGAAGCTTCATGATCATCTTCATTAACTTCCTCTTCTACCGCTGTAGGTTCCACAGAAACATCTTTCTGCGCTGCGCTACTTTCTGGTTGAAGTAAAGGTTCAATAACCTCATCAAGCTCTATTTTCCTCCCACTCAATTCTTTCGAGAGAAACTCTTTCTCAAGAAATGTTCCGTTCTTAGCGACAAACACTTTGCCTTCGGATCTGAGATAGAAGGTATACCCGACTGTCTCCTTTGGGTATCCTATGAAGACGCATTTCTCCGCTTTGGGTTCCAGCTTTTCAGGCTGAAGCTTTTTGACATAAGCATCACATCCCCAAACTTTAAGAAACAACAATTTTGGCCTCTTGCCAAACCATAGTTCATATGGCGTCGTCTCAACGAATTTCGATGGTGCCCTATTTAAAGTGAATGCAGTTGTCTCTAATGCATAACCCCAAAACGATAGTGGAAAATCAGCAAGAGACATCATAGAATGCACCATATCTAATAAGGTTTGATTACGACGTTCGGACACACCATTACGCTGTGGTGTTCCAGGCGGTGTCAACTTTGAAACAATTCCACACTGTCTTAAGTGACTGCCAAACTCATAACTCAAATATTCACCTCCTCGATCAGATCGCAGGAATTTAATCTTCTTGTTACGATGATTCTCAACTTCACTCTGAAATTGCTTGAACTTTTCAAACGTTTCAGACTTGTGTTTCAGTAAGTAAATATACCCATATCTACTTAAGTCGTCGGTGAAGGTGAGAAAATAACGATATCCACCACGCGCTTTAACATTCATTGGACCGCACACATCAGTATGTATGATTTCCAATAAGTCACTCGTCCGTTCCATTGTTCCAGAGAACGGCGTTTTAGTCATCTTGCCCATGAGGCATGGTTCACATGTGTCAAGTGATTCAAAATCAAGCGACTCCAAAAGTCCATCAGCATGGAGCTTCCTCATGCGTTTTACACCAATATGACCTAAATGGCAGTGCCACAAGAAAGTGGTACTATCATTATCAACTCTACATCTTTTGGCATCAATGTTATGAACATGTGTGTCATCACTATCAAGATTCAATATGAATAAACCCCTCACATTGGGTGCATGACCATAAACGATATTACTCATATAAATAGAACAACCTTTATTATCTGATTTAAATGAGTAATCGTCTCACAATAAACAAGATCCAGATATAATGTTCATGCTTAACGCAGGCACTAAATAACAATTATTCAGGTTCATCACTAATCCCGATGGTAATCAAAGAGAGAGCGTGTTGATGGCGATCACATCAACCTTGGAACCATTTCCCACGCGCATCATCACTTCATCCTTTGCCAGACTTCGTCTATTCCGTAGTTCCTGTTTTGAGTTATAAATGTGAGAAACCGAACCGGTATCAAATACCCAGGCACTACAATGATAGCTAGTAAGGTACACATCAATAACATGTATATCATATATACCTTGTTTGTCGTTGGCCGCCTTCTTGTCAGCTAGGTACTTGGTGTTGGGGAACGTCGCATGGGAAACAAAAAATTTCCTAAGCACACGCAAACCTATCCATGGTGATGAGTATCTACAAGAGGGAGAGTGGATCTACGTACCCTTGTAGATTGCTAAGCGGGAAGCGTTAAGAAACACGGATGGTGTAGTCGAACTTCTTCGCGATCCAAATCGCCGAGCGTCCCGCGATCCAATCACGAACCGTCCCGCGAACACATCATGATCCGTCCCGCGAACTCATCACGATCCGTCTCACGATCTTGATCACGATCTGTCCCGCGAACTCATCACGATCCGTTCCGTGATCACATCACGAACCGTCTCGCAATCTCGATCACGGTCCTTCCGATCTAGCGCCGAACGGGCGGCACCTCCGCGTTCAGCACTCGTGCAGCTTGATGACGATCTCCACCGTCTCGATCCAGCGAGAGGAGGTGGAGAGGAGAGAGAGTTCACCGGCAGCGTGACGGCGCTCCGGTGATGGTGGTGGTGCAGTTTCGGCAGGGCTTCGCCTAAGCGCTGCAGAAAACCGATCTAGAGGAGAAACTGTGCACCGGTGTAACGGGTAGCACGTGGCCGGAAATTCTGTCCAAAAACCACCCAATCCACTAGTATATATAGGAGGAGAGGAGAGGAGAGGCATCCAAGGCCTTTGGGTCGGCCGAAATAGGAGGTGGGAAGCAATCCTACTTCACCTCCAATCCTAGTTGGAGTAGGATTGCCTCCTATTGGCTGATTTTCCACTTTTTGCTTTAGGACTTTCTCTCCTGCGCCATGGGCCTTTGTGGCTGTTTTCCCAGCCCACTAAGGTCTGGTTATTATTCTCCCACAGCCCATGGACCTCTTGGGGTCGAAATACCCCTCCCGGAGGCCTCCCGGTACACTATCGGCACTCCCGGTACACTACCGATGAGCCCGAAACTTTTCCGGAAAACGAACTGGGACTTCCTATATATGAATCTTTACCTCCGGACCATTCCGGAGCTCCTCGTGACATCCGGGATCTCATCCGGGACTCCGAACAAACATTCGGTCACCACCATAGATAACTCTACACTACCGAAACGTCACCGAACCTTAAGTGTGCAGACCCTGCGGGTTCGAGAACTATGTAGACATGACCGAGACACCTCTACGGTAAATAACCAATGGCGGGACCTGGACATCCACATTGGTTCCTACATATTCTACGAAGATCTTTATCGGTCGAACCTCTATGTCAAGGATTCAGTTAATCCCGTATAACGTTCCCTTTGTTCTTCAGTATGTTACTTGCCCGAGATTCGATCGTCGGTATCTCCATACCTAGTTCAACCTCGTTACCGGCAAGTCTTTTTACTCGTTCCGTAATACAAGATCCCGCAACTAACAATTAGTCACATTGCTTGCAAGGTTTATTGTGATGTTGCATTACCGAGTGGGCCCCGAGATACCTCTCCGTCACACAGAGTAACAAATCCCAGTCTCGATCCATGCCAACTCAACAGACACCATCGGAGATACCTGTAGAGCACCTTCACCCAGTTACGTTGCGACGTTTGATACACACAAGGCACTCCTCCGATATCTGTGAGTTGCATGATCTCATGGTCATAGGAACACATACTTGATATGCGGAAAACAGTAGCAATAAACTGACACGATCATATGCTACGTTTGCAGTTTGGGTCTTGTCCATCACATCATTCTCCTAATGATGTGACCCCGTTATCAAATGACATCTCATGTCCATGGCTAGGAAACCTTAACCATCTTTTGATCAACGAGCTAGTCTATTAGAGGCATACTAGGGACATGGTTTTGTCTATGTATCCACACATGCATCTAAGTCTCCGATCAATACAATTATAGCATGGATAATAAACGATTATCATGAACAAGGAAATATGATAATAACTAATTTATTATTGCCTCTAGGGAATATTTCCAACACTTGGGGCAGTTCCGCTTCCAGTGACCAGTTCCCTTGCAATGAAAGCACTCAGTTTCTGGCTTAGGTCCATGCTTGGGCTTCTTTATAGGAGTAGCAACTGCTTTGCCATCCTTCTTGGTTTTACCCTTCTTGCCCTTGCCCTTGCCATTCTTATTGAAACAAGTGGTTTTATTGACCATCAACACTTGATGTTCTTTCTGGATTTCAGGCTCAGCGACTTTTAGCATCGCGAACAGCTCGGCGACTGACTTGTTCATCCCGTTCATGTTATAGTTCATCGCAAATCTCTTGTAACTAGGTGGCAGTGATTGAAGAACTCTATCAGTGATCGCCTCTGGCGGAAGGGCAATTCCCAACTCTGCTAGACGAGTCGAATACCCAGACATTCTGAGTATATGTTCACCGATAGACCCGTTCTCCTCCATCTTGCAAGCATAGAACTTATCGGAGGTCTCATACCTCTCGATTCGGGCATTCTTATGAAAGATAAACTTCAACTCCTGCAATATCTCATATGCTCCATGATGTTCAAAACATCTTTGAAGTCCCGGTTCTAAGCCATACAATATTGCACACTAAACAATTGAGTAATCTCCAGAACGTGCCTCCCAAGCGTTCTTAACGTCTTCGGAGGTCATGTCTTCTGGTTGGTCACCAAGCGGTGCATCAAGGACATATGATTTCTGGGAAGCCGTGAGGATAATCCTCAGATTACGGGCCCAGTCAACAAATTTACTTCCATCATCTTTCAACTTAGCTTTCTCTAGGAACACATTAAAATTCAGGGGTGCTACTGCGCGAGCCATTGATCTACAACATAAGTATGCAAAGGTTACTTAGACTATTGTTCAAGATAATGAGTTTAGTTAATCAAATTACTAAAGCTCCCACTCAAATTGACATCCCTCAGGTCATCTGAGTGTCACATGATCCAAATTCACTAACTCAAGTCCGATCATCACGTGAGTTGAGGTGGTTTCAATGGTGAACATCATTATGTTGATCATATCTACTATATGACTCATGTTTGGCCTTTCGGTCTCTTGTGTTCCGAGGACATGTCTGTACATGCTAGGCTCGTCAAGTTTAACCCGAGTGTTCTGCACGTGCAACACTAGCTTGCACCCGTTGTATGTGAACGTAGAGTTTATCACACCCGATCATCACGTGGTGTCTTGACACGACGAACTTTCGCAACGGTGCACACTCGGGGAGAACACAATTTGTCTTGAAATTTAAGTGAGGGATCACCTTATAATGCTACCGTTGTCCTAAGCAAAACAAGGTGCTTAAAAGGATTAACATCACATGCAAATCATAAGTGACATGATATGGCCATGAACTTGTGCTTTTGATCTCCATCTAGAAAGCACCGACATGATCTCCATCGTCACCGGCACGACACCATGATCTCCATCAACGTGTCGCCATCGGGGTTGTCGCGCCCAACATGCTTCTACTACTATTGCTACCATTTAGCGATAAAGTAAAGCATTACATAGCGCTTAATGATTGACACGTAGGTCATACAATAATTAAAGACAACCCTATGGCTCCTGCCGGTTGCCGTACTCATCGACATGCAAGTCGTGATAATCTATACATCACATGATCATCTCATACATCACATATATCACATCATGTAATTGGCCATATCACATCACATCATACCCTGCAAAAACAAGTTAGACATCCTCTAATTGTTGTTGCATGTTTTACGTGGCTGCTACGGGTATCTAGCAAGAACAATTCTCATCTACGCAAAAACCACAATGGTGATACACTAGTTGCTTTTCAACCTTCTCAAGGACCGCCTTTGTCGAATCCGATCCAACTAAAGTGAGAGAAACTGGCACCCGCAAGCCATCTATGCAACAAGTTGCGGTTGAGGGAACAGGTCTCTCATAAGCGTACGAGTAATGTTGGTCCGGGCCGCTTCATCTCACAGTACCGCTGAACCAAAACATGACCAAGGGAGTAAGCAATCTAAGCATCAACGCCCACAAACTCTTTGTGTTCTACTCGAGATCTCATCTACACATAGACCTAGCTCATGATGCCACTGTTGGGGAACGTTGCATGGGAAACAAAAAAAATCCTACGTTCACACAAGACCTATCCATGGTGATGAGCATCTATGAGAGGGAGAGTGGATCTACGTACCCTTGTAGATCGCTAAGCAGGAAGCGTTAAGAAACGCGGTTGGTGTAGTCGAACGTCTTCGCGATCCAAATCGCCGAGCGTCCCGCGATCCAATCACGATCCGTCCCGATCAAGCACCGAACGGACGGCACCTCTGCGTTCAGCACACATACAGCTTGATGACGATCTCCATCTTCTTGATCCAGCAAGAGGGAGCGGAGAGGAAGAAGAGTTCTCCAGCAGCGTGATGGCGCTCTGGAGATGGTGGTGGAGCTATTCCGGCAGGGCTTCGCCTAAGCACTACAGAAATCCAATCTAGAGGAGAAACTATGCACTGGAGGAACGGGTAGCACGTGGCTGAAAATCTAGTGCAAAAACCCTAAAACCTCCAGTATATATAATAGGGAGGGAGAAGAGGCCTTGGCGCAAGGGCCAAGCCTCCTTGGTTCGGCCGAAGTGGGGAGGAGAGGAGGACTCCTCCTCCAATCCTAGTAGGACTAGGATTCCTCCTTTTTTGCCTTTTTCCACCTTTTCCCTTTGGGCTTTTCTTCCCTAGCCGCATGGGCCTTGTGTGGGATTTCCACAAGCCCACTAAGGGCTGGTATTTACTCTCCCACAGCCCATGAAGCCTCTTGGGTCGAAATACCCCTCCCGATGGTCTCCCGGTACACTACCGATTAGCCCGAAAGTTTTTCGGCGACCAAAACAGGACTTCCTATATATGAATCTTTACCTCTGGACCATTTCGGAGCTCCTCGTGACGTCCGGGATCTCATCCAGGACTCCGAACAACCTTCAGTCACCACCATACATAACTCTATACTATTGAAACGTCACCAAACCTTAAGTGTGCAGACCCTGCGGGTTCGAGAACTATGTAGACATGACCGAGACACCTCTACGGTCAATAACCAATAGCAGGACCTGGATGCCCATATTGGTTCATACATATTCTACGAAGATCTTTATCGGTCGAACCTCTATGTCAAGGATTCAGTTAATCTCGTATGACGTTCCCTTTGTTCTTCGGTATGTTACTTGCCCGAGATTCGATTGTCGGTATCTCCATACCTAGTTCAACCTCGTTACCAGCAAGTCTCTTTACTCGTTCCGTAATACAAGATCCCGTGACTAACACTTAGTCACATTGCTTGCAAGGCTTATTGTGATGGTGTATTATCGAGTGGGCCCTGAGATACCTCTCCGTCACACGGAGTAACAAATCCCAGTCTTGATCCATGCCAACTCAACAGACACCCTCGGAGATACCTGTAGAGCACCTTTATAGTCACCCAGTTACGTTGCGACGTTTGATACACACAAGGCACTCATCTGGTGTCCGTGAGTTACATGATCTCATGGTCATAGGAACATATACTTGACATGCAGAAAACAGTAGCAATAAACTCACATGATCATATGCTACGTCTGTAGTTTGGGTCTTGTCCATCACATCATTCTCCTAATGATGTGATCCCGTTATCAAATGACATCACATGCCAATGGCTAGGAAACCTTGACCATCTTTGATCAACGAGCTAGTTCACTAGAGGCATACTAGGGACAAAGTGTTTGTCTATTTATCCACACATGTAATGTGTTTCCAATCAGTACAATTATAGCATGGATAATAAACGATTATCATGAACAAGGAAATATAATAATAAACACTTTATTTATTTCCTCTAGGGCATATTTCCAATATTGTTTTCTTCTCGCTAGAGTTCCGACAATGTTTCAGAGTGTGAGGATTCGTTCGGCTACTTCACGGATACGTTCTTCTTCAAAGCAGGATTCCAGGCAAGATGATCATTACCTTGGATATCACTACTATCTTTGCTATGCTAGTTGTCTCGTCACTGTCGCTATGTCTCGATACCTACCACTCGTTTGTCAGGCCTCCCAAAATCCAAAATTTCATGATAAGCCTCTAACCATTCACTATCCTAGGAAACCGTTGTTTGACTATGTTACCGCTTGCTCAGTCCCTCTTATAGTGTTGCTAGTTGCAGGTGTAGTTTGTTCCATGTTGGGACAGATATCATGGGATACCACACTACCTTGATTATTTAATTAATGCATCTATACACTTGGTAAAGGTTGAAAGACTCAGTCTTTTGCCTTGTGTTTTGTTCTACTCTTGTCGCCCTAGTTTTTGTTATACGAGTATTATGTTCCTTGATAAGCGCTTATAACACATCCGGGGTATTACGGGCCCCCTGGTCATTCATTTTAGGATAAAACTCTGCCAACAAGGCCCAACATTGGTACTAAAATTTGCCCAACATAATAGTATTGATAATTAATTTGACGCATAGAGTTAGCACTATCCGTGGTTTGTTATTCAACATAATACATGTGGGCCAGTGCTGATGGTGCAGGTCCAAAATGGGCAAACTGCGGGGCGATCATGGGGAAACTCGAGGTATGGTTTTACTCGTAGTCTAACCCAAAAATCATGTCTTGAGAACGAGATACGCGGCTACTATCGAGTTCGTCGACACGTTAGGCGGTCTTGCTGGTTTAGTTTTACCTTGACGAGTGGCTTGTCCACCGGGATTTCTTATAGTAAGCATCGTGTTATCATGGTGCGAGGTTTTCCATCGGATGCGTGTGGTAATTTATGATGGAATGCTTGGAGCACCCCTGCAGTGTTAAATCTTTCTAAAAGCCGTATCCGCGGTTATGTGGCGACTTGAAAAATTATAATATCTTGTTGTACAGAACTTGACACTAATTCTAATGAAAATACACTAACCGTATGCATAATTTTGATCGTCTCTTTTTGTGAGGTTTGAAACAAGAATTGAACACGGTGAGGTTATGATTGACTCGTAAGTAGGTGTTCTGAATCATTTCTTAATCATCACTAGTTCATGTTCGTTTATGCGTAAATTACTCTTTTTATTCTTGTACTCGTAAGTTGGCCAGATACAGATGATTAGTGCTTGTTGCAACCTCTCCACTTAACCAATCTCCACCATTAAATTTTGCTAGTCTTGATACCCTTGGTGATGAGATTGCTTAGTCACATAAAGACTCGGAGATTACTACAACAACATGTGCAGGTACGTGTAAAGCGATGTTTTGACTGAGAGCGATACATTTTCTTTTTGAAGTTCTTCTTCTTCTTCGACGGTCATAGGATGGGTTTCAGGTCGACAGCCTCGGAATAGCAGGGTGGGTATTGTCATCTTTCGTTTGCTTTCATTCATAGTCCGATCCTACCTTTCTGTATGATGACTGTTATGTATTGTTGTATTGAGATATTCATGTTGTAGTTTGTGGCGAGTGTAAGAATATATCTTGTGTTCTCTTCGGTACATGTATTTGTGACGGTATCCACCTTGTTAAAACGTCTCCGATATGCGCTTCATGTTTTCGCGAGGATAAAACCGCATATTAGGCGTTACACAAACTTTGATGGCAAACACTTCACAAGAATTCTAGAGGACCATTATAAAAAGATCTTGGTCTGACAGAAGTAGTACAACTTTGAGGACTGCCTCTCCTGCCCAATCAATGGCGCAAGCTCTGCTAATCACCTCGTACATCCCATGTCGATTTCAATCCTTCCTTGTTTTATGACATAAGAACAACACATGATTTGTATCTTCTAGCCCGTTTTCACAAGACGAACAAATGGGCG
The DNA here is from genome assembly GCA_022496015.1 of Hordeum marinum. Lineage (NCBI taxonomy): Eukaryota > Viridiplantae > Streptophyta > Magnoliopsida > Poales > Poaceae > Hordeum > Hordeum marinum. Next base: position 245,891,445 of record CM039675.1, on the reverse strand, counting down.
TAATTTTCATGTGTCTATTTGCAAGTGTAACACGAAAAAGTTTCATTCCATATACGCCCAATAAAAGAATTCACCTTTGCTCAACACGATAGATTCCAAAGTTTACCCCTAATGGGGTTAACATTACTTCGTTCCATACTATTAGTATAATGCAATTTCATCACATGTTGTAGGGTCTATTCCACCAAATAAGTTGATCGAATAATGAATAACCTATTTTTTTATAGCTTCACGCAATAAAATCTGACATGATGTGCAAAGAATGGGGAATTGCGAGGACTCGTTGAACATCAATTGGTCACATCATTTGTCTCACCAAATCTCCCTCCCACAAATTTATGATTGGGTCAATAAGATCAAAAACCTTTGACAATAGGTTCCACCTCTTGAGGTAATAATTTTTCTACCGGAGTGCATCCACGCATGCCTCAGAGATTTCATCATTTTATGCGTTTTCCCGGCTCGAAAAAAAGGTCAACATCCAACATTCTTTATGCAACCAAAAATAGATACTAACGGTATCATCAGGGAGGAAACACTTGTGCAGCCAAATCCAACCTTGGGATTTCACATTAAAACCGATTAGTCGATGAAATGATTAAGAAGGTTGAGCCCTGCGTCTAGTCAGATAAACTTGTGTTAAATGTGGTTGTCGCTGTCCACGAACTACTCTGTTTTGTAACTTGACAAAATACACACTTGTAATAGGGTGCGTTCTACTCAGATAAATGGAGCTCTTTCCTGCTCTTTATTACAACATTTTGCCTCGACTCCGCGTCAAGCGTGTCCAAGTCCCATGCCGTGGCCAAATAGCCATAGAGGACCCATGTGGGTTGGCCCTTGTCATCCACCTTGACAAACATGGGGTTACTGCCCCCAACAAAAGACGGAGGGAGGCCCCGGGCATGGACCCATTGCGCTCGTCCATGGCCTTCCGCCTCCAAGAGCTCAGCAAGCCGCACAGCTTCCTTCAGACCAGCTAGGTTGCTTGAGAATGTCACTAGCATGACTCCATCCTTGCCCACTAGTGGCTTCACACTAACACCGGCAAACCCCATTTCTGGACAACACATAGATATTCATGGATTAGTGCCTGAGACTCATAATAAATTTTAAAACAAACTAAATGCAGCAGAGACAATTGAATCGAGTGTTGACTGAGTATGAGCAAAACTGCTAAGATGCACAATATTTGAAGCAGAGAAATAGACTGAACTAACTGAAAGTTATGGGAGAAATTACACTTCAATCCCCCAATCTATTCTATTGGTCACGCTCACTTAACCACTAAACAATTTGTGTGCTCACTTTAACCCCCTCATTGAGAATCTACGGTCTACACAACACCCTAAACCAGGATTACTGCGGCCATGGCTGGGTTTGCGTGACTAAACAACATTTAAGCAAGAAAACATCATTGATGTCGTGGTTTTCTACCACCCAACCGACACACTGTTGCTTAGCCTGCTTCCATCAAAGAGCAGGCATAGATAGAGGGGCACACCCCATATTATTAGCCTGGCCAAAATTATAGTATAAGATTCTAAGCTTCATGCTGCCTATAACAACTGCAGTATAACAAGCAAGTATAACTTGACAATATTAACACACTCTGGATATACATATTTTAGACCCAACCTCAATATATGCACATTTGAGATTAAAACTACAGGGGAACCCACACTAAGGGCTTCTTTTGACAGAAGGGATTACAATCCAATCCCTTGAATGAGCACTCATGTTGCATCAACTTAACTTCCCATCACAAGGGATCGGGCAGGCTAATCCCCCTATCTACCAAAATAATTCCAAGGTCACACAGTGACAGGTAACAAACCATGAAATGTTAAGATGCAATCCAACTCTTCGAAAATTGCTTTTGGAGGCTGAGCTCCATGGAGGCCTCCATTTGCAAAATTCAAAATTCATCAAAATTCATATTTTTACGTTTCAAAAAATCTGAAAAAAATATAGATATACAGTACATGGAGGCATAATGTACATGTGTGTCAATTTTCAGGACGAAATATATTGAAATGAGGGTTGTACAAAAAACAAATCTAAGGCTTTTCAGCACATGATACTATTCATCCTCAAAGTCCATGAATTTGACTTTTTTGCACAGGTTGTATTTCAATGTATTTCATCCTGAATTTTTACACACATACATTTCATCCTTGTATAATTGCATTTTTCAGATTTTTTTTAAACCAGAAAGTATGAATTTTGAATTATTCAAAAATAAAGGGCTCCATGGAGCTAGGTCACCATAACACCCCACTCAGGCAAATGACTACATTGTTGGAAAGTAAATGAACTTTTTTGCTGACAAAATATTGTCAACCATGTCATGGGCAAATTAGAAATGATAAGCCAGCTGACAAAAGGTGTTATAAAACATGGACAAGGGAGCTGGAATAAATCAGGTAGACCAAAAACATTTTCAGCTGAAGCATAAGGGTAGCAAGCCTGCTCTTCATGGAAATTTCCTCAAGGGAGGGTGAAAAACATAAGGGGGGAGAAAACTATCTAATGCAATTTCCAGAGACCAAATTGTGTGATTAATCCTTCCAAGAGAAAAGTGGTATTGGTCTTTCTTTTAAACGTGCCAGTATAGTTTTCAAAATTTCATAAGTAAATCTAGAAGGTTATCTTCTGGCAGGGCGAAGACATATTAAGGAAAATGGTTTTATAAAGCTTTGGCTTTGGTCCAAGTAATTGATTTGTCACACTCCTTCAGACAAACACGAAGGGGCTAAACATCACATTCTGCTCATTAACAAAGTAATCAATTTGAACTACCAAAGTCACAGTATCAGAGCAAGTATTTCGTGAGTACCTCTGAGCTTGCCATCCATCTCTTTGTTACTCATGACATCCTTTTGCCCGTCGTTATTTGACTTGTATGTGTTTTCAACTATGATCGCTGGTGGCCATAAAATAAGATCTCCTTGATTGGCCTCAGCATCAGCAATAGACAATGTTTGGTAAGCCTTTCTGTTTACAGGATCTATGGAGTAGTTCCAACCCATAAGAACACATATAGCTTTGTGCAACCCAAGATGATCCGCACGAAGCTCTGGATTCCTTGTATTGTACGAATGATTGAGGAGTGCGTGCAAATCCATAGAATCCCTGAAATCAAATTATGCATGCACGCATCTTCAAAAATAAATCGCATGACATTTTCTTAAAAAAAACATGCATATAAGTATATAACTGTCTAATAAAACATATATAAAAGTATATAATTAGTCAATTTTGTGAGCCAAAAAGTTGCTGACATTTCAAGAACAAAATAGTTGTGAAATGTAAAAAACAAAAGAAAACAGAAAGAATGCTGAAACAAGGAAATTAAAGATCGCAAACAAACTCGTGTAAAGAAAATGAAGGACAACTGGATAAGTCTTTTGTTTTCAAATATAAGCAAAAAGAAGGAAGAACAAATCATTGCCATGAAATTCAGAGCAGTGTTCAAGAAAGCATTTTTTAAGCGACGCTTAAGCACTGAGTGATGGCAAAACGCTTTGCTTCGGCCCTAAGCGGTAGATTAAGCCTTTTAAAAAAATTGACCAGAATTTGGCTGTTTTTCAACTACTTCTGCTTGGCTGCTGGCACAATAATTGCATATGACATTTATCTTATTATTAGGGTCTGTTTCGGAACTATTCCCTTTAGATTCTAGCCAAATTCTGGCAACATGATCTCTATTAGCCAATGTCTATTTCAACTGAAATGCATTTTAGTTGTTAATTTGCTTGCTGTGTGAACCCCGTGTGTATTTGCTATGGTGTGAACTGCATTTTAGAGGCTATTTCAATCACCTATGCGCTATGTTTCCTATTGTCCTGTGCATATAATTCAAAAAAAGTCAAATTCTAGCCAATTTTAAAAACACTGAAGCGCTTATTGCTCTAGGCTGTGTCCTTCTGCTTCGCTTTCGTTTTCCGCTTTTTGGAACATTGATTAAGACTGGAGAAGCATAGGCTGCATAAACTCAGGATGAGCAGCATGAAGCTATGCATTCTTCATATTGTATAAACAATTGAGGAGTGCATGCAAATCTATATAGTCCCTGTAATCAAATTATCCATACAGGCATCTTTAAAAGGAAATTGCATGAAATTGCCTTCAAAAATCAAGTATATAACTGGGTTATAAAACATGTATACAAGTATATAACTAGTCAATTTTGTATGAGCCAAAAAGGTTGCTAAAATTTCAAGGACAACAACATAGGTTGAGAAATGTAAAGAACAAAAGAAAACAGAATGAGTGCTTAAACAAAAAACGGGGATTCTGCCCTTTTAGTAAAAATAGTTATGCTTGCTACTGCAACTCGATATCAAAATTCAGACAACCATAACAAGGTTAGAAAATAAAAAACGTAGGCACATGAGCCCAGACCAGAATAAAGTACCACAAAGACGTGTAACAAATTTGTTTCCACAAGTAGAGAACTAAACATCGCAAACAAACTCGTGTGAGAGAAAACTAAGGATAAGCCTTTCGTTTTCAAAAATAAAGAAAAAACGAACAAATTGTTGCCACAAAATTAAGAGTAGGGAAACTTGGGCTGCATAAACTACTTGGTCAAAGTTTCAGGCGAAGTTCTAGGAACCACGAAAGTTAACCAAGAGTGACCGAGGTTCCTTGTTTCTTCATTCATAAGCTCCTCTGCATAGATGGGTATCTACCATCTATAGTACTAGATATTATCAAAAGTATATGAGGTACCAACTGGTGGGACTAGATTGATAAACAATCTTGTACAAAACAATGGACAACGACGAACTCGATGCTACCACACAGCGAGTAACTTTTCTACGGAAAAGTCAACCCATAATGTAACTCATGGAGGAGAGAAAATATAATAGCAAGTCATGTATCCGCAAAATAAGCAAATCGTCAAATGGCCCTTGCCATGATGTCTAATTTACCCAGAGGCATGCCCTGCATAAACTATTTGGTGGAGCTTCATGCTGTATAGCTCCAAAACATAAATAAGCAGAACTGTTTTGAGCTGTGGATAGCTAACACTAACGCCAAACTAAAACAGTTTACTGCAGGGAATGTTTGACAACTATAGAACTACCAATGATTGATAAGATGCAAGCTGGAGTATCACCTCACGGATACGCAGGGATGAGGAGGAGGGTGACGCCCAGCACCTAGGACTGTTTTAATGCTACAGGGTTACCTTCTAGAACAGTTCCAGGTTAATGGAGAACATGCGGTATCAGTCAGAAGATTTCTTCTGTCAGCTATTGAACAAATTGCATTCACCCCCCCAAAAAAAGAACAAAATGCATTGATAGCTACAGATATTCTAGAACTAGCGGTAGCAAATGCTAATAAATAAAGATGTATCCATTGCAATTGCTTCCGGAAATTTGTACTAAACTGCTATTATGCTCGGTTGGTAGAGTATGTGCAAGATAAATCAACAGGCAAAGATTTTGCATTGAAGAACAAACCTATTACAGACGACGCATTTCAGCTGGGAAATATGTCCATTGGCCCGGTAATTCTTCTTCACCTCCGTGTTTTCATTGATCACCCTCACCATCTTAAGAAAGGAGGTCTCGAGTGTTTTCGCGTCCAGCTCTGGCGTCTTGACCTTGAACTGCTTTGCAGTACGCCTCTCCTCTGGTTTCTGATGCTGTTGGTGTTGGCGGCCCGAGGACTCACCGGGGGCGCCACCATTGCTCTGACCCTCCCGCTTGCGCTTCTGGGGCGGCCCGGGAGGAGGTGCAGAGTGCATCAGTGGCGGAATCCACCCGTTAAGGCCAGGCCCCGGGCCGGGCGGGCCTAAGTGGGGCGCAGTGAATATCGGCGGCTGGCGGAGTTGCGCTGGAGGCTCGAGGGGCAACGCGAAGTAGGTGCGAACCGTGCCGTCGGAGAGCGCCACGGTGCGGCGGTCGAGGCACTCGAGACCATACTGCGGCGGGGGTGGAATGGAGGCCATGGCGGCCTCCACCGCCGCGACGGTGAGCAGCGGGCGTGACGGGGGCAGGGGCTGCGGCGGCTGGAAGTGGGCGGCGTGCGGGGACCGGAGGGGGGGCGATGACTTGGGCGCGCCGTTGGAGTTTGGATTAGGGGGAGAGGGGGTTGAGTGCGCGGCGTCGGCCGCGGTAGGGAGGATGTGCTTGGGGTTGGGATCGGCGGCGGCGGAGGAGGAGGAGGAGGATGCCGCTTTGGTCGACGGCTGCGTCGTAGTCGCCGCCGGTGGCAGCAGAGGAGGCTTCGGATTGGCGGCGGCTCTCATGGCGGAAGATTTCTTCTGGCTAGGGTATCGGCCGGGATTGGATGGATTTGCAGAAGGGTGGGTACATGCAAGCGGGGATGGGAAAGGAGGCGGCCGAAGCTCTTTTCTTTCGTGAAGTTTATTGTCAAACTACTCTTTCCGTCGCCAAATCTCTTTCGACAGTTGGTAACCAGCGTTTAGAGCATGTGTATATTTTGGATGTCTATTAGTAAGCGTACACGTGCAACGCACGTATGTGCGGCAGTATGTCGGTGTGATAACCCCAAAAGCGATACCAATTAAGTATGTGGAGTAGTGGATGTCGGGGCAGTGGCCTTGCAGCTTTTCAACTTCAACGACATGAACCTTGTGTCGTGTGGATTGCAACTATTGAAGGCATATGCGGAATGCTTATCTTTTTATTACTTCGAAAGAGTGATTCGTGACTTTTTTTCCGACTGTGATGGAAGAGAGGCTTTTTGGACGGAGCGAGTGCCCTAACCTAGTGTGTGTCTGTGTGGTTTTTCTTTATTAACCGGACAATCTTCTTAATAATCATGGAAACATCAAAGTTTTTTGCTTCATGTATGAATTTATTTACTCATAATCATTTACTCAACTAAAATTCAGATATATCGAATGTGTTTTTTACCAGTAAATTTTTATCAACTTTTATAAGTATTATCTATAAAAAAAAGCTTTTAAAGCATCAAATGCTTATGACTATAAAAATAAAGAATTTTTATTAGAAGAATGTGAGGTGAATCAGACACGTCCGATGAAAAGAAGATAATTTTTTTTGTTCGGACAACGTTGTGGTCAATCACAATCTCTCCTGTCACTGCCTAGTACAGTAATATTAAGAAGAAAACTTCAGATTTCTCAAAAAAAATCAGTCATCCTCTCCACTGCTCTCTCACATTTCTTCTCTGGATAGTTCCCCACCACTGCCTCACAATCTTATCCGTTCCCCATTCTCTCCTTCACAGCCAGCACTCCCTGGCCGCCCTTCCCATCGTCACCAGCATCGCCGCCTCCTCGCAGGTCGCCCCTCCCCTTCGAATCAAGTCACAGAAGTGGCCGAGGAGGCCCTCGAGATCGGTATGCTCATGCCAGTGCTAGGCGCCGTCGGATGCGGACGCGGAGGCGCGGGACTTGCACACCTTACTCTACCTTGCTCCTTCGAATCCAACCCCGAAGTGCTCGAGGAGGCGCTCGAGCTCCATATGTTCACCGGCGACGTAGGGTCCCTCCATCCTCCTCACGCCCTTGCCGCCGCCAACATGAGCCTCTCCACCCTCTCCCGTGCGATGGTCCAGGTCCAGGTAATCTCTCTCTCCGACCCTGCCGTCTGCTCCTCCCCATCGATTCGGTTAGTCTCCAAGTGCATGACCTCAATGAGAAAGTGAGAAATCACCATGAATGTTCCTTTTCAAGACTGTGCATAATTTGTTTTGTTATAGGGCTTTGTTAGAAAGTCTGATTTAACTAGGTATTATTCTGCTCTAGATTGCAGCACCTTCTGGTTGTGAGTGGATCCAAGAGTTCACATGATGCAGTATCTTTTTGAAAGATGATACATTATCTTCATACAAGAAAGGAAGTTGGAGAAGTTGTTATTGAAGAGGAATTCAGTGGTATGTGGTTCTCAAGAGCTAAAATGGAACAAGAAGTGTATGACTCTCATGCCTACACTAACTAATCAGGTAGCATTTTAAGCATACTACATTCAGATATGACATTTGAATATAAAAACCGGCAACTCTTTTTGTAAAAAAAATGGAAAAAAGTGACGTTTGCGTTTAATCTTTAGAAAGTGTGTTTTCTATTAGAATGTTTCCTTTCAAGAATGTAATATGAGAAATCGTCTGCTTAGTTGGTGGTTGTATTCATGATTCGGCCCTTAGTGGTTCAGATTTCCCCAAGGAGAAGGAGGTGCCGAAAGAGGATGGGAGCAACAATTCCAAATCGAAGAGTATGTTTTGTTGTAGACCTTCATGGAATGCTGTTGCTAGCTAGTAACCAAGCTTGCCTTCTCTTTAGTTCCTCTAAGGAAGTAGCATCAAATTGGGATTTTGTTGATGATCTGCAAAGCTTAATTCAAACATAAGTCTCTCGGTTACCACTTTGGCAAATTGTGATTGTTAGTTGAAGTCGATTAATACGACCCAGACACAATCAACCGCTTCTCATAAATATATGTGAACTCTTTTGATACTTTGTGGATCTCTTTAGTCTCTCCGGTTAATATTTTTTTAATGTAATTTGTCTTTCACCTAGAGATTCATTATTTCTGGTTGTTTAGAAATGACAATGTAGCTCAGTTTCAGCGTGAATGATAGCAGTCTTGTAGCTTATGTATAGCATGCAAATTTTACTTGGAAGAAATGTTGATGGTTGTTTCTATGTTTTCAGTGGAACCAATTTTTTTCATCCCTCGATAGAAGTTAGAAGAGGTATTCTCTGGAGTTCCTAGCAATTGGTTTGATGTATGTTGGAACAGGTATTCTGGCCCACTTTAATTATCCAGCATGTTAGTCTGCTACATGATTCATTCTAGTATCTACATGCTATATCTTCTTTTTGAATACTCTATGGTAATTCTTACTCTCATTACGGTCTGCATGTTTGAAGAATAGATCGCAGATCATTACATAGCAATACAACCGGGCCATATATCATGAAGTTAATCATCATTACCTTGTGATATAGCCAGCTGTGTGTGCCCCATTAAATCCTGGAACGGGTGTGCGCCCCGTTGGGAGTGGTTGGATATAAATGAGTTCACATGACATCATAGTAAAAATCTCAAAATATTTAAATGGCTATAAAATATTTTTCAAAAGTGTGACATATTTGAGATCAAAACACACAAATATTTTTCTGAATCTGATTTTTATTTTAATGAGTTTTCCCACCGAGCCATTTAAACGTGTGTGATGCCCAACGAAATGAGAACGTGTGTAACACACGATCCAGAAACATGTGTCCATATAAATTCACGTTCACCTAATAATTGTATTATGATGGTTACAAAAATATAATTTAAAAATCAGAACTAAGCATGTCTTGAAGGGCCATCTTTTGAAGCAATGAAGGTCCATCTATAGATGCGATCTATGATGCTTCGTTCAATGAATGGGATATTGTTTTGAGCTTCATTCTCTTCATACTTTGAACTATGCACCAAATGTTGTAACCCACGCAAATGTTGTACTACAGCTGAAAGCTCTTGGGAACACGTGTAACAGCAAGGTGAGTTTCATACACCTGTTTCTTACATTCTTGGTCATGTGTTAAATCAAGTTTTCCATTGAGAAGATACACGCTAGTAATTCCAACCATCATAAAATTACAATATTTCATTATTATTCAGAGTGATCCTAGCCAGCTTAAATTTTGTTGGTATATCGATCTTCAGTTCTGGAATTGACCAAATAAATTGAAATTTGTATGTTTCCTCAAATGATGATACAAGTAATCAGAACATGAACGGAATAACAATACTGAACTGTAACACATTGAAAGTCTGCACTTTCTCATTTCAGGACAGTTGATATGTCAACGCTTTTACAAATAAGTCACACTAATAATGATTCTGACATATAGAGTCGTTCACACCATTCTTCTTTAATGCTTATTATGCTGTGTGAACTAATCAAAACTGGCAAATAAAATAAGAGAAAAATGTTAGGTTCAGAATAGTTATATAGGTACATCCGCAAAGGTGCAAAGAAAACACGAAGGATTGCACATACCTCATCCCTCTAAAACATCTTTGTAGACAATGTTTTTGGTGCTTCTCCCAGGTTTATCAACCTCCTTGTTAGGCTTGGCTAAAATCCGCGTCATCTTTCTTGACACACCCCTTGACAATGCAACATATAGTTGGCCGTGTGAGAAAACAGTTTCTGGAAGGTAAATACCGACATTTGGAATAGTTTGACCCTATGCCTTGTTAATGGTCATCGCAAAACTCAGGCGGACGGGGAACTATTTTCTCTTAAGCTTGAAGGGAAGTGAGGTGTCCTCCGAGGGTGACATAGGGATCCTAGGTATGAACACCCTCTTTCCAGCATGCTGGCCACCAACAATCTCTGCATCAATTGCATAATCCTGGAAGGCCCTGATCATAAGCCGTGTTCCATTACATAGCCCGTTATGAGGGTCGAGGTTCCGTAGCAAAATGACCGGGCAGTTGATTTTTACCCTCAAGACATGCGGGGGCAACCCATTTGGTGTGATCGAGTTTAGAAAGTCAATCGTGTAATTGTTCTGGGAATCATCCTCGATAGATTCAAAGCTATGGTACACCTTTTCTTCACCCGAAAACTTGGAGATCATCTTGTCATTCAGGTCATCCACATGCTCGTTTTTTGTTGAGAGAATTGCACGTGTGCTCATGTACTCTCTCGACGTAGCATTGGTGTGCAGGGATGGGAAGACATCTTCGATAAGCTTGTTAATAGGTTTTTCATCCTCGGTATAAGCAATCACGATGTCTTCAAGGAGACGCACATAGTCGTCACCAATTGTTTCTTCCGTTCCATTGCCTATCCTCGGGAGGTATTCAGAGAACCAAGGGTCTGTTTGTGCCCGCATATTGCGCATGAGGCGTATCTTGCGGATCTTCTCCCATAGATAGGATTTCAACAATGTAGCATCAATGATCTGTGCTCTTGTCCCTCGGGTCACAACGGGGAGGACCTGCTTGAAATCCACACCAAAGACGACAACCTTTCCACCAAACGGTAAAGCACATTCCATTATATCCTGTAGTGATCTATCGAGTGTCTCAATTGCTTGACGCTTTGTCATAGCAACTTCATCCCAAATTATCAAGGAGGCCTGTTTTAAGCAACTCTGTTGTACCACTCTGCTTTGTGAAACTGCACATGCTGTTGTTAGTGAGCTTGATTGGAATTTTGAATCTGGAGTGTGCAGTCCTACCTCGAGGCATTATCGACGCCGCGATACCTGATGTAGCAGTCGTGATTGCTATTAGACCCATCGAACGGACCTTTGCAAGCAATGCCTTGTACAGGTACGTCTTCCCAGTGCCTCCTGGACCGTCAACAAAGAATATCTGGCTTTTTTGGTTAGTCACATGTTCCATTATGTCATTGAAACCAGCCAGTTGCTCAGTGTTCAAACGGCTGAATATGTCTAGATGTTCTTGGTCCACTTTGACTTGTCTCTCCTCTGTTACCTCTTTGCACTCAACGTCAGAAGAACCATCTATGTTAACCAGATCCGGAAGTCCATAGCTTTTAATATCCTTTCCCATGGATTGCAACAGATCCCTGATATCCCTAAGGACCATTTGCTCAAGTGCTATCTCATTTGACTGAGTACGGCGATAATCTTCCGACATCGATGCTAGATGTTTGTCCCACAACTGACGGATTTGTGTTGCCTCACAGAATACTAGTATAGTCGCAAACAAACGTCTAAGAGCAGAAGGCATTTGAAATGTTGCTGCCTCCGTCATGCAATCATCAAGTGTCATGTCGTGCTCAATGAGGCCTAAGTGCTCACACACCTCTCTGAAGGAACCACATAACTTGACATTTACCGTTTTCAAATCATCAAATGAAGTGGCACCACAGACATGACTTAGGAGCACTCGCAAGTAGTACCTCTCTCCTTCAGCAGGGTGTGCATGCACCAGCCTTCCAATCTGTGGTTTCTTATTTTTTCTCGACTGCCACTTCTTATCGCCGGCTATCCACCTATAATGTTCTGGGAACTCTCTATACAACAATTTCCATGCCCGTGGATACTTCCGGTTCATCCGAAAGTACTCAGTAAGCATGGATTTGGAAGAAGATGGCCGAGCAACAACATCTTCCAGATTTTCATGTGCCTTAAATGCAACTGTATGCATGTTTGGCAAATGAAGCTGGAGCTGCAATACAGATGGACTAACACCAAACATTTTGAAGCCAAAAATCTTGTAAATAGCTTCGAGAGGAGAGATATATCGTGCATCCCTATATTACCGAATTTCATTGATGATTCCCCCATCATTGATAATTTCCTACTCGAACGCAAAAGATGCCTTATCATGCCCTTTGTAGATGTACTTGAACAAGTACTTGACTGCCTTGATGCTCGAGCATGCTTCGATATTAATGTGACAATTGTATGTCATCAGCAGGAAGGGGTTGTAAGGGACCACCCATCTATTGTCCAAATCTGCTCCTCTGATCCTAACTCGCACCCCATCATCTCTCCTTCTATAGATGGGATATCAGTCTTTCCCTTGTAAGGTTACATCACAGAAATCTCGCGAGTAATGAAATCGACGTTGTCCATCTATCATGCAAGGGCAACTTTTCTTGAGTGCACCACATGGTCCGTGCAATATGTGTTTGACTACCAGATCATGGAGAATAGGATATTTGTTTTTGTCGGGTATCTCTACAGATATCACCCGATCATAATCATCCGGGGTCCTTAACTTGCTCTTCGCTTTCATGATCAGAAGAATATGCTCATGAGGGAGACCTCTTTTCTGAAACTCAGTGACATGTACATAAGCAGCGACTTCTCCAAAATGCTTACCCTTAGTCAGTAAGTCCATCATACTTCGTTGTTTAGCTCTGTATACTCTTGCCACAAGGTCTGGACGGTCTTGTGGCAGCCGTCCTGGCAACAATTCCTTAGTTATCTCATCCCAGTAGGGATTGCATGTCATCGTGATAAAATAATCTGGTTTACCCCATCGCTGAACTATTGCCATCGCATCCAGGAACCTGCGCTGCATGTCACGATCACCACCAGGAAATGTACGTGGAAGGACGATTCGCTTTCCAATCCGGTCACCGCGTGACTCGCCAGTGATGACGGTGTCAACAAGTCCCTATAATAAATCAATAGTTGACGCCAATTAGTATACATGCTTTAAACAAATAGTGTGGCATATATAATGTAATTTTTAGGTATAAACACAAGCATGTTACCTGGTAGAGGTCAGCGCATATAACTTTTTGAATCTCTGGCTTTGAGTACAAGTCAAGCCTCATTGTCTCAATCTTGATGTACATGTCAACAGCCCACTGTTGGAAAAGGCGCCCACCAAACAAGACGATGTTAAGAAGCTTCTACCGGACCTGCAGCTTGAAGCAATAATACTCCCTCGCGCTAACAAATTTCCTTGATTTTGTGGCATTCATCTCATTGTCACCAAAATCCTCTTCTGGGTTATCCCCGTTGTCATCTAAAAATTGATAAACAACATTAAATACGGTATAATAGAATCATAAGAATATTAAAACAGCAATCCCATCACGTACCTGGAGGTAAATCAGTGGCCTGTTCATCGTGGTGTGCGGTATGACCAACTTGTTCTCTTATCATGTTATCGTCTGAAAGATGGATTAGTAAGGTTGACTTTTATTAAAAATGTATAAACCAATAATGAACATTATACCTGTCGGAAACACACCTGCTTGGTTCTCTTGTCATGCATAATCATCCTCTGAATCCTGGTTTGTGTCAACGACGAGTCCAATGTACGGCATAAAACGATTCCAACCGATCGCCCCACGTGGGAAGAATAGTGGATACGACAATGGGTCGTAGCACCCATACCGCGCTCTAATATACAGGGGACGGTCTCCTTTAGCATACACGATAACACTTCTATCAAAAGTTTTTTGTGGGTCGCTTCCTTCAACCCAGATTGCTGCTACTTGAGAGGTAGTTGGCGCACTACCTTCTTTGATCAAGGCTGATATCTGTATTTAATGAGATCATGTATTCATCTAGATTCGGAACAGTACCAAGGCTTTTTAAAACCTAAGCATAAGGGTTGTGATCTAGTATTTTCAGAATCTTTCGTATGAGATCTAACCTAAGATTCGGAGACCTCTTAACCCTGTGAAACAAGTTTTCATCTGTATCATAAATATATAGCTACAAATGTCGTGGGCCATTATCAGCAGACAATAGATCGTCTAGAACGTGGTACAACCCCTCACATGCACGAAATGTGTATACGTCGGTTCCCGCAGCGGTGCTAACTCGACGATCAAGTGTGACTCCAAGACTTGTGAAAGAGAAATGGGAGTTGAAATACCGTATGTTTTCTCTGAAATATTTAGCATCCTCATCATCTTGACTTGTAAACAACCGTTTCAACTCTTCAGACACATCTGGGGTAAATACATCCATTTTCCCCTTTCTGCAACAAAAAGCAGGCCCCTCGTATTAAAACCGCAAAGATCCAAAGTGGCGGCAATCGCTAACATTTCTAAGCACATGGTGCTTTTTGGGCAGGTTCATGTAAACTCTGTCATAAGTATCATTACTAGGAGTTCCATGACCATCTTGTTGATCCACTCGGTAGGTTTGAAAAGCAACATCTGGATAAGAATTGACATTTGCATTAATCAAACTGCGTGCAAAAACCATATTATCTCATATTATAGTTTATTTATAAATCATTATAACAACAATGAACCTGGTTCCGCGAAGATCCTAGCTTCTTCATCATGGTCATCATCTGCAGTTTCTATCTGGTTCCTGTCTCCATTGCATTCTGGTACATTGCCTGAAAACATTTTGTGTCTCCAATGAGTAAGTACCTTTGGCTGGAACCCTTTGTATGTATCAGGTATGATAAAAAAAAACTCACCAATTTGATTATGAGTTGTTTGACCCGCATGTGGTGTACTTTCCATCACTGGAGTACTATCATCATGTTGGATCGATAGAGGTTGTTTGCCATAAGAAGGATCTAGACCTGAATATACAACATAGGGGCAAAATAAAGTAGAAAGTCACACCTGATAATTTAGCACCATTAATAAGTCACACAACTAACCTCGTTTTGTAAAATCCCCTTCTTGGATAAGTAGGTCATCCACTTCCATTTGTGTGAGTGTCACTTGTCCAGACTTCCGTTGCATTTGGTATGCATCATTTCTGTGCAACCAATCAGATTCGTCGCCTCCATAAATATTCTCGTTTTCGTCCAGAAGTTCTCTGGAATTTGGTATTGCATCACCTGCACATGTTATATTCAGTTGGGTGACTGCCGATTGTCCGGTAGCCATGACTTGTGTTACAAGGTTACTGCCATCATGGACGGCAGCAATATGCTTGTTCTGCTCGCGGGACTGGCGCTGCCGCTTTAATATTTCCTCTCTATTCTGTGCATACCGCCCGCGTTCAATCCGATTCTTAATCTCGTTACGGTCTGAATAGACAAAGAACAGATCATTATATAGCAATACATCTGGCCCATATACCATGTAGTTGATCATCATTACCTTGTGATACATCCATCTATGTGTGTGGCCCACTGTTCTCGATAGCGGCAATCTTCTTCTGTTTATAGGCCTCACGACGTCTCTTATTAATCTCATCCTTATTTTTTGCATACCGTTCTCTATCCCTCTGCCTTTTAACTTCTTTAGGGTCTGTAATAAATGAGAAAATTGAGTAGTTGAGCAACAAAACTGAAATAGACTGCTTAGGTACTGATCATCACCCAAGGATTGGGTGTTGCTTATATCCTGGAACGGGGTGTGTGTCCCATTGGGAGTTGTTGGTGCCATACAAAGTACTTCAACCCTGTTAATTTCAAGAATGTCATAATACGATTGTAGAGGGAGGTATAGTATTTAGTATTAGTAGTATAAAAACAGAGAAAGTAGAGTTGTATGTCCAATCCCATCATACTATTTTGCATTGATTATTTGGAATTAACATGATGTAGTAGTCTGGAATTTTTTAAAACTACGGATCATGATGTATTTGATATGATAATTTACAGAAAGACAACCAGATCAATGTATGCAATCAATGGATCACACTGCATAGAGAAGGCTGCACCTCTGTTGCCGTACAGCTTGACCTCACGTCCGTTGACGAGTGCCTCGGCGGCTGCAGATCTGTTGGTGAGGAGGTCGTCATCACGTCCTTTGACGGGTGCCTCGACGGCTGCAGATATGTTGGTGAGGAGGTCGTCGTCGCGGACATCGTCGGGTGCCTTAGCGAAGATCGTCGTCGCGGCCGTCGTCAGGTGCCTTGGCGGCTCCGCAGGGCAGCGAGGGCGCACGTCAAGCTGGACGTGTGATTGTTCCCCCCTGATTGCGTGGGTTGCTTCCTTATTTTTTTATTTGCCGTCTAATTTGCATGGGTTGTTTTCGGGCGTGGGACGACAGAGTTTTCATCCGCCCCCAAAAAATACTAAGAGCACTTTTTGCTGGTGGGTTGGTGTAATCATGACGGTTAGATCTAATTTAGTGAGCTGATCAGAAGGCTATAATTTGTCCTGGATGTTGTGTGTACCTTTCGCTGTGTGCACTTAGTGATGAATATGTTGGACTGTTTATTAGTAGTATAGATACGTGTATAGACAACCCTTTAGGTCCTGTTTGGAATGGGTGCAAATTTTTACACATGTATTTATTTTACGAGTGTAACTTAACAGTCACCTTTTGATTTCTGGCTGGAATGAAAACGACGGGAGGAGGTCTGTATCCAAGACCGGCCAGAGACGAGCTGAAACGCTGACCCAAATGCGGCCTTAGAGAAGCTGTTGAAGATGCTTTTATCGAGGAGTTTCTTCTCTTCTCTCATCATTGATTAGTTTTTTTGTCTCATCTCTCATCACTTCGTCCTACTGGTTTATTCTCTTCTCATCTTCCATCACCACCCTCACTTAATTTTTTTCCTTCCCACTAAAAAACATATCAATTTTTATGATCCTATTTTCATTTTTGTGTGTTTGCTTTGACAGGTCTTCATTCAATCAAATAATGTAAGGTAATTCAAAATTCAAAACCCGTTCATATATTTGTGATCACCTTTCTAAAATGTAGAGCGACGATTTTTCTTAATAAACTTTCAAAATAAAATAAATAGTCAACAATAACAAATATTTGATCCCAAACATTACGACATTCATTTTCTATCATTATCTATACTATGGAATCACAATCGCAATTTTCTTAATATAATTTTTTTACATGTCTTTTCTTATCTTGCCAAATCTCTACTCCTAAAGTCTCAATACTTAAGTGGTGGCTCGTTACGTTCGTACGCCGTCGTTGGTACTCCCTCATCGATCCCTCCTTCCACCATCGTTTTTTGTTCAATCGTAAGCCCCCACCCTGCTGACTTTTTTAGTCGTAAGCCACACTGGTTTTTTACCAGTCGCATGCGTGAATCATGCCCAAGATCGAAGAATCATCCCCGACAACAAGGAAGTCACAAGACCCCTACCCACACGGTCTCTGTGATCTCTCCTGCCGAACCAATCTCTAGGGTTCGGGCGCCGCCAACCCCGCCCACGCCGCGCCACCGACAACGAGATGGAGAAGGACACCAAGGTCGTGGCGACGAGCCCCTAGTTTCTCTCTCTCTTGGAACATCGGCGGCCGGCGAAGGCATCGTTTGGCGGCGATGACGAATCAGGTAGGAGCCCCTCTCTCCCCAAGCATGTGCCACTCGTCCTCTCTCTGAAGCACTTGACCATATGGGGCGGAGGCCTAAGGGCATGGGCGTTGGTTCCCTGTGGATTTTTGAGGGCCAAGTCCAGGCCGTCGTGCAGCTCCCCTACGTCCACTCTGGACTGGACCCCTTCTCTCTCTCTCGCAATGCACACATCCCATACTCATTGATTTTTTAGCGGTGGTAGTGGCCATAGGGCTACAGCCTGATGAGATGGCGAGGGCCTGCTACCTCCCACCGTCGATAGGAGCTCGGAGCCTCGGACATGACCAGATGTGAACTGCAACAGTGACGGCGATGGTGGGAGCTCGGAGGCGATCGAATGTTAACTACAGTGTCGGTAGTGGGATCTCAGAGGCGACCGAGAGGTTAACTTCCGTGCGTTGTGGATGCTCTATCGTAATGTGATGATATATTTACATGCGACTCAGAGAAAGAATTGCTTTGTAGGTATACACTCGCTGCAAACTGATGTATTGAACTTTTTAGGACTTTGATTGGTCGCCCAAATAACACATTCTCCTTTTGTTGATATTTATGAAGGAGATCATTATTTCCCTTTTTTGTTTCAGGTTTCCAACATCATGAATTTCATACTAATGGAGTGGAACTACCAAAATATCTACGAGGTGACATCACTATATACATATTATTTTCCCACCGTTGCGTCAAGCAACATGCATCTGTTGCAAAGAAATCGACATCACCTGTGTGTTTGCTTGTATTCGTTTCTAGCCGGCAAAAATCTATCGAGTCTTCCTCTATGTGTGCAACCTTGCCACAATGTGTAAATCAATCAAGGCAGGGGCAACCAACAATACGTATGTGTGTGTCTTGCCGGATCTGATCTATCAGCTCCTTTAGCCACCTTTGCATTGTGTGCACGTCGTCCATGCTAAAACGCAATTGGCAAGTGGACGGCTCCACCGTCCTAGGTCAACAATTCAAATCATTATCTATACTAGCTAGATAGACACATACTTTTTGATGCAATTCTGAATTTATGGAAGTTGGAGAACTCACTATGTGAATTAAATATATAATCCGATGTGTGTGTGCTATCCAAGTGTTGTGAGTATTTATGCGCACATAACTTGTAGGTAGATAACTCTATAGTATTAAGACTTAAAATACGAGTGCATGTCGTTGGTGTTTTTGAAATATCTTCGATCCATTCTAATACTTTTGCATTGCATAATAGTATTTTTTTAGCATTTACTGACAGGAAATATGTCGAAGCATCGAATGTATTCCATTTCCAGTGAACTAACAAAACAATACATAAACATAAACATAAAGAAAGGAATGTAAGTGCAAACCTTTATTTCTCTTTAAATTCTTGAGGACGGTAACATTTTGTCACAAATGTTAAAGATTCAGTCCTAACATTTTGGGGTTGCTAATCCATTGCAAGTAATCATTGCTTATCTGCAATCTTAGCCAAAGTTCATGTTTGAGTGCTATCTAATTTAGTTTTATGTCATACAAATAACATGCAATTTTGAAATTATGTTTGTTGGCACCCACATTTTCTATATAACTTGGAAAACTATCGAATATGTTATCACTGTGGCCTCTAAAAAAATGATGTCGTTAGATATATAGTCACCTTCAAGTCCATCCATAAGAATTTTAAGCAATTGGTTTTGAAAGGGCTATAGAAATAGCTTTGAAAGAGACATCTACTAGCAGTAGAATGATTTCTCCTTACAGTAACTCTATGTGAAAGAATTGCTATAAAAACAGAAATATTGAAGTAATATGTAGAAGGCAGAACCATAGAGAGATGTGTATGTTTAATTGAGATATTTTCAGTAGCCTTTGTGAAGCCGATATATCTTTCTTTTACATGACATGGTTGCTCTTGCTTCATCTGATAGAGGCGAAGTTGTCCCTGTCTTTTTGATGAGATGTGGCTATCGTTTTTGGTAGAGTCGACTTTGACGATCCGACTACGAAGGTTCGAGGACGTTGCGCCTTAGCAACTGCTAAACCAACTCTAAGAGGTTATTGACCACGCTGAAGCACGAACAACCTGACCACGAGGGCCCGTTTCTTGCACGCAAATGAAGAACAATCAAGAAACTGAGATTGCAATCTGGATATTGTGAATATAAGAGAAAAACTTTATTGATGAAAGTGGGGTTTTGTGACGCCTTGGTCTGGTCGTGGAACATAAACGAAGGGCGCGAAGTTGCAGCTACGGCGAACTTGTAATCTAAACAAAATCCAAGTCTAAATGGCGCCCTAGGGGCTGTATATATGGGGGGATAGAGAGGGTTTTTCGTGACCCCTTTGAGGAGGGGTCCGAAAACAACCCTAACTCGGTTTCCCCATACTTATGACTCTAAAAACATCCTATAATGTAGTATTTTGAAATTACATGGGCCTGCCCCAAGAATAAGGTGGTGCAACACCTATAATAGCCTATGGCCGAAATTTATGAAGTGGCATCTTGTATATTTCATCCAAGCCTTCATGCTCTCCTTATGGTGGCTTCAAAGTATGAAAATCACCATTGGAAGCTCCATTGTTCTTTCCCGCATGCACACCTTCTTCTCCATGCTTGATCCTGCTCCAATGGCCATCCTTCTTGTCCATGCTAGGTCCTTCATTCATAAGTAAAATAAAAGTATCTGATATAGGCAGCCACATATGTTCATGAACATTAGAAGGATTTCCAAGAAACGAAAGCGTGCGCGAGCTCTAGTGATTGGTCCAGTATGTATAGAAACAGGGGTTGTGGGTGTAACAATGGTATTGATATCCTCCTCCTCCTCTCCTCTTAAAATGAAGTCGTCCTCGACGAAAGCTCATCTTCCTCACCCAAATAAGGCTTCAAATCTTCAATGCTAAAAGTGGTACTAACCCCAAGCTCTGTAGGCAGCTCAAGTTTATATGCATTATAATTTATTTTATCTAACACCTTAAAAGGACCATCAACACATGGCATTAGCTTTGACTTGCGCAAATCAGGACATCTATCCTTATGCAAATGTAATCAAGCAAGATCTCCAGGTGCAAGACAACATGTTTTCCACCCTTATCTCCAGCAAGTTTGTATTTAGCATTCATATGCTCAATGTTTGTCTTAGTTACCTCATGCATTTTCAAGATCAATTCGGCATGTTGTTTAGCATCAAAATTAACCTTCTCCGAAGATGGAAGAGGTAACAAATCTATAGGTGCACGAGGTATGAAACCATACACAATTTCAAAGGGGCACGTCTTAGTAGTAGAATGCAATGATAGACTATAAGCAAATTCAATATGATGCACGCATTCTTCCCACATTTTCAAGTTATTCTTCAAAACAACCCTAAGCATAGTAGACAATGATCTATTGACTACTTCAGTTAGTCCATTAGTTTGGGGGTGACATGTAGTACTAAAAAGAAGTTTAGTCCCCAGCTTAGCTCATAAACATCTCCAAAAGTGGCTAAGAAATCTAGCATCACGATCTGAAACAATTGTATTTGGCACACCATGCAAGCGAATAATTTCATGAAAGAACAAATCAGCAACGTTAGCAGCATCATCACTTTTAGGACATGGTATAAAGTGTGCCATTTTTGAAAATTTATCCACGACAACAAATATGCTATCCCTCCCCTTCTTTGTTCGAGGTAAACCTACAACAAAATCCATGGATATGTCCTCCCAAGGAACACTAGGTACAGGCAAAGGCATATATAAACCATGAGGATTGAGTCGTGACTTAGCTTTTTGACATGTAGTGCAGCGAGCAACAAAACACTCAACACCTTATCTCATCTTTGGCCAAAAGAAACGTGTAGCAAGTACGTCCTTTGTCTTCTTCACGCCAAAGTGTCCCATTAATCCTCCTCCATGCGCCTCCTGCAACAACAAAAGATGAACGAAGCTAGCTGGATTGCATATCTTGTTAGCACGAAACAAAAAACCATCATTAATGACGAACTTGTCCCATGTCCTTCCTTCTTTACAATGTTGCAACACATCTTTAGATTCAACATGATGTGCATATTGATCTTTGATGGTCTCCAAACCAAATATTTTGAAGTCAAGTTGTGAAAGCACAGTATAACGATGAGACAATGCATCAGCAATAACATTTTCTTTACCCTTATTGTGTTTAATGAAATAAGGGAAAGTCTTAATGAATTCAACCCATTTAGCATGTCTATGATTCAGTTTTGCTTGACTTTTAATATGTTTCAAAGATTCATGATCATAATGTATAACAAATTCTTTGGGCCATAAATAATGTTGCCATGTTTCCAAAGTCTAAACTAGAGCGTATAATTCCTTATCATAAGTAGAATAATTCATACTAGGCCCACTCAATTTTCAGAAAAGTATGCAACAGGTTTACCATCTTGTAATAACATACCTCCTAATCCAATTCCACTAACATCAAATTCAAGCTCGAAAGTCTTATTAAAATCAGGAAGTTGGAGTAAAAGAGCATGTGTTAACTTATCTTTCAATACTGTGAAGGCTTGTTCCTATGCGGTACCAAAGCAAAAGGCACGTCCTTCTTTGTAAGCTCATTGAGAGGTGCAACAATGGTGCTGAAATCTCTCACAAAACGCCTATAGAAACCTGGAAGGCCAAGAAAACTCCCCACTTGTGTGACCGTTTTGGGCTGCGGCCAACTCTCAATAGCTTCAATCTTGGCTTTATCAATTTCAATTCCCTGTAGAGTAATAACATAGCCAAGAAGAGATACTCGGTCGGTGCAAAAGGTGCACTTCCCAAGGTTACCAAACAAACGTGCATCACGTAGAGCAATAAAAACAACATGTAAATGTTCCAAGTGTTCCTCCAAAGATCTACTATAAATCAGTATATCATCAAAATAGACCACAAATCGTGCAATGAAAGCACGTAAAACCTCATTCATTAATCTCATGAAAGTACTAAGTGCATTAGTTAACCCAAAAGGCATGACTAACCACTCATATAAACCAAACTTAGTTTTAAATACTGCTTTCCATTCATCTCCTAGTTTCATACGAATTTGATGATATCCACTACACAAATCAACTTTAGAGAAAATTGTAGAGCCACTTAATTGATCAAGAATATCATCTAGCCTAGGAATAGGATGATGATAAAGAATAGTAATATTATTAATGCCTCTACAATCCACACACATATACGATGTACCATCCTTTTTCGGCACTAGACTAATAGGAACAACACAAGGACTAAGGGATTCGCGTATATAACCTTTGTCGAGCAGCTCCTGTACTTGACGCATAATCTCCTTCGCCTCCTCTGGATTGGTACGGTATGGCACACGGTTGGGTAGCGATGCACTGGGAATTAAGTCAATCTGATGCTCCCCTTGAATAGGTGGTAATACCGGTGGTACGTCTTGTAGAAATACGTCAGCGAACTCCTGCAAAATGTTAGTGACAACGGGAGGCAAAGAGGGAGGCATGTCCTCGAATGAAAATAATACCTCTTTGCATGCAAAATCATAGCAAACAGATGTAGTAACATCCAAATCAGTAATATCAAATTTAGTAGCAAGTAAACATCCACTCTTCAATTTTATTTCAGATGCAACTCTAGATGATGGTTTATAAGGCTTATTGTGTTGCTCAAATTCCTTTGCTACAATCTGATTTTCACTCTTATTTAGCTCCTGTTTTGCTTTACTAGCTCTAGCAATGTCATCTTTCATAATATGTTCAGGAGACATAGGAAGCAAAGTTATATTTTGATCCTTATGTACAGATTTTTTATCAAATTGACATGGTCTACCAAGTAAAACTAAACATGCTTGCATGGGTACCACATCACAAACAACAAAATCAGAATATGGCGCAATGCTAAAATACACATGAACAGTACGTGTTACCTTAACCTTTCCATTGTTGTTGAACCATTGGATGTAATAAGGATGAGGATGTGGTCTGGTGGTTAGAGACAACTTCTCCACCATCTTCATGCTAGCCAAGTTGTTGCAACTCCCTCCATCAATGATTATGCGAAAAAATGTTCCTTCACAACTTTCTTTGTATGGAACAAGTTGTTCCTCTGATTTTTCTTAGCCTGTGTTACTTGCACACTTAAAACATGTTGAGCAACTAAACTTTCATACATGTCAGCGTAGTCAGCAGCCATGTAGTGTGTCTCCTGTTCAGTATCACCGGCACCCCATTCTTCACTTGCAATAAGGGCCAGAGTCTCCTTATCATAATCACTAGCGGACTCATATCCACCATCCTCAGTAACAATCATCACATGCCTGGATGTGCATTCTCTCACAAAGTGACATCTACCCTTGCAACAACGACATATAACGTCATGTGTTTTCCCTGTGGATGCCATGCATGAAGAAGAGCTCTAGGCAGGACCTGAAGGTGTGCCCTTGGTGGAGGCTGGTGGCGGTGCCTGTTTTCTTGTATCTCTGTTGGATTTGGCGGCTGAAAGAAGTGGTGATGTAGTAGGACGTGTGGAAGTAGATGATGTACGTGGTGTCCATGATGAAGTTCGTCCTGTAGAAAAAATAGTTCTCGCCATTGTCTGTCGATCCTACACTTCACGTTCAGCTTTGCAAGCAAGATGGAACAAATAAGTGATAGTGTTACACTCCTTATACTCTAGAATAGTTTGAATTTCTCTATTTAATCCACCCATAAAACATGCA
Organism: Hordeum marinum; assembly: GCA_022496015.1. NCBI lineage: Eukaryota > Viridiplantae > Streptophyta > Magnoliopsida > Poales > Poaceae > Hordeum > Hordeum marinum. The sequence goes on along the minus strand of CM039675.1, from coordinate 245,867,089 downwards.
AGCATAGCTTCATTCTCCTCAACAATACCACATCATGCCAGTTTGTAATTCCTGATAATATTCCTCTACAAAAAAAAATCCTTGTCTTAAACGCTGAAATTTTTGAAGCAATTCACGTTGATAATATGGTGGAACCCAACGAGTACACATAGCAGTTTTCAAAGCAGCCCAAGTAGTAGGGATATTATCATGATGTATTCTACAATGTTAAGGCCACCAAACATAAGCAAAACTAGTGAAAGCACAAAGGACAACGGCGGCATGTCTATCCTCAGGAAATTGTATTCATGTAAAATGTTGTTCTATTTCTAACACCCAAGTAAGATTTATATCAGGAACATATCTCCCCTCAAATGTCGGAATATTCAATTTAAGTTTAGGGAGATGGTCATGACCCCATACATGAGGGGGTGGTGCAGCCCTACCATTGCGATTGTATGCATGTGGATGACCTAGTGCTTCTGCAGGTGCTTGCCCCTGGAGCTCATTTGGAGCAACCTCTCCTTCATCATCGTAATCACCATCATGATCCTCATTCTACCCAATGACAGTAGCAACAACAACAACATCCATCGAAGCTGTAGTAGTAGCAATGGCACCCGAATTTTGGCCTTGGTCGATCAGCACGCGTCACGCTCGTCCCGCAAAGTTTTTGCATTGTTGTAGTTGTTGTTCCTGAGGTACGACATGTATAACTGGTGGAGGTAGATGTGCAAGCACCTCATTGAATTTAGCATCAAGCTTGGCATCGATGGTCTTCTCCAAACCATCTAGCTTCTGCATAGTCTCTCCAAGGCTCGTCACCAAGTCATGCACCTGTTCACCCATCATTTGCCGAAATTTATCACGGAGGTCCTTGTTTGTCATGCCCTCCCAGTTGATCTCGTTGGCTTGTGATCCTGGCATGGTTAGCAGAAATAGGAACACATAAATATGAACCTACAAACTACTAGCAAGTGGTGTGTCACGCCCAAGGTGCGATCATATCCTTATTTTGGCACGAGGGCCTCGACAGGGATAGAAGCGCATCTCGTCGTGTTGCGAGAATGGATATCATTACAAGTACATGTACAAAAGAGATGAGTATATGGAATTGGCTTACACTCGCCACAAGCTACATCAATATCACATCAATACATCACCATATTCAAACATCATACAGAAGACCAGGGTCCGACTACGAACGAAATCAAACGATAAAATGACATCCATCCTTGCTATCCCAGGCTGCCGCTTGGAACCCATCCTAGATTGATGATGATGAAGAAGAAGAACTCCAAATCAAAGAAGCATCGCTCTCACGTCAAATCATCGCATTGCCTGTACCTGCAACTGTTGTTGTAGTAATCTTTGAGCCACAGGGACTCAACAATCTCATTTCCAAGGGTATCAAGACTATTAAAGCTTAATGAGCGAGGTATGGTTAAGTGGTGAGGCTGTAGCAAACGACTAAGCATTTATTGGAGTGGCTAACTTACGAATACAGAAAGTAAAGTATGGTGGTCTACGCATAACAGACGTGAACTAGTAATGATCAATAATTGATCCTGAACACCGACTTACGTCAAACATAACCCCACCGTGTTCTCTCTCGGATAAGAACTCATGAGAAGAGACAGTCACGGTTACGCACACGGTTGGTGTATTTTATTTGATTTTACTTCAAGTTTGCTATGACCGGGTGTTAAACAAAGTTTCCAAAGTTGCCACATAACCACAGGCATGGCTTTTCGATAGATTTAAACCTGCAGGGGTGCTCCAACTCGTCCATTACAAATTAACCACACGCAGCAGGAATAACCTCGATCGCGGATCTCATGATCATCCTAGGCAATTCCAAAGGAAATCCGACACCTCGAGATAGCCCGAAGTCTTTTCGGAATTCCTCACTCAATACATTCGAGAAAGGTAAAACAAATCCAGCAAGGCCGCCCGGCGTGTCAACGAACCCGATAGGAGCCGCGTATCTCGTTCTCAGGACACGACCAGATGAGCGCATTGTACAATGGTGTAACATCCCAAAATTTCATTTTGGAATGTTATTAATATAGCTATGCATCCATCATCAGCATTGTTTGAATGTATGTGTTTGTTGAAATGTTCTTTCTAAAATTCTGAAAGCCCTTTCTATTTTCCCCTAACTTGCTTTCACCTATTTGAAATTTTGGTTAAATGTTCAAATAAGAGGGGAGTAACATGACACTCCACACCAGGGACAAATTGGTGACCTATTTGAACAAAAATAACCAGGATTTATTTTGAAAATATTTGCAAAAAGGGTTTAAAAACAATTAGGCAATTTCTGAAAATATTATTTTTTCAAAATGTTCAAATGATAGAATAAAAATGTTAATTAAATATAATTTATTATTCTGTTAATTTTGATATATAATACCCCTATATTTATAAACGGTTTGAATGCTTTAAAAGCTTTTGAATGTCTCTGGAAAATCATTCAAGGAAAAACGGTAACGGTTAGTATTAAACGGGCCGGCCCACGGCAGTTATTCGCGCATTTATTACCGACCGGCCGACCGACGCGCAACAGACACCTCCTCTCTCACTGACGCTAGACCCCACCCCGACCGACCGTTTCTCTCGCGCGGTCGCCCTCTTCCTCCCGCACGCGCCGGACCTCACCGGCAGTTTCACCCCATCCCGGATCTCTCTCCTCTCTTAACTCCCTCTCGCTCCCCGCACTCCTATATAAGCCGGCCACTCCCCGCATCCATTTTTCCCCCGAGCCCCCTCTGTCCCTCGCCTAGACGCGGCGCAATTCCTCGCTGGAATTCCCACCTCCACCGGAGCTCCCGTCGACCGTAGCCACCGATTCCGTCCACCGCTCGCCCCACCGTTGCCACCAGTCGACTCCGGAGACCCGTCGCCGTCGCCCGGACCATTTCGTTGCCTCCCTCGACCACCGGAGCACCTCACCGTCGTCTTCGCCGCTTCCGGACTCGCCGGAGATCCCTCGCCGGCGACCTCTTAACACTGTGAGCATCCCCACTCGTTCGATCTGGATCTGACGATCCAGATTAGAACGGATTTAAATCCGAACCGGTATCCTCTACCGACCGGTTGCCCGCCCGTAACCCTCTCGCGCACACCCCCCTTAGCCACTCGCGTGCTTCCATGTAGCCCCCTGACCGTCGCAAATCAATCTTTTCCTTTTCTGTTTTTGTTTTAATTAACAGAATGATTTCAAAATTTGTTTTAGCTATATCTTTTAACCTGTTTAATGTTTTGAGTTGATTCTTTTTGCAATAGCTCACATTTTTCATGTAGTTTCACACTGTACTTTTAAATTTTAAATTTGAACTCTTAAATTTGAATTGAATCAAATTTGCTCAAATCATTCAAATCTGAATAACTAGAGTTTGAAAATAGATTTTGACATGAATCTTTTTGCTACTGTTTGGTATTAGTTAGGACTATCATCATGTTTAGTTTGAGGATTTTTAGGATGATCATTGTTAGTGTTTTAGCTATAAACAGAATCTTCCTAGTGTTATAGTATAGTTTTATTTACTTAGTTTTAGTTAGTTTAACTTAGATTTAGTTTTAATTTGTTTAGTAGGTTCTGTTGATTATACATTTAGTGTTTTACTTATTGTTAATAAAAATATAAAATTGTTTAGTTTATTTCCTTCTTAAGATAGGAATCACAACTTCTTTTCAAATAGGCATAATTTGATTAAAACAACTAACTAGTAATAGTTTTGCTTTCAAACAAAGTTTTATATAATTTAATTCTGCTTTCTAAGACAGGTTTAATTGTAAATTATTTTCTGTTAAGAACATGTTTTGCTAATAAATAATAAGTTTAGTTTTTCATTCTTTTTGTTAGTATAACTATAGTTGATTCATATAGTGCTTATCAAAACTTTTATAAACTTTACTAAACTTTTCCCAACAAACTTAAATTGATTTTATTCTGTTTATTAATAAAATATTCTATTGTTTCCTTGCTGTCAACAATTGTTTTGTTATTTCAAAATAGTTTTATTATGTAGTAGTGTTGTATCAATCATCTCCTAGTAAGCAAAACTTTGTGTGTTTCACTTACTTGTGAATTGTGCATTGTTTTGTCTTGATTTTTTTACTAGTTCTTGGTTGGTGTTTGTGAGTTACAATATTTTAGTTGTATGCTTATTTGAGTGCTCTTGTTTGCTTCGTTAGATTATCCGGAGTGCGAAGCTTATTACTTAGAGTCCCACGAGTACGAAGATCATCAACCAGGCAAGTCACTTTGATCATATTTTTACCCATGTTTTATATGCATTAGTTCTACCATCTCCCCAATTGCATGCAAGATAGGTTAGTTGGAAACTTGGTTACATGTTGTAGTATCATGTGGTAGGTACCTCCTCAACCCCTTTGACAACATCTGGCCCCGGGAAATGTTGTTTTATTTTTGCTATGCTATTAGTAGACGGGGTTGGTTGTGTGATTCATGAGAGTTGAGAGAGTTAATAATTTCAAGACCTACATAATGATCAAGATTTCAAGACTCTGAGTTTTCAACTTACCTCTGGGTGGATGATGGTTGAACGGCACCCTGGAGAAACCAGTGGATTTGCCTAGGTGATGCTGGAGATGGCCAGTATTCACACGGAAAGGTCCACCCAGGCACAAAGAGATGGATGGATGCTTTAAAACCCAAGGCTTACCTGCACAGCCACAAGTCATTATGGGCTCTGGCTTGGTTGGATATCGTGGTGACCCTGGACAGGCGGTGCTACGAGAGGTAGAAGAACGGTAGGAAAGGATGGGCACCGATAGAGTCGCAGGGAAACCCTTTGGAAGACCATGTTTTGGTCATCCGTTTCTCAAACACCCTGAAGTGTGAGAAATCAAACGGAGGCGACCAAATCTTGTGGGGAACGTGTGCAAAACTCTGCAGAGTACTCAAACCTAATCGATTAGCCGTGTCCACGGTCATGGACGACTTGAGCCAAAGGAACTGAAACATTCGGAATTCTCAACACAATCAATATGATGATGTGGGTATTAACAATTTGGGTATGAGAATTGGTTGGTGGAACCATCTCATTAATCAACCAACTTAGTAATATTTTTGCTTATCCCTCTCTTGATGTAGGAAAAATTGGCTTTACGCAAAAGCTTACCACCCCACCTGCCATATAAGCATGTAGATTAGATGATTATCTTTTCACCCCTCTCTTGTGACTTTGCCGACATATTCCATATGCTGACCTACACGGCTGCAACGTATCATGTTGCAGAGTATTTTTTCGAACAGGAGTGAGGACACGTTCTACGCTCGGTGAGATGCCCTTGGAGTCAGATGGACTCATCTACCTTCGACGCTTCCGCAAGATTTAGATATTCTCATGAGTTGGCTTTTAGCCACTTTATTGTAATTTTTATTGTAATAAAGGACTCCAAATGAGATTTCGATTAATATATCTGCTGTGTGATTTCCCTTTGATATATACATTGATGTACCGTGTGTGTACCAGCATGATCTTGGGATGGTACGGAAACACCGGAGACTTGACCTTTCAGGTCGGGTCGCTACAAATGGCCTGATAGAAATCACCTGAGTTGCCCCGGGTTGGCCCCGCACACGACTCTAGTTTGGACCAACACTCATGAGGGGCATTGGCCCGGGTTGTAGATTAAAGATCCTCGGGTTAATTACTCCCTATGCAGGTTTATTGGTCATTAGGCAAATGTAGTACCAATGTTGGGCCTTGCCAGACAAGCTTTATCCTAAAACGAAAATCAAGGGGGTCCCCATAACAACCTCGAGCAAGTTAGGAACGCTCAATATGGAACATAACATCGGTACAAAAGTAACTAGGGGCGACAAAAGTGGAACAAAACACCGAGAAAAAGGCCAAGCCTTCCACCTTTTACCAAGTATATACAACAACAACAACAACAACAACAACAACAACAACAACAACAACAACAACAACAACAAAGCCTTTAGTCCCAAACAAGTTGGGGTAGGCTAGAGGTGAAACCCATAAGATCTCGCGATCAACTCATGGTTCTAGCACATGGATAGCAAGCTTCCATGCACCCCTGTCCATGGCTAGTTCTTTGGTGATGCTCCAGTCCTTCAGATCTCTCTTTACGGACTCTTCCCATGTCAAGTTCGGTCTACCCCCGCCTCTTTTGACATTATCAGCATGCGTAAGCCGTCCGCTGTGCACTGGGGCTTCTGGAGGCCTGCACTGAATATGCCCAAACCATCGGAGATGATGTTGGACAAGCTTCTCTTCAATTGGAGCTACCCCAACTCCATCTCGCATATCATCATTCCGAATGCGGTCTTTACCAAGTATATATGTGCATTAAATTAAATAGCAATAATATTGTGATATAACAAAAGAATGTCCATGTTGACACATGGAAGCAATTGCACCTGCAGCTAGAAACACTATAAGAAGGGCTGAGCAAGCGGTAAAATAGCCAAACAAAGGTTTGCTGGGATGTGGAGGGGTTAGAGGCTTATCATGGCAATGTTGGGAGGCTTGACAAACAAGTGGTAGATAGCGTGACATAGCGATAGAAAAACGAGACATCTAGCATGGCAATGATAGTAGTGGTATCCAGGGAAATGTGTCATCTTCCCTGAGATCCCGCTTGGAAGAAGAACGAGTCCATGAAGAAGACGAGCCAATGTAGTCGAACGAATCCTCACACTCCGAACGCTTTCAGAACTCTATCGATAAGGAACAATCCGGAACAAACAATCAACAAATGTTACAACACAACATATACATGAGATGATGCGCAAAAAAATATGATGCATGTCCGGTTTAATTATGCAAGGCATGACATGGCAAATCACATCAATCAAATACTACACATTAAGTGAAGCTCAATATGCAACGAGTTGCATATCGAAGAAACTCCACGATCAAATATTTAGTTGAGTCTCATTTAAGTACTCATTAATATTAAATGTTTTTAGACATGGCAAGAGGTGAAGCACAAACAACTACAACATCTAGGCATATTAAATGAGGCCGGAAGCAACTTATAGCATTTCCGAAATGACCTGCATATTATGAATTTGGTCCAAATATGAATTAACCATATTTTAGAGTTATTAAACAGCAAAATAAATGTCACCATGTGATTCTCAACATTTTTCTAGTCAAGTTACATATGTAAAACATTTTCAATGGAGCTAGGGTTAATTAGTTATTAAATAAATCATTTATCATGGCATTTATGCAAATTATATGAAAACAACAACTTAAATATTTTAAACACATGTGAGAGTTGAATATTGTGAATCTACATGAAATTCTATTCACTTTTCATATATAAAGTTTCCTCATATGATGCACGGATCTCGAGTTATTAAATGCATATGTTTAGGGGTTTTTCTGTAATTCTGCAATTCATTGGTTAACTGGATAAATCGCAAAACGTGAAAAAAAATCTACAATGGGCCGAAACTAGCTAGCCCAACAGTTCACAGATGCGCAAAACAACTAAAATGCACCTAGGCGAGGGATAGCGCGGGTGCTCACCAGAGGGCCCGTGGGCCAGTTGGTGTAGTGGCTTGGGCAGAAATAGGGGCTCTGGGCCTCAGGGCGCTGGCATGGCCCACGTGGCGGAGCAAGCGGTGAACGCGCTGGGCGTAGCCATCGTCTCCCTCCCGTGCTCCCACAGGAGTAGGAGGCATGGCGACGGTGGCATGGGAGGCGGCTCGAGGGGGCGATGGCGCAAGGCGGCGGCAGAAACGGGCGGATCCGGCTGGGAGGAACCGGATTCGACGGAGAACAATGACGGCGGCGGCTCGTGGGCCGGCGGCGGAGCTCCTACACGGGAGAGAGAGAGGGCGAGGTGAGAGGAGAGGCAGAGAGAAGGAGGAGGGAGATGGAAGAGAGAGGCGGCGGGGTCGGCCTGGTCCAGCGAGGCTCCGGCGAGGGCGGGGTCCGGCAACCTCCGGCGATGAGGCAACAAAGCGGGGATGGGGAGCTCGAGCACTAGCGCTAGCGAGGCTTGGCATAGGGGTGCGCTCGGGCACCTGCGGCTCGGGCGGCAGCGCTCGTTCGGGCCCAGATGTGCTCAGGCGGGCCCTGACCGGGCTCCTGGCGGGCCTGTGCGAGGAGGAGGGAGGAGAGACGCGACTGGGTGGAGGCTAGTGGAACGGATCCCAAGGAAGAGGGCTAGGGTTTCAAAATTGGGCGTGGGGAGCTGCTTAAATAGGAAAAAAGGTCTAGGGTTAGCTAGTTTGCACCGATTCAAGCCGTACGATCGAGATCGGACGACTCCGGTCGCGGGAGTAGGGTAGGCTGGGCTAGTGGGCTATGTAGGAGGGGAAGGTAGGGATGAGAGAAATAATTGTGGCCCGTGACATGAGTTTGAAACACCGAGAAAATGTCTGATAATTTGACCGGCTAGTGTCGCTATAAATTTAACTGTTGGGGTACCAAACGACCTCTGATTGCTACGAAATTTGGCAGGTGGCCTACTTACACTTACAATAAAACAAGACCGCACACCAAGCTCCGACCCAATCCAAGAAAGTTTTAGACGCACTTTAAAAACAATATTTTATTGATGCCACGGGTGCGTGCATGTGTGTTGGTCTCGAAACAGTCGACGGGGAGAACCGACAACTACTAGCAGATGCAATTTCGAAAACGAGTGACGATGCTATGCAAATGATGCGAATGATGCAATGATGAATGCGACAACCAAATGAATCACACAACGAGAATGTAAATAAAAGGGGAATCTTCTGGAGCATCGGTCCCAGACTGGTACAACTCTCCTCCACCACACGAGGATCTCGTCCCGATATCTAAGAATGAGAAGGGGAAGAGAAAGAGCAAGAGGTAAACTTAGTTGCTTCTTTGACAAATGAGTGAAACCAATGAAACATGAAGGTTAGAAAGAGATGAAGAATTACATGAGGAACAAGCAAGAATTCACAAGAAATTTGGGCAACACTTCAGTAGGAAAGAGAGGCAAAATTTGATATGACGGAGAGAATTGAAAGAGACACACCAAACTTCGGTTGGATTAGAATCAAAACTTCATAAGATGGAAGGATCATGAAAAGATTTCACAAAACTCCGATTAAATGGCTGAGCAAAAGAATATGATCTTGATAATTCGAGAAAATGAATCAAAGAGAGCACCCCCAGATCAGACAAATAGAAACTAGATCATTGGAAAGGAAGGAATGGAGAACAAAATGACATATTTATACCACAATTGAATTGAAAGCACCCTTGGAAGGAAGGATAGAACGAGCTGATGGAGAATCAACAATTAAAATAATAGCTTGTTATGGTCTTATGGAAAACATCTCAAAATTATGAGGTGACAACCTGCCACAACAGGAACAATTGATTACTTGAGAGCAACAAGATATGCACAACTTCTTTCAAGAGGTGGAGGAGACACTTGAATCATTTATGACACCATGATAGCACCAATCCTTAGGAAATGCTTTAGGTGAAATCCAACCCAAGATAACTCGGAGAAAACAAGATCGGTTTACTTATCTTTATTCTTGACAATTTTCCTTCGAGAGTCCTCATAATCAAGAATTTAATAACACCATCTCAAAAGACAATGGAGAAGGAATTGAACTTAGAAATCCAAGATAAAGAACACTTGAGCACCTCCAACAAGAATCTTGGAGAACACTTCGAGAAGAACTACATCCTTAGCAAACTACCATAAAAATCATCGGGATGAAATCCAGAATGAAAGGATGATAGAAAAGAATTGAAGGTTGCGAAAAGACAAGATTGAAGTCTTGCAAAGATTTAGATGAAGCTTTGCGAAGAGATACTTGAGAAACTTGGAACTCCGGAAAAGAAAAAGATAAGCAAGTTAGAATTGAGAATTGATACCATGAACAACTCCGGAAAAAGGATTGAGATCACCTTGACCAACAAGAATAAGAATTATGTTATGCTTATCCTTCATCAAGTTAAATTGATGACTAGCAATGGATTTCACACACCTCTTATTCTTCTTGCAAAGAATTGAAGAGAAAGAGAGAGAGAGATTACAAACTACAACAAGTCTTGCATGAGAACACCAGTAAGAATTCACAAACGAATGAGGATACTACAAATGAATGGAGATACATGACACGAGAATGAAGAGACCACGATCCACCAAGAGAAATCTTGAACGAAGCACCGGAATACTTGAGAAACGAACGAAGAGACAACAGTTGAGAAGAATTTGAGAATGAAAGCTGAAAGCTGAGAATGAAGAAATCTTCTGAAATGATGGCCTTCGGAGGATCAAAAAATTAAAACAATTCTGAAGCACCGGATAGATATGGGAGAAATTTCTCATGAATAGAACCAATTTCAGAGGAAAGCATCAAGATGAGATGACAAATCTTCAAGAGAATGGACCAAGATTAAGAGAAACTCTCCTTCGGTCTTCAATACTGAGAATAATGACGAGAAGCAACACAGTGAATTATTGGGACACTCCGGAATAATGAATAAAGAAGGTTGAGCCAACAATGAAAATGATTTAGAAGCGATCTTCGAGAAGGCATATGACTGATGAAATTCATTCTTACGTCATATTAAAAGAACTTGAGAACATCTTCGGAAAGATTAGAAGAGCCAGGTAAGATCCTGGGGAAAAACCTCTGGGTTATGGCCCCACTCAGAAGAAACCACTGTGAGACAATTTCTTAGAAGAGATGTTGCACCAAAAAATTAAGAACTTGATAAGGTGAGAACCTCGAAATAATTTAAGAGGATATGAATGGAAATGAAAGTCTTCTGAGATATCTTCAGCTCTCCGGATAGAATAGAGAGAGACGACAACCAAGAGATACTTGGGAAATAATTATCCACATGGAAAACTTTTATCGAATGAACAGGATAGAATGAACACTAATAACTTGACTTGAATTCACCGGAGAAGAAAGCAGAGACGAAGAAACGACGAACTTCAAGCTCTTGAGCATCTTCACTATGAATCACCGGATACTAAACAGAAGGAAAGATAGCGGAAGCATCACATGAAAGAAAAGCACTTGGATGAGATTTAATTGTTGAAGAAAAAGTGCGGGAGGGTGGGGAAAACAAAGACAACTTGGGATGGATGAAATGAACTCCGAGAAGCATAAGAGGATTGATCTTGCAATATTGACAGGATTGAATTCACATGAAGAGAGCACACCGGGTGAAAAGAATTTATATGACAACTTGATTGAGCAAAAGGATTAGCATTCCTAGAGAAATATGAGAACACCACTTTTGAAAGATATGAGATCACCAGTTGACATCAAAGCAACTCAAATTACCATACTCCAACAAAACAAAGGATGAGGCTTACGAAACAAGCCAAAACAAATTCATGGCAGAGATTCCGCTCGATATTTTCATGGTATGGTTCGCACGGGCTCGATCGTACATTGGATTGTCACATTTTAAATGACGCTCGAATATGCTCCCTAGGCGTAGCGAACTACAAGGCTTGACGAAGCATATCTGATGACATGTATCAAGACTATGCTCTGTAAGAAAGACCGTGAACAAACGAATCCACTAGATGTCGAACCCCAATCTCACATCACACATTTGTTGAAAGATAGCCTAGTTAACTACTTGAATTCCCACCTAAGAACTCCCGAAATCTTCTGGTTATGCAATCGGGTCCACGGATACAAGGAGAAAAATCCATCACTCAACTCCTAACAGTAATACTACGCTCCAATGTAACACATCTGTCAACACATAACCAGAGGTCTCGGAAACTCATTTATATCGGACCCTCAAAAACACAATGATACCAAACATGGCAGTACCCCGGACGCCTCCCCAGTACTGGGTGACTCCGACCTTATCTCACCATGAAAAGTGTTGAAGTAATTTCGAACATCCTCCGTCCTAAGATACTAAGGAAACTAAGTGATAATGATGTGCAAAAATCCCTCGGATCTCTACTCCTCGATAACAGGAGGCACCAAGACAAAATTCCTTCACATCGACATCATATAGTTTCCAAAAATAATCGCGTGATCCGAAATAAAATTTGAGTGAGAAGAGGGTAGAACCAAAATTCCTAAGTCATAATTCCCCACGAGAGTATAGAAGAGAAGTAAAAAGAATCCTACTCTCCGATATAACTAGACTCAAAATAGGTTTTACTAGACTCAACTCGGCCAAGTGTGATCAATCAAGGGGGGCTCCTAGCTCGGTCCTGGCTCTAATACCAACTTGTCTGGCCCAAGATGCGATCCTATCCTTATTTTGGCACGAGATCCTTGATAGGGATAGAAGCGCATCTCGTCGTGTTGCAAGAATGGATATCATTACAAGTACATGTACAAAAGAGATGAGTATATGGAATTGGCTTACACAGAAGAGCAGGGTCCGACTACGGACGAAATCAAACGATAAAATGAAATCCATCCTTGCTATCTCGGGCTGCCGCCTGGAACCCATCCTAGATTGATGATGAAGAAGAAGAACTCCAAATCAAACAAGCATCGCTCTCACGCCAAATCATTGCATTACCTGTACCTACAATTGTTGTTGTAGTAATCTGTGAGCCACAGGGACTCAACAATCTCATTTCCAAGGGTATCAAGACTATTAAAGCTTAATGGGTGAGGTATGGTTAAGTGGTGAGGCTACAACAAGCGACTAAGCATTTATTGGAGTGGCTAACTAACGAATACAGAAAGTAAAGTATGGTGGTCTACGCATAACAGACGTGAACTAGTAATGATCACTAATTGATCCTGAACACCTACTTACGTCAAACATAACCCCACCGTGTTCTCTCTCGGATAAGAACTCACAGTGATGGTTACACACACGGTTGGTGTATTTTATTTGAGTTTACTTCAAGTTTGCTATGAACGGGTGTTAAACAAAGTTTCCAAAGTTGACACATAACCACGGGCATGGCTTTCCGAAAGATTTAACCCTGCAGGGGCCCTCCAACTCGTCCATTACAAATTAACCACGTGCAGCGGGAATAACCTCTACCATGGATCTCGTGATCATCCTAGGCAATTCCAAAGGAAATCCGACACCTCGAGATATCCCGAAGTATTTTCGGAATTCCTCACTCAAGATGTTCGAGAAAGGTAAAACAAATCCAGCAAGGCCGCCCGGCGTGTCGACGAACCCGATAGGAGCCGCGTATCTCGTTCTCAGGACACGACAAGATGAGCATAGCCTACAGTGGCCTGATAGAAATCTCCCGAGTTGCCCCGGGTTGACCCCGCACACGACTCTAGTTTGGACCAACACTCATGAGGAGCACTGGCCTAGGTTGTAGATTAAAGATCCTCGGGTTAATTACTCCCTATGCAGGTTTATTAGTTATTAGGCAAATGTAGTACCAATGTTGGGCCTTGTCAAACAAGCTTTATCCTAAAACTAAAATCAAGGGGGTCCCCATAACAACCCCGAGCATGGTAGGAGCGCTCAATATGGAACATAACACCGGTACACAAGTAACTAGGGGAGGCAAAAGTGGAACAAAACACCGAGCAAAAGGCCAAGCCTTCCACCTTTTACCAACTATATATGTGCATTAAATTAAATAGAAATAATATTCTGATATAACAAAAGAATGTCCATGTTGACACATGGAAGCAATTGCACCTGCAGCTAGAAACGCTATAAGAAGGGCCGAGTAAGCATCAACATAGCCAAGCAAAGGTTTGCTGGGATGTGAAGGGGTTAGAGGCTTATCATGGCAATGTCGGGAGGCTTGACAAACAAGTGGTAGGTAGCATGACATAGCGATAGAAAAATGATACATCTAGCATGGCAATGATAGTAGTGGTATCCAGGGAAATGTGTCATCTTGCCTGAGATCCCGCTTGGAAGAAGAACGAGTCCATGAATAAGACGAGCCAACGTAGTCGAACGAATCCTCACACTCCGAACGCTTTCGGAACTCTATCGAGAAGGAACAACCCGGAACAAACAATCAACACAACATATACATGAGATGATGCTCAAACATATATGATGCATGTTCGGTTTAATTATTCAAGGAATGACATGGCAAACCACATCAATCAAATACTACACATTAAGTGAAGCTCAATATGCAACTAGTTGCATATTGACGAAACTCCATGATCAAATATTTAGTTGAGTGTCTTTTAAGTACTCATCAATATTAAATGTTGTTAGAGATGGCAAGAGGTGAAGCACAAACAACTACAACATCTAGGCATATTAAATGAGGCCGGAAGCAACTTATATCATATCCGAAATGACTTGCATATTGTCAATTTGGTCCAGATCTGAATTAAACATATTTTAGAGTTATTAAACAGCAAAATAAATGTCACCATGTGATTCTCAACATTTTTCTAGTCAAGTTACATATGTAAAACATTTTCAATGGAGCTAGGGTTAATTAGTTATTAAATGAATCATTTTAGCATGACATTTATGCAAATTATATGAAAACAACAACTTAAACATTTTAAACACATGTGAGAGTTGAATATTGTGAATCTACACTAAATTCTAATCACTTTTCATATATAAAGTTTTCCCGTATGATGCACGGATCTCGAGTTATTAAATGCATGTGTTTAGTGGGTTTTCTGTAATTCTGCAATTCGCTGGTTAATTGGATAAATCGCAAAACGTGGAAAAAAACTACAATGGGCCGAAACTAGCTAGCCCAACCGTTCACAAATGCACAAAACAACTAAAATGCACCTAGGCGAGGGATAGCGCGGGCGCTCACCAGAGGGCCCGTGGGCCGGTTGGTGTAGTTGCTTGGGCCGAAACAGGGGCACTGGGCCTCAGGGCGCTGGCGCGGCCCACGCGGCAGCGTAAGCGGTCAACACGCTGGGCATGGCCATCATCTCCCTCCTGTGCTCCTGCAGGAGCAGGAGGCATGGCGGCGGCGGCATGGGAGGCGGCTCGAGGGGGCGATGGCGCAAGGCGGTGGCGGAAACGGGCGAATCCGGCCGGGAGGAACCGGATCCGACGGAGAACGGTGGCGGCGGCGGCTCGGGGCTCAGCGTCTGTGCTCCTATAGGGGAGAGAGAGAGGGCAAGGTGAGAGGAGAGGCAGAGAGAAGGAGGAGGAAGATGGAGGAGAGAGGCAGCGGGATCGGGCTGGTCCAGCAAGGCTCCGATGAGGGCGGGGTGTGGCGACCTTCGGCGACGAGGCAACGGAGCGGGGACGGGGAGCTCGGGCGTTGGCGCTAGCGAGGCCTGGCACAGGGGTGCGCTTGGGCGCCTGCGGCTCTGGCGGCGGCGCTCGTTCGGGCCCAGATGGGCTCGGGCGGGCCCCGACCGGGCTCCTGGTGGGCCTGCGCGAGGAGGAGGGAGGAGAGGCGCGACTGGGTGGAGGCTAGTGGCACGAATCCCGAGGAAGAGGGCTAGGGTTTCAAAATTGGACGTGGGGAGTTGCTTAAATAGGAAAAAAGGTCTAGGGTTAGCTAGTTTGCACCGATTCAAGCCGTACGAGTGAGATCGGATGGCTCCGCTCGTGGGTGTAGGGCAGGCAGGGCTACTGGACTGTGTAGGAGGGCTAGGTAGGGATGAGAGAAAGAATTGTGGCCCGTGACACGAGTTTGAAACACCGAGAAAAGGTCCGATAATTTGACCGGCTAGTGCCACTATATATTTAACCATTGGGGTACCAAACAACCTTTGATTGCTATGAGATTTGGCAGGCGGCCTACCTACAATAAAACAAGACTGCACACCAAGCTCCGACCCAATCCGAGAAAGTTTTGTACGCACTTTAAAAACAATATTTTATCAATGCCACGGGCATGTGCATGTGTGTTGGTCTTGAAATGATCGACGTGGAGAACCGGCAACTACTAGTCGATACAATTTCGAAAACGAGTGACGATGCTATGCAGATGATGCGAATGATGCAATGATGAATGCGACAACCAAACGAATCACACGAAGAGAATGTAAATAAAAGGGGAATCTTCTGGAGCTTCGGTCTAGGGCTGTTACATGGTGGTGGTGGTGGTTGTGTGTGTCACAAATCCGTCAAGCAAATCTCAAATTCTTACCAGTTCTTACCCAACAGCAGCTGGTGATTGGCAACCGTTGTAGCCAAATCTCTCCAAGCTTGGATAGAGCGATTGCCTGGTGGTGTCAACACACGACATAGACATATGTGTAGATGGGATGGTTTATAATATGGTAGCAAAAGGGGTCAGCAATAATCAATTCAGAGATGCAAAGTTGAATAAACACTCAACGATGATACTGTGCTAGTCCTAGGCTAGACCGTTCTAGAGACGCGAGCCTAGAACACCAACAAAATCATGACACTACACGTAATCAAGGGAAGAGCATACTCTAATTTTTTCTGTTTTCTTGGCGCCTCTTTTCTTGCGCTCTTTTTTTAGAAAATCACTAGAATGGCGAGTGTCTCAAAACTCTTCCGAAGGCCTATTAATAGGACAGGCAGAAATTTTTTTGACTATTTTTTCTAGAACGATCTGGGGTTGCAATGACCAAAAAGTGCGGCAAAAAATCAATATGGTGGCAAGTGTCTCAAAACGCTGTGAAAGCCTAAAAATAGGATAGGGAAAAAATATTTTCGCCCATCGAAATTTTGGCCTAAAAATTGTCCTGGGGTCTCTAGACTCTTTTTTTTCCCGAAACCTACTAAGGCAAGGAAACACGTGTTTGAAAATAAAGGGATCTCAAAATCAAACCTAATATGGGATGGACTCTGATTGGTGGTGGATATGCGGTGGTATATATATGGATACGGATTGATGGCACATATATGGTGGTGGTATATGATGGTGGGTATGTGATACGTTTCCAAAGTATCTATAATTTTTTATTGTTCCATGCTAATATATTATCGCTCTAGGATACTTTTTGGGCATTTATTTACCAATTTATAATATTTGTGAGCACTAACATATTAACCTAGTGCCCAGTGCCAGTTCATGTTTTTCACTTTTCAGGTTTACAGTACCAAACAAAGTCCAATTGCCATGAAACTTTTTTATGATTTTTTCTAGACCAAAAGAAGACCTGGAAGATTCAGAAGGAGGCCGAGAGCCGTAAGAGGGCACCCGCACACAATAGGGCGCGCCCTGGGGGTGCTACCTCGAGAGCTTGTATTTGTTTTCCCTTCAAGAGGAAAGGGTGATGCCGCGAAGTAGATAAGTATTTCCCTCAGTTGTTGAGAACCAAGGTATCAATCCAGTAGGAGGAACAAGCAAGTCACCAATGGATGCACCTACACAAACAATCAAACTCTTGCACCCAACTCTATAAAGGGGTTGTCAATCCCTTCATGATTATTTGCAAGGATTACATCCGATAGATATAGATGTAAACAAGAACAGAAAGTAAAAGCTAAATAAATTGCAACAAAGTATTTTTGGTATTGTTGGTTTATAGATCTTAAAGTATATAATGGAAAGTAGACTCGGGGGGCATAGGTTTCACTAGAGGCTTCTCTCTCGAAGGAAAACATCATGGTGGGTAAACAAATTACATTTTTGAAGGAATTGATAGAAAAGCTAATAATCATGTAGTTATCCAAGGCAATGATCATGCAGATAGGCATCACGTCCGTATCAAGTAGACCAAAACGATTTTGCATCTACTACTATTACTCCACACATCGACCGACTCCTGCCTTCATCTAGAGTATTAAGTTCATGAAAGAACAGAGTAATGCATTAACAAAGATGACATGACGTAGAGGGATAAACTCAAGCAATATGATGAAAACCCCATCTTGTTACCCTTGATGGCAACAATACAATACATGCCTCGCTACCCCTACTATGTCACTGGGTGAGGACACCGCAAGATTGAACCCAAAACCAAGCACTTCTGCCATTGCAAGAATTACCAATCTAGTCGGCCAAACCAAACCAATAACTCGAAGAGACTTACAAGGATATGAGATCCTGCAAATAAGAATTCAGAGGAGATTCAAATAAGATTCATGGATAATCTGAACATAAACTCACAATTCATCGAATCTTGACAAACACACCACAAAACAAGATTACATCGGATAGATCTCCATGAAGATCATGAAGAACATGGTATTGAAGATCGAAGAGAGAGAATAAGCCATCTAGATACTAGCTATGGACCCGTAGGTCTATGGTGGACTACTCACGCATCATCGGAGGGGCAATGGAGTTGATGTAGATGCCCTCCATGATCGAAACACCCTCTAGCAGATTATCGGAAAAGGCTCGAAGATTGGATCTCTCGGGAACGGAGGCTTCTGGTGGCGGAAAAGTATTTGCGTGTCTCTTTTTGATGTTGGGGGAATATTTGGGAATTTATAGGCCAAAGATTAGGGTTAGGAGATCTGCCGGGAGATGACAAGCCTGCTAGGCATGACAAGGGGGCCGCGCCTAGCAGGCTTGCGACCTCCTGGCACAAGCCCTGGCGTGCACTCCAAGCCTGGTTGATTTGTTTCCTTCTAGAAAAAAACTCCTTCAGAAGTTTTTATTCCGTTTGGACTCCGTTTAATATTCCATATCTGCAAAACTCAAAAACAAGGAAAAAACAGAAACTGGCACTAGGCTCTAGATTAATAGGTTAGTCCCAAAAATAATATAAAATAGCATATTAATGCATATAAAACATCCAAAACAGATAATATAATAGCATGCCATCATCAAAAATTATAGATACATTGGAGACGTATCAGCATCCCCAAGCTTAATTCCTGCTCGTCCTCGAGTAGGTAAATGATAAAAATAGAATTTTTTGATGTGGAGTGCTACATAACATATTTATCCATGTAATATTGTTTATTGTGGCATGAATATTCAGATCCATAAGACTCAAAACAAAAGATTAACATTGATATAAACACAATAATGTTTCAAGCATACTAGTAAAGCAATTGTATCTCTTCAAAATATAATGGCAAAAGAAAGTTATCCCTACAATATGATATGGTCTGGCTATGCTCCATCTTCCCCACACAAAGTATTTATATCATGCACAACCCCGATGAAAAGTCAAACAATTGTTTTCACACCTTTATTTTCTCAACCTTTTTCAAATCTCACGCAATACATGAGTGTGAGCCATGGATATAGCACTATAGGTGGAATAGAATATGGTGGAGGTTGTCAAGGAAAGGGAGAAGATAGTCTCACATCAACTAGGCATATCAACGGGCTATGGAGATGCCCATTAATAGATATCAATGTGAGTGAGTAGGGATTGCCAAGCAACGGATGCACTAGAGCTATACGTTTATGAAAGCTCAAAGAGGAACTAAGTGGACGTGCAACATGAAGAAAAATTCCACTAGTTATATGAAAGTGACAAAATAGGAGACTCTCTATTATGAAGATCATGGTGCTACTTTGAAGCACAAGTGTGGAAAAAGGTAGTAGCAATGTCCCTTCTCTCTTTTCTCTCATTTTTTGGTGGGCATCTAAGGCCTCTTTTATTATATTTCTTATTTGGGCTTCGCTTGCCTCTTTTTTTCATAAAGTCCGGAATCTCATCCCCACTTGTGAGGGAATCATAGCCTCCATCATCTTTTCCTCACATGGGACATGCTCTAATAGTGATAATCATCACACTTTGATTTACTTACATCTCAAAAGAAAAATACAACTCGATACCTATGAAAAATATGACTCTATATGCAATATAGAAGTGATGGCGCGTGTCATAAAAGGAAATGGTGGAAGTTGCATGGCAATATATCTCGGAATGGCTATGGAAATGCCATAATAGGTAGGTATCGTGGCTGTTTTGAGGAAAGATATATGGTGGCTGTTTTGAGGAAGGTACATGGTGGCTGTTTTGAGGAACGTATATGGTGGCTATTTTGAGGAAGGTGTTTGTTGTACCAGCGAAAGTTGCGCGGTACTAGAGAGGCTAGCAAAGGTGGAAGGGTGAGAGTACGTATAATCCATGGACTCAACATTAGTCATAAAGAACTCACATACTTATTACAAAAGTCTATTAGTCATTGAAGCAAAGTATTAAACGTATGCTCCTAGGGGAGAGGTTGGTAGGAGTTAACCATCGCGCGCTCCTGACCCTCACACAAAGGTCGACAATCTATAAACAAGTCATGCTTCGACTTCCTTACAAAACGGTTCACCATACGTGCATGCTATAGGAATCACAAAACTTTACACAAGTATTTTTACCAAATCACAATTAATTCCTAACATGACTCTTAACATTACCATCTTTATATCTCAAAACTTTATGTAATGAATCAAACTTCTCATAAATACTCAATGCACTTAATATGGAAGTTTTTATTATATCCCTCTTGGTTGCCTATCATATTAGGACTAAATTCCTAACCTAGACAAATTAACATGCTATTTAGATACTCCCAAAATAATATAAGTGAGGTACCAGAGTTCAAGTATTTCTATAAAACGCAAACACCACCGTGCTCTAAAAGATATAAGTGAAGCACATAGAGCAAAATTGCCTAACTCAAAAGATATAAGTGAAGCACATAGAGCATTCTAACAAATTCACGATTCAACGTTTCCTTCTCAAAAATGTGTGAAGAAAGGATGATTGTGGCAAACTAACAAGCAAAGACTCTTATCATACAAGACGCTCACAGCAAAACACATATCATGTGGTGAATAAAAATATAGCCTCAAGTAAATTTATCGATGGATTGAAGACGAAAGAGGGGATGCCTTCCGGGGCATCCCCAAGCTTAGGATCTTTGTCATACTTGAATATGACTTGGGGTGCCTTGGGAATCCCCAAGCTTAGGCACTTTCCACTCCTTATTCCATAGTCCATCAAATCTTTACCCAAAACTTGAAAACTTCACAACACAAAACTTAGCAGAAAACTCGTGAGATCTGTTAGTATAAGAAAATAAATCACCACTTTAGGTACTGTTGTGAACTCATTCTTTAATTATATTTGTGTTATACCTACTTTATTCTAACTTCTCCATGGTTCATACCCCATGATACAACCCAAAGATTCATCAAAATAGGCAAACAACTTAAAGAAAAACAGAATCTGTCAAAAAACAGAACAGTCTGTACAAATCTGAAAACTTCGTATGCTTATGTAACTCAAACAATTCTGAAAAATTATGAAAACCTAAGAAATTTATATATAAATCTTTTGTAAAAATTTCAGACTCATTTGACACTCTGAAAAATTTAGAAAATTCTTGGACTGAGCGCAAAAGTTTCTGTTTTTCAGCAAGATCAAATCAACAACTACCATATATCACCCCAAAGGTTTTACTTGGGTCAAAAACTAACTAAAACACCAAAACACGGGATCACCCTTGGGTGGAGGGGGATCCCGAAGTATTTCAATAGGCAAGTTATGTTTCAAAATAGGATGCCGATCAAAGAAAATCTTATCTATTTCATGCCTTTCATTGATATGCATATCGTTTTCATAGTCTAGCAGGTATTGTTCTAAAGGATCAGTAGGAGGCACAACAACACAAGAAAGACTAATAATTTCATCCTTACTAGGAATTTGTTTATCATGGGGTTGTCCACGAAATTTAGAGAAATTAAACTCATGAGACATGTCCCCCAAACTCACAGTAACAGTTTCCTTCTCACAATCTATCCTGGCATGAACAATACTCAAGAAAGATCTACCAAATATAATGGGATAAAAATCATATTGTGGGGATCCAAGGACAAGAAAATCAGTAGGATATTTTATTTTCCCGCACAAAACTTCAACATCTCTAACAATTCCAACTGGTGCTATAGTATCTCTATTAGCAAGCTTAATTGTAACATCAATTTCCTCTAACTCAGTGGGTGCAATATCATTCATAATTTCTTTATATAAGGTAAAGGGAATTGCACTCACACTAGCACCCATATCACATAAGCCATGATAACAATGATCTCCTATTTTAAAAGAAACAATAGGCATGGCAACAACAAGTCTATGTTTATCTTTAGCATCAGGTCTAGCAATTCTAGCAGCTTCATCAGAGAATTGAATAACATGCCCATCAATATTATCAACCAAGAGATCCTTAACCATGTCAACACTAGGCTCAACCTTAATTTGTTCAGGAGGTGTAGGTGTTCTAATGTAGCTCTTACGAATCACAGTTGAAACTTTAGCATGTTCCTTTATCCTAGCAGGGAAAGGTGGTTTATCAATATAAGCAGCAGGAATAACATGATCAACATTATAAGTAATAGTTTCTTCTTCAACTTTAATAGGTTCAACTACTTCCACTTCAATGGGGGGGGGGATGATATTTAAACCACTTCTCCTTAAGGAGATCAACATGAGCAGCAAAAGATTCACAAAAAGAAGCTGCTATCTCAGAGTCAAGTCCATATTTAGTGCTAAATTCACGAAAAGCATTGGCGTCTACAAAGGATTTAACACAATCAAACTTAAGGTTTATACCTGACTCCTTACCGTCATCGAGTTCCCAATCTTTAGATTTGTGTTTAATTCTTTCCAATAAATCCCATTTGAAGTCAATATCTTTCTTCATATAGGAACCAACACAAGAAGTATCAAGCATGGATTAATCATTACGAGAAAGCCGAGCATAAAAATTCTGAATAATAATTTCTCTCGAGAGCTCATGATTGGGGCATGAATATCACATTGACTTAAGCCTCCCCCAAGCTTGAGCGATTATTTTTCCTTCATGTGGCCAAAAATTATAGATATAATTCCAATCATGATGAACTAGATGCATAGGATAGAACTTCTGATGAAATTCCATTTTCAATTGGTTGTAGCTCCATGATCCAATATCATCACATAGACTATACCATGTCAATGGCTTATCCTTCAAAGATAAAGGAAAGACCTTCTTCTTGACGTGATCCTCGGGCAGAACTGCAAGCTTAAATAATCCACAAACTTCATCCACATAGATTAGATGCAAATCAGGATGTAGTGTTCCATCTCCTGCATAAGGATTAGCCATAAGTTTCTCTATCATACCCGAAGGAATTTCATAATAAATATTTTCAGTAGGTTGAGGGGCAACTATTTGTGCTTCCGGTCGATGTGAAGATACCCTGAAGAAACCCCTCAAAGGATTACTTTCCATAGTAACAAGTGACAATAAATTTCAGCACACTATACAAATTTTTCCTTACCAAATTCCACTTGCCAAAGGCGCTTCACTCCCCGGCAACAGAGCCAAAAAAGAGTCTTGATGACCCACAAGTATAGGGGATCAATCGTAGTCCTTTCGATAAGTAAGAGTCGAACCCAACGAAGAGCAGAAGGAAATGATAAGCGGTTCTCAATAAGGTGTTCTTTGCAAGCACTGAAATTATCTGTAACAGATAGTTTTGTGATAAGATAATTTGTAACAAGTAACAAGTAACAAGTGTAGCAAAGGTGCGTCCCAATCCTTTTTTTAGCAAAGGACAGGCCTGGACAAACTATTATATGAAGCAAAGCGCCCCCGAGGACACATGGGAATTTCCGTCAAGCTAGTTTTAATCATGTTCATTTGATTCGCGTTCGCTACTTTGATAATTTGATATGTGGGTGGACCGGTGCTTGGGTTCTGCCCTTACTGGGACAAACCTCCCACCTATGATTAACCCTTGTTGCAAGCATCCACAAGTACGAAAGAAAGATAAATCTAACCATAGCATGAAACATAGGGATCCAAATCAGACCCTTACGAAGCAACGTATAAACTAGGATTTAAGCTTTTGTCACTCTAGCAACCCACAATCTACTTATTACTTCCCAATGACTTTTCCTAGACCCAAATAATGGTGAAGTGTTATATAGTCGACGTTGAAAGTGCAATAATGCCCTTAATCATATTTTGATATTGTTGACAACATACATATAGGGAGCTAATCTATTTCATCAAGTGCATCTCACGTTTAGCTCCCAAGATATTATGGTGCGGACCATGGCTGACATACTGAGGATGCTTGAACTATGGAGAAACAAGATCAAATGTTCTATCTACTCTTGAGTATAGGGATCCCGCACTATTAAGAGGGGATCAGTGGCTCTCGCGATAGACTTGCTCAAAATCTAGAGAAAAACCTATGGTTGAGTTCCTAGCCTTGATTCTGTTCTTGTCCGGACATCCAACGACCTCCGGTCGTCCGGCCTCCGAACGTCTGACACCCTCCAGAAATACAGAATGAAGCCAGTAGTTTATCAGCATGTTTTCCTCGGATTTCCGGTCCCTCCGGTCGTCCGGGCTTCGGATGTCCGTGGGAGGTCGGAAATCTGACGGCACCCTCCAGAACCAAAACTGTCGGATGTCCAGTCCCTTTCGGACGTCTGTGTCCTTCTGCACAGCTGACCTACTCTCTCTTAAGTTGTCAGATGACTGAATCCTATCGGACGTCTGGTGCCTCCACTTGGCCCGGACGATCGATGCCTGTCGGATGTCCGGTGCTTCCTCTTGGTCCGGACGACTGACACCTGTCAGACGTCCGGCACCTGCACAGCTTAAGTGGCTTCCAACGGGCATTTTCCTCCTCCACTATATATGGTATTCTTCCACCTCGGGTGGGAGTTGTCCAACATAGTCAAAAGACCCCAAGAACACCTTTCTTGCTCTTCCTCACTACTCCTCACCAAATCCTAGATCCCAAGAGCATTTGTGAGGATTCTTGAGTGTTGTTCCAACCAAAAGATAGATTGTCTCTCTCTCCTCCTCTCAACCAAAGAAATTTGTGATTCGAGCAAGTTTTGAGTGATTCCCTTGATCTTGTTACTCTTGGAGGTTGGAGACTCCCAGGCGGTAGGAGTTCTTCGGAGAGGAACCAAACAATTGTGATTACCCCTGGAAAATTTGTGAAGGTTTGGAGGCCGCCTCAAGGCCTACCACTAGTGGTTGAGAAACGCCTTCGTGGTGTTGTCTTAAGGAGAGAATAGGGTGAGCATTCGTGGCTGGTGTGCCTTCATTGTAACATCCACCTCTCTAAACGGTGACATAGCTTCCCTCCAAGGAAGTGAACATCGGGATACATCCTCGTCTCTCGGAGTTGTGGTTATTCCTAACCCTAGCTTCTTACTTGTGGTCACTTGTTTCCTTACGTGTTTCACTTCATATTGTTGGTGTGTTTATTGATCTAGTTGCTAAACTTGTATACCTCACTGGTCATCATATCACCCTTGAAATTGTTAGGCTACATTTCATATTCCGCTTTATTGCCTTTAATTTCTAAGTAACAATTAAAATTTGGAATTGTAACTATTCACCCCCTCTAGGTCCATCTCGATCCTCTCAATTGGTATTAGAGCCTCGTGCTCTAATCGTGTGGCTTAACGGCCCTAGAGCGAGATGAACCCTGATGGGAATCCCCTTGTTGCATATCTGAAGGATAAGGGCACGGCTTCCATAGAAGTCAAGTCTTTTACTTCTGAGGATCTGGAGCGGGCCCTTACTAAGCAAAAGGAGGAGCATGATGCTTCTCTTGAGGCCTTGGTCCAAATGAGATTAGCCACATTAACCACGATTCTTGCACCACTTTCTAGTGGTGCGGCCTCGAGGCCAACTGTGTCTACTCCTTCACTTGGCCAACAACCTCCTAGCAATGATCACTCTAGTGTTCCATGGCTTTATGCAAGACCTCAAGTTGAGAAACCTAAATATAATCCTAGAGGAAAACCTCCTTTGCTTGATGAAAGTTTTGATTTTGCTTTGTGGGGAGTTGGTATGCAGGACCATCTTAGGTACACCAATGATGAAATGTTGGAAATCTTGGAGCATGGCTATAACCCTGTCGACGCAATGAATCTCACTCCAAGAGAGACATACGACAAGCATCTCAATGACACCGCAATCATGTGCATAAGAAAAGGAATGAATGATAAGCAAAGGAGACCCTACATACATATCACAAGTGCCAAGGAATTATGGGACAACATTGTAAGGACCAAGACCGGCACCTCCACTCTCCGGCTTGCTCAATATGAAATTGCTAAGGGTCAATTGCAAAACTTTTGTATGGAGAAAGGTGAATACCCAAGCAGATCCTTGAGCATCTCATGACTCTCTCCACTGACATTGAGTCCTGTGATTGTGACAAGACACAAGATGGTTTCAACTTGACTAAGCGGTTTCTCGTGGACAAACTACTACATGCTCTTGCCCCATATCATCACCAAATGGCGTGGGACATAAGACAACATCATGGATTCAAGGAAATGACTCCGGATGACATCATATCCACTTTCCAATTATTTGAAGAGTCAAAGGCAAATGCTACAAAACATCTTGCCATGCGTGGTACCTCAGCATCAAAGATCAATCTTGCTTCGAAGGCCAAGCACGTATGTGAGGAAGAGCAAAGTGAAGAAGAAGAAGGTGATGATGATGAAGATGGTGATGAGATTGACTCTGGTGAGAGCTCTTCATATGAAGAAATTGCCCTCTTTGTCAAGAGGTTTAGCGCGGGAAAATTCAAGGGAAGATTCCAGAAGAAGAAAGTGAGAAAATGCTACAACTGTGAAGAAACCAACCACTTCTCCAACGATTGCCCTTATGAGAAGAGAGAAGATAAAACAAGGTTTTCCAAGACCCTTCCTAAGAAGAAGTTACCAAATCCTATGAACTCCAAGCTCAAGAAAAGAGATGGGAAAGCAATGGTTGCTCATGAAGAATCCGATCCAAATGATGTTGGTGGTGTAGCCGGAGTAGCTCAAGATTCTCAAAACACCTTGAGGCTAGTCAACAAGAGTGGTGAGGTTGTCTCCTACAACTATATGAAAGACTACAAGGGCAACGCTCACAAGTGCTTAATGGCAAAGGCCGTGATAGAATATGGAGAAGACCAAAACTCTCCTGACAAGGTCAAGGTAACCCCACACTCAAATCCTCCTCTTTTCACTTCGCCTACTTCTTGTGATGAGGATCTTGATGTGGAGGATAATGATGATAATGATATAGATGATCCTATGCTTGCTAAACTAAATAAGGTCATGTTCTCCCTTAAAGGAAAGAATCTCACTATGTTTCGTACGCTTATGGAGATGGTGAGTAAGCACACCGCTACCATTAAGGAACTCGAAACCCTCGTCACCGAGGAAAAGGAAAAGTATGAAATCCTCGAGCAGAAAGTCCAATATAAGGAAGCACGAAATGATGAACTATGCTTAAAAATTGGTGCAAACATTGATGATCATGCTAAAGAACTTGCCTCCTTGAAAAAGGCCAAGAACTCTTGCAAGGAGTTGATGAATGATAAAAGTAAGCTAGTGGAATATCATGTTTCTCTCTCTAAGGATTGTGAGCTTCTATCCGTGTCCCTCAAGACTAAGGAATAGGAGCTCACTCTTCTTACAAAGAGCTTTGAGACGCTCAAACCTACTTATCTTGAAACTCTAGCCAAGGTTTACTCTTCACCTATTATCAATGTTGATGCTTGTACTACTAACTCTAGTGGTGACCTAGCATCTATTCTTGTGGAAAACCTCTTTCTAAAGGCACAACTCGAAAAGGGACTCATGACATGTGCTCAAGGACAAAATAACCTTAATGAGGTGTTGATCCAACACAATGAGGTGTTTGCCAAGGAAGGGAGTTTGACCCAAGCATAAGCAAGAAGAAGACACCTCCTCATAAGTGCTCCACCCCCTCAAAGATAAATTTGTACATAAAGGGCACAAGGAGAAAGGTAAGGTTGTGAGTGGGAAGGCCACCAGGGGCATGCCCACTTTCAACAAGCCAAAAGAGTTCATGCCTCCATCCTATGTTCTTTGTAAAACAAAGTATGGAGAAGTTTATGCAAAATTTGTTGGTCCTCGTAATGCATTTCGATTTTATGCTATTTGGGTCCCTAAGACCCTTGTGACTAACTTGAGAGGTCCCATTGCAAAATGTGTGCCTCTAACCAAGTCATAAAATTGTGTGTAGGTTGCCTTCTCTGGCAGAGTCAAATGGGTGATCGCTAGTGGATGTACCAACCATATGACCGGAGATAGCAGACTACTTTTTGACTTCATGGAGGCTATTCAACCATTTAAGAGCATTGTGTTTGGTGGAGGATCAAAAGGATAGGTACTCGGGTTGGGCAAGGTGGCTCTCACAAATGACATGTCTCTTGCAAATGTCATGCTTGTCCAATCCCTTAAATACCATTTGCTTTCCATTCACCAATTGGCTTCAGTTGGTTATGATACACTATTTGGACTAACGGATGTGAAATTCTTTAAGAGAGATACTCTCGAAGTGGCATTTGTTTGGAAAGTTGGATGGCAACCTTTACACGGTTGATTTCTCGAAAGAGAGCACATTCCATGCAACTTGTATAATGGCCAAGGTGTTGGAAATATGCCCTAGAGGCAATAATAAATTAGTTATTATCATATTTCCTTGTTCATGATAATCGTTTATTATCCATGCTATAATTGTATTGATCGGAGACTTAAATGCATGTGTGGATACATAGACAAAACCATGTCCCTAGTATGCCTCTAATGGACTAGCTCGTTGATCAAAGGATGGTTAAGGTTTCCTAGCCATGGACATGAGATGTCATTTTATAACGGGATCACATCATTAGGAGAATGATGTGATGGATAAGACCCAAACTACAAACATAGCATATGATCATGTCAATTTATTGCTACTGTTTTCTGCATGTCAAGTATATGTTCCTATGACCATGAGATCATGCAACTCACGGATATCGGAGGAGTGCCTTGTGTGTATCAAACGTCGCAACGTAACTGGGTGACTATAAAGGTGCTCTACAGGTATCTCCGATGGTGTCTGTTGAGTTGGCATGGATCGAGACTGGGATTTGTTACTCCGTGTAACGGAGAGGTATCTCGGGGCCCACTCGGTAATGCAACATCACAATAAGCCTTGCAAGCAATGTGACTAATTGTTAGTTGCGGGATCTTGTATTACGAAACGAGTAAAGAGACTTGCCGGTAACGAGGTTGAACTAGGTATGGAGATACCGACGATCGAATCTCGGGCAAGTAACATACCGAAGAACAAAGGGAACGTTATACGGGATTAACTGAATCCTTGACATAGAGGTTCGACCGATAAAGATCTTCGTAGAATATGTAGGAACCAATGTGGACGTCCAGGTCCCACCATTGGTTATTGACTGTAGAGGTGTCTCGGTCATGTCTACATAGTTCTCGAACCCGCAGGGTCTGCACACTTAAGGTTCGGTGACGTTTCGGTAGTGTAGAGTTATGTATGGTGGTGACCGAAGTTTGTTCGGAGTCCCGGATGAGATCCCGGACGTCACGAGGAGCTCCGGAATGGTCTGGAGGTAAAGATTCATATATAGGAAGTCGCAGTTTGGTTTCCGGAAAAGTTTCGGGCTCATCAGTAGTGTACCGGGAGTGCCGGTAGTGTACCGGGAGACCTCCGGGAGGGGTACTTCGACCCCAAGAGGTCCATGGGCTGTGGGAGAGTATTAACCAGCCCTTAGTGGGCTGGGAAAACAGCCACAAAGGCCCATGGCGCAGGAGAGAAAGTCCTAAAGCAAAACGTGGAAAATCAGTCAATAGGAGGCAATCCTACTCCAACTAGGATTGGAGGTGAAGTAGGATTGCTTCCCACCTCCTATTTCGGCCGACCCAAAGGCCTTGGCTGCCTCTCCTCTCCTCTCCTCCTATATATACTAGTGGATTGGGTGGTTTTTGGATATAATTTCCGGCCACGTGCTACCCGTTTCACCGGTGCACAGTTTCTCCTCTAGATCGGTTTTCCGCAGCGCTTAGGCGAAGCCCTGCCGGAATCACTCCACCACCATCACCGGAGCGCCGTCACGCTGCCGGTGAACTCTCTCTCCTCTCCACCTCCTCTTGCTGGATCAAGACGGTGGAGATCATCATCAAGCTGCACGTGTGCTGAACGCGGAGGTGCCGCCCGTTCGGCGCTAGATCGGAAGGACCGTGATCGAGATCGCGAGACGGTTCGTGATGAGATCGCGGAACGGATCGTGATGAGTTCGCGGGACAGATCGTGATCAAGATCGTGAGATGGATCATGATGAGATCGCGGGACGGATCGTGATGAGTTCACGGGACGGATCGTGATTGGATCGCAGGACGGATCGTGATGAGATCGCAGGACGCTCGGCGATTTGGATCGCGAAGATGTTCGACTACACCAACCGCGTTTCTTAACGCTTCCCGCTTAGCGATCTACAAGGGTACGTAGATCCACTCTCCCTCTCGTAGATGCTCATCACCATGGATAGGTTTGCGTGTGCATAGGAAATTTTTTGTTTCCCATGCGACGTTCCCCAACAGTGGCATCATGAGCTAGGTTGATGGTTCGATGAGATCTCGAGTAGAACACAAAAGGTTTGTGGGCGTTGATGCTTAGATTGCTTCCTCCCTTGGTCGTATTTTGGTTCAGCGGGATTGTGAGATGAAGCGGCCCGGACCAACATTACTCGTACGCTTACGAGAGACCGGTTCCCTCGACGCAACTTGTTGCCTAGATGGCTTGTGGGTGACAGTTTCTCTCACTTTAGTTGGATCGGATTCGACAAAGGCGGTCCTTGAGAAGGTTGAAAAGAAAACTAGTGTATCACCGTTGTGGTTTATGCGTAGGTGAGAATTGTTCTTTCTAGATACCCGTAGCAGCCACGTAAAACATGCAACAACAATTAGAGGACGTCTAACTTGTTTTTGCAGGGTATGTTGTGATATGATATGGCCAATTACATGATGTGATATATGTGATGTATGAGATGATCATGTGATGTATAGATTATCACGACTTGCATGTCGATGAATACGGCAACCGGCAGGAGCCATAGGGTTGTCTTTAATTATTGTATGACCTGCGTGTCAATCATTAAGCGCTATGTAATGCTTTACTTTATCGCTAAACGGTAGCAATAGTAGTAGAAGCATGCAGGGCGTGACAACCCCGATGGCGACACGTTGATGGAGATCAAGATGATGGAGATCATGGTGTCATGCCGGTGACGATGGAGATCATGCCGGTGCTTTCTAGATGGAGATCAAAAGCACAAGTTCATGGCCATATCATGTCACTTATGATTTGCATGTGATGTTAATCCTTTTTATGCACCTTATTTTGCTTAGGACGACGGTAGCATTATAAGGTGATCCCTCACTTAATTTCAAGCTAAATTGTGTTCTCCCCGAGTGTGCACCGTTGCGAAAGTTCGTCGTGTTGAGACACCACGTGATGATCGGGTGTGATAGACTCTACGTTCACATACAACGGGTGCAAGCCAGTGTTGCACATGCAGAACACTCGGGTTAAACTTGACGAGCCTAGCATGTACAGACATGGCCTCGGAACACAAGAGACCGAAAGGTCGAGCATGAGTCATATAGTAGATATGATCAACATAATGATGTTCACCATTGAAGCCACCTCAACTCACGTGATGATCGGACTTGAGTTGGTGAATTGGATCATGCGACACTCAGATGACCTGAGGGATGTCAATTTGAGTGGGAGTTCTTAAGTAATATGATTAATTGAACTCATTATCATGAACATAGTCAAAGTGTCTTTGCAAATTATGTTGTAGATTACTAGCTCGCGTTGTAGCTCCCTTAAATTTTTACATGTTCCTAGAGAAATAGAGTTGAAAGATGTTGGTAGCAATATTGCGGACTGGGTCCGTGATCTGAGGATTGTCCTCATTGCTGCACAGAACGCTTATGTCCTTAATGCACCGCTCGGTGCGCCACCCCCTCTAGCATCGTCTATAGATGTTGTGAACATCTGAAAGGCACGTTTCGATGACTACTTGATAGTTTAGTGCGGCATGCATTACGGCTTAGAATTGAGGCTCCGAAATGTTTTGAACGTCATGGAACATATGCGATGTTCTAGGAGCAGAGATTGTGATCTCAGGCTCGTGCCTGTGTTGCGAGATATGAGATCTCCAACAAGATTCTTTGCCTGTAGGATGAAGGAGAATAGCTCAATCGTTGAGCATGTACTCAGATTGTCTGGGTACTACAATCGCTTGAATCAAGTGGGAGTTGATCTTCCAGATAAGATAGTGATTGATATAGTTCTCCAAGTCACTGTCACTAAAGCTACTAGAACTTAGTGATGAACTATAATACACCAGGGATAGAAGTATTGATCCCTGAGCTGTTTGCAATGTTTGACACCGCGAAGGTAGAAATCAAGAAGGAGCGTCAAGTGTTGATGGTTAATCAAACCACTAGTTTCGAAAAGGGTAAGAGAAAGGAGGGAAACTTCATGGATAGCAAGTCAGTTGCTGCTCCAGTGAAGCAACCCAAAGTTGAACTCAAACCCGAGACTAAGTGCTTCTATTATGAGGTGAGAGGTCGCTAAAGCGGAACAACCCTAGATACTTGGTAGATAAGAAGGCTGGCAACATCGACAGAAGTATATTTGATATACGAGTTATTGATGTGTACCTTGCTAGTACTCCTAGTAGCACCTGGGTATTGGATACCGGTTCGGTTGCTAAATGTTAGTAACTCAAAATAAAAGCTACGGAATAAACGGAGAACTAGCTAAGGGTGAGGTGACGATGTGTGTTGGAAATGTTTCCAAGGTTGATGTGATCAACATCGCACGCTCTCTCTACCTTCAGGATTAGTGACGAACCTAAATAAATGTTATTTGGTGTTTTGCGTTGAGCATGAACATGATTAGATCATGTTTGTTGCAATTCGGTTATTCATTTAAGTCAGAGAATAATAGTTATTCTGTTTACATGAATAATACCTTCAATGGTCATGCACCCAGTGAGAATGGTTTGTTGAAATCTTGATCGTAGTAATACACATGTTCATAACATTGATGTCAAAAGATACAAGTTAAATAATGATAGTACCACATACTTGTCGCACTGCCGCAAAATGTCATATTGGTATAAAGCGCATGAAGAAACTCCATGGTGATGGATATTTGGACTCATTCGATTTCAAATCGGTTGAGGCATGCGAACCATGCCTCTTTGGCAAGATGACTAAAGGACCCCGTTGGATGGAGCGGGCAAGTGATTTATTGGAAATGGTACATGTTGATGTATGCAATAAAATGAGTCTTGTAGCATGCAGTGGATATCGTTATTTTCTTACCTTCACTGATGATTTGAGTAGATATAGTGTATATTTACTTAATGAAACACAAGTCTGAATCGTTTGAAAGGTTCAAGCAAATTCAGAGTGAAGTTTAAAGATCATCGTGACAAGAAGATAAAAATGACTGCGATATGATCGTGGAGGTGAATATCTGAGTCACGAGTTTGGCATACAACTTAAGACAATGTGAAAGTTGTTTCACAATTAAACGCCACCTGGAACACCATAGTGTGATGGTGTGTCCGAACATCATAGTTATGCTCTATTGGACATGGTGCGTGCTATGATGTTTCTTATCATTTTACTACTATAATTTTGTGGTTATGCATTAGAGACAACTACATTCACTTTGAATAGGGCACCATCTAAATCCGTTGAGATGACACCGTGTGAATTATGGTTTGACAGAAACCTAAGCTGTCATTTCTTAATGTTTGGGGCTGCGATGCTTGTGTGGAAAATGTTTTCACATAATAAGCTAGAACCCAAAGCGGACAAATGTATCTTCATAGAATACCCTAAGAACAGATGGGTATGCCTTCTATCTCAGATCCGAGTGCAAAGTGTTTGTTGCTAGAACTGGGTCCTTTCTCGAGAAAAAGTTTCTCTCGAAAGAATTGAGTGGGAGGAAGATAGAACTTGATGAGGTTGTTAAACCTTTGTTCAACCAGAGAGTAGCGCAACACAGAAAGATGTTTCTGTGAAGCCTACGTTAGTTGAAGAGGAAGTTAATGATGATGATCATGAAGCTTCAGGATCAAGTTACTATCGAACTTCGTGGATCGACAAGGATGTGTACTGCTCCTAAGTGGTACGAAAACTCTGTCTTGGAGATCATGTTGTTGGGCAACGATGAACCTACGAGCTATGGAGAAGCGATGATGGGCCCGGATTCCGACGAATGGTTAGAGGCCATGAAATCCAAGATAGGATCCATGTATGAAAACCAAGTATAGACTTTGGTAGACTTGCTCGTTAGACGGCAGGTCGTTGAGTACAAATGGACCTTTAGAATGAAGACAGACACTGATGGTGAATGTCACCATTTGTAAAGCTCGACTTGTTGCAAAGTTGTTTGTGACAAGTTCAAGGAGTTGACTGCGATGAGGCTTTCTCACTCGTAGCGATGCTAAAAGTCTGTTGGAATTATGTTAGCAGTTGTTGTGTTTTCAATTATGAAATCTGGCAAATGGATGTCAAAACATCGTTTCCTTAACGATTTACTTGAGGAAAGGTTGTATGTGATACAACCAGAAGGTTTTGTCAGTCCTAAGGATGCTAAAAGGTGTGCAAGCTTTGGTGATCCTTCCATGGACTGAACCAAGCATATTGGAGTTGGAATATACGCTTTGATGAGTTGATCAAAGTTTTTGAGTTTATACAAAGTTTACGAGAAACTTGTATTTGCAACAAAGTGATTGGGAGCACTATAGAATTTCTGATAAGTATATGTGGATGACATATTGTTGATCGGAAATAATGTAGGATTTCTGAAAAGCATAAATGGTTGTTTGGAAAGTGATTTTCAAAGGAAGACCTGGATAAAGCTACCAAATTGTTGAGCATCAAGATCTATAGAGATAGATCAAGATGACTTGATGAGACTTTCAATGAGTACATACCTTGACAAAGATTTTGAAAGAGTTCAAAATGGATCAGTCAGAGAAAGAGTTCTCGCCTGATTTGTAAGGTGTGAAGTTGAGTGAGACTCAAAGCTCGACCACGGCAGAAGAATGAGAAAGGACGAACGTCGTGCCCTATGCCTTAGCCATAGGCTCTGTATAGTATGCCATGCTGTGTACCGCACCTGTGTGTGCCTTGCCATGAGTCTGTCAAGGGGTACAAGTGTTGTCCAGGAGTGGATCACTGGACAGCGGTCGGAATTATCCTTAGTAACCAGAGGACTAAGGAAATGTTTCTTGATTATGAAGGTGATAAAGAGTTCGTCGTAAAGAGTTACGTCGATGCAAGTTTTAGCACCAATCCGGATGACTAGTAGTAGCAATCTAGATACGTATAGTGGAGCAGCCATTTGGAAGTAGTACCAAGTGGAGTGTGGTAGCAGTGTTTAAGGTTTCACATAGAGATTTGCAAAGTACACACAGATCTGAATATCGTAGACCCGTTGACTATAAGACCTCTCTCACATGCAAAGCATGATCGAGCCCCAGAACTCATTGGGTGTTAGATTCATAACAATGCGAATCACATGGTGATGTGAACTAGATTATTGACTCTAGTGCAAGTGGGAGACTGTTGGAAATATGCCCTAGAGGCAATAATAAATTAGTTATTATCATATTTCCTTGTTCGTGATAATCGTTTATTATCCATGCTATAATTGTATTGATCGGAGAATTAAATGCATGTGTGGATACATAGACAAAACCATGTCCCTAGTATGCCTCTAATGGACTAGCTCGTTGATCAAAGGATGGTTAAGGTTTCCTAGCCATGGACATGAGATGTCATTTGATAACGGGATCACATCATTAGGAGAATGATGTGATGGATAAGACCCAAACTACAAACATAGCATATGATCGTGTCAGTTTATTGCTACTGTTTTCTGCATGTCAAGTATATGTTCCTATGACCATGAGATCATGCAACTCACGGATATCGGAGGAGTGCCTTGTGTGTATCAAACGTCGCAACGTAACTGGGTGACTATAAAGGTGCTCTACAGGTATCTTCGATGGTGTCTGTTGAGTTGGCATGGATCGAGACTGGGATTTGTTACTCCGTGTAACGGAGAGGTATCTCGGGGCCCACTCGGTAATGCAACATCACAATAAGCCTTGCAAGAAATGTGACTAATTGTTAGTTGCGGGATCTTGTATTACGAAACGAGTAAAGAGACTTGCCGGTAACGAGGTTGAACTAGGTATGGAGATACCGACGGTCGAATCTCGGGCAAGTAACATACCGAAGAACAAAGGGAACGTTATACGGGATTAACTGAATCCTTGACATAGAGGTTCGACCGATAAAGATCTTCATAGAATATGTAGGAACCAATGTGGACGTCTAGGTCCCGCCATTGGTTATTGACTGTAGAGGTGTCTCGGTCATGTCTACATAGTTCTCGAACCCGCAGGGTCTGCACACTTAAGGTTCGGTGACGTTTCGGTAGTGTAGAGTTATGTATGGTGGTGACCGAAGTTTGTTCGGAGTCCCGGATGAGATCCCGGATATCACGAGGAGCTCCGGAATGGTCCGGAGGTAAAGATTCATATATAGGAAGTCCCAGTTTGGTTTCCGGAAAAGTTTCGGGCTCATCGGTAGTGTACCGGGAGTGCTGGTAGTGTACCGGGAGACCTCCGGGAGGGGTACTTCGACCCCAAGAGGTCCATGGGCTGTGGGAGAGTATTAACCAGCCCTTAGTGGGCTGGGAAAACAGCCACAAAAGCCCATGGCGCAGGAGAGAAAGTCCTAAAGCAAAAAGTGGAAAATCAGTCAATAGGAGGCAATCCTACTCCAACTAGGATTGGAGGTGAAGTAGGATTGCTTCCCACCTCCTATTTCGGCCGACCCAAAGGCCTTGGCTGCCTCTCCTCTCCTCTCCTCCTATATATACTAGTGTATTGGGTGGTTTTTGGATATAATTTCCGGCCACGTGCTACCCGTTTCATCGGTGCACAGTTTCTCCTCTAGATCGGTTTTCCGCAGCGCTTAGGCGAAGCCCTGCCGGAATCACTCCACCACCATCACCGGAGCGCCGTCACGCTGCTGGTGAACTCTCTCTCCTCTCCACCTCCTCTTGCTGGATCAAGACGGTGGAGATCGTCATCAAGCTGCACGTGTGCTGAACGCGGAGGTGCCGCCCGTTCGGCGCTAGATCGGAAGGACCGTGATCGAGATCGCGAGACGGTTCGTGATGAGATCGCGGAACGGATCGTGATGAGTTCATGGGACAGATCGTGATCAAGATCGTGAGACGGATCGTGATGAGATCGCGGGATGGATCGTGATGAGTTCATGGGACGGATCGTGATTGGATCGCGGGACGGATCGTGATGAGATCGCGGGACGCTCGGCGATTTGGATCGCGAAGATGTTCGACTACACCAACCGCGTTTCTTAACGCTTCCCGCTTAGCGATCTACAAGGGTACGTAGATCCACTCTCCCTCTCGTAGATGCTCATCACCATGGATAGGTTTGCGTGTGCGTAGGAAATTTTTTGTTTCCCATGCAACGTTCCCCAACACAAGGCCGACAAGGGGTGGCTATGGCATCGCCGGCTAGCCCATGTCGGCATGAGAAATATTCAAAATCTCTTAAAAGGGTAATCACATCCTTGGACTAACCAATGTCTCTTTTGAGAAAGATTGTGTGTGTAGTGCATGCATAGCCGGGAAGCAACATCAATCCAAGAACCCACCCAAGAATATTGTATCTACTTCAAGGCCTTTAGAGCTCCTTCATGTGGATCTTTTTGGGCCTTCGTCATGGGACAGTCTTGGTGGGGAAAAGTATGGACTTGTCATTGTTGATGATTACTCAAGATATACATGGGTATTTTTCCTCAAATCCAAGGACGAGACGAAGATCACCTTCATTTATTTTGCCAAGCAAGCCGAACGCAAGTTTGGCAAAGAAATCTTGGCAATAAAAAGTGATAAAGCTCTCTGAGTTCAAGAACTACACCTTGGAAGAATTTCTTAGTGATGAAGGGATTGAGCATCACTATTCTGCACCCTACACTCCTCAAAAAAATGGTGTAGCCGAGAGAAAGAACCGTACACTTGTGGAAATGGCCAGGTCCATGTTGGATGAATACAAGTCACCACATAGTTTTTGGGCTGAGGCTGTCAAAACAGCATGCCATGCATTGAACCGGCTCTTCCTCTGCACGATATTGGAGAATACTCCATATGAGCTCGTGACCGGGAACAAGACAAATGTCAAGTACTTTCGTGTATTTGGATGCAAGTGTTTCATCCTCAACAAAAGAGAACGGTTAGGAAAATTTCAATCCAAAACAACTGATGGGACATTTGTTGGTTATGGATCAAACTCTCACGCCTATAGAGTCTATAACAAATCCAATGGATGTGTTGTAGAAACTTGTGGCATAGTGTTTGATGAATTTAATGGCTCCCACGGGGAGCAAGTTGATCTAAGTGATGTAGGTGTTGGAAATATGCCCTAGAGGCAATAATAAATTGGTTATTATCATATTTCCTTATTCATGATAATCATTTATTATCCATGCTATAATTGTATTGATCGGAGACTTAGATGCATGTGTGGATACATAGGCAAAACAATGTCCCTAGTATGCCTCTAATAGACTAGCTCGTTGATCAAATATGGTTAAGGTTTCCTAGCCATGGACATGAGATGTCATTTGATTACGGGATCACATTACTAGGATAATGGTGTGATGGACAAGACCCAAACTACAAACGTAGCATATGATCGTGTCAGTTTATTGCTACTGTTTTCTGCATGTCAAGTATATGTTCCTATGACCATGAGATCATGCAACTCACTGACACCGGAGGAGTGCCTTGTGTGTATCAAACATCGCAACGTAACTGGGTGACTATGAAGGTACTCTACAGGTATCTCCGAGGGTGTCTATTGAGTTGGTATGGATCAAGACTGGGATTTGTTACTCCATGTGACGGAGAGGTATCTTAGGGCCCACTCGGTAATACAACATCACAACAAGCCTTGCAAGCAATGTGACTAAGTGTTAGTCACGGGATCTTGTATTACGTAACGAGTAAAGAGACTTGCCGGTAACAAGGTTGAACTAGGTATGGAGATACAGACAATCGAATCTCGGGCAAGTAACATACCGAAGAACAAAGGGAACATCATACAGGATTAACTGAATCCTTGACATAGAGGTTCAACTAATAAAGATCTTCGTAGAATATGTAGGAACCAATATGGGCATCCAGGTCCCGCTATTGGTTATTGACTGTAGAGGTGTCTCGGTCATGTCTACATAGTTCTCGAACCCGTAGGGTCTGCACACTTAAGGTTTGGTGATGTTTCGGTAGTATAGAGTTATGTATGGTGGTGACCGAAGGTTTTTTGGAGTTCCAGATGAGATCCCGGACGTCACGAGGAGCTCCGGAATGGTCCGAAGGTAAATATTGATATATAGGAAGTCCTATTTTGGTCGCCGTAAAAGTTTCGGGCTCATCAGTAGTGTACCGGGAGTGCCGGTAGTGTATCGGGAGACCATCGGGAGGGGTATTTCGACCCAAGAGGATCCATGGGCTATGGGAGAGTGTTTCCCAGCCCTTAGTGGGCTGGTGGAATGCCCACACAAGGCCCATGCGTTTTGGGAAAAAAAGGCCCAAAGAGAAAAAGTGGAAAAAGGCAAAAATAGGGTGAATCCTAGTCCTACTAGGATTGGAGGTGGAGCCCACCTCCTCCACCTGGTTGGGCCGACTCCTTGGAGGCTTGGCCCTTGTGACAAGCCTCCTCCTCTATTCCTCTTATATATACTGGAGGTTTTAGGGTTTTTGCACAGATTTTTCAGCCACGTGCTGCCCGTTCCTCCAATGCATAGTTTCTCCTCTAGATCGGATTTCTACACTGCTTAGGCGAAGCCCTGCCGGAATAGCTCCACCACCATCGCCGGAGCGCCGTCACGCTGCCGGAGAACTCTTCTTCCTCTCCGCTCCCTCTTGCTAGATCAAGAAGGAGGAGATTGTCATCGAGTTGTACGTGTGCTGAACGCAGAGGTGCCATCCGTTCGGCGCTAGATCGGAAGGACCGTGATCAAGATCGCGAGACGGATCGTGATGAGTTCGCGGGACGTATCATGATGAGTTCACGGGACGGATTGTGATGAGTTCACGGGATGGATCGTGATTGTATCACGGAATGGATCGTGATGAGATCGTGGGACGCTCGGCGATTTGGATCGCGAAGACTTTCGACTACACCAACCGCGTTTCTTAACGCTTCCCGCTTAGCGATCTACAAGGGTATGTAGATCCACTCTCCCTCTCGTAGATGCTCATCACCATGGATAGATATTGCGTGTGCATAGGAAATTTTTTGTTTCCCATGCGACGTTCCCCAATAGTGGCATCATGAGCTAGGTCTATGTGTAGATGAGATCTCGAGTAGAACACCAAAGGTTTGTGGGCGTTGATGCTTAGATTGCTTCCTCCCTTGGTCGTATTTTGGTTCAGCGGTATTGTGAGATGAAGCGGCCCGGACCAATATTACTCGTATGCTTACGAGAGACCGGTTCCCTCGTCCGCAACTTGTTGCATAGATGGCTTGCAGGTGCCAGTTTCTTTCACTTTAATTGGATTGGATTCGACAAAGGCGGTCCTTGAGAAGGTTGAAAAGCAACTAGTGTATCACTGTTGTGGTTTTTGCGTAGATGAGAATTGTTCTTGCTAGATACCCATAGCAGCCACGTAAAACATGCAACAACAATTAGAGGACGTCTAACTTGTTTTTGCAGGGTATGTTGTGATGTGATATGGCCAGTTACATGATGTGATATATGTGATGTATGAGATGATCATGTGATGTATAGATTATCACGACTTGCATGTCGATGAGTATGGCAACCTGCAGGAGCCATAGGGTTGTCTTTAATTATTGTATGACCTGCGTGTCAATCATTAAGCTCTATGTAATGCTTTACTTTATCGCTAAACGGTAGCAATAGTAGTAGAAGCATGTTGGGCGCGACAACCCCAATGGCGACACGTTGATGGAGATCAAGATGATGAAGATCATGGTGTCATGCCGGTGACGATGGAGATCATGCCGATGCTTTCTAGATGGAGATCAAAAGCACAAGTTCATGGCCATATCATGTCACTTATGAATTGCATGTGATGTTAATCCTTTTATGCACCTTGTTTTGCTTAGGACGACGGTAGCATTATAAGGTGATCCCTCACTTAATTTCAAGATAAATTGTGTTCTCCCCGAGTGTGCATCGTTGCAAAATTTCGTCGTGTTGAGACACCATGTGATGATCGGGTGTGATAGACTCTACATTCACATACAATGGGTGCAAGCCAGTGTTGCATGTGCAGAACACTCGGGTTAAACTTGACGAGCCTAGCATGTACAGACATGGCCTCAGAACACAAGAGACCAAAAGGTTGAACATGAGTCATATAGTAGATATGATCAACATAATTATGTTCACCATTGAAACCACCTCAACTCACGTGATGATCGGAATTGAGTTGGTGAATTTGGATCATGTATCACTCGAATGACCGGAGGGATGTCAATTTGAGTGGGAGTTCATAAGTAATGTGATTAATTGAACTCATTATCATGAACATAGTTGGTAGTGTCTTTGCAAATTATGTTGTAGATTACTTGCTCACGCTGTAGCTCCCTTGAATTTTTATATGTTCCTAGAGAAATAGCATTGAAAGATGATGGTAGCAATATTGTGGACTGGCTCCGTGATCTGAGGATTGTCCTCGTTGCTGCACAGAAGGCTTATGTCCTTAATGCACCGCTCGGTGCGCCAACCCCTCTAGCATCGTCTGTAGATGTTGTGAACATCTGACAGGCACGTTCTGATGACGACTTGATAGTTTAGTGCGTCATGCATTATGGCTTAGAATTGAGGCTCCAAAATGTTTTGAACGTCATGGAACATATGAGATGTTCTAAGAGCTGAAATTAGGATCTCAAGATCGTGCCCGTGTTGCGAGATATGAG
The DNA here is from genome assembly GCA_022496015.1 of Hordeum marinum. Classification (NCBI taxonomy): domain Eukaryota; kingdom Viridiplantae; phylum Streptophyta; class Magnoliopsida; order Poales; family Poaceae; genus Hordeum; species Hordeum marinum. The sequence goes on along the minus strand of CM039675.1, from coordinate 245,825,431 downwards.
ATCTCCCACAAGATTCTTTGCCTGTAAGATGAAGGAGAATAGCTCAACCGTTGAGCATGTGCTCAGATTGTCTGGGTGCTACAATCGCTTGAATCGAGTGGGAGTTGATCTTCCAGATAAGATAGTGATTGCTATTGTTCTCCAAGTCATTGTCACTAAGCTACTAGAACTTGGTGATGAACTATAAACGCCAGGGATAGAAATAATGATCCCTGAGCTGTTCGCGATGTTTGACACCGCGAAGGTAGAAATCAAGAAGGAGCATCAAGTGTTGATGGTTAGTAAAACCACTAGTTTCGAGAAGGGCAAGGGCAAGGAGGGAAACTTCATGGATAGCAAGTCAGTTGTTGCTCCAGTGAAGCAACCCAAAGTTGAACCCAAACCCGAGACTAAGTGCTTCGATTATGAGGAGAGCGGTCGTTGAAGCGGAACAACCCTAGATACTTGGGAGATAAGAAGGCTGGCAACGTCGACAGAAGTATATTTGATATACGTGTTATTGATGTGTACCTTGCTAGTACTCCTAGTAGCACCTGGGTATTGGATACCGGTTTGGTTGCTAAATGTTAGTAACTCGAAATAAAAGCTACGGAATAAACGGAGAACCAGCTAAGGGTGAGGTGATGATGTGTGTTGGAAATATTTCCAAGGTTGATGTGATCAACATCGCACGCTCTCTCTACCTTCGGGATTAGTGAAGAACCTAAATAAATGTTATTTGGTGTTTTGCGTTAAGCATGAACGTGATTAGATCGTGTTTATTGCAACACGGTTATTCATTTAAGTTAGAGAATAATGGTTATTCTGTTTACATGAATAATACCTTCAATGGTCATGCACCTAGTGAGAATGGTTTGTTGAATCTTGATCGTAGTAATACACATGTTCATAACATTGATGCCAAAAGATACAAAGTTAATAATGATAGTACCACATACTTGTGGCACTGCTGCTAAATGTCATATTGGTATAAAGCGCATGAAGAAACTCCATGGTGATGGATCTTTGGACTCATTCGATTTCGAATCGGTTGAGATATGCGAACCATGCCTCTTGGGCAAGATGACTAAGGACCCCGTTTCCAGATGGATGGAGCGGGCAAGTGATTTATTGGAAATGGTACATGTTGATGTATGCAATAAAATGAGTCTTGTAGCGTGCAGTGGATATCGTTATTTTCTTACCTTCACTAATGATTTGAGTAGATATAGTGTATATTAACTTAATGAAACACAAGTATGAATCGTTTGAAAAGTTCAAGCAAATTCAGTGTGAAGTTTAAGATCATCGTGACAAGAAGATAAAAATGTCTGCGATATGATCGTGGAGGTGAATATCTGAGTTACGAGTTTGGCATACAACTTTACACAATGTGAAAAAGTTGTTTCACAACACACGCCACCTGGAACACCATAGCGTGATGGTGTGTCCGAACGTCATAGTCGTGCTCTATTGGATATGGTGTGTACTATGATGTGTCTTATCATGTTGCTACTATAATTTTGGGGTTATGCATTAGAGACAACTACATTCACTTTAAATAGGGCACCATCTAAATCCATTGAGATGACACCGTGTGAATTATGGTTTGATAGAAACCTAAGCTGTCATTTCTTAATGTTTGGGGCTGCGACTCTTGTGTGGAAAATGTTTTCACCTAATGAGCTCGAACCCAAAGTGGACAAATGCATCTTCATAGAATACCCTAAGAACAGTTGGGTGAACTTTCTATCTCAGATCCAAGCATAAAATGTTTGTTGCTAAAACTGGGTCCTTTCTCGAGAAAAAGTTTCTCTCGAAAGAATTGAGTGGGAGGAAGATATAACTTGATGAGGTTGTTGAACCTTTGTCCAACCAGAGAGTAGCGCAGCGCAGGAATTTGTTTCTGTGAAGCCTACGTTAGTTGAAGAGGAAGTTAATGATGATGATCATGAAGCTTCAGATCAAGTTACTATTGAACCTCGTAGGTCGACAAGGATGTGTACTGCTCCTGAGCGATACGACAACCCTATCTTGGAGGTCATGTTGTTGGACAACGATGAGCCTACGAGCTATGGAGAAGCGATGATGGGCCCAGATTCCGACAAATGGTTAGAGGCCATGAAATTCGAGAAAGGATCCATGTATGAAAACCAAGTATAGTCTTTGGTAGACTTGCTTGTTGGACGGCAGGTCGTTGAGTACAAATGGATGTTTAAAATGAAGACAAACACTCATGGTAAATGTCACCATTTGTAAAGCTCGACTTGTTGCAAAGAAGTTTACGACAAGTTCAAGGAGTTGACTGTGGTGAGACTTTCTCACTCGTAGCGATGCTAAAGTCTGTCCAAATTATGTTAGCAATTGCTGCATTTTTCAATTATGAAATCTGGCAGATGGATATCAAAACATCATTTCCTTAACGGTTTACTTGAGGAAAGGTTGTATGTGATACAACCAGAAGGTTTTGTCAGTCCTAAGGATGCTAAAAGGTGTGCAAGCTTCAGTGATTCTTCTATGAACTGAAGCAAGCATCTCGGAGTTGGAATATACACTTTTATGAGGTGATCAAAGTTTTTGAGTCTATACAAAGTTTACGAGAAACTTGTATTTACAATAAAGTGAGTGGGAGCACTATAGAATTTCTTATAAGTATATGTGGATGACATATTGTTGATCGGAAATGATGTAGAATTTCTGGAAAGCATAAACGGTTGTTCAAAAAGATTTTTTCAAAGGAAGACCTGGATAAAGCTACCTAATTGTTGAACATCAAGATCTATAGAGATAGATCAAGATGCTAGATGAGACTTTCAATGAGTACATACCTTGACAAGATTTTGAAAGAGTTCAAAATGGATCAGTCAGAGAAAGAGTTCTCGCCTGATTTGTAAGGTGTGAAGTTGAGTGAGACTCAAAGCTCGACAACAGCAGAAGAAAGAGAAAGGATGAACGTCATCCCCTATGCCTTAGCCATAGGCTCTATATTATGCCATATTGTGTACCGCACCTGGTGTGTGCCTTGCCATGAGTCAGTCGAGGGGTACAAAAGTGATCCATGAGTGGATCACTAGACAGTGGTCAAGATTATCCTTACTGACTAAAATACTAAGGAGATGTTTCTCGATTATGGAGGTGATAAAGAGTTCGTCGTAAAGAGATACGTCGATGCAAGCTTTAACACCAATCCGGATGACTCGTAGTAGCAATCTGGATACATATAGTGGAGCGGCCATTTGGAATAGTACCAAGTGGAGTGTGGTAGCAGTGTTTACGGTTTGACAAAGAGATTTGCCAAGTACACTCAGATCTGAATGTTGCAGACCCGTTGACTATAAGACCTCTCTCACATGCAGAGCATGACCGAGCCCCAGAACTCATTGGGTGTTAGATTCATAACAATGTGTATCACATGGTGATGTGAACTAGATTATTGACTCTAGTGCAAGTGGGAGACTGTTGGAAATATTCCCTAGAGGCAATAATAAATTTGTTATTATCATATTTCCTTGTTCATGATAATCATTTATTATCCATGCTATAATTGTATTGATCGGAGACTTAGATGCATGTGTGGATACATAGACAAAACAATGTCCCTAGTATGCCTCTAATAGACTAGCTCGTTGATCAAAGATGGTTAAGGTTTCCTAGCCATGGACATGAGATGTCATTTGATAATAGGATCACATCATTAGGAGAATGGTGTGATGGACAAGACCCAAACTACAAACGTAGCATATGATCGTGTCAGTTTATTGCTACTGTTTTCTACATGTCAAGTATATGTTCCTATGACCATGAGATCATGCAACTTACTGACACTGGAGGAGTGCCTTGTGTGTATCAAACGTCGCAATGTAACTGGGTGACTATAAAGGTACTCTACAGGTATCTCCGAGGGTGTCTGTTGAGTTGGTATGGATCAAGACTGGGATTTGTTACTCCGTGTGACGGAGAGGTATCTCAAGGCCCACTCGGTAATACAACATCACAACAAGCCTTGCAAGCAATGTGACTAAGTCTTAGTCATGGGATCTTGTATTACGGAACGAGTAAAGAGACTTGCCGGTAACAAGGTTGAACTAGGTATGGAGATACCAACGATCGAATCTCGGGCAAGTAACATACCGAAGAACAAAGGGAACATCATACAGGATTAACTGAATCCTTAACATAGAGTTTCGACTGATAAAGATCTTCGTAGAATATGTAGGAACCAATATGGGCATCCAGGTCCCGCTATTGGTTATTGACCGTAGAGGTGTCTCGGTCATGTCTACATAGTTCTCGAACCCGTAGGGTCTGCACACTTAAGGTTTGGTGATGTTTCGGTAGTATAGAGTTATGTATGGTGGTGACCGAAGGTTGTTCGGAGTCCCAGATGAGATCCCAGACGTCACGAGGTGCTTCAGAATGGTCCGGAGGTAAAGATTGATATATAGGAAGTCCTATTTTGGTCGCTGGAAAAGTTTCGGGCTCATCGGTAGTGTACCGGGAGTGCCGGTAGTGTACCGGGAGACCATCGGGAGGGGTATTTCGACCCAAGAGGCCCCATGGGCTGTGGGAGAATGTTTACCAGCCCTTAGTGGGCTGGTGGAAGTCCCACACAAGGCCCATGCGGTTTGGGAAAAAAAGGCCCAAAGAGAAGAAGTGGAAAAAGGCAAAATAGGGTGAATCCTAGTCCTACTAGGATTGGAGGTGGAGTCCACCTCCTCCACCTAGTTCGGCTGACTCCTTGGAGGCTTGGCCCTTGTTCCAAGCCTCCTCCTCTCTTCCTCTTATATATACTAGAGGTTTTAGGGTTTTTGCACAGATTTTTCAGCCACGTGCTGCCCGTTCCTCCAGTGCATAGTTTCTCCTCTAGATCGGATTTCTGCAGTGCTTAGGTGAAGCCCTGCCGGAATAGCTCCACCACCATCGCCGGAGCGCTGTCATGCTGCCGGAGAACTCTTCTTCATCTCCGCTCCCTCTTGCTGGATCAAGAAGGTGGAGATCGTCATCGAGCTGTACGTGTGCTGAACGCGGAGGTGCCGTCAGTTCGGCGCTAGATCGGAATGACCGTGATCAAGATTGCGAGACGGATCGTGATGAGTTTGCGGGACGGATCGTGATGAGTTCGCAGGACGGATCATGATTGGATCGCGGAACAGGTCGTGATGAGATTGCAGGACGCTCGGCGATTTGGATCGCGAAGACGTTCGACTACACCAACTGCGTTTCTTAACGCTTCCCGCTTAGCGATCTACAAGGGTATGTAGATCCACTCTCCTCTCGTAGATGCTCATAACCATGGATAGATCTTGCGTGTGGGTAGGAATTTTTTTGTTTTCCATGCGACGTTCGCCAACAATAGGTGGAGAAGATCCCTCTCAAGATATTTTTTCCATGGGTGTTGGTGCTCTTCTTCCAATGGAACGAGAATCTCATGATGATGATGAAGAAGATGAAAATTTCTCTCATCCTCAAGACACTCCAACACCCATACCTCCACAAGATCCTATTGCTCAAACTATGCCCATTGTTCAAAATCAAGAAGGAGAACAAGTCCCTCACCATGATCACATTCAAGAACCAGATCATCACCAAGAGCAAGAACAAGAAAGTGCAATCTTTGATGATGAACCTCAACAAATGCAACATGAATAAGAAGATATTCCACCACACATTAATGATCCATATGTTGAGGATGTGGATGATGGAAATGAAGTTGAACCTCGTGAAACCCTAACCTCCATCATGCCACGAGTGGCTGGTCGTGTTGATGTTGATCAAATTCTAAATGACATATCGGAAGGTAGAGTCACTCGTAAACAATTGAAAAACTTTTGTGCTCACTTTTCATTTGTCTCTAGTGTTGAGCCACTCAAGGTACAATATGCATTGATGGACAATGATTGGCTCGTTGCTATGCAAGAAGAGTTGAACAGTTTTGAACGCAACAAAGTATGGTCATTAGTCAAGAGACTAACTAAGGAACACAATGTCATTGGAACAAAATGGATTTTCAAGAACAAGAAAGATGAGAATGGCGTAATCATCTGCAACAAGGCAAGGTTAGTGGCACAAGGGTACTCACAAGTTGAAGGTTTGGACTTTGATGAGACCTTTGCTCCCGTTGCCCGTCTTGAATCTATTCGTATCGTACTTGCATGTGCTAATTTCAATGGTTTTACATTACATCAAATGGATTTTAAGAGTGCTTTCCTTAACGGTCCTCTACAAGAAGAAGTATATGTATCACAACCACCTGGGTTTTTTGATCCCGTTCACATAGACTATGTGTATAAACTTCACAAGGCTTTGTATGGCCTCAAACAAGCACCTCGTGCTTGGTATGATCATCTTAAGAAGTTTCTACTCGATGATGGCTTTGTGAGAGGGGTGATCGATCCCACTCTTTTTACTAAGAGGGAAAAGGTGCTTTGATCTTATGCCAAATCTATGTAGAGGACATCATTTTTGGTTCTCCTAACATTCATTTGTGCAAGAAGTTTGCGGCTCCATGACCAAGACCTTTGAGATGTCACTCAATGTGGACTTGAAGTTCTTTCTCAGATTTCAAAACAACAATTTCAAGAAGGAATTTTCTTGTCTCAAACAAAATACCTCAAGGAAATTCTAGAGAAGTTTGATATGACAAATGCTAACCCTTGAAGACACCCATGCCCACAAAACTTGTTCTCACTGAAGACACCAACGGTATTCCTTTTGACCCATCTATGTACCGCTCTATGATTGGTTCATTTCTTTATCTTTGTGCATCTAGACCAGACATCCTGTTAAGTGTAGGCATATGTGCAAGATTTCAAGCTTCCCCTAGGGAAAGTCATCATAAGGTGGTTAAGCATATTCTTAAATACCTTGTTCACACCCCAAAGTTGGGTCTATGGTACCCTAAGGATGCCAAGTTTGATCTCATTGGGTACACAGATGCGGATTGGGCCGGAGACAAAGTGGTAAGGAGGTCTACTTCTGGGGCATGTGAATTTCTTGGACGCTCCTTGGTAAGTTGGTCCTTGAAGAAGCAAAATTGTGTCTCCCTCTCAATCGCTGAAACCAAATATATTGCAACCGCAAGTTGAGCAACACAACTGCTATGGATGAGGCAAACTTTGAAGGATTATGGTATCACCTATAGACATGTGCATCTTCTATGCGATAATGAAAGTGCCATCAAGATTGCTGAGAACCCTATTGATCACCCTCGCACAAAACACATTGATATTAGGTATCACTTCTTGAGAGATCATGTGCAAAAGGGGGACATTTATCTTGATCATGTTGGCACAAATATGCAACTTACAGACATTTTCACCAAACCATTGGATGAAGCAAGATTTTGTCAACTTAGGCGTGAACTTGGTATCTTGGAGCATGATAACATTATGTGAAATCTTGTACATCTACATACACTTACTTCATGTCTTGTCTAGGTGTAGGCATGTATTTAGGGGGAGACATTCAATTCATGAGTTCTCTCACCCTATATGATGCATAAATAAACCAAACACTCTCAAAGTGTTCCCTGCTCACTCATGTGACTTGGTACTTTAAATGATGGAGTTGTGGTGATGGGCTCAAGGTTCATATCTTTGCAGTGCCATGCCACATTTACTCAAACATGGTGGCCTAAGCCACCACCCCCTCTATGAACAATGATCGAGCAAATTATCTAAATTATCTAGGGTCAACATTGTTTGGTTTGGTCATACCCACTATATTATATATACTATCGTGTATCATCGATTTGCCATGTGCATCACTGGTACTGCCTCCTATCTTCTTTTGGCTTGTCCCTATTTCTGATAGTTTTCTCGGACGTCCCGCATCCTCCGGTCGTCCGGTGTCCGGTCGTTCGACGTGTTTCGGTCGTCCGTGCCCTGGGACTCCCCATGCCTGGCTACTCCTGTCTAGCGAACCCTCCAGCCCTCGGACGACCGACGCCTCTCGATCGTCCGACACTTTCCATCCCTCGGACGTTCGACACCTCTCGGTCGTTCGGGCCTTTGGGCTCACTTATATAAAACGGGGCGGGCTCGCGTGGCTGGGCAGTTGCCCTAATCCATCGAGCCGCCCCCATCTCCGCTCGCTCCCCAGTGGCGTCAGGCCGCCGCCGGTCAACTCCGGCCGCCTCCCGGCCGTCTCCTCCTCTGCTTCTTGTTCCCGAGGTAAATACATCCCTCCTTTTCCCTCTCCACCGATCCATTTCTCTGAAAAACTTTAGAAACCTATGGATCTAAGAGCTTTCTCTCCCGTAGGTCACTTCGCTCAAAGGGAGGGCATCTCACAATGCCGAAGGTCAAGCACACACCGGGCACAAGGCCCCTGTGGGACCCTCTGCTCGTCCCTCCCATCGTGATGGCTCCGGGGACTCTAAAGAATGTGATCGTCCCTGCAAGAAGCGCCTCACCAAGTGTCCTATTCAGTATGTCGCGTCTTCTACGGAGGGCTCCGACTATGAGGAAGAGATGGAGTATGACGAACAGGCTAAATTTGTCGGCATGCGCGCAAATGCCCCAAAGCCCGGTACTCGGAGGCCCTCATACATGCCTCCTCCACCTCCGGATCAACCTCAAGGTGATGCTTGCTGCATCTCTCTTGAGTCTCCCCTCCCTCTTGGTCGCGAGATAAAGGACTGCACCAAAGTCCCTAAATCTGCTTATCTTAAGTTTCGTCGCGACACTGATCAGTTCACTATTGAGCATGATTCCATGGATTCTTGTTTTTGCACCAATGTTCAGGCAGACATTTTCACCACTATCATTGTTCCAAAGGGTCTGTCTGTTCATCTTTATATTAACTTGGAGCATATTTGCACTCACTCGGTGAAATATCCGGGTGCCATTGAACTCATTGAGTCTTATGGACTTGCTGCCCCGTTTGCTTTTAAACATGATTTCAACCTTGCTGCCATTCAGCAGTTCTATGCCACATGTTTCTTGGGTCCTAACAAGACAGTCACTTGGATGACCTCTGATGCCGAGCTCACCGCTACTTATTCTCAGTTTGTTGTCGCTCTTGGTTTTCCTGACATTGGGTTCAAAATCCATAAGGATGATCCCAATCATGTGCCCAAATCTATTGAGGCGGGTGGCTATCTTCTAAAAACCCTTCCTGAACTTGACGAGGAAGAAAGGGGCAAAGATTTAAATCAAGTTTCTATTTGGAGGTCTCCTTTCTTCATCATCTTTCAATGTGTCATTCGCACCATCTATCCCAAGATGAGTGACAAGGGGACTTATAGCGGGTATTGTATTAACCTCATGACTCGTCTTAATGATCATCCTAAAGGGAAGATCAATGTCCCTAACTTTCTATGGCATGAGATTCGCCTTGCTAGTCTTCAATACAAGAGAGCCTTTCCTCATGCTCCTTTTATCCAAGCTCTCATTGAGCATGTGGCCCCTTTACCCATTGCTCGAACTCATGTCCATGACAAATGGGTCATTCCATCTCATATGGCGGATGATTGGGCTACCAAGAAATCCTCCTCTGCTCCTGCTCGACGGGCTGCTGCTTGATCTCGTCCTGCTCCCTTTGGGTCAGCCTCTTTCGGTCGCTTTGCTCGTTTTACTGGGAAGGCGCATTCTGCCATAATGAAGGCCTTCTCCTTTCAGTGCGCTCAAAACCACGATGTGGTCACTCACAAGATCTCCTCTAAGATTGCCTATAAGGCTCATCTAAGAGCCACTGGGGCACCTAATGTGAGTGAGGATGAGCATCCTCCCGAGGCTCCCCTTCTGACTTTGGCTTCCCTTCTGGCCCTGAATGGGCTGAATTCCTTGACGAGGTAGGAGGTAGTGGCACCCATGGCGATGATGATGATGATGATGATCTCTGATTCAGTGACTGGTTGTTCTATTCGTTCCCCTTTTTCGTCCTTGATGCCAAGGGGGAGGAGATTATCTAGTGATTTATTTGTTAGTCTTCATGGCACAATGTGTTATGTTATGTAATGCTATTTATATGGTGTGAACCATTTTGAACCATTATGCTGAACCATTATGCTATCTGTGAGTGTTGTGTTATGTAATGTTATTTCTATGGTGAACCATTATGATATCTATGAGTGTTGTCTTATCATGGGATATCCTTTTATGCCAACATATTATGCTTGATGCAGATCTTATCATAATATATCCTTTTATGTCAACATATTATGTTTGATGCGCTCATTATCAAGTAAGGGGGAGCTCCTGCCCATAATTATTTACTTACTTTCACTATGCATACAATAAGGGGGAGCTCTGTAACAAATCTATCCTAACGCTTTCTAAGTCTACTTTATTTATGAAAGCTATATATATGTTGTCATAAACTACCAAAAAGGAGGAGATTGAAAGTGCAATAATACCCTTAATCATATTTTGATATTGTTGACAACATACATATAGGGAGCTAATCTGTTTCATCAAGTGCATCTTAGGTTTAGCTCCCAAGATATTATGGTGCAGACCATGTCTGACATATTGAGGATGCTTGAACTATGGAGAAACAAGATAAAATGTTCTATCTATTTTGGTTTACTCTTGAGTATAGGGATCCCGCACTATTACGAGGGGATCAGTGGCTCTTGCGATAGACTTGCTCAAAATCTTGAGAAAAACCTTTGGTTGAGTTCCTAGACTTGATTCTGTTCTTGTCCGGACGTGTGACGACCTCCGGTCGTCCGACCTCCGGTCGTCCGACCTCCGGACGTCCGATACCCTCCGGAAATCCGGAATGAAGCCGACAGTTTATCAGCTTTTTTCCTTGGATTTCCGGTCCCTCCGGTCGTTCGGGCTCCGCACATTCATGGAAGGTCGAAAATTCGACGGCACCCCTCCAGAACCAAAACTGCCGGATGTCCGGTCCCTTTCGGACGTCCATGTCCTTCTACATAGCTGACCTACTCTCTGTTAAGCTGTCAGACGACCAAATCCTGTCGGACGTCCGGTGCCTCCACTTGGCCCAGACGACCGACGCCTGTCGGACGTCCGGTGCTTCCTGTTGGTCCAGACGACCGACACCTATCGGACGTTCGGCACCTACAGAGCTTAAGTGGCTTCTAATGGGCATTTTCCTCCTCCACTATATATAGTCTTCTTCCACCTCAAGTGGGAGTTGTCCAACATAGTCAAAAGACCCCAAGAACACCTTTATTTCTCTTCCTCACTACTCCTCCACAAATCCTAGATCCCAAGAGCATTTGTGAGGATTCTTGAGTGTTGTTCCAACGAAAAGATAGATCGTCTCTCTCTCCTCCTCTCAACCAAAGCAATTTGTGATTCGAGCAAGTTTTGAGCGGTTCCCTTGATCTTGTTACTCTTGGAGGTTGGAGACTCCTAGGCGGTAGGAGTTCTTCGGAGAGGAATCAAACCATTGTGATTACCTCCGCAAAGTTTGTGAAGGTTTGGAGGCCGCCTCAAGGCCTACCACTAGTGGTTGAGAAATGCCTTCATGGTGTTGTCTCAAGGAGAGAATAGGGTGAGCCTTCGTGGCGTTGGTGTGCCTACGTGGTAACATCCACCTCTCTAAACGGTGACGTAGCTTCCCTCCAAGGAAGTGAACACCGGGATACATCCTCATCTCTCGGAATTGCGGTTATTCCTAACCCTAGCTTCTTACTCGTGGTTACTTGTTTCCTTACTTGTTTCACTTACTTCATATTGTTGGTGTGTTTATCGATCTAGTTGCTAAAATTTTATACCACACTGGTCATCATATCACCCTTGAAATTGTTAGGCTACATTTCATATTCCGCTTTATTGCCTAAAATTGCTAAGTAACTATTAAAATTTGGAACTGTACCTATTCACCCCCCTCTAGGTCCATCTCGATCCTTTCAAACGTTCGCATAACACCACTAGAGGAGAGATAACATACATGTGATTAAAATATCGAACGAATACCAAATTCACATGATTACTTATAACAAGACTTATCCCATGTCCTCAGGAACAAACATAACTACACACAAAGCATGTTCATGTTCATAATCAGAGGAGTATTAATTATCATAAATGATCTTAACAAATGATCTTCCACCAAATAAATGAACTAGCATCAACTACAAGGAGTAATCAACACTACTAGCAACCCACAGTTACCAATCTGAGGTTTGAGACAGAGATCGGATACAAGAAGTGAACTAGGGTTTCGAGAGGAGATGGTGCCGGTGAAGACGTTGATAGAGATTGACCCCCTCTTTATGAGAGGATCGTTGGTGATGACGATGGCTTCGATTTCCCCCTCCGAGAGGGAAGTTTCCCCGGCAGAACAGTTCCGCCAGAGCTCTAGATTGGGTCTGCCGAAGTTCTGCCTCGAGACAGCGGTGATTTGTACCGAAAGCTCTCTTATGATTATTTCCAGGTCAAAACCCTTAATATAGCAGAAGATTGGCGTCGAGGACCTGCCAGGTGGGTCACAAGCCACCTAGGCGCGGCCAGGGGGGTGGCTGCGCCTGGCAGGCTTGTCACCTCCTGGTGGCCCCCCTCTGGTATTTGTTTTGCCCAATATTTTTCATATATTCCAAAATAATTCTCCATAAATTTTCAAGACTTTTGGAGTTGTGCAGAATAGGTATCACAATTTTGCTGCTTTCCCAGTCCAGAATTCCAGCTGCCGGCATTCCCCCTCTTCATGTAAACCTTGTAAAATAAGAGAGAAAAGGCATAAGTATTGTACCATAACATGTAATATCAACCCTTAATGTAATAAATATCAATATAAAAGCATGATGCAAAATGGACATATCACACGTTGCCATGAATTTGGAGCCCTACCCCTCACTTTTTTTTGCTTTAGTTTGAATTCTTCTTCCCAACTTTGAAAACCCCCACAATAAGAGCCCCAACAAATTTTCTTGTAATTTGTTGTTCTTGTGAGTTTTTATTGATTTTGATCCATGTATTCGGTGTTTGAAAAGTGGATCTACCTCTCCTGGCATTCTCTAGCCCTAATTTTTCTTTTACCCTTCAATTTCGAGCCCAAAATCATCAATTTCCACCCAAAATTGCGTTCCGGATCTCAAATCTAGTGTTGACCCCGACCCATCGGACGACCGACACTTTACGGACGTCCGGATCCGTCCAAAGCACCGGACGTCCGACCATTTCCAGACGTCCGAAACACCTAAATAGCATCGAAATCTCAGATTTCCGGACGCCCGACCTCTAGACATCCGACACTTCTCGGATGTTTGACACCTGGAAAAACTGACTTCGGCTCATTCTTGTTTCGTCTATAACTAATTCACCCGAACTTCGATTTTGACGTTCTTTAACTTGTTTTGTAGCTGGTGACACCCTCCATCCCATAAACACACTTCCAAAATCATTTGAAAAATTCAATTATTTTGAATTTGGCAACTTTGCCTAGGCCCCCCACCGTATCATCTGCATTACCACCATAGACTTCCGCAACCTAACCCATTTTGGTTCCCATTGGATTTGTGGTTGCTTGAGTTGTGATTTGAGTCTTGTGAGGTGTTTCGGCTACTTAGGGGTGGTTACTTCATCATCAACCACCAACGGCTTGTATCGGTCCATCATCTACATTGACGACCGACGTTCACATCGACAACGACCATTCGTCCTTTTAGACCATCTTCAACCGGAAGCAAGGCCGGTTACTCCTGACTTCATGAAAGGTTAAGTGTGATGAAGGTATCCATTACTTCATACTCTTTTCCTTCCTTGCCATTACAGATTGATAGCCACATCATCTTTGCGAATACCTTCATACCTACTGAGACTAGCTATCCGAGTATTGCGAGGCTTCGCGAAAACTTGTGCACCATAGTGATACAATATCATATTGTTACATCATTTGAAATATCATATAGTGCAATTGCTTGCTCCAGTGAATATCTTGCGATACTTGTCTCATATAGTTGGTTGATCGCCTCAATAAGAATAGTGGAAAGGAAGAACAGAGAGTAAAAAAGACAAAAATAAGCTTCTAAGCAAGAAAGAAAGATCAAAAGCTTAGAAGCATCGAGTTGAGCATGAAAAGAGATACTTGTGCATGAGGATACATGGAATAGGAAACATTTGCTTGCATGAATAGGATTGGTGCCAGGTGATGAATCGTGCCCATACGTGCAATAAGCTAGCGTCTCTCCTTGTGTTTGTGCAACACGAGCTTTGCTCATCCCTATAGTTGCACAAGCCCCATTATCCCACCACGTTTGTTTCCCTATTGCCCTCCTCTATATTTTGTGATCACTTTGCATTTTTAGTCCATTGGATTTATTTCAACATCTACAATATCCTGGACTTCATTTTGCTTGGTTTTTGTGCCACTAACCCCACAAAGCTCCATTATAAGCCATTTGTGTAGGTTGTGAGAATTGGACAAGGTTTTTCACCAAGTTAACTCTTTTCCTTGCATACATTGTGGTCTTTTGAGATCCATCAACAACTTTTGAAATAGGTAACTTTGGTATGTTCATTCCATCTCGTTCTCACGCCTTCTCGGGTGCTTCCATGGATCGGGACGACACATCTACTTCAGTCTACCACCACGACGACAAGTTTGATGCCATGAAGAACTTCATCGATGCCAATATAGATGCTCAAATGTAGGAGATCAAGGTCCTCATCGAGAACTGCAAGAGGTCTTCCTCATCTTCGATAAGACGCTCAAGTGCACATAGTCCCGAGCTACCATCTCTGGCAAGATCTTCCTCATCGAGAACTCCAAGAGGTCTTCCTCATCTTCGATAATACGCTCAAGTGCACATACTCCCGAGCTACCATCTCTGGCAAGATCTCATCGGCATTGACACCATCAATGACACGAAGAATTAACAATGCCAACATCAAGGTGTCCAACAAAGAACAAGTGTGAAGGTCATGATCTCGACACCAACAACCGCTCGATTACTTCACCACCTACCTTGGCATCTTCACCAAGTGACTTCAAGGCATCTTTGCTTTTGGATATGCAGCATCCTCGCTGACAAGCACCTCAAGAGAAGCTCCGCAAGCTCAAGCCCGACGAGCTCCAAGATGACGCTCCCAAGTTCGACTTCATCACCATCCATCTTTGTGGCATTGACAATGACGAGTCTACCATGACTCTTTTTGAAGATGGTGCGACGATGACTACAACTATGGAGCCAATCAAGGAACAAGCTTTGGAGGCGAGCGACAAGGTGGCGAGCACAGATGACACTTCCATCTTTCGAAATGAGAGCGAGATTGTTGAGCATGGTATTCTCCCTTCGACCACGACGATGTTTGGAGAGACTTATGCGACCATGTTGAGAGTGAGAGTGCCTTGCCCACTAGCCCCATATATGATGAGCTTCCCCAATTCCCATGTGAGGGGAGCCACAACCCCCACTACTTGAGTGAGATGAGTGACTCCACCATATGTGACATTGAGTGCACCTACTTAGAGGGAGTGAGTGAGCTACCACCACATAGAGAGTGAGGTAGTTGATAGGGCATGTGAGGATATTTTGGTTTCTAAGAACTTAAACTCCACCTTTATGGTGTTTTCTCATTTGGTGCTAGGTACCATACACAATGAAGCGCCGATCCTCGACGACTTCGTCCTCCCTTTGGACAAGACAATGGCCATGGTGGAATATGATGCACCCCGCACATGGTTCCATCACAATGAAGATGACCACAATTTGGTCTTTGCCACCTCACCTACACCACATGAGTGGAATGACAAAGGTAACATAGGTGAAGGTGATGCTCTTGTCCCACTATTGGACATTGATTGCTTGCATGATGATGATCCACCTATTGCCATGCTTCATGATTATGCGACTTTCACATTTGATGAATTGCCCATTTATGATGAGCTTGACGATTCTCATGTCGAGTCTATTAGTTGTGATGCCATATTGCATAGGATATCATGTGCAAATTCTTTTGGTCACATCATGTTTGACAATCCGCTTGACTTGTCATATGCTATGCATGAGAGTACACATATTGCATCTTTGCAATCTCATCGTAGTAACTATGCATATGCCATTAAAATAAACCTAGTTTGCACATATGGCATAGATGACAAGCCCATGGTTATTGGCATGTGCTTTTATTGTGATGATATTTCCTTGCTCCCTTTGCATCACTTGTGCAATTATTCACTATTGCCAAGCCATTACCATCATGTTTTGGATATGCATTGTTTCGGATGTTGTCCATATTCTCCATGTTATGCTACCTCTATTGCACATGAGGATACCCCCATAGTTTCCTCATACATTTTAGGAGATTTTGTTCCATCCCATCCTTGCATGATACCCATACTTGTGTGCACAATATGCTCCACATGGATAATATGCATGTGCCACATACTTGCTATAATTTGCGTCCCACTCATGTTGAGCATAATAACTATTATTGTACGATGGATGACGTATTCCTATATCATGCCTCAAATTTCTTTGAGCATTGCTTATCTTGTGCTAATTCTCATGTGCACATGCACATCATGATGGATGATGTGTATATTTACCATGCACACACTTTGTTTCGTGTGTCTCCTTGTTGTGTAGGTACAAACGATTCTTCGTCAACCTCGCAAGCACACGAGTTGACGAAAAGAGCTCTAGAGAGCAACGAAGACGTGCGCCACCATGGAGTGCTTACTCTCCACCCACCCCCTTTTTGCAAATCCTTTATACATTTATTCTACATGTCCCTCACATGGTTATGGGTTATTTTCCATTATATATCCTTTGCCCATATTACCATGTTCACTTTGCATGATATGCTCATTTCTATGCCCTTGCCATGAATTTGTGACCCATGCCTTGCATCTCACATGACACAAGATTCTCGTACTTGTATGTGTATTCGCAAGCTTGGTGGAGATGTTACTTGCTATTGCGATGTTTGCTTTGTGCCCCATGCCTATGATGATGTCTTGATGATGTTTTGTGTCCGTGCTTGCGATATGTCATGCGCATTGTCTATGCCTATTATTTGCTCATATGACATGATTGCCATGATTTCCTATAGTATGTTGCATTTTCGCACTACAAGTTTCATGATCACTAGGCTAGCTTGTGTTGCATCACCCATGATTACTACTTGCCCATTTCATGTGGGTGATGACAACCATTGCCATCCTTTGCACATGCTTGCTATTGAATGTTGTCATATGTCTCCATGTGTTGCCTTTCTCATGCTAGATTTGCCATGTATTGAGTGCAAAAATGCCTTTAATATTGCTAATGAGATTGCCCCCATAGCTTTCTCACATATTATTGGAGCTTTTGACATCTTTCATGTGAAGCATACTTGTCTTCCTTCTTTGCACCATATGCCTAGGGCAATGAGTATTGCCATTGTTGCATCATATTATTCATGCACTTGTGATCCTAACGGTTATGTGCAAGAGAAGAGAACCATCATGATGGATGATGTGTTTATCTACAATGCATATACATTCTTTGATTTTCTTTGTGCATGTGTAGGATACTTCGACTACATGTCAAATTCCACTTCATGTGACTTGATGATTCGAGCTCTTGAGAGAGAGCCATGCTACACCGACGCGTTTCTACATCGCACTGTCTTGTGTCTCAGAATCATGAAGAGTGCACAAGGACACACTTTTGAGGTGACATCCTTCTTAATAATGGACACTATGGATCTTCCTAATTGTGTTGCTTGTATCATGACACATATTGGTCATCTTGGACCACTTACTTGCACACATGGTAGAGATAGTGCTTTCACTTGTGATTGGCATCGTTACATGCCTCAAGATATATATACCTTGTGTGTTGCATCCAACTTGTGGATTGTTTTCTCTTATCATATGCTTGGTTACAACAATTTCCATTCTTCACATTTGCCATGCCACATTGCTTGGTACATGCTTGACTTGATTGCCTCATACATGATGACCAATTGCTCTTTATATTGTGTTGAGTGCCTCGCTATCTTCACTACACCATATGCACATTATGATTGGATTGTCTTGAACTTTGGATTGCAGCATGTGTTTAAACAATTCATTTTACTTGGTGTTGTGAATAATTCCTATGCCTACCATAGACCATTTGTTGATTGCCTTGTGCATATGCGGTATGAACATGAGGTAGATGCTTGTTATATTGTCACACATATTTTCATCCCTACCTCACCTAGGCATACTTGTTTCCATGATTTCATTGCTTGTGCTAAATTTGTATTCTTACATGCCATGACACAATCCCTTGTCACACCATATGTTGTGCATGATGACAACACTTGTGCAGTGATTCACCATTTGAATGCTTGGTTTTGCACTAACGCTAACCACATTTGTTTTTCCAAGTGTTTGTTGTCCTTGCTCCTTTTGAAGGAACTACAAGATGGTCCTATATTGGAAAGTGACCCTTTAGAGCTTGATGTTGACGAGTGCTTGGTGATCGTCCACTTCTACATGGAAACACTATCTCCTCTCTATGGGATTTGAATTCTGATCCGAGGATGGATCTTTCCCAAGGGGGAGGGCATGATGCGGAGCATCCTACAGGCATCACCACGACAAGTGTCCGCTTGGCAAGTGCCACGTGCCACATCCACTCCACATACATAAAGGTGAATCATCACCTTTACACGTGTTCACTTGACCCCTTCAAGGATGGTATACTACTTGACACTCCTCTCATGTCCATACATATGTATTATCGGAGCTTCACGGATGACGAGGAGGAGTGCAAGCGCCAAGGAGCAACTACACCATCTGCGAGGGATGCTTGGAAGTGGAGGCGGAAGAAGACGGAGCTGTACAAGTCTACAACGACCGGACGACCAGAAGCCACCAGTCACCTGACACACTACAGTGACGGACGACCAATGCCTTCCGTACGTCCGACAACCTCTAGCACCCGGACAACCGACGCCCTCCGAAAATCCGATGCCACATCGACCGCACCAAACTGATGGAAATCCAAAGACCTCAAGATGACCGAGCCATGGACGTCCGACGCCCTCCGGATGTCTGATCCTTCGCGAGCCATCGGATTCGACAACCTCCGGACGTCCGACCCCACCTATGCGCAGGCACGGCCTTCGGCCTTGTATCTCTCCCTCACTTACCCCTTCATGGCTAAGACTATATATACTCTTCCTCGACCTCCTTTCTAGGGTTAGCAAAGTTATAGCTCATTCATAGTTGAGCTTTGCTCCTTCCTCTACTTCTCTCATGGAGACCGCAAACTCCACTGGAGGAGATCCCTAGAGGATGTCAAGATCCCTTTCGAGGGAAGATCCGTCTACGGATTTCAAGGCCCATCTCCACTAGAGATTTGGATGAACTACCCATGTATCTTTATTTCCATTGTTGTTCTTGGATCTTGATGCACCTCATGTATTGCTTGTGATTTGAGGAGTACTTGGTGTGGATCTTGTCCAATAGAGTGTTTTCCCCTTTGATTTCTCCATGTTTTCCCCTCGTGCTCTTTGTGTTCTTCCCTAAATCCACCTCCAATTCATGAAGATCGGGCCACCCTCGGGTTTGCACCATATCATATTGGTATTAAGAGCCACGTTTCCATGAATTTTGATCCCTACCCCCACTTTTCTTGCTTTAGTTTGAATTCTTCTAAGAGATAATGCGAAAGCTTGGTTTTAATCTTTACCTCGTAATAGTATTGGAACTTGGGATAAGTGTAAATATGCTTTTATTGGCAAGTATTTTCCTCCTGCTAAAATCATCTCCATTAGAAATAAAATAATGAATTTTAAACATCAAGATCAAGAACATGTTGCACAAGCTTGGGAGAGAATGAAATTGATGATAAGAAATTTCCCTACTCATGGTTTAAACTTGTGGATGATTATCCAACACTTCTATGCTGGACTAAACTTTGTGTCTAGAAATCTTCTAGATTCTGCCGCATGTGGTACCTTTATGGATGTGACCTTATGGGAGGCCAAAAAACTTTTGGACAACATTATGACAAATTATTCTCAATGGCATACCAAAAGAGCTCCAATTGGTAAGAAGGTAAATGCTGTCAAAGAAATCACTACTTCGAGTGAAAAAGTGGATGCTCTTACGAATATGGTTGCTAGTAAAAATACTCATGTTGATCCCAATGATATTCCTTTGTCTACTTTGATTGAGAAAAATAATTATGCTATTTATGTGAAGTTTATCTCGCGAAATAATTTCAATAACAATGCTTATGGAGGAGATTTCAATTCTAGATCGTATCCTGATAATTCCTCTAACAACGATGGAAATTCTTATGGTAATCCCTATGGAAATTCTTCTAGAAATTCTAATAGGATACACACTAATCTTGAGAACACAATTAAGGAATTTATTAATTCTCAAAAGGTTTTCAATGCTATGTTAGAAGAAAAGTTGCATGTGATTGATGCTTTGGCTAAAAACATGGATATAATTGCTCTTGACGTAGAAACTCCTAAAATTAAAGATTTACCACCTAAGAATAATTTTAATGAGACTATTAAATCCACCCAAATATCTATTAATGAAATTAAGGAGAGGACGCTAAGTTGAGAGCTAAGCGGGAATTCTTACAAAAAGCTCTTCCACCCGCTTTTTACCGAAATCATGATGAAGATCTTATAATGATTGGTATTTATCCTATTTAATATTTTTTTAATTATATGAATATAAATTATAAAGGGACTGGAGATGATTCAACTCTACTTGAGAAGCGTCCAGTTTGCTTGGAGGGTGATGATTTTGATGCTCAAACACAAAAGGTGGGGTTGGAGAGGTCAAAACTTTAACTCGTGATGTGCCCACTATTTTGGTTTACAAGGACTTTAATTATGATAATAGCTCTTTAGTAGAATGAATTTCCCTGTTGCAAACCATTATTATCTCACCCAATGCTTATGAACAAAACAAAGCTTTTACCGAACATATAGTAGAAGCTATGATAAAAGCTTATGATGAGAAACTTGAGCTTGAAGTTTCTATTCCTAGAAAATTGCGTAATGAGTGGGAACCTACTATTAAAATAAACATAAATAAATATTAATGTAATGCTTTGTGTGACCTAGGTGCTAGTGTCTCAACTATACCTAAATCTTGATGTGATGTGTTTGGTCTCACTAATATGGAAGATTGTTCCCTCAACTTGCATCTTGCAGATTCTACCATTAAGAAATCTTTAGGTAGAATTAATGATGTGCTTATTATTGCAAACAAAAATTGTGTGCCTGTAAACTTAATTGTTCTTGATATTGATTGCAATCCTTCTTGTCCCATAATACTTTGAAGGCCCTTCTTACGAACTATAGGTGCAATTATTGACATGAAAGAGGGAACATAAGGTCCAATTCCTACTAAAGAAAGGAATGGAACACTTCCCTAGTAAGAAAATTAAACCACCTTATGAATCAATCATGAGAGATACTTATGGGTGGAGTGTCAAATATGAGAACACTTGAAACTATGCCTTATGCGTAGCTAGGTGCATAAATCAATAGAGCTTGTTGGGAGGCAACCCAATAGTTATCTTTATTTTTGCTTTTTAATTTCTGTTTGTTTGTGATAACATGATTATTGCCTCTGTAATTATCATGCTTTTATGTTTTAATGAGGATTTGTGCCAAGTAAAGCCTTTGGGATGACTCACAAGATGAGTAGAAACGATGCTGAAACAAAGAGAAACTTTTGACTCCAATACATGAATTTTTATTTTTTACTGGAGCTTGATAATTATCTGAATTTTTACACAGTATTTCTATAAAAAATCAAGATGTTCCTAATTATACAATTTTTTTAGAGTTGCATAATTATATGTTCTCTACAGATTGCTACAGACTGTTCTATTTTATACATATTTTGTTTTTTGCTTGCATAGTTTGCATGTCTTGATTATGCTATGGATTGTATGTGGGGGGGGGGGGTAAGCCATGGAGAAGTTAGAATACAGTACCTATTATGCATAAATGAAATAATAATCAATTTATAATAGTACCTAAAGTATTCAATATTTTGCGTATACTAACGGATCTCACAAAGTTTTGTTGAGTTTTGTGTGATTGACGTTTTCAAGTTTCGGGTGTTATCACGATGGACCACGGAATAAGGAGTAGCAATAGGCTAAGCTTGGGTATGCCCAAGGCACCCCAAGGTAATATTCTAAGGAATAATCAAGCGTCTAAGTTTGGGGATTGTGACGCCCCTATTTTGATCGCACGCTAATCATACACGCAAGTACGCATGATCAAGATTAGGGACTCACCAGAAGATATCACAACACAACACTAGATACAAATTAAAGTCATACAAGCTTCATATTACAAGCCAGGGGCCTCGAGGGCTCAAATACATAAGCTCAAATTCAAGAGAGTCAACGGAAGCAAATATTATCTGAGTATAGACATAAGTTAAACAAGTTTGCCTTAAGAAGGCTAGCACAAACATAATCAACGGATCGGAAGAGGCAATGCCTCCTGCCTGGGAGCCACCCTAACTACTCCTAAGCGTCGGCACTCTCTACATAGTAGTAAGCTCCAGCTGTGGTGTAGTAGTCGTCTGCGGTGTACTCAATCTCCTAGGCTCCGTTATCTGAAAGTAGTAATCGTATCAAGGGGGAAAGAGAAGGTAAACCAGCAGTGAGTACTCATCCAAACTACTCGCAAGACTTACATCAGAACTATACTAATATATGCATCATATCAAAGGAATGGGGTTATATCTTTGGACTAATTGCAAAAGAGTGAGCATAAGGGAAAGTCCTAGTCCTATCGAAGACTAGCATCTTCAACATCTTGCAACATTAGAAGAGTGTAGATTGGTAACTCATATGTAACAATATTACTATTGCAATTTTATTAAGTAACCACGCCCAATGATTCGTCCTGGACTCCCTACGAGAAAGCAATCTCGGAGCCAACATTCATTTCAATTTTAAGTCGCAATTCTAGTTGTATTAGATCGGGATACACCTCCAAGTCGTCCTGTTACCATGGACACGGCTATTCGAATAGTTAAATACATCCCTGCAGGGGTGCACCAGATTTCCCAACATGCTTGATAACCTTTGGGCGGACACACGTTCCTGGGTCATGCCCAACCTTGGGAAATCAACACGCCGTCACCCTACCTAGGCTCAACAAAGAGGCCAGCCCGTCGGTCTAATCCTAAGCATGCATGGGTCATGGGCCCAATCACCCTTTGCACTCTTGCATGATGCATGGGCGACCGGGATCAATCCTAGGACCTCCAATACAAGATCAATGTAGCCGCAGACCACTCGGGCACGCGCCACTCTATTGCTGACATCCGAAGAGCTTCGACTGATACAACGATGCCGAGTACTGATAACTTGTCCCACATGAAGGTTAGTGCGAAAAAGGTTAATCAATCAACTCAGATCAAATTCCCAACCCATTAGCATTTTGTTAATTGCAGTGATGAGTGCGATCCACGATGTGCGGTCCGGTCACCCCGTCTCGAGGACTTGTGCCAAGGGCCTCACCTGCCCGGCCATGCCTGATCGTTATTAATCCGTTGGTACCCTTCAGGACTGATCTATAATCAACATCTTTCTGTGACCAAGTCATAGTAACCATGTGTATGAAACATCAAGACGGAACCTGAGGAATCACCCTGAATGGTTCCCGCTCCATTTAGCCGAATCACCCTCGGGGGTCCACACTTGAGGAGTTGCATGACAGAGCGACATCGGGAGTGGCAGAGAGGTGTCACCCTCTGTTTACCATGACCGTTAATACACTATAGATTTATAATCAGGGGTACATACAAGGTATCACCCTCGGTACCCGATGGTTACGCTACAGAGTCATACAACTAGGGCGGGTGCGGTGATGTGTTGGTCTCTACACATCGATCATGATGATCGAGTAACTAATACTTAATGCGGGGCAACTAGGACTAAGGGGTCAGAGGGGATCACTATCAACCTATGCTAAGCAGTTTAATGAAGTAGTAGGTAATAGCAGTTTATCAAAAGTAGGCTATGCATCAGAATAGGAGATATATACAACAGTAGCAAAATCTAATGCAAGCATGGGAGAGAAAGAATGGGCGATATAGGAATGCTCAAGGGGTTTTCTGCCTTGCTGCTCTTCTACAAAAGGCTGATTGTCAGGGGCGTAGTCGTACCCGACATCAGCATCTGTCTCGGTGTCTACCAAAGAGAAGAGGGGGGGACAATAAATATAAAACATACAAAGCATCACGATGCATGACATGGCAAAATGCAGTGCTAGGCATGATCTAACGCAGTACTACACGTCACAACCAGAGCGGGATAATATCTGGCGATATTTCCCGGGTCTCGGGCTACTACTGGACATATGATCCTAATGAAAAATGTAAATGTTCATCATGCGAGGGGCATGTGATAGATGAACAGACTACATATTCGGATTCGTTGGATTTTTCTAAGTAACTTTCATATATAAATTATTTTCATCCGAGTTATAGATTATTTTATATAAATTTTCAAAGTTTTATTAATATTTTGAAATTAAATAGATTTAATTCAATTCAAAAAATCAATTATGACATCAACATGATGTCATGCTCACATCAACAACGAACAGTCTATGTTAACTGGTCAAACCTGAACGGTGGGTCCCAGCTATCATAGACAGAGCATAACCCACGGTGTTTATTTAATAGAGTGTTTAATTAGTGGGTGGGCCCCTATAACATCCCAAATTTTGGAATGTTATAATAATTATAGAATGATTGTTTGTTTGCTTGAATGATTGAAAGTGAGTGCAATTTGAAACTTTTTGAAACTTTTGAAAGTTTAATGAGAGGAAATGAAATGACTTTCCCAAACTTTCAATTTGCATTTTTCTCACCAAGAATTCAAATTCATTTCATCACAAAACCCTAGAGTGAAGATGACATGACTTCTTCCATTTAAAGAAATGAAAAGGGATTTGAAAAGAATTTGAATTTCATTTGAAAAATATTTCAAATTCAGAAAACTTTATGCATCTCAATGATTTTCATGAGAGAGGATAATATGACTTCCTCAAATTTTAAGAAATATGAGTTGGAAGTTTAAAAGAAGGAATTGAAAGAGCTTTTGAAAACCTCTGGATTATTTTGAAAATCCATTTCATATTTGGTCCCTATTCAAAATTTTAAAAGTATTCAAACCCCTGACAAAAATTTGAAAGGAGTAACATGACACTCCAAGCCAGGGGGTAATTTTTGAAGTTTTTTTGAATCATCATACCCAAAAAGTTATTTGAAGAATATTTGCAAAATTAAATAAAGCCAATTAAGACATTTTCTGAAAAATGATTTTTTTAATGTATTCAAATGCCAGAATAAAAATGTCCATTAAATGGAATTTATTATTCTGTTAATTTTGATATAAAATTTGACTATATTTGGAATTTATTCGAATGCATTGAACACGTTTTATCGCTCTGGAAAAACATTAAATAGAAGAAACGGTAACGGTTACTGTATTAAACGGGCCGGCCCAACGGCTTTAAAGCCGAGAGCGTTACCGGTCGGTCGCCCGCTAATAACGCCCCCTCCCTCTCCCCACTGACAAGCCGGACCCACCACCCGCTCCCTCTCAATCCCGCGGTCGCCCTCCTCCTCCCACGCGCCCGACGACCACCGGCGAGCACTCGCCGTGGATCTCGCCTCCTTCCATTCCCCGACCCTCTGAGCCCCCTATAAGAAGCCACATACCCCTGCGCCTCCATTCCCTCTGTTTTCCCCTTCTCCCGTGCACCACCCTCACCGGAATCTCTCGCCGGAGATACCCACAGCCGCCACGCCATTGTTGCTCCCCTACTCCACCCTGCCCTCCCTGAGCTCTCCCGAGCCCATCACCGAGTTCCCCTCGCTCGCCCGCACCTCCCCATCCCCTGCCTGAGCCTCGGAGACCCCTAGAGCCGCCACACCGTCGACCTCGCCGGAGTCCGAACCGCCCCCGAGCTCGTACCTCTCATCTCCATCGTCCCCAAGCTCGTCCGACGCCACCACTGGACGCGCCACTCATCGCCGCGTCGACCAGTGCCAACGCCGTCGTCGGAGACCCACCAGAGAGCTTGCCTGCATCACGCGGTCGCCGTCGCCGTCGCCGGAGACGCCCATCGCTGGCAAACCTCCCCTGTGAGCAACCCCTCTATCCCCGTCCGTCCGATCTTAGATTAACGCATAGGATTAGAGCAGTTTATAACGCCGAAGCGTTTTCTTCTAAGGTTCGGTCACCCGCTCGTATTCGCCCGCACACACACGGCCACAGCCAACCAGAGAGCGCCACGTCACCCCCCTGTCCGTTAGAATTGTTTTCTCTTTTTCTGTTTTGATTTCAAAAACAGAAATAGTTCTGATTTTGTTTTTATTATATCTTTTATGTTTTTAAGTATTTTAACTTGGTTCCTTTTGCATTAGATCACAATTTTATTCTAGTTTCTGTAGATGCCAAATTTGGCTATGTTTGAACATTTAAATTTGAATTTGGACAGATTTGATTTAAATTTTGTTTTCTGAATATCTTGAGTTCTAAAATGAATTTTTGAATGATTCTTTTTCCTACTTGTCTCTAGTAACCATAGCTATCATTTGGTAGAGCTTGAGAATTTTTAGAGTAAATTTGATTAGGGTTTTAACTATAAACAGAATCTGTTTAGTTTGTTAATATAGTTTAATTAGTTTTATTTTGTTAGTTTAAATCTGAGTTAATTATATATTTGATTTAGTATATTCTGTTAGTTAAACTTTAGGTGAATTACTTGTTGTTAAAATAAAAATAATTTGCTTAGTTTACTACCATGTTGTTATAGGAACACTATACATTTTCAAATAGGTTTAAATTGTGATAAACAAACTAGTTAGTAATAATTTATTCCAACAAAGTTTAAGTAAATAGATTCTGTTTTCAAATAAAAATTTGTACTTATTACCTTCTGTTAAGAAATGCTTAGTTAATAAAAATAATTTAATTTTGCTCTATTATGATAGGAAAGTAGATTATTTTTTCATTAGGTAATGTGCTATCAAACAATTTAGTTTTTCATAGAAACTCTTTTCAGAAAATTTTAGATGATTTAATTCTGCTTTATAATAAAGATTTTATTTAATTATTTTATGTTAACTTAGTTGTTTTACAATATGTTTTCGCTTAGTTTATGTTTGCTTGTTGTTAAGTTCATTAGGCAAACACTTATATTGTTTAGAAGGTTGTTTTTATAGTTCTAGTTGTCTTTCAAAAGTGATTCATTTTTTCTAGAAAAATATTTACAAAAATCTTTTATTATATTTTACTTTGTTTTGGGTTTTGTGTTACTTTTGAAATTGTTGGAGTTTTGTGTTTCAACTTCGTCTTAAGTAATTTCTTCCATCAACCTTGTTGCTTTTGTTTTGTGTTACTTTTGATTGTTAGAACTGATTGTTAGTATGATTGCTTATATGAATGCAATGCTTGTTTATATAGACTTTCATCGGAGAGTGACGAATAGTCTATCAAGTTATTTCTGAGAGCGATCTTTATCTTCATCAACAGTACAGGCAAGTTTACCTTGACCATCTATTTCATACCTATGTTTTTATTGCATGTAGTGACATCATTCAACATATCCCTCCCGTAGTGTTATTGAAATTCTTGTAGTTGAGTAGAATGCCTGAGGTAGGAACCCACCACTGGTTACTAGAGCCCTGGGAACGCTAGTTAGTGCAATGCTATGCTAAAGTAGACGGGGTCTGGTATGAGTGTTCGTGAGTGGTGTGAAGAAGGACTCCACGTCAAAACGACGACTTCATGAAGACATCTTCAAGTCCTGCATCTTCAAGACCTCAAGACTTCAAGACTCGAGAAGACAAGTTTTCAATACACACTACTGGGTGAAGGATGGTTGATTGGGCATCCCTGGAGAAACCAGTGGATGGCCGGGATGCATGGAGAAGCGCCATGACATCTTGCGGAAAGCTTCACCCAGACTCAAAGAGAAGGATGAATACTTCATGCCCGGAAGCTTACCTGTGTAGCCACAAGTCATTATGGGCTCTGGCTTGGTTGATCTTTGTTGTGACTCTGCTGGGCAGTGCTACGAGATGTAGTCGACGTTAGGATGGGATGGGCACTGTCGGACAGTCAGGGAAGCACTCTGAAAGACCATGTTTCTTTCATCCTGTTCTCAAACACCAGGCAGTGCGAGGACTTACCAGGAGGGAAAGAATCTTGTGGGTAAAGTACACAACACTCTGTAGAGTTAAACCTAATCGATTAGCCGTGTCCCCGGTTACGGACAATTTGAGCTTCTAGACTTGGATCTATCTCTGAACTCTCAACACTGGACTGATAACTAATTGTGGGCAACTTATGATACTTATGGGCATTGAGACATTGGTTGGCGGAACCATGTCATGATAGGTAACTCTATAGTGAAATTCCTGATATTCCTTTGTTGTAGGAAAATAAAATCAGCTTTTACGCAAAAACTCAGACACAGAGCCACAAAGCCTTTGCATATAGAATAGTCTTTATTTTTCTGTTCTACTATGGTGATCTTGCCAGTACATTCAATGTACTGACCTACATGGCTGCAACGTCTTATGTTGCAGATACTCTTCTACGACGGGTAAGAGTACGATTCAGGGTTACAGTCTGCACTCAACTTGCCGTTGGTGTTATTGGGACTCCACTCCTGTTGACTGTATCCGCTGCTATTTTAAGGTATATATCAGTTTTACGCTATTTACATGTGATTGCACTTTGATATATACATTGATGTACTGTGTGTGCCAGCATACTGATCCAGGGATGGCACAGAAAACACAGAGGCTTGACTCGTTTTGAGTCGGGTCGCTACAGCCCCTTTTGTCAGTGATTTTTTTGTGGGTTGGTTAGCATTAATTAGGGGTTAGGATACTTAAAAGGGGTCAGGTCCCACATGACAGTGGGTGTTTTGGCCTGGGGGTTAGTGGCTAATGGCCTTGGCCCACCTGGTAGCTAGCTAGGCCCCTCCAAAATGGAGCCCGCACTGGTGGCGACCTATAGGGGTAGCAACAGGACACCCATGACCAGATCCGACGCCCATCTGGTCGGCCCCGGGGTCCTACGGATAGAGGGCGAGGCGGCATACCCATTAGTTCACTAGCTGGCGGTGGCCAGAGCGAGTGGTGTGCTGATGGCAGGCGGCGGTGGTGCTTGGGAGGCTACGGGTGCGTGACGGGGTGGAAGCGGGGCAGCAGCGACCAACGAGTGAGGCGAGCGGCGAACAACTGCAGGGGTGGCGTGTGCGCGGTGATGCGCATGCAGCGAGGGAGCATGGCCAGGGCAGTAGTGGCCGGCCATGGGGAGGGCAACGAGGGGGCGCATTGGAGAGTGGGACGGCCTGAGGCCCTCACCGATAGTGTAGGGGGGTTGGGGTGTCGAGGCGCGAGGAGGTTAGCACGAAGGGAGGCGGGGAATAGTGATGGTGACGACAATCGACGACGGGGACGGTCTTGGGCGAGCTCAGCCAGAGGCGAAACAGGGACTGGGGCGGCACGATGGGAGAGGCGAGGGAAGGGTGTGGTTTGGGTTCGAGGGGGGGGTGTTGCCGACGCTGTTTTAAGGGGGTGGTCGGCCTGGGTATGGCCGCCATGGCGTGGAGGGCGCCTGGATGACCGCCACGCCCCTCTCTGCCTCCTTGTAGCAAAGGAGGGGGACGAGTGAGAAGGGGGGTGGGCCGGCTGGGCCGCCTGGGCCGGTGGGAGGGGCCATGGCCCAGGTGGGAGTAGGGGATTTTCCTTTTTATATTTTATTCTTTTATCCTTTTCTCTTTGTTTGTTTCTATCTTAATTTAATTCTAGCACCATAACACTTTTGTAATTTGGGCCACTTGGTCAAATATTATTGTTGTGACATTTGACACAACCACAAAAAGTTTGGGGCACTTTTGAATTTATTTGAAATTTTCATAAATCAAAATGACATTTAGTAATTGTTTTGGCCTCTGTTAAATTGTTTTAGAGGCACTTCAATACATGATAAAAAGCTAGTTCAAATTTTACAAATGGTAAGCATTATCTGTAACCCATTCATGATTTTTATTTCCTGGTTTGCAAAACTATTTAATACACCTTTCAATGAATTTGAATTGCAAATGAAATTGAATTGAAAATGATTTCAGAAGTGATCACGCATGGATTAGCAAAAGCATCAGCTTAATATTGGCCATCATTGTAGCTTAGTTACAAGGATCACCATAGCACTTAAACTAGGGTGTCACAACTCTCCCCTACTAAAAGAAATTCTCATCCCCAGAATTAAGAAGTAGAAGGAAAGTGCTCGTGGTATTCTCCACGAAGGTGATCTTCGCGCTCCCAAGTGGCTTCATCTTCAGAATGATTTGACCACTACACTTTGAAGAACTTGGTAGCCTTTTGATGAGTCCAACGTTCAGTTTGATCGAGAATGCGGACTGGGTGCTCTTTGTATGAAAGGTCTTGTCGCAGCTCAAGCATATCATGATCCACTGCTCGGATAGGATCCTTGAAGGAGCGACAGAGCTGTTACACATGGAAGGCATCGTGAACCTGAGAAAGGTTTGACGGTAGTTCCAATTGATATGCCACTTTTCCACGCCTTTCGAGAACAGGGAATGGACCAATATAGCGAGGGGCTAGCTTGCCCTTGATCCCAAAGCAATATGCACCTCTCATTGGTGTGACTCGAAGATAAGCCTTTTCACCAGGTTGATAGACCATATCCTTGTGATGACGGTCATACTGACTCTTCTGACGAGACTAAGCAACCTTTAGATTCTCATGAATAATGCGGACTTGATCCTCTGCAAGTTGGATAATATCTGGATGGACAAGTGAACGTTCCCAAGTTTCTAAAAGGGGGCAACCTTCAGACTAGCTTGATATTGTTGTAGTAGAACTCGGCATTAGGGAGAGATTCCTCCCATTTCTTCCCGAAAGAAATGACACAAGCCTGAAGCATGTCTTCGAGAATCTAGTTGACTCATTCAACTTGTCGCGGGATTGAGGATGAAAAGAGGTGCTAAAGGACAGATGAGTTTCCATAGCCTCCTAGAAAATTGCCTACAAGCTACCATGGACTGACCAAATTGACGAGAGGCATAAGCAATCACTCTGTGCTCTTGCATTAGGACATAGACTATTCCTTGATGTGAAGCATCACAACAAATGACAAAGTCCTTACGAGTATTCGGAGGAGCGCGCACTGGAGCAGATGTCAATTTGTCCTTAAGTGCCTGAAAGATCTCCTGACATTTTTCTGTTTACTCATATTTAACACCTTTGTGAAGCAGATTGGTTAAGGGCTTTGCAATCTTGGAGTTCTTGACAAATCGACGACAATAGTTGGCGAGTCCGAGAAAACTTCTGATTTGCTTGACATTCTTCGGGGGAGTCCAGTCAAGAATAGCTTGGACTCTTTCAGGGTTGACCGCAATACCATCCTTGGAGATCACATGGCCAAGGTAGGTCACTTTGGGCAACTAGAACTCACACTCGGAATACATTGCATAAAGTTGATGTTCTCAAAGCTTTTCCAGTACAAGATGAAGATGTTCAGCATGCTCTTCTTTATTCTTGGAGAACACTAGAATATCATCTAGATAAACCATGAAGAATTGGTCGAGGTATTCCATGAATATATAGTTCATCAGACGAGAGAATGTTGCTGGAGCATTTGTTAAGCCGAAAGACATGGCGGTGTACTCGTATGAACCATAGCGAGTAACAAATGCGGTCTTGGGCATATGTTCTTCACGAACACGGATCTGATGGTAACCCAACCTTAAGTCAAGTTTGGAGAATATCAAGGAACCAACAAGTTGATCATACAAATCATTGATCCGAGGAAGAGGATAGTTGTTCTGAATTGTAGCTTGGTTGATGGATCGATAATCTAGGACCAAACGGTTTGTCCCATCCTTCTTCTTAACAAAGAGAGAAGGTGCTCCCCAAGCAGAGGAACTCGGACGAATGAAACCCAGATGAAGCAAATTGTCAATTTCTTTTTTAAGTTCAATAAGTTCATGTGGTGGCATCTTATAAGGATGCTTGGCTATAGGAGTGGTACCGGGTACCAAGTCGATGACAAACTTGACAACTCTAGTAGGGGGAATCCCGGAAGTTTTTCCGGGAAGACATCTTGGAAGTCCCTTACAACTGAAATGTTGTCAATCCTCTCAAGAGGTGACTCATTTAATGCATTCAAGGCATATAGCCAGGCTTTAGCATTCCGAACAAGATGAGCATGATAACTTAATATCTCATTTGATGGGTGCAGGAGGTGGATGGTTTTGGTGGCACAATTGATTGAAGCGGCATGAGCCTTCAACCAATCCATTCCTAGAATGAGATCGACATTGGAAGACTTCAGCATTATGGGGGAGGCAAGGAATTCCAACCCTTCAATTTCAATGGGGACATTGTGGCTAATCACGGAGGTTCGACATTGGCCCACAGGGGTGTTTACTACTATGGGGACTTTCATCTCTTCACTCTTAATGTCATGCATGTATGCAAAATTTTCCGACATGAAAGAATGCGATGCTCCTGTATCGAACAATACAGAAGCCAGTACTGAGTTAACAAGAAGTGTACCCATCATAGTAGCAGGCTGGTCTTGAGATTCAATCATCTCAATGTAGTTAGCCTGACCACAACCATTAGTAGGCATGACAATGTTGTTGCAGGGCTGGTTGGAAGGCAGTGCAAGATGATTTTGATTATGCCTGCATTCTCTGGCATGATGCCCTGGACGAACACACTTGAAGCACAACCCATCCTGAGGATGATAAGGGGGAAGAGGAGCTCGGGGTGGTGGAGCTGGGAGCCTCGACTGCCTTGGTGGTGGAGGGGGCAGATGAGGTGCAGTATAGGACGGCCTTGGAGCAGGAGCAGGTGCATGGTACATGTTGTGGAGAATCAACATCTTCAGCTTCTATGAGGATGATCCTAAAGATGAGCCCATGCCACGGTTGCGCTTGTTACTGTCATTGTATTCCTGTAGACCTGTTTCAACTTGAATGGACTTGTTCACCAAGATGGCGAAGTTATCAAAGTCCTAAACAAGGAGCGCCAGCTTGATATCAGGGTGAAGGCCTTCATGGAACTTCTCCCGCCTACGAGCATCAGTTGCAACTCTTCTTCAGCATAGCAAGACAAGTCTAGAAACTCCCGTTGATAAGCATCCACATTCTTGTTACCCTAGATGAGGTTACGGAACTCATGCTTCTTCCAGTCCATAATTCCCCGAGGAATGTGGCAGGCACGAAAAGCGGCTTGGAACTCCGGCCAGGTGATGATGGTTCCAATAGGCTATGAACACGTGGGACTATCCCACAATTAATCAGCAGGACCCTTCAGGAAGTTCGAGGCAAAAGTGACATAGCTAGCCATTGGGGCGCCTGCAGACTCTAGTTCATAGGTGATGTCATAGAGCCAGTCAAGCAGCTGAGTTGAGCTGCGGTACATAGCAAGGTTGAGGCGCATAAAGTCTTGCAGAGTCATTGGGGCTAGCTGTTGATTCATGTTCGGCCTCGGGAACTGATCCATATGTCCTTGCATAAATTGGCGGTTTAGCTCCAACTGCTGCATCATTCCAGCCATGTATTCAGGTGGTGGTGGGTGATCGGCACCACGACCACATCCAGTTGGCCTAACCATTCTGTCAAAAATTTAACAGTGGTAGTTTAGCATTGAGTAATGGCAAAGACAATGAATCATTCATAAAGTAACATGCACAAAGAGGTCTATTACATAAGTCCAATAGATACGACATAGTAGTTCAAGTTCAACATACTGATCCATACATAGGTCTATTACAGACCATAAGTTTGTTATAAGCCAGCGGTACAAGTTCAGAAAGGTAAAACCTTAGACAACTAGGGAACACGCAAGCACACGATAGAGAGATACAACAACGAGGCATAGTGATACGCTACATCAACGTCGGGGACAACCACTGAAGCTAGGTAACTAACAATGATCACGTATGGAAAACCCGAGGATAGGATTCTGCAATCCATGAACACTCTGATGCAGATATTGGTCCGGACTGGGGAGCAGAGGTCCACGTGCAGGTGTACGACCTCCAACAGTAGGCCACTCAAGAGCTGGTGGTAACGTTTCACGATATGGAGCCGCTGCCACCTCCTGTTCTTCACCGGGAGGCCAGTTCTGGAGTCCGTTTGGGATCCGAAGAGGGGAATCTTCGGTCTTCGTCATCATCAACCCTTCTCCATCGCCAATTCCATGATTCTCCACACCGAGAGTGTGTAATTCCTTCATAGGCTTGCTGGTCGATGAGGAGTTGGATGAGATTCATCATGTAATTGAGTTAGTTTTGCTAGGGCTTGATCCCTACTATCCACTATGTTCTAAGATTGATGTTGCTATGACTTTGCCATGCTTAATGCTTGTCACTAGAGCCCGAGTGCCATGATTTCAGATCTGAACCGTTTACGTTATCATCATTATATCTATGTTCTTGATGCGATCTTGCCTAGTCATATGCACCTGTTATGTGTTATGATCCGTCAACCCCATAGTGACAATATTTGGGATAATTCGCGGTGATGACCGTAGTTTGAGGAGTTCATGTCTTCAGTAAGTGTTAATGCTTTGTTCTGGTTCTCTATTAAAATGGGGCCTTAATATCCCTTAGTTTCCGTATGGACCCCGCTGCCACGGGAGGGTAGGACAAAAGATGTCATGCAAGCTCTTTTCCATAAGCATGTATGACTATAGATGGAATACATGCCTACATTACATTGACGAACTGGAGCTAGTTCTATGTCGACCTAGGTTATGACTATTATATGATGAATATCATCCAACGAATACACCGATCCAGTGCCTACTAGTTTTCCACTTATCGATCTTGTTGAGTTACTACCATTGCTGCTACTATTATACTTGCTACAAAATCACTACAACTACTATTATCGCTACTGTTACTGCTACCGCTATGTGCTATTGATCACTTTGTTGTACATATTTATAACCAGGTGTGATTGAATTGACAACTCAACTGCTAATACTCTCAAATATTCGTTGGCTCCCCTTGTGTCGAATCTATAAATTTGGGTTGAATACTCTACCCTTGAAAATTGTTGCGATCCCCTATACTTGTGGATTATCAAGACCTTTTCATGGTGATTGGCATAAGCAAGAAGAACTATAATGCCTTCTAGTCTAGCAACGGGGGCATAGGTCTCACCGTAGTCCATACATTCGACTTGCGTATATCGTTGGGCTACGAGGCGAGCCTTGTTGCATACAACTTGTCCGTCTTCATTTTGCTTGTTCCGAAACACCCATTTTGTGTCGATAATGTTTTTCTCGTCCTTGGGCTTCTCCACGAGTGTCCACACTTCATTCCCCTCGAAGTCGTGAAGCTCTTCACACACAACGTTTACCCAATCTGTGTCTTCAAGAGCTTGCTCAACCTTGAAGGGTTAAATGCTAGAGATGAATGAATAATGCTCACAAAAGTTAGATAAGCGAGTTTTAGAGCAAGTGATCCTCCCTGTTTGTATATCACCAAAGATTTGGTTTAGGGGATGAATCTTGGCAACTTGTGCTCGAACTCGGGGTAGCTTTGGCTTGTTGGAGGGTGGAGCTTCTTCTTCATCATCTCCTTCATCTTTTTTGTTGTCGAAGTGGTCATCTCCTTGAGGTGTTGGTGAAGGAGGTTGTGGTGGATCTTCATGTTGTACTTCCTCCTCCTCTTCATCTTGCCGAGTACCACTTGTGGATGCTTCCATCTTGTTTTGTCGGTAGCCTTGATCCGAAGTATGAGCTTCCACTTGGGTTGATGAAGTGCTTTTCTTCACCTCCTTTGGACGAATCTTGCCGATGGGCAAATCTTGGATAGCTTCCTAAGGATCTTTATCACCTACATTATTTGGCAATTGTTCGACTTGCAAACCATTAGATTCATCAAACTTCACATCTATTGTCTCTTCAACTTTTCGAGTGAAGTTGTTATAGACACGGTAGGTGTGAGAGTTCGATCCGTAACCAAGTAGGAAACCTTCATGAGATTTGGGAGCAAATTTAGCACACCGATGCTTATCAAGAATGTAGCACTTAGAGCCAAATACCCGAAAGTATCCAACTTGGGGTTTGTTACTGACGAGTAGCTCGTATGCCGTTTTACTGAGAAGCTTGTGCAAGTAGACCCGGTTTGTGGCATGACATGCTGTTTCCATGGCTTCTGCCCAAAAGTGTCTTGCCATCTTGTATTCGTCAAGCATCGTTCTTTCCATCTCAATAAGGGTGCTGTTTTTCCTCTCAACAACTCCATTTTGTTGAGGTGTGTACGTAGCCGAGAACTCATGCAAAATACCCTCTTCGTCAAGAAAGGTATCCACATGGGTGTTCTTGAACTCCGATCCGTTATCACTTCAAACCTTCTTGATCTTCACTTCAAATTGATTTTATGCTTTGCGTGCCAAGTTCTTGAAGATCTTTTGTACCCGGGACTTATCATCAACAAAGAATACCCATGTAACTCTGGAAAAATCATCAACTATAACTAGACCATAAGAGTTTCCACCGAGATTCTTGTAAGCATTGGGACCGAAAAATGTCCATATGAAGTAACTCGAGTGGTCTCCTAGTGGTCATGATGTTTTTGACTGGATGACTTCCACCTACTTGCTTTCCTGCTTGACAAGTGCTACAAAGCCTATCTTTGTCAAAGATAACATCTTTTACACCAAGAATGTGATCGCCCTTGCTAACCTTATCTAGATTGCGCATGCCTACATGTCCTAGACTTCTATGCCATAGCCAACCTTTAGATGATTTTGCAATGATACAAGTATGAGGTTGGGACTTTTTAGTGAAATCGACAATGTATAGATCACCTCTACGAATACAAATAAAGACAGTTTTATGATTATCATGATGAGACACTTGGCAATCTACTTTAGTAAATAGCACATTGAAACTGAAGTCTGCTAGTCTAGATAAAGAAGATTGTAGACAAGGGATTCAACAAGCATGACATCTTGAATAGAGCTACCATGATATATGGACACCTTCCCCAGGCCAAGTACCTTACCCTTAGAGTTGTCTCCAAAGGTCATGTACTGTAACAGCTCGGGACCGACACTCCAGAAGATTCCCCTTTTATTTCCATTCTCGTCCGTGTTTCGTTTGGTTGTTGCATTCATCATCCATCGTCTGCATAGCATCATCACTTGTTTTTGAAAACTTGCATTCGTTCATAGTGGCTGGTTCTCTCCGTTCGTGTCGTCGACCGTTTCGAGACCAACCACACAAGCACGCGCCCACGGCATTGATAAAATATTGTTTTTAAAGTGCGTATAAAACTTTCTCGGATTGGGTCGAAACTTGGCATGTGGTCGTGTTATATTGTAGGTAGGCCAGTTGCCAAATTTCTTGGCAATCAGTGGTCGTTTGTTATTCGAACAGTCAACCATAGTAATGCGGCCATTGGTAATTCGTCGGACGTTTTCGGTTTTTAAAACTTGTCACGGGATGCACCATCTCGCTCTCATCTCAGCCCAACAACTCTAACACAGCCCACCTAGCCCACCTAACCCAACCCCGCGACCGGAGCCGTCCGATTGCGATCGCATGGCTTGAATCGGTGCAAAAATTCCCCTAACCGTGCCCTCCTTCCCTATATAATCCCCCTCACCTTCCTAATTTACCTAACCCTAGCCCTCCTCGAAATCCGCGCCCCAACCCTCAGCCGCCGCCAGCCTCCTCCTTCCCGTCGCCGCGGCCTGTCAAAGCCCATCGTGGGCCCGTTTGGGCCCGAACCGCTGCCTCTGCCGCTGCAGGGAGGGAGCTCCCCAATGCCCGCTCAGATCGAAGGGAGGACCCCCTCGATCCAGCGCCACAGCGCCTCCCTGCGCCCTCGCCAGAAGCCCTGCCGGAGCCCCGCCGCCGATAAGCCACCGGACCGACCCCGCCGCCTCTCTTTTCCATCTCCCTCCTCCTTCTCTCTGCCTCTCCTATCACCTCATGCTCTCTCCCTCTTTGTGCTGCCTGGAAGTTGGAGCCGCCGCCCGATGTCCTCGCCCTGGCGCCGCCCCGAGCCTTCGCTACCGGTTACGGAGCTACCCTCGCCGGATCCGGCAAGATCTGCACTGCCTCGCCCTTCAATGGTCTCGCCATTGCTGGTCCCATGGGATGTCGCCACCATCATCATAGAGCCACAACCGCTGCTCTATTGTGGGGTACGAAGCTCAGCCTCCTGCTCGCTCGCCTCTAGCTGAGGCCCAGCCACCATTCGCCCGAGTGGGCTGCTACACCGAGCCGACCCATGATGCCAAGGTGAGCGCTCCTCTATTCCCTGCCCAATGCATGTTTTAGATATCTTGCACCCACCAGATTCATCCCGTTTCCTTTTTTTTCTTCTGTTAACGAATTTGTCAATTAGCGAGCGAATAATAAATTGCAGAAAACCCCCTAAACTCATGCATTTAATAACTCGAGATCCGTGCATCATATGAGCAAACTTTATATATGAAAAGTGCTTAGAATTCAGTGTAGATTCACAATATCCAACTTTCACACGTGTTAGAAATACTTAAACTTGCTGTTTGCATTAATTTGCGTCAATGCCATGTTAGGATGATTATTTCATAACTAATAAACCATAGCTTCGATAAAAATGTTCCGCATATGTAACTTGACTAGAAAATCGCGTAGAATCTCATGACACACTTTATATTGATGTTTAACAACTCTAAAACATGTTTAGAACAGATCTGGACCAAAATCATAATATGCATATGAGGTCATTTTGGAAATGCTATATGTTGCTTCCGGCCTCATTTAATATGCCTAGATGTTGTAGTTCTTTTTGCTTCACCGTTTGCCATGTTAAACAACATTTAAAATTGATGAGTACCTAAACGAGAGTGAACTAAATAATTCAAACATGGAGTTTAGTCAAAATGCAACTTGTTGCATATTGAACTTCACTTAATATGTAGTAGTTGTTTGTTCTTCTTGCCATGCCATGCTATGCATTGCATATTAGACCGGACACGCATCATAATTGTTTGCGCATCATGTCATTCATATGTTGTGTGTACCGTGTGTTGATTGTTGATTCTGGTTTGCTTCTTCTCGATAGAGTTCCGAAAGCGTTCCGAGTGTGAGGATTCGTTCATCTACTTCACGGACCGTCTTCTTCATGGATTCATTCTTCTTCCAAGCGGGATCTCAGGCAAGATGACACATTTCCCTAGGTACCTCTACTATCATTTCTATGCTAGTTGTCCCGCTTTTATCGTTATGTCTCGCTACCT
Organism: Hordeum marinum; assembly: GCA_022496015.1. Taxonomy (NCBI): domain Eukaryota; kingdom Viridiplantae; phylum Streptophyta; class Magnoliopsida; order Poales; family Poaceae; genus Hordeum; species Hordeum marinum. Next base: position 245,786,243 of record CM039675.1, on the reverse strand, counting down.
ACCACTTGTTTGTCAAGCCTCCCAATATTGCCATGATAAGCCTCTAACCCCTCCACATCCTAGGAAACCATTATTTGGCTATGGTACCGCTCGCTCAACCCTTCTTATAGCGTTTCTAGCTGCAGGTGAAATTGCTTCCATGTGTTGACATGGACATTCTTTTGCTATATCACAATATTATTGCTATTTAATTTAATGCACATATATACTTGGTAAAAGGTGGAAGGATTGACCGTTTGCTCGGTGTTTTGTTCCACTCTTCCCGCCCTAGTTACTTGTGAACCGGTGTTATGTTCCATAATTGAGCGCTCCTAACATGCTCAGGGTTGTTACAGGGACCCACTTGATTTTCATTTTAGGATAAAGCTTGTCTGGCAAGGCCCAACATTGGTACTACATTTTCCTAATTACAAATAAACCTACATAGGGAGTAATTAACCCGAGGATCTTAATCAAAAACCCGGGCCAGTGCTCCTCATGAGTGTTGGTCCAAAATGGGCTACCTGTAGGGCCGCCTCGAGGAAACTTGGGGATTGGTTTTTCCCTGTAGCTAGACCCATATGTCGTGTCTTGAGAACGAGATATGCGGCTCTTATCGGGTTTGTTGACACATCGGGCAGCCTTGCTAGATATTTTTACCTTTCTCGAATGTCTTGCATGAGGAACTCTGATCTTCTTCGGGCTATCTTGAGGTGTCAGATTTCCTTTGCAATTGCCTAGGATGATCACGAGATCTGTGGTCTAGGTTATTCCCGCTGCATGTGGCTAATTTGTGATGGACGAGTTGGAGCACCCCTCCAGGGTTAAATCTTTGGGAAAACCGTGCCCGCGGTTATGTGGCAAACTTGGAAACTTTGTTTAACACCTGGTCATAGAAAACTTCAAGTAAACTCTAATAAAATACACTAACTGTGTGCATAACCGTGACTGTCTCTTCTCGCGAGTCCTTATCCGAGAGAGAACATGGTGGGGTTATGTTTGACGTAAGTAGTGTTCAGGATCACTTAGTGATCATTGCTAGTCATGTCCGTTATGCGTAGACCACCCACTTTACTTTATGTATTCATAAGTTAGCCACTCAAATAAATGCTTAGTCGCTTGCTGCAGCCTCACCACTTAACCATACCTCACCCATTAAGCTTTGCTAGTCTTGACACCCTTGGAAATGAGATTGCTGAGTCCCTATGGCTCACAGATTACTACAACAACAGATGCAGGTACAGGTAATGCGATGATTTGGCATGAGTATGATGCTTGTTTGATTTGGAGTTCTTCTTCTTCTTCTTCTTCTTCTTCTTATTCTTTATCATCGATCTAGGATGGGTTCCAGGCGGCAGCCTCGGATAGCAAGGATGGATGTCATTTTATTGTTTGATTTCGTCCGTAGTCGGACCGTGCTCTTCTGTATGATGTTTGAATATGTTATTATATTGATGTGATCTTGTTGTAGCTTGTGGCGAGTGTAAGACAATTCCATATACTCATCTCTTCTGTACATGTACTTGTAATGATATCCATTCTTGCAACACGACGAGATGCGCTCCTATCCTTATCGAGGCCCTCGAGCCAAAATAAGGATAGGGTCACATCTTGGGCGTGACACGTACCTCCGAGGTCCTTGATTAGGTGTGATCTGTTGGAACATGTCTTTATCTCCTGTCATGTGATCGGTGCATCCATTGTCGAGAATCCACTCTTTTTCATCGGACATGTAATCCTTCAAGTTTGTCATGAGACTTAGGCACTTCATCATTTTGGCACATTCGATGTCAAACATCTCATCATCATCATAGTAGCCATGTTCTTCATTGTCATCATTAGGTAGAATCTCCTCATCATAGAAACCAAGAGATTCGTTAGAATTTTGACTAAGACAATGTTCAAGCTTATGTATGCGAATGGCTTCTACAACAATGTTGCTAATGGTTGTGACATCTCCTTTAGCACGCATAATATCACAAAGCTAAAATAAGTATTTATCAAAGTTTGGATCACTAGGCTTCACTTCATGAAAGGCAATAGTTTATGAAGAATTTCATCAAGATTACTTAATGAATAATTTGGATATCGTTTCTCCAAATCATTACACAAATTATAAGCACATGCAAGGTTCTTCAATTGAGTAAGCATAGATCTTGGTAAACCTCTAATGATAAGGTTGATAGTTCCGAGGTTACCAATCATGTCAATTTCCTGTTCGTATGTGGGATGCAATTCATCATTGGGGAAGACATAGGGATTTTCAATATGCTTTCTCAAATGGAATTTGTCAAATATACCAAACATAGCATCTTTCCATTGACTATAGTACTCTCCATCAAGAATGCGCACTCTACAACTCAAACTCTCCAAACTAGGCATATCCATCTTCCTCCAAAGGTGATTAAACCAAGGTCATGGAGACCTTGCTCTGATACCAATTGAGGGATCACTAGAAGAGTATGTCTACAGGGGGGTGAATAGACTACTAGCACAATTTAAAGCCTACACAATATCCAAAGTAAAGTGTTGGCAGATTTTAGCAAGTCTAGCAAGTCTAGCACACCCTACACATGCAAGTGATCAAGTATAGTTGCGGAAAGTAAATATATTGCACATGGAAGTAAGGAGTTGAGATATGGAGATCAAACGCATGAAGGACATGAAGATTTTTCCTATGGTTCTGATAGGTGGTGCTATCGTACGTCCAAGTTTATGGAGTCTTCAACCCACGGAGGGTAACGGTCGTGAGAGTCCTTGCAGGGCTCTACCCACGGAGGGTCCATGAAGAAGCAACCTTCTCTATACCATGACGGCCTACGTCCATGAAGGACTAGCCTAACTCGGGGTAGATCTTCACGAAGTAGGCGATCACCTTGCCCTTACAAACTTCTTTGTTCACTCCACAACATGAAGTAGGAGGCTCCCAAGCGACACCTAACCAATCTAGGAGGCACCACCCTCCATAAGTTAATAGACTCGATAATGTCGATGAACTCCTTGCTCTTGTGCTTCAAGATGATAGATTCCTCAACACTCAATCACTCTCTCACAAATTTGTCTTTTGTGGAAGAGATTGATTGGGTGGAAAGCAACTTGGGGAGGCTAGAGATCAAGATTCATATGGTTGGAATGGAATGACATGATCTCAACACATGAGTAGGTGTTTCTCTCTCAGAAAATCCGATGGGATAAGTGGGGATATGTTCTACGTGCTTCTCTTGCGAGTGACTGGTGGTGGAGGGGTATATATAGGCATCTCCAAAAATCCAACCATTACACCTTAAGTGACCAACTCAGTGACACCGATGTGTGAATCTTGGTGGTACGAGTTGCTCCAAAGGTAGCAACTTTTGAATCTCGGTGAGACCGATATATAATTCTCGGTGGTACCAATCAGGTGTCGAACGGTCAGAATCCACATCTCGGTGACACTGATCCAAAAACTCAGAAATTCCGATTTTATGAATCGAGGCAATAGAAAGTTGGCAGCCTGAACTCGGTGGCACCGATGTGGGATCGGTTGCACCGATGTGCTTGGGTTTGGCATGGGTATGTCTTAGTTTGGGAATTGGTGGGACCGAGTGGAAATTGTTGGTTTCACCGATTTGAGTGGTAGGGCTCTAGACAGAGTATGTGGGAGAGTTTGTGGGTGTTTTTGGTGACTATTACTTGTGCACGTTTGAGCATCTTGTTCACCAACATTATCTTACCCCCTTTTAATAGCATTGGCTTTTCCTATGGACTCAAAGTGATTTCTCACAAAGTAAAATCTAGAGTCCTCTTCCTTGAAGCTTTGCCAATGCTATTCCTTCTCCTTCTTCTTCATGGATACTCTCCACAATCCTTTTTGCCAATGCATCTCCCTCTATGGACTTTTACCTGAAATGCACTAGGTAGAAATATCAGCCCAAGAGACAATGTATGTTGTCACGAATTATCAAAACCACCAAGGGAGCATATTGTGCTTTCAACTGCATCATATTATCGCATTGCATGTTCATTATGCATTTTATGATTGCAATGATATCGCTTTTAAGTTCTAGAGATTAGCTATAGTACTTGTTGAGCCTATAATCCTTGTTGCCGCATTCTCTCTTCGGGGATAGAGGCCTCTCGCCCTATGTGTTTGACCGCCAGGAAAACATAGGAGGAGGGCAAAGGAACAAGGACAATGGCCCAACATACTACAGGAGGGAATATTGCCTAAAAAGATAAGTCTAATCACGTATCCCAAGTTCTATGTTGTTTGATCCCTTAAAGGAAACCCTTGATCTCCTTTCGGCTGTGTACGATGGAGTCCTTTACGTGTTGAAAACTCTTGCGGGGATGAGCCATCCCCCATCTCCTGATGCTTATCAACTATGGGGGGCCACGCCAATACTGACAAGGAGCCCTATAGGGAAATGATGCCAACCTACTACTGGGGGCTTTCTCCCCATTTGACGCTCGTGGTTGTTACTGACTCGACAAGCGGTTCCGTTCGACAAGGACAAACATACAAACACGCTAGAAACAAAGGGAGAAAAGGATAGTACTTAAGGAAGAGAACTAACATTCTTTCATTCATTTTCAGTACAAAATGGATAAATATTACATTAGAGGGCGCCTCTTTAATAAACCATTATTTGACTTTCTCCCCTTGAAACAAGCTGCTAAAGCAAAAAAACACAAAAGGAGGACCCCAACAGAAGCCCATCCTAACCCCTTCAGTACCAGCATGGCGTGGATCGGCGGGACCACCGGAAGGAAAGACAAAGCTAAAGTCCACGAGCCTGCCGGGATCCAGTTGGCGGAGAAGGCAACACCGAAGTCAAGAACCCCCGACAAATCCCTCTGTCAACTGGGGTTACACTCGCCACATGCTAATTTACATTGTCACTCAAATCATAACATCAAATTGAACACAGGGTCCGACTACGGACGAAATCAAACAATAAAAGAAGTTGGAAATGGTACTATCAAGCTATCCCAAAGATCACGACCAGGTCCTCTACTCATCTGGATATGTCATGTACATCCTGCCTCTTTCCTCGTCATACTCCCACTTGAGCTGGGTAAGATCATCCTACACGAACTCATCTGAACCTGTACCTGGATTGTTGTAATAAACTGTGAGCCGCAAAGGACTCAACTATCATGTCCCTGGGTACCGAGACTATTCAAGCTTAAAGGTTGGGAAGGTGATGTTTAGTTTGCAATAGCACTAAGCATGTTTGGTGGCTATCTTACACAACATGAAATAAATATGAGTGGCCTACGAAGAACGATCGAATCTAGTATGATCTCTATGAGATCCTGAACACTTACTTACGTCAATCATAACCCCACCGTGGTCTCTCTCGGATCATGTCCATGAGCAGAGACGGTCACGATTACTCACACAGTTGGTGTATTTTAATTAGATTTTACTTCAAGTTTGCTATAACCGGGTGTTAAACAAATATTCAAGTTGCCACATAACCGCGGGCACGGCTTTCCGAAAGATTTAACCCTGCAGAGGTGCTCCAACTAATCCATTACAAAATTAACCACACTCCACGGGAATACCTCAACTACGGATCTCGCGATCATCATAGGTGATTCCAAACGAATTCCAACACCTCGAGTAAACCCGAAGAAAGTCAGTCTCCACATGCAAGATACTCGATAAAGGTAAAACGAATCCAGCAAGACCTCCCGACGTGTCGACGAACCCGATAAGAGCCACATATCTCATTCTCAGGACACGGCGGATGAGCGATGGTTACCACGCCAATCACTGAGTTGCCCCGAGCGGCGTTAATAAGCTGCTCTGGGTTGGACCAACACTCATGCGGAGCACTGGCGCGGGGGTTGATTAAATTATCCACGGGTTTGCAAGACCCTATGCAGTTTTTTTAAGTTGTTAAGCAAATGTAGTACCAATGTTGGGTCTTGCCAGACAAGTTTTAATCTCCATAGTATAAACAAGGGGGTCCCCATAACAACCCCGAGCATGTTAGGAGTGCAAAGTATGAAAACATAACACCGGTAACAAGAAACTAATGGCGGTAATAGCGGAACAAATCACTTAGCAAAAGGCCAAGCCTCCCACCAATACCAAGATATATATGTGCATTAATTTAAATAACAGAATATTGTGATATCCAAATCCATGTTATCGCATGGAACAACCTGCACGTGCAACTAAAATGCTATAAGAGGGGCTGAGCAGCGGTAACTTAGCCAATCAAAGGTTTGCTAGGATGTGGAGGTTAGAGGCTGTCATGGCAACATGGGGGCTGATATCAAGTGGTAGGTAGCGCAATTGCAATGATAAGAGCGAGAAACTAGCAAGCAAAAATAGTATCAGGATCCGGGTACGATCATCTTGCCTGTTGGTTCTTCAGTGAAACAAGTAGCGGGATCCTCGTAGTAGTACTCTCCTAGTTCCTCGTACTCAGTATCAACACTCGCGTCTACCCAAGAGAAACAGCAACAATAAATATCCAACCAAGGTGCAATGCACAATCAAAATGATGCATGACCATTTATGAAGAGTTCTAACATGGCAATCCAATACTAGTCATGTTTCACGTGCAAAGTTGTTATTAATGAATCTGGACAAAACCTCATGTTAAGTTATTTAGAAATTCATGAACATGGCAAATATGGATGCAGCGTGCAAAATCGATAGAAATGCATATAAGGATCACAAGAAACGGAGTTACGGTTCTCACGATACGCTCACGACAAGGTACGGAGGCAAAACACAAGAGCTCCAAATACCTGGGCTAATTCTTGGCATTCCTAGGTCGCCACTGTATAGGTGATGGAAAATTAACCACAATAGACTCAAGAATCAAACCATTCCCTGGAGTATAGCTCCCACAAATCACAAAACAAAATAACACCCAATCTGCACAAAACAGCAACATAGCAATTTTAAAAGCCCACGACTTGAGCTACAGGAAGCCTACGGCCACAAACAAGACCTGGACAGAATCTACTCAACACACACAAAAATTCATCAAGTTACACCACCAGCAAATGTGCCACACATCAATAAGCAAGAAGCAACCAAGATGGCATGATGAAACAGTTTTCTGGGACAGTGAAAATTCCAGCTTTCTGGAATCTTGGTTAACAAAGTAGCAAGTTGACAGCACAAGTCAAATATGCTAGAGAGCTACTATTGGCATGAAAATTAGCAGGATGGTAGATGACAATATCTACTACAAATAACTAACACTGAGCATGGTCAAATTCACAACACATTACAGGATACCGTCCTCTCAACATGGCAAAACAATAACGACAGACTCTCCAGACTTTGCCATTTTACAGCAGGTTGGCAGAAACAGAAAGTAGCTTACTAAACAGCATGGTTCCCGCTTATCTAGGAACTTCACATAGATAACCAAAATACGGGGATATTCCCAACATCTTTAACTAACAACTTCATGTTGGCAAGAACTTAATTGCATGCATAGATTAATTCACATAAAAAAGACAAAAGGGCATCACAGCATAAATATGCAGTTATGCGAATTTGCCCCAAAGTCAAATCTGACTTCACAGGTGCATACATGGGTTGATTATACCACAAAATCATTACTCATACCCATATGCTTGCATGGAGCAAGAGGGAGAAACCCTAGGTCGAAATTAAGCCTCCCAAGGGCATGGGTGACTTATGTCACTTATGAAACTTAATGAAAATGCCCCAAAATGACATGTGTTCCATAGATACATGATGGAAGTGGTTAATTAACATATTAGGGACATGATAAAATGGCATAGCATCAAGAACAAGAAAAGAAAACAAGCTAGGAGAGACATACATGCACATGTACATATGAGAGCTCTCACATACACATAGACCTACACATGCACAAGGTCTAGCATCCACTCCTTACTCCTCTACACTAAACATGGCAGCAACAAGCAAGAAAAGAACCCCACACACCTATACATGCATAACTACATATGGCCATCTACTCACAAGCACATGTGTGTGTGTATGTATAACATACACACACCTCTCACTATGCATACACCCACAAGACACACATTTATGGGTGTGCAAAGGGCACACACACACATGGGTCATGCATGGTGCACCACACACCTACATGCACACACACACACTCACATCTTCATAAGCACACATGTGGGTATGTATGCATAGCACACACACTCACATGTGCACCCATGCATATGTGCAACACACACACTCTCATGACAAGAAACACACACACACACACAACCATGCTCACACACACAAGCATGTAGATGTAAGAACTAAACACACACACAAACATATCTCACATGTGCATATGTACCACTTGGTACATACACACACCACCATACACATGTGCAAGCACACCACATGGCAAGGAGTCCAACACACACACATACATATGCTGAAATGCACACACACACATGCATAAGCAAGAGAAAGGAAAAACAAGGAAGAAAAGAAAGAAAATACACAAAAAAGAAAAGGGAGGTTTAGGGGGTCGAACCCCTGACCTCCTAGTCACCTCCCGCACGTGCTACCACTGCACTACACACACGACTGCTAACAGAGGAGAAGTACTAGCGCTCTAATACACACACGCACGCTATCTATCTGACGGAACTGAAGAAAGGCAGAGCAACGGCGACAGAGCAAAGTGCGGCAAGGTGAAGACGATACCCAGCGATCCAGGGGGTCTCCCGCAACGGGGAGCGGTGGAATCAAAAGAGGGATCTACGGGGTTCCATCCCTCACCTCTACTCGCGACAAGGGGGACCGGAGGCGAGCCCAAGGCCGGGGCTTTCAAGCGGCGGCGATGGTACTATGGCGACGAGGGTACAAATTACAGCAAGGAGAGGGGGGCGGCGAGGACGGGCTGCTCACCGAGGTCTCGAACGATGCAAGACGAGCTCGACGAAGGGGAAGAAGGGGAAGAATACGCTCGGGGACGCGGCGGCGACGGAGGGGAAGAAGACCGGTTCCGTTGCGGCGGCGAGGAGGAAGAAGAGGGCCTCCTGGGACCTCCTAGCGCCGGGAATGGAATGGCGGGACCAGACCCGAGCTCCACACCATCACTTCCAAGGGTGCCGCCCACCGGAGATGCGGCGATGACGGCCGGCGACGACGAGCCTGAACTCTCTGAACCTCACAGGAGCTTACCTAGCAGGGGAGAAGCAGAGAGGAGGGCGAGAGATGGAGGGGAAAAAAGAGGGCTGCGGCGGCAATGGGAGAGAGAGGAACCCTAAGCAAGGAGGGGGCATGCACGCCGAGGGGCTTTATAGCCTCAGGCTGACGACGACGGTTGACGGAAAAGGCGACGACGACGCACGCGCTCTCTCTGAAGCTTCTGACGGAGAAGGAGACGGGAGCAGGTGGCCATTGCGTCCAGCTGGGTTGGGCCTCGGCCCACTCCCTCTCGCACACCCACACCTAAACTAAAAACAGAGAAAGAAAGGTTTTCCCTTTTAATAAAACCAGCCCCAACAAAATAAACCCCAGAGTAATTTTAAAGGGTTTTGAGCAAAACCAAAAATAATTTGAGGAGCAAATAATGTGCACCTTTTAATAAAAATATTAAGTTGATTATAACACAAGTATTTTATTTGAAATTTTAAAAGACATCCCCTGTTTTAAATAAAACACAACACCAAAAAACCCCAAACATTAAATCCAACACACTCACACATACATAAGACACATGGGCCACCTCTTGAACTTTTTTAATTAATTAAAACAGCAAGTTAATTCTGCTCATATTATTAATAGGAAGAGAGGGGAAGATAGGGTAGTTTTGAAAGATAGAAGAGAGGGGGAGGAAGAGGGTTGCACACATGGATCCACCCACATACAAGCACCAACACACACCAGACACTCATGACCAACACATCATACAAGGCACAAGGAAACCAACATGACAAGATGGATGGTAAGATGGATGCCATGATGCATGGATGCAACAACACAATGAATGACAAGGAGCAAACACATATCATAGCTCATGACACAAGGTTCATACATGGGGTTACATGCCAAATAAGGTAGGGACATCACTTGGGATGTCACAACTCTCCCACACCACAAGAGGATCTTGACCCGAGATATAGGGACGAAAGAAGTACGGAAATTCAGAACGGAGAATGTCCTCGCGTTCCCAAGTAGCTTATTTGTCGGAATGACGAGACCAATTCACCTTGAGGAACTTGATAGATTTGCTGCGAGTCTTACGCTCAGTTTCTTCAAGAATTGCAACTGGGTGCTCACGATAAGAGAGATCTTCTTGGAGATCGATGTCTTGGAGGTCAATGGTCCGCTCAGGAGTCTTGAAACATTTCCGGAGCTGCGAAACATGGAAGACATCATGCGCATTTGCGAAATTTGGAGGAAGCTCTAGTTGATATGCAAGATCACCTCTCTTGCCAACAACTTTGAAAGGACCAACGAAATGAGGAGCTAGCTTCCCTTTTATTCCAAACCGCTGAGTGCCCTTCATGGGAGAGACTCTGAGATAGACTAGATCACCCTCTTGGAAAGAAACATCCTGATGTTTGTTATCGTAATAACTCTTCTGTCGGGAATGAGTTGCTTTGAGGTTCTGACGAATGACATGGCACATTTCTTCTGCTTCAGTGATCATGTCATTGCCCAATATCTGACGCTCACCGGTTTCAGACCAGTTAAGCGGGGTACAACACTTTCTGCCGTAGAGAATCTCGAAAGGGGCCTTGCCTGAGCTTGCTTGAAAGCTATTGTTGTATGAAAATTCAGCATAAGGAAGGCAGTCTTCCCACTTCATGCCGAACGAAATCACACAGGCCCTGAGCATATCTTCAAGGATCTGATTGACTCTCTCAACTTGACCACTTGTCTGTGGACGGAACATAGTGCTGAAATGGATCTTGGTACCCATAGCAGTCTGGAAGGACTCCCAAAACTTGGAAGTAAAGAGACTTCCACGGTCAGTAGAGATGAGTTGAGGAATACCATGCAAAGACACTATCCTTGACGTATACAACTCTGCAAGCTGATCTGCTGAGATAGATTCTTTGACTGGCAGGAAATGAGCAACTTTTGAGAGCTTGTCGATAACCACAAAGATGGCATCGTTGCCCCTCTTGGACTTGGGGAACCCAGTTACGAAATCCATCTCAACATGATCGAATTTCCACTCTAGGATAGGCAAAGGCTGCAGAAGACTTGCTGGACGTTGATGTTCTGCCTTCACTCTGCGACAAACATCACACTCGTTCACGAACTAAGCAATTTCACGTTTCATGCAAGTCCACCAGAAGGTTTGCTTGAGATCCTGATACATCTTTGAACTGCCTGGATGAATGGATAGCAGAGAATTATGTGCTTCGTCCATGATAACCTTTCTGAGATCGCCTTTTGGAACCACAACACGGTCCTCGAAGAACAAGGTATCTTTGTCATCAATACGAAAGCACTTATACTTAGGAATGCTCTTGGCCACACCTTTCTTCACTTTCTTCACCATAGCGTCAAGAAGCTGCGCTTGGCGAACCTGATCTTCCAGAGTCGGAGTGACTTCGAGATTGGCAAGAAATCCTTAGCAAAGCTCGGGTTGAAGAGGCTTCAGAATGAGACTATTGCAGTACGCCTTATGGCTGAGCGCGTCTGTAATGACATTTGCTTTCCTCGGAGTATACTCAATGCTTGGATTGAAGTCTTCAAGCATTTCCACCCAACGAGATTGCCGAAGATTGAGATTGGGTTGAGTGAAAATGTACTTCAAGCTCTTGTGATCGGTGTAAACTTCAACTGGTCTACCCAACAACAAATGCCTCCAAGTCATTAGAGCATGCACAACTGCCGCTAACTCAAGATCATGAGTGGGGTAGTTCTTCTCGACAGGCTTCAACTGACACGAGGTATAAGCAACAATCTTCTAGTCTTGCATGAGAACACCACCAAGAACTTGGAGAGAAGCATCACAGAAAACTTGGAAAGGCTTGGGCTGCTCAGGAGGAACTAGAACTGGAGCTGAAGTCAGTCTCTGCTTGAGTGTATTGAACGCCACATATCACTCAGGAGACCAAACATACTTGACGCTCTTTTGGAGGAGATTGGACAAAGGCTTAGCAATTTGAGAGAAGTTCTCCACGAACCTTCTGCAATAACTAGCAAGCCCGAGGAAGCTTCGAAGCTGCTTCACATTCTGAGGAGGTTCCCACTTCAAGATTGCCTCAACTTTCTCAGGGTGCACTTTAATTCCCTTGGCAGAGATGACATGCCCGAGGTACACCACTTCATTGAGCCAGAACTCACACTGGAAAACTTGGCATAGAACCGATGCTCTCTTAACTTGTCAAGCACAAGGCGGAGATGCTCTGCATGATCTTCTTCTGTCTCCGAGAACACAAGGATATCATCTAAATAGACCAAGACGAAATCATTCTTGAAAGGAGAGAAAATGAAGTTCATCATTCTTGAGAAGGTTGGAGGAGCATTAGCAAGACCAAACGACATGACGGTGTACTCATAAGAGCCAAAACTCGTCCTGAAAGCGGTCTTGGGAATGTCCTCTTCGTGAATGCGAATCTGATGATAACCCATTCGTAGATCCAAATTCGAGAAAACCTTGGCACCTTTTAGTTGTTCAAAGAACTCATTGATGTTAGGGAGTGGGTACTTGTTTCTGATTGTCTTCTTGTTCAATGGACGGTAGTCGACACAAAGACGATCCGTACCATCCTTCTTCTTGACAAACAAAACTCCACAACCCCATGGAGATGAACTTGGTCTGATCAGACCCAGACGTTCTTGCTCATCTAGCTGCTTCGTCAACTCTTTTAGCTCTTCGGGGCCAAGTTTATACGGGCGCTTGCAGACCGGTTCAGTTCCGGGTTCGAGATCAATCACGAACTCGACTGGCCGGCGCGGAGGCATTCCTGGCAATTCCTCTGGAAAGACATCTTCATACTCACAAACCACTGGAATTTGAGAAATCGCCGAGATTTCACCCTTCTCATTAAGAGCAAAGAGACGGATTGTGTCATCGCGAGCCGCGAAAATAATCACGTCTTCTGAAGGATGAGTCAGCTTGACTTCTTTTGCTTTGCAATCAATATGAGCCTTATTGATAGCCAAGAAGTCCATGCCCAAAATGAGATCAATATCAGAATTCCCGAGAACAATTGGAGAAGCCAAAAAAGAATAATTCCCCATCTTGATAGAAGCATCTGGAACGATCATATGCGAACTCATGCGCATCCGTGGAGAAACCACACGAAATGGACTAGCTAAATGCTCCACAAAAAACTCATGCATAGCGACAAAAGGCTTGGATATGAATGAATGTGATGCACCAAAATCAAATAAGACTTTTGCAGGAAAATCATTAACTGAGAGATTACCCATAATCACATCATTGGACTGCTCTGCTTCTGCTGCATTCACTATATTCACTCTGACTGACTTGGGATTATGCTTCACTATAGCATTGCCTAGAGGCTTGACAAGAGGAAAAGGCGGAAGACGCCGCTGGTTGCACTTGTTTGCATAGTGGCCCTTTTGACCACACTTGTGACAAGTCACCTTAGAAAGCGGACGAACATTGCCTGGAGGAGGAACAAGAACAGCCTTGGACGCCTGGTTCTTCTGCTGGAAACCTGGGTTGGGTGGGTGGGAAGAACCACGACCACCGAACTGCTTCTGCTACTGAGGAGGACGAAACGGAAGAGGATTTGGCGCCCAATACTTCTACTGCTTGGGTACCATCTGAGAGTTGGAAGAAGAATATGAATCCCTTGAACGCTTCTTAGAGATCTCCAACTTGAGCTGAGCTGCTTAAATCTTCAAAGCCATGTTATAGAATTGATCAAACTCACGAGGCTCCTGAAGAACTAAGCCTGGCAGAAGCTCATCCTTGAGACCACCTCTGAACTGATAGATCATAGCTTTGTCATCAGGAACATCTTGCTTGGCATAACGAGCTAGATTCTGGAACTCGACGTTGTACTGGTAGACTGACTTGCTTCCCTGCTTCAGGTGCCTGAACTTCTCACGCATTTCCTCGACAAAGCTTATCGGAATGTAATGAGCCCTGAAGTCACGATGGAAATCGTCCCAAGTAACAACACGATCGCCCCTGGAATCCTTGTACTGTTGCCACCAGTCTGCTGCTTGACCCTTTAGCTGGAACGATGCAAACCTGACAAAGTCCTCTGGCCTGACATTGCTGCACTCAAAATGCTTACTCATATCATGAAGGCAATCATCAACATCTAGAGGCTTCTCACTATAGGTGAAAGTCTTGGGCTGGTTGGCAAGGAATTGATTGAGAGTCGCAAACTGCAGTTGATTCTAAAAATTGCCTTGAAAACCTTGCTGACCCTGCTCCCTTTCTTGCAACAGCCTGAGCAACATCTGGGTGTTTGCATTGGTCGCGGCCATCACAGCTTGCCAAGCTTCTGGAGGAGGAGGCAGAGGAGGCGGTGGCGGGGGTGGTGGTGGAACATCAGTCTACTCCTCACCACGACCCAGATTGCTGCGAGTTGGTGGATCCATCCTGAAGATGGACAAAACGCATCAGCACCTGATTGATAAGATGAACATACGCTGAATCAAATGCTTGAAAGAAATTGAACAACTAACAACATAGCCTTCCTACTGAAAAATTAGTAAGAATGCTTCTTCGGTTATGATAACATCATCAGAAATTAGAAGCCACTTGCAATAACACAAAAGTATTGAGCTACGCGCTCGGAACAAATGTACATGCCCATATACATCTGAAGAAGATGATCCTAGATGATTACAAGATTTCCCACCTATGAACTTCCAGAAACTTTCGTGTTTATGCGATTCGGGTTGCGGAATCAGGAACCTGCCCTAGGCAATCAGCTGCGACTGCATCCGCAACCTTCCACACCATAATTCAAGAAAATCCGCAAACTCGTCTAATCTCGAATCCTCAAACTCACAACGATACTAAACCATGGTGGTACCCCGGACGCCTCCCCAGTACTGGGTGACTCCGACCTTATCTCACCATGGTAAGCATTGAAGTAATTCCGAACATTCTCCGTCCTGAGATATCAAGGAACCTGAATGATAACGATGTGCCAACATTCCCTGGAGCTCGACTCCCCGAAACAAATCAAGTCAGACAGGAGGCACCAAGACAGAACCCTGTCACATCGGCATCATATAGACTCCAAAATACCCGCGTGATCCTAAATTTTTTTGAGCGAGAAGAGGAGTAGAACCAAAATTCCTAAGTCAGAAACCTCACTAGAGCATAGAAGAGGAGTAAAACGAATCCTACTCTCCGATATAACTAGACTCAAAATAGTTTTACTAGACACGACTCGGCCAAGTTCGAACAAGCAAAGGCTCCTATGGTCGTATGGCTCTGATACCAACTTGTCACTCCCAAGATGCGCGCCTATCCATTTAAGGCACGAGGACCTCGCAAGGGATAGAGGCGCATCTTGCCGTTAGCAAGAATAGTATCATCACAACATACAATACTAAATGAGAAGAGTATACAAGTTGGCTTACACTCGCCACATGTTAACTTACATTGTCACTCAAATCATAACATCAAGTTGAACACAGGGTCCGACTACAGACGAAATCAAATGATAAAAGAAGTTGGAAATGGTACTATCAAGCTATCCCAAAGATCACGACTAGGTCCTCTACTCATCCGGATATGTCACGTACATCCTGCCTCTTTCCTCGTCATACTCCCACTTGAGCTGGGTAAGATCATCCTACACGAACTCATCTGAACCTGTACCTGGATTGTTGTAGTAAACTGTGAGCCACAGAGCACTCAACTATCATGTCCCCGGGTACCGAGACTATTCAAGCTTAAAGGTTGGGAAGGTGATGTTTAGTTTGCAGTAGCACTAAGCATGTTTGGTGGCTAGCTTACGCAACATGAAATAAATATGAGTGGCCTACGAAGAACGATCGAATCTAGTATGATCTCTATGAGATCCTGAACACTTAATTACGTCAATCATAATCCCATCATGTTCTCTCGCGGATCATGTTCACGAGCAGAGACGGTCATGGTTACTCACACAGTTGGTGTATTTTAATTAGAGTTTACTTCAAGTTTGCTATAATCGGGTGTTAAACAAATATCGAAGTTGCCACATAACCGTGGGTATAGCTTTCCGAAAGATTTAACCCTGCAGGGGTGCTCCAACTAATCCATTACAAAATTAACCACACTCTGCGGGTATACCTTGACCTCGGATCTCGCGATCATCATAGGTGATTCCAAAGGAATTCCAACACCTCGAGTAAACCCGAAGAAAGTCAGTCTCCACACGCAAGATACACGATAAAGGTAAAACGAATCCAGCAAGACCTCCCGACGTGTCGACGAACCCGATAAGAGTCGCGTATCTCATTCTCAGGACACGACGGATGAGCTATGGTTACCACACCAATCACCGAGTTGCCCTGGGCGGCGTTAATAAGCTGCTCTGGGTTGGACCAACACTCATGCGGAGCACTGGCCCGGTGGTTGATTAAATTATCCACTGGTTTACAAGACCCTATGCAGTTTTTTTAAGTTGTTAAGCAAATGCATTACCAATGTTGGGTCTTGCTAGACAAGTTTTAATCTCAATCGAATAAACAAGGGGGGCCCATAACAACCCCGAGCATGTTAGGAGCGCAAAGTATGGAAAACATAACACCGATAACAAGGAACTAATGGCGGTAATAGCGGAACAAATCACTTAGCAAAAGGCCAAGCCTCCCACCAATACCAAGATATATATGTGCATTAATTTAATAACATAATATTGTGATATCCATATCCATGTTATTGCATGGAACAACCTGCACGTGCAACTAAAATGCTATAAGAGGGGCTGAGCAGCGGTAACTTAGCCAATCAAAGGTTTGCTAGGATGTGGAGGTTAGAGGCTGTCATGGCAACATGGGGGCTGATATCAAGTGGTAGGTAGCGCAATTGTAACAATAAGAGCGAGAAACTAGCAAGCAAAAATAGTATCGGGATCCGGGTATGATCATCTTGCCTGTTGGTTCTTCAGTGAAACAAGTAGCGGGATCCTCGTAGTGGTACTCTCCTGGTTCCTCGTACTCAGTATCAACACTCACGTCTACCCAAGAGAAACAACAACAATAAACATCCAACCAAGGTGCAATGCACAATCAAAATGATGCATGACCATTTGTGAAGAGTTCTAACATGGCAATCCAATACTAGTCATGTTTCACGTGCAAAGTTGTTATGAATGAATCTGGACAGAACCTCATGTTAAGTTATTTAGAAATGCATGAAAATGGCAAATATGGATGCAGCGTGCAAAATCGATAGAAATGCATATAAGGATCGCAAGAAACGGAGTTACGGTTCTCACGATACGCTCACGACAAGGTACGGAGGCAAAACACAAGACCACCAAATACCTGGGCTAATTCTTGGCATTCCAAGGTGGCCACTGGATAGGTGACGGAAAATTAACCACAATAGACTCAAGAATCAAACCACTCCATGGAGTATAGCTCCCACAAGTCACAAAACAAAATAACACCCAATCTGCCATAAAACAGCAACATAGCAATTTCAAAAGTCCACAACTTGAGCTACAGGAAGCCTACAGCCACAAACAAGACATGGACAGAATCTACTCAACACACAAAAAAATTCATCCAATTACACCACCAGAAAAGGAGCCACACATCAATAAGCAAGAAGCAACCAAGATGGCATGATGAAACATTTTTCTGGGACTTCGTGAAAATTCCAGTTTTCCGGAATCTGGGTTAACAAAGTAGCAAGTTGACAGCAGAGGTTAAATATGCTAGAGAGATACTATTGGCATGAAAATTAACAGTATGGTATATGACAATATCTACTACAAATAACTAACACTGAGCATGGTCAAATTCACAACACATTACAGGATACCATCCTCTCAACATGGCAAAACAATAACAGCAGACTCTCCAGACTTAGCCATTTTACAGCAGGTTGGCAGAAACAGAAAGTAGCTTACTAAACAATATGGTTCCCACTTATATAGGAACTTAACATTGATAAAAAAAATACTGGGACATTACCAACAACTTTAACTAACAACTTCATGTTGGCAAGAACTTAATTGCATGCATAGATTAATTCACATTAAAAAGACAAAAGGGCATCACAGCATAAAAATGCAGTTTTGCCAAGTTGCCCCAAAGTAAAATCTGACTTCACAGGTGCATACATGGGTTGAGTCTACCACAAAATCATTACTCATACCCATATGCTTGCATGGAGCAAGAGGGAGAAACCCTAGGTCAAAATTAAGCCTCCCAAGGGCATGGGTGACTTATGTCACTTATGAAACTTAATGAAAATGCCCCAAAATGACATGTGATCCATAGATACATGATGGAAGTGGTTAATTAACATATTAGGGACATGAGAACATGGCATAGCATCAAGAACAAGAAAATAAAAGAAGCTAGGAGAGACATACATGCACATGTACATATAAGAGCTCTCACATACACATAGACCTACACATGCACAAGGTCTAGCATCCACTCCTTACTCCTCTACACTAAACATGGCAGAAACAAGCAAGAAAAGAACTCCACACACCTATACATGCATAACTACACATGGCCATCTACTCACAAGCACATGTGTGTGTGTATGTATAACATACACACACCTCTCACGACACGTACACCCACAAGACACACACATGTATGGGTGTGCAAAGAGCACACACACACATGGGTCATGCATGGTGCACCACACACCTACATGCACACACACACACTCACATCTTCATAAGCACACATGTGGGTATGTATGCATAACACACACACTCACATGTGCACCCATGCATATGTGCAACACACACACTCTCATGACAACAAACACACAGACACAACCATGCTCACACACACAAGCATGTAGATGTAAGAACTAAACACACACACAAACATATCTCACATGTGCATATGTACCACTTGGTACATACACACACCACCATACACATGTGCAAGTACACCACATGGCAAGGAGTCCAACACACACACATACATATGCTGAAATGCACACACACATGTATAAGCAAGAGAAAGGAAAAACAAGGAAGAAAAGAAAGAAAATACACAAAAAAAGAAAAGGGAGGTTCAGGGGGTCGAACCCCTGACCTCCTGGTTACCTCCCACATGCGCTACCACTTCGCTACACACACGACTTCTAACAAAGGAGAGGTACTAGCGCTCTAATACACACACACACGCTATCTATCTGACGGAACTGAAGAAAGGCAGAGCAACAACGACAGAGCAAAGCGTGGCAAGGCGACGGCGATACCTGGCGATCTAGGGGGTCTCCGGCGATGGGGAGCGGCGGAATCGAAAGAGGGATCTACGGGGGTTCCATGCCTCACCTCATGTCGCGATGAGGGGGACCGGAGGCGAGCCCAAGGCCGGGTCTTTCAAGCAGCGGCGATGGCACTACGACGATGAGGCTACAAATTACGGCGAGGAGAGGGGGGCGGCGAGGACGGGCTGATCACCGAGGGCTCGAACGACGCAAGACAAGCTCGACAGAGGGGAAGAAGGGGAAGAATATGCTCGGGGACGCGGCGGCGATGGAGGGGAAGAAGACCGGTTCCGCTGCGGCGGCGAGGAGGAAGAAGAGGGCCTCTTGGGACCTCCTAGCGCCGGGAATGGAACGGCGGGACCAACCCCGAGCTCCACACCCTCACCTCCAAGGGCGCCACCCACCGGAGATGCGGAGATGCGGCCATGACATTCTACTCATCAAAGACTACCATATTCATGTTGGCACAAACATCATAGCATGCATGGATTAAATATAACAAAAATGACAAAATGACACTTTGAGACAGAATTACATTTTGTCAAACTTTCTCAAATGCCCAAACCAATAGCACCAATGGATTCCTGAGATTTTTCTACCCCAAATTCATGTATCATACACATATGTTCACATGGAGCATCATGACAAAATACTACATAGCAAAATGCCCCCAATTCCTATAAGTGAAAAGTTACCTAAAATTCACATGAGCATAAATGAACATATCCAGATTTAGAATATTACTATAAATAGAAATACCCTAATAAAACAATTAAAACTATAAAACAACAAAATATAGTGTATGAAAAGTGGGGCATGGGTTCACTTGTCATACACACACACTCAACACACACCACAACACTGCCACACACCACTGCACACATACACCACACTAGATTTGCTGGCCACAGCAGATCCACACACACACTCACACACACAAGCACACACACTCACAACATAGCCACAACAGGTCTGGGCTGTAGCCACAGGAGATCCTCACATACACACAACACTCGCACGGGATCCGGTCCTTACACCGGATCCAAACATGCAACAACACACACACCCAATCAAAAAAAGGAAAACACACACATGGGGAGCGGGATTCAAAGCCCAGACCTGTTGGCCTTTCCCCCCGCGCGCTGCCACTGCGCTAGGCTGAGATATCTGAACAAGGGGCAGCCTTGGCTGCAATAAAACCAACCCTGCACTACTAACTGATGAAACTGAACTTGGAACACCGGCGACAGGCAAAGGTGGAGACGACGAAATTCCCGCGACAACAGGCAACTCCAGTGACGTGGACGGGCAGGCAGAGTGGGGGAACAACGGGGTTCCGCTTGCCCTCTCGACTTGCGAGGAGGAGGATGGGAGCGTCAGCCTCAAGGCCTTGCCTTGGCTGCCGGCAGCGACACAGACTACGGCGGCAAGCACTACCTACGCAGGGAGGAAAGGGCCGCGGCATCGACTGCTCACCGAGGGGATGCACGAGGGAGATGGAGACGATTCCGGGGACGCGCAAACGCAAGACGAAGGCTCGGCGCAGCCTGAAGCAGCGCAGCACCGCGCACGCTTGGCGACGGGAGGCGATGATGAGGCGATGCCACAGAGGCGCTAGGTCCTCCCTAGCACCGGTAACGGAGAGAGGATGGAGACGCGAACGCCCTGAACACCATGGCCAGGGGGAGGGGAGCCCCCATCAGAGTCGATGACGGCGACGTGGACTGATCCTAACTCTGAACTTACCTGCAACTCTCTCTGAATCTCATCGAGGGGAAGAAGAAGGGGAGGAGGAGAAGGAAGATGGCGGCGGCGCGAGGAGGAAGGCCTAACCCTAGGGATCAACGCTTTAAATAGGGGGGCCGCCTCGACGTCCGTGAGCTTCTCTCACGACGTCGACGCGAGCTCCTCTCTGAAACTCTCTGCGCGACACTAACGGAAGAAGACGGCGGGTAGGTGGCCGTTCCCGCGAGCGGTCTGGACCGCGGGGAAAGGAAGGATAGAGGCCCAAGAACGGATCTCTCCCACTCAGGAAAAAAAACACAACAGGGTTTCACTTAAATAAACAACCACAAAAATAAAACCCCCAGAGGAAAATCAAAGGGGTTGTGCAAGAACAAAAATTACTTTTGCAAGACAGAAAAGAGAGCTATTTAAATATATTATTAAGTGGATTTTATAAAGCAAGTATTTTTAATACTTATAAGCAACAACCCCTCTGTTATTAAAACCCCAAAAATCACATAACCCAAAACATCAAAAGAACAACACACACAAGCTTAAAATATTCTTGACTAACTCATGAATATTTTTAAACAAATTTAAAAGCAAGATAATTCTGTTGATTAATGATGATAGGAATAAAAGCTATAGGTTGGGTTTGTTTTGAAGTAATAGGAGAGGGGGAAGAAGTGATGCCCACTCAATCACAAACATCCACAATACTACTCATATCACATGAAACATCACAAGGTCACAAGAACCACACCACAACATAATATGCAAGACATGATGATGAATGATATGATGCATGATGCAAGAATGCATGAGACAAAGACATGGAAAAAGAGCAACTCATAACAATCATCACATGACAACTTGGTTCCACTTAGGTTACAATGCCATAAAAGGAAGGGACATCACTTGGGCTATCACACGTGCACCCATAACCACATTGCATGCGGCCTATCGACCTCCATCACCCTGGCGAAAGGGTGAGCGAGACGCAAGCTACTGCGGGGAGGGCCGTGCAGCCTGATGGCAAACTCCAGTGCCCTACCTTTGGTGTGTCCCACCACTGGGGAGGGTCCGACCATGGAGGAGGAGCAGGCACAGCGCTTCGCCTTCCCCGACCACAAGCCCTACACCGGCAATGGCCTCTTCTAGCACCTCCACCACATGCGTTGGAACCGCCCTTCACCTCCATAATTGAAGCGATGGCGTGATCCCGACATGAGACCCTCATTGTCGCAGCGGAAGCTAGGAGTCGTCCTCACCCCCTAGTCATGGTGGTGCCTAGTGCGACCGAACATGGGAGAAAGAAGGGCGAGCTCTATGGGTTTGGGATCGAAGAGGGCAAGGAGACGGATGAGCACCCCCCCTTGTGACCTCCCAATTTATATGAGAGGGCGCGGGGGATGTCTCTCCTCTGCTCTAAAGGCCGCCGTCCGTCTCCACCAATTCCACTACCCACGATTACAGGTGAAGAGGTAACCACCCCATTGCTCCAATCGATGGTGCTATAGTTTTCGCAATGACTAGGCCTTTAAGTCACGAGGACTCACTGCAAACTCCCTACAATGCATGCGGCGCGCATGGCGGAAACGACTTGAGGTAGTGAGTCAATGCTAACTAGTAAGTTGGCAGTTACTCCCTCACATTGCGTGCCCGTTGTCGGTGTCAAATCCGGCATATCTCGTAGTAGTTGTCCTAAGCTAGGTGTCTTGGAGCAATGGTAGCATGGACACAGGATTTTACCCAGGTTCGGGCTCTCCCAAGGAGATAATACCCTAAATCTTGCTTTTGATTGTATTCATATGGGGGATAGTACATAGTACAGGCATCTACCACAAGATTGTAGTAATGAATATGAGATTGAGATTGTCTATTGACTAGCCTGGCCTCGGTTTATATAATGCACCGTAGGCCTAGGGTTTAGAGGAGTCCTTGTCTTGTGGAATCTCCCTTGTATGCATCATGGGCTCTTCGAACTGGCCCATTATTGAATCGCCTTGGGGGTCCTCGGCCCGACCCACTGGTCAGGAGATGACGTGGTGAGTACCCCGTAGTCCAGGACACCGTCAGTTCTCCCTGAACCGGTCTTCAAGTTGGGGACGCTCCTGGTTCTTCCGAACTGTTCTTCATCTTCACCTGTCGGTCTTGAAAACTGGTTCAATAAATCTTCCCATCTCTGATCTTGAGGATCGGCGAGGTGTATCTGAAGAGTTCACACGTCGGGCATCCAAGGAGCCCCTTTAAGTTCTCGGCCATTATCAATGCCTTGTTATTTTTTATGCCACATCTCGAGGTTGACGTGTTTCCCGTGCGGCAATGTCATCTCGCGTCCGAGCTCCAACGCCGAACTGCATCTGAGGTGTCTTTTTGCAGCCGAGCACCGACACTGATCGACATCTGAGCGCTAATGACGGTCTGCGTCCGAGCTCCAATGTCGTATTGTGTCCGAGGTATCTTTTTGCAGCCGAGCTCCAACACTATTCGGCATCCAAGGTATCCTTTTGCGTTCGAGCTCCAACGTCGGACTGCATCCGAGGTATCATAGATTACCTTGGCGTTTGAAAATTTGAATGAGTCCATCTGAGCTTAAATGTCGGAATAGTCTTCTATGGAACGAACCATTCGAATCCGAGCTTTATGCCGGACAGCTTCCGAGCTCCAACGCCAGACTGCATCCGAGCTCTAATGATGGTTAGCGTCTGAGGTATCATAAACTAACTCGGACCTTAAAAAATTGAAGGAATACATCCGAGATTAATGTCGGAAATGCTCTCTATGGAGGCAGCCACTTGCGCCCGAGCTTCATGCTGGACTACTTTCGAGGTGGTGCACCACCCCGACCGTGGGCTGATTTTTTGTGGATATTTTCGATTCGTGCAATTTATTTTTTGCTGAGATATATAGCCAGTAGCCCTCAAGGTGTGTGATGGGCTAAAACCCGAGATGCACGTGAAGGATAAAAGAAAACCACTAATCCTAGTAGCCCCTAAGACTCGGGTCAATTTGGAAAATAGGCCCGAGGATCAAGTTCTTGCTCGGCGGCATACGTAAGGGATGCAAACGCGGTACGTAGTAGTATCCGAGACTCGGGTTGGGTGCGGCCGACCAACCTGAGGATCGAATCTCCTTGGGAACCATATTGCACTTTGGATTTACTGCATTGATTAGGCAATGCAGTAGCCTCCGAGCCTTAATTTAGGCATGAGTGGTTGAATTAAGGATGGATATTTGTTTGACACAAACTTTGTTATGTTTGACACAATTTATGTGTAATGATTCTATGTATCCAAGTACTTTACATCCTTAATGCCCGTATCCGCATTGTACGAGCTTTCTTGACCGACCATCATCTTCAACCTCCTCGGCTAGTAGCCAAGGAGTGTTTGTCCTACTTTATAAATCAGTTATAAGGGCGAAGATTTATGGCAAACAAGGCAATCCAGCCATACGGTTTTATAAACAAAGGTATGTGGAGAGATATGGTATATTACTATTAACGTAAGAAACATCTTATAGAAAAAATAGTTCCTTTATAAGTTCCTTTTCCCAGGATATCATGTTGATCATGATCGTGAAACCTCAACTCCGATAAATGTGGGAGGAAATTATTGAGGATTTAGTTCGGAAAATGTTCCCAAACTCTATGGTCTTTTAATGAACCGATTTTTTTGACTTCAGGCGTTGCCGACCAATTATTTTCTTAAGATGGCTAGCTTTCGGCTTCACCGAGTCCGAGGTCCTAATTCGGATGACCGGAAGTAATAATCACAAAGGTGCTCCCTTTACCCCCTAGCCGAACAATCGGGAACATAGGGGGTAATCATAGGAGATAGGCAACCCAACTTGGCTAAAATCTTAAGTCAAATTGATGCATATTTATGGCTTTATAACAATGGTTATGGAAGGTGGCACTCGCATATTGAATACAAATGCTTTTATGCTATATGCTATTTTGACTCCTTTGTGACCATTTATCATTTGTGAGTGGCCCATCGTCAGCTTCTACCCCTTTGTATATGCTACGCAGGGTGTTTCTATAGGAACAAGACAACCCTTAGCCGAAGTTTCGGTTCCCGAAGGTAGTTGTGTTAGCGGA
Source organism: Hordeum marinum (assembly GCA_022496015.1). Taxonomy (NCBI): domain Eukaryota; kingdom Viridiplantae; phylum Streptophyta; class Magnoliopsida; order Poales; family Poaceae; genus Hordeum; species Hordeum marinum. The sequence goes on along the minus strand of CM039675.1, from coordinate 245,761,109 downwards.
AACGAGGCAATCAGATATCTAGGCTTTATAACTTTCACTTGGTCATGGGAGCTTAAAGTTTGGTAGGTCAGTTACTAGCCCTCGGTTAGTGTTCGGCGTCCGATGAGGTCAAGCCGTTAACACTCCGACCAATTTTATGAAAGGTCCATTGTTTAATACGTTCATTGGATCGCTGACCAACTTACGCTCATTGTGACAGCCAGTTTTTGGCTTTCTCCACTGGGATACTTGACTAGTTAAACCGGAAGTACAATCGCAGTGGTTCTCCCTTTGCACTCCTAGCCGAACAAAGCGGAACATAGGAGGCAATCATAGGATCCGGGCAACCTTCTATTGACGAAAGACACAATTCGAAACCGGTGCATATAGAGCAATATCCGACACGCCGAGGTGGAGGTCGGCAGGGAAGATGCCAAACAACGAGTCAAAAAAGATTTCCCGAGCTGAATTATTATGTAGGGCACCTCAGTCAAGATGATGTCCCTCCTCCTAAAAAAATACAAATAGCTTAAAAGTGCCATAAGCTCGAATAGCTAAAAAACTTAAAACTTTGACGTTGAAACTAAATCAAGTGTTTTGGTGCCAGTATGAAAATTGGTGTTAAAATTAACATGTGCTTCGGTCATGCTTTAACATGATGCATCCGATCTCTTAGACTTCAAGTGGGTCAGCCTTTGGCTTCAGCCTCCATATCCCGAGGGCAGAGTGTTTCTCCGAGGCCTGTTTAGCAAACTATACTCAAGCGGATTTAGAGAGAAACTAGGCTACCCGACTATTGACCAATCAATCGTGTCAAAAAAATGAGTACTAGAAAAAGACTTTGCAACGACCAAGAAGAAACCAACATTTATTATAAAATGGCTCATATAAATTTAAGACCCCCCAAGTGACTTGGGTAAAAGAATTTTATGTCTAATGCTGGTATGTACCGAAGTACTTATATCATATATGTGTTCGCCCGAACTTTAACTGCGTCGTAATCGACCGTCGGCTTCTCCCTCTTGGCCAAGGGCTGAAAAGTGTTATGTACTACGCCATCCGAGGATATCGGAGGTTGAAAGCACAACATGCTGCCTTGGTGGTTTTGATAATTCATGACAACATACATTGTCTCTTGGACTAACACCTCTATCTAGTGTATTTCAGATAATAGTCCATGGAGAGTTGGGTTGGCAAAAGGATTGTGGGGATTGTGGAATTACCCGAACATGCAAGGAAATAGGTTGGCCAAGCTTCAAGCAAGAGGACTCTGCATTTTACATTTGTGAGAAATCACTTTGAGTCCATAGGAAAGCCAATACTATTAAAAGGGGGGGGTAAGATTTTGTTGGTGAGAAAAATGCTCATACGTGCACAAGTGATAGTCACCAAAAACATCCACAAGCTCTCCCACCAAAGTATGTCTATCACCAAACATTCAAAATCGGTGCAACCAACATTCCACATTCGGTGCCACCAATTCCAAACCCTAGACAAACTCAACCAAGCCCTAACCCTTTGATGCAGCTGGCACTGCTTTCGGTGCCACCGACTTGGGCTGCCAAGTTTTTGTTATGCAAGTTCACATTTTCGGTCTGCCCAAGAATGTTGAATCGGCGTCACCGAGTTTGGCAATTCTGACTGTTGGTCACCTTGTCGGTGCAATCGAGATTCCTATATCGGTCTCACCGAGATTCAAAACTTGCCACCTTTTGGTCACTTTGGTACCACCGAGATCAACACATTGGTGTCACCAAGTTGGTCATTTTGTATGTAACGGTTGGATTTTTGGGGATGCCTATATATACCCCTCCACCACCACCTACTCGAAAGAGAAGCACTCAAAACTCATTTTGTGTGTAACGGTTGGATTTTTGGGGATGCCTATATATACCCCTCCACCACCACCTACTCAAAAGACAAGCACTCGAAACTATTCCATATCTATCCTACTCAGTTTTCTGAGAGAGAAGCATCTACCCTTGTGTTGAGTTCAAGATCTTCCACTCCAACCATATGGATCTTGATTTCTAGCCTCCCCAAGTTTCTTTCCACCAATCCCATCTCTTCTACCAAGCCAAATCTGCGAGAGAGTGATTGTGTGTTGAGGAGTCTATCATCTTAAAGCACAAGAGCAAGGAGTTCATCATCATTACCGAGCCTATTACCTTTTGGAGGGTGGTGCCTCCTAGATTGGTTAGGTGTCGCTTGGGAGCCTCCTACTTTGTGTTGTGGAGTGAACCAAGAAGTTTGTAAGGGTAAGGAGATCGCCTACTTCGTGAAGATCTACCCATAATGAGGCTAGTCCTTCATGGACGGAAGCCATATGGAATAGTCAAGGTTGCTACTTCGTGGACCCTTATGGGTGGAGCCCTCTGTGGACTCTCGCGACCGTTACCCTCCGTGGGTTGAAGACTCCATAAACACGGACGTACGATAGCGCCACCTATTGGAACCACGGGAAAAATATTTGCGTCTCCTATTGCATTTGATCTGCCTATTCCATCTCTTTACTTCATATGCAATGTCTTTATTTTTTGTTGCCATACTTGTAGACATGCATGTGTAGGGCTGTTAGATTTGCTAGACTTGCTAAAATAGTTAAAATCTGCCAACCAATTAACTTGGGAAAAGGCTAGGTTTTAAATTCCTGCTAGTAGTCTATTCACCCCCCTCTAGACACTCTTCTAACGATCCTACAAGTGGTATCAGAGCATTGGTATCCATTGCTTTGGTTTAATCACCGTGGAGGAAGATGGATGTGTCTAGAGTAGGGAGTTTGAGTTGTAGAGTGCCCATTCTTGATGGAGAGTACTATAGTCAATGGAAGAATGCCATGATTGATCTATTTGATAAATTCCATTTGACAAAATATATTGAAAACCCCTATGTGCTCCCCATTGATCAATTGCATCCCACACACGAAGAGGAAATTAACATGCTTCATACCCTAAGAACTGACAATCTTATTGTTAGAGGTTTACCAAGATTTGTGTTTTCTCAATTGAAGAACTTTGCATGTGCCTATACCTTGTGGACTGATTTGGAGAAACGATATCCAAATCTGTCCTTAGGAAGTCTTGATGAAATTCTTCATAAAACTTTTGCTTTTCACAAAATGAAGCCTAGTGATCCAAACTTTGATAAATGCCTATTTGAGCTCCATGATCTTATGCGTGCTAAAGGATATGTCACCACTATCAACAAAATTATCTTTGAAGCCATTCGCACTCATAAACTTGAACAATGTCATGATCACTATTCTAATGAATCTCTTGTTCTTTATGACGAGGATTTCCCACTTGATGATGACAATGTGGAACATGGCTACTATGAAGAAGATGAGTTGTTCGACATCGAGCATGAGAAGATCATGAAGAATTTGAGTCTTATGGAAAACTTTAAGGATTACATGTCTGGAGGAAAAGAGTGGATTCTCGACAGTGGATGCATAGATCATATGACTGGTGATAAAGACATGTTCCAAGAGATCATGCCTAATCAAGGTCCTTGACGGTACGTGACCTTTGGAGACAACTCTAAGGGTAAGGTACTTGACATTGGTAAGGTGGCCATATCCCATGATAGCTCTATTCAAAATGTTATGCTTGTTGAATCTCTTGGCTACAATCTTCTTTCTGTATCTAGACTTGCCAACTTCAGTTTCAATGTGTTATTCACGAAACTAGATTGCCAAGTGTTTCATCAAGATAATCATAAAATGGTATTTATCGGTTTTCGTAGAGGGGATCTATACATTGTTGATTTCACCAAGAGATCCAAGCCTCGCACTAGTTTAATTGCAAAATCTTCTAAAGGTTGGCTTTGGCATAGAAGACTTGGACATGTAGGCATGCGCAATATAGATAAGCTAATCAAAGGTGATCATATACTTTGTGTTAAAGATGTTATCTTTGACAAAGATAGACTTTGTAGTGTTTGTCAAGCTGGAAAGCAAGTAGGTGGAAGTCTTCCCGTTAAGAATATCATGACTACTAGGAGACCACTCGAGTTACTTCACATGGATCTTTTTGGTCCCAATGCTTACAAGAGCCTCGGTGGAAATTCCTATGGTCTAGTTATAGTTGATGATTTTTCCAGATTTACGTGGGTATTCTTTCTTGATGATAATTCGCAGGTTCAAAAGATCTTGAAGAACTTCGCTCGCAAAGCGCAAAATCAGTTTGAAGTGAAGATCAAGAAGGTTCAGAGTGATAATAGATCGGAGTTCAAGAACACCCATGTGGATAACTTTCTTGACGAAGAAGGTGTCTCACATGAGTTCTCGGCTACGTATACATCTCAACAAAATGGAGTTGTTGAGACGAAGAACCGAATGCTCATTGATATGGCAAGAACGATGCTTGACGAATACAAGACGCCAAGACACTTTTGGGCAGAAGCAGTTGAAACAACATGTCATGCCACAAACCGACTTTACTTGCACAAGCTTCTCGATAAAACGGTGTACGAGCTACAAACCGGTAACTAACCCCAAGTCGGATACTTTCGGGTATTTGGCTCAAAGTGCTACATTCTTGATATGCATCATCATACTAAATTTGCTCCTAAATCTCATGAAGCATTCCTACTTGGTTATGGATCGAACTCTCACACTTACCGTCTCTACAACAACTTCACTCGGAAAGTTGAAGAGACGGTAGATGTGAAGTTTGATGAATCTAATGGTTCGCAAGTCAAACAGTTGCCAAATGATGTAGGTGATAAGGATCCTTCAGAAGCTATTCTAGATCTATCCATCGGCAAGATTCATCCCATGAAGGTGAAGGTAAGTACTTCATCAACTCAAGTGGAAGCCCCTACTTCATGACAAGGTGAACCTCAACACGACATGGAGGCATCCATGAGCGGTACACGACGAGATGATGAAGAGGAGGAAGTGCAGCATGAAGATCCACCACAACCACTTTCAGCACCACCTCAAGGGAATGACACCTTCAACAACAACGAAGATGAAGAAAATGATGATGATGAAGAAGAAGCTCCACCATCCAACAATCGGAAACTGACCCAAGTTCGAGCTCAAGTGACCAAGAACCATTCCCTAAACCAAATCTTTGGTGATATACAAACATGGAGAATCACTCGCTCTAAAACCCGTCTAGTTAATTTTTGTGAGTATTATTCTTTCATATCTAGCATTGAGCCTTTCAAGGTAGAACAAACTCTTAAAGACGCGTATTGGGTGAACGCTATGCATGAAGAGCTTCACAACTTCGAAAGGAACGATGTGTGGACACTCGTGGAGAAGCCCGAAGATGAGCATAACATCATCGGAATCAAATGGGTGTTTCGAAACAAACAAGAAGAATACGGTCAAGTCGTGCGCAACAAGGCTCGTCTCGTATCCCAAGGATATACGCAAGTCGAAGGTATGGACTACGGTGAGACTTATGCCCCCGTCGCTAGACTTGAAGCTATTCATATTCTTATTTCTTATGCTAATCACCATGATATCACGCTTTATCAAATAGACATCAAAAGTACATTTTTAAATGGTGAAATTGAAGAAGAGGTTTATGTTAAGAAACCACCTGGTTTTGTGAATCCTAAAAAACCTAATCATGCTTACAAGCTTCGTAAATCTCTTTATGGTCTTAAGCAATCCCCTCGTGCTTGGTATAAATGTTTAATGAAGTTTCTCATGAAAAAAGGTTTAGAAATTGGTAAAATTGATGTAAACTTGTTCACTAAGAGAATCAATGGAGAATTATTTGTGTGCCAAATCTATGTGGATGATATTATCTTTGGTTCCACTAACCCTCAATTTAGTGAAAGATTTGGAAGGTTGATGTCCGAGAAGTATGAGATGTGTATGATGTGTGAGCTGAAATTCTTTCATGGTTTGCAAATCACGCAATCAAGAGAAGGAAATTTCATCTCTCAAACTAAGTATACCAAGGACTTTATCAAGAATTTCAACGTGCATGGTTGCAAAGGTATGAAAACTTCTATGCCCACTAGTGGACATGTTGACCTTACCAGGGAGGATGAACCGGTTGATCAAAAGGTTTATCGATCTATGATTGGTTCGTTGATATATCTATGTGCATCTCGTCCTGATATTATGCTTAGTGTTTGCATGTGTGCTAGATATCAAGAAACACCTAAAGAGTGTCATCTTTTGGCTATGAAACATATTTTGAGATACTTGATACAAACACCAAACTTTGGCATTTGGTATCCCAAGGGATCTTCTTTTAATCTTGTTGGCTATTCTGATTCGGAATATGCCGGTGACAAGGTTGATAGAAAGTCCACCTTGGGTACTTGTTAATTTTCGGGTAGATCTCTTGTGTCTTGGTCCTCCAAGAAACAAATCTTGATATCTCTATCTACTGCCGAAGTTGGGTATATTGCTGCTGGATCTTGTTGTGTGCAATTACTATGGATGACACAAACGCTTAAGGATTATGGAATTTATGTTAAAAATGTTCCATTACTCTGTGAAAATGAAAGTGCTATTAAAATTGGACATAATCCTATGCAACATTTTCGAACTAAGCACATTCAAGTTCGACATCATTTCATTCGTGATCATGTTGCGAAAGGAGATATTAATCTTAAGCTTGTTCGTACTAATAAGCAATTGGCCGATATATTTACTAAGGCACTTGATGAGAAAACATTTTGTCATTTGAGGAGTTAGTTGAACATCATTGATGATTCAAACTTGAGCTAAACTCACTCAGTTGCAAGCAAGGGCATGAGCTATCTTGTTATTTCCATGTTCCCGTAACTCGATATCATATGCCACAGAATTCTATGCTCCCTTGTATTGCATCTAACCTTTCGTAGGTACTTGGAAGAACTCCATTCCACAAGATTGCGATCAACTCCAATAATAATCAATCTTATCATTACCAAGTATCCACAACCCCTCTTGATGATGGAAGGAAGAAGACAACAAAAACATATCCTTGAGATATACTTGATCTTAGTTGTAAAATCTTGAGTAGTATCATGTCAATTGGATATATCCATTGTTCTTCCTTGCATTACTAAGCTTTGTACGTGACTAGTGTACTAGAACGAGAAGGATTGCTCCAAATTCAAGATGATCTTCATCAACGAGCATCCTCAACTACTTCACCTATGAGCAACGTCATCAACATCAGTAAAAGGTATGTACTCATATCCATGAAAAGGCTTTACTCCAAGGCATGGGATAAAGCAACTCAAGTGATATGAGGACATTAAAGTACTTAATCGAAAATTGGTAACCCCATTTGAGCTTAACATAGAGTATGACCTATGATCAAGTATTCTTGCTTGGCTCCTAAGTCAATATACTCTAATATAAGTGACCTAGTCACCGCCCATCACTTAGTTAAGAATCTTGTGTGGTTTGCTCTCTATTTGCATGATCTCTTGTAACCACTCAAATCTTATCTATTTGATATCCTTTGTAAAAAATCGCATTTTCTTTTTGAAACTATTTCGTTTGTCTGTCCGAAAACAGAAACTGGGTCTCTCTTTCGGAGTCACTGATATAAGTAACTCAGTTCTACCAAAATTGCAGATGATCTGCACTACACAATCCCGGTACCATCGATTTATTTATCCCGGAGTCACTGATATAAGTAACTCGGTTCTACCAAAATTGCAGATGAGCTGCACTACACAATCCCGGTACCATTGATTTATTTATCCCTGAGTCACCGATTTTCTTTGTTTTCTAAATTTGTGTTTGTTTCTGTTCTTGTGATATTCTTGTTCCTTCGATGAACCCTTCATTAAAAAAATAGGGGGAGAATAACAAACAACACTTCGGGGGAGAAATTTTTTATTTAAGGATCCCTAGCTCCAAGGAGAAAAAGCCTAAAATTTGCAAAACGGAGAGGAGCTACATTCAATGCCTTAGTTCTTTTCTATGAACCCTACTTTGGATGACCCTTGTTCTCGAGGATCCCTTCCTTGTCAATGATCCCTGTCACTACTCCTAAGTTTAACCTTTTTGGTATTTTATTCCAAAGGGGGAGAATCAAAGCTTCATGCTAAAGGGAGAGTTACATGCTTATGCAAAGGGGGAGATGAAAATATCAAAAGTTCACACTTGTATAAACAAGGGGAGAATAACAATGTAGGGGGAGAAAACTATTTTTTGAGAAAAGTCTAATGTGAACAAAGGATTACCTTTTTTCCCACCGTATCCAATCCCAATATCTACATGCTGAGATTTAGGGGGAGAGGATGAACTATCACTTTCATATCTAAGGGGAGAAAAGCTATAAAAGATAAATGCTAAAGGAGGAGACATATCAATCTTAAGGATTATCATATTTTATATGTTCTCCATATCTTGGTATCCTTTGAGTTATATTGCTTTTGCTTAGTAGAATACTCTTGTGTTTCCTAACATTATCTTCTAAAGTGTGTCTCTACTACTAGAATGATCAAGAACTCAAGGTAAGTATATGCATCATATCCTTGATCAAGATGATCTCTTGCTTCTTGCACATATTGTTTGCAAGAGTGAAGTCTTGAACGAGGATACATTTCATTCATATATATATTTTGATGCACATAGCCAAGATACACATGACTTACCATATCCTTTCATCCATAGGTGTGTCCATGCATTCCGAAGAAACTATCCTTTAAAGGACTGCACACACTTAGGGGGAGCAAATCTAAGTCATGTGTTTCTCAAAGTCTTCATTGCATCCATGCATATCTTTATTTGAAGCTTTGATTGTATGTTGTTATCAATTACCAAAAAGGGGGAGATTGAAAGCACAACATGCTCCCTTGGTGGTTTTGATAATTCATGACAACATACATTGTCTCTTGGACTAAGACCTCTACCTAGTATATTTCAGATAATAGTCCATGGAGAGTTGGGTTGGCAAAAGGATTGTGGAGACTATGGAATTACCCGAAGATACAAGGTAATAGGTTGACCAAGCTTCAAGCAAGAGGACTCTGCATTTTACACTTGTGAGAAATCACTTTGAGTCCATAAGAAAGCCAATACTATTAAAAGGGGGTAAGGTTTTGTTGGTGAACAAAATGCTCATACGTGCACAAGTAATAGTCACCAAAAACATCCACAAGCTCTCCCACCAAAGTATGTCTATAGCCAAACATTCATAATCGGTGCAACCAACATTCCACATTCGGTGCAACCGATTCCAAACCCTAGACAGACTCAGCTAAACCCTCACCGTTCGGTGCAACCGACACTGCTTTCGGTGCCACCGATTTGGGCTGCCAAATTTTTGTTACGCAAGTTCACCTTGTCGGTCCGTCCGAGAATGTTGAATTGGTGTCACCTAGTTTGGCAATTCTAACTGTTGGTCACCTTGTCGGTGCAACCGAGATTCCTATATTGGTCTCACCGAGATTCAAAAGTTCCCACCTTTTGGTCACTTCGGTACCACCGAGGTTAACACATCGGCGTCACCGAGTTGGTCATTTTGTGTGTAACGGTTGGATTTTTGGGGATGCCTATATATACCCCTCCACCACCACCTACTCGAAAGAGAAGCACTCAGAACTATTCCATACCTATCCTACTTAGTTTTCTAAGAGAGAACCACCTACCCTTGTGTTGAGATCAAGATCTTCCACTCCAACAATATGGATCTTGATTTGTAGCCTCCCCAAGTTTCTTTTCACCAATCCAATCTCTTCTACCAAGCCAAATCTGTGAGAGAGTGATTGTGTGTTGATGATTCTATCATCTTGAAGCACAATACCAAGGAGTTCATCATCATTACTGAGCCTATTACCTTTTGGAGGGTGGTTCCTCCTAGATTGGTTAGGTGTCGCTTGGGAGCCTCCTACTTCGTGTTGTGGAGTGAACAGAGAAGTTTGTAAGGGCAAGGAGATCGCCTACTTCATGAAGCTCTACCCATAGTGAGGCTAGTCCTTCATGGACGGAAGCCGTATGGAATAGTCAAGGTTGATACTTCGTGGACCCTTATGGGTGGAGCCCTCCGTGGACTCTCGTGACTGTTACCCTCCATGGGTTGAAGACTCCATAAATGTGGACGTACGATAGCACCACCTATCGGAACCACGGGAAAAATCTTTGCATCTCCTATTGCGTTTGATCTTCCTATTCCATCTCTTTACTTCATATGCAACGTATTTACTTTCCGCTGCCATACTTGTAGACATGCATGTGTAGGGTTGTTAGATTTGCTAGACTTGCTAAAATAGTTACAATGTGCCAACCAATTAACTTGGGAAAAGGTTAGGTTTTAAATTCCTGCTAGTAGTCTATTCACCCCCCCTCTAGACACTCTTCTAATGATCCTACAGAGGTGTTTCGAATAACCAGGCAATCAGGCCATTAAGCTATAATAGACAAAGCACGCCCAAGGAACGTATGCCATATTACTATTTAACGTAAGAAGCATCTTCAAAGAAAATAGTTCTGCCAACGATACCTTTCTTTGGGTTCTCATGATTACCATGAGGGGTGTGCAATAGATTTATGTATGCTTGTCTTCCGTCGTGGCCGACCATAGTTGTAAACAGTAAGAGTGCTAGCTTTCGGTTTCACCCGTCTGTGGTATGAGTTCGGATGACCCGATCGTAACAATCACAGAGGTGCTCCCATTACTCCCTTGCCAAACAATCGGAAACATAGGGGTAAGAACAGGAGCAAGGCAACCCAGCTTTGCGGAACACTTAAGTCAACATGATGCCTATATTGGCGTAAACACGAACAAGGAAGGGTGCGATACATTAATAATCATATGCAAGAGGAATGGCTTCATAAAGGAAGCCCTTAAGTAAAAGGGGTATTTGAATTTGTTTGTAACAAACAAAGTTTTGACAAAGAAAGTTTTTCGCAAACAACTTTTTGTAAAAAAAGTATGATGCTCGGTCGAACCGAACAAAATTTTAAACTGAAAGTTTTTGAGCATGAAAGCGATTTAGCTAGTTAATGTGCTTGATGTCGATGACGCGATCCGGGCTTGTGGTGGGACGAGGATGCCCATCGAACTTTGACATATCTGGTGTGTAGTCTTCGGGATGACCGAGGTCCCAACCCCCAAGCCCGTCCCGAGGTGACCAAACGAGGAGTTCGACACTCCTAAGTAGTGTCACGGCTCGACCGATGTGACGAGGCGAAGCCCCTGGTCCAGCCGAGGTTGTGGAGTAGGTCGGCAAGGTGATGACGGGATGACCGCGTGACGACGGTCGAAGTCGATTTCCTTGTGACAGCCCAAGTGTTGTCCCTACATTTATGGCATTGTATCTTGTTTAACCTGGTTGTCATGAGATTGTATGATATGAGTTGAGCCTTGTCATGCCATGTCTTGTCATCCATTCATGCATCATGCATCATTCATCCATCATGCCATGCATTGCAGTGATGTGCTTAGTGACTGTGGTGTTGTGATTGTTATGGTGATGTGGCAAGAGTGTGTGTGGTGCAACACTCTTCTTCTCCCCTTCTCTTTGCTCTCATCAAACCCTTCCTAAAACCCTTTAAATTCCTCCCTCTTTTAACAAAAGAATTGTTTTGCTTTAATAATTGTTTGAAAATGTTCAAGTGCTAGCCTATTTTGTTTTAAGCATGTGAGTGTTGACCTTTTACTATTTTGAGTTTTTATGTTAATGGGGGGTTTAAATAACAGGAGTCACCATTTTATAATATTAATAATTACCTGCTCAATAAATCAACATACTATTTTTATTAAATAGGGGTCTTTTTTCCTTCACCAAAATATGTTTTTCTATAAAACCTTTTCTTTTACTCAGGGGATTTATTTTTAGTGCGACTGATGTTGTTAAATGTAAAACTTCCTGTTTGTTGTCTTTTAAGAGAGTGTGTGAGTGTGGGCTGTGAGCTCCTGGCCCACTCAGCCCAGCAGGTAGCCGACGGCTACCTGCTCCCGTCCTCCTTCGTCAGTGCATGAGAGAGAGAGAACAGAGTGCAGTGAGAGAGGAGAGCACCGTCCTCGTTGCCGTTAGGGGCTCATGAACGTCGAGGCGACCCCCCTATTTAAGCGCGCGGACCCCTAGGGTTCCTCCTCCCTCGCCACCACTGTTCTTCCCCTTCTTCCTCCTCCTTACTCTCCCTCTTGCTTCTTCTCTCTTCTCGGGTTCAGAGAGGTAAGTGGGTTCAGAGAGAGTAGAGATCGACGGGCTCGTCGCCGATGTCGCCTCCAGTAGTGTCCGTCGTCGTCAGGATGGCGTGCGCCATCCCGGTGGCGTTCGCGTTCCATCCCGAGCGCTAGGGGGGTGAGGAGCACCTCCCCGCGGCACCGCTCCGCCCTCCCTATCGACCGCAAGGGTGCTGCATGTCGCCCATGCCTTCTTCCTCTTCTTCTCGTCACCGCCCGTGTCCCCGCATCGCCGAGCTTCCCCTCGGTGAGCAGCCGGTCCTCACTGCCCCCTCTCCTCGCCGTAGATCATAGAATCGCTGCCGTGGTGCTCGTCGCCGCCGGTTTGAAAAGCTCGAGCTTGAGCTCGCCTCCGGTCCCCCTCATTGCGGGATGAGCCGAGGGATGGGTTCCCCATGGATCCCCGCGTCGATTCCACCCGTTTGCGCCGCCAGAGAACCCCTGTAGTGGCCGACATCGTCGCCACCGTTTCCTGTCGCCGGTGTCCTGTTCTCGCTACATTTTTGTCAGTAGTGTGGTGGGAGTGTATAAGTGGGCTAGTTGCCCCTCTCTGTCAAGTGTTGCGTTCGTAGCCCAGTGGTAGTATGTGTGGGAGGAGACCAGGAGGTCTCGGGTTCGAATCCGAACCCCTCCCCATTTTTGTTTTCTACTTTTCTTTTTCTTGTTTTTGTTTCTTTGATACTCCATTGCATTGCATGTATGTGTAGATATATGAACATGAGTAGGTTTTTTTATTTCTTTTGTTGCAGGTGTGTGTGTGCCTTTGCACACATACTTGTGTATGTGGATGTGTATATGCACACCTAAGGGTATATACATATGCATGTGTATGTTTGAACCTTGTGTGTGTGTGCATGTGAGTTGTGCATGTGGGTGTGTGGCGCACCATGCATGGCACATGTGTGTGTGTTCTCCTTGCACACCCACAAATGTGAGTGTTGGGTGGCATGTTCTTGCATGTGTAGGTGTAGATGCATGAGTGTGTGTGTATGTTCTACATACACACAAATTTGTGTGAGAGTGAGTGAAGTCTAATGCTCTATGGCTTTGATGCATTAGTGGTGAGTGTATGTGTGGTAGATGATCACACCCCCCTTCTTGGGTGGTATGATCTTGGTGTTTTGAGCTCATGTGCCTTGGGCATACTTAGAGGTTGGGTATGTTTTTAGTGGTGGTGTGAGTAGGGTGTTTATGTGTGTTAGGGGACTAGTGGGTTTTCCCACTTGGAATACCCTTGTTGATATATGCTTGTCATGTAGGCCTTGTCATTTCACTTCCATTCTTATCTAAGTTGCTAACATGCTCATGCCATTTAATTGCATTTCCTCTCTAGAGTAGTTATGCCATGATTAGAGTGGGTAGTTTGTTATTTGTTGTTGCCTTGTGGTTTCACATGGGCATATGAGTATGACCCATGGTTTTGGGATAGGAAGAGCCAATGAACTCATTGGAACTCTCAGATTTCACTTTTGAGTAAGTTCATAAATCTGTCATTTTAGCTGAGATGCCATTTTGTCATTTTTGCTTGAATTAATCCATGCTTCCTTTGGGAGATGTGTCAACTAGGAAGTGCTAGTGTTTTGTATCTAGTATGCCATGGTATTTTTTTAATATGATAACCACACATATAAGTGGGGAACATGCTGTTAAGTTGCCTACTTAATGTTTCTGTTTCAGCATGCTAAAAACTACTAAGTCTGGGAATCTGCTGTTATTTTTATGCCATGAAGAGTGGGTGCTATCTAGTGATGTGTTTGGAATTTGCTCATGCTCAGCGTTAGTTATTTGTATTAGATATTGCCTTATACCATCATGTTAATTTTCAGGACAATAGGAGCTCTCTAGCATATTTAATTATTGCTGTCAACTTGCTACTTTATAATCGCAGATTCCAAAAAACAGGAATTTTCACCAAGTCCCACAAAACTGTTTCATCATGCCAACTTGATTGCTTCATGGTTATTGATGTGTGCCTCCTTTGCTGATTGTGTAGTTGGATAAGTTGATGTGTGTGTTTTGTAGATGCTGTCAATATCTTGTTTGTGGCTGTAGGGTTCCTGTAGCTCAAGTTGTGAGCTGTAGAATTTGCTATGTTGCTATTTTGTGGCAGATTGTGGGTTTTATTGTTTTGTGACTTGTGGGAGCTATGCTCCATGGAATTGATTGATTCTTGAGGCTATTGTGATTGATTTTTCATCAAATATCCAGAGGTTACCTTGGAATGCCAAGAATTAGCCCAGGTCTTGGATGACTTGTGTTTTGCCTTCGTACCTTGTCGAGAGCGTATCGTGAGAACCGTAGCTCCGTTTCTTGCGATCTTTATATGCATTTCTATCGATTTTGCATGATGCATCCAGATTTTCCATGATCATGCATGTTTAAATAACTTAAAATGAGCTTCTGTCCAGATTCTTTAATAAACAAACTTTGCATCTGAAACATGACTAGTTTTGGATTGCCATGTTGAATTCTTCATAAATGAATCATGCATCATATTGTTGTGCATTGCACCTTGGTTGGAGGTTTATTGTTGCTGTTTCTCTTAGGTATACGTGAGTGTCGATACTGAGTACGAGGACCCAGGAGAGTACCATTACGAGTATCCCGCTACTTGTTCCGCTAAAGAACCAAGAGGCAAGATGATCGTCCCCGGATCCCGTTACTATTTTTGCTTGCTAGTTTCTCGCTCTTATCGTTACAATTGCACTACCTACCACTTGATTTCAGCCTCCTATTTGCCATGACAGCTTCTAACCTCCACATCCTAGCAAACCTTTGATTGGCTAAGTTACAGCTGCTCAGCCCCTCGTATAGCGTTCTTAGTTGTAGGTGCAGGTGGTTCCATGTGATAACATGGATTTGGATATCACAATAAATTATGTTATTTAATTTAATACACATATATATCTTGGTATTGGTGGAAGGCTTGGCCTTTTTCTAAGTGATTTGTTCCGCTGTTACCGCCATTAGTTCCTTGTTACCGGTGTTATGTTTTCCATATTTTGCGCTCCTAACATGCTCGGGGTTGTTATGGGGATCCCCTGGTTTATTTGGTTGAGATTAAAACTTGTCTGGCAAGACCCAACATTGGTACTACATTTGCTTAATAACTTAATAACATTTGCATAGGGTCTTGCAAACCCATGGATAATTAATCAACCCCCGGGCCAGTGCTCCTCATGAGTGTCGGTCCAAACTAGAGCACTATGCGGGGCCAACCTAGGGCAACTTGGGAGATTTCTATCAGGCCTCCGTACACGTTGCTTATCCGTCGTGTCCTGAGAACGAGATACGCGGCTCCTATCGGGTTCGTCGACACGTCGGGTGGTCTTGCTGGATTTGTTTTACCTTTATCGAATGTCTTGCGTGTGGAGTCTGACTTTCTTCGGGTTTTCTTGAGTTGTTGGAATTCCTTTGGAATTACCTATGATGACCGCGAGATCCGTGGTCGAGGCTATTCCCGTAGAGTGTGGTTAATTTGTGATGGATTAGTTGGAGCACCCCTGTAGGGTTAAATCTTTCGGAAAGCCATGCCCGCGGTTATGTGGCAACTTGGATATTTGCTTAACACCTGGTTATAGTGAACTTCAAGTAAACTCTAATTAAAATGCACCAACTTTGTGAGTAACCGTGATCGTCTCTGCTCATGAACATGATCCGAGAGAGAACATGGTGGGGTTATGCTTGACGTAAGTAAGTGTTCAAGATCTCATAGGGATCATACTAGATTCGATCGTTCATCGTAGGCCACTCATATTTATTTTGATGTTGCGTAAGTTAGCCACAATAAATGCTTAGTGCTGCTGCAAACTAAACACTTATCCCATCCCAACCTTTAAGCTGGAATAGTCTCGGTACTCGAGCACATGATAACTGAGTCCTCTGTGGCTCACAGTTTACTACAACAACTCCAGGTACAGGTTCAGATGAGTTCGTGCAGGATGATCTCACCCAGCTCAAGTGGGAATATGATGAGGAAAGAGGCAGGATGTACATGATGTATCCGGATGAGTAGATGACCTGGTCGTGATCTTTGGGATAGCTTGATAGTATCATTTGCAACTATTTTATCGTTTGATTTCGTCCGTAGTCGGACCCTGTGTTCAACTTGATGATATGAATTTGAGTGACTTTGTAAGTTAGCATGTGGCTTGTGTAAGACAATCTTGTATACTCATCTCTTTCAGTATTGTATGTTGTGATGATACTATTCTTGCTAACGGCAAGATGCGCATCTATCCCTTGCGAGGCCCTCGTGCCTTAAAATGTATAGGCGCGCATCTTGGGCGTGACATTCCTACATTCATAAAATAGTGCAAGCCAAAAGTAATTACAAAGAAAGATAATAATATATTAAAAAATTATTCTCCTTGGTTAATTTAAGTAAAGCAAATAAGTAAAGGAATATGGATTGGGCGCCGAGGTGCCTGAGCAAAGAGTTTGGCTTGACGAAGTGGCGATGCTGCACGGTCGATGTGGCGAGATGAAGTCCTCGATCCAGTTAACATGGCGAAGCTGTGATTGGCGGATGCCGGAGTCTCATGTAGGTTGGCTGGTGACGCCAAAGTTTCATGCCAGCCGAGGTATTGAAGGTGGTTGGCTAGTGATGCCGAAGTCTCACGCCAGCCGAGGTGTCGAAGCTGGTTGGCTAGTGACGCCAAAGTCTCTGGAGCGGGTTGATGAGGAGATGACGAAGCCCCTAGTCTATCCGAGGTGACGGAGCAGATCAGTAAGGTGACGCTAGAGCCCCATGCCAGCCGACGTGTCAAAGTAGGTCGGTGTGGTGTATGTCATCTTGAAAAAGTAACGACGCGATGATGCCGGCGCAGGTCGAAATTTGTGACGAGGTCGATTCTGGCTTGATGAAGCTACGGAGCACCTGACCTGTACAACCTGTGGATGACTAGGTTCACTTGATGATTATTCAGCCCTCGCGATGCTGAACTCTCGGTTGGATGACCGAGATGATGAGAATTTTTCCTTCAAAAAGGACGTCCGACAACCTGTTCATGAAAAAGATGAACTCGGGTTGGATTCGTTTTCGTGCAGAAAATAGATAGGTATGATAGCACTGTTAGATATGTAGACTACATTTATGGAATTTTGTCCTAAGTGCCAGAGTTAGGTATCATAGTACTGTTAGCTATCTAATCATCAGACAATGTCTATTTTGCCATTATGGTGGCCCCTTGAGCTATAAAAGGAGGCCCAAGGCAGCCTAGCTAAAAATTCGAACCTTTGGACAATTGTACTAATGTAGGAGCTCCCCCGAAGGAAACCCTTGGCAGGATTGAGTGCTTTGTGTTCTTCGTGCTCCTCTTATCAATCCACCAAAGGAGGAGTAGGGTTTTATGCTTCACAACGGCCCGAACCTGGGTAAATCGTCAGCGTCCAAATCACGGTGTTGTCTCACCATCTTCGCTCTTTGTGCATGTGACCTCGCCCCTGCCAAACCACAAGGGGGCTTACGGCTCCATAGGTGATTGAGTGCATCCTGCCCCGAAATATTCTACTTACGATAAGGAACTATATGCTCTTGTTCAGACTTTCGAAACATGGCAACATTATTTATGGCCCAAATAATTTGTCATACATTCTGATCATGAATCTTTGAAACATATTAAAAGTCAAAAAAAATTGAACCGTAGACATGCTAAGTGGGTTGAATTCATTGGGACTTTCCCTTATGTCATAAACACAAGAAGGGTAAGGAAAATGTTATTGCTGATGCATTGTGTCGTCATACTATACTTTCACAACTCGGCTTTAAAATATTTGGTTTGGATACCATAAAAGATCAATATGTGCATGATGCTGAATTTAAAGATGTGTTGGAGAATTGTAAAGAAGGGAGGACATGGAGCAAGTTCATCATTAATGATGGATTTGTGTTCCATGCTAATAAGCTATGCATTCCAGGTAGCTCCGTTCGTCTTTTGTTGTTGCAGGAGGCGCATGGAGGAAGATTAATGGGACACTTTGGCATGAAGAATACGGAGGACGTACTTGTTACACATTTCTTTTGGCCAAAGATGAGACGGGATGTTGAGCGTTTTGTTGCTCTTTGCACAACATGTCAAAAAGCTAAGTCACGACTCAATTCTCATGGTTTATATATGCCTTTGCCTATACCTAGTGTTCCTTGGGAGCATATATCTACGGACTTTGTTTTAGGTTTACCTCAAACAAAGAACGGGAGGGGTAGCATATTTGTTGTCATGGACATATTTTCAAAAATGTCACACTTTATACCACGCCATAAAAGTGATGGTGCAGATAGTGATGCTAAATTTCTGAGCCACTTTTGGAGATGTTTATGGGCTAAGTTGGGGACTAAACTCCTTTTTAGTACTACATGTCACCCCCAAACTGATGGGCAAACCGAAGTAGTCACTAGATCGTTGTCTACTATGCTGAGGTTTGTTTTGAAGAATAACCTAAAAATGTGGGAAGAATGATTGCCTCATATTTAATTTGATTATAGTCGTTTGCTGCATTCTACTACTAAATTGTGCCCTTTTGAAGTTGTGTATGGTTTCCTACCTTGTGCACCTATTGATTTGTTGCCTCTTCCATCTTCGGAGAAGGTTAATTTTAATGCTAAAGAACAAGCTGAATTGATATTAAAAATGCATGAATTAACTAAGGAAAACATTGAGCGTATGAATGCTAAATATAAACTTGCTGGAGATAAGGGTAGAAAACATGTTGTATTTGCACCTGGAGATCTTGTTTGGTTACATTTGCATAAGGATAGGTTTCCTGATTTTCGCAAGTCAAAGTTAATGCCACGTGCTGATGATCTTTTTAAGGTGTTAGAGTAAATAAATGATAATGCATATATACTTGAGCTTCCTGCAGAGTTTGGGGTTAGTCCCACTTCTAACATTGTTGATTTAAAGCCTTATTTGGGTGAGGAAGATGATCTTCTGTCGAGGACGACTTCATTTCAAGAAGGGAGGATGATGCAGACATCTCTACTAATGTTACACATATTGGACCAGTTACTAGAGCCAGTGCACGCCAACTAAATTATCACGTACTTTCGTCTCTTGGAAATCCTTCTAATATTCAAGAACATATGGTGCTTGCTAAATTCGATAGTTTTGTTTTACTTATGAATGAAGGACCTAGCATGGACAAGAAGGATGGTCATTGGAGCGAATCACACAAGGAGAAGAAGGTGCATGCACGGGAATGAACAATGGAGCATCCAGTGGTGATTTTTGCACTTTGAAGCCACCATAAGGGGAGCATGAAGGCTTGGATGAAATATTCAACACGCCATTTTATATATTTTGTCCATAGGCTAATATAGATGCCGCACCACCTTATTTTTGGGCTAGGACCATGTAATTTCGAAATACCATAATATAGGCTGCTTTTAGAGTTAGTATGTGTGGGGAAACTGAGTTAGGGTCAGTTTCGGACCCCTCCTCCAAGGGTCCATGAAACCCCCCTCTATCCCCCCATGTATACAACCCTTAGGGCACTTTATAGACTTGGGTTTTGTTTAGGTTACACGTTCGCCATAGCTGCAACTTCAAATTCTTCGTTTGTGTTCCACGACCATACAAAGGCGTCATAGAACCACACTTTCATAAATAAAGCTTTCCTCTTATATTTGCAATATCCAGATTGCAATCTCAATTCCTTGCTTGTTCTTCATTTGTGTGCAGGAAGCAGACCCTCGTGGTCAGGTTGATCATGCTCCGGCATGGTCAATAACCCTCGGAGTTGGTTTAGCGATTGCTAAGGCATGACGTCCTCGCACGTTCGTAGTCGGATCATCAAAGTCGACTCTACCATAAACGATACACACATCTCATCGAAAGACAAGGACAACTTCGCCTCTATCGGTTGAAGAAATAAATTTTTAGGGGCCGACTTAATCGGATATATCAAACTCCTCAACGACTTATATAACATGTGTACACTAAAAAACACATTTGTTGCTTAACCAAAATCACTAAGGGGCACTAGTTGCACTTACAATCTCCCCCTTTTTGGTGATTGATGACAAATAGGTTAAGTTTTCAATGGGAATAAACATATGAAGTGTAAGTACATAATTTGAGGAATTTGATTGCAAGATATAGAAGAACTCCCCCTGAAGATGTGCATATTTGAGGAATTTGCTTTGGTCTGCAAATGCATATGGCAAGATAAAATCATGGATATTTCCCCCTATATCTTGTAATCCATACACGCATTTAAAATATAACATGAGGAAGTTGAAAAGCATGATGGAAAATGGTGTCTGACAAAATTCTGCATGCGTGCATTAATGAACTTGAGGAAATAAGCATGCAGAAAGTAGTTCAAAAGAGTCAAACCACCATTACAACTCAAATAACAAACACTTCAGAAGAGCGAGTGCACAATATCTTTAACCACTTCAAAAGACTCGACAACGTAATGTTCAACAAACCTTTGATCATCTTAGGGATATCTCCAACAAGCTCCAAGCACTTGGTGCTATTGACATCACCGACCATGAGGTGGTTAAGAAACTATTGAGATCTATTGATTCCTTATTCTACACACTGGCTGTGATGATTCAAGAGCGTCGAGACAAGAAGTCACTAGATCCTACTAATATTCTTGAGAGAGTGAATACTCATGAATTCCAACAAACTAATAAGAGAGACCTCTATGGGCCAAGCTATGGAAGATCTCGTGCGTTGATGGCCAACGCAATTTCCACATTTGAAGAAGAAGAATCTCTCATCCTTCTTGGTGTTCCTAAAGAACTGCGTCAGGAGCTAGCAGTACTTGTGAGGAAATTCCGGAAGTTCTCAAGGAGAGGTTGGTTTGGAAAATCGTCAAGAAGTGGCATGAAGAAATTAGAATCTTCATCAAGCGACTACAAGAATAAAACTTGCCATAAATGCAAGAAGTTTGTCAACTACATTGCTGACTGTCCTATTTCGGAAAAAGAATCAAAGAAGAAGAAGTACAAGGATGCTAGTTCAGATTACTCAAAGAAAAAGAAGAAATCTTCAAAATACTCATATTCAAATTCCTCATCGCACAAGAAGAACAGTTCTAGAAAGGCTCGGGCACTTATTGGAAAGGAAATGGATTCCTAGGAAGAGTCTGAAGAATATGAAGAAGAGGAGGAATCCGAGGAGGAGTCAGACTCTGGTGTGGCAAGCCTAGATCTCGCTATTGCTGTAGTCAACAAGTCCATCTTCAACAATGAAGAAAATGACTACATCAATGACTCTGATGTTAGCGATGATGACTTTGCTCCCACCTATTGCTTCATGGCAAAAGGTGCTAAGGTACCCAAATATCCTTCCTTCTCTGACTCAAGTGAAG
Source organism: Hordeum marinum (assembly GCA_022496015.1). Classification (NCBI taxonomy): domain Eukaryota; kingdom Viridiplantae; phylum Streptophyta; class Magnoliopsida; order Poales; family Poaceae; genus Hordeum; species Hordeum marinum. The sequence continues at coordinate 245,739,699 of CM039675.1, read as the reverse complement.
GTGAATCTGATGAAATTCTGAAACATAGATATTCCAAACTTGCTAATACTACCACAAAACAACAAAATGCTTTGGAAATGATTCACAAACTGCTAGAAGAAAGCGATGACCTGTTGACTGAGGAAATGGATCAAACTCAAACTCTGAGTCACAATATTAAAAGTCTTCACTCTAAGTATGATAACCTTCAAAGTCGTCATGAAACCCTCTTAGTTGATTGTGGGAATCTTTCCTATGAATTTCTTCCAAGAAAGCAAGATCTTGAGAAACTAAGGGTGTCTCATGAGGACCTTCAAAGGGAAAACGATTCTTTGCTTGCTCAACAGATCAGTTCTACTCAAGAAGATTTTGTTCCACTTTGTTTCAAATGCATCGGACGAGGAACTGCCAATTCTTCACCTAAAAGTTCAAATGCTTCTATTGATGCAACTTCTTCAACTATTATTGTGGTCACAAATTCCTGATCTGAGGATTCCACAAGTGTCACTGACAAAAATGCAGGGTTGAAGGAATTGTATGTGATAGCCATATAGATACGTCTCTAATGGCATCAAACCCTTTGCGATGTGGTCAAAAAGTAGTTTCGGAACATGAACCACAGGACAGATGGTATTGCATTTGAGAGGAAACTCAATGTTGATGGATCCTACTGGAAACCTGACCAATATCCCAAAACCTCATGGGTGGCTGCAAAAGGTCCTCTTGTAGATCCATCCACCTTATCTAGCTTTACTTGTGCATCTTCATATTCCTAGGATGAGTCATTTGACTCTGACTATAAAATTTTCAAGAATCAGAATGTCAAAGTATTTGCTAGGTATGTTGGGACTAAATACACGAATGGTCCTCCGAATAAGAAAATCTGGGTTCCCAAGAGGTACCTTGAAATTCGTTAGGTGAATGTCGTCATGACACCGGCCGTGAAGAACAAGAACCCTAGATCAAATTCTCCACTGAGACCAAAGTCTTCATAAGGATCAATTTCAGCATATGGTTAAAATTCTACTCATTCTCGTGCTAGTACTTCTGTTTTGTAGGGAAAAACTAAAGGTCATGATTATGCGCATTATTCTTACAACCATTATATTCTTAAGTCCTCAAAGTATTTCTCTGCTTATTCATATGAGTACTCTAACCCCTCTCCTATGAAATGAAGTGCACTTGCTTCAATGCCACCTTTTTCATATGGAGCTCGCAAAATGATGAACTCTTTACCACCCCTCCAAATGTGGGTGGTGAAGAAAATGAACTAATATCTTATGCTGGGTCAGGTCTCCAGACGAACTTAAACGTATGAAGAATTTGCTGGAGACCTAAAATCGCTTGAAAGGACGCAAGCTATTCATGCAGAAATAAAATGCTTATCTCTAACGTCCTCATGTTACTATGTTACCATTGTTTTTTTGGTGATATTTTGTCTGACGGATTTGATGCCATGTTGTTTGATGTGAAGTATATGAGTTCGTAAGTTGTACTAATTTGTCTACAGGATGAATCACGAAAAGCCACTGAGTGGGTCCTCGACAGTGGATACACGAATCACATGACTAGTGACAAGAACTTATTGATGGACTCAATTCTCTTTCCATCTCATCTGAAGCATATCACCTATGCTAGCAAAGGAAAAACTAAGGTATTGGGTCTAGGTAAGGTTATAATTTTGAAGGATCGACACATGGCCAAAGTAATGCTTGTCGAATCCCTTGGATTCAACCTCATGTATGTCTTGATGCTTTGTGATCTCGATATGATTTTCATCTTTGGCAAATATCATTGTGTTGTTGTCATGAAATCTGAAAGATCCAAAGTCTTCGAAGGATTTAGGAGAGGAGACTTGTATATTGTTGATTCCTTTACATGTCCTCAGCCTGCCACATGTCTACTTGCAAAAGCTTCAGAAGACTGGTTGTAGAATCGACAACTTGGACATGCTGGCATGAGGAAATTGCATACCCTCGTGAAGAAGAAGCACGTCATTGGCATTAAGGGTGTCAAATTCCTCAAAGATCGTCTCTATGGAGCATGTTAGTCTGGAAAGATGAACAGATCCAAGCATCCCTCAAAGGCTTTGTCATTGTTGATTACTACTCTCGATACACTTGGGTGCATATTATCCGGTACAAAACTGAAGTGCGGGAGGTCTTCAAACAATTTTCCTCAAGGGCCACGAAGAATTTCGTCGTCAAGATCAAGCACGTTAGGAGTGATAATTGCACTGAGTTCAAGAACACTGATCTTGATGACTATCTTGATGGACTTGGTATTACTCATGAGCTACCTACCCCTTATACTACTTAGAAGAATAGCGTCGTGGAGCGCAAGAATAGGACTCTTGTTGAGATGGCTCACACCATGCTTGAACAATACAAGACACCTCGCTGTTTCTGGCCTGAGGCAATCAATATTTCCTGCCACATCATTAACAGGGTATATCTTCAGAAATTCCTCAAGAAGACTTCATATGAGCTCCTCATTGACAAGAAACCCAATGTGAGTTATTTCAATGTCTTCGATGGAAAACGCTGGATTAGAGATCATCACCGCAGTTCTAAATTTGCACGGAAAGAACATGAATGTTTTATGCTTGGTTACAGAAAGGACTTGCATACCTATAGAGTCTTCATTTGAAACTATAGATGTGTGGTTCGATGAAACTCATGGCTCGCAAAGAGAGCACGTGCTTCCTATGCTAGATGAAATGCCTTCTGAGGAATCCATTAGGGGCAAGGCTACTAAAGATATCATACCAACTAAAGAATAACTAGCAGATGAGTAAGTCATCCCAAACAATGAAGACATTCATGCTGGTGCACCTGAAGAAAATGGCACTGAAGAAAATCCTCAGCCCTAATAAAGTCGTCAACCTGCCCATCCAAGAGTGGGAAATGAAGTGCAGGTGGACAAAATCCTCGATGGCATCAATACACAAGGTCCCCTCACTCGCTCAAAAGCTTCGCACTTGTCTAACTTTTGTGAGCACTTTGATTTTGTCTCTATCACAAAGCCCACCAATGTTTGATGAAGCATTTATGGAGCCTGAGTGGATTCAATCTATGCAAGAGGAATTGCATCAATTCAAGCTCAACAATGTGTGGGAACTTGTCAAGCTACCAGATCCTTGCAAGACAAGCTCATAGGTACCAAGTGGATCTACCGCAACAAGCAAGAAAAAAATGGCCAAATGGTGAGGAATAAGGCACGTCTTCTAGCTAATGGCTACCAACGGGTTTTGAAGACCCTAAGCATCCTAACAAAGTCTTTAGACTCAAGAAGGTCCTCTATGGCCTCAAGAAGGCCCCTCAGGCGTGGTATGACACTCTGAAGGAATTCATCACGACGAATGGCTTCAAACCAAGTTCACTTGACCCAACTCTCTTCACAAAATCCTATGGCAGTGTATTGTTTGTGTGTATCATATTTTGTTTGGCTATACTGCCAAACGTTACAGTGACGAATTTGGCTACATGATGAGTGAATAATATCATATGTCCATGATGGCGGAGTTGAAATTCTTCTTAGGCCTTCAAACTCGTTAACAAAGCAATGACATGTTCATCCCACAAGAGAAATACCTCAAGGATGTCCTGAAGAAATTTAGCATGCAAGACTGCAAAGGCGTCAAGATTCCCATGCCCACTAGTGGAAACCTCTGCACTCACGAAAATAGTAAAGATTTCGATCAGAAGGTATATAGCTCCATGATTGGTTCCTTATTATACCTATGTGCATCTAGACCAGGTATTATGCTTAGTGTTTACATGTGTGCCTGTTTCCAAGCAACACCGAAGGAGTCGCATCGTAAGGCTGTGAAGCATATTCTTCGATATATAGCTCACACACCAACACTTGGATTATGGTATCCCAAGGGACCAAATCTTCATCTCATTGGATATTCTTATCTGACTATGTTGGCGATCGAGTGGATTCTAAGTCAACATCAGGCACATGTCATTTCCTTAGACGATCCTTAATCTGTTGGTCCTCAAAGAAGCAGCATTGCGTGTCATTATCTATTGCTGAAGCTGAATACATTCATGTTGGTTCCTATTGTGCTCAATTGCTATGGATGAAGCAAACCCTCAAGGACTACATCGTCAAGGTGAAGAATGTGCCTATCTACTACGACAATGAGAGTGTCATCAAGGTAGCTCACAATCATGTTAAACATTCCAAGAACAAGCACATCCAGATTCGTCATCATTTTCTTCATGGTCATGTATTGAAGGGCTATATATTCATCAATCACGTGAAGACAGAAGAACATATAGCAGATATCTTCACTAAGCCTTTGGATGAGAAGAGATTTTGCAAGGTGCAGTGTGAGATAAATATCTTAGAATCTACAAATTTCTTTGAAAGGACACACATCCTAACCCTTATGCAAAATTGATAACCTAGATGGGCAACACACAAAGTAACATTTTTCTTCAATCAATGAAGACAAACCTTCTAAGTGTGAAGACATTAATGAATAATTTGATACTCAGAACCCCATGACAATTGTATGCGGTGCTTGAAATGATCATTCTTATATGGTGGGTCACGCCACCAACCAAAGTTGAAGTTCTTCAAAATTGATTTTTTCATCATTTTGCAAATTCTTCAAGTTTAAAATTCCTCAAATTTGCTAATTCCTCAAAATGTTCAAATTTTTCACAATTGGCAATTGGTGCTCTTCATTGACTATACTTATATATATTTGAGTTTTCATTTTCCTCAACAATATTCACTTATTGCTAATTCTTCAAGTTGATTTTCATCTAAGTGAATCTGATCGAACCCGTTCCCCCTCTATGCTAAACTCAACCCAATCTGTTCAAAAATTCCTCATATGTGTTCTATTTGAAATCCGTTCAAAGTCTTCACTGTGTCCTTGTTAGATGAAGAATTTGCGAACAAAACATTTTAATTTTCATGTCAATTATTTTGGTCATTACCGCTCAAATCTGTCCGACTTCCCACGACTAGATAACCCATGATACCCCACGATCTCAACTACTCCTTATGTGTGTGTCACATGTCGATAGGATAGCAAGAGTCAAGGGTATGGATGTCCAAATTCTTTAGGCATTCAATTTTTCACTGCCTCTATAAATTCCCCCTCCCCTTTCACTCCTCAAAGTTACTCCACTCGATCTCACTTCCATCACTCTCGCTCTCAACCCTAGTGCCATTGCTAAGCTTCCTCGGCACCGAAAAGGAAGAGAGACACTACCTCAACCTCCTCGTATTCGTACTCGTGTCGGCCACGGAAATCTTAATTCCGCCGCCACCGTAGTTGTCTTCCGCCGCGAAGTTAGGGAGCGGGGAATATGGACTCATGAACTTGTTCGTTCTAACTCCCAGTTGGTCATGTTCTTCATAAAAGGGTAATTAAAATCTGATTTTACTTCCCTATTTGATCTTAATGATTGCCACACAATCCTCAAAAGGTGTTTATTCCTCAACAAATCCACTTCTTAAACACCAAACGATCTCTTTCCCTTGATTTATTTCCCTAAGATATGATTTTATTCAAGATTCCTCAATTCTGTGAATTTTTAAATTTGCACAAATCTGGAACCTAAGTCAAGAACACTTAGTAAAATTATTCAAGAAATCCATGGTCAAATTCCTCAACTTGATATATTTTTGAAAAATTTCTGAGAATGCATATGACCTCTTCAAATTCTTTGCACCTATACTTTCTTCATAGGTACAAATGTTTGCTCATGAATCTCTAGGTTCTCATAAACTTAAGTCATTTGCAGTGTTCCTCAAAGAAATGTTTTATACTTCTTCAGAATCTTCAAGAGTTCAAATTCCTCTAGTAAAGAAAATGGCCGATGGGAAAATACCTCATAAAGGAGGGAAGATGCCAGAAACAAATACTGCTTTTGAGATCCCTAAGGATATATATCTTGAGTATTGTACTCCTAATAAGGAAGTCTATGGAAAGAAAACCAAAGAGAAGCGCAAAACGCGCATTCAGAAAATTGAGAGGAGATGGGCTAAGGAGTGGAAGGAATACAAATGTGTCACTCAAGTACATGACAAAATTAATTGTTAATCCTCCATGCCCAAGACCTCCTCTAGCAGCTGGTCAAGAAGCTGATCCCACTATCATCAAAATTGGCGAGCAATTTCCCAAGAAATGGGAAAAGCGTCAAGCCCAACTAGCAAATACCGCTGAAGATGCAATGGACAAGTTCAATCGCGATAGTGTTGTTGTCATTGCCACTTTTGAGGCCTCTACAAGTAGAACTGTCCCAAAAAGGGCTATGAATAAGAAATCAACAATGAAGCCAAAGTATTCAACCTCAGTGCCCTCATGGCCAAGTTCCTCAACTACAATATCCTCTTAGCTAAATCCTCAACCACATTCCTCAAGGACTGCACTAACTCCCACTGTGAATGCATAATCTTCAACCGCTACCACAAAGTCCTCAACGCATGTGCATCATGCAACATGTCAACTGACTGCTGGATTTTGAATTGTTTCAGGGGCATCTGCAACTTCCTCAGCCCAAGCACATTCCTCAAGCAGTCCAGCTCTGCTAAAAGTGAAAGTAGCAGTTGGACAAGACAGGAGACCAAGCCCTCATCCGTATAAACTAATCTTTTATGTTCCCTCCAAATCCGAGGAGGATGAAGGAAATGATGATGAACTTGATGCGATCATCAGAAATAAGCAAGAGAGAGTGCACAAGAAAAGGGAACTCAAATTCCTCTTCTACTAGATCCAAGAAATATGTTGAACTTTATTGACATCTGGCACAAGTATCCATATGCTCCAATTGACGACTTGAAGTTGCCACCTGCTACAAGTCACATGCTAATTGCCTTCATAAATGAAGAGAAATGGAAATATGAGAAGGCCAATAAGGATCGATACAAGAAGGAGCGATTCTTGAAGAACAACATTCTGAAACTGACTTCTTGAAAGTGCGTTATATGGACTTGAGGGGGGTGAATAGGTGATTTTTATAAATACATCACTTAAGGAATTTCAACTTGAGGAATTTGAAATGTGATGAATAACTAGCAGCGGAATAAGTACTCAAGTGCATGAAAAACATAGCAATAGCATAGTCATCATGATGAAATAAAACATGCACAAATTACTGGTAGTGTGATACAGGATAAACAGGTGAGGAACAAGGTAACTTGAAGACTTTGAGGTGAGGAAATTGTGAAAATCCTTAGTCAAATTCTTCAAATAGTAAAGATCAATTTCATCAATAGGTATACGAGGAAATGAAAGGGTTGAGGAAATAGAACCAGGTAGCTCGATGTAGGCAATGGTTTGATGACCCAGTTCCAACTGCTCTGACAGTCGTACGTCTTGTTTGGAGCGGCCTGGTATTTAAACCAGAGGACACATAGTCACAGGACACACCGTCCTTACAGTATTCTCCTTGAGCTAGGGTCACAAAGTCCTCGCCCAACACTCGTGGTAAGTCTTCAGGGTAGACTTCCAAACCCCTCACAAACTGGTCACCGGGAAATCCACAATTGACTGCTGGATGCTCTAGACCAAGGTCACTATGTGATCCCGAATTGACTGCAGGATGAACTTGTTGGAAATATGCCCTAGTGTAGGACCGAAAGTATTTCTAGAGGGGGGGTGATTAGACTACTTGACCAAATAAAAGTTTTGCCTATACCAAGTTTTAGGGTTGACAGTTTTTAGCATTTCATGGCAAGTCAAGTACACCCTACACATGCAAGTCTAAGAGTATATAGAAGCGGAAAGTAACAACAAGCATGTATAGAAGGGATAGGGTAGGAAGATCAAACGCAGTTGTAGACACGATGATTTTTCCCGTGGTTCCGATAGGTGGCGCTATTGTGCATCCATGTTTATGGGGTCTTCAACCCACGAAGGGTAACGGTCGCGAGATTTCACGAAGGGCTCCACCCAAAAGGGTCCACTAAGTAGCAACCTTGACTATTCCATACGGCTTCTGTCCACGAAGGACTAGCCTCACTATGGGTAGATCTTCAGGAAGTAGGCAATCTCCATGCCCTTACAAACTTCTTGGTTCAGTCCACAACACGAAGTAGGAGGCTCCCAAGCGACACCTAACCAATATAGGAGGCACCACCCTCCAAAAGGTAATAGGGTCGGTAATGATGATGAACTCTTGCTCTTGTGCTTCAAGATGATAGACTCCTCGGCACCCAATCACTCTCTCATAGATTTGGAATGGTGGAAGAGATGGGATTGGTGGAAAGCTACTTGGTGGGGCTAGAAATCAAGATCCATATGATTGGAGTGGAAGATCTTGACCTCAACACAAGGGTAGGTAGTTCTCTCTCAAAAAATCTGATAGGATAGGTATGCAATAGTTCTGAGTGCTTCTCTTTCAAGTAAGTGGTGGTGAAGGGGTATATATAGGCATCCCCAAAAATCCAACCATTACACACAAAATGACCAACTCGGTGACACCAACGTGTTAAACCCGGTGGTACCGAAGTGACCAAAAGGTGGCTACTTTTGAATCTCGGTAAAGCCGATATAGGAAACTTGGTGGCACTGATAAGGTGACCAATGGTCAGATTTCCAATCTCGGTGATGCCGATCCAACATTCTCGGTGGGACCAAAAATGTGAATTTGCATAACAGAAAGTTGGCAACCTAAACTCGGTGGCACCGGTATGGAATCGGTTGCACCGAAGTGGCTAGGGTTTGGCTTGAGTCTGTCTAGGTTCTAGAATGAGTGGCACCAAAGTGGGAAAGTTGGTTGCGCCGATTTTGAGTGTTAGGTATAGAACAGACTTTGGTGGGAGAGTTTGTGGATGTTTTTGGCAACTATCACGAGTGCACGTTTGAGCATATTGTTCACCAACAAAACCTTACCCCCTTTTAATAGTATTGGCTTTCCTATAGACTCAAAGTGGTTTCTCACCAATATAAAATATAGAGTCCTTTTGCTTGAAGCTTGGCCAACCTATTTCCTTGCATCTTGGGGTTTCTCCAAAATCTCCTTTTGCCAACCCTATCACTGATCATTTCTTGAAATATACTTGGTGAAAACATTAGTTCAGTGACTTATATGTTGTTATTAATTACCAAAACCACCAAGGGAGAAAATGTTATTTCACCTAGAGGCAATAATAAATTTGTTATTATCATAGTTCCTTGTTCATGATAATCATTTATTATCCATGGTACAATTGTATTGATTGGAAACTCAGATACATGTGTGGATACATAGACAACACCAAGTCCCTAGTATGCCTCTAATAGACTAGCTCATTGATCAAAGATGTCTATGGTTTCCTAGTCATGGACATGAGACGTCATTTGAGAACAGGATCACATCATTAGGAGAATGATGTGATGGACAAGACCCAAACTACAAACGTAGCATATCATTGTGTCAGTTTATTGCTCCTATTTTCTACATGTCAAGTATCTGTTCCTATGACCATGAGATCATGCAACTCATTGACACCGGAGGAGTACCTGTGTGTATCAAACATCACAACGTAACTGGGTGACTATAAAGGTGCTCTACAGGTATCTCCGAGGGTGTCTGTTGGGTTGGCATGGATCAACACTGGAATTTGTTACTCCGTGTGACGGAGAGGTATCTCAGGGCCCACTCGGTAATAGAACATCAGAACAAGCCTTGCAAGCAATGTGACTAATTGTTATTCATGGGATCTTGTATTATGGAAACGAGTAAAGAGACCTGCCGGTAATGAGGTTGAACTAGGTATGGAGATACCAACGATCGAATCTCGGGCAAGTAACACACCGAAGAACAAAGGGAACATCATACGGGATTAATTGAATCCTTGACATAGAGGTTCGACCGATAAAGATCTTCGTAGAATATGTAGGAATCAATATGGGCATCCAAGTCCCGCTATTGGTTATTGACCATAAAGGTGTCTTGGTCATGTCTACATAGTTCTCGAACCAGCAGGGTCTGCACACTTAAGGTTTGGTGACGTTTTGGGAGTATAGAGTTATGCATGGTGGTGACCAAAGGTGGTTCGGAGTCCCGAATGAGATCCCGAACATCACGAGGAGCTCCAAAATGGTCTGGAGGTAAATATTGATAAATAGGAAGTCCTGTTTTGGTCACCGGAAAAGTTCCGGCTCATCGATAGTGTACTGGGAGTGCTGAGATGGTACCGGGGGGACCATCGAGAGGGTTATTTCGACCCAAGAGGCTACATGGGATGTGGGAGAAGGAATACCAGCCTTTAGTGGGCTGGCCAAGGTCCCACAGAAGGCCCATGCGGCTAGGGAAGAGAAATCAAGGTGGAAAGAAGGCAAAAGTGGGAAAATAAGGAAGGAGTCCTAATCCTACTAGGAGTGTAGGAGGAGGACTCCTCCCTCCCACTTTGGCCGAACCAGATTTGGCTCCTTGGGAGCCAAGTCTCCTCCCTCCCCTCCTCCTATATATACTAGAGGTTTTGAGGGCAGCCCTAACCCTAATTGCCATGTGCTGCCCTCTTCTTCCTCTAGATCGTTTTCTCCTCTAGATCAGTTTTTAGCGGTGCTTAGGCGAAGCGCTGCTGGAATTACCCCATCACCATCGCCGCAATGCTGTCGTGCTGCTAGAGAACTCATCTACCTCTCTGCTCCCTCTTGCTGGATCAAGAAGGCAGAGATCGTCATCGACCCGTATGTGTGCTGAACGCGGAGGTGTCGTTCGTTCGGTGCTAGATCGGAAGGACCGTGATCAAGATCACGAGACGATTTGTGATTGTATCGCGGGACGGATCGTGATGAGATCGTGGGACGGATTATGATCGGATCGCGGGACGGATCGGGATGGGATTGCAGGATGCTCAGCGATTTGGATCGCGAAGACGTTCGACTACATCAACCACATTTCTTAACACTTCCCGCTTAGCGATCTACAAGGGTACGTAGATCAACTCACCCTCTCGTAGATGCTCATCACCATGGATAGATCTTGCCTGTGCATATGATTTTTTTTTGTTTCCCATGCAACGTTCCCCAACAGTGGCATCATGAGTTAGGTCTATGTGTAGATGAGATCTCGAGTAGAACACTAGAGTTTGTGGGCACTAATGCTTAGATTGATTCCTCCCTTGGTCATGTTTTGATTCAACGGTATTGTGGGATGAAGTGGCCCGGACCAACCTTACTCGTATGCTTACGAGATACCGGTTCCATCGACTGACGTGTAACTTCGTTGCACAAAGATGGCTGGCGGGTGTGTGTTTGTCCTACTTTAGTTGGATCGGATTCGACAAAGGAGGTCCTTGAGAAGGTTGAAACGCAACTTATGTATCACCCTTGTGGTTTTGCGTAGGTGAGAATTGTTCTTGCTAGATACCCGTAGCTACCACGTAAAACATGCAACAACAATTAGAGGACGTCTAACTTGTTTTTGCAGGGTATGTTGTGATGTGATATGGCCAATTACATGATGAGATATATGTGATGTATGAGATGATCATGTGTTATATAGAATATCACGACTTGCATGTCGATGAGTACGGCAACTGGCAGGAGCCATAGGGTTGTCTTTAATTATTGTATGACCTGCATGTCAATCATTAAGCGCTATGTAATGCTTTACTTTATCACTAAATGGTAGCAATAGTAGTAGAAGCATGATGGGCGCAACAACCCCGATGGCGACACGTTGATGGAGATCAAGATGATGGAGATCATGATGTCATGCCGGTGACGATGGAGATCATGCCGGTGCTTTCAAGATGGAGATCAAAAGCACAAGTTCATGGCCATATCGTGTCACTTATGATTTGCATGTGATGCTAATTCTTTTATGCACCTTGTTTTGCTTAGGACAACAGTAGCATTATAAGGTGATCCCTCACTAAAATTTCAAGATCAACTGTGTTCTCCCCGAGTGTGCACCGTTGCGAAAGTTCGTCTTGTCGAGACACCACGTGATGATCGGGTGTGATAGACTCTACGTTCACATACGACGGGTGCAAGCTAGTGTTGCACATGTAGAACACTCAGGTTAAACTTGACGAGCCTAGCATGTATAGACATGGCCTCGGAACACAAGAGACCGAAAGGTCAAACATGAGTCATATAGTAGATATGATCAACATGATGATGTTCACCATTGAAACCACCTCAACTCACGTGATGATCAGACTTGAGTTGGTGAAGTTGGATCATGTATCACTCGAATGATCGGAGAGATGTCAATTTGAGTGGGAGTTCTTAAGTAATATGATTAATTGAACTCATCATCATGAACATAGTCAGTAGTGTCTTTGTAAATTATGTTGTAGCTCACGCTGTAGCTCCCTTGATTTTTTATATGTTCCTAGAGAAATAGAGTTGAAAGATGATGGTAGCAATATTGCCGGCTGGGTCCGTGATCTGAGGATTGTCCTCATTGTTGCACAGAAGGCTTATGTCCTTAATGCACCGCTCGGTGCGCCACCCCCTCTAGCGTCGTTTGTAGATGTTGTGAACATCTGACAGGCACATTCTGATGACTACTTGATAATTTAGTGCGTCATGCATTACTTCTTAGAATTGAGGCTCCAAAAGGTTTTGAACATCACGGGACATATGAGATGTTCTAAGAGCTGAAATTGGGATCTCAGGCTCGTGCCCGTGTTGTGAGATAAGAGATCTCCAACAAGATTCTTTGCCTGCAAGATGAAGGAGAATAGCTTGATTGTTGATCATGTGCTCAAATTGTCTAGGTGCTACAATCGCTTGAATCGAGTGGGAGTTGATCTTCCAGATAAGATAGTGATTGATATAGTTCTCTGAGTCACTATAACTAAGCTACTAGAACTTCGTGATGAACTATAATTGTTCCAGGGATGGAAATGATGATCCCTAGGCTGTTCATGATGTTTGACATCGCGAAGGTAGAAATCAAGAAGGAGCATCAAGTGTTCATGGTTAGTAAAACCACTAGTTTCGAGAAGGGCAAGGGCAAGGGCAAGGAGGGAAACTTCATGGATGGCAAGTCAGTTGCTGCTCAAGTGAAGCAACCCAAAGTTGAACCCAAACCCGAGACTAAGTGCTTTGATTATGAGGAGAGCGGTCGCTGAAGTGGAACAACCCTATATACTTGGTAGATAAGAAGGCTGGCAACATCGACAGAAGTATATTTTATATACGTGTTATGATGTGTACCTTGCTAGTACTCCTAGTAGCACCTAGGTATTGGATACCGGTTCGGTTGCTAAATGTTAGTAACTCGAAATAAAAGCTACGTAATAAACGGAGAACTAGCTATAAGGGTGAGGTGACGATGTGTGTTGGAAATGTTTCCAAGGTTGATGTGATCAAACATCGCATGCTCTCTCTACCTTCAGGATTAGTGATGAACCTAAGTAAATGTTATTTTGTGTTTTGTGTTGAGCATGAATGTGATTAGATTGTTTTTATCGCAACCCAAAGTTGAACCCAAACCCGAGACTAAGTGCTTCGATTACGAGGAGAGCGGTCGCTGAAGCGGAACAACCCTAGATACTTGGTAGATAAGAAGGCTAGCAACATTGACAAAAGTATATTTTATATAAGTATTATTGATGTGTAGCTTGCTAGTACTCCTAGTAGCACCTGGGTATTGGATACCGGTTCGGTTGCTAAATGTTAGTAACTCGAAGTAAAAGCTACAGAATAAACGGAGACTAGCTAAGTGTCAGGTGACGATGTGTGTTGGATATGTTTCCAAGGTTGATGTGATCAACATCGCACACTCTCTCTACCTTCGGGATTAGTGACACACCTAAATAAAAGTTATTTTGTGTTTGCGTTAAGCATGAACATGATTAGAACGTGTTTATTGCAACACGGTTATTCATTTAAGTTAGAGAATAAATGGTTATTCTGTTTACGTGAATAATACCTTCAATGGTCATGCACCCAGTGCGAATGGTTTGTTGAATCTTGATCATAGTAATACACATGTTCATCACATTGATTCCAAAATATATAAAGTTAGTAATGATAGTACCACATACTCGTGGCACTGCCGCTAAATGTCATATTGGTATAAATCGCATGAAGAAACTCCATGCTGATGGATCTTTGGAATCATTCGATTTCGAATCGGTTGAGACATGCAAACCATGCCTCTTGGGCAAGATGACTAAGGACCCCATTTTCCGGTTTGATGGAGCGGGCAAGTGATTTATTGTAAATGATACATGTTGATGTATGCAATCCAATGAGTCTTGTAGCGTGCAGTGGATAAGGTTATTTTCTTACCTTCACTGATGATTTGAGTAGATATAGTGTATATTTACTTAATGAAATACAATCTGAATCGTTTGAAAAATTCAAGCATATTCAGAGTGAAGTTTAAGATTATCATGACAAGAAGATAAAAATGTCTTCGATATGATCATGGAGGTGAATATCTGAGTTACGATTTTGGCATACAACTTTAGAAAATGTGAAAGTTGTTTCACAACTCACGCCACCTGGAACACCATAGTGTGATGGGGTGTACGAATGTCATAGTCGTGCTCTATTGGATATGGTGCGTGTTGTGATGTCCCTTATCATTTTGCTACTATAGTTTTGGGGTTATGCATTAGATACAACTACATTCACTTTAAATAGGGCACCATCTAAATTCGTTGAGATGACACCATATGGTTTGGTAGAAACCTAAGCTGTCATTTCTTAGAGTTTGGGAATTTGACACTTATGTATGATAAGCTTGAACCCGAAGCGGAAAAATGCATCTTCATAAGATACCCTAAGAACAGTTGGGTATACCTTCTATCTCAGATTCGAGTACAAAGTGTTTGTTGCTAAAACTGGGTACTTTCTCAAGAAAAGTTTGTTACGAAAGAATTGAGTGGGAGGAAGATAGAACTTGATGAGGTTGTTGAACCTTTGTTTCAACCAGAGAGTAGGGCAGCACAGGAAGATATTTCTGTGAAGCCTATGTTAGTTGAAGAGGAATTTAATGATGATGATCATGAAGCTTCGGATCAAGTTACTATCAAACCTCGTAGGTCAACAAGGACGTGTACTGCTCCTGAGTGGTACGACAACCCTGTCTTAGAGGTCATGTTGTTGGACAACGATGAGCCTACGAGCTATGGAGAAGCGATGTTGGGCCCGGATTTTGACAAATGGTTAGAGGTCATGAAATCCGAGAAAGGATCCATGAATGAAAACCAAATATAGACTATGGTAGACTTGCTCATTGGACGGCAGGTCGTCGAGTACAAATGGACCTTTAAAATGAAGACAAACATTGATGGTGAATGTCACCATTTATAAAGCTCGACATGTCAAAAAGAAGTTTCCGCCAAGTTCAAGGAGTTGACTATGATGAGACTTTCTCACCCGAAGCGATGCTAAAGTCTGTTGGAATTATGTTAGCAGTTGCTGCGTTTTTCAATTGTGAAATCTGGCAGATGGATGTCAAAACATTGTTTCCTTCCTCGAGGAAAGGTTGTATAAGATACAACCAGAAGGTTTTATCAGTCCTAAGGATGCTAAAAGGTGTGCAAGCTCCAGTGATCCTTCTATGGACTGGAGCAAGCATCTCAGAGTTGGAATATATGCTTTGATGAGGTGATCAAAGTTTTTAAGTCTATACAAAGTGAGTGGGATCACTATAGAATTTTTTATAAGCATATGTGGTTGACATATTATTGATCGAAAATGATGTAGAATTTCTGGAAAGCATAAACGGTTGTTTGAAAAGAGTTTTTCAAAGGAAGACCTGGATAAAGCTACCTAATTGTTGAGCATCAAGATCTATGTAAGGTGTGAAGTTGAGGTAGATCAAGATGCTTGATGAGACTTTCAATGAGTCCCCTATGCTTTAGCCATAGGCTCTATATAGTATGCCATGCTGTGTACCGCACCTGTGTGTGCCTTGCCATCAGTCCATCAAGGGGTACAAGAGTGATCCAGGAGTGGATCACTAGACAAC
Organism: Hordeum marinum; assembly: GCA_022496015.1. Classification (NCBI taxonomy): domain Eukaryota; kingdom Viridiplantae; phylum Streptophyta; class Magnoliopsida; order Poales; family Poaceae; genus Hordeum; species Hordeum marinum. The sequence continues at coordinate 245,723,821 of CM039675.1, read as the reverse complement.
GGTCAAGACTATCCTTAGTAACTAAAAGACTAAGGAAATGTTTCTCGATTATGGAGGTGATAAAGAGTTCATCGTAAAGAGTTACATCGATGCAAGCATTAACACCAATCCTGATGACTCTTAGTAGCAATCCGGATACGTATAGTAGAGCAGCCATTTGGAATAGCTCCAAGTGGAGTGTGGTAGCAGTGTCTACTGTATGACATAGAGATTTGCAAAGTACACATGGATCTGAATGTCGCACACCCGTTGACTAAAAGACCTCTCTCACATGCAAAGCATGATCGAGCCCCAGAACTCATTGGGTGTTAGATTCATAAGAATGTGAATCACATGGTGATATGAACTAAATTATTGAATCTAGTGCAAGTGGGAGACTATTGGAAATATGCCCTAGAGGCAATAATAAATTGGTTATTATCATAGTTCCTTGTTCATGATAATCGTTTATTATCCATGCTATAGTTGTATTGATCGGAAACTCAGATACATGTGTGGATACATAGACAACAGCAAGTGCCTAGTATGCCTCTAATAGACTAGCTCGTTGATCAAAGATGGCTATGGTTTCCTAGTCATGGACATGAGATGTCATTTGAGAACGGGATCACATCATTAGGAGAATGATGTGATGGACAAGACCCAAACTACAAACGTAGCATATGATCATGTTCATTTATTGCTACTATTTTCTACATGTCAAGTATTTGTTCCTATGACCATGAGATCACGCAACTCACTGACACCGGAGGAGTACCTTGTGTGTATCAAATGTCACAACGTAACTGGGTGACTATAAAGGTGCTCTACAGGTATCTCCGAGGGTGTCTATTCAGTTGGCATGGATCAACACTGGAGTTTGTTACTCCGTGTGACGGAGAGGTATCTCAGGGCCCACTCGGTAATACAACATCACAACAAGCCTTGCAAGCAATGTGACTAAGTGTTAGTCACGGGATCTTGTATTACGAAAACAAGTAAAGACACTTGCTGGTAACGAGGTTGAACTAGGTATAGAGATACCAATGATCGAATCTCGGGCAAGTAACATACCGAAGAACAAAGGGAACATCATACGGGATTAACTGAATCCTTGACATAGAGGTTCGACCGATAAATATATTCATAGAACATGTAGGAATTAATATGGGCATCTAGGTCCCGCTATTGTTTATTGACCATAGAGGTGTCTCGGTCATGTCTACATAGTTCTCGAACCCGCAGGGTCTGCACACTTAAGGTTTGGTGATGTTTCGGTAGTATAGAGTTATGCATGGTGGTGACCTAAGGTGGTTCAGAGTCCCAGATGAGATCCCGGAAGTCACGAGGAGCTCCGGAATGGTCCGGAAGTAAAGATTGATATATAGGAAGGCCTGTTTTGGTCACCGGAAAAGTTCCGGGCTCATAGGTATTGTACTGGGAGTCTCGGGAGGGTACCAGGGGACCATCGGGAGGGGTATTTTGACCCAAGAGGCTACATGGGCTGTGGGAGAAGGAATACTAGACTTTAGTGGGCTGGCCTAAGTCCCACAGAAGGTCCTTATGGCTAGGGAAGAAAACCCTAGGTGGAAAGAAGGCAAAAGTGGGAAAATAAGGAAGGAGTCCTAATCCTACTAGGAGTGGAGGAGGAGGACTCCTCCCTCCCACTTTGGCCGAACCAGATTTGGATCCTTGGAAGACAGGTATCGTCCCTCCCCTCCTCCTATATATACTAAAGGTTTTGAGGGCAGCCCTAACCCTAATTGCCACGTGCTGCCCTCTTCTTCCTCTAGATCGTTTTCTCCTCTAGATCAGTTTTCAGCGGTGCTTAGGCGAATCCCTGCTGGAATTACTCCACCACCATCGCCGCAACGCCGTCGCGCTACCGGATAACTCATCTACCTCTCCTCTCCCTCTTGCTGGATCAAGAAGGTGGAGATCGTCTTCGAGCTGTACGTGTGCTGAACGCGGAGGTGCCGTCCGTTTGGCGCTAGATTGGAAGGACCGTGATCAAGATCATGAGACGATTCGTGATTGGATCACGGGATGGATCGTGATGAGATCGTGGGACAGATCATGATGGGATCGCGGGATGGATCGGGATGGGATCGCGGGATGCTCGGTGATTTGGATCACGAAGACGTTTGACTACATCAACCGCATTTCTTAACGCTTCTCGCTTAGTGATCTACAAGGGTACGTAGATCCACTCTCCCTCTCATAGATGCTCATCACCATGGATAGATCTTGTGTGTGCTTAGGAAATTTTTGTTTCCCATGCAACATTCCCCAATAGCACTAGACCATGAGGCTTAACCTTCTGGAAGATACACAGTCTTCAAAGGCAACAAGCGTCGGTTCCACACAGGAACAATCTCTTCAGTGATGCTCAATCACTTTGGGTTTGGTGGTTTGGATTTGGGTTTTTCCTCACTGGTGATTTTCTCTCAAAGTCCTTGGAGGATGGGTTGTTGTCAAATGACAAGTGTCAGTTCTCTCTTGGAGCAGCCAACCAAATAGTGGTTGTGGGGGTGGCTATTTATAGCCAAGGTGCAGCCTGACATGATAAGACATAAATGACCCCAATGATATGACTGTTATGTGGATAAGATGATTGGGGACAGCTGGCGCTAAGCACAGACATGGTCGGAATTTCGAACTATGAAAGTTCTTAGGCTTATCATGTTCCTCACTTGTAGGCAATTCACACTGGCGAAATCCTAACTCCTCAGTCAGACCAGTTTCCTCAGAGACTAGAAGATCATCGTCTCTATCACTTAAGAACTTGACTGAACTTCAAGAGATTTCCAAAGTCTTCACTCGAAGGATTGGATTGGTTGAGGCTTTTGAGTTGAACATCAGTTGGAAATTTCCCTTAGTATTACCTTATCCCCCTTTAATAGTACGGTGTTTGCTATGACTCAAGGAAAGGAAATGAAACTATGAAAACAAAAGTCTTCATGCTTCATAGTCCTTTTTCATATCTTCATGGTCACACCAACTTCTTCATATTCAAAGTCTTCAGGGAATACCAAAGTTTTCAACAAAGTCTTCACCAAAGTCTTCAGTTGAATACATACATTTTTTGGGGTCGATAATCTCCGAATGTATCAAACTCCTTAGCGACTTATAGAGCCTGCGTACACTTACAAACGCATCAGTCTCTTAACCTATAAGTCTGCAACACACCAAAATCACGAAGGGGCATTAGATGCACTTACAATCTCCCCCTTTTTGGTGATTGATGAAAAATAGGTTAAGTTTTTAACGGGGATAAACATATGAAGTGTAAGTACCGAGTTTGAGGAATTTGATTGCAAGATATAGAAGAACTCCCCCTGAAGATGTGCATATTTGAGGAATTTGCTTTGGAATGCAAATGCACATGGCAGGTTAAAAACATGGAGAACTCCCCCTATGTCTTGTAATTCATACACGCATTTAACATATGATATGAAGAATTTGAAATGCATGATGAGAATGGTGTCTGACGAAATTCAGCATGCATGCATTAAGGTACTTGAGGAAATAAGCACGCGGAAAGCAGTTCAAAAGAGTCAGACTACCATGAGACTTAGGTTTACAACTCAACCAACAAAAGCTTCAGAAAAGCGAGAGTTGTAACTTAAACAAAAAATAGCCCATATATAGAGACTCGCTTTAAGACTAACTCAAATTTTCTCCCCCTTTGTCATCAAAGACCAAAAGGGACGAAAAAAATGAGGACTAACGCCCGTTGAAGAATTTCATCTTGAAGGTGATGGAGGAGCACCAGTGTTGTCGGGGTTGTTTGTCGATGCAGGGCTCGCAAAAGTGTCCTCAATATCCTCAGTTTCATCCATATCGCGCGATGAAGAATATGAACTTGTAACTAGCTGAGGAACTTGAACTTTCTTGAATTTCTTCTGAGTAGGATGAGACCAGTCAAAGTTCTGCTAAAAGTCCATGTCCTTGAGTTCCTCAAGAGTCTTGAGATGTGCGAGAATGGCCCACGCGTGATCAAAGATTTCATGCACATAGTAGTATTTTTTGCTCACAGAGTTCTGCGTCATAGTCATGTTCTGAAGAATTGAAGCAAACTAATGCTTGAGCCACTTGTGATTGTGATCAACCTTCTGATGAAGACTTATAAGGAGCTCACGATCAGTCATCACACGAGGGGCAGACTCTTGAGGCTTTTGCACTCAGGATTTTGCAACAGAGTCTTGGGCAGCAGTGTCATCATTGGCGGAGTAAGATGCAGCTTTGCGAAATTGTGCATCCAATGGACGAGTACCTTCGTCAATGACAACTTTGCCTTTTCCTTCAATTGAAGCAAATGTGTGCTTGAGGACTTCAATAGGAAGCAGAAAGACAAAGTGATTCTGAAAGTCAGCCTTGAAGGGAATTGAAGACCTTGATCTGATTAATTTCATGATCTAGGGAGCATAAGGCTTAAATTCAAATGGGGCTAATGCTGCATTGGCCAAAGTCCTCATGAAGAAATCATGGTAGTTGATGGGAATCCCATGAACGATGTTGAATAGCATATTATTCATGATTCCCTCCACTTCTTCTTCTTCAGAGTTGTGGCCCTTTTGAGGATTGAGGGTGTTGGTCAGAATGCGATAGACTGTCCTGGGCACATAGAGCAAATCCTTCGCAAGGAAGGTAGTCCTTTAAGGTTTTCCAGGAGCAAATGGCTTCATCAGCACTTGCATCATGTGGTTGGGCAGAGCAGGTTCATCAAATAGGCATCTTGTTGGGAGACGTAGTAGTAAATCAAAAATTTTCCTACGCGTTCACCAAGATCCATCTATGGAGAAACCAGCAACGAGTAAGGGGAGAGTGGATCTTCATACCTTTGAAGATCGCTAAGCGGAAGCGTTACAAGAACGCGGTTGATGGAGTCGTACTCGCAGCGATTCAGATCGCGGTAGATCCGATCAAGTGCCGAACGGACGACACCTCCGCGTTCAACACACGTGCAGCCCGGTGACGTCTCCAACACCTTGATCCAGCAAGGAGGAAGGAGAGGTTGGGGAAGGGCTCCAACAGCAGCACGACGGCGTGGTGGTGGTGGAGTAGCAAGGTATTCCGACAGGGCTTCGCCTAAGCGCTGCGGAGGAGGAAGAAGAGAGGTAGGGCTTCGCCGTGAGAGAGAGAGATCAAATCTTATCTCAAAACATCCAAAACCTCAAGTATATATAGGAGGAGGGACGTGGAGGGCTGGCTTGGCCTCTACTCCAAAGAGGAGATGGCCGGCCGAATTAAAGGGAGAGTCCACCTCCCACAAGGGAGGTGGATCTCCTCCTTTTAAATCCTTTTTGCCTTATCTCCTTATCTCCAGCCACATGGGCCTTTAGCAAAAGTATTTCCCAGACCAATAAGGGCTGACACACTTTATCTAACAGCCCATGAAGTCCTCTGGTCGTCACACCCCTCCCGGGGGTCCTCCGGCACCCTCCCGGCACTCCCGGTACAATACCGATGAGCCCGAAAACTTTCCGGTGACCGAAACTGGACTTCCTATATATCAATCTTTACCTCCGGACCATTCCGGAGCTCCTCGTGACGTCCGGGATCTCATCCGGGACTCCGAACAACCTTCGGTAATCACGTATACCTTTTCCCTATAACCCTAGCGTCATCGAACCTTAAGTGTGTAGACCCTACGGGTTCGGGAGACACGTAGACATGACCGAGACACCTCTCCGGTCAATAACCAACAGCGGGATCTGGATACCCATGTTGGCTCCCACGTACTCCACGATGATCTCATCGGATGAACCACGATGTCAAGGATTCAATCAATCCCGTATACAATTCCCTTTGTCTATCGGTATGATACTTGCCCGAGATTCGATCGTCGGTATCCCCATACCTTGTTCAATCTCGTTACTGGCAAGTCTCTTTACTCGTTCCGTAATACATCATCCCGTGGCTAACTCCTTAGTCACATTGAGCTCATTATGATGATGTCTTACCGAGTGGGCCCAGAGATACCTCTCCGTCACACGGAGTGACAAATCCCAGTCTCGATTCGTGCCAACCCAACAGATACTTTCGGAGATACCCGTAGCGTACCTTTATAGCCACCCAGTTACGTTGTGACGTTTGGCACACCCAAAGTATTCCTACGGTATCCGGGAGTTACACAATCTCATGGTCTAAGGAAATGACACTTGACATTGAAAAGCTTTAGCAAACGAACTACACGATCTTTGTGCTATGCTTAGGATTGGGTCTTGTCCATCACATCATTCTCCTAATGATGTGATCCCGTTATCAACGACATCCAATGTCCATGGCCATGAAACTGTGACCATCTATTGATCAACGAGCTAGTCAACTAGAGGCTCACTAGGGACATGTTGTGGTCTATGTATTCACACATGTATTATGGTTTCCGGTTAACACAATTATAGCATGAACAATAGACAATTATCATGAACAAGGAAATACAATAATAACCATTTTATTATTGCCTCTAGGGCATATTTCCAACAGTCTCCCACTTGCACTAGAGTCAATAATCTAGTTCACATCACCATGTGATTAACACTTACATCACCATGTGATCATATCATCATGTGATTAACACCCAATAAGTTCTGGGGTTTGTTCATGTTCTGCTCGTGAAAGAGGTTTTTTAGTCAGCGGGTCTGCGACATTCAGATCCGTGTGTACCTTTGCAAACTTTCCATTTCATATTTGTAGATACTGCTCCCACGCTCCACTTGGAGCTATTCCAAATGGCTGCTCCACTATACGTAGCTGGATTTCTACTAAGAGTCATCCGGATTGGTTTTAAAGCTTGCATCATCGTAACACTTTACGATGAACTCTTTATCACCTCCATAATCGAGAAATATTTCCTTAGTTCTCAAGTTACTAAGGCTAACTTTGACCGCTGTCTAGTGATCCACTCTTGGATTACTCTTGTACCCCTTGACAGACTCATGGCAAGGCACACACAGGTGCGGTACACAGCATGGCATACTATATAGAGCCTATGGCTAAAGCATAGGAGATGACACTCATCTTTTCTTTATCTTCTGCCGTGGTCGGGTATTGAGTCTTACTCAATTTCACACCTTACAATACAGTCAAGAACTCCTTCTTTGACCCATCTATTTTGAACTCCTTCAAAAACTTGTCAAGGTATGTCTTCGTCGAAAAAACTTATCAAGCGAATTGATCTATCCCTATAGATCTTGATGCTCAATAAAATAGTAGCTTTATCTGGGTCTTCCTTTGAAAAAACTCTTTTCAAACAACCCTTCATGCTCTTCCAGAAATTCTACATCATTTCCGATCAATAATATGTCAACTAGATATTCTTATAAGAAATTCTATAGTGCTCCCACTCACTTTCTTGCAAATACAAGTTTCTCATAAACTTTGTATAAACTTAAACACTTTGATCACCTCATCAAAGCATATATTCCAACTCCGAGATTCTTGCTCCAGTCCATAGAAGGATCGCTGGAGTTTGCATATTATTAGCATCCTTAGGATTGACAAAACCTTCTGGTTGTATCACATACAACTCTTGCTCACAGAAACCATTACGGAAACCTTGTTTTGTCATCCATCTGCCAGATTTCCTAATTGAAAAATGCAGCAACTGCTAACAAAATTTTAATAGACTTTTAGCATCGCTACACATGAGACAATCTCATCGCAGTCAACTCTTTGAACTTGGCGGAAACTTCTTTGCGACAAGTCGAGCTTTATAAACGGTGACAATTCACCATTAGCGTCTATGTTCATCTCAAAGGTCCATTTGTACTCAACGACCTACCATTCAACAGGCAAGTCTACCAAAGTCCATACTTGGTTTTCATACATGGATCCTTTCTCGGATTTCATGGCTCCTAGCCATTTGTTGGAATCCGGGCCCACCATCGCTTCTCCATAGTTCGTAGGTTCATCGTTGTCCAACAACATGATTTCCAAGACAGGGTTGTCGTACTACTCAGGAGCAGTACGCGTCCTTGTCGACCTACGAGGTTCGATAGTGACTTGATCCGAAGCTTCATGATCATCATCATTAACTTCCTTTTCAACTGAGTAGGCTCTACAGAAACATCTTTCTGTGTTGCGCTATTCTCTGGATGAAACAAAGGTTCAACAACCTCATCAAGTTCTATCTTCCTCCCACTCAATTCTTTCGAGAGAAACTCTTTCTCAAGAAAGGACCCGTTCTTAGCAACAAACACCTTTTGCGCTTGGATCTGAGATAGAAGGTATACCCAATGTCTCATTAGGGTATTCTATGAAGATGCATTTGTCTGCTTTGGGTTCGAGCTCGCTAGGTGAAAAAACCCATTTTCACATAAGCGTCGCAGCCCCAAACATTAAGAAATGATAGCTTAGGCTTCTGTCAAACCATAATTCTCACGGTGTCATCTCAACAGACTTAGATGGTGCCCTGTTAAAGTGAATGGATTTGTCTTTAATGCATAACCCCATAACGATAGTGGCAAAATGATAAGAGACATCATAGTACTCACTATATCCAATAGAGCACGACTATGACGTTCGAACACACCATCACACTATGGTGTTCCAGGAGGCGTGAGCTGTGAAACAATTTCCACATTGTCTAAAATTGCATACCAAACTCGTAACTTAGATATTCACCTCCATGATCATATCATAGACATTTATCTTCTTGTCACGATGATCTTTAACTTCACTCTGAAACTCCTTGAATCTTTCAAACATTTCAGATTCGTGTTTCATTAAGTAAATATCCCCATATTTACTCAAATCATCAGTGAAGGTAAAGAAAAACAACGATATCCACTGTGTGTTTCAACACTCATTGGACCACATACATCAACATGTATTATTTCCAATAAGCCACTTGCCCGCTCCATCATATTGGATGATGGGGTCTCAGTCATCTTGCCCAAGAGGCATGGCTCGCATGTCTCAACCGATTCGAAATCGAGTGAGTCAAAAATCCATCATCATGGAGTTTCTTCATGTGATTTATACCAATATGACATTTAGCGGCAGTGCCACAAGTATGTGGTACTATCATTATTAACTTTATATCTTTTGGTACCAATGTTATGAATATGTGTACTACTACGATCATGATTCAATAAACCATTCCGAGTGGGTGCATGACCATTGAAGGCATTATCCATGTAAACAGAATAACCATTATTCTCTAACTTATATGAATAACCGTATCGCACTAATCATGATCTAATCACGTTCATGCTCAACGCAAACACCAAATAACATTTATTTAGGTTTATCACAAATCCTGAAGGTAGAGAGAGCATGCGATGGTGATCACATCAATCTTGGAAATACTTCCAACACACATTGTCACCTTTCACCTAGCTAGTCTCCATTTACTCTGTAGCTTTTATTTCGAGTTGCTAACACTTAGCAACCGAACCGGTATCCAATACCCAGGTGCTACTAGGAGTACCAGCAAGGTACACATCACTAACACGTATATCAAATATACCTCCATTGACATTACCAGCCTTCTTATCTACCAAGCATCTAGGGTTTTTCCGCTTCAGCGAACATTCTCCTCATAACAGAAGCACTTAGTCTCGGGTTCAGGCTCAACCTTGGGTTTCTTCACTAGAGCAACAACTGGCTTGCCATTCCTGAAGTTTTCCCTTCTTGCCCTTGCCCCTTTTGAAACTAGTGGTTTAACTTAACCATCAACACTTGATGCTCCTTCTTGGTTTCTACCTTCGTGGTGTCAAACATCACGAACAACTCAGGGATCATCTTATCCATCCCTGGCATGTTATAGTTCATCACGAAGCTCTAGTAGCTTGGTGGCAGTGACTTGGAGAACTGCATTAATCACTATCTCATCTGGGAGATTAACTCCCACTTGATTCAAGTGATTGTAGCACCCAGACAATCTGAGCACACGCTCACCAATTAAGCTATTCTCCTTTATCTTGCAGACAAAGAATCTTGTTGGAGGTCTCATACCTCTCAACATAGGCACGAGCCTGAGATCACAATCTCAGCTCCTAGAACATCTCATATGTTCCGTGACGTTCAAAACGTTTTGGAGCCTCAATTCTAAGCCGCAATGCATGACGCATTGAACTATCACGTAGTCACCAAAAAGTGCCTGTCATATGTTCACAACATCTACTGACAACACTTGAGGGAGTGGTGCAGTTAGCGGTACATCAAAAACATAAGCTTTCTGTGCAGCAATGAGGACAATCCTCAGATCACGGACCCTGTCCGCATTATTGCTACCATCAACTTTCAACTTACTTTTCTCTAGGATTGTATCAATAAAACTGTGGAGCTACAGCGCGAGCTATCTACGACATAATTTGCAAGGACATTTTTAGACTAAGTTCATGATAATTAAGTTCACTTAATCAAATTATTAATGAACTCCCACTTAGATAGACATCTCTCTAGTCTTCCAAGTGATACATGATCCATGTCAACTAGCCCGTGTCCGATCATCACGTGAGACGGACTAGTCATCCATGGTGAACATCTCTATGTTGATCGTATCTTCTATACGACTCATGTTCGACCTTTCGGTCTTCCGTGTTCCGAGGCCATGTCTGTACATGCTAGGCTCGTCAAGTCAACCTAAGTGTTTCGCATGTGTAAATCTGGCTTACACCCGTTGTATGCGAACGTTAGAACCTATCACACCCGATCATCACGTGGTGCTTCGAAACGACGATCCTTAGCAACGGTGCACAGTTAGGGTGAACACCTTTCTTGAAATTTTATTGAGAGATCATCTTATTTACTACCGTCGTTCTATGCAAATAAGATGTAAACATGATAAACATCACATGCAATCAATATAGTGACATGATATGGCCAATATCATCTTGCTCCTTCGATCTCCATCTTCGGGGCACCATGATCATCACTGTCACCGGCACGACACCATGATCTCCATCATCATGATCTCCATCATTGTGTCTTCATGAAGTTGTCTCGCCAACTATTACTTCTACTACTACAGCTAACGTTTAGCAATAAAGTAAAGTAATTACATGGCGTTTATGATTGACACGCAGGTCATACAATAATATAAGACAACTCCTATGGCTCCTGCCGGTTGTCATAGTCATCGACATGCAAGTCGTGAACCCTATTACAAGAACATGATCAATCTCATACATCACAATGCATCACATCACATCCTTTTGGCCATATCACATCACAAGGCACATGCTGCAAAAACAAGTTAGACGTCCTCTAATTTGTAGTTGCAAGTTTTTACGTGGCTGCTATAGGTTACTAGCAAGAACGTTTCTTACCTACGTCAACACCACAACGTGATTTGCCAATTGCTATTTACCCTTCATAAGGACCCTTTTCATCGAATCCGATCCGACTAAGGTAGGAGAGACAGACACCCGCTAGCCACCTTATGCATCTAGTGCATGTCAGGCGGTGGAACCGGTCTCACGTAAGCGTACGTGTAAAGTTGGTCCGGGCCGCTTCATCCCACAATACCGCCGAATCAAGATAAGACTAGTAGCGGCAAGCAAATTAACAAACTCGACGCCCACAACTGCTTTGTGTTCTACTCGTGCATAGATTCTACGCATAGACCTAGCTCATGATGCCACTGTTGGGAGACGTAGTAGTAAATCAAAAATTTTCCTACGCGTTCACCAAGATCCATCTATGGAGAAACCAGCAACGAGTAAGGGGAGAGTGGATCTTCATACCTTTGAAGATCGCTAAGCGGAAGCGTTACAAGAACGCGGTTGATGGAGTCGTACTCGCAGCGATTCAGATCGCGGTAGATCCGATCAAGTGCCGAACGGACGGCACCTCCGCGTTCAACACACGTGCAGCCCGGTGACGTCTCCAACACCTTGATCCAGCAAGGAGGAAGGAGAGGTTGGGGAAGGGCTCCAACAGCAGCACGACGGCGTGGTGGTGGTGGAGTAGCAAGGTATTCCGACAGGGCTTCGCCTAAGCGCTGCGGAGGAGGAAGAAGAGAGGTAGGGCTTCGCCGTGAGAGAGAGAGATCAAATCTTATCTCAAAACATCCAAAACCTCAAGTATATATAGGAGGAGGGACGTGGAGGGCTGGCTTGGCCTCTACTCCAAAGAGGAGATGGTCGGCCGAATTAAAGGGAGAGTCCACCTCCCACAAGGGAGGTGGATCTCCTCCTTTTAAATCCTTTTTGCCTTATCTCCTTATCTCCAGCCACATGGGCCTTTAGCAAAAGTATTTCCCAGCCCAATAAGGGCTGACACACTTTATCTAACAGCCCATGAAGTCCTCTGGTCGTCACACCCCTCCCGGGGGTCCTCCGGCACCCTCCCGGCACTCCCGGTACAATACCGATGAGCCCGAAAACTTTCCGGTGACCGAAACTGGACTTCCTATATATCAATCTTTACCTCCGGACCATTCCGGAGCTCCTCGTGACGTCCGGGATCTCATCCGGGACTCCGAACAACCTTCGGTAATCACGTATACCTTTTCCCTATAACCCTAGCGTCATCGAACCTTAAGTGTGTAGACCCTACGGGTTCGGGAGACACGTAGACATGACCGAGACACCTCTCCGGTCAATAACCAACAGCGGGATCTGGATACCCATGTTGTCTCCCACGTACTCCATGATGATCTCATCGGATGAACCACGATGTCAAGGATTCAATCAATCCCGTATACAATTCCCTTTGTCTATCGGTATGATACTTGCCCGAGATTCGATCGTCGGTATCCCCATACCTTGTTCAATCTCGTTACTGGCAAGTCTCTTTACTCGTTCCGTAATACATCATCCCGTGGCTAACTCCTTAGTCACATTGAGCTCATTATGATGATGTCTTACCGAGTGGGCCCAGAGATACCTCTCCGTCACACGGAGTGACAAATCCCAGTCTCGATTCGTGCCAACCCAACAGATACTTTCGGAGATACCCGTAGCGTACCTTTATAGCCACCCAGTTACGTTGTGACGTTTGGCACACCCAAAGTATTCCTACGGTATCCGGGAGTTACACAATCTCATGGTCTAAGGAAATGACACTTGACATTGAAAAGCTTTAGCAAACGAACTACACGATCTTTGTGCTATGCTTAGGATTGGGTCTTGTCCATCACATCATTCTCCTAATGATGTGATCCCGTTATCAACGACATCCAATGTCCATGGCCATGAAACCGTGACCATCTATTGATCAACGAGCTAGTCAACTAGAGGCTCACTAGGGACATGTTGTGGTCTATGTATTCACACATGTATTATGGTTTCCGGTTAACACAATTATAGCATGAACAATAGACAATTATCATGAACAAGGAAATACAATAATAACCATTTTATTATTGCCTCTAGGGCATATTTCCAACACATCTTGCTCCTTTTGAAGGAATTGGAATTGGGACCGATTGAAGCAATTCAGAGGCTATAGCAGAGTAGTGAGTAGATCCAGTCATCTAGTCCAAGACCCAAGAGTTGATATCAGAAGCATCACCTATGATGTGCAAGGTTGCATAAAATTGAAGAATACGTTCTTCATTCCAATCACGGATGTCCACACATAATGGAATAATTCCAGCATCATGAAGAACTGCGAGCACCGGTGTGTAGGACGGGATACTTTCCATATCCGCATGAGGAATTTGATGATGCTCGAAGACTTTCTTCTTGTCAAACAGCACTGATGCATAGTAGTTCATCTGCGTGGTTGTACAGAATCTGGTGCAACCGGCTCTTACAGAGTCATACAGATTTGGTCCAGTGAAGAAGATGTGCTCGTTAAAGAAATTGGTCTTGATGAATTTGGGGTGCTTTGAGCCTTTGAAGCGCTCCTCGATTTCCTTAGGCATTGGAGGAATTTCATCTGACTGAGGAATTTGAATAGCAGTTTCCTCAGTGGCAGTTGGAGCAACAACTTTCTCAGTTGATGCAGCAGGAATATCTTTAGTGAGAGTTGCAGCCAAGTCATCAGATCCTGTATGAATTTCTTCAGTCTGGGCTGGAGACTAGGGATTTTTGACAGAGGAGTGGTCGTTGGTGAAATTGGGTGTGCAGCTTCCCAATATTCATCATTGATCAGAGTTGTTGTGTTTCCAATGTCCACAACCTCTTTCATTTCTTCAATGCTGGCCTCTTCAGCTGTCAACTAAGGCCGGGGTGATGATACAAGTGGAGTTGAAGCATTTGCTTTCACTTCAATTTCTTCATCAATATGCTTTGAGGTAGTAGCAGACTGATCCTTTTCTTCTTGATCATCATTTGGGATGACTTAGTCAACACCAAATGGTACTACTTCATAGGCTGGCACGAAGGTTATGGGAGTTGCATCAATTGGGTCAGTTGAAGAACTTGGCAGTGTCTTCAATTTCTTCACTACCGAGGAATCTGAAGTTGATGATTTTCTCTTTTGTGTCTTCTTCTCCGCAACCTTGGTTTTCTTCACTTATGATGCAGAAGGAAGGTTGATGTTCTTCACCCTTGAGGATTTTGTAGTTTCTGCAGAGGGTGAAGGAGGAGCATTTTCTTTAGGCACGACTGATGCAATCGCCCTTGTGGTTTCAATTTCATCAGGCGCAGCAAAAGCTTCAACTGGCCTGACAATTTCTTCACACGCAATAGTGGAGGTTGCCCTGACTGGTTCTTCAGTAGCCAGAGTTTCTTCAGCTGCGGGAGCAGTTTCTTTAACAGGCTCAGCAGATTGTCCAGTCTGAGGAATTTGAGGTTGTGATCAAGCTGCAACCCTTTTGTTATGGTCCTTGATGGCTTTATCAGCCACTTTGACAAAATGAACTTTGGCCCCATGCCAATCATCATAGTATTTGTTGAAGTTATCACTGAGGTCTTTGATTTCAGATTGCATCTTCACAAGTTGTTCCGGAGAAAGCTTCAGAACATCGTTCTTCAAGAATTGCTCCTTCTTGAACAGATCCTACTTGGTTTGTCTGGCCTTCTCATACTTCCACTTTTGTTTTGCTATGAAGGCATTGATGACATGATCTGGACTAGGAGGCAACTTCAAATCATCAGTTGGAGTGTTGGGATCCTTGTGCCACATATCAATGAAGTTAGGCACCATTTTTGGATCCAGCCATAGAGGAATCAGAGTGCCCTTTGCTTGATCCACTCGTTCTTGCTTGTTTCTGATGATTACCTCCAGTTCCTCATTATCAGTTTCATCATCTGAAGAATCTGATGGTATTTTGAACACCACCTTCTTTGGTTGAGGACTTGTTTGAGTGCCTCGTCCAGCAGTAGCTTTCATTTTTATCAAAGAAGGACTGGTTGAGGACTGTGCTTGGGCAGAGGAACTTGTAGAGACCCCTCAAGCAATTGAGAAGCCTGTAGTCCTCTAACATTGTTGGTGCACTAGAGTTTTGGGCTCTCCAGTGCCCCTTACTCGTGCACGGGCAGTAGTAGCCATCCTAGCAGCAAGGCCCAATATGGACTTACTAGATACCAGCACAGGAAAATCAAGACTACCGGTAAGGTCTTGCCGGGAGGGCTATTGTACCCCTAGGCGAAGCAAGGCCACGGCAAGGCGAAGCCCCGGCAAGACCCCGCCAGCGCACAGGGCAGGTGTCAATCCACCTGGACGCGTGTTGCGGCATCGACGTTGGAGGGAGCTAAGCAGCACCGATGGGACGGGCTCCCGTCCCATCCCATTGACGGACACAAATGCCTGAGGTGCATTAAATGCGCCTGTCCTACTATGTCAGTGTTAGGTGTGATAGCACTGTAGCTTTGTACACCCCGTGTACACATTGTACGCCACTATTGGGATCCCCTTCGGAGTATAAAAGGAGGCCCAGGGCGATACGATAGAGGATTTGAGAACTCTTGGACTTTTGCACTTTCAGGGACCCTCTAGCGCACACGCATGGCAGTGGCTTGCCGCATCCCTGTAGCAAGTACCGTACGAACACTCTCAATACCACTAAGCATGAGTAGGGTTTTACACATACGTGCGGCCCGAACCTAGGTAAATATCCTCGCGTGCTTTTCATTGGACCGGCTCTTCGCACGACCTACGCCTCGCCGAACCGAAAGGGATCCCCATGATCCCATAGGTGTTCATTCCCACGCCATCTTTGGCGTGCCAGGTAGGGGGCGTTAGGTTTTGCGAACCCGTTCTGGTAATCAGCATGCCAATTCCTCCGCACTCATCATCGCCATGGCTCCCAAGAAGAGGGGGCCAACAGCAGCTGGTCCATCCACGTCCGCCATCCCTATATGTGCGCAGACATGAGAGGGTGTAGACGCAGGTGGAGGAGGAGGAGGCGGAGATTCGGAACTTCCATGACGCTTCGGTGATCAACACCAAACTAGCGGCACCGTCCGCCGTGGAGACACCCATGACGGCAACGGGAACCCCCACGCCCCAAGGTCTCAAGATAGAGCGGTACCTCCTGTGGGTGGTACGACAAACTCCGAGGATGGAAGCGTATCCTCCAGGGCACCCACACCGGCCCCTACGCCACGCCCTTTTTAGGACGCGCGTGGACGGCCGTGCCAAGGCGCCCGCATTTTTCAGTGTCCCCACGGGAAAGCTCCTGCACATCCTTCCTAAGATGCATGGGACTAGCTTGCTCACCAACATGCAGGCAGGAGTGGCATACTAACGTGGTACCACGGCGGTGCTCCTTCTAACACGGTTAGGAGTCAGAGCACCTGGCGCTCCTCGCGCCGTTCATTACCGACCATGTGGAAGGAAGCGATGGCACAGGCGCATCTACTCCTAAACTTCCCACAGGCTGCGGAGAAGCTCGATGAATGGAGAGCCACCATTCCGAGCCTCCTCAGCCTCACAAATAAGTTTCGGTCCATCAAGCCAGCTCGTGCCAGTGGAGAGAAGACCAGAGACCACCTCAGCACATTCTCCTCCACAACGACGGCGCCGGTCTCCGACTCAACGGACCGACGCTCACGATGGTACTCGACTGCGTCGTCCGACCCACGGACGGGCCGCGATCAACGTCAAGTTCTTCAAGAGCATGGCAAGGAAGACGCTTGAATTGCAATCGAGTGGCGGCAGGAAGCGTGTCTCCAATCGGATAGGTGTGCGGGGCCCGCTGTAGACAAGTCTGCGCCAGGGTATCCTGTCAGCCTACCTTATGAGGTGGGATTGTCCAGTGTTTACCCATGAGCTGTGGCAAGTTTAGTGGCCCAACTCTCGCACGTTTAAGCCAAAAGTTCCGAAGAAGTATGACGGCAAGACTCATCCATCAGAATTCCTGAGCATCTACACCATTGCGGTGCAAACTGCCGAGGGGGCGACGACAAGATACTCACCAACTACTTCTCGTTGGTGCCTAAGCCCAATGTCAGGTCATGGTTGATGCACTTGCTAGAGGGGTCAATTGCCTCCTAGGAAGACTTGTGCCACGAGTTTGTTGGCGCCTTCATAGGAGGTCATCAAGCTCCTAGCCAATAAAGTGACCTACACATCATCCCTCAGAAGGAGGGAGAAACTTTGTGCAAGTACATCCAAAGGTTCAGCCGCGTGCATCACAACATCCCAGACGTTCATCCTGCCGCTGTTATCAGCGCGTTCCATCAGAACGTGCGCAACCACAGGATGCGGGAAGAGCTGGCGATGAACAGAGTCAGGGACGTCGCCGAGCTTTATGCTTTGGCAGACAAATGTGCTCGGGCTGAAGAAGGGAGGAGGCTCCCTGGCGAAGACGTCAGCGCAGGGGTCGACTCCAAACATGAAGACACCGCTGCCCTGACATAGAAGGGTCGACGGCAGAACAAGAAGTGCAAGGGCAAGACCGTGCTAGCCGTCAAAGGATCCGGCAACCCCGTCACCACCAAGAGGGGCAAGGTTGATGACCCCAGCAACGATGTTGCCGGGTGTGCCTCTTGCCACGCCCTGGTGGCTATCGGCAAGCCAGAAGACTCCGACAAGCAGTATTGCAAGATCCATCGCACTAAGGGCCACGATCTCCAAGACTGCCGACAAGTTGAGCAGCTTGCCAAGAAAGAGAAGGCTGAGTACGAGAGGCGAGACAAGGAGAACAACCAGAATGGTACCAAGGGGTCTGGCAAGAAGCGTGTTGGCCGAGGAGGTCGCCACGGCAAGCCCAAGCAACAAAAAGACCGGCCAGCCCGTGGCCGCGACAAGCAAGAGGGAGATGAAGATGATGTCGAAGAGGACAACGAGTCCTGTGAGCATGAGTTTCAGAAGGCTACAGAGATGATGTGCATAGAAGGAGGAGCCTCGTCACATTCCTCTCACCGCCAACTTAAACAGTGGGCGTGCGAGGTTAATGCACCAGAGCCCTCTATCGACACACAGAGACCTCTAAAGTGTTCCAACACTCCTATCATCTTCGACATCGAGGATCACCCTTATCGTGTAACTGCGGTCGGGTGCTTGCCATTGTTGGTCTCGCCAACAATCCGCAACCTCAAGGTGACGAAGATGTTAGTCGACAATGGGGCTATCCTGAACCTGATCTTGTCAGATGTCATTCAGAGGATCCAAATTCCTGACAAAGATCTCGAGCCGACAAACACTTCCAAGGGGTCAATTCGGGAAGGACTCAGCTGAAAGGCAAGGTCACGCTCCCGCTGACGTTTGGTAGTGATATCAATTTCAGAACGGAGAATATCGTTTTTGGACGTTCCAAGATCTCATTGCCATACAACGACATTCTTGGCCGCTCGGCACTGGCCAAGTTCATGGCGGCCACTCATTTCTCTTACAACATGCTGAAGATGCCCAGGCTAATGAGCGTCATCACCATTAACTTCGACAAGAAAAGTGCACTTATCTGCGCCGACCAACTCTATTGGGGAGCAGCTGCAGCACCTGCCGCCAAGGCACTCGCTCCAGCCACTGAAGCTCCTAGGGAAAAGAAGACCGGCAACGCCTCTGGCACACATTCCGGCAAGCGCGCCCCCTCGGGGTGTTGCGCTCCCGTCGACGATGTGCCAGAGAGCTCCACCGGCAAGAGCAAGAAGTCCAAGGCAGCTCCACCGGAGACTAAGAAAATGCCTGCCAAGGAGGATGGCACGGGGGGAACTTTCACCATAAGTTCCACCCTTGACGACAAATAGGAAAGCGCGCTTGTCGCCTTCCTATGGGCGAATGTCAATGTGTTTGCGTGGCAACCATCTGATAACCCCCGCGTTCCCAGGAAGGTGATTGAGCACCACCTTGTTGTCTGTCCGCACGCGCGACCCGTCAAGCAGATGGTTCGAAAGCAAGCTTTCGAGCGGCAATAGTTTATTGCCGAAGAAATCAAGAAGTTAGAAGCGGCTGGCCTGATAAGAGGAGTACTCCATCCTACGTGGTTGGCCAATCCAGTCATAGTGCGCAAGGCGAATGGGAAGTAGAGGCTATGCATTGATTTCATAGACATCAACAAGGCATCAACCAGATTGTCTTTACCCTTCCCGCGCATCAACCAGATTGTGGACTCCACTGCCGGCTGCAACTTATTGTCTTTCCTTGATGCCTATTCCGGCTATCATTAGATTTTCATGGCCAAAGAAGATGAGGAGAAGACCACATTTATCACCCCATGTGGCACATATTTCTTTCTACGTATGCCTTTCGTGTTGAAAAGTGTTGGTTCTACCTTTGTAAGAGCGGTCTAGATTGGCTTTGAGCCCCAGCTACATAGAAATATGGATGCTTACATGGACGATATAGTGCTCAAAACCAAGGATAATGCCATACTCATATCAGACCTAGAAGACACATTTGCAAATCTGTGCAAGATCAACATGAAGCTCAACCTTCAGAAATGTGTGTCCAGCGTCCCATCCGACAAGCTTCTCGGGTTCTTTGTATCTCAACGAGGAATCGAAGCAAATCCTGACAAGATCAAAGCAATTGAGTAAATTGAAGCACCAAGATGAGTCAAAGACGTGCGATGCCTTGCCGACTGAGTTGCTTCTACGAGTAGGTTCGTATCAAAATTTGTTGAGCGCACCCTACTCTTTTTCAAAATCTTGAAGAAGGGAGGTCCAATGAAATGGACTCCGAAAGCGGAGGCAGCGCTGCAGGATTTGAAGAAGTACCTTTCCTCTTCGCCAGTCCTAGTCACGCCAAAACCACAAGAGCCGTTGTTGCTGTATCTGGCGGCAACAAATCAAGTGGTCAGTGCTTCACTAGTGGTTGAAAGAGAAGTTGACGAAGAAGTGGCAACAACGGCAGGACCACCGTGCAATGAACTAAGACAGTCCCCGGCAGGGTCTGGTGCCAGCAAAGAAGGATCTGTGCAGTTCAAAGAGATAGTCCAGAAGAAGAAAGTGGTGCAGTGACCAGGCTATTTTGTCAGTTCCTTGTTGCAGGGGGCTCGATCGAGATATTCTGGCATACAAAAATTGCTCTTAGACCTTCTTATGGCCTCAGGGAAGCTGCGCCATTACTTCCAAGCACATGAGATCACCGTTGTCACCCGCTTCCCGCTAGAAGCTAGAAGCTACAGTAAATATTACGGAACCTAGAAGCTACAGTAAATATTACGGAACCTAGAAGCTACCGACAGGATTGTTGAGTGGGCTTTGGAACTATCAAGATTTGGTCTTAAGTTTGAGAGCACTTCGACCATTCAGAACAGGGCCTTGGCGGAGTTCATTGAAGAATGGACCCAAACGTCCGATGAAGAGATTCCAGAGTCAACTCTCCTCGGCAAGGTAACTGCTCGAGAATGGATCATGTATTTTGATGGATCTTTCTCGCTGCAGGACGCTGGTGCTGGAGCACTGCTTGTCGCACCCACCGGAGAGCACCTCAGATATGTGGTCCAGATGCACTTTCCCTAGGAGAGATCAACGAACAACACTGTTGAATACGAATGGCTGCTTGCCGGTCTCAGGATCGCGGCATACCTTGGGATCAAGAAACTTATTGTCAGGGGTGATTCTCAACTTGTCGTCAGGCAAGGGAACAAATATTACCAGAGCCCATTGATGGAAGCTTATGTAAACAAAGTGAGGAAGTTGGAAGAATGTTTTGACGACCTGTATATGGAACACATTCCACATGCAGAGAACAGCGTTGCCGATGGCCTGTCAAAGTGTGCTCCCCTTAAGTTACCCGTGGAACCAAGAACTTTCGTGCTCCAACTAACTCAACCCTCCGTGAAACCATCAACTAGACAAGATAAGAGAAGAAAGTTAAGTTCTGGGAAGTATTTCCCGGTAGATCTCCCTGAAGCCTCCCGCAAGAAGGTTGCCAGAGGGAACGACAGGCTTGTTGGTGAGTACTATGCTCCAGAAGGGCCCCCGACTCTTGCCATCGAAGCATACACTGCCGCCAGGCTTTCCGAGGCGCAACAGACTTCGGCAGGCCCTGAGGCCCTTGCCGTCGAGACAAATTCTACCCTGGCGGAGGATACACCTTTGGTCCTTGCTGTCGAGCCACAGGCTCTAGCATGGGCGCAACACATTATCCATTTCCTTCAGACAAGAAAACTTCCTAGGGAACAAGAAGAAGCAGAGAGAGTAGCCCGCCGGTCAAATATGTACCAGTTCGTAGACAACGTCCTGTACATAAAAAGATCGAACAATGTGAAACTCAAATGCATTTCCCGGGAAGATGGAATGAAGCTGTTGGCAGAGATACATGGAGGCATATTTGGCTGCCACATAGCGTCAAGAGCCCTTGCTGGGAAAGCATTCCGGCAAGGCTTCTTTTCGCACACTGCCTATCTAGGATGCAACGGCATTGGTAACCAAGTGTGAGGCATGCCAGGTTCATTCTAATATACTACATCAACCAACTCATGTGGTTCAAATGATCCCTCTCTCCTGGCCATTTTTGCTCTGGGGGCTTGAGATCTTGGGCTCCTTTCCCCGCACTACCGGGGGCTTTGAGTACTTGTACATTGCGATCGAAAAGTTCACAAAGTGGCCAGAAATGGAAGCAGTGAGAAAGGTGACAGCACAGTCAGCCATCAAGTTCTTTATGGACTAGTTTGCTGTTTTGGTGTTCCCAACAGGATCATCACTGACAACTACACACAGTTCACGAGCCGCACCTTCATGCAGTATGGCCAAGACCTTGGTAGCAAAATATTTTTTTGCCTCTGTTGTCCACCAGAGGAGCAATGGCCAAGCGGAGAGGGCTAATGCTGAAGTGCTGCGAGGTCTCAAGACAAGAACTTCTAATAGGCTGCACAAGTGCGAAAGGAACTGGATTGATGAGTTGTCGGTGGTTCTTTGGTCAATCAGAACGACACCAAATCGAGCTACCGGCCAGACACCCTTCTCCCTTGTCTATGTGGTGGTGGTAGTTCTCCCCATGGAACTCATGTATGGGTCACCTCGAGTGCTCGCTTATGATGAGCTTGAGCAAGAGCAGTTGCGGCAAGACAATGCGACGCTCCTTGAGGAAGACCGTCTTGAGGCTGCTGTGAGAGCTGCACGCTACCAGCAAGCTTTGCGCCACTACCACAGCTGCAAAGTGAATGCAGAATTCTTGAGGAAGGCGACCTTGTTCTTCCATGAGTTCAGTCTGCCAAATATTCCAACAAGTTGATGCCGAAGTGGGAAGGCTATTATCGGGTAGTGTCGTGGTTTTATCACGGCAGATGTCCAGGTGAACGGACTTGGATTCGAGGCCATCGCAAAGGTGATGGACTCAAAGGGGTTGGTTGGGACGATGGACACGAGTTTACCTAGGTTCGGCCCCTTTGAGTAGAGGTAATAGCCCACGTCCTCCTTATGTTTGTGTTGCTTGGTGTATCGACTACAAGGGAGATGATTGCTTGACCTAGTTCTCGATCTCTCTCCCCTAAGTTGCCCCGGGTCTCGCCTTTATATAGGAGGTCAAGATCACGGGTCATACAAGTCGTAACTGACTCTCACAATCGTGTCCGGTTCTATCTCTACATCATCTTACCTTTCTTGGGCAAGCTGTCTCCGGGCGGCTCACCCGCCCGGGTCTTCATACCTTCTCCGCTCGGGCCACGTCCCGGCCCATCTTATTAAGCTGCCCAACGTCTTGGGCTTACATCTTCACGACCCATCCTTGGGCAGGCGTATGAGCCACCAGGTGTGGTCCGGTGCCTCAGGGGCGGGTCTCGCTGTGGGGTTATATCCCCAACATTAGGCCCCAAGTTGATTTGAGCTTGCTCAATTCAGCCTCCTTCTTAATCAGCGGCGAGTCTCACTTACGTCACCTGAAAGTAAACAATAACCCGCCGTGACGTCATGTCAAATCAGTCAGAAAGAACCTCTGACGTCCACAACAAATCTTCCCTTATTAAATGGACGGTCCGAGAATCGAGGCTTCCGCCTCGGTCAAATAATATCCGTCGCCTGGATTTTCACGCCTATTTCTACCTTTGCCTATTAAATAGGACCGCGAAGGGTGGCCTTTGTTTTCCTCCCCGCTAACTCTTCGTCTTCTTCCTTCTGACGCCGCCGCTATAGCGCAGCCCGCTCTGGTGATGTCTTCACACCGTCGTCGTCGAGGCCACTGCATCAACCTGGTTGTTCCAGAGTTCTGCCCGCGTCCGCCGCGCCATCTCCGGTAAGTCTTTCCTATCCTAGATCCATAGCCATTTTGTTAGGGTTTCACGGAGTTCTTCCACCTCTTAGAACATGGGCTTCTTTCCAATGCCAACCATGCTTTCTCCATAAAAACCCGGTGATATGCTTTCCCCATTGTGGCGTTCTGTAGAAAACCGATAGCAGCACCACACAGATCGGCAATCGCTCCGCCTGCCGTTTTCCAACCTTCGTCGTTTTGATAGTTCGTCGTTTAGGTTTGAAACAAAACCATTTTTCTCTGTTTTGTAGATCCGTAATCTCAGAGATACGTTGTGAAATCTGTTTTCCACACTTAGCCAAATTTTGCTTTGTCTTCTCATAAATTTTGACCCGCCATGAAGTTCCGGCTCTCACGAACCAGCTCCCGGCGGCTTAATCTTATAAAATCTTAGATTTTTAGACGGCTTTAGCTGCCTGGCATCTCCTGACCCGCCGTATGTTGTTTACTTTGCGCAGTATTGTCTCAGCACCATGTCTCGTGCATCCAACTCATGCAATTGGGTCGGCTCTACCATCACTGAAGAATTCTTGATGGATTTTGTCAATGCTGGTACCATACCTACCAAGGATGTCATTCATTGGCGGGTTCCGGGTAACGAGCTAAGGCCCATTCCTTAGGAAGGTGAAGTAGTTGTGTTTTTAGATCACGTTGAACGTGGGTTTGTACACCTCGGATCAAGATTCTTTCAGGATGTTCTTCACTTCTACAAGTTGCGCCCTCAAGACCTTGCTCCCAACTCCGTTTCTAACACATGCAACTTCCAAGTACTTAGCGAAGTCTACTTGCAAACAGAACCATCCGTTGGTCTCTTTCATGAGTTTTTTTATGCAAACTACCAAATGGAGGTAAAGGCCAGCCCAAGCTTAGAACTTGGCGGGATTTCTATTCAGAGACGCCGGGACATAACCTTTCCGGCTGTTTAGATACCAAGCCATCCAAAAGACTGGAACGAGACTTGGTTCTATTGCAAAGATACCTCCCCCAAAGGAGAGCATCCCCTGCTGGGTTATTGCCCATCCCGGCTCAAGATGACCTCTGAGCTTGCTGGCGGGTTGTCAACTACTGAACGGGTGAAGCACGCCCCAGCTCATGCCAAGATTAAAGCCCTTATGGCCAATGGACTGACAGGACTGGACTTGATCTGCTGCTGGATTTCTTGGAGGATCATGCCCTTGAGCCGACGAAGTCGCCTTATGTGCGAATATCTAGGCCAGTATGATGATTCCCTCTGCTTCAGCCGAACAACATTTTCAGAGGATGATATTACAACTGTCATCCAGAGTCTTGTCCATGAATCTTCAGGAGCTTGCAATGCTATCGGGATAGCACCTTTTTGTGCTGCTAACCCGGCCCCAGATGTAGGGCGACTCTTTATACTCTCTTCTCTTTATTAGCTATGTCTTGGCAATCTCTTTACCTTTTGCCAGCTTATATTTTCGGGCTAATTCTGACTTTTGGAAGAAGAATATGTTCCTCCTCTGAAGAAATCCAAGAAGAAAACCGCATCCCGGAAGAAGAAGACCACTCCTCAGGAAGAATGGTTTGAACAGCCAGAAACATACGGCTCAGAGGTATAACTTGACTATTTTTTGCTGCCTCTTTATTCACCTTATTGACAACAACCATTCACATGACTAGACAGAGACCAGCCATACCAACGCCCCTGAGATAACTTCTGTTTTGTCCGACTCAGATTACTTTGTACCCTAGAAGATATGATGGGTCATTCGAAAAGTTCCCCTTTCTCATCCTCTTGCTTACTTAGACCCCCAATTTCTTTTGAAAACGCAATAGCAAGCCGCCCGATGCCAGACCCGGAGCACCGGCTCTACCGTGCTTATGTCCGGGTTACCTAACTCTCCGGCTCAAAGGAAGCGTCCAGCCGAGGTACATATTCCTTCTCTGCTTGACTTTTCTAATCCTTCCTTTGCAATTTCAAGATTGCCTTATATTACCTGAACCGCTTTTCAGGGATCGTCTCCTTCGTCTGGCAACTCTATGGCCACTGCACTGCCGCCTCCAAAGATTAACCCACTGTATGTGTTTTTCAAATCTTACCTCCGAGTCTTTGGTGGTCATAAACCTTTTGGCTCTTAATCTTTATGCTTTTTAGGGCTCAAGCCAAACGAAGGAAGACCAACAAGTCCTCCCCTATCCCTAATGTTCAAGAACCGGAGCCTGCGAAACCGGATGCTCCCATGCCGGATGTTGATCCTTCAGCGGCTTCCAAGGAGGCACCTGAAGAAACTTGTCCTTCTACAGAGACGACGGCTCACGATATGATTCCTGAGAGTCCTCCAAGGGACCATTCCAAGCCGCCCAGCCCCGCAAAAGTTCCCGATGAAACAGTAGCTCCGGATGTTTTTACTACTGGCGCCGGCTTCCACTCTCCTCAACCTCATGTGCTGACAAAGCATGGTGAGACGGCTGAAGCCTCCAAGAAGCTGGAGTTTGAGCTCCCCGCCCTTGAGAATATGACAACTGACAAACTTCATGCTAGTTATTTGAACCGCCTGTCTACAAGCCGGGAATTGGAGCTCAAGCTTGTCAATTCAATGAAGAAGAAATATGAGGTAGTCTTCACTCTCCTTATACCCTTACATAGCCCCCAAGAGTTGGGTTAATATTGGATGATGATAATCCGGGTCTTCAAAACCTGCTAGAAGTAGAAATGCTTAGCCTATAGGCCTCAACTTATTTAGAAGTAACCACAAATCATCATTTCTAACCCCCACGAGTTGGCTCAAATTTGATAACATTGAGCCGAAGCTTCATTGAATATATCCATTAGAGCCAAGAGTAGCCCCCAAGTGCCGGCTCAATCTTGTTAAATTTGAGTCGGATCTTTTCCTTCGAAGCCAGTTGAAAAGCCAAAATGTAGCCGCCCAGTTCCGGGTTAACTTGATAAAAATGATCCGGAACTGCCTTTTAATCTAGGAGATCAAATAGAAATTAGCCCCCAAGTGTCATACATATTGCTTGCAATCTGTTTGAGACTTACTGAGTCTTTTAAACTTCTCCTTCTGACGGCTCATTCCATACTTTGATATGTCACAAGAAGCTTTAAATGAAGCCGGGTCAGAAGTGGCCGGTTTAAAAAATAATCTAGCCACGTAGCAAGCCGCCCAAAGTGAAGCTGATGAAAAATGTCGGCTCCTCTCCGAAGAACTGACCAAGATCAAGGCCGATTTTGCAACCTTCAAAGAGTCTGCTAAAGCTGAACAAGCCGCCCTGACTCAACGGGGGGATGATGCTGACCAGCGGCTGATGATCGTGTCTGATGAGCTGCAATCTTTAATGCGCCATATTAAGAAGATGACAACCGCCATCTTTGGTAAGTATTTGATAACTTAACCCAATTTGTGTATGTCTTCTTGTATTGACGATTTATGATGAATAATCCGTCTTATGTAGGTCCAAGGATCCACCAACTTGCGTCTGACAGCTTGCTGCCCCTCAAGGCGATTTATACTCTGACAGGACAACTTTATTGTGGGGCTGTCTGCACGATCAAGGCTGTGCTCTACAAGGATACCACCCCCTCAAATATGAAAGGGGTCTTAGAGCTTTTTTCCACGCTGTCAAAGGAAATCATAGAGTTGAAGAAATCAGCCACCCGACAGGGAGCTATTGCAGCTATAAGTCGGGCGCTGGCCTTTACTCCGGAGTTGACTCCTATAGATATGATGGATGGGTTTCCCTCAAAAAAAATATGATGGCTCCGAGTTTACGGACACTGACTATGCACGGTGTGTGAAGGATTCCAAAGTCCTTGCCTCCGTGTTAGCACAAGAGGTCAACTTGGTGACTTATCAGGCGGTTTACAACAAAGATGAGAAGAGAATCCGTGGCCCCCTCTTTGAGTCTAAGGATCTGACACCCACCCACAGTAAGCTCCTTTTTGCTTCGGAACTTGACCCATCCCCCATCTTTTAAGAAGGAAACTAGGACTTGGACCATCTTTAGATCAAGGAGGTTAAATACCCGGAGCAGGGTGACCCGCCGGCCAGCTAAAGGAGTCGTGAACGCCGTTGATAGCCGTCTCTTTGTGACCCGCCATGAGCGGTGTAAAAAAACTATAAGATATTTTTGGGCTCCACAGAGAGCATATGTAATAGACTGGTAGTAACTTCGCCTTTGCTTGAACTGTGCCATCGTGCACATATTAAATAGTCTGGCTTAATATATATATCATCTTCCTTGCACTTCATATTGGATGCTTACCGACTCCTGGCAGCTTAATTGACCTGCAAGAATAGATGTATCTTGACATTATTAGGAGGGCGGCTTAAAAGCATAACCCAAAAGATTATGTCTCTTCCTAACATGTTTCTACTAGGATGACTCGCCACACAAAAACCAATCAAGATAGTGTGTAAGCTACACCCGGTGGGTGAGAAGCCCCCTGGATGATCAAGTTGATTTGTCAACATTTTTTGGCTTAAGAGCCGGCTGTTATGGTTTGATAAGCTACACCCAGAGGGTGAGAAGCCCCCTTAGACAACCAAGTTGACTTGTCAACTTTTTCGGCTTAAAGGCCGGCCGATAGGGTCTGATAACCTACACCCGAAGGGTGGGAAGCCCCCTGGACGGCTATGTTGATTTGTCAACATTTTTTGGCTTAAGAGCCGGCTGTTATGGTTTGATAAGCTACACCCGGAGGGTGAGAAGCCCCCTTAGACAACCAAGTTGACTTGTCAACTTTTTTGGTTTAAAAGCCGGCTGATAGGGTCTAATAAGCTACACCCGGAGGGTGGGAAGCCCCCTTGACGACTATGTTGACTTGTCAACATTTTTTGGCTTTAGAGTGGGCTGTTAGGGTTTGATAAGCTACACCCGGAGGGTGGGAAGCCCCCTTAGACAACCAAGTTGACTTGTCAACTTTTTTGGCTTAAGAGCCAGCCGATAGGGTTTGATAAGCTACACCCGGAGGGTGGGGAAGCCCCCTGTGTGGCTATGTTGACTTGTCAACATTTTTGGCTTAAGAGCCAGCTATTAGGGTTTGATAAGCTACACCCGGAGGGTGGGAAGCCCCCTTAGACAACCAAGTTTACTTTTCAACTTTTTTGGCTTAAGAACCATCCGATAGGGTTTGATAAGCTACACCCGGTGCGTGGGAAGATCCCTCTATGGCTATGTTGACTTGTCAACGTTTTTGGCTTAAGAGCTGGCTGTTGGGGTTTGATAAGCTACACCTGGAGGGTGGGAAGCCCCCTTAGACAACCAAGTTTTGGATCTTTCTTGCATGGATGAATATATGCGAAAGGGCAGAGGCCCCGGCTTGCAGGGATGCTAGTTTATTCATATATAAATATGATATGTACAATGATAGTGTACAATGTCGAGTCTCAATGACCTAAGTGTAGTAAGGCCGTAGATGTGCTATGTTCCATGGCCGACGGGTCTCCTGCCCCGAGGTATCTGAATCGTCTCGGATGTCAATGAGGTAATACGACCGGTTGTTGAGATTTCTGCTGACCACGAACGGTCCTTCCCATGGAGGAGACAACTTATGCATATTTGTCTGGTCTTGGATCATCCGCAACACTAAGTCGCCTTCTTGAAACGTTCGGGTCTTGACTCTGCGGCTATGATAGCGGCATAGGTCTTGCTAATAAATCGCCAAACGAGCAGCCGCCAGTTCCCGTTCCTCCTGCAAGGCATCCAACGCATCTTGACACACCATCTCATTGTTAGTCTCAACGTAAGCCGCCACTCGTGGCGAGTCATGGCGGATGTCGCTTGGTAATACGGCCTTTGCACCGTAAACCATGAAGAAAGGTGTATAACCAGTGGATCTGTTCGGGGTAGTTCTGATGCTCCATATGACGGATGGCAACTCTTCCACCCAATAACCAGGCATCCGCTGTTAAGGAACCATAAGCCGGGGCTTGATACATCTCAAGATTTCTTGGTTGGCATGCTCTGCCTGACCATTGGACTGTGGATGAGTAACCGCGGAAACATCAAGCCGGATGTGTTCCAAGTCGCAGAATGTTTTCATAGCCCCCTTGGACAAGTTTGTGCCATTATCTGTGATGATGTTGTGAGGGTAACCAAAACGGTAGATCAGCTTTTTGATAAACTGAACCGCCATAGCCGCGTCACACTTGATGGCCGTCTCCGCCTCCACCCACTTGGTGAACTTATCAACCGCCTCCACCAAGAGGTTATCTGTCTGGTTAGATTTTCATCATCAGGTAACTCGCCTCGAGTCAAATACGCCAAGTAAGGCATAGTCCAATCTGGAATAGCATGTAGAGCCGCCACCAATTGTCCCTCTAGGTCAGGAACATCCAAATCTTCCTCTGAGGGTAATTTGACAGTCGGGTGCTGTAAGATGTCCAGAAAGACATTGGGCGGCACCAGCTTTTGCTGAGAGCCTAACCTTGACAGGGCATTAGCCGCCTCATTCCCGCGATGATCAATATGATCCACCTGATAACCCTTGAAGTGACGAGCAATGGTATCCACCGCCTGACGATAAGCCGCCATCCGCGGATCCTTGGAATCCCATGTGCCTGAAACTTGCTGAGCCACAAGATCTGAGTCGCTGAAGCACCTTACCCGGCTTAAGTTCATCTCTGTAGCCACCCTGAGGCCATGAAGAAAGGCTTCATATTTATCTACATTATTAGTGCAAGGGAACATCAACCGGATCACATAATAGAACTTGTCACCTTTGGGAGACGTTAAGATAACCCCTTCCCCTGATCCTTCTAGCTGCTTGGATCCATCAAAGTGTATTGTTTAGTATGTGTTATCTGGATTTTCCTTGGGCACCTGACACTCTGTCCAATCGTTTATAAAATCCACAAGGGCTTGAGACTTGACAGCCGTACGAGGTACGCACTTCAGATTGAGAAGTCCCAGCTCCAATGCCCACTTAGCAATCCTACCAGTGGCTTCTCTATTTGGAATTATGTCTCCCAACGGAGCAGAGCTGACCACGGTGATCTGATGTCCTAAGAAGTAATGCTTTAATTTGCGGTTGGCCATAAACACCCCATACACTAGCTTCTGCCAATGTGGATATCTCTGCTTGGACTCTGTCAGGACCTCACTGATATAATAAACCGACCTCTGAACCAGATACTCTTTCCCTACTTCCTTGAACTCGACCACAATTGTAGCGCTGACAGCCCGGTTGTTAGCTGCCACGTATAGGAGCAAGGGCTCTTTCTCAGCTGGAGCAGCTAAAACCGGCGGCTCAGTGAGCTGCTTCTTGAGCGCCTCAAACGCTTCACCCGCCGCCGTACTCCAGACAAAATTGTCTGTCTTTTTCATCATTTTATATAGAGGGATATCTTTCTCACCAAGGCGGCTTATAAACCGGCTTAACGCGGCGATCTGCCCTGCCAGGCGTTGGACATCATTGATACAAGCCGGCTCAGACCGGGAGGTGATAGCCTTGATCTTATCCGAGTTAGCTTCGATACCATGCTCAGAAACCAGAAATCCCAAGAGCTTGCCAGCCGGAACACCAAAGACACACTTTGCCGGGTTAAGCATCATCTTATAGATCCGCAGATTGTCAAAGGTTTCCTTTAAGTCATCAAGCAGGTCTTCTTCTTCCTTGACTTGATCACAAAATCATCCACATAAGCATGAATGTTGCGTCCAATCTGATTGTGAAGACAATTCTGCACACAGCGCTGATAAGTCGCCTGGGCACTCTTGAGCCCAAAAGGCATAGACACATAGCAGAAGGCTCCAAAAGGCGTGATGAAAGCCATCTTCACTTGGTCCTTAACTACCATCTTGATCTAATGATATCTCGAATAAGCATCCAGGAAGCATAAACTTTCACAACCCACCATAGCATCAATGATTTGATCAATACGAGGGAGAGCAAAAGGATCAGCTGGACAAGCCTTGTTCAGATCCGTATAGTCCACACACATACGCCATGTGCCATTCTTCTTGAGCACAAGCACTGGGTTAGCAAGCCACTCCGGGTGAAAAACCTCGACGATGAAACCCGCCGCTAAGAGCCAGGCGACCTCTTCCCCAATGGCCTTGCATCTCTCTTGGATCCGCCGCTAAGATCCGCTATGAATACAGGATGTTGATGCTACTGCCACCATCCATAAGTACCTTATTCACCATATATCCTCCCACTTGGGGGGAAACTACCAGGGCTAGCCGCCCCGGGTCATCAACATGTGGCGGGTGATCCTCCTGGCTCCATGTTATGTCATACTCAGACCACTTCAAGTATTGCGGCAGAGCTAGCACGACTGCGTTAACCGCTCGCTTGTGCAATTTCTGATCCCGCCTGTTAAGGCTGGTCGTAAAAACATGATACTGGCCCGAACTGAGCTGCTTTGGATTACTCTGATACCCAAATTGATTATGCTGTTGCTGATTGTTGTTACTAGAGTGCTGAGGATGTCCTCCTTGATTGCCTTGACCATGATGACCGGACCTTGAGCCGTCGGATCCAAATCCGGCTCCTGACCCGCCTGGTCCTGAGCCTCCGGGCGGGCCACCATCATGGTTGTTGTGTTGTTGCATGTTGTAGTTCTTGAACTTCTGCATGATGTGGCAATCACCCCATGTGTGCCCTGTAGCTCTATCGGGCCGGCTATGCTCCGGATAGAGTTTTTTGAGCATTTCCTCCGAATTGAAAGGAGTCCTATTTTTGTTAAAAGGTGGTCTGAACTTCCCATTGCCCATAGGATGATTCTGGCCGGTGCTCGCATTGGCCACCAGTTCTGACAAGCCATCTGGGTTCTTCCGCTTTCTCTGGGTACCATTACTTGCCGCACCCTTGCCCTGGTTGTTCTTTTTACCTTGGCCATCCTTCTCCTCATCAGAGCCTGGATCCTTCGTGTTATCTGTGAGAGCCTGGCTTAATAGGAATGATAGACTACTCATATCAACAAGGAATTCCTTCTTTTCTGGGAGCCCACTCGAAAAGAACTCCAAAGTTAAGCGTGCTTGGCTTGGAGCGATTCTAGGATGGGTGACCGACCGGGAAGTTGGTCCCGGGTGCGCACGAGTGAGGACAAAGTGCACAGGAAAGACTGGTGTTGGTCTGTGGGGTCAGTCTAGATCCCGCCAGGCATAACGGGGTGTTACAATTGGTATCAGAGCATGACTGACTGTAGGATTACCAAGCCAAACCGGTCGAAGTTGAGTCTAGAAACACTTTGGAAAAGTAGGGGAATTGATTGTGGAAGGGAACGTAAGGCTCTTTTTACTCCTCTTCTCAAGTTATTCTATTATGAGTCATTCTCATCTTTTCTACGGGGATAAGAACTAGGATTGTCATCTATTGCTTAGGATGACGAGTAACTAACCATGGACTACTAGCTAGCTTGTTTGCAAGTGAGTGGCGGTACTTGAGTATTGGTGTGACAAACAGATGGAGAAGAGATTTGAGTCTAGAAAGTCGAGTGGTTATGCTTTCCAATCTTTTGCAGTTGCCTCAAAATCCTTTTTGAGCAATTACATCCGTTATGCTGTCGAATTTCTGTTAGAATCTCTAATGTCTTTGCATCATTCTCTATTTCAGATGCCCCCTTGTCCTTCCCGTCAGGTGGTCCGTCTGACCAGGTGCATCGATGTACCGGGTCACACAACCATGTTGGTTAGAGTTATGATGGAGGCTGGTTACTGTTGGTACCCAGAGTACACAATGGAGGAACAATATCGTGATTTCAACCAGAGCCAGTATCTATGTATTGTTAAGATATATCCTTCATATCATGGAGCTGCAGAGCCGCTTCACTGGACTTATGGATTAGGTGTCACCATAGATTTGGCAGTTCAGGAGGCTGCCTACACCATGCTGACTATCATGAGATTTCACCATGGTCTGCTTCAGAACACAAAGTTTTGTTATGTTCCTGCTTCTACGAGAGGAGAGGATGGTTATCTTAACGCAGCCTACTATGATCATTCCCATGAGGATCCTAGGCTGCAGGTGACCGCTCAGATGTTGGAGAACATGGATAGTGATGCACGTGGCCTTCGCATGGAGCTTTATGCTACCCGTGCACGTCTTTGGACAGCCCTGACATAGTAGGCGCCTGTCGTGCAGATAGGCTATGGAGATTTGGAGATGATGAACCCATCGCGGACTCATCTGCCAGCACACGTAGACTGGCCCGATGTTGGAGGCATCAACCCTCTTCGAGGACCGCTATTGCCGCCGACAAGGGGACCAAGGCCACATTCGTGTCCTTACGGTTTCCAGGGATCACAGGCTAGATTGTTTCCAGATCCTCAGGTTCAGCTCCCGGGGCACGGGGGTAACCTGTATGAGGCATTCTACGGTGATGCTTGAGTACGTGGATGTTAGTACTAGTATGTTAGTAGTCGTATCGCCACAGTCCTGCGTGTCTTGTGGGATATGATTGAGGTTGAGAGTTGACTTCCGGAGGTGTAGATAGATAATGTATAGGAATCTTGTAATGCCTCCGATGAGTTGTGTCATCTCTCTGTAGTTTGTATTCAGCTTGGGCTTATACTGAACTTTGTCATGGTGTGTATGAATCATGGTGTTCATATGGTAGTTGTTATTACCATGTTGTTTGGGTGCTTACCCTGCACGCCATGTTGTCTAGTACATTCCTTATCTCATGTCTTAGAGTTGATGTCCTCTATGTTTAAGCTATGGGTTTGTTTTCCCATGATGGTGGCAACTAGGAATAAACCCGTGCCTGCCCCTGAGCAGGGCGAGGGAAGCCATCCAAGGCAAGAGTATTTTCCACATGCGCCTTCTTTGGCAGAAGTGATGCTTGAAGATGAAAGAAACAAAAGGGAGACCAACAAGTTGCTGGAACGAATTGAGCAGAACATAGCGCGTGCTCCCCGCAATGATCACAACGGTGGTGTGTCCCTCGGTGACTTCGTCAAGCTGTGCCCACCCAAGTATCATCATTCGATCGACCCACTCGATGCAAATGATTGGCTGACCAGCATGTTCCGTAAGATCCGAGCTGCCAATGTATCCGAGGCCAACAAGGTGACCTTTGCTACCTACTTTCTGGAAGGACCCGCGAATCTATGGTGGGAAAATTATGAAGCCATGCGTCCCGCAGGCCCCGCACCAACTTGGGCAGAATTTAGTGCAACATTTCGTACCCATCACATCCCGGAAGGGCTGATGGATCACAAGAGAGAGGAATTCTATGCTTTGACCCAGGGCAGACTGTCAGTGGATGTCTGTAGCCGTGAGTTCGGCAATCTTGCTCACTATGCTCTGGAGGAAGTTTCAACCGATGCTAAGAAGCAGGCTAGGTTCCGCAAGGGACTCAATCCTGAGCTCCGCCGGGATCTGCGCCTGCATGAGTGCAAAACCTTCCAAACTCTCGTAAACAAGGCTATCAATGCCGAGTCTGGATAGACTGACTATGAGGCCACGAGGAAGCACAACCGTGACTTTAGCCCCGCATCTGTCTTGGGCTCCAACAAATGCCGAGTCTGGGTGGCCAATGCAGCTCTGCCGCCAAGATACACCGCGAGGCCATCCTTCCAGGCACCTCGCCCAGCTCAGTCCAATCCTCCAGCTAGGCCATTTGGAGGTCTGTTTGCCAATGTTGCTCCCTGTGCCACCGTGGTCTACTACAAATGTGGAGAACCAGGACACTACTCTCGTGATTATCCTCAGAGCAATGCTAAGCCCGCTGGACGTGGGAAGCCGGGAAAAGCCTTCTATGTGAAGCCAGCTCCTGCTCGTGGAAGAGTGAATTATGTCTCTGCTAAGGAAGCCATTGAGGATCCTAATGTTATCCTAGGTACGCTCCTTGTCAATAGTCATCCAGCTCCTATTCTATTTGGTACCGGGGCATCTCATTCTTTCATCTTAGAAAGTTATGCACAGTTGCATAACATGTCTTTTTGTGATATGCCTACTCCTTTAGTAGTTCAGACTCCTGGTTCAAAGTGGCAAACTTCTAGAGTGAGCCATGATACTGAGATTCTAGTGGATAGGATAGTCTTCCTAGCATCTTTGATAGCCCTCAAGTGTTCGGACATCAACATCATTCTAGGCATGGATTGGATGAAAGCCCACTATGCTAAGATTGATACTCATACTAGGAATGGTCAACTTACACATCCATCGTGTGAGATAGTTAATGTCTCCACTCTAACAGCCAAGCGCCAACTCTATTCCCTCAATGCTAGCCCTCTTCCAGAGTTAGAAGATATTCCGGTAGTCCATGACTTTCCGGATGTCTTTCCAGAAGAATTGCCAGGAATTCCTCCTGTTAGAGATGTTGAGTTTGTGATAGAGCTCATCCTAGGGACTGTCCCAATAGCTAGAAAACCCTATAAGATGGCACCCTTAGAACTAGCCGAACTTAAGATCCAGCTCGATGAGGCTTTGAAGAAAGGTTTCATCCATCCTAGTTCTTCTCCTTGGGATTGTCCCGTCCTCTTCGTCAAGAAGAAGGATGGATCGGATCAGATGGTTGTGGATTATCGGCCAGTGAATCTGGTCACCATAAAGAACAAGTATCTGCTCCCCAGGATCAGCGATTTGTATGATCAACTCGCTGGATCCTCTGTCTTTTCCAAAATGGATTTGAGGTTGGGATACCATCAAATCAGAATTAGGAACGGGGACATTCCAAAAACGGCTTTTGTTACTCGTTATGGCCAATACGAGTACACCGTTATGTCCTTCGGTTTAACCAATGCCCTAGCCACCTTCTCTCGCTTGATGAATTCGATCTTCATGGAGTATTTGGATAAATTCGTCGTGGTTTACCTCGACGACATACTCATCTACTCGAAGAATGAACAGGAACATGCCGAGCATCTAAGGCTGGTATTGATGAAACTTCAAGAGCACCGTTTGTACGCCAAATTCTCCAAGTGTGAATTTTGGTTGCCAGAAGTGACCTATCTAGGCCATGTGATCTCTGGTAAAGGTATTGTTGTCAATCCCGAGAGAGTTCAGGCCGTCCTTGATTGGACTCAACCTGAATCGGTTAAGCAAGTTCGTAGTTTCCTTAGCTTAGCGAGCTATTGTCGCCGCTTTGTAGAGAATTTCTCCAAGGTTGCAAAACCTTTGACTGAACTGCTCAAGAAAGATAAAAGGTTCGAGTGGACTCTACAATGCAAGCACAATTTTCAGGAGTTGAAAAGACGACTGACCTTTGCTCCCGTTCTGGTGCCACCAGACTTCTCTAAGGACTTTGTTATCTATTGCGACGCCTCGCGACAAGGATTAGGTTGCATTCTTATGCAAGATCGTCATGTAATTGCATACGCATCTTGACAGTTGCGTCCACATGAGGATAATTATCCAACACATGATCTTGAGCTTGCAGCTGTGGTCGATGCACTGAAAACCTGGCGACATTACCTTCTAGGTAATCGTTGCGAAATTTACACTAATCACCAAAGTCTGAAATATATTTTCACCCAGCCGGATTTGAATCTCAGGCAAAGACGATGGGTTGAGTTGGTTACAGAATACGACTTATGGATAATTTACACCCCGGGGGAAGCCAATGTTATGGCTGATGCACTAAGTCGTAAGTCTTATTGTAACAACCTGATGCTACAACAAGGTCAACCACTTCTCCATGAGGAATTTCGGAAGTTAGAGCTTCACATTGTTCCTCAAGGATTCCTATCCAACGTGGTGGCAAAACCTAATCTTAAGGATCAAATAGTAACTGTCCAGAAATATGATAAGGGTATATCCCGGATCAAGGAGAATATTGCTAGCGGAAACGCTAAAGATTTCTCCAAGGACGACGAAGGTGTTGTGTTCTTCCAGAACCGGTTGGTGGTTCCCAAGAGCACACGCTTAAGACAGCTAATCATTAAGGAGGCTCATGATTCTCCTATCTCAATTCATCCGGGTAGTACTAAGATGTATGAGGACCTACGCCAGAGGTTCTAGTGGACTAGGATGAAGAGAGAAATTGCCTAGTTCATTGCTAATTGCGACGTTTGTTGTCGCGTGAAAGCAGAACATCAAAGGCCTGCTGGCACCCTTCAACCTTTAGCTATTCCCGAATGGAAATGGGATAAGGTCGGTATGGATTTCATTACCGGATTTCCCAGGACCAAGAGAGGGAATAATGCTATCTTTGTGGTCATTGACCACCTTTCCAAAGTGGCTCATTTCTTCCAGTTCGGGAGAATATAACTGCTAGCCAGCTAGCGGAGTTATATGTTTCTCGAATAGTTTCTCTTCATGGTGTTCCTTTGGAGATTAACTCAGACCGTGGAAGTATCTTTACTTCTCGATTCTTGGAAAGTTTTCAAACCGCTGTGGGGACTCATCTATCCTTTAGCACTGCTTTCCACCCGCAATCAGGTGGTCAAGTTGAGCGAGTCAATCAAATCCTTGAAGACATACTCCGAGCTTGTGTTGTATCTTTCGATATGAACTGGGAGAAATGTCTTCCACTTGCCGAATTTTCTTATAACAATAGTTATCAATCAAGCTTGGGAAAGCCCCTTTTGAAGTTCTCTATGGACGAAGGTGTCGAACACCTCTTAACTGGTCAGAAACCGGAGAGAGGCAACTCTTTGCCCGGATATGATCCATGATGCAGAGGAGCAAGTTCGCATTATTCGTGAAAAGTTGAAAATAGCCCAATCTCGTCAACAGAGCCAATATGATCGCCATCATAAGGCCGTGACCTACGAAGTTGACGAGAAGGCTTACCTTTGGGTTACACCTCTGAAGGGTACCCATCGATTCGGTATCAAGGGCAAGTTGGCACCTCGTTACGTTGGACCCTTTCGCATTCTTGCTAAACGACGAGAGGTTGCCTACCAATTGGAACTTTCGTCACATCTTTCCAAGGTTCACGATGTCTTCCACGTCTCACAAATCAGGCGTTGCTTCTCGGACCCTGTCTGGGAGGTAGACCACGAAGCGCTTGATCTCCAAGATAACCTTACATATCGAGAATACCCTGTTCGTATTCTTGATCAAGCTGAGCGTACCACTCGGCGATGGAACATCAAGTTTCTCTAGGTTCAGTGGTCACACCATTCTGAAAAGGAGGCCACATGGGAAAGAGAAGATCGTCTTCGACTAGAGTACCCCGCGCTCTTCCCGATGACTTCAAAATCTCGGGACGAGATTCTTTTGAGTGGGGGTGAGTTGTGTCATCCCTAGCTAGATGTCATAGGATAGCATGTGTGTGCATCATGTTTCAATTTTGCATCAACATGAAATGGGGCCTAAAAGAAACCCCAAGCTCATATTTGAATCAAATTAATTTAAAGTTGTGAAAACTCGACAAATTAAACATGCCCTTACAAAATGTTCCCTATGTGTGATAATTATGGACATGATTATAACAGGGGCCATTTTAAATATTTGAACAACTATAGCAATATAAAAATAAATGATAAAGCCTCTGAAAATGCCAAATAAAGCATTATCATTATTTTATATTTCAAAATATCCTGAAACTTTTTATTGGAGTTTGAAATATTCAAACTTGATATTAAAAAATATTTGGGATATTTTATAAAAGTATTTGTACCTGAAAAGAAAATAAAACAAATGTCAGAATTAGAAAACAGAAAGTAAAAGAAAAAAAGGGAAAGGAAACCTACCTAGGCCCAGGCCAGGCTGGCCCACCTGGCCCAGGGAGGTTGTCGTCCTCCTGGCGGCCAGGAGGACGGGCGTGTGGCCAGAGCGCGCGCGCGAGCATGCCTCCACGCTAGCAGCTGCCTGCCTGCCTCCCCCTCGCCAATGCGACGGGGATAAGCTCAGAGAGCCGTCCCCATCTCCCTTTCCCTCTCGCTCTCGCTCGCCTCTCTTCCTCTCCCCCTCTGTCGCCATGGCCGCCAAAGCTCTACCGCGTAGCGCCGTCACTCCAGCCGCTCCCCTACCTCGCTAGGTAGCTCCAGAGCTCCGCCTCGTCACCCTGTTCCTTCTCGCCAAGCCGCGCATCGCCGGGAGCTCCCCATCGCCGCATCGCCGTCGTCTTCAAACTCCGGCTGCCGGTGAAGAAGTGAAGCTCGCAGTAGCTCCGGGCCTTCCCCGAGCCCGCTCTCGACGCCGTTGCAACCGCCATGAGCTCGTGGTCCTTTCCCCCCCTTTTCACCCTTCGATAGGTCATTGTAGCGTCGGATCCTCTCGGGTCCGAGAGCTCCTCGCCGCCGGCAAGGATGTGGCTGTCGCTGCAGCAGCTCAAGCTCGCAACTGAGCATGTGGTCGTGCTCAGGATGATCCCATGCAGCTCTAGGAACCCTCAGGTGGCTCGTTCGAGCTCCGGCTTGATGAGCCCGTGCTCGGCCGAGCTCCGGCAGCCGCCGTGCTCATCGCCGACGCCGATTCCGGCCATCCCAGCCCCTGGGAGGTGTCGGGCTCGACGCGCGCAAGCGAGCAAAGTAGGTCGGTGCCCTACGCCGTCCGTTTGGTCGCCGGAGGAGGAATCCCGACCCCCTCCGCCGTCCCTGACGTCGCCGGCGGCTCAACACCGGTGAGTCAACCAGTTTGACCACCAGGGGTTTGACCCCTAGGTCACTCGCAAGTGGGGCCATGCCCTGTTAGTCAAATCCCAATTAGCAATTTAATTAATTAATATAATTAACCTAATTAGTCACTAATGAGTGGGCCCAGTGTTGATTAAGTAATTAGGATTAGTTTTAATTCTCTAATTAAGTGATTGACTCACTGACATGAGGGCCCCATCCTGTCAGGTTTGACCTGGCCTGGTTAGGTGACGTGCTGACGCCATGATGACGTCAGGCTAATGAAATAAAAGGAATTTCTAATTTTAAAATAATTCCATAAAATGTTTAAAACTTCAAAAATTCATATAAATTAATCAGTAACTCACATGAAAATAATTTATATATGAAAGTTTATCAAAAAAATCCAATGAATCTAATGGTGCTATTATCATGCATCTTAGAGTTACCTATGTAGAAGAACATTGACATTTGCTAATAGGTTAATATATGGAATTTGAAATGAAGAACAATTTTGAACCTATATTCAAAATCACTTCAAATTAAATGGGACATTAGCTGCATCAGATCATCCATACATGCTACCATGTCATGATCATGCAATATATTGTTGCACTTGCATGTATTGATTGCTATTTATCTGCATTACGGTAGGCCTTGCTTATGAGGATACCCCTGAGTATTCCAACGAAGGAGAGAACCTTCCCGTTACCCAGCAAGGCAAGCAACCCCCTTGATCATTTCGATAATATCCCACTCTCTCGCTCCTTCTCTTGTTTATTGCATTAGGACAAACGTTCACTTGTCTGTCATACACGGTAGATGAACCTATTCTTTTGCATGACCTGTCATTGTCACAGTAAATATCTAAACCTTGCAACCTA
Organism: Hordeum marinum; assembly: GCA_022496015.1. Classification (NCBI taxonomy): domain Eukaryota; kingdom Viridiplantae; phylum Streptophyta; class Magnoliopsida; order Poales; family Poaceae; genus Hordeum; species Hordeum marinum. Next base: position 245,683,061 of record CM039675.1, on the reverse strand, counting down.
GCATACCTGGTAGATGCTTGTGCCATGATGTGCTTAGCTTACTTTGCCTATTATGCTTCCTATGCCTAGAGTTGTGTGAGGTCTGTTTCATCTAGGTGATGAACTGGAGTGAAACCATGTTGTTCTGAAGTAATAAGCTTACGATGAACTCGATTTGGTAAAGGTAGTGATGAGAGGCTATGTAGGAGTACATAGAGGGTTATCTCATTGGGACCGTTCTTAGGAACTGAGTTCCGTGTTTGTGATCCAACACTAGATACTACCACACGTTGGGATACTTAATTGACCATCTCGACTTATCAGTCGCTTAGTCCTTAGTCCAGGAGTTGCAAGTAGTTTCTGGTGTTTGTAGCATGCTGGAGGCCGTGCGTAGCACTGACCCTAGGGTGTGTTACGACGCGGTAGGCAGTGGCACAGTGTACCAAGGGTCACCCGAATGGTGGGTATGGGAACCCTGCACACATCGTTTGGGGCTGTAGCGGAAATTTCAGCCGAACTTCCGTGCGGGTTCACTCTCAAATAGGCAATAGCCTGGACTAGAGGTCTTATGTGATTGACGGTCGTGGCTGACTCCCTCGCTGGGCTTCCTCTTGAAGGTTGCCGAGGTGGATGGTTTTATGAGCACACAGCGATAAGTGGCGAGAGCGTGTGTGAAGAAGTACACCCCTGCAGGGTATGAAACTATTTTAATAGCCCCATCCTCGGATATGGACTACTTAGATAACTTATGTTGTTCATAGATAATCAAATGGTTACTCATAAAAATATCAAGACAAGTGTGAGTACCGTGGATGGCACTCTTCCAGGAGAGGGAAGTGAATCCATGGTGGTGTATTATCATGGAGTTAGTGGACTCGTGTGCGATATCTAAAATTTATACAAAGAGTTAAAATTGTGTAGTGTAGGTTAGCCATGAGTCAAAGCTGACATTGCTGCATAAACTCCACCCCCCCCCTTTATTGATAAAGGAGCATTAATAGACTAGGTCTGTTTTAAAGACTTGCTGAGTACGTTTGTACTCATGTTTGCTTAATAAATGTTGCAGATGAGACCCAGGACCCATCAGGTGGGTTCTTTCTAGATGTCGACGATGCCGAATAGCTGGTGTCCTAGCTACGACCCTATGCCCTGTGGCGGGCTGTAGATAGTTAGGCCATGTGCCTTTTTACCATTTCATTTGTCTGTACTCAGACATCTTATGCTTCTGCTTGATTTGTATGAACTTATTTGTATGACTTGAGTGTCGGGTCATGTGACCCCTATCTGTAAGAACATGTTATGCAAGGCTCGTCTGAGCCCCTTAAATAAAAGTTCTTGTATGGTTATGTTGTGATGCCATGGTTGTATCTATGCATATCGGGCATGTCATGCCTACGTGTGATGTGGAATGGTATGTATGGTATCCGACACCTAGTCATGTGCCTTTAGTAGTACTCTTTACGGGAAACTACCTCTTTGTGCTTCCATCGAGCCATGGTACCTTGCTACTGCTCCAGACACATTGATTGACCGGCATGTATCCTTCTTTGCTGCTGTGTTTGTCCCGTCGGGGAAATGTCACGAAGTGTAATGGAGTCCCTGCAGCCAGCTATGACTCGTCTACGTGCAGTGATTTGCATTTATGTCTCACGGCATAATGGAGTCCTTGTAGCTTGCTATGACTCGTCTACACACGCTTGAGGCCGACACCTGCATTGCGGGGTTACGTATGCCTGTTTCTGTACGGATGTAATACCTGGGTCCTATGACTAGTCATGTCGGCCCGGGTTCTCTGTCGTTTGATTGCCAGCGACATGTTCACATACGTGAGCCGAAAGACGCAAACGGTCCCGGCTAAGGTAAGGCTGGAGCCATCGATCTTACCGTGCGTGAGGCTTCAAAGTGATGTGATATGTTATAGTCTGGATTCATATGACTTAGGATCAGGGTCCCGACAGCGTTGAACCTATTCTTTTGCATGACCTGTCATTGTCACAGTAAATAGCTAAACCTTGCAACCTAGCATACCTGGTAGATGCTTGTACCATGATGTTCTTAGCTTACTTTGCCTGCTATGCCTGCTATGCCTAGAGTTGTGTCAGGTATGTTTCATCTGCGTGATGAACTAGAGTGAAACCATGTGGTTCTGATGTGATAAGCTTACGATGAACTCGATTTGGTAAAGGTAGCGATGAGAGGCTATGTAGGAGTACATATCGGGTTGTCTCATTGTGACCGTTCTTAGGAACTGAGTTCCATGTTTGTGATCCAAGACTAGATACTACCACATGTTGTGATACTTAATTGACCCTCTCGACTTATCAGTCGCTTAGTCCATAGTCCAGGAGTTGCAAGTAGTTTCTCGTGTTTATAGCATGCAAGAGGTCGTGCATAGCGCTAACCCTAGGGGTGGGTTACGACGCGGTAGGCAGTGGCACGGTGTACCAAGGGTCACCTGAATGGTGGGCTTGGGAACACTGTGCACATCGTTTGGGGCTATATCGGAAACTTCGGCTGGACTTCCGTGCGGGTTCAGTCTCAAATAGGCGATTGCTTGGACTAGAGGTCTTATGTGATTGATGGTCGTGGCCGACTCCCTCACTGGGCTTCCGCTTGAAGGTTGCCGAGGTCCATGGTTTTATGAGCACACAGCGATAAGTGGCGAGAGCGTGTGTGAAGAAGTACACCCCTGCAGGGTATGAAACTATTCGAATAGCCACGTCCTCGGATATAGACTACTTGGATAACTTATGCAGTTCATAGATAATCAAATGGATACTCATAAAAATATCAAGAAAAGTATGAGTACCGTGGATGGCACTCTTCCACAAGAGGGAAGTGAATCCATGGTGGTGTATTATTATGGATTTAGTTGACTCGTGTGCGATATCTAAAATTTAAACCAGGAGTTAAAATTGTGTAGTGTAGGTTAGCCATGAGTCAAAGCTGGCATTGTTGCATAAACATCACCACCCCCTTTGTTGATACATGAGCATGAATAGACTAGGTCTGTTTTAAAGACTTGCTGAGTATGTTTGTACTCATGTTTGCTTAATAAATGTTGCAGATGAGACCCAAGACCCATCAGGTGGGTTCTTTCTAGATGTCGACGATGTCGAATAGCTGGTGTCCTAGCTACGACCCTATGCCCTATGGCGGACTATAGATAGTCAGGCCGTGTGCCTTTTTACCCTTTCATCTGTCTGTACTCAAACAGCTTATGCTTCCGCTCGATTTGTATGAACTTGTTTGTATGACTTGAGTGTCGGGTCATGTGACCCCTATTTGTAAGAACATGTTATGCAAGGCTCGTCTGAGCCCCTTAAATAAAAGTTGTTGTATGGTTATGTTCTGATGCCATGGTTGTATCTATGCATATCGGGCATGTCATGCGTACATGTGACATGCAACGGTATGTATGGGATCCAACACCTAGTCATGTGCCTTTAGTAGTACTCTTTGTGGGAAACTGCCTCTTTGTGCTTCCACCGAGCCATGGTAGCTGGCTACTGCTCCGGACACAATAATTGACCGGCATGTATCCTTCTTTGCTGTTGTGTCTGTCCCTTCGGGGAAATGTTTCGCAGTGTAATGGAGTCCCTATAGCCTGCTACGACTCGTCTACGTGCAGTGATAGCATTTATGTCTCACGGCATAATGGAGTCCTTGTAGCTTGCTATGACTCGTCTACACACGCTTGAGGGCGACACCTGCATTGTTGGGTTACATATGCCTGTTTACGTATGGATGTGCCACTTGGGTCCTATGACTTGTCATGTCGGCCCGGGTTCTCTGTCATTTGATTACTAGCGACATGTTCACATACGTGAGCCAAAAGACGTAAACGGTCCCGACTAAGGTAAGGCTGCAGCCATGGAGCTTACCGTGCGTGAGGCCGCAAATTGATGTGATATGTTACAGTCTGGATTTATATGACTTAGGATCGGGGTCCCGAGAGCGTTAAACCTATTCTTTTGCATGACCTGTCATTGTCACAGTAAATAGCTAAACCTTGCAACCTAGCATACCTGGTAGATGCTTGTGCCATGATGTGCTTAGCTTACTTTGCCTGCTATGCTTGCTATGCCTAGAGTTGTGTCTGGTCTGTTTCATCTGGGTGATGAACAAGAGTGAAACCATGTTGTTCTGATGTGATAAGCTTACGATGAACTCGTTTGGTAAAGGTAGCGCTGAGAGGCTATGTAGGAGTACATAGCGGAAACTTCGGCCGGAGTTCCATGCGGGTTTAGTCTCAAATAGGCGATTGCCTGGACTAGAGGTCTTATGTGATTGACGGTCGTGGCCGACTCCCTCACTGGGCTTCCGCTTGAAGGTTGCCGAGGTGCATGGTTTTATGAGCAAACAGTGATAAGTGGCGAGAGCGTGTGTGAAGAAGTACACCCCTGCAGGGTATGAAACTAATCGAATAGCCACGTCCTCGGATATAGACTACTTGGATAACTTATGCAGTTCATAGATAATCGAATGGATACTCATAAAAATATCAAGAAAAGTGTGAGTACCGTGGATGGCACTCTTCCACAAGAGGGAAGTGAATCCATGGTGGTGTATTATTATGGATTTAGTTGACTCGTGTGCGATATCTAAAATTTAAACCAAGAGTTAAAATTGTGTAGTGTAGGTTAGCCATGAGTCAAAGCTGGCATTGTTGCATAAACTTCACCACCCCCCTTTGTTGATACATGAGCATGAATAGACTAGGTCTGTTTTAAAGACTTGCTGAGTATGTTCGTACTCATGTTTGCTTAATAAATGTTGCAGATGAGACCCAGGACCCATCAGGTGGGTTCTTTCTAGATGTCGACGATGTCGAATAGCTGGTGTCCTAGCTACGACCCTATGCCCTATGGCGGGCTATAGATAGTTAGGCCGTGTGCCTTTTTACCCTTTCATCTGTCTGTACTCAAACAGCTTATGCTTCCGCTCGATTTGTTTGAACTTGTTTGTATGACTTGAGTGTCGGGTCATGTGACCCCTATTTGTAAGAACATCTTATGCAAGGCTCGTCTGAGCCCCTTAAATAAAAGTTGTTGTATGGTTATGTTGTGATGCCATGGTTGTATCTATGCATATCGGGCATCTCGTACATACATGTGACGTGCAACGGTATGTATGGGATCCGACACCTACTCGTGTGCCTTTAGTAGTACTCTTTACGGGAAACTGCCTCTTTGTGCTTCCACCGAGCCATGGTAGCTTGCTACTGCTCCGGACACAATAATTGACCGGCATGTATCCTTCTTTGTTGTTGTGTCTATCCCTTCAGGCAAATGTTTAGCAGTGTAATGGAGTCCCTGTAGCCTGCTACGACTCGTCTTCGTGCAGTGATGGCATTTATGTCTCACGACGTAATGGAGTCCTTGTAGCTTGCTATTACTCATCTACACACGCTTGAGGCCGACACCTAAATTGTTGCGTTACGTATGCCTGTTTCCGTACGGATGTGCCACTTGGGTCCTATGACTAGTCATGTCGGCCCGGGTTCTCTGTCGTTTGATTGCTAGCGACATGTTCACATACGTGAGCCAAAAGATGCAAACAGTCCCGACTAAGGTAAGGCTGCAGCCGCGGAGGTTACCGTGCGTGAGGCCGCAAAGTGATGTGATATGTTACAGTCTTGATTTATATGACTTAGGATCGGGGTCCCGACAACGTTGAACCTATTCTTTTGCATGACCTGTCATCATCACAGTAAATAGCTAAACCTTGCAACCTAGCATACCTGGTAGATGCTTGTGCCATGATGTGCTTACCTTACTTTGCCTGCTATGCTTGCTATGCCTAGTGTTGTGTCTGGTCTGTTTAATCTAGGTGATGAACTGGAGTGAAACCATGTTGTTCTGATGTGATAAGCTTACGATGAACTCGATTTGGTAAAGGTAGCGATGAGAGGCTATGTAGGAGTACACAGAGGGTTTTCTCATGGGGACTGTTCTTAAGAACTGAGTTTCGTGTTTGTGATCCTAGACTAGATACTACCACACGTTGGGATACTTAATTGACCCGCTCGACTTATTAGTCGCTTAGTCCTTAGTCCAGGAGTTGCAAGTAGTTTCTGGTGTTTATAGCATGATGGAGGCCGTGCGTAGCGCTGACCCTAGGGGTGGGTTACGACGCGGTAGGCAGTGGCACGGTGTACCAAGGGACACCCGAATGGTGGGCTTGGGAACCCTGCGCACATCATTTGGGGCCGTAGCGGAAACTTCAGCCAAACTTTCGTGCGGGTTCAGTCTCAAATAGGCGATTGCCTGGACTAGAGGTCTTATGTGATTGATGGTCGTGGCCGACTCCCTCACTGGGCTTCCGCTTGAAGGTTGCCGAGGTGCATGGTTTTATGAGCACACAACGATAAGTGGCGAGAGCATGTGTGAAGAAGTACACCCCTGCAGGGTATGAAACTATTCGAATAGTCACGTCCTCGGATATGGACTACTTGGATAACTTATGCTGTTCATAGATAATCAAATGCATACTCATAAAAATATCAACACAAGTGTGAGTACCGTGGATGGCACTCTTCCATGAGAGGGAAGTGAATCCATGGTGGTGTATTATCATGGAGTTACTTGACTCATGTGCGATATCTAAAATTTAAACAAAGAGTTAAAATTGTGTAGTGTAGGTTAGCCATGAGTCAAAGCTGGCATTGCTGCATTAACTCCACCCCCCTTTGTTGATACATGAGCATGAATAGACTAGGTCTGTTTTAAAGACTTGCTGAGTACGTTTGTACTCATGTTTGCTTCATAAATGTTGCAGATGAGACCCAGGACCCATTAGGTGGGTTCTTTCTAGATGTCGGTGATGCCGAATAGCTGGTGTCCTAGCTACGACCCTATGCCCTGTGGCGGGCTGTAGATAGTCAGGCCATGTGCCTTTTTACCCTTTCATCTGTCTGTACTCACACAGCTTATGCTTCCGCTTGATTCGTATGAACTTGTTTGTATGACTTGAGTGTCGGGTCATGTGACCCCTATTTATAAGAACATGTTATGCAAGGCTCGTCTGAGCCCCTTAAATAAACGTTGTTGTATGGTTATGTTGTGATGCCATGTTTGTATCTATGCATATCGGGCATGTCATGCGTACATGTGACATGCAACGGTATGTATGGGATCCGACACCTAGTCGTGTGCCTTTAGTAGTACTCTTTATGGGAAACTGCCTCTTTGTGCTTCCACCGAGCCATGGTAGCTTGCTACTGCTCCGGACACAATAATTGACCGGCATGTATCCTTCTTTGTTGTTGTGTCTATCCCTTTGGGGAATTGTTTAGCAGTGCAATGGAGTCCCTGTAGCCTGCTACGACTCGTGTAGGTGTAGTGATGGCATTTATGTCTCACGGTGTAATGGAGTCCTTGTAGCTTGCTATGACTCGTCTACACACGCTTGAGGCCGACACCTGCATGGTTGGGTTACATATGCCTGTTTCCGTACGGATGTGCCACTTGGGTCCTATGACTAGTCATGTCGGCCCGGGTTCTCTGTCGTTTGATTGCTACCGACATGTTCACATACGTGAGCCAAAAGATGCAAACGGTCCCGACTAAGGTAAGGCTGCAGCCGTGGAGGTTACCGTGCATGAGGCCGCATAGTGATGTGATATGTTACAGTCTGTATTTATATGACTTAGGATTAGGGTCCCGACAACGTTGAACCTATTCTTTTGCATGACCTGTCATCGTCACAGTAAATAGCTAAACCTTGCAACCTAGCATACCTGGTAGATGCTTGTGCCATGATGTGCTTAGCTTACTTTGCCTGCTATGCTTGCTATGCCTAGTATTGTGTCTGGTCAGTTTCATCTGGGTGATGAACTGGCATGAAACCATGTTGTTCTGATGTGATAAGCTTACGATGAACTCGATTTGGTAAAGGTAGCGATGAGAGGCTATGTAAGAGTACACAGCGGTTTGTCTCATTGGACCGTTCATAGGAACTGAGTTCCGTGTTTGTGATCCAAGACTAGATACTACCACACGTTGGGATACTTAATTGACCCTCTCGACTTATCAGTCGCTTAGTCCTTAGTCCATGAGTTGCAAGTAGTTTCTGGTGTTTATAGCCTGCAGGAGGCCGTGCATAGCGCTGACCCTAGGGGTGGGTTACGACGTGGTAGGCAGTGGCACGGTGTACCAAGGGTCACCCGAATGGTGGGCTTGGGAACCCTGCGCACAACGTTTTGGGCCGTAGCGGAAACTTCGGCCGAACTTCCGTGCGTGTTCAGTCTCAAATAGGCGATAGCCTGGACTAGAGGTCTTATATGATTGACGGTCATGGCCAACTCCCTCGCTGGGGTTCCGCTTGAAGGTTGCCGAGGTGCATGGTTTTATGATCACACATCGATAAGTGGCGAGAGCGTGTGTGAAGAAGTACACCCCTGCGGGGTATGAAACTATTGGAATAGCCGCGTCCTCGGATATGGACTACTTGGATAACTTATGTTGTTCATAGATAATCAAATGGATACTCATAAAAATATCAAGACAAGTGTGAGTACCGTGGATGGCACTCTTCCAGGAGAGGGAAGTGAATCCATGATGGTGTATTATCATGGAGTTAGTGGACTCGTGTGCGATATCTAAAATTTAAACAAAGAGTTAAAATTGTGTAGTGTAGGTTAGCCATGAGTCAAAGCTGACATTGCCGCATAAACTCCACACCCCTTTGTTGATACATGAGCATGAATAGACTAGGTCTGTTTTAAAGACTTACTGAGTACGTTTGTACTCATGTTTGCTTAATAAATGTTGCAGATGAGACCCGGGACCCATCAGGTGGGTTATTTCTAGATGTCGACGATGCCGAATAGCTGGTGTCCCAGCTACAACCCTATGCCCTGTGGCGGGCTGTAGATAGTCAGACCATGTGCCTTTTTACCCTTTCAGCTGTCTGTACTCAGACAGCTTATGCTTTCGCTTGATTTGTATGAACTTGTTTGTATGACTTGAGTGTCGGGTCATGTGACCCCTATCTGCAAGAACATGTTATGCAAGGCTCATGTGAGCCCCTTAAATAAAAGTTGTTGTATGGTTATGTTGTGATGCCATGGTTGTATCTATGCATATCGGGCATATCGTGCGTACGTGTGACGTGTAACGGTATGTATGGGATCCGACACCTAGTCGTGTGCCTTTAGTACTACTCTTTAAGGGAAACTACCTCTTTGTGCTTCCACCGAGCCATGGTAGCTTGCTACTGCTCCGGACACATTGATTGACCGGCATGTATCCTTCTTTGCGGTTGTGTCTGTCCCTTCGGGGAAATGTCTTGCAGTGTAATGGAGTCCCTGTAGCCTGCTACGAATCGTCTACATGCAATGATGGCATTTATGTCTCACGGCGTAATGGAGTCCTTGTAGCTTGCTATGACTCGTCTACACACACTTGAGGCCGACACCTGCATTGTTAGGTTACGTATGCCTATTTCCGTACGGATGTGCCACTTGGGTCCTATGACTAGTCATGTCGGTCTGGGTTCTCTATCATTTGATTGCTAGCGACGTGTTCACATACATGAGCCAAAAGACACAAACGGTACCGACTAAGGTAAGGCTGCAGCCGTGGAGTTTACCGTGCGTGAGGCCCCAAAGTGATGTGATATGTTACAGTCTGGATTCATATGACTTAGGATCAGGATCCCAACAGCGTTGAACCTATTCTTTTGCATGACCTGTCATTTTCACAGTAAATAGCTAAACCTTGCAACCTTGCTTTCCTGGTAGATGCTTGTGTCATGATGGGCTTAACTTACTTTGCCTGCTATGCTTGCTATGCCTGGAGTTGTGTCAGGTCTGTTTCATCTAGGTGATGAATTGGAGTGAAACCATGTTGTTCTGATGTGATAAGCTTACGATGAACTCGATTTGGTGAAGGTAGCGATGAGAGGCTATGTAGGAGTACATAGCGGGTTGTCTCGTTGGAACCGTTCTTAGGAACTGAGTTCCGTGTTTGTGATCCAAGACTAGATACTACCACATGTTGGGATACTTAATTGACCCTCTCGACTTATGAGTCGCTTAGTCCTTAGTCCGGGAGTTGCAAGTAGTTTCTGGTGTATATAGCATGCTGGAGGCCCTGCGTAGCGCTGACCCTAGGGGTGGGTTACCCGAATGGTGGTCTTGGGAACCCTGCGCACTGCGTTTGGGGCTGTAGCGGAAACTTCGGCCGAACTTCCGTGCGTGTTCAGTCTCAAATAGGCGATAGCCTGGACTAGAGGTCTTATATGATTGACGGTCGTGGCCGACTCCCTCGCTGGGCTTTCGCTTGAAGGTTGCCGAGGTGCATGGTTTTATGAGCACATAGCGATAAGTGGCGAGAGCGTGTGTGAAGAAGTACACCCCTGCAGGGTATGAAACTATTGGAATAGCCGCGTCCTCGGATATGGACTACTTGGATAACTTATGCTGTTCATAGTAATCAAATGTATACTCATAAAAATATCAAGACAAGTGTGAGTACCGTGGATGGCACTCTTCCACGAGAGGGAAGTGAATCCATGGTGGTGTATTATCATGGAGTTAGTGGACTCGTGTTCGATATCTAAAATTTAAACAAAGAATTAAAATTGTGTAGTGTAGGTTAGCCATGAGTCAAAGCTGACATTGCTGCATAAGCTCCACCCCCCCTTTGTTGATACATGAGCATGAATAGACTAGGTCTGTTTTAAAGACTTACTGAGTACGTTTGTACTCATGTTTGCTTAATAAATGTTGCAGATGAGACCTAGGACCCATCAGGTGGGTTCTTTCTAGATATCGACGATGCCGAGTAGCTGGTGTCTCAGCTACGACCATATGCCCCGTGGCGGGCTGTAGATAGTCAGGCCATGTGCCTTTTTACCCTTTCATCTCTCTGTACTCAGACAGCTTATGCTTCCGCTTGATTTGTATGAAAAATTTTGTATGACTTGAGTGTCGGGTCATGTGACCCCTATCTGTAAGAACATGTTATGCAAGGCTCGTCTGAGCCCCTTAAATAAAAGTTGTTGGATGGTTATGTTGTGATGCCATGGTTGTATCTATGCATATCGGGCATGTCGTGCGTACGTGTGACGTGCAACGGTATATATGGGATCCGGCACCTAGTTGTGTGCCTTTAGTAGTACTCTTTATGGGAAACTGCCTCTTTGTGCTTCCATCGAGCCATGGTAGCTTGCTACTACTCCGGACACATTGATTGACCGGCATGTATCCTTTTTTGCTGCTGTGTCTCTCCCTTCGGGGAAATGTCTCGCAGTGTAATGGAGTCCCTGTAGCCTGCTACGAATCATCTACGTGCAGTAATAGCATTTATGTCTCACGGCGTAATGGAGTCCTTGTAGCTTGCTATGACTCGTCTACACACGCTTGAGGCCGACACCTGCATTGCTGGGTTACGTATGCCAATTTCCGTACGGATGTGCCACTTGGGTCCGATGACTAGTCATGTCGGCCTAGGTTCTTTGACGTTTGATTGCCAACGACATGTTCACATACGTGAGCCAAAAGACGCAAACGGTCCCGACTAAGGTAAGGCTGCAGCCATGGAGCTTACCATGCATGAGGCCACAAAGTGATGTGATACGTTACAGTCTAGATTCATATGACTTAGGATCAGGGTCCCGACAACGTTGGTATCAGAGCCGACCCTTGCAGTTACACGGGCATGCACGGGTCAGGTGCACGGGCATGTGGCGCATGGCTTGTGTGGCCCGTCATGGCACACAGCATGGCACATGTGCCGGATTGGACGCGCATACGTGTGCCAAAAGGGAACATTCCTGATGGGCCGACAAGGACGTTGGTTCCTTTGAGTGGTGGTGTATGTGAGAGCCTGGCTTAATAGGAATGATAGACTACTCATATCACAAGGAATTCCTTCTTTTCCGGGAGCCCACTCGAAAAGAACTCCAAAGTTAAGCATGCTTGGCTTGGAGTGATTCTAGGAGGGTGACCGACCGGGAAGTTGGCCCGGGTGCGCACGAGTGAGGACAAAGTGCGCATGAAAGACTAGTGTTGGTCTGTGGGGCCAGTCTAGATCCCGCCAGGCGTAACAGGGTGTTACATTATCAGAGTTAGCATACTTTGTGAGAGCCACCATGAGTTCTCCCATGTCCAGACATGTACGCTTGAGCCGGCCGAGCTTCTGCTTCAGAGGGACGAAATGGCAGTTCTTTTCTAGGATCAGCACTGCTTGAGCCGTCGTGATCTGTTCAGATGAGGGGATGATGGTCGACACCCGTCGGACCCAATGATGAGCCGACTCAATCTCCTCCTGGACACAATGATCGAGATCCACAATTGTCATAGGCTGTTTTCAAGTCCCTTGAAAGTTTTGATGAACCTTGCTCTTAACTCAGCCCATGAATTGATGGTACTGGGTGGCAAACCCTTTAACCATGTGCGAGCCAAACCTTCAAGCATCATGATGAAATATTTAGCACATACCGCCTCATTGACATCCAGCATCTCCATCGCCGTCTGAAGGTACCCAATGGCATTCCGTACCTCTTCTACAAAGGGCGCCTCATCTGGAATAGGGATTGTTTCAAGCCCAGTGGTCGCGGCCACCATGTTCTCCATCGGGTTGGAATAATGACCCACCGGCGTTGGAAACACCACTGGTGAGGCCTCGTTTCGTCGAGCCGGGTTAAGCTGTCGGCCGACTTCCAGGTGCGTCCGCTTCTCGTCCCGTCCCTGGCGTGTTAAAGAGATTCCTAGCCTCATAATTATTTGGTAAGCGGGATTGATGCCTCATCTACTACACCGCAGCCGCTGATTGCTGCTCTAGCTCAAGGCGGAAAGCATCCGTCCTAAGGCGCTCTGCCTTCGCCTCCATCTAAGCCTTTAACTCAACCATCCTCTGCTGCTCTCCTACCATCCGGTCCTTGAGTCTTGCGATATCCAAGTTCTGAGCGGCTTGATTATATGGTGTGACTTCGGTGGCCATAATATTTGTGAGCTCGTTCATCAGATCCAGGAGAACTTGAGCCGGTGGCGGCAGATCAGCTCCCGTGTTTGTTGCTCCGACGGCTGTGCTGCTCATGCCTGGGGCTGACCCCGCCATGAACACGGCCGCATGAACGGTAGCCCGAGATCGTCCGGCTCAGACCGTTCTGACTCAAGGTAAGGCTCTTCGCAGCCCCCGAGCCCGCCGTTGTGAAGCTGGTAGTAGACTCTGCTTCTCCGCTCGAAGATCCGTCCTCTGAATAAACAAGGGTCTCCGGCGATGCAGTAGCCTCAAGATCCATACCTTGAGTAAAGCCCACGAAGACGTGCTTTGGGCCCGGGTTAACATGGGCGGGTGACACATATTGGGCGCATTGAGCGCGCCGAGCCGGCTCGACGATATTGGTGCAGATGTCCGGCCCGGGTGTAGATCCGTCAACCTTGCCGATGAAGACGTGGATTCGACTGAAGGGAACCCGGAATCCATATTCGATAGAGTCGGCCTCATGACCCCAGCCAGTGTCGTTGATGTAGATCTGGCTACGGCGACTCTTGCTCATCCTTCTGACGATGTATCCTTCGAACCCTGGGAGAGAGCCCTTTGAGAACTCAACACCACCGAGCGCTAGCCCCACGGTGGGCGCCAATTGTCGTGGTTTTATCACGGCAGATGTCCAGGTGAATAGACTTGGATTCGAGGCCATCGCAAAGGTGATGGACTCAAAGGGGTTGGTTAGGACGAAGTACACGAGTTTACCCAGGTTCGTCCCCTCCGAGTAGAGGTAATAGCCTACGTCCTGCTTGTGTTTGTATTGCTTGGTGTATCGATTAGAAGGGAGCTGATTGCTTGACCTAGTTCTCGATCTCTCTCCTGTAAGTCGCCCCGGGTCTTGCCTTTATATAGGAGGTCAAGACCACGGGTCATACAAGTCGTAACCGACTCTCACAATCGTGTCCGGTTCTATCTCTACATCTGCTTACCTTTCCTGGGCAAGTTGTCTCCGGGCGGCTCACCCGCCTGGGTCTTCATACCTTCTCCGCCCGGGCCATGTCCCGACCAATCTTGTTAAGCCGCCAACGTCTTAGGCTTACATCTTCACGGCCCATCCTTGGGCAGGCGTATGAGCCGCCAGGTGTGATCCGGTGCCTCAGGGGCGGGTCTCACTGTGGGGTTATATCCCCAACAGGTAGTAAGAGTCACCAGGCCTGGCGTAGTCTGCCTGGAGACCGAAGATGGCATCCCAGTGAGCAACTCCTGGAATATCGAACATCTTCGCAAGTTCTACCCATGAGACACGGTTGCCGGCCACCCCCGGCAACCACGTTTTGTACAAGTATTGCCGCTGAAGGGTGTAATCCTTGATACAAAGCCAGGCTTGGACCCTGTGCGTAGTTAAATAAAGATAAGTGTTCCGCAATCCTGTTCGATTCTCATGTTTACTTATGTGCATGTTTGTCTGAGGTGTTGCATTGCACTTATTCTCGGCAAGGACTAACGGACCGCCAAGGTTCCATATCCATATTTTCTCTTCTTTCTTTTTCTCAAAGGACAGAAGGACCCCTTACGTGCACCTCTGCTGGGGGGATGGTGGTACAGATAGACCACAAGTGAATCCTTACTGCAAAATTATTTTCCTTGGGCGACTTTGACTTCTGTACGGAAAACCTGCACACATGGGAACCTTGCCGCGATTGGCTACGCCCTCACCATGTTCGGGACTACTCAAGAGCTTAAGTGGCCGCACCCGCGCTCCTTGTTTTGTTTCGAGTCCGCTCAACGACTCAAGTGACAGCGCTTGCGCCCTTATTCTCTTTTGAGCGAGACTCACACTTTGAACGGTTGTACCAAGGACGCCGAGGTATCTTGCCGGCAGTAGCACCACCAGCAGGTTGCTAAGGACTTGTTCCTCGAGGCGCTCGCAGTAGAGTTACGCACTCCAGCAAGATTTTTTCCAAGAAAGCGTAGGGAAAGTCCCATATACAAAAAATGGTCTAACAAGGAAGATAATATGAATTCATTCAAAATGGGGTAAAATTTACATAAGATATCGCTTGTTCCTAAGTAAATCTTTATTTGACTTTCTCCCCTAGGGGAGATTGCAAGAAGAAAAAGATGGAAAGGAGAGGCAGGATACAAGAAGAAAAATATGGCGAGGGCCCCCCGGTAGAAGCCCGGCCTGACCCCTCTGGACTAGCATTATGCGGAGGAGCAGGGCTACCAGATGGGCAGGCAAGAACCTAGCCCCTCCTGGACCAGCATTGCGTGGGGGAGAGGGCCAGAGCGGGTGGAAAGGGGGATGGACCCCAGAAGCCGAAGTCCACGGGCCTACCGGAAGACCCAGCTGGAAGATGAGGCGGCGTCCGGGACTAAGGCCCCGGCAAGGTCATCCTGTCGGGGCGGGGGTGAGCCATGAGGCTGGCGGGGATGGTGCGGCCAGCGGTCAGTCCGAGCTCGAGTCCTCGGGCTCCGACTTGACTGCTCGAAGATCGGACTCATCATCACTGTCTTCGCTGCTGTCCTCCCCATCACTCTTGCCCCGGGGACAGGCTTTCAACGCTGCTTGAGCTCTCTTCGTAGCAGCTGAGATGGACGCTGGAGCGCCCGCAAATCTTGATGGAGAGCGCATTGGCCTCCGTCATTTTGAAGCGAAGGACATGCCCCATCTCGAGGTTGTGCGCGTGGGTGAAGGTCTTCTAGCCATGCCTGAGGAACATGATGTTGTTTGCTGGGTAATCGACGTTTACCCACGCCGTGCCGTTACAACAACCAGCCACCCATAGCCACAGGACGGGCGGCTCGTCGCCCTCCATTGCCCTGGCGAAGAAGCGAGGAAGGCGCAGATGGCTCCGGAGGGGACCGGCCAGCTCGAGGACAAAGTCCAGCGCCGTCCCCACGACGTGGGTCTCAATGGAGAGGCCTGGCGTTGGAGGAGGAGGTGGAGCGGCACTCCGCCTCCCCCGGCCTCTGCCCCCACGACTGTTGCGGCCCCTCGCGCCTCCTCCACCATGCGCGCTCGGGCCGCCCTCCGCCTCCACGGCTGAAGCGGTGGCATGATCCAGACGAGAGCTTCTTCTTGAACCTAAGGATAGTGGTCGCTCATGCCCCCTTTTCATGGCTGGGGGCGGGCGCCGCTCGAAGGTTATGGAGACGTGGGAGAGCGAACGCTCGAGGTTTGTACTCGGCAAGACAAGATATGGAAGAAGGATGGATGAACACTGCCCCCGCTGCCCCTCTATTTATAGGGGGGAGTGCGAGGGTCGGCTCTCCTCCACTCCAAAATAGGCTGCCCACCTCTTCCAATAGCGGCACCCTCGATCATCGGGCGAACATCAACCGCCCCATCGCTCCAATCCATGGCGCTGCAGTTACTAGTTTTCCCAGGGACTTTAGGTCATGGGCACCCATTGCTGGCTCCTCCCTATGTACGTGGTGCGCGTGGCCGAAATGACCTAACGCTGTAATTGAAAACT
Source organism: Hordeum marinum (assembly GCA_022496015.1). Classification (NCBI taxonomy): domain Eukaryota; kingdom Viridiplantae; phylum Streptophyta; class Magnoliopsida; order Poales; family Poaceae; genus Hordeum; species Hordeum marinum. The sequence goes on along the minus strand of CM039675.1, from coordinate 245,666,662 downwards.
TGAAGGCTGCGCCGCGCATGTATCCCACGTCCTGCATTCAATGGGCATCGTGGGGAAGCGCAACAAGCACGATGATCACAACTGCAAGGTCATGTCGTGTGTGCCCGTACACTGATTGGGGCTAGCCCAACAACGTCTCGCGACGTGTGTGACCCAGGCCCGGGGGCTCCTGTCGGTGCACTAGAGTTTTGGGCTCTCCAGTGCCCCTTACTCGTGCATGAGCAGTAGTAGCCACCCTGGAAGCAAGGCCTAGCAGGGACTTACCAGATACCAGCACAAGAAAATCAAGACTACCAGCAAGGTCTTGCTGGGAGGGCTATTGAACCCCCAGGCGAAGCAAGGCCCTAGCAAGGCAAGGCCTCGGCAACGCGAAGCCCCGACAAGACCCCACCAGTGCATAGGGCAGGTGTCAACCCACCTGGACACGTGTCGCGGCGTCGACGTTGGAGGGAGCAAAGCGGCGCCGATGGGATGGGCTCACGTCCCATCCCACTGACGGAAAGACATGCCTGATGGTGCATTAAATGCGCATGTCCTACTCCGTTAGTGTTAGGTATGATAGCACTGTACCTCTGTACACCCCATGTACACATTATACGCCATTGTTGGGATCCCCTTTGGAGTATAAAAGGAGGCCCAGGGTGATACGGTAGAGGATTTGGGAACTATTGGACTTTTGCACTTTCAGGGACCCTTTAGCGCACACGCGTGGCAGTGGCTCGTAGCATCCCTCTAGCAAGAACCCTAAGAACACTCTCAATACCACCAAGCAAGAGTAGGGTTTAACGCATCCATGCGGCCCGAACCTGGGTAAAGATCCCCGCGTGCTTTTCATCAGACCGGCTCTTCGCACGACCTGCCCCCTGGCCGAACCAAAAGGGATCCCCATGATCCCATAGGTGTTCGTTCCCTTGATAGACATGTTGCAAGATGTACATGTGTTGAGGATTTGCGGCAGCAGCAGAGGATTGTGAAGCTACTAAAGGCATTACAGAGGCCTTTGAAGACATTGCTTGAGGATTCTGTAGTGAGGATTTTGAAGTTGACGACTTTGACTTCATAGCAGACTTATTCACAATAGATTTCTTTGGATCACTAGCAGAGGCTCCGGCAGAGGCAGCAGCAGCAGAGTCTTCATTGAATTGCCTCACAGCCTCTTTTGCCTTCTTTGCCATCCTTCCTTGTTGTCTTTCCCATTCTTGAGGAAAGTCATCACCAGTTTTGAGACTGGTGGGATCAGCAGTTTGGTTTGGAGCCAAGTGTGGCGTATTGCAAGGGGGTTTAACAGCGAATTTCTTCATGTATTTCGGAGTGACATAGCCATATTCTTTCCACTCCCGTGCCCATCTCCTCTTAATTCTCTGTATGCGAATATTTTTCTTTTTTGGTTTCCATGCCATGAGTTTCTTCATCAGGAGTGCAATATTCCTCATACAGTTCATCGGGTATCTCAAATGCAGTTTGTACTTCAGGTTTCTATCCACCTTTCTATGGCTTTTTCCCATCAGTCATTTTCTTCGGCTGAGGATTCTGAACTTTTGAGGATTCTGAGGAAGTGTGCAAATTGTCTTCAAGGAATGCTGCAAATGAGTTAAGTTGATGAGAACCTAGTGATTCATCAGCAGACATTTTGTACTTGGGAACAGAGTATAGGTACGAGGAATTTGAAGAGGTCATATGCGTTCTCAGAAATTTTAAAAATACATCAAGTTGAGGAATTTTGACCATAGATGTCTTCAGGAATTTCACAAAGTGTACTTGTCTTAGGTTCCAGAGTTGTGCAAATTTTGAGGATCCACACAATTGAGGAATCTTCAAGAAAATCATAACTTAGGAAAAACATCAAGGGAATGAACATGTAAGGTGCTTTGGAATATGATTCTTGAAGAATAAACACCTTTGAGGAAATTGTGGAAAACTTGAAGATCAAACAAGGGTAGTACAATTAGATTTTATTTACCCTCATGAAGAACACGAGGAACAGTGAGATGAAACCGGGGAAGTTCGTCCGTCCAGATCTCCCAGCTTGGTAGTGGGAGACACCTACAGCGGCGGCGGGGTGAAGACTTCTGCTGCCGATGCGAGTACGGCGACGGTGAGGTCAAGGCAATGAAGCTCTTCTACACCGGCGGCGATGATTTTAGCGGCGGCGCTAGGTTTGAGCTCAGTAGAGAGTGGGAGTGAGGAGTAACTCGAGCACAATGAAAGGGAAGGGGTATGTATAGTGGAGGTGAAAACCAATCTGCCTGGAGATTTTGGACCAGATTTCCCTTGACCCTTGCTCTCCACGTGACATGTGTCACCCATGTTGTGAGTAGTGGAGATAGTGGGGGATCGTGGGTTATCCAGTCGTGGGAATCGGAACAGTTTGAGAGGGAAGCGCCGAAAGTTTAGATAGTGAAAATTTTAAAGTTTCCGTTCGCAAATTCTTTAGCTGTGAAGGACACAGTGAAGACTTTGAACGACTTTCAAAGTAGAACGCATATGAAGCATTTGAGAACAGACTGGGTCGAGTTTACCATAGAGGGGGAACGGGTCCGATCACATTCACTTGAAGAATGACTTGTAATAAAATAACTTGAAGAATTAGCAATAAGTGAATGCTATTGAGGACATTGAAAAACTCAAATATATATATATATATATATATATGTATTGTCACACCCTATGTTTGTAGCACATTATTATGTTTGGGTTTATAAACTTTGGAGCCAACAAAAACTTTTCATAGTGCTTGTGTTTGTTTGCTATGTTGTTTGCTTGCTTGATGATTGTGTTATATGGCACTCCTAGATTCTATTCCACTTCATATTCATCTTCCTTGACCCAAACCTCTTGCCCAATGATCATGCCATGTGAATACTGCCCAAAACTAAACTTATCAAATTTCGTTTTAACCAAAAATGATTTATTCAAATTAGGTTTTCAAAACCCCCTGAATTGAGGTTTGCACTGCAAGTCCTCAAATTAGGTGGATCTTTCCTTCCCAAAGGCTTTATTTCAAACCCACTATATATAATACTTCCCAAAACCACAAAATATGTTTTTAAAGATTATTTTCATATTTTATTTAAAGGCTTTTTATTAAGCCTGGAAATGGATTTTGCTAAGGAAAAATTATTTAAATGCTTTGAATATATTTGAGAAATTTAGAGAAACTGAGTGGACATATATTTTCCATATATATGAGTTCAAACACAAGGGCATGATTAGATCATAGGCAAAACCCATCAAAACCCTTTCTGTTCAAATCAAACTTTTGGAATATTTCTATAAGCAATATTCTCAATAAATTCTAGGAAAATTCCAGAAAGTCAACACTATCATGGGTGATGATCTTGCAAAGTTTCATGTCAATCCAAGATTGTTTGGTTCATCAAACCATCCCAAAACCATTCCTGTCCATAATCAAATTTGAGCAACTTTACATTGTGAAATATCTCCCATTGGCCTCAAACTTTGTGGGCATGCTCTAATGGCCAAATAGTGATGATACACTAAGTGGTGCATCAAGGGTAAAAGCCTAGCATCAATGGATCTATATAAATCTGATTTTGCCAAATTCTAGGGTTCATCAAATCTCCATTGTCAACTTTTTCCTCTTGAGCTCAAACTTGGTGAATCCCCTCATTTCTACCTAGCCTTTCACCCTGGTAAATATATTAGTAAGGTGGAAACATCTTCTTGACCAAAACTCCATCAAACACCTTCTGGTGATTTAGTAAAACCAGCTTTTTCACCCCCATTCCCTTTTACCCTTGGCCCCAACTTTTTACCACAACCTCACATAGATGCATTTCACCCCTTGTAAAAGTCCCAAGTCATCAGGCCACTATGAGGTGGGGGTAAATCCCTATTTCTATCCTGGCAGCATCTTTTCTATCCTCCCCTGCCCATTTCTCCTTAGCCTCTAAGGCATCCAAGAGCATCTCCAGGCCCCCCAGGAGCTAGTGGACAAGGTGGGAACCCTAGAGCGCGCAGGCAGCAGCAATGCCGGCCAAACACATGCTCTGGAGCATGCTAGAATACACTCCCACACTATAGTCGCCGCCCAATGGCCGGCCGCAGCCACCTTGGGCCTCCCCCGCGTGTCCACCTAGGTGCCCTCGGCATCCGTGAGACACTACACTATCGGCCCCCTCCTCTCTCCTCCTCCTCCCTCCTCCCATGCATGTCGAGTGCCGCCCAGCTTGGCCAACCCGCGACCTCGCACGCGCACTCTCCTCTCTCTCACACACATTGCTCCCGCTCGGCATAGACCAGCCCCAAGAATGCCCCTGAGCAGCCCCGCAAGTCTCCCTCTCCCTCTGGCCTAGGCCATGTCCTCCCCGACGCATGGCTCATCGATGGACTTGTGCCCCCACTATAAAAAGGCCTCCTGGACCCCTCTCTCCCCTCTGCTCTCTCTCTCCTCTCCCCAGTAGCCCCGTGTGCGCTCCGAGGACCTCCCGTAGCTCCTGCACTTGGAATCGGGCTGAGGACCGCCGCGACGACCTCATCGTCGATCTTCTGGCACACATCCCCTCCAGCCCCCATTCCTCTCCTATTGGTCCTCCCTCGCCACGCTGATGCTTTCTCCTCTTGCTCCCGGTGACCCCTCCTGAAGCGCCCTCCGCCATAGGAGCTCGTCGTCGACGACTCCGTTTGCCCCTAGTGCTCCTTCGACCTCCAGAGGAATGGCTAGTCGACGCTGATCTCATCCCCGCCTTCGCACGCCGTCGCCGTGCCCTGCATCATGGTCGGTGAGCACGCCGGCCTCCCTGTCGCGAGGTTGAAGATGACAAGTGGGGCCCGCCTCTCATCCTCACCACCCCCTCCTCTCTCTGTCGGTGGCCTTCGGGGCCCAGCCGTCAGGTTCGAACAAGCGCGCGTGTGTGCCGGTTCGCTTGGGCTGGTTGGCCTCTAGGCCGGCCCAGTTGCTGGCCTTCTCCGGCTAGGGCACTGTGCTCGTTTCCTTTTTCCTTTTTAATTTTTCTTGCAACTTCCAAAAATCCCACAGATTTGAATATTTATCCAATGCCAACAATTCTTCCACCAAAATTCCTAGAATAATCTATAGAATTTATTAGTGCCATTTAAAAAATGTTTGAAAATATTTTTAGTATTGTTTTATTTTAAAACCTATATTTAGGCACCTTTTTGCCTCTGTAATTTAATTTCTAAAATATTTTTCACAACAAAACTCTAGCAGAATATTTTTAGTATGACATTTAGTATTTATTAGAGTAGGCTAACATTTTTGGTAGTAGATTGAGTGCTCTGTTTTGTGTGATTGCTTATTTTTATCACTTTATTTCGCGATGATAGGATGCGCCATTGACGAAGAAGTTGGACCGGAAGACTTCGAAGACCTCGGAGACTTTGTTGAGCCAGGCAAGCAGCCCTTTGACCATGTTAAGAAACTTTTTCATGCATGTCATATAACACTTGTTGATTCGTTGAAATGATCATGATGAGGTGTTCCCCCTTCAGTGGGATACCTCCGTTACTTTTATCGTTGAGACTTGCATCGTGCATGACCCTACCACCTTATGAGGGTTGTGCGGCTGGGAGTAGTTAGGTTGCTAATAGATCCTATGCAAATGGGATGGGTCTTATGCATAGTGATGGCAAGAAAGATGATTTCAAAGATTTTTCGAAAACCCCCGTCGGCTGCCACTAATGCTCGAGGGAGATGATGATGAGATGGGTGACCACTTGAGAAAGAAGTGGTGTACTGGGACAAGTGAGTGTTGTGGTTTTCGAAAATGGATTGGTGTAAGTTGCGACCGTTATTCCAACCTTACATGTATGACCACGATACCTCTTATGGGTTGGGGATTTGTTGATTACTATGGTTGATGCTAGCAAGGAGCCCACATTACTAGTGGCAAGAGTGAAGTGGTCACTCTTGACACGGGGTCTTCCCTGAGAGGAAGGTCATGTGCTATCTTTACAGGCACCAGGCACACCGTTGCGTGCCCTCATGGATGATACGAGTGATGTAAATCATGAGGGATGGCACCAACAAGTGGACAATTTGTTTAGTATCACCATCGGAAAGGCATTGTTCGGGTGCTTACCTCGGGTATGTTAAATACCGCGAGTCGTGGATGACATGGAAGCTCCCCGAGTCTTGTGGGTAAAGTGTGCAACCTCTGCAGAGTGTAAAACTATTCGAATAGCCATGTCCACGGTCAAGGACAATTGGATGACCGCTCTTGTGCTACGTCCAAATTTTTTTGCAATGGGTGTGTGGGTGTGTTGGAGACACAGATGGTACTTGAACTAAGTCCGATGACTGAGCATGATGAATGAAAACAAGGTGTTCAACCTCTACTATGTTGATATATGTAACTTGTTCATATGGATATCTGCTAAATGTTGATGCATGCTCACTAGTTACTCGATCATGACATATGCATTCAAATTGGCTTTCCGCAAAATCACCTACTTAGTGCTATATCATGCATCATTGTTACCATGTTCAACAACTTGGGTTGCTTGCGAGTACATTCAAAGAACTCATTCGCTTTCCACTGGTTATTTAATTGGCCAGGCATGGAAGAACAGGAGTATGTTGAGGAGTTCGTTGGAGACAAACATGCGAACTAGGACGCTTCCCAGTAACAATGCCTGTAGGTTATTGCAGAAGGCATAGGTTCATGCTTTTGACCAAGATTTCCGCTTCTTGTTCCATCGTAAGTGTTTGGCCCTATCTATGTAAGACTTGACCTTCATGGTCCTTATTTGTGTAATACGTTAAGTGTGGATGTAAGACTCTTGTTATTCAGCTTCTGTGTGTTCAGTGAGCATTGATCTCTAGGATCACTGTACACGTGCATTCGGTGATCACGACTTATGAGTCGGGGTCCCCATAGAGTTGGTATCAGAGCCATCCTGACTGTAGGAAGCCCTTAGTTGGCATGGACGTTAGTTAAGATAAAATTCGTTTTCAAAACTACACCTAGCATTGGAACTTAGGAATTCTACACTATTTATCTCTCCTATGCTTCACATAACACTTTGCTTACTCTCCTCCTTAACCTTTGTAGATGGCCATCGTACCCGAAGCCTTCCTGACATCCGGCTTTCCCTTACTCCTTGGGGATAGCCTGGAGAAGTGCCAGTTTCGCCAACCACCCATTTTCCTCTACCACAAGCACTGGGTCGATGCCGTCACGAAGGAGTACCACGTGGATGTGGTCGTGAAGGCAAATGACTCCCCGACTAGTTGGTTCTTTGAAGGACCATGGATGGAGACCATGATACTCGCAGTCGAGACAGCTGCACGCAAGGCACTCCTACACCTTCGAGACTTCATTCCAAAGATGGCTGATGAGCCAGCTACTCGCTACCTTCCCTTCAGGAAGGATGACTTTGGCGAGAGTTGGACGCTGATTCTGACCAAGGAAGATGGCACACCACTCAGGTTCCAGACCTATTTCAACCTCTCCGCCGATAGTCTGGTCCACAACCTGATGAAGGAGTCCGTGAAGCTTCGCGAGGAACTTCACCACACCCGAGAGCTACTTTGACAAGCCAAGACGAAGCCAGACAAGATCAAGAAGGATGGAGCCACTGAGGGACGACCATCTATCACCTATCGAGGAGGAGTGCACCCACCTAGTGATGCACCTACGCGTAGTCATCGCATGAGTGCAAAGGAGTACCATGAGCTCTTCACCGACCCGCTTGCAAAGTGTCGTCGGGACGGACTTCCTCATTCCCCGACCCCTTCGACCAGGAATGATGCCCATTCAGATGATGAATAGGAGGAAGACCCAGAGGAGCGTGACTACGAGACCGAGCACTCCACCACCTGAGTCTGAGAACCCCTAGGGTAGGATCCGTCATGTATCCCTCATGCGAAGTCGAGTCCGTGTAATGGTTCATATGAAACCATGTGTGCTTGTTGTTTGTTTGTTGTTTGTGTTCCGATGCAAGTTGAGCTTTTGCCGTAGGCAACATGTAAGCGACTCCATCGTCTATCTTAATATATGTTGTTGGTCTTTCAACCCTTGTTTCAACACACTTGCACTTGACCAACCCCCTTAGGCACGCTTTTCTGTTATTGCTTATCCTCTTGTCAATCCTAGTTGTTTGACTTGGCTGCTCCAAACAGGATGGTGACTGCTACCTGCAATAGCTCCTTCACCAACCCTGAAGCTAGCAACTCGAGCCAGCAACAGGGAGCTGGTGGGGATGCTCACCCTGGAGGACACCAGGAGAAGCCACAAGGCGACATTCCCACGCGACCACCTCCACCGGAGAACATGACCATAGCTTAGTTTCTCCAAGTTCTCCAGGAGGAGCGCCAAGCCAACAATGTTGCTATCTAGCATATGGCTCAGCCCTCGTGAACAACCAACATCAGACAAGAACGACAATGGCCGCTCAACGCTGTCTACGTTCATGAGGACCTCGCCCCAACCTTCACCGAGACTGCTGAACCATTGGATGCTGATGACTGGATCCGCACCTTCGAGGACCTCCTTGCATTGGTCAACTGCAATGAGGATCGTGAGAAGGTGCTTTATGGCTCTCACTACCTCGGAGGTACCGCCCGAGCTTGGTGGGATGGATTCAAGGTCATGCAAGGAGAACGTGTGATCACGTGGAACGACTTCAAGGAAGGATTCCGCACTACCCATATTCCTTCTGGGATCATGGCTATCAAGAAGAGAGAATCCGAGAGTTGAAGCAAGGAAGTGGCTCTGTCAAGGTGTACCTACAGAAGTTCAACCTGCTGTCAAGGTATGCACCTAAAGATGTCAGCATGGAGGCTACCAAGAAGGAGCGCTTCATGGAAGGACTCCAACAGGTCCTGCAGTATCAACTCATCATCTGCGACTGTCGCACTTTCTTCTACTTGGTGAACAAGGCCTTCATGCTGGAAGACAAGCGTCGTGCCATCGATTACACTCGCAAGCGCAAGATGATCAGCAAGGGTAGCCCCAGCAACCAGAAGCTTTGCCCCTGGCAGCCAGCCCTAGCCAAGCCAACCTATTAGCCGTAGCAGGCTAGACCTCCTGCGCCTCGTCCGAGCTACCAGGCTCAGCAGTATGCCAATCCAGGCCAGCCTACTACAACAACCCCAATAACAACAACGGTGGCAGAAACTTCAACAACAACCCTGGGCAGGTCACTTTCTTTGGATGTGGTCAGTCTGGACACATCTCTAAGCTTTGCCCCAATAGGAAGCCAGATGCACCGCGCCCCAATGCGCCAAACCAAGGTCAAGCCCATGGAGCACCACCAAGGAACCCAGCTCCTCGCAACCATCCCAACAATGGGAAGGGTCGTGTGAATCACGTCACTGCAGAGGAAGCCCAGGAAGACCCGGACGTCATACTGGGTACGTTCCTCATCAACTCAACCCCAGCAACAATATTGTTTGATTGTGGAGCTTCGCATTCTTTTGTCACCCAAAAGTTTTCACTAGAGAGTGGCATGAAACCTACACCCCTGGGTAGTCGTATGTTGATACAAAACCCCGGTTTAGTTATGAAGTCTGGAATAGGGTGTAAGGGAGTGAAGATTGACATCAACGGGGTAGACTTCCTAGCAGACCTTATAGTTCTGGATTCACCCGGCGTAATCCTTGGCATGAATTGGTTGACCAGACACCAAGGCATGTTAGACTGTGCCAAGAGAAGTTTCACCATGAGCAATAGCCAAGGAGTGGAAGTCAAGTATGTTCCCAACCCTGCCTCCACTCAAGCCCCGTAGGCTAACAGTCTGTCGGGAGTTGAGTTGGATCAAGTGCCAGTGGTATGTGAGTACCCGGATGTGTTTCTTGATGAGCTGCCCGGAATGCCTCCTGACCACGACATTGAGTTCATCATGGAGCTTATGCCAGGATCAAGGCCCATCTATAAGAAGTCCTACATGATGGGATCCAAAGAGTTGGCTGAGTTGAAGAAGCAACTGGCAGAGCAGCTCAGGAAAGGATTCATTCGCCCTAGTGCCTCTCCTTGGGGATCACCTATTCTGTTCGTGTAGAAGAGGGACGGAACTATCAGGCTTTGTGTCAATTACCGTTCTCTCAACGAGGTCACGATAAAGAACAAGTACCCACTTCCTAAGATTGAAGACCTATTCGATCAGTTGAACGGAGCCAAGGTGTTCTCCAAGATCGACCTCAGGTCTGGGTACTATCAGCTGAAGATCAGACCCCATGGCCTGTATGGCCTGTATGAATACATGGTCATGTCATTTGGGTTAACTAATGCCCCTTCCTACTTCACGTACCTCATGAATAAAGTCTTCATGGAGTACTTGGACAAGTTCGTTGTTGTCTTCATTGATGACATACTCGTCTTCTCCATGTCTGAAGAAGAACATGATGAACACTTGAGATTGGTCCTAGAGAAGCTTCGAGAGCACCAGCTTTATGCCAAGTTCAGTAAGTGTGAATTTTGGCTGCATGAAGTTGGATTCTTTGGTCATGTGTTGAGTGCAGAAGGATTGTCAGTGGATCCTGCCAAGATTGAAGCCGTGACTAAATGGCAAACCCCAACCACCGTGAAGGAAGTCAGGAGCTTCATCGGACTCGCGGGTAATTACCGCAAGTGCGTGGAAGGGTTCTCAAGCATTGCGCGACCCATGACCCAGCTTTTGAAGAAGGACAAGAAGTTCGAATGGACTGCTAAGTGCAAGGAAAGCTTCCAGGAGCTCAAGAAGAGATTGACCACAGCCCCAGTTTTGGCCACCCCTGATATTCACAAGGAGTTTGTGATTTATTGTGATGCATCAAGAAACGGGCTTGGAGGTGTTCTGATGCAAGAAGGCAGAGTTGTAGCATATCTATCAAGACAGCTACGACCCCATGAAGAGAACTACGCAACTCATGATCTTGAGTTAGCTGCCATAGTTCATGCCTTGAAGACATGGCGACATTACCTTCTGGGGAAGCGATGTGAGATATTCACAGACCACAAGAGTTTGAAGTATATCTTCACTCAAAGGGAGTTGAACATGAGGCAGCGAATATGGTTGGAATTGATCAAGCATTACGACCTTAGTGTTTAGTACCACCCCGGAATGGCCAATGTGGTAGCAGAAGCCTTGAGAAAAAAGGCTTGTTCCTTGAATGCTATGATTAAGGAAAAGGCTACACGCCCTGTATGAAGAGCTTGAGAGCTTCAGCTTGGAACTAGTTGCACCAGGATTCCTCGTCAACCTTGAAGCAAAGCCTACCTTGATGGATGATATCACGGAAGCTCAGAAGGGACACGAGAGCATTGAAGGCATCAAGAGGAAGATCAAGGTAGGCAAGGCCCCAGGATTCTCAGTGGATGAACAAGGAGTTGTATGGTTCGGGAACTGCATCTGCGTACCCAACAAAGAAGATCTCAAGAACTTGATCTTGCAAGAGGCTCATGACACTCCCTACTCCATCCATCATGGAGGAACCAAGATGTATCAAGATCTCGAGACAAGATTCTGGTGGCATGGCATGAAACGGGAGATAGGCACGTTCGTGGCTAAGTGTGACATATGCCAGAGGGTCAAGGCTAAGCATCAACGACCCGCCGGACTACTGCAGCCCCTCAGAATGCCTGAATGGAAGTGGGATAAAGTCGGTATGGATTTCATCACCAGTTTGCCAAGGTCGAGCAAAGGACATGATTCCATTTGGGTCATTGTCGACCACCTGACCAAGGTATCCCACTTCATTCCTGTCAAGACGACCTACAATGGGAACCAGTTGGCCAACCTCTACATTAAACGGATTGTGAGACTCCATAGAGTTCCTAAGGAAATTGTGTGAGACCGAGGAACCTAGTTTACCTCAAGATTCTGAAATAGGTTCCAAAAGTGTTGGGAACCAAGCTCTCCTTCACCAATGCATTTCACCCTCAGACCGGTGGGCAAACAGAGCGAGTAAATCAAATACTCAAAGACATGCTCCAAGCTTGTGTTTTAGCATATGGAGCCAAGTGGGAAGATTGCCTACCATTCGCTGAGTTCTCCTACAACAATAGCTATCAGTCGAGTCTTCAGATGGCACCATTCGAGGTGTTGTATGGATGAAAGTGTCATACTCCCCTCAACTGGTCGGAGACCGGAGAAGGATTAGTTTTTGGGCCTGAGATCCTGTGTGAAGCCGAAGAACAAGTTCAACTTGTTCGAGAACGCCTTGAGACCGCCAAGACTAGGAAGAAGAGCTATGCCGACTCTCACCGCCGAGACATGAGTTTCCGTGTTGGGGACCATGTTTACCTCTGAGTCATGCCTCTCAAAGGGAACAAGCATTTCCATGTCAAAGGGAAGCTTGCACCAAGATTCATCAGCCCCTTCAAGATCATCGACAGGCGAGGAGAAGTTGCATATCAGCTAGAGTTACCTTCCGAGCTGTCGGATGTGCACAACGTCTTTCACGTGTCACAGCTCCGGAAGTGTCTGCAAGTTCCCAACCGCCCCGACCTCTACAAGGACATCGACTATCAAGCCATCAATCTTCAGCCAGACCTCACTTATTGTGAGAGGCCAGTTCGCATTTTCGATGAAGCCGAGCACTGCACCCGAAGTTGCACCATCAAGTACTTCAAGGTCTATTGGAGCGACCACACTGAAGCAAAAGCAACCTAGGAGCGTGAAGATTATCTTAGATCGGAGTTCCCGTATATTTTTAGCGCTTAGCCTAGGAATCTCGGGGACGAGATTCTTGTAAGGGGCGAAGGTCTGTCACACCCTATGTTTGTAGCACATTGTTATGTTTGGGTTTATAAAATTTGGAGGCAACAAAAACTTTTCATAGTGCTTGTGCTGGTTTGCTATGTTGTTTGCTTGCTTGATGATTGTGTTATATGGCACTCCTAGATTCTATTGCATTTCATATTCATCTTCCTTGACCCAAACCTCTTGCCCAATGATCATGCCATGTGAATAGTGCCCCAAACTAATTTTATCAAATTTTGTTTTAACCAAAAATGATTTATTCAAATTAGGTTTTCAAAACCCCCTGAATTGAGGTTTGCACTTCAAGTCCTCAAATTAGGTGGATCCTTCCTTCCCAAAGGCTTTATTTCAAACCCACTATATATAATACTTCCCAAAACCACAAAATATTTATTTAAAGATTATTTTCATATTTTATTTAAAGGCTTTTTCTTAAGGCAAGAAATGGGTTTTCCTAGGGAAAAATTATTTAAATGCTTTGAAAATATTTGAGAAAATTTAGAGAAACTCAGTGGACATATATTTTTCCATATATATGAGTTCAAACACAAGGGCATGATCACATCATAGGCAAAACCCCTCAAAACCCTTTCTATTCAAATGAAACTTTTGGAATATTTCTATAAGAAATATTCTCAATAAATTCCAGGAAAATTCTAGCAAGTCAACACTATCATGAGTGATGATCTTGCAAGGGTAAAATCCTAGCATCAATGGATCTACAAAAATCTGATACTGCCAAATTCTAGGGTTCATCAAATCTCCATTGTCAACTTTTTCCTCTTGAGCTCAAACTTGGTGAATCCCCTCATTTCTACCTAGACTTTCATCCTGGTAAATATATCAGTAAGGTGGAAACATCTTCTTGACCAAAACTCCATCGAACACCTTCTGGTGATTTAGTAAAACCAACTTTTTCACCCCATTCCGTTTTACCCTTGGCCCCAATTTTTACCACAACCTCACATAGATGCATTTCACCCCTGTAAAAGTCCCAAGTCATCAGGACACTGTGAGGTGGGGGTAAAACCCCTATTTCTACCCTGGCGGGATCTTTTTCTATCCTCCCTTGCCCATTTATTTTCTCCCCTAGCTCTCCTTAGCCTTTAAGGCATCCAAGAGCATCTCCAGGCCCCCCAAAGCTAGTGGACAAGGTGGGCACCCGAGAGCACGCAGGCAGCAGCAATGCCGTCCAAACGCATGCTCTGGAGCATGCTATAGTGCACTCCCGCGCTGTAGTTGCTGCCCAATGGCTGGCTCCGACCACCTTGGGCCTTCCCCGCGTGTCCATTGAGGCTCACTCGGCGTCCGTGACACGCAACACTGTTAGCCCCCTCCTCTCCCCTCCTCCTCCTCCCTCCTCCCGTGTGTGCCGAGTGCCGCCCACCTCGGCCAACCCGCGACCTCGCACATGCGCTCTCCTCTCTCTCTCATTGCTCCCGCTCGGCGTAGACCAGCCCCAGGAATGCCCCCGAGCAGCCCCGCGAGTCTCCCTCTCCCTCTGGCCTCGACCACATCCTCTTCGGCGCATGACTCGTCGGTGGACTCGTGCCCCCGCTATAAAAAAGGCCTCCCGGACCCCTCTCTCCTCTCTGTTCTCTCTCCTCTCCCAGTAGCCCCCCTGCGCGCTCCAAGGACCTCCCGTAGCTCTTGCGCTCGAAGTCAGGCCGAGGACCACCGCGACAACCTCATCGTCGATCTTCAGGTACAGAGCCCCTCTAGCCCCCATTCCTCTCCCGTTTGTCCTCCCTCGCCATGCTGATGCTTTCCCCTTTTTCCTGTCGTCCTTTTTGCACCATGAAACGGCCCCGATGACCCCTCCCGAAGCGCCCTCCGTCGGCCCCTAGTGCTCCTTCGACCTCCAGAGGAACGGTGGATCGATGGTGATCTCATCCCCGCCTTTGTTCGCTGTCACCGTGCCCTACATCATCGCCGGTGAGCATGTCGACCTCCCTGTCGCAAGGTTGAAGATGACGGGAGGGGCCCACTTGTCATCCTCACCTCTGTCCCCCTCCTCTCTCTGTCGCTGGCCTTCGGGGCCCAACCGTCAGGTTCGAACACGCGCGCACGCACCGATTCGCTTGGGCTGGTTTACCTCTAGGCCGACCCAGTTGCTGACCTCCTCCGGCCAGGGCACTGTGCTCGTTTCCTTTTTCCTTTTTCATTTTCCCTACAACTTACAAAAATCCCACAGGTTTGAATATTTATCCTATGCGAATAATTCTTCCACCAAAATTCCTCGAATAATCTATAGAATTTATTAGTGCCATTTATAAAAATGTTTGAAAATATTTTTAGTACTATTTTATTTTAAAACCTATATTTAGGCACCTTTTTGCCTCTGTTATTTAATTTCTAAAATGTTTTTCACAACAAAACTCTAGGAGAATATTTTTAGTAAGACATTTAGTATTTATCAGAGTAGGCTAACATTTTTGGTAGTAGATTGAGTGCTCTGTTTTGTGTGATTGCTTATTTTTATCGCTTTATTTCGTGATGATAGATTGCTCGGTTGACGAAGAAGTTGGACCTGAAGACTTCGAAGACCTCGGAGACTTTGTTGAGCCACGCAAGCAGCCCTTTGACCATGTTAAGAAACTTTTTCATGCATGTCATATAGCACTTGTTGATTCGATGAAATGATCATGATGAGGTGTTCCCCCTTCGGTGGGATACCTCCGTTAATTTTACTGTTGAGACTTGCATCGTGCATGACCCTACCACCTTATGAGGGTTGTGCGGGTGGGAGTGGTTAGGTTGCTAATAGATGCTATGCAAATGGTATGGGACTTATGCATAGTGATGGCAAGAAAGAAATGATTTCAAAGATTTTTCAAGAAACCTCATCGGATGCCACTAATGCACGAGGGAGATAATGATGAGATGGGTGACCACTTGAGAAAGAAGTGCTGTAGCGGGACGAGTGTTGTGGTTTTTGAAAACGGATTGGTGTAAGTTGCAATCGTTATTCCAACCTTACATGTATGACCATGATACCCCTTATGGGATGGGGCTTTGTTGATTACTATGGTTGATGCTAGCAAGGAGCCCGCATTACTAGAGGCAAGAGTGAAGTGGTCACTCTTGAGACGGGGTCGTCACTGAGAGGAAAGTCATGCACCGTCTTTACAGGCACCGGGCACACCGTTGCGTGCCCTCTTGGATGATACGAGTGATGTATATCATGAGGGATGGCACCAACGAGTGGACACTTTGTTTAGTATCACCATGGCAAAGGCATTGTTCGGGTGCTTACCTCGGGTATGTTAAATACCATGAGTCGTGGATGACACGGAAGTTCCCCGAGTCTTGTGGGTAAAGTGTGCAACCTCTGCTGAGTGTAAAACTATTCGAATAGTTGTGTCCACGGTCAAGGACAGTTGGATGACCGCTCTTGTGCTATGTCCAAATGTTTTCACAATGGGTGTGTGGGTGTGTTGGAGACACAGATGGTACTTGAACTAAGTCTGATGACTTAGCATGATCAATGAACACAAGGTGCTCAACCTCTACTATGTTGATATCTGTAACTTGTTCATATGGATATCTGCTAAATGTTGATGCATGCTCACTAGTTACTTGATCATGACATATGCATTCAAATTGGCTTTCCGCAAAATCACCTACTTAGTGCTATGTGATGCATCATTGTTACCATGTTCCACAACTTGGGTTGCTTGCGAGTACATTCAGAGTACTCATTGGCTTGCCACTGGTTATTTAGTTGGCCAGGCATTGAAGAACATGAGTATGTTGAAGAGTTCGTTGGAGACGAACATGCGAACTAGCACGCTTCCCAGTCAGAATGCCTATAGGTTAAGGCAGATGTCATGGGTTCACACTTTCGACCAAGATTTCCACTGCTTGTTCCATTTTAAGTGTTTGGCCCGTGTGTCCCTATCTATGTAAGACTGGACCTTCATGGTCTTTATTTGTGTAAGAGGTTAAGTGGGGATGTAAGACTCTGTTTATTCAGCTTCTGTGTGTTCAGTGAGCATTGATGTCTCGGATCACTGTACACGTGCATTCGGTGATCATGACGTATGAGTCGGGGTCCCCACATATATGTATATAGTCAATGAAGAACATCAGTACCATAGTTTGAAGAATTTGAAAAGTATAGGAATTTCAAGATTGATGAATTTGAAAATTTGAAGAATTTGGAAAAATACGAAAAACTCAACATTGAAGAATTTCAACTATTGTTGGTGGCGTTACCCACAATATAAGAATGATGATTTCAGACACTGCATACAATTGTCGTAGGGTTCTGAGAATCAAATTCTTCATTAGTTTCTTCACACTTAGAGGGTTATTCTTCATTGATTGAGGAAAAATGTTACTTCGTGTGTTGCACATCTAAGTCATCAATTTTGCATAAGTGTTAGAATGTGTGTCTTTTTCAAAGAACATTCGAAGATTCTAAGATATTTGGCTCACACCACAACTTGCAAAATCTCTTTTCATCCAAGGGCTTTGTGAAGATATCAGCCAATTGTTCTTCAGTGGGGATGTGGTCGATGGATATGTCACCCTTGAGTACATGATCTCGAAGAAAATGATGACAAATCTGGACGTGTTTGTTCTTGGAATGCTGAACTGGGGTGTAAGCAATCTTTATTGCACTATCGTTATCGCAGTAGAGAGGCACATTCTTCACCTTGATGCCATAGTCCTTGAGGGTTTGCTTCATCCACAGCAACTGAGTGCAACATGTACTAGCAGCAATGTACTCAACTTCAGCAGTAGATAGTGACACAAAGTTCTGCTTCTTTGAGGACCAATAGAACAAGGATCGTTAGAGGAAATCACATGTGCCTGAGGTTGACTTGCAATCCATACGATCTCCAGCATAGTCAGCATCTGAGTATCCGACGAGGTGAAGATTTGAGCCCGTGGGATACCATAATCCAAGCGTTGGTGTGTGAGCTAAGTATCAAAGAATATGTTTCACAGCCTTATGGTGTGATTCCTTCGGTGTTGCTTGGAATCGAGCACACATGCAAACACACAGCATAATATCAGGCCTAGATGCACATAGATACAATAAAGAGCCAATCATGGAGCGATATACCTTCTGATCGAAATCTTTACCATTTTCGTTAGTGCAGAGGTGGCCTTTTGAAGGCATTGGAGTTTTGATGCCTTTGCAATCTTGCATGTTGAATTTCCTCAGAACATCCTTGAGGTATTTCTCTTGAGAGATGAAGATGTCATTGTCTTGCTGACGAATTTGAAGAACTAAGAAGAATTTCAACTCTCCCATCATAGACATTTGATATTCTTCACTCATCATATAGGCAAATTCATCAGTGTAATGTTTCTCAGAACAGTCATAGATAATATCATCTATATATATTTGGCATATGAATAGTTCATTGTCATAGGATTTAGTGAATAGAATTGGGTCGAGTGAACCGGGTTTGAAGCCTTTCTTCATGAGGAATTCCTTGAGAGTGTCGTACCACGCCCGAGGGGCCTACTTGAGGCCATAGAGGGCCTTGTGGAGTCTGAAGACTTTGTCAGGATGCTTACGGCCTTAGAGCAACATATACTGCTTCCTCAAGCTTACCATTGAGGAATGCACTTTTCATATCCATTTGATATAAGATGATATCATGATGGTTAGCGTAAGAAAGCAATATGCGAATAGTTTCAATTCTACCAACAGGTGAGAAAGTTTCATCGAAGTCAATTCCTTCGACGTGTTTGTAGCCTTGAGCTACAAGACAAGCCTTATTCCTTTCCACAAGGCCATTTTCATCTTGCTTGTTGTGGTAGATCCAATTGGTACCTATGATGTTGTGCTTGCGAGGATCTAGCCGCTTCACAAGTTCCCACGCATTGTTTAGCTTGAATTGATGTAATTCCTCTTGCATAGCTTGAATCCACTCAGGCTCCTTGAATACTTCATCATGTAATTCCTCTTGCATAGCTTGAATCCACTTAGGCTCCTTGAATGCTTCAGCAAGTTCGGTGGGCTCTATGATAGAGAAAAAAGCAAAGTGCCCAAAAAAGTTAGTCAAATGTGAAGCTCTTGAGCGAGTGAGGGGACCTGGTGCATTGATGACATCGATAATTTTGTCAATCTACACTTCGTTCACAACTGTTGGATGAGCAGGTTGACGTGGCTGAGGACTTTCTTCAGCACCATTTTCTTCAGGTGTATCCGCATGAATGTCTTCATTTGTTGGAATGACTTCATCAGTAGATTGAGGTTCTTTAGTGGGTATGACATCTTCAGTAGCCTTCAGCTTAATGGATTCCTCAGGAGACTTTTCATCTAGCACAGAAGGCAGGTGCTCTCTTTGCGAGCCGTTAGTTTCATCGAACCACACATCTACAGTTTCAACAACCTTTTGGTGGTAGGTGTTGAAGACTCTGGAGGTGTGCGAGTCCTTTCCGTAACCAAGCATAAAACCTTCATGTGCTTTTGGTGCAAATTTAGAACTATGGTGAGGATATCTAATCCAGCATTTTGCACCGAAGACTTTGAGATAACCTACATTGGGTTTCTTGCCAGTCATGAGTTCATATGAAGTCTTCTTGAAGAATTTGTGGAGATATACCCTGTTGATGATGTGGAAAGTTGTATCAATTGCCTCAGGCCAAAAGCAATGAGGAGTCTTGTATTCATCAAGCATGGTGCAAGCCATCTCAACAAGAGTCCTGTTCTTGCGCTCCATGACGTCGTTCTTCTGAGGAGTATATGGGGCAAATAGCTCATGAGTAATACCAAGTTCATCAAGATATTAATCATGATCGGTTCTTTAACTTAGTCCCATTATCACTCCTGATATGCTTGATCTTGACGCGAAGTTACTTGAGGCCCTTGAAGCAAATTGTCTGAAGACATCCTGCACTTCAGAGTTGTATAGAATAATATGCACCCAAGTGTAACGAGAGAAATCATCAACAATGACAAAGTCGTGCAAACTTTAAGAATTTGTTAGTGTGTAATAATGAGTGGGGCCAAAGAGGTCCATATGAAGCAATTCAAAAGGTCGAGTCGTGGCCATGATTGTCTTCGAGGGATGCTTGGATATGGTCATCTTCCCAGATTCACATGCACCACAAAGGTCGTCCTTGAGGAATTTTAAACCTTCAATGCCAATGACGTGTTTTTTCTTCACGAGCGTGTGCAAGTTCCTCATACCAGCATGTCCAAGTCGTCGATGCCACAGCCAGCCTTCTGAGGACTTTGCAAGTAGGTATGTGGTAGGCTGAGGACCTGTTGTGAAATCATCAATGTACAAGTCTCCTCTCCTAAATCCTTCGAAGACTTTTGATTTGTCAGATTCCATGATGACAACACAACGATATTTTCCAAAGATGACAATCATATCAAGATCACAAAGCATTGAGACAGACATGAGGTTGAACCCGAGGGATGCGACAAGCATCACCTTATCCCTTTGTCGGTCCTTTGAGATTGCAACCTTACCTAGACCCAATACCTTGCTTTTTTCCTTTGTCAGCGTAGGTGATATGCTTTAGATGAGATGGGGCAAGTAGAAAATTCATTAGTAGATTCTTGTCACAATGGTGTGGTTTGTGCATCCACTATCGAGGACCTACTCAGTAGCTTTTGGAGGTTCATTCTGCAGATGAATTAGTACAACTTACGAACTCATATGCTTCAGAGTGAAGAATATGACATCAAATTCATCATGCAGAATTTCATCACACAATATAGTGAGTAAAGCAGTGTGAGGACGTGAGAAATGAGGAATTCATTGCTGCAAGATTAGCTTGCGTCCTTTCAAGCATTTCCTCGGGTCTCCAACAAATTCATCAGACTTTCAAGTTTATCTGGAGACCTGACCCTGCATAAGAAATTAGTTCAATTTCTTCACCACCCACATCTAGAGGGGTGGCAAAGAGTTCATCATTCTGGAGCACCATATGAGAAGGGAGGAATTGAAGCTAGTGCGCTTCGTTTCACGTCTAATATCCCGAGACCAACACTCTAGAAGATTCCCCTTTTATTCCATTCTTGTCTTGTGTTTTATTTGGTTGTTGCATTCATCATCGCATCATTCGCATCATCTGCATAGCATCGGCATTTTGTCAACATAAGTTTTCAAACTTGCATCCATTCATAGTCGCCGGTTCTCTCCGTTCTGGTCGTTGCCCGTTTTTTGACCAATCACACATGCACGCGCCCGCGTGATCTATCAAAAAATGTTTTAAAAGAGCACGCAAAATATTCTCTGATAGGGTCGAGCAGGGAGTGCGGTCTTGTTTTATTGTCGGTAGACCGCCTGCCAAATTTCCCATGTCACGGGCCACAATTCTTTCTCTCATCCCCACCTATCCCAACTACAGATCCCAATAGCCCAACCTAGCTTGCCCGTCCGTTCGTGGTCATCGGATCGCGATCGGACGAACGAGGTCCAACCCAGCCTAGTTCCATCCCCTATATATAAACCACCTTGTGGAGAGAGCCTCCCCCCAAGAAAAACTCCACTAGGGTTTCCCCCTTGCCAAATTACTGCCCCCCCCCCCAAGAAAAACCCCACCTGCTAGCTCCACCTCCCTCTCCCTCGAAATCCCACCTCCCTAGCCGATTTCAACCCTCAAATCTGAGATCTAGGGCTGAAATTGCCCAAACCCCCACCTACCAGACATGTCCGTGGTCAAACCGCACATGTCCGGCGACCGCAGCCGCCCGAGCCTCGTCCCGCGCCCGAGCGAGATCGTCCATAGCCGCCCGAGGCATCCATGGTCGTCGTCCCTCGCCTAAGCCCCCGACGTCACCCGCCTCCCGCGGGAGCGCGCCCCTCGCCGGAGCTCCACTAGCCGCGCTACCGCCCGAGCAAAGCTGCCCACCGTTGCAAGCCACCCTCCCTCCCCGAGCTCCCGTGTCGCCGCGCCAACCTCGTCACCGCCCTGCCTCCCCGAGCTCTCGCATTGCTGCGCCAACCTCATCGCCTCCCCAGCGTTCATATCCGGAGGGATCCCGGTTGGATCCGCCCGTCCCCCCCCCCCTTGCACGCCGGCCACCGTTACCAGCCCCGAGCTCCCCGTTACGCCGCCACCATGGCCCGAGCTCGCCTTGCCGCCGTGAGTTTGCCGTCGGCCAGATCCTATAGCCCCCTTGCCGGATCCGTATCCCCGCAACCCATGTCCGTCGCCCCTCCCATCCCCAACGTCCTCGTGCACCGCCATTAACGTCTCCGACAACCGCCACCTTGGCCTTCCATGCGGATTGGGAGGAGCACGAAGCTCTCATGCGTTGACCTCGTGAGCGCTCGTGTGGGCCGCCATCGTGCGCTTGGCCCACCTCCCGGCACAGCGGCAAGCCCGATCTGCCTCCTCTATGGCCTGAGGGCCCAATGTGAGCACCCAGCCAATCCCTCGCCCGTGGGTTTTTATCTATTTGATGCTCAGTTGTAAACAAATAACTAAAATTGTGCATGTTTATTTGTGGCACATTTTGTACAATAACACATGCATATTATATATGTTTTTGGGGTAGAAAATCTATTAAATTTATTTGTGCAACTAGTTTTGTCATTTGAGAAATTTTGTGTGCATGTTTTTTCCCATGATGCCCTTTTGATTATTTTGTGTGAATTAATGCATGCATGGTATGAAATGATTTTGTACATGAGATATGCCCTTGGACATGTGCACTAGCCCCTGGTCATTTTATTTGTCTTGATAATGCATGTTTAGGTGTTATTATCTCGTTGCCATCATGCTATAAAATATTGCTGTTTTGAGGATCCAAAATATTTCTAAGTCTGTTATTTTGTTGCCGTATTGTCATGTGATTTGCTATTGATCTAGGAGTCTATTGTGGTTGCCACCAAGGAGTCTTTTGTAAAGGATGTTGTTTCCTAGCATGTTGTGCCATTAGTTTGCATGAATAGGTTTATCATCATAATTAATTATGTTGTCCAATATGTCAATCTGCTAAAAAGTGCACTGTCAAAAACTGCTATTTTCACCAAGTCTGAAACTGTTTCCAATTAGCCATCTTGTGAGCTTATTTCCTATTGATCCATGCTTGTAATCAACTTGCTGTTAATAGATGAATTGTTAAGCATCATATAGGGTTCACCACCATGTCCCTGTTGAGCATTTTAGATGGCCGTGGCTTGTTGATTTGTGTGTTGCAATATGCCATGTTGCTGTTTTCGGGCAGATTTCTACCAAAACTTGTGTTGGTTGTTGTGGTTGAACCGTAGCTCCGTTTTGGAAATGCCATATATGAAACTTGCTTAGAATTTCATGTAGTATCATAATACCTTTCTGAAATCCTGGTTTGAAATGTTTGTGGTTGTCATTTTCATGCATTTTGCATTCATGCCATGTGAATCTTGTGAGTGCCATATCTTTTAGATGGTAGCTCCGTTTGAGATGTTCTATATATGTAAAGCGACTAGAATGATGTGTAGAATCTCATGACACACTTTATTTTTCTGTTTAATAAGTATAAAATATGATTAGTTCAGATCTGGACCAAAATTATAATACTCATATGAGGTCGTTCCGGAAATGCTATAAGTTGTTTCCGACCTCATTTAAGATGCCTAGATAGATAGTTTACTTATGCTTCACCTCTTGCCATGTTTAACAACATTTAATATTATTGTGTACCTAAAAGGGAGAGAACTAAGTAATTCAAATTTGGAGTTTCTTCAATACACAACACATTGCATATTGAGCTTCACCTAATGTGTAGAAGTTGATTGTTGTGCTTGCCATGCCTTGTATCATTAAACCAGACATGCATCATATTTTGCGCCTCATGTCCTGCATATGTTGTGGTGTTCCGTATGTTGATTGTTGTTTTCGGATTGTTCCTTATCAATAGAGTTCCAAAAGCATTCGAATTGTGAGGATTCGTTCGATTACGTTGGCTCGCCTGCTTGATGGATTCGTTCTTCTTCCAAGCAGGATCTCAGGCAAGATGACACATTTCCTTGGATACCACTACTATCATTGCCATGCCAGTTGTCTAGTTTTCTATCACTATGTCACGCTACCTACCACTTTTTTGATAAGCCTCCCAAATATGCCATGATAAGCCTCTAACCCCTCCACATCCCAGCAAACCTTTGTTTGGCTATGTTACCGCTTGCTCAGCCATTCTTATAGCGTTTCTAGCTGCAGGTGCAATTGCTTCCAAGTGAGAACATGGACATTCTTTTGTTATATCACAATATTATTGATATTTAATTTAATGCACATATACACTTGGTAAAGGGTGGAAGGCTTGGCCTTTTTCTCGGTGTTTTGTTCCACTCTTGTTGCCCTAGTTACTTGTGAAGTGGTGTTGTGATCCATATTGAGCGCTTGTAACATGCTCGGGGTTGTTATGGGGACCCCCTTGATTTTCGTTTTTGGATAAAACTTGTCTGGCAAGGCCCAACATTGGTACTATATTTGCCTAATAACTATTAAACCCGCATAGGGAGTAATTAACCCGAGGATCTTTAATCAACAACACGGCCAGTGCTCCTCATGAGTGTTGGTCCAAACTAGAGCCGTGTGCGGGGCCAACCCGAGCCAACTCGGGAGATTTCTATCAGGCCACTATACGCTGTGCTTATTCGGTCGTGTGCTGAGAACGAGATATGCGTCTCCTATCGGGTTCGTCAACACGTCGGGCGGTCTTGCTGGACTTGTTTTACCTTTCTCAAACGTCTTACGCGTGGGATTTCGATGACACTTCGAACTATCTCGAAGTTGAGATTTTCCATCGGGATTCCGCAAATACTATGGGTGATTTCGTAGTTGAGGAATTCCAACACAGCGTGTGGATAATTTGTGATGGATGAGTTGGAGAACCCCTGCAGGGTTAAATATTTCGGAAAGCCGTGCCCGCGGTTATGTGGGAACTTGGAAACTTTATTTAACATCCGGTGATAGCATACTTGAAGTAAACTCAAATAAAATACAACAACCATGTGCGTAACCATGATTGTCTCTACTCGTGAGTCCTTATCCGAGAGAGAACATGATGGGGTTATGTTTTATGTAAGTAGGTGTTCGATATCACTTAGTGATCATTACTAGTTCCCGTACGTTCTGCATAGACCACCATACTTATTTCCTGTATCGCAAGTTAGCCACTCAAATAAATGCTTAGTTTCTTGCTGCAACCTTACCACTTAACCATACCTCACCCATTAAGCTTTGCTAGTCTTGATATCATTGGAAATGAGATTGCTGAGTCCCTGAGGATCACAATTACTACAACAACAGTTGCGGGTATAGGTAATGCAATGATTTGATGTGACCGTGATGCTTGTTTTGATTTGGAGTTCTTCTTCTTCTTTTTCATCAATCTAGGATGGGTTCCAGACGGCAGCCTGGGATAGCAAGGATGGATGTCATTTTATCGTTCGATTTCGTCCTCGTCGGACCCTGCTCTTCTGTATGATGTTTGAATATGTTGTTGTATTGATGTGATCTTGATGTAGCTTGTGGCGAGTGTAAGAAAATTCCATATACTCACCTCTTTTGTACATGTACTTGTAATGATATCCGTTCTTATATAACGACAAGATGCACTTCTATCCCTGTCGAGGCCCTCGAGCCAAAATAAGGATAGGATCACATCTTGGGCGTTACAAGTTGGTATCAGAGCCTGTACTGACCTAGGAGCCCCCTTGATTGATCGTACTTGGCCGAGTCGAGTCTACTGAAAAACTATTTTGAGTCTAGTTATATATCGGAGAGCAAGATTCTTTTACCCCTTTTCTGTACTCTGGTGAGGTATTTGACTTAGGAATTTTTAATTCTACTCCTCTTGGCTTTTTCACTAAAAAATTATTTTAGGATCATGCGGGTATTGTTGGGATCGTTCCGATATCTTTGTGACAAGAACATTGTTCTTGGTGCCTCCTGACATTTAGGCGTTGTGGTAGTGTCCCGGGGAGTTGATCTCCGAGGTGTTGTCATCACATTTGTATCGTTGCAGTTCCGGAATACCAGAGTTTGCCGACATCTAAAACGCTTCTATACTCTTTGTGGTGAGAGTAGTTTGGCGCCACCCTGTACTGGGGAGAGCAATCAAATGTATTGCCACAACTAGTATATCGAGTGTTTTTCGAAGGTCTAAGGTACATGCTTTTCGAGGTTTTTCTTGGTTATGTGTTGACGGATGGATACAGTTGGCGTGTAGGGATTGTTGGTTCTGTGAGATATTTTGCCTCCCTATATCCCCAACACCCGATTGCATATAGATTTCGGGAATTCTTAGGTGGGAATTCAAGTAGGTACCTAGGATTATCTTTCCAACAAGTGCATAATGGGTATGTATTTGTTCTAGCTTGTTTCGTAAGCCTCATCCTTTGTTTGTTTTTGAATATGGTAATTCAAGTTTCTTCGATGTCAAGTGGTGATTTCATATTTTTTCAAAGTAGCGTTCTCATATTTTACGAGAATGCTAATCCTTTTGTTCAACTAGAGTTGTCATGAAATTCTTTTCAACCGGTGCGCTCCTCTTCAAGATATTCAATCATCTCTAATATTTGCAAGATCAGTCCTCATGTGTATTTCCGGAGTTCTTTTCATCCGTACTAAGTTGTGTTTGTTTCTCCCCACCCCCTGCCATTTTTCTTCAATGATTAAATTACCATCCAAATGCCTTTGTTTTCATCGATGCTTCCACTATGTTTTTTTGTATCGTATCCGGTGATTCATTGTAAAGATCCTCAAGTGATTCGAATTCATCATTCGTTTATTCTTGTTTTCCTTCACGCCGCATCAATTCAAGATATCGGTGTTCTTCATATCCTTTTCAATTGCTAAATGCTTCCCCATGTCAGAAATTATATCCAAGTATCTCTGTTTTTCGCCTCTCTCTATTCTATCATGAGTGCTGAAGATATCTCAGAAGACTTTCATTTCCATTCATATCCTCTTAAAATATTTTGACGTTCTCACCTCATCAAGTTTTCATTGTACCGGTGCAGTCTCTCTTTCTAAGCAATTGTTTCAACGGTGGTTTTCTTTCAGTGGGCCCATAACCCACATGTTTTTCCCAAGGATCTTACTTGGCTCTTCTAATAATTCCGGAGATGTTTTCAAGTTCTTTTCAAATATGACATCAGAATGATTCTCATCAGCCATATTCCTTCTCCAAGATCATTTCTAAATCATTTTCGTTGTTGGCTCAACCTTTCTTTATTCATTATTCTAGAGTATCTCAGTAATTCATGGTGTTGTTTCTCGGCATTCTTAGCGTTGAAGATCAAAGGAGAGTTTCTCTTAAATATTGGTCCATTGTTGGATATCCATGCTTTGAGATTCCTGCTATCCTCTCAAATTGTTTTTGATCATGTGTAATTCTTTTCATACCTATCCGAAGCATTTCAAACTTGTTCGTCATTTCTCTATCCTTCAAAGGCCATTAAGGGAGTCCTGGATTAGGGGGTCCTTGGGTAGCCGACCATTATTCATGGGCCGGAGTATATGGGCTGCAAGGCAGGCATTGGAGGATCGAGGACCATCTATGCAAGGATGGAAGCTTCATGGAGTCCAAACGTGTTCTCCAAGTTATTAGCTACAGTTAGGAAAGTTATCTCTTCAGCATTTTACCGACCATATGTAAGCTAAATGGCACCCCCGACATCTATATAAGGCGGAGGGTTTTAGGGCATAGAGGGACAACTCATCTAGGGTTAGACATACGATCTCGAGGTAGATCAACTCTGTAACCTCTTACACCATCAATACAATCAAGCAGGACATAGGGTATTACCTCCATAGGAGGGGCCGAACCTAGGTAAACTCGTGTCCCCTTCGTCTCCTATTACTGTTGATCCTAGTCTCACAGTTCGGGGCCCCCTACCCGAGATCCGCCGGTTTCTACACCACCATTGGTGCTTTCATTGAGAGTTCCACTGTGAGCTCTAAAGGCATCGATGGCTCGCCTCGTCGTAGGTGGAATGATCTGCATCGAGGGGACTTTCGCCTCCCATCAGAGTTTCACTGGCAACGACATCTTGTCGCAAGCCAACCCGATCAGCCATCACGGCTAGATCGGAAGGTTTCCCCTGCATCAGAGTATCAAGTTCGTAACCCTAGAGTTCATCGATGATTTATGAGGGACACTCATTCCAATGGAACCCTCAACCTTCGAAGAAAGACCTATAAGTCCGGGTGTCTTAACATCCGAGTCATCAGGCCTCATGGGAGAACGGAACGAAGATCCGCTTCAGCATGACTCTGGAACCACCACCCCATTTGACGAATCCACTCGTATCAATGACACACACCCTGCCATCGCTTCGTTCTTAAATGAATTGTTCAATCGACTCGAAGCAATGCGTATACCGGATGACCAGGTTCCGATATGTGATCGACTCGAGATTAGACTCGATGATAGGGAGATTCACACACCTGTCACCCACCTTGTCGCTGCTATCGAGTGCCCGGCCGCGGATTCATCCCGATAGCCGATATTGAAAACAGTTTACACCCCGGTCTCTCATCACCAAGATGGGACAACTGCCAGAGGCTACCTTGAAGCCGGACCGTCATTGGTCCTAGATCTATGCCATAATTCGGAGCTTGCATCCCTGGATACTCAACTTGGCGTAGAATCCAGTTTTTGCCCACCCACCGCCCAGGATGACAATCCCAGGTTTTTACTGAAGCCCGTATATCCAGAATTCCAAGACATAAAGCAACTACGAGGAGAGTCAGTACACCACTTTCGGGCAAGACTGCTTCTCGCTAGGAGCAAAGTAAAAGGTCTCAGCGACCAAGATTTCACGACAATTTTCACTCGCAATTGCCACGACGAGGGTATTCTTAATGCCCTAGCCCGCCGACGCATTAGTGATTTCTCGGAGCTATCTGAATTGGTACAGAAATATCGTGCCACGGAGAGTGTCTGGCAATCCTAGCGACTGTTCTCGAATCCAAAATCCCTCGAACACAATAGAGGAGCTCGGAAAAAGAGAATGCCTACTAATCGGTCAGCCAGGCATGAACCTATCGGGAAATGAAACAAGCCCCTTTGGGGTGCCTGCACTGTCCTCTATGGGCTTTTGGATAAACCCTGTCGCATACATTCTGTATTACTAAATGCGAACCCAATGCACAACCTTCGAGCTTGCTGGGTCGTCAGGCAAGTCGCAAAAAGCGGCGAAGCTATCCTCGGCACACCTTTGTCGCGTAGATGTTCTCCTTCGCCGCCCAAACTCGATGCCGAAGTCCTGACTGTCTACGAAATCTTCCCCTCGAGGAACAAACGCAAGAGAGCTCTTAAAGAGCACGAGCAAGTCAATCATGTAGCAGCCACTAGCCCATGAGAAGACGTACCAATTACTTTCGAGGACACTGACCGGCCGCCCATTCCTTCCAGACATTCATCGGCCCCTCTGGTCTTGAATCCCATCATCGATGGATACAGGCTACATAAAGTACTAATGGACAGTGGCAGTGGTCTTAACCTCATTTATGATGCCATGCTAGAAAAAATGCATTTCGACCGATCTCGCATCGACCATAGCAACACAACATTCCGGGGAATTATCTCAGGAAAGGAGGCACGATGTTCCGGATGTATCACCCTGGACGTGGTGTTCGGTACACCCGAAAACTATCGATTTGAAGAAATTCTCCTCCACATCATCCCTTTCCCAAGTGGCTATCATGCCCTATTGGGACGCGACACCTTCACAAAGTTCAAGGCTATACCCCATTACGGGTACATGAAAATAAAAATGCTAGGACCAAACAGAGTGATCATGATCACCAATGATCCGAATATAGCCCTTCGGGCTGAAAACAAAACGGTAGGGCTTGCCCTCGAGACACTAGCAGAAACTTTTGCTGCCGAAGAGTTGACCGCTTTATGGTCGACAGTCAATAGAGACGATGTGATCCTCAGCAAAAGACCCAAGTCTACTTCCTTCAAACCCGCTGAGGAAATCATCAAATTTCAGCTACATCCAACGGACCCCAATAAGACAACGTCCATCCGAGGCCAGCTCGATCCCCTTATGGACGAAGCTTTTCCGCTTTTCCTCCACGAGAACTAGAACATTTTTGCCTGGCATCCTTCCGATATGCCTGGAATTCCATGTCGGCTTGCCGAACATAGCCTAAACATTATTCCGGGCTTCAAATCCATGAAACAGACTCTGCGTCGTATTTCCGATCCCAAGCGACAGGCCATGGGAGAAGAATTAGCCAAACTGCTCGAGGCGGATTTATTCAGGATATTAAACACCTTGAGTGGCCAGCAAACCTGGTGATGGTATCTAAGAAAGACAAATACTGGTGGCTATGTGTCAATTTTAATGACCTTGATAAATCATGCCCCAAGGACCATTTCCCCTTACCACGCATTGACCAGATCATCGATGCCACCGCCGGACACGATCTGTTGTGTTTCCCCGACACTTACTACAGATACCATCACATTAAAATGAAGGAATCCGATCAAGCTGCTACGGCTTTTGTCACCCCTTATGGGCCTTTCTGCTTCAAAACGATGCCCTTCGGGCTAAAAATGCCGGGGCTACTTACCAGCGCATGATCCAAATCTGCCTCTCTACGCAGGACGGCATGACCATCGAGGCATATGTG
The DNA here is from genome assembly GCA_022496015.1 of Hordeum marinum. Classification (NCBI taxonomy): domain Eukaryota; kingdom Viridiplantae; phylum Streptophyta; class Magnoliopsida; order Poales; family Poaceae; genus Hordeum; species Hordeum marinum. The sequence continues at coordinate 245,636,434 of CM039675.1, read as the reverse complement.
GATGATGTGGTAATCAAAACCAAACACGTCGACCAGTTGATTGAGACCTACACCAAATTTTTGCTAATTTACGTGAATATGACATCCGGCTTAATCCGAAAAATGTGTATTTGGAGTTCCCTTGGGAAAGCTTCTTGGATTCATCGTCTCCCATAGAGGAATAGAGGCAAATCCAGATCAGATCCGCGCTCTATCAGAACTTGCAATCCCCACGGAACTGAAGCATGTCCAGAGGCTATCCGGGTGCATAGCGGCATTAAGCCGCTTTATCTACCACCTCAGAGAAAAGGCTCTGCCACTCTACAAACTGCTGAAATGGACTAACAATTTTGACTGGACCGATGAAGCAGAGGCTGCGTTGGAAGAAATCAAAGTAGTACTGGCAACCAACCCCATACTCACAGCACCAGGCGCGGGTGAGCCCATGTTGTTATACATATTGGCCACCAACAAAGTCGTCAGTGCGGTGCTCGTCATTGAATGAGATGAGGAGGGGCATAAATTCCAGACTCAGAAGACGGTATACTATGTGTCAGAGGTGCTAACGCAGTGCAAGTACAGATTTCCACACTATCAAAATATCGCCTACACGGTATTCATGGCATCAACACTACTAGGGAAAATCCTAGTAGTAGTGCTCGAAATATGCATAGTAGTAGTGCTGGGTCCAGCGCTACTGCTATCGCGCTACAGCTAAGTTTTAGTAGTAGCGCTGGCCTGACAAGTGCTACTGCTATGTGCTGTTAACACTAGCGCTTGCCAGGCCAGCGCTACTGCTAACTCTCTGTAGCGCTTGGACGAACGAAGCACTGTTGCTAATCCAGCGCTGCTATTAGATGATTTCCAGTGCTACTGCTAGTATTCCTGCTTTCGCAGATTTACACCCTCTACGTATTTGTGATGTATTTATACAGGATCTATACAGTAGTTTCATCAGATCATACTAAACATACACTATTATCATCATATCATAGACATACAGTACTCTCGTCATACCATCATCATCATTCAACACAAATATCATCACATCTCGAAAATAGCGATACACAAGAGTGATCATGTCATGTCTCAAATAAGTGCAAATGCATGGTCATGGCACAAACACAAGTTTTCATCATCTCTATCTAAACCATGATGTAGAGGAGAAGAGTGATCAACATGAGCAAGAGCGCGACTATGTAGTACTTGAGGCACCGGCGGTCACGCCCCCGCTCATGCCGGAGTGTCCACCACAAGTAACTACTTTCCGCTTCGGCTTTGTTGTCGAACCCTCTGTGGCTAGCACCCGAGTAGTTGTACACCTAGGCCTAAGCATGTGGCCAGTGGTCGTAGACTCCTGGAACCCTCCCAACGAACACGACGTGCCAGTCCTTCGCGATCTTTGATCTATGTACCTGCATCGACAGCTGATCAATTGAATGATAATATGCAACATAATGTACTTCAGAAAACAAAGAGGCATAATTAGCAAAATACAAGCAACTTATAGTAAACATAACTGATGAAGTTCCTCATATATACCCAAACTAATTAACTAGCTAGAGCGGTCGGTCCTCCATGTCGGCGGTCCAATCTTCATAGTCAGGGATGAAGCACCCGAGCTTCGTGAACGGCTTAAGGTCCAGACGTTGAGTGAGTAGTAGTGCTCGGACATCATCCCGCGTCATTGTTGGCCCATGGTAGAACATCCCTGTTGGTTCGAGGACCTGCTTCATCATCACTTGGGCAAGTTCACACTATACGTGTTAAAACTCAGCTTGGAGTCGATGATCCGGTGTCTGTCCTATGCTTGTGGCCCAGCTGACAATCTCGGCACCTTCGGTACAAGGTGACATGCGAAGGCATTGATTATCCCTTCTGTACTCAAGCATATGATGCATGAGGTAGAATCCATCAGCCTGACTGGTGTGCGGTTGCTGGATGCAGCAGAAGTCCGTCTTATGGCAGAAAACCAGCCCGTCCTTCCTGTTCCTTTTCACCTTTATATAGCCACCAGACATGCTGAAGGTAAACAGGGCACTATTGAGAACTCTCTTTACGTGCGTGTAATCCTTTTTGTTTATTTTCTTCGATGAGTCCAAGTATATAGCATGGGAGTATTCCGGGTACAGAATGATGAGCACAGTGCCGCCCCCACTGCGCAAATGAAGTACACACCTCTAATTAGCCTCCATGCTTGCAAAGGGATGATTAACACTTACGAAAGGATATGCGTAGATGACTTACGTGGGATGATAAGGCAGGAGAATCGCTTCCTTATCCTTATTAGCGATCATGAATCTGCTCGCATAGTAAAGGTGCTCTTTGCATACTGCGAAGTAGCTCTCGTGCATATAGAACGGGTCCGCGATGCAGATATATCGTATGTTCTCGATCCTGATGAAGTAGTTGAGATACATCGCATATATGCGGATGAACTAGAAATCTAGCTTATCCATGTGGAACATGTTGTGGATGTAGTCAAATCGTAGGATGAACTGATTTGCGGGCCAAGTGTCAACGAACAACTTCCCACCCGACACTTGACCCACGTAAAGCGGGTATCATGGTTTTTCCACGATCAGAAGGCTTTTCTCTATGGCTAGCACATCTTCATGGAGTCTCCTTAGATCATTGTTCAGTATGTTATCTATCGCTTTGGGGTGTAGGATCGGCTCGCTGATGACATGGAAATGATTCTTACCTTCGACAGGTATTCTGTCTACCACCCGGGGCTTCAGAGGCGGCTGGCTGCTTGAAGCAGCTCTGGCGCCTTTAGGGCCTTTCTTTTCCAGTCTCCTCCTTGGCTTCTTGGTGGGTGGCAGCGGTAGTGATCCCAACATACCTTCCCTAACCACCCCCAAGTGTCGTCGGGCTAAACAATGGACGGGCCTCAGGGGGTTGCTGGGTAGAGGCGGCATCTGGAGGCGTCTCCTGCGAGGATTGCTTAAAGAGAGACTTTTTGCATTCCGCCTTAGGATGTTCTGGCTCCGGCAAATCAGGCAGCATCAAGTCATCATCTCCATGCTCATAGCCTGAGTCTTCGTTGTCCTGAGCCATAAACCATCCATCATCGTAGGCGGTATTGAAATACTTGTCTGGGTCATCATCCTCCTCCTCCATGTCATCAACATTTGCTTCTTCGACAGCGGGGGCGACATGATCTGGCACTAATGGAGGTTGTCCCTCGCATCGTCCGCTACCACCCACCACGAAAGGTGCTGGTAATGTGTTAGGTGGGGTGGTGTTCATACCTTGTTGAGAAGGTGGCGTTGTCGTGATACTAGGCTCCTCGAGACGAAGAAGAGACTTCGGCCAAGGCAAGAACTAGCTCTTGCATGCGCCAATCCTCGAGGGGGTCTTGGCGTCATCGGCTGGTACTGGAGGAGGCAAATCCTCGAAGCCCGCTAAGACACTGACCACTTTAACTTTGAAGACGCCATCGGGCATCTCTCGGTTGTGGAACATGCGGTCCTTCGGCTTCACGATCGTTGCCTTTCCCACGGCCACCTTCTGGCCCTTGATGTCATATAGTAGGGTGCACGGGGTATCGTCGGCCTACCAAGAAGACATGTCTGCGACGTCAAACATCTGAAAGGCAACTGAAACAGAAGACTATAGACATGCTAGTGAAAAGGGTATGACGCGTAATTACCATGAGGGCGTCGAGCTCAGCCAGTGATGAAGGCCCGCCGAGCATGCAAGAGACGGAGGTCGGGCTGCTATGAACATGAGCGGGACCTTTTGCGGTTGCTTGAGCAGGTGTCGGTGTAATCAAGCACACCACTGCATCAGTGACCGCTGCATTGACGGCCCCGCACAACTCTTCTTTGGTCTCAACTTTGGTCTTATTAACCGCAATCGCGATCTTCTCGTCGATGGTCTGCTAAGTGACGACCAACCGTCTCTTCCATCTTTCCTCTGGCTCCTCGTGGTAGCACGTCTTCCACAAGGCGCCATCTCCGACACCGTGCACACGTCCATAGGACGATGCCTTGTCCACCGGGACCTTTTTCAGTTTGTTCAGGGCCCGGTTGAATGGGGTGTCCCACTTGGGCCTCGCCGACGACTGTGATGACTCGTCGCTTTCGGATGCCTTTTGGCTGCTCTTTCTACAAAAGGGACATGGATGGTTTAGTAATGTGACAAAACTTGCAGTCGAACTGATTGGAAGCTAATATGATTGGAAGCTAAAGATCTTGTTGACTTTGTCCCACTTGTACCGGGCCCTGATCCAGTCATGCTCTAGCGGCTCAGTGAACTCCGCCAAGGGGTCTGGGATTCCGTGACTTTCACGTTCGGCGTCCTCCTTGGCCCATACGTGCCTCTTCCCCTTGTAACCATGACTTCCGAGGTGGTGGGGAGGTGTGTTCCTGGCCTGGAGCGCCTTCATTTTCTCCGACCTTGCCTTGACTTCTTCTTTACCGCAATTCTCCTTGAATTTTTGAAAGTCCTCTTCCGTTATTGATAGATTATCAACATGAATCTTGGACCACGGTTCATTCTTCGCAATCGCTTTTTTCACCCGAAATTTCCAGGAGGACAAGTCATTGGTGAATGTCACCATCGCCTTGGCGTTTATCTTTGTCATGGCGACGTCGTCCCATGGGTCTTTAAATGTGCTTTCATCCTAGTCGGGGAACATGAACCTATTGTGCAACTTCTTTAGGAGCATGTGTTCCATATGTGGTATCTTCTTTAACAAAACATCATTGATGTTTGCGGTTTCCCTAAGGATGCATCCTAGTTGATTGCCCCAACACGAGCGCGCTTCCTCTGGCGCCGTTGGCTCTAACTTCTTGGGGTGCATCTCCGTAACCACAATTTGTCCGATGCCGAGCTCGTTTGGTTTTTGTGACCTATTCTTCTTTGGTGCTTTACCGGCTACGACAGCATCATTACCAGTCTCGGGGGTGGTGTCGGTGCTGGTGCCAGTGCCGATGCCGGTGTCGGTGTCGGTGTCAGGGTTGGTACCACTGCAGCCACCATGCAACCCCATCTGGTCTTTGTCCAGGTAATTGAAATAGTGATTTGCTGCCTCGTGGGGGTCTACTACGATGCAAGCAGAACCCCCGGCTTCGGCGTCGGTAGACATGTTTCCTATTCAACAATTTTAAATAAAAGATATAATGAAGAGAAAAAGGGGCCTATATATATTTGGTCAGAATTTTGATTCATTCCCCTTCCGGCAAATCCCGGGGTACTCCATATGTCCTAGTTTCCTGCACAAGTTGCGCCTGAAATTTTTGGCATGACCTTTGCTAAAAAGTGGACATATTGAGCGCCTGAAATTTGCCGGAACGGAAATGAATCAACATTCCGGCAAAACATAGGCCACTCGGATATTTTGCCAAAACATGGCTGCCTCATTAGTACAGTGATTTACATGCTTGAACTTACAAGATAAAAACAAGTCTTCATGTGTTTGTTTATGAACGGAAAACTAGAGAATGCAAATTTTGACCTCCTAATTCATGTGAATTGATGTGTTGGTCTCACCCCCATCTGCTTAAGTTCTCCTGCACTTACTAGTACAAGAAAAACCATTGTTCATTGCTCTAGTTAACAACTATACTAATGCATCTAAATAAATGAAGGGTAGCCCCGTATTGAGCAAGGGAATATATATCCAGTTAACTTGACTTTAGTGAAACAAAATTCAGTTAACTCCTTACAGTAAATTCACTGAACTCCTCGAAATAATTTGGAATTTGACCACAAGGACTGTCAGCAAGAATGTTCTAATGAAACATTTTTTAAGATGACCCATAAGACTAACTGAAAATATTTAGAAATATACTCCAGCCTTGAGTAATCTTGTGGAATCATATTAATTGTTTCCAAAATAAATTGATTGATTGTGGAATGAAATTATTTGGAAATAAGATAGCAAGGACCTATTATTTAGATATCATGAATCATGTTACTGGAGATTTGCACCATGTTACTATGGATTTAAACCATTAATCATGCATTTCATGCAGGCTTTTCCAAATTCGTGCATCTTGGACTTCGACATCCCATTTACGATGATCATGGTTACATGGCAAGTTGTTCTGATTGTTGTTCCTACTGTGATTTGGGTCATGTACATTCAGGTGAGCATCATGAAAGATCCCTACATTCATCTTCTTGTGCAGAGCAAAAATGTGAACAATGCTACTATTGCAGAGATACACCTTTGGTGTTAACTGAATTTAGTGAAAATGTGAATAATGCTACTGTCTCCATCATTTTGATTTCACTAAATAGCAGTGCTACATTGACGCAGATGCAACATTCATGTGACAAATAGCTTCATTTAGACAAATCTTTGGTGCAGCACTAATTTTTACACTGAATTTGTACACTGAACTTTTATAGGCAAAAACATCTATCATCACCAAAGCCCAAATAGAGGAAAATCTAGAAATTGAAATGGCTCGATGGACATGGGCATGAGAGGAAGCAGAGGAGAGGGTAGGGGTGGGATGGGGTTTTACCTTGGACGGAGTGGAAGAAGAAGCGGCCACCTTTGGCGCGAGAGCAGGACGCCGGGGAGAAAAGGAGCGAGCTCGGGGTCAGGGAGAGGAGACGAGAGGGTGTAGGTCAGCCGGCAATGCCATCGCCCTAGATCCGGCCGGGATCGTTTGGCTTCGTAGCCTGGGGGAGGTGGATAGGCGGAGGAGGGAGAGTCGGGTTCGGCGTCGAGGTCCAAGACGAGGAGGAGGCTGGAGGAGGCTAGCATCAAGGTCCAGGATGAGGAGGAGGCCGGAGGAGGCCGGCGTCAAGGCCGACGGCAGTGCGGGCGATGACTGCATAGGGAGAGGAGAGGTGGGAGTGGGGGGAGAATGGGAACTCGCGAAATTTTGAGCCCGTGTGGGGGTTAACCCCAAATAGTAGTAGCTATAGCTAAGGTAACTATAGCGTTGGTTCCTAAACCAGATCTAGTGCTAACTATTCCAAAAAAAATTGTGCCCGCGTGGGGGTTAACCCCAAATAGCAGTAGCGCTGGTTTAGGAACCAGCGCTATAAGCTACCACCAGCGCTATTGCTATATATTCCAATTTTTTTTCCTTTTCTAGTTTTTAGTTTTCTTTTCTTTTATTATTTTCCTTTTCTTTTCTGTTTACTTTTCTTTTCTTTTGTATTGCTTTCTCCCTTTTTTTCTGTATTTTTGTTTTTCTCCCGACGATGGTGTCTCGCTCGCACAATGCGAATATTATCACCGAAACCATTCATGTGGTGGTAACATATCAGTTGACCGATAACGGTTACTTAAGTGCGTACACAAAATAGATACATATATATAAATTATGGTTTCTGATCAACTGCGTCGACGATGTTTCACATTTAGCTTCTTCCCTTTCTTGTTCGTTGCCGAGTAATTAAGCCCCTCCTTGTGACTTTTCCAGAGCCATGGAGTACAATCTTTCTTAGGTAATGTAGTATTTATTCTTCTTTTCACGTATCCTTCATCGTCATCGTCATCTTCCCTCATTGGGTTGCCGTATTGATCGTAGTCTTCCTCGTTGGCGACTCCATCCATTCCGATGATGCTCCTTTTGGATCTCCTCATGACAACACGGCTGGGATTGGACGGGTCGGTTATGAAGAAGCATTGTGTCACGTGCTTAGCGTGTACCCATGGCTCATTTTTGGCTATGACGTTAACATTCACGGGAGTGCTCTTTGCGTCGGGTATAGACATGGTGGTGAAATACTTGTTTTCTCTTACGACGTCCTTGGCCCATTTGACACGAAACATCGACGCATCGTGCATTCCAGCATAGTCAAGCTCCCAGATCTCTTCGACCCTTCCGTAGAATCTTTCGGTTGTGCTGTTGGCATCGGTGACGCATTGAATTGTCACCCCGGAGTTCTGGTAATCACTGTCCATGTCTTTGGCCTCCATGTAGAACATGTATCCATTGATATCGTAGGACTGATAGGTCGCGAGCTTGGGCACGGGGCCATATGCTAGCATGTATTAGCAATCCGTTCGAACTTCCCTCTTCCGGGGGATTTTCAAGAAACTACTATTTGAACCAATGCAAGAAAGAGGCGTTGTGCTCTACAGTAACTTCGTCGTCCGTCTTGAGCATCCCCTTATCACGGTACTTCTTTGTGATGTTTTCTTTGTGCTGTGCCACATAATCATGTACCACATCTAGGTGTTGTAGCACTACTAAGTTAGCCATGTCAAAGTCGTTCCGTCGATCCGAGTAGTCCAGGTGCAATTCCCTCCGGCCGTTGTTATGACCATCTCCTTCGAGCTTCCCATCGTGCTTCTTGACGGGCAAACCAACAACACGGTCTCTGACGCCTATATAATTCTCGCAAAAGGAGACACACTCATGCGCCAGCTACCCCTGGACGATGCTCCCTTCGGGACGGGACATGTTACGAACGAATCCTTTGATGACACCAGTCATCCTCTCGAATGACATCATGCTGTAAAGGAATGTTGGCCCGAGGTCGATGATGTCGTGCACAATGTGGACACATAGATGCACCATGATGTCAAAGAACACGGGCGGGAAGTACATCTCAAGCTCACATAGTATGACAACGATATCTTCCTATAGCCTTCGGAGCTACTTCACACTTATGGACTTTCAGGAGATAACATCGAAGAAGTTGTAGAGACCAGTAAGCATGTCATGGACGTGCTTCTCCATTATCTCTCTAATGGCAACCGGGGGTATCTGCGTCATCATCACATGACAGTCATGAGACTTCATCCCGCTGAACCTTTTGTTCTTGGGGTCTAGAAATCTGCTTATCTTCCCACCGTAACCAGAACTTACTTAGATTCCTATAAGGCACTTGATGAATTGATCAATCTCCTTTGCACTTAAGGTGAAGCAAGAAGGGGGGCAATAATTATCCTCCTTCTTGTTGACTTTTCTGCCCCTTTCCTCCTCCTCCGTCTTTGTCTCCGTCTCCTCCGTTGACTTTTTATGGTGGAGATCTTTCCTGATCTTCAAATCTTCCAAGTCTTTCCTTGCCTTCGGCCCATCCTTGGTCTTCTCGAGCATCTTCACCAGTGTGCCAAGCAAGCTCTCGAGGACATTATTCATGATATGCATTTGATCAAGGCAATGAGGCGTGTCGTGATTGGGCCAGTACTCCAAGTCCTAGAAAACAGACCTCGTTTTCCATACCTTCAGCAGCGGCTTCGGCGCCTTTTTGATCTTTCCCAACGCGGGGCATCGTTCCCAGTTTCTCAACACCTTGTCGATTTCTGCGCCGCTCCACTTATGTGGAGGTACTCGAAGCTCATCCAACCCATTGAATAGATCTCCACGCTTTCTCCACAGGTCATCCTTCTCGAGCCATCTACGATGCCCCATGTACACGATTTTCCCAGACCCACCATCTTTCGTTGACGTAAGCTGCTGAGACGGTGTATCATCCATGCACCTTGTGCATCCGCAGTATTCGTGCACACCTGGCCTGAGGTGTACCCATAACCGAGATAGTCGTGCACCGTTGTCATCAGCGTGGCTGTCATATGGAAATAATCTCCTTTACCGAAGTCCCATGTCCATGCCGGTGTTTTCCATAACGTGTCTAGCTCCTCTTGCAGAAGCCCCATATATAGGTTAATACTATTTCCCTGTTGTTTTGTCCCTTGAATCAGCATGCTCATGTGTACGTACTTTGTCTTCATGCACTTCCATGGGGGGAGGTTGTACATCCATACAAACACGGGCCATGTGTTGTGGTTGGTGTTCTGGTTTCCAAACAGATTCATTCCATCGGTACTCGTACCAAGCACAATGTTCCTTGGATCTTCTACAGCAAATCCATATACAGTGTTGAATGCTCTCCACTGGCTACCATCTAAGAGGTGTCTCAGCTTCGGATCATCTCCATCGCCAGGCTTCTTCCTCTCCGCATGCCAGCGCATGAGCTTTGCTTCCTTAGGATCTACGAAATACCGTTGAAGACGGGGAGTGATCAGAATGTACCATACAACTTTCTGAGTAGCTTTCTTTCCTGCCTTCTTGTATCGAGAAGCATTGCACACTGGGCAACGGGTTTTTTCCGCGTGCTCCCCCTGATAAATGATGCAATCGTTGATGCATGCGTGGTACCTAATGTGCGGCAAATCAAAAGGACAAATAATTTTCTTGGCCTCCTCGACACTAGTAGGACACAGGTTCCCCGCGGGAAGAACTTTATTATGTAGATACTTCAAATGCTCATCGAGGATTTTGTCTGTCCATTTGTTTTTTACCTTCGTCTTCAAAATTTCAAGCGTGAAACTCAAGCGGGTCACCTCAGGATCACAACCGTCATACAATGGAGTCTTCGAGTCTACTTCAAGTTGCGCCAGCTTGGCCTCCTCTCTCGAACAAGATCTCTCGCTAGTCGTACTCTTGCGAAGGTCTCGAACATGAGGGTCCTGCACGACTGTACTTAGTAGCGTCGAAGACTGCGACATGACCTCTTCTCTGCCTTGTCTGGACTCTTCTTCGACGTGTCCGGAATCTTCTCCGATGCTGTCATTTCCAGACCACCTCTTGAATACATAGGTCAATAGTAGTAGTCAGCTTTCTAATTGGTGAACCCATCTATCAACTCCCTGGTGCCATCCTCGTGTCGATCGGTCATCTCTTCGTCGAGCCCCATGTCGTTATTCCCTGCCATGTGGACGTCCTCCTCCTCATGAGCTTCTTCACTTATCCACTGAGTATAGCCATCCATGAAACCATTCTTCCGCAGGTGCGCCTTCAAAGTGCCATGATCAAAAGGGTCCAAAAGGACTCCTTCCTTGCATCTTGCACACTGACATCTAATCCTAGTTTGATTATTCGCGTACATGTCCATCACCGCGGATTGCATGTACCGCTCCACCTTCCATCCACTCACCTTCATGACCGACTACATGGTATAACAAGACGTGTGGATGGCTAAATAGCTAGCTACATCTAGTTCTTGAGGAGGAGAGGTGAATCTAGCTAGCTAACTAATGGAGAGAGATTTATGTTGGAGGGGGACATTAATGGGGGGGAGAGGAAGAGAGGTAGGAGAAGGAGAGATAATGTGAGACAAGCCATTTATGGAGGAGAATTATGGTGGAGGGGGACATTAATGAGGAGAGAATTAGAGAGGTAGGAGGAAGAGAGAAGAAGAGCAACAATGGTGGAGAGTGGAGAGGGGAATGGAGGGGAGAGAGGGCAAAGTGGGGGAGAGGGAGGGGGTGAAAAGGTGGCAGCAGCTGCAACTAGCAGTAGCGCTACTTACAAAAAAGCGCTGCTACGATGTGTCGCACATTAGCAGTAGCGCTTGCATGTCAGAAAGCGCTACTAGCAGTGGCCTTAGCAGTAGCGCTTCCTCCCACCCAACGCTGTTACTATAAATAGTGTCGGTGGGGTCATCAGGGCCACCTTAGCAGTAGCGCTTTCTTAGCGCCCATCGCTACTGCTAAGCCCTTAGTTGTAGCGCTGCAAGAATACAGTGCTGCTGGTAAGTAGTAGTAGCAATTTTATTTTTCCAGTGCTACTAGTAGGCTCCTATCTATAAGGTTTCTCCTAGTAGCGCGAGGGAACTCCGACACTACTTCCAGGAGTGTGCGGTGACGGTAGCGTCGGAAGTCCCCTTGAACGATATAATCAACAACTGAGACGCCACCGGCCATATTGCCAAGTGGGCCATCGAGCTCCTACCCTTTGAAATAAACTACAAGCCACGCCATGCCATCAAATCACAGGTGTTGGCGAACTTCCCAAGGAATATAGTGCATAATCCCATTGGACAATGCACTTTGATGGCTCCAAAACCCTAGCCGGACTGGGGGCTGGAGTTATCCTCACATCCCCCATGGGCGACAACGTGCGATACGTGTTGCAAATCATGTACGCGGACTCCAACAATGCAGCCAAGTACGAGGCCTTTCTTCATGGTCTCTGGATGGCTCTATGAATGGGCATATGACGGCTAGAGGTGTGGCGAGATTCCAACCTAGCCATCTCCCAAATCAACTATGAATTCGAAGCCAAAAAACCGAAGATGACGACATATAGAAACGCCGTCCTCAAGATATCAGCTCAGTTCGAGGGGCTGGAATTCCACCATGTCGCTCGCGATAACAACCAAGCCGCCGACATATTAGCTCGTATAGGAGCTAAGCGCGATCATGTCCCAAAGAACACTTTTCTGGAACAACTGTTTAAGCCTTCCATCGTATGGCAGGACGATGACAATAGCGCTGGTCTGGGTACATCGGACGTGGTTGTCCCGCCTGTCAACGAACTGGACGACCAAATAATAGGCGGCTCTGTAATGAAGGAAACGCCTTCGGCTCATGAGGTAATGGCAGGAATTGCACCTTTGACCGATCCCTTCCTCGCCTACCTTCTTCGAAAGGAACTCCCAGACGACCAGACAGAGGCACGTCACATAGTTCAGCACTCCAGGGCCTACAAGATTCATGAGGGTGAGTTATACAAGAAAAGCACAACTGGTGTACTACAACGGTGCATATCCGAGGAAGAAGGGTGGGAACTTCTTGCTGAAGTACATGCGGGCATGGGCGGCCATCATGCTGCAGCAAGATCCCTAGTTAGTAAAGCCTTCCGAGCAGGTTTCTTCTGGCCCACAGCTCGGACGGACGCACAATCACTTGTCAAGCACTGTGTGGGGTGTCAACTCTTCTCAAACCAAACTCACATGCTTCCAACAGGTCTTTGGACTATCCCGATCACTTGGCCTTTCGTGGTCTGGGGGCTTGACATGGTCGGACCCCTTAAAGGGGGACCAAGAAAAACAAATATCTGCTAGTCATGGTTGACAAATTCACCAAATGGATAGAGGCAAAGCTTGTTAAATCAGCCAAGTCCGGACTAGTTATAGACTTCATATCTGGCATAGTACACCGTTTAGGTATACCGCATAGCATAATAATGGATAATGGATCTAATTTTACAGCCCAAGAGGTCAAGGACTGGTGCGCGAAAATGGGCATTAAGCTCGATTACGCATTAGTCTACCATCCGTAGACCAATGGACAAGTCAAACATGCCAATGGTCTCACTATGAGTGGCATTAAGCCACGATTGGTCCGATCTCTTCACGTGTTCGACTGTCATTGGGTTGAGGAGCTCGACTCCGTGCTATGGGGCCTACGTACCACCCCAAATATATCAATGGGCTTCACACCGTTCTTCATGGTCTATGGGGCAAAGGCAGTTCTCCCCTGCGACATTATTCACGATGCACCAAGAGTGCACATGTACGAGGAAAGGGATGCTGAGTTGGATCGGCAGGACGACCTGGACGCCATGGAGGGAGAACGTGACATAGCTGTGGCTCGCTCTGCGCTTTATCAGCAGCAAGCGCGATGTTACCAGAGTAGGGAGGTCAGGACACAAACATACAACATAGGTGAACTCATCCTACGGCTCCTGAAGAAGCAGAAGCATAAACTCAATACCAAATGGCAGGGCCCCTTCACCATCGACGAAGTGCTCGCGGGAGGGGCCTATCGTCTTCGGAACTCATCAGATAATCGCCTTGAGCCAAACCCATGGAACGCGGCTCATCTTCGGCATTTCTACGGATAGACCAATCCAGTCCGAATTTCCGCACATTTTATATTTTTTCTTTTTCATGTATATTCATTTCCTTTTCTTTCCTTTCCACTTTGTTATTCGATAGGAACACTTTTTCTTCTTCCTATGTTCGGTTAAACCGACCCTGTACCAAGGTTATTGGGATACACCATAGAGTGTTACATCCGAAGATAGCACGTGGGGGCTACTTCTAGTAGACATCTTTTCTATTGCAATTATTTGCCTTCACCTTTCTTGTGCGCACGTTTCTTTTCTCATGTTTTGGCCATCATATGCATCAATTCGAACTAAGATTTTGCCAAGCTGGGTTGCCTCGCGCATGTGGTTACTCTCTACGTTCCTGCTCGTTTGGCTAGAGAGTAAAGGGAGCACCTCTATGATTGTTACGACGGGGTCATCCGAAGATGTACCTCAGATGGGTGAAGCAAAAAGCTAGCTATCTTACGTAGACAATTGGTCGGCTCAGACGGCAAAACATTATAGAACCATGGTTGATATTTTTGTTATTCGGGACTTTTATTCCAAAAAATACTTAGTTGCATACTGTGATTATGCAGACCGCTATCTATGTCCTTCATAGAACCCTGGTGAAAGGTATCGTTAGCAGTACTATTTTCATCAGAAGATGTTTCTTACGCTACGTCGTAATATAACATACCTTTCTGTGTGCTTTCTGTTTGTTCATACCACATGGCCGGATTGCCTGGTTCCTCGAATACAAATTCACTATTTGGCGAAGGAAATAAGAAGGAACACTCCCGAGCTCTTCGCTCGGGAGGGAGAAGCCGATGGCCGGTTAAGACAAAGTTTACAACATGGATTGTTTTACACATGAACATGCAAATTACATATTCGGCTGCTGATCGAGATCATCGATTATTTTGGAGAGGCACTTCTGCCTGCGACAGCCTGGCGGCGGGCATCACCTGGTCATATACCAGGTGGAGTGGCACTTCTTTTCCATCCGATCCCATAGGACCAACCCATGCCATATGCTCGGAGTTAAGTCCGGTGAAACGAGTCTTGATCATTGCCCATGCCTCCCGTGCTCCTTCGCGGCAGGCCGAAGTTTTCCATAGCTTGAACCTACACCGAGCCCCCTAAATCGATCCACGAGTGTGGCCAGCCCTTCTGGTGGCTGTTCCGTGGGCCATAATGGCTTCACTATCCCCTTCATCGCCTTTTGCAAGCGCTTGTGGAGAGTGGTCAGCTCATTTCGTAGGTCCCCATGGAACAATTCGATCTCCTCTTCAGGATGCCCGGTCAGGAGACCTGTCCACAAGACAACAAGTGCGATTACTATCATTTTATACATTGGACATACTTACTCATAGCGAAATTGTATTTATCAAATACGCCCTCCGAAGATTCTGATTTTCTTCTTGAGCTTGGGCCAATTGGGTGTTCAAACACTTTATTTCATCAGCTTGTTTTTGTAAAACAAGACAACCGGCTTGTTGCTGGGATTCTGCATACCTTTGCAAATCTCAGGCTTCTTCCAGTTGCCTTTCCATATGTTCTATTGATTCGGCTGCTACACATAATCCACATGTCGAGCATGGAATCCATATATTCTATTGACTAGCAGTAAATGCACACTTACCATGGGCCTCACACGTAAAGCTTTTCACTTGTACTAGTTCGGCCTTCACGAATTGTACCTTCGCACGGCTCTCCTCGAGGGCCTTGGCCAGTTGTTCGGACTATTTCTTCATGGCCTGCGTCAGCAGTTAA
Source organism: Hordeum marinum (assembly GCA_022496015.1). NCBI lineage: Eukaryota > Viridiplantae > Streptophyta > Magnoliopsida > Poales > Poaceae > Hordeum > Hordeum marinum. Next base: position 245,621,159 of record CM039675.1, on the reverse strand, counting down.
TCAGTTGTGAGATCCTTAGTTCATTTTTTCAAATGGAATTAAGGCTCGGGGGCTATAAGGCTTATACAAGTATACGGGCTCTACAAAATCCGACCACTTACCTGAATGTTGGTTGTTATCAGCTTCATAGCTTCACCGAAACCAGCTCGGGAAGCACTGAGGTGTGCATCAGCTGAGCATAGGGCACTGAACTCCTGGTTGGAGAAAACTGGGTGCCGCATGGCTTCCCATCGGTGCTGATGATGCATGGCACTCTCCACTTCCGATTTGGTGACGGATACTCCCTCGCCAAATTCGGCGGGCATCGGACCGGCCATGGGGGCTTCCGTAGCGAAAGCCGCATGAAACGGTGGCCCGGGAGCTTCGGGCATCTCCTAACGTCCGGGCAGGCCCCTCGGTAGGGGAAGATTGGGTGTTTCTCCTGGGAAAAGGACAAGCGGCTATAACATTTTGCCAAGCACAATGGATATCCAAGCAATTTGCCTTTGGGATGCGCGGATGGGTGGATTTGTCCCCGTGTCCGGCTCCTTTTCAAGGGCCCGCCGGCCGCTGACTCGTCTGTGGCCCCGCCTGTTGATGCAAGACGTACTGATCGACGGCGCTTGGGGGCTAGGACTGGCGCGTCCGGGGTTGTCACATCCCTAGCTAGATGTCACAGGACAGCATGGGTGTTGCATCATGTTTCAATTTTGCATCAACATGAAATGGGGACTAAAAGAAACCCCAAGTTGACATTGAATCAAATAATTCAAAGTTGGTGAAAATTCAACAAATCCAAAATGCCCTTACAAAATGTTCCCTATGTCTTATAAGTATGGACATGATTATAACAGGGGTCATTTTAAATATGTGGACAACTATAGCAATTCAAAAATAAATGATAAAGCTTCTGAAAATATCAAATATAGCATTATCATTGTTTTAGTTTTTAAAATATCCTGAAACTTTTCAGATGAGTTTGAAATATTCAAACTTCAATATACAAAATATTTGGGGAATTTTAAAATAGCATATGTGCCTGAAAATAAAATGGAAGAAATGTCAGAAGTTAGAAAAGAATTGAAATAAAAAAAGAGGGGAAGAAAGCCTACCTGGGCCAGGGAGGAAGCCGGCCCAGCCCACCAGGGGTGAACCGGTCTTCTTCCACCTCCGGCCAGAAGGACGTCGGGCGTGTGGTCGCCACGCGCCGGCCACCTCCTGCCGGCGTGCTCGCCTAGATGGAGGGATAGACTCCAGGGAGACGTCCAGATCGAGCCCTCCCTCCATTTCTCCTCCTCCCAGTCGCTGCAGCTCTCTCTCCCCCTTTTTCCTCCCTGCCGCCATGGACGAGCCCTGCTCGAGCTCGCTGCCGTCATTCTAGCCGCCCCCGCGCCCCTCTGAGCCCACCAGCAGCCCCACAGTGACCCCCTCGTCCCCCTCGTGACGCTAGAAGAAGCCGGAAGCCATCCACGACGTGCCGTTGTCATTTCTTCCCCGCCGGCCGCCGAAGCTCTTCTCCGGCGATTCGAGGTCGTCTGTGCGTCCCCGAGCTCGACGTCTCCTCCAGCAACCCCGCCGTGAGCTCCTGCTCCATTTCCCCCTCCTCCCGCGGCTTGTCCCTTGCTGTAGGCGCACGTGCACGGGCTTCCTCCGGGTTCCTTCCACGCGCCAAATGGTCGCCGGAGGCGCAACTCCGGCGGATCATCGCCGTGTGGATGCTCGCCACCGGCCCCGCTCCGATGGGCGTCGACGTGGCCATCATCAGGGGCTAATCCCCCTGATTAGTTAGCCTCCTGCCACTGACTAGTGGGCCCTAGGGTGGGTCAAACCCATGGTCAGCGCGGAGTTTAAGCCCCTGCCACTGACGTGCGGGCCCCGCACGTCAGGTTTGACCTGGCCTGGTCAGCCAACCAGCTGATGTCACAGTGACGTCACGCTGACGCCATTAATCCCTTTTCTAGTTTAAAAATAATTCCAGAAATTATTTAAAACTTTTAAAATTCATATGAATTAAGTTGTAAATTATATGAAAATAAGTTATATATGAAAATTTATCAAAAAAATCCAATGAATCCAATGGTGCTATTATCATGCATGTTAGAGCAACCTATGTAGAAGAACATTGACATTTGCTAATAGGTTAGTTTATGGAATTTGAAATGAAGAACAATTTTGAACCTATGTTCAAACCCATTTCAACTTAACTTGAACATTAGTTGCATCAGCTCATCCAAACATGCTACCATGCCATGATCATGCATCATATTGTTGCACTTGCATGTATTTATTGTTTTTTATCTGCACTGCGGTAGGCCATGCTTCTGAGAATACCCCCGAGTATTCCAACGAAGGAGAAAACCTTCCCACTACCCAGCAAGGCAAGCAACCCCCTTGATCATTCTGCTAATATCCCACTCTCTCGCTCCTGCGCTTGTTTATTGCATTAGGACAACCGTTCACTTGTCTGTCATACACGGTAGATGAACCTATTCTTATTCATGACCTGTCATTGTCACAGTAAATAGCTAAACCTTGCAACCTATCATACCTGGTACATGCTTGTGCCATGATGTGCTTAGCTTACTTTGCCTGCTATGCTTGCTATGCTTAGAGTTGTGTCAGGTCTGATTCATCTGGGTGATGAACTGAGTGAAACAATGTTGTTCTGATGTGATGAAATTATGATGAACCCGATTTGGTAAAGGTAGCGATGAGAGGCTATGTAGGAGCACATAGAGGGTTCCATGTTTGTGATCCAAGACTAGTTGCTACCACGCATTGGGTTCCAGTAACTCGACCCCTCTTGACTTATCAGTCGCTTAGTCCTTAGTCCAGGAGTTGCAAGTAGTTTCTGGTGTGTATAGCATGCTGCAGGCCGTGCGTAGCGCTGACCCTAGGGGTGGGTTACGACGCGGTAGGTAGTGGCACGATGTACCAAGGGTCACCCGAATGGTGGGCTTGGGAGCCCTGCGCACATCGTTTGGGGATGTAGCGGAAACTTCGACCGGACTTCCATGCGGGTTCAGTCTCAAATAGGCGATAGCCTGGACTAGAGGTCTTATGTGATTGATGGTCGTGGCCGACTCCCTCGTTAGGCTTCCACTTGAAGGTTGCCGAGGTGCCTGGTTTTATGAGCACACAACGATAAGTGGCGAGAGCGTGTGTGAAGAAGTACACCCCTGCAGGGTATGAAACTATTCGAATAGCCGCGTCCTCGGATATGGACTACTTGGATAACTTATGTTGTTCATAGATAATAAAATGGATACTCATAAAAATATCAAGAAAAGTGTGAGTATTGTGGATGGCACTCTCCCAGAAGAGGGAAATGAATCCATGGTGGTGTATTGTCATGGAGTTAGTGGACTCGTGTGAGATATCTAAAATTTAAACAAAGAGTTAAAATTGTGTAGTGTAGGTTAGCCATGAGTCAAAGCTGGCATTGCTGCATAAACTCCACCACCCCCTTGTTGATACATGAGCATGAATAGACTAGGTCTGCTTTAAAGACTTGCTGAGTACGTTTGTACTCATGTTTGCTTAATAAATGTTGCAGATGAGACCCAAGACCCATCAGGTGGGTTCTTTCTAGATGTCGACGATGTTGAATAGCTGGTGTCCCAGCTACGACCTATGCCCTGTGGCGGGCTATAGATAGTCAGGCCATGTGCCTTTTATCCTTTCATCTGTCTATACTCGAGTGTATGACTTGGTTTGTATGAACTTGTTTGTATGACTTGAGTGTCGGGTCATGTGACCCCTATCTGTAAGAACATATTATGCAAGGATCGTCTGAGCCTCTTAAATAAATGTTGTTGAATGGTTATGTTGTGATGCCATGGTTGTATCTATGCATATCGGGCATGTCGTGCGTACGTGTGACGTGCAATGATATGTATGGGATCCGACACCTAGTTGTGTGCCTTTAGTAGTACTCTTTATGGGAAACTGCCTCTTTGTGCTTCTAGCAAGCCATGGTAGCTTGCTACTGCTCCGAACACATTGATTGACCGGCATGTATCCTTCTTTGCTGTTGTGTCTGTCCCTTTGGGGAAATGTCTCGCAGTGTAATGGAGTCCCTGTAGCCTGCTATGACTCATCTACGTGCAGTGATGGCATTTATGTCTCACGGTGTAATGGAGTCCTTGTAGCTAACTATGACTCGCCGACACCTGCATTGCTGGGTTACTTATGCCTGTTTCCGTATGGATGTGCCACTTGGGTTCTATGACTAGTCATGTCGGCCCGGGTTCTCTGTCGTTTGATTGTTAGCGACATGTTCACATACGCGAGCCAAAAGACACAAACGGTTCCGGCTAAGGTAAGGTTGCAGCCGTGGAGCTTACCGTGCGTGAGGCCGCAAAGTGATGTGATATGTTACAGTCTGGATTCATATGACTTAGGATCGGGGTCCCGACACGGGTGCTCTTAGTAGGAGGCCTCTTTCGGGAGGAGTTTTTATTCTTGCCCGTGGTCAGAATGGAGAATGACTCGAGGTAATCAACTATGATTGCCACCGGGGTCTGGACGATGTTGTCCGGATAGTAGACTCCATTTTCGAAGACAAAATGGAGATCCGGGTCCTCGTTGAAGCCCGGATCATTAGCACGTGAATGGTTCTCAGGTTGAGGAGCCGGACAACTGATTGTCTTGACGAAGCTCCTCCATTCATATTCATGCCAAGGCCACGGTCAAATAGAGTGTGGAATGAAACCCTGAACTATTTCATGATTGAAAATAAGGAAGGTTTACCTGTTCGATGGGATTGTGGGCCAAATACCCCTCTTTGGTTGACCGCCGAATAAAGTCTTCTTTCTCTCCTTTGTATAGGTCAGCAAGTGCGGCGGCCAATGCTGTTGGATTGGCAGGGCCTAACTTTCAGGAACGCGTGGCATCACTTGTCCTATTGTATCACCGTAAGGGGTGCACCCTTTGTTGGAGGGGCTGCATGCACCGGTAGATAGCAGCGGCCATGACGTTGATCATGGTCAACCGGTGATGGGCAAGCATCCACACTTGCGGGGCCAAGCGTTGCACTTCGGCGCTCTCCTCCAGAGAGCTCTTGGGTCGCCATTTGTACCTCTAATTCATGAGGAGGTCGGAGTATTCGGGCAAACCTGTCCGAGTTGGCTCGAACAGGGGGACGTCTTTAATATAAAACCACTCCGAAGACCATTCTTCGGATTTCTTCGATGTGTCGACCGGATACCCCGTTCCCGCTATGTGGCATACTTCGGCTCTGCCGACCACTAAGATGGCCTTGTCCCGAGTTCGGGGGACGAGGCAGAAATATTTCCTCCATAGAACGAAGTGTGCTTTGCACCCTAAGAACATCTCACAAAGGGCAACGAAGCCAGAGATGTGCAGGATCGACCCCGGGGTGAGATGGTGGAGTTGAATTCCATAGAACTCCAGTAACCCCCTCAAAAATGGGTGGATTGGAATCCCAGGCCTCAGAGGAGGAACGGGACGAAGCAAATGCGCTCCCCTCTATTTGGATTGGGGAAGCGCTCGTCAAAGACCTCATCTCCATAAGCGACTAGGACAACACGGGTTGTCGCCAGATCTGATAATGGAAGATGTCCTTGGGTCTCTAGCTTGCGGATCCTTGGAAGTGTGACAGAGCAGCTGGTCCAGTCACTAGGGCATTGGCCATAAGGGCGCTTTGAGGAACTAGGAGCGTTAGCCATGTTTTGCGTAGAGCTTTTGCTGGGAGTTTGTGACGATAGGGTGGAAGAAGATGTGGTTTGAATCATGATTTTGTTTGGTTAAATGGGTTGGTGCCTCCATTACGTAGGGATAGGATTGTAGAAGTCGCAAACCACTCCCGTCCCCACGACGCACGAAAATCAAGGAACTTGTGCAGTTAGTATAATGACCCGCACCCGCGACACTTGGGATCTTACCAAATACTGGTCGGATGCCGAACAGAGGAGTATGAGGAACTCGCCTCGCAAGCCAAAGACAACGACCTGAAGGGATCAACCGAATATACATAGGCATTGAAGGCCAGTCCGGGGGCTACTGAGGGAGTCCTGGATTAGGGGGTCCTTGGGTAGCCGACCATTATTCATGGGCCAGACTATATGGGTTGCAAGGCAGGCATCGAAGGATTGAGCACCATCTGTGCCAGGATGGAAGCTTCATGGAGTCCAAACGTGTTCTCCAAGTTATTAGCTGTAGTTAGGCAAGTTATCTCTTCGGCATGTTACCGACCATATGTAAGCTAAAGGGCGCCCCTGACATCTATATAAGCCGGAGGGTTTTAGGGCATACAGGGACAACTCATCTAGGGTTAGACATAGGATCTCGAGGTAGATAACCTCTGTAACCTCTTAGACCATCAATACAATCAAGCAGGACGTAGGGTATTACCTCCATAGGAGGGGCCGAAGCTGGGTAAACTCATGTCCCCTTCGTCTCCTATTACCATCGATCCTAGTCTCATAGTTTGGGATGCGCTACACGAGATCCGCCAGTTTCTACACCTACAACCATCATTTCAAAAGATTTCTTCATTCTCAGCTTTCAGCTTTCATTCTCAAATTCTCTCGATTGGTGTCTCTTCGTTCGTGTCTCAATTATTCTGGTGCTTTCTGAAGTTTTCCATTAGGTGGATCATGATCTCCTCATTCTGATGTATCTTCATTCAATCGTAGTATCCTCATTCGTTTGTGAATTCCTACCGATGTTTTGTTGAATACTTCTTCAAGTTCATGCCATGTCTCTTCAATCTTTTCAAGAAGAATAAGCGGTATGCTAAATCTGTTGCTTGTCATCAATTTACTTGATGAAGGATAAGCATAACATACTTCTTATTCTTGTTTCAACAAGGTGATTTCAATTATTCTTCCAGAGGTTGTTCCTGATATCAAAATCTGTATTATAGTTGTTCATCTTTTGTTTTTCAGAGTTCCAAGTTTTCTCAAGTATCTCTTCGCAAAGTTCTATCTAAATATTTTCAATGTCATAATGTTATTCTTCTCAACCTTCATTATTTTGATCATCATTTGTTTTCGGAGTTCTCCAAGATGTTCTTCATGGTAGTTCTTCAAGGATTTAATTCATTCTCGAAGTATTATTTGTCTTGCATTTCAAAGTGCAATTCTTTCTTCCACATCTTTTGAGATGGTGTTATAGATTTCTTGATTCATGAGGAGTATTGAAGAGAATTATCAGGAATGAAATATTTAAACCCACTTCTCTCTTGAAATTTGTCCCCTCTATCCTGCCGAAGTGCTGCCAAAATTTCTTTTGAATTCTTGCTTGTTCGTCGTGCCATTCTTCATTTATTTGTAGTTCAAGCTTTGTTGGTTTCACTCATTGTCAAAGAAGCAACTAAGTTTTACCTCTTACCTCTTCCCCTTCTCATTCTAGATCTCGGGATGAGATCCTCTAGTAATGTGGGAGTGTTGTAATAGACCGAGACCAACGCTTTAGAAGATTCCCCTTTTATTCCATTCTTTTCTCGTTTTTCATTTGGTTGTTGCATTCATCATCGCATCACTCGCATCATCTTCATAGCCTCGACATTTTGTCAACATGAGTTTTCAAACTTGCATCCGTTCATAGTCGCCTGTTCTCTCCATTCTTGTCGTTGCCATTTCGTGACCAACCACACATGCACGTGCCCGTGGCATCGATAAAAAATGTTTTAAAAGCGCGCACAAAATATTCTCTGATCGGGTCGAAACTAGGAGTGTGGTCTTTTTCATTTTCGGTAGAACGCCTGCCAAATTTCGTCACAATCAAAGGTCGTTTGATACCCCAATGGTCAGTGGTAGCAGTGCGGTCATCAATTTATTCGTCGAACACTTTTCTGTGTTTTAAACCCATGTCATGGGCCACAATTATTTCTCATCCCCACCTAGCCCAACTACACAGCCCAATAGCCCAACCGAGCTTGCCCCTCCGTCCGTGGTCATCGGATCGCGATCGGTCGGACAAGGTCCAACCCACCCTAGTTCCATCCCCTATATATAAACCACCTTGTGGAGAGAGCCTCTCACTCCACTAGGGTTTCCCCCTTGCCAAATTGCAGCCACCCCCAGAAAAACTCCACCTGCTAGCTCCACCTCGCTCTGCCCCGAAATCCCACCTCCCTAGCCAATTTCAACCCTCAGATCTGAGATCTGGGGCTGAAAATCGCCCAAACCCCCACATATCGGACATGTCCGTGGTCAAACCAGACACGTCCGGCGATCGCAGTCGCCCGAGCCTCGTCTTGCGCCCGAGCGAGATCGTCCGCAACCACCCGAGGCATACAAGGCTGCCGCCCCTTGCCTTAGCCCCCGGCGTCAGCCGCCTCCCGCCGGAGCGTGTCCCTCGCCGGAGCTCCACCAGCCGTGCTACCGCCCGCAGCAGAGCTGCCCACCGTGGCAAGCCGCCCTGCCTCCCCGAGCTCCCGCGACGCCGCGCCAACCTCGTTGCCTACCTTGAGGCCTCGCTGGCGTCTAGATCCCGAGGGATCCCGGTCAGATCTGCCCGTTTCCTCCCCCCTTGCGCGCCGGCCACCGCGACCAGCCCCGATCTCTCCGTCACGCGGCCACCATGGCCTGAGCTCGCCTCGCTGCCGTGAGTTTGCTGTCGGCCAGATCCTGTAGCCCCCTCGCCGGATCCGCCTCCCCGGGAAGCATTTCCGTCGCCCCTCCCGTTCCCGACCTCCTCGTGCGCCACCGTCAACGTCTCCGGCAACCGCCGCCGTGGCCTTCCATGCGGTTCGGGAGGAGCACGAAGCTCTCGTGCATTGACCTGGCAAGCGCTCGTGTGGGCCTCCATCACGCGCTTGGCCCACCTCCCGGCACAGCCGTAGGCCCGATTTGCCTCCTCTCCAGCCCGAGGGCCCAATGTGAGTACCCAGCCAATCCCTCACCCGTGCATTTTTATCTATTTGATGCTCAGTTGTAAACAAATAACTAAAATTGTGCATATTTATTTGTGGCACATTTTGTACAACAACACATGCATATTATATATGTTTTCGGGGTACAAAAATCTATTGAATTTATCTGTGCAATTAGTTTTGTCATTTGAGAAATTTTGTGTGCATGTTATTTTTAACATGATGCCGTTTTGTTTATTTTTTGTGAATTAATGCATGCATGGTATGAAATGATTTTGTACATGAGATATGCCCTTGGACATGTGCACTAGCCTCAGGTCATTTTATTTATCTTGATAATGCATGTTTAAGTGCTATTTTCTTGTTGCCATCATGCTATAAAATATTGCTGTTTTGAGGGTCCAAAATATTTCTAAGTCTGGAACATTTATTTTGTTTCCATATTGTTATATGATTTGCTATTGATATAGGAGTCTATTGTGGTTGCCACCAAGGAGTCTTTTGTTAAGCATGTTGTTTCCTAGCATGTTGTGCCCATAGTTTGCATGTATAGGTTTAGCATCATAATTAATTATGTTGTCCAATATGTCAATCTGGTAAAAACTGCACTGTCAAAAACCGCTATTTTCACTAAGTCCGAAACTGTTTCCAATTAGCCATCTTGCGAGCTTATTTCCTGTTGACCCATGCTTCTAATCAACTTGTTGTTAATACACGAATTGTTACGAATCATTTAGGATTCACCACCATGTCCATGTTGAGCATTTTAGATGGTTGTGTCTTGTTGATTTGTGGGTTGCAATATGCCATGTTGCTGTTTTGGGCAGATTTCTACCAAAACTTGTGTTGGTTGTTGTGGTTGAACTGTAGCTCTGTTTCGGACATGCCATATATGAAAATTGCTTATAATTTCATGTAGTATCCTAATATCTTGCTACATGCCTTGTTTGAAAAGTTTTTGGTTGTCATTTTCATGCATTTTGCATTAATGCCATGTGAATCTTGTGAGTGCCATATCTTTTAGACCGTAGCTCCGTTTGAGATGTTCTGCATATGTAAATCAAATATAATGACGTGTAGAATCTCAGGACACCCTTTATTTTTCTGTTTAATAAATTTAAAATATGGTTAGTTCAGATCTGTACCAAAATCATAATATACATATGAGGTCGTTTCAGAAATGCTATAAGTTGTTTCCGACCTCATTTTAGATGCCTAGATAGATAGTTTACTTATTCTTCACCTCTTGCGATGATTAACAACATTTAATATTGTTGTGTACCTAAACGGGAGAGAACTAAGTAATTAAAATGTGGAGTTTCGTCAATATGCAACCCGTTGCATATTGAGCTTCACCTAATGTGTAGAAGTTGATTGTTGTGCTTGCCATGCCTTGCATAATTAAACCGGACATGCATCATATTTGTTTGCTCCTCATGTCATGTATATGTTGTGGTGTACCTTGTGTTGATTGTTGTTGTCGGATTGTTCCTTCTCGATAGAGTTCTGAAAGCATTCGAAGTGTGAGAATTCATTTGATTACAGTGGCTCGCCTGCTTGATGGATTCGTTCTTCTTCCAAGCGGGACCTCAGGCAAGATGACACATTTCTCTGGATACCACTACTATCATTGCCATGCCAGTTGCCTCGTTTTCTATCGATATGTCACGCTACCTACCACTTGTTTGACAAGCCTCCCAAATATGCCATGATAAGCCTCTACCCCTCTTATAGCGTTTCTACCTATAGGTGCAATTGCTTCTATGTGACAACATGGATATTCTTTTGTTATATCACAATATTATTGCTATTTGCTTGGTGTTTTGTTCCACTCTTGCCGGCCTAGTTACTTGTGAACCGGTGTTATGTTCCATAATGAGCGCTCCTAAGATGCTCGGGGTTGTTATGGAGACACTCTTGATTTTCTATTTTGCATAAAACTTGTCTAGCAAGGCTCAACTTTGGTACTATATTTGCCTAATAACTAATAAACCTTCATAGGGAGTAATTAACCCGAGGATCTTTAATCAACACCCCGGGCCAGTGCTCCTTATGAGTGTTGATCCAAACTAGAGCCATGTGCGGGGCCAACCCGGGGCAAATCGGGAGATTTCTATCAGGACAGTGTACACTGTGCTTATCCGGTAGTGTCCTGAGAACGAGATACGTGGCTCCTATTAGGTTTGTCGACACGCCGGGCGGTCTTGCTGGACTTGTTTTACTTTTCTCGAATGTCTTGCGTGTGGGATTTCGACGACACTTCGTACTATCTCGAAGTTGAGATTTTCCATCGGGATTCCGCAAATACTACGGGTGATTCTGCGGTTGAGGAATTCCAACACGCCGTGTGGTTAATTTGTGATGGATGAGTTGGAGCACCCTTGTAGGGTTAAATCTTTCGGAAAGCCGTGCCTACGGTTATTTGGCAACTTGGAAACTTTGTTTAACACCTGGTCATAGCATACTTGAAGTAAACTCAAATAAAACACACCAACCGTGTGTGTAACCATGATTGTCTCTACTCGTGAGTCCTTATCCGAGAGAGAATATAGTGGGGTTATGTTTTATGTAAGTTGGTGTTCAGGATCACATAGTGATCATTACTAGTTCCCGTCCGTTATGCGTAGACCACCATACTTATTTTCTGTATCATAAGTTAGCCACTCAAATAAATGCTTAGTTGCTTGCTGCAGCCTCACCAGTTAACCATACCTCACCCATTAAGCTTTGCTAGTCTTGATACCCTTGGAAATGAGATTGCTGAGTCCATGTGGCTCAAGGATTACTACAACAACAGTTGTAGGTATAGGTAATGCGATGATTTGATGTGAGCGCGATGCTTGTTTTGATTTGGAGTTCTTCTTCATCATCATCAATCTAGGATGGGTTCCAGGCGGCAGCTTGGGATAGCAAGGATGGATGTCATTTTATCGTTTGATTTAGTCCATAGTCAGACCCTGCTCTTCTGTATAATATTTGAATATGTTGTTGTATTGATGTGATCTTGATGTAGCTTGTGGCGAGTGTAAGGCAATTCCATACACTCACCTCTTTTGTACATGTACTTGTAATGATATATATTCTTGTAAAATGACGAGATGCGCTTCTATCCCTGTCGAGGCCCTCGAGCCAAAATAAGGATAGGATCACATCTTGGGCGTTACATCATAGGACGAGGGTTAGAGTACTCATATGAATAAGCAGAGAAATTCTTTGAGGACTTATGAACATAATGATTTGAAGAATAATGCACATATTCAGAACTCTTGGACTTTCCTGCGAAACAGATGCATTAGCACGAGAATGATATTATGACCATTTGAGGAATTTGGTCCGAGTGAGGACTTTGGTACATATGATGAATTTGATCTGGTGTTCCTTTTCTTCAGGATTGGTGTCTAGAGGACATTCACTCTAAGATTTTGTAAGCAGCCCTTGGGAACCCAGATTTTCTTCATAGGTGCATCTTTCCTGTAGTTAGTTCCAACAAATCTGGCAAATACTTCACCTTTATGATTTTTGAAAAAAATTTAGTTGGAGTCAAGTGACTCATCAAAGGAATATGAAGTTTCACAAGTAAAGCCAGATAAAGTGGATGGATCTATAGGAGGTCCTTTTGCAGCAACCCATGAGGTTTTGGGGTATTGCTCAGGTGTCCAGTAGGATCCATCACCATTGAGTTACCTCTCAAATGCAATACCCTCTTTCCTAGGATGTCTATTCAAAATCTACTTCTTGAGAACATTGCAAAGGGTTTGATGCCCTTTGAGACTTTCGTACATGCCTGTCACATACAATTCCTTCAACCCTGTATTTTCGTTAGTGATACTTGTGGTATCCTGAGATGAGGAATTTGTGACCACGGGGATAGTTGAAGAATTTGCAGCAATAGAAGCATTTGAACACTCATGTGAAGAATTAGCAGTTTCATGTTCGATGCATTTCAAACAAGGTCGAACAAATTTCTCCTGGGCGGTACTGATCCATTGGGCCAGTAAGGAATCGTTTTCCCTTTGGAGATCCTCATGAGACACTCTTAGTTTATCAAGAACTAGCTTTCTTTGATAAAATTCATAAGAAATCTTCTCATAATCAGCTAAGAGAGCACTATGATGACTCTGAAGGTTATCATATTTTGTCTGAAGACTTTTGAGATTGTCAGACAGAGTTTGAGTCCGGTCCACTTCCTCATTCAACAGATCATCGATTTTGTCTAGCAGTTTCTGAAGCTTTTCAAGTGCACTTTGTTGCTTAGTGGCAATGTTAGCAAGTTTGGCATAGCTAGGTTTCGCATATTCATCAGATTCACCATCACTTGATTCAGAGGAGGAGTGATGCTTATGTACCTTGGAACCTTTAACCATGAAGCAATAGGTGTCGGTGTCAAATCCGTCATATCTCGTAGTAGGGGTCCTAAGCTAGGCGTCTTGGAGCAATGGTAACATGGCCACATAATTTTACCAAGGTTCGGGCTCTCCCGAGAAGATAATACCCTACGTCTTGCTTTTGATTGTATTCATATGGGGGTAGTACATAGTACATGCATCTACCACGAGATTGTAGTAATGAATATGAGATTGAGATTGTCTATTGAGTAGCTTGGTCTCGGTTTATATAATGCACCATAGGCCTAGGGTTTAGAGGAGTCCTTGTCTTGTGCACCAAGTCTTGTGGAATCTCCCTTGTATGCATCATGGGCTGTTCAAACTGGCCCATTAGTAAATCGCCCTGGGGGTCCTCGGCCCGACCCACTGGTCGGGAGATGATGTGGTGAGTACCCCCTAGTCCAGGACACCATCAGTATCCCCCTGAACCAGTCTTCAAGTTGGAGACGCTCCTGGTTCTTCCGAACTATTCTTCATCTTTAGCCGTCGGTCTTGAAAACTGGTTCAACAAATCTTCCCATCTCCGATCTTGAAGATCGCTGAGGTGTAACTGAAGAGTTCACACGTCGGGCATCCGAGGATCCCCTTTAATTTCTTTGCCATTATCAATGCCTTGTTATTTTTTATGCCACATCTCGAGGTCGACGTGTTTCCCGTGCGGCAATGTCCTCTTGCATCACGGCTACAACGCCGAACTGCATCTGAGGCATCATTTTGCAGCCGAGCTCCAACGTTGATCGACATCTGAGCGCCAATGACGGGCTGCGTCCGAGCTCCAATGTCGGATTGTGTCCGAGGTATGTTTTTGCAGCCGAGCTCCAACACTATTCGATGTTCAAGGTATCCTCTTGCATTCGAGTTCCAACGCTGGACTGCATCCGAGACATCATAGATTACCTTGGCCTCTGAAAATTTGAATGAGTCCATCCAAGCTTCAAAGCCAGAATAGTATTCTATGGAACGAACCATTCGAATCCGAGATTCATGCTGGACAGCTTGTGAGCTCCAACGCTGGACTGCATCCGAGCTCTAACGATGGTAAGCGTCCGAGGTATCATAAACTAACTTGGACCTTAAAAATTGAAGGAATACATCCGAGCTTAATGCCAGAAATGCTCTCTATGGACCCAGCCACTTGCGCCCGAGCTTTATGCTTGACTTTTCGAGGTGGTGCACCACCCGACCGTGGGCTGATTTTTTGTGGATATTTTTGATTGGTGCAATTTATTATCTTCCGAGATATATAGCCAGTAGTCCTCAAGGTGTGTGATGGTCTAAAACCTGAGATGCACCTGAAGGATAAAAGAAAACCACTAATCCTAGTAGCCCCTGAGATTCGGCTCGATTTGCAAAATCGGCCCGAGGATCAAGTTCTTGCTCGGGGGCATACGTTAGGGATGGAAACACGATACGCAGTAGTTTCCGAGATTCAGGTTGGGTGTGGCCAACCAACTTGAGGATTGAATCTCCTCGGGAACCATATTGCACTTTGGATTTGCTGCATTGATTAGACAATCCAGTAGCCCCGAGCCTTCATTTAGGCACGAGTGGTTGAATTAAGGATCGATATTTGTTTGACACAAACTTTGTTATGTTTGACACAATTTATGTGTAATGATTCTATGTATCCAAGTACTTTACATCATTAATACTCGGATCCACATTGTACGAGACTTTGTTGACCGACAATCGGCTTCAACCTCCTCGGCCAGTAGCCAAGGAGTGTTTGTCTTACTTTATAAAGCCCTTATAAGGTTAAAGATTTACGGCAAACAAGGTACTCCAGCCATACGGTTTTATAAACAAAGGTACGCGGATAGATATTTTATATTACTATTAACGTAAGAAACGTCTTCTCGGAAAAATAGTTCCTTTATAAGCTCCTTTTCCCAGGATATCATGTTGACCATGATCGTGAAACCTCAACTCCGATCAATGTGGGAGGAAAATATTGAGGATCTAGTTCGGAAAATGTGCCCGAACTCTATGGTCTTTTAATGAAACGATTTTTCTACTTACGTCGTTGCAGACCAATTATTTTCTTAAGATGTCTAGCTTTCGGCTTCACCCACTCTGAGGTACTAATTCGGATGACCCGAAAGTAACAACCGCAACTTGTTGCATAGATGGCTTGCGGGTGCCAGTTTCTCTCACTTTAGTTGGATCGGATTCGACAAAGGCGGTCCTTGAGAAGGTTGAAAAGAAACTAGTGTATCACCGTTGTGGTTTTTGCGTAGATGAGAATTGTTCTTGCTAGATACCCGTAGCAGCCATGTAAAACATGCAACAACAATTAGAGGACGTCTAACTTGTTTTTGCAGGGTATGTTGTGATGTGATATGGCCAATTACATGATGTGATATATGTGATATATGAGATGATCATGTGATGTATAGAATTTCACGACTTGCATGTCGATGAGTACGGCAACCGGCAGGAGCCATAGGGTTGTCTTTAATTATTGTATGACCTGCATGTCAATCATTAAGCGCTATGTAATGCTTTACTTTATCTCTAAACGGTAGCAATAGTAGTAGAAGCATGCAGGGCGTGACAACCCCGATGGCGACACGTTGATGGAGATCAAGATGATGGAGATCATGGTGTCGTGCCGGTGACGATGGAGATAATGCCGGTGCTTTCAAGATGGAGATCTAAAGCACAAGTTCATGGCCATATCATGTCACTTATGAATTGCATGTGATGTTAATCCTTTTATGCACCTTGTTTTTCTTAGTACGATGGTAGCATTATAAGGTGATCCCTCACTTAATTTCAAGATAAAATTGTGTTCTCCCCGAGTGTGCACCGTTGCGAAAGTTCGTCGTGTTGAGACACCACAAGATGATCGGGTGTGATAGACTCTACGTTCAAATACAACGGGTGCAAGCCAGTGTTGCACATGCAGAACACTCGGGTTAAATTTGACGAGCCTAGCATGTACAGACATGGCCTCGGAACACAAGAGACCGAAAGGTCAAACATGAGTCATATAGTAGATATGATCAACATGATGATGTTCACCATTGTAACCACCTCAACTCACGTGATGATCGGACTTGAGTTGGTGAATTTGGATCATGTATCATTCGGATGACCGGAGGGATGTCAATTTGAGTGGGAGTTCTTAAGTAATATGATTAATTGAACTCATTATCATGAACATAGTCAGTAGTGTCTTTGCAAAATTATGTTGTAGATTACTAGCTCACGTTGTAGCTCCCTTGAATTTTATATGTTCCTAGAGAAATAGAGTTGAAAGATGATGGTAGCAATATTGCGGACTAGCTCCGTGATCTGAGGATTGTCCTAATTGCTGCACAGAAGGCTTATGTCCTTAATGCACCGCTCGGTGCACCAACCCCTCTAGAGTTGTTTGTAGATGTTGTGAACATCTGACAGGCACGTTTTGATAACTACTTGATAGTTCAGTGCGTCATGCATTACATCTTATAATTGAAGCTCCGAAACATTTTGAACGTCATGGAACATATGAGATGTTCTAAGAGTTGAAATTAGGATCTCAGGCTCGTGCCCGTGTTGCGAGATATGAGATCTCCAACAAGATTCTTTGCCTGTAAGATGAAAGAGAATAGCTCAATCGTTGAGCATGTGCTCAGATTGTCTGGGTGCTACAATCGCTTGAATCGAGTGGGAGTTGATCTTCCAGATAAGATAGTGATTGATATAGTTCTCCAAGTCACTGTCACTAAAGCTACTAGAACTTGGTGATGAACTATAAAACGCCAGGGATAGAAATAATGATCCCTGAGCTATTCGCGATGTTTGACACCGCAAAGGTAGAAATCGAGAAGGAGCATCAAAGTGTTGATGGTTAGTTAAAACCACCAGTTTCGACAAGAGCAAGGAGGGAAACTTCATGGATAGCAAGTCGGTTGCTGCTCCAGTGAAGCAACCCAAAGTTGAACTCAAACCCGAGACTAAGTGCTTCGATTATGAGGAGAGCGGTCACTGAAGCGGAACAACCCTAGATACTTGGTAGATAAGAAGGCTGGCAACGTCAACAGAAGTATATTTGATATACGTGTTATTGATGTGTACCTTGCTAGTACTCCTAGTAGCACCTGGGTATTGGATACCGGTTCGGTTGCTAAATGTTGGTAACTCGAAATAAAAGCTACGAAATAAACGGAGAACTAGCTAAGTGTGAGGCGACGATGTGTGTTGGAAATGTTTCCGAGGTTGATGTGATCAACATCGCACGCTCTCTCTACCTTCGAGATTAGTGATGAACCTAAAATAAATGTTATTTGGTGTTTTTTGCGTTGAGCATGAACGTGATTAGATCATGTTCATTGCAACACGGTTATTCATTTAAGTTAGAGAATAATGGTTATTCTATTTACATGAATAATACCTTCAATGATCATACACCCAGTAAGAATGGTTTGTTGACTTGATCGTAGTAATACACATGTTCATAACATTGATGCCAAAAAGATACAAAGTTAATAATGATAGTACCACATACTTGTGGCACTGCCGCTAAATGTCATATTGGTATAAAACGCATGAAGAAACTCCATGTTGATGGATCTTTGGACTCATTCGATTTCGAATCGGTTGAGACATGCGAGCCATGCCTCTTGGTCAAAGATGACTAAAGACCCCTTTTTTTGTTTTGATGAAGTGGGCAAGTGATTTATTGGAAATGATACATGTTGATGTATGCAATCCAATGAGTCTTGTAGCGTGCGGTGGATATCGTTATTTTCTTACCTTCACTGATGATTTGAGTAGATATAGTGTATATTTACTTAATGAAACACAAGTATGAATTGTTTGAAAGGTTCAAGAAAATTCAGAGTGAAGTTTAAGATCTTCGTGACAAGAAGATAAATATGTTTGCGATATGATCGTGGAGGTGAATATCTAAGTTACGAGTTTGGCATACAACTTTAGACAATGTGAAAGTTGGTTCACAACTCACGCCACCTGGAACACCATAGTGTGATGGTGTGTCCGGACGTCATAGGCACAACCACATTGCCATCCTACAAAATGAAGATCGCATTGACATTTCTGATCATGCAGGTAAAGCAGCTATATCATGGGATTCTTTTCAAAAGAGACTAAGTTATACAGAGAAAACCTTTATGCACTTTCATTTACCTAACCTGTATGATAATGATCATGATCCAGAAATCTTTAATGAGCTGGAGAAGCCTTTCACTTATGCTGAAATAAATTTGTTGGTATCTCAATTACCCAATGAGAAATCTCCTAGACCTGATGGTTTCAACAATGAGTTTTTAAGGCCTGCTGGGATATTATTAAATGGGATGTCATAGAGCTCATTCACAATTTCTATGAAGGCACTGTCTCATTGGAAAGTATTAACTACTCTTACATCACCTTGATTCCTAAAAAGAACACTCCTATCACCCCCAATGATTTCAGACCCATTTCCTTGATTAATTATTGTCTCAAGATCATTACAAAGCTGCTAGCAAACAGACTCCAAAAGGTGATATTTCAATTAGTCCATATTAATAAATACGGCTTCTTAAAAGAGAGAGATCTACAAGATTGTGTTGGATGAGATTTTGAATATTTACACCAATACACAAATTCCTAAGAGGAAATTGTGGTACTGTAACTGGACTTTGAAAAAGCTTTTCACACAATTGAACACCAAGCCATGCTTAACATTCTGAAAGCTAAATGTTTCCATGAAAGATGGATCATGTGGATGGAGATGCTATTCAAATATGCTTCTTCTACAGTAATGCTCAATGGGGTACCTGGAAAAAAAATACTTCTATTTGTTTTGGTTGCTGATTTGCTACAAATTATTTTGAACAAAGCCAGGCTGCAAGGTCTACTCACCCCTCCAATTCAAGTAAATTCCTGTCCTGACTTTCCAGTGGTTCAATATGCCGATCATACCCTGGTGGTCCTTAAGGCTGATACTAGACAACTTCTCTGTTTAAAATCCTTGCTGAATTCCTTTGCAATGGCCACTGGACTAAATGTGATTACAACAAATCAAATCTTATTCCAATTAACATTGTATAAGACAGAGTGGAACTTTTCACTGGTATCCTCAATTGTGCAATAGGGGATTTTCCAATCAAATAGTTGGGTATACCTTTGGGGCTGGTCAAACAAACTGTTGGGCAATGCTTACCTCTAGTGACCAGGGTTTCCACCAGACTCACTGGTTTGACTACTTTCATGTCCATGGCTGGAAAATTACTCCTGGTGAAATCAGTGTTAGCATCCATGATTGTTTTTTGCATGACATGTTTGGATGTCCCAATCACCACAAAGAACCAAGTGGCAAAATTCTTGAGGCACTATCTATGGTGAGGACAGATCTTGAAGATCACATGCCTGCTATGGTCAAATGGACTACTGTTTGTAGAACAAAAAGTCAAGGAGATTTGGGGGTCCTGGATATTCATATTCTGAACAAGGAACTGCTGCTGAAGAACCAATACAAAATTTTCAATAGGAAAATATACCTTGGGTAAATTTAATTTGAGAATCATATTACACTAATGGTCAATTACTTGGTAATCAGATACAGGGTTCTTTCTGGTGGAAATCAATGCTTGGACTAGTTGAATGGTACAAGGCTATGGCTAGATGTCATGTGGGTGATGATAAAAGTGCTATATTCTGGACAGATCTTTGGAAAGAAAGATGTTTGCACCAAATGTTTCCACATTTGTTTTCCATCTCTAGAAATCAGCAAATCACGATGGCACATGTACTACAACTAGAATTCATGGAAGACATGTTTCACCTACCACTTTCTACCCAGGCTTTTCAAGAATTCAATCAAATTGAAGTGATTTGTGACACCCTGAAAGCATCTCCTGAAATTAATTGTACAGATACCTGGTCTTATATTTGGAGTACCACAAATTTTTCCTCAGCTAAAGCTTATAAAGTACCTATTGGCTACCAAGTGGTACCACCTCACTTCAAGTGGCTTTGGTCCAGTTCATGCCAACCTAAACATAAAGTATTTTTCTGGATGCTTTATGATAGACTCAACACCAGAAATCTGCTTAGAAGGAAAAAAATTCACCTGGATTCATACTCTTTGCTACTCTCAATTGGCAAATTGAGGAATCACTTCATCACCTTTCTGGAGTTTTCCCTTTGTAGTTGAATGCTGGGACAATGTATGTCGCAACATAAATCAAAATCTATCAATCCTGGAAACTTTTGCTGACATGAGAGACAAGCTTAACATACCTTTCTTTATGGAAGTGATCATCTTGGCAGCATGGGCAATATGGATAACAAGGAACAACTACATTTTTGAGAATATCACACCATCATTTCAGAGATTGAGAAACACATACTTCACAGAATTGGAATGGTTGAGATACATAATTAAGAGGAAATATGATGCCACATTCAATAACTGGCTAGATTTACTTATTTCATAGCTCTTTCTTTTCCTTCTCCTCTTTCATGTTTGTCTTTCCTTTCTTTCTTTTTCTTTCTTCTTTCTTTTCTTCTGTTTTTTATATACCTCTTTATTTTACAGGCTTATTTGAAGCCTTGTTGTAATATGTAAGACAATTTTTTAGATTTATAAAAATTGCAATGGGGTTTTACCCTACTGTTTATAGTCAGAAAATTGGCTTCACCCACAGTGTCTTCAGCAGCGATGTCTTCAGATGCTTTGGCTTCAAGCTCAGGTAGATTGGGAGCAACATCTTCAATCCTAAGAATGTCATCGACTGATGTAGTCGAAGATACATGTATTTTATCTTCAGGGATGCTTTGCATTGAAGATATTTCTGGCTTGGGTCTGCGGCGAAGCATTTTGAGTGGCAATGCATTATTAGTGGTTTCAACGTCCATGTCCAAAAAAGGGAATTCAGGGCTCCTCGGCAGTAGGTGGTGTGCATGGATTGTTTTTGGGTACATCTGGCCTTAGGTGAGTGCCAATGTCCACATATTCACTATCTTAATGTGGTGGCGACTGTACCAGGGGTGCATCAATCTAAGGCACATGGTGTTCTCATTCAACATTAACTTCATCAGCATGAGCTTCTGGAGCAATGTCTTCAGCTGCATTGTTCAACAAATAGAATTTCTTTAGTCATGGGAGTCTTTGTGGTATAAAACTCATGAAAAATAACTCGCCTCTCTGTGTTCTCAGATGCAGCTGGAGCCATGGAGATGGGTGTAACTAGTAGGGACTCCTGGTGAGTAGACGTCGTGGCAGACGGAGCTGGAGGTGGTTTGGGCACTTGGGCCGAATCATAAGGCTTTGGCTTCTTTGTCTTCTATCTCTTCATAGGTTGGGCTTCACAGGCAAGAGCAGACTTGCGTTTCCTGGCTTTGGCCTCAGCTTGCTTGATGCATTCATGATGGTTGTATTTTTTTCCACTGTATTTTGTTTGTATTATAGCCTTGATCTATGAGGTGTGTATTATATTAAATTCTGGATCTGCAATGTAATATTATGGCATGTGGTTTATTCTCGATATTACATCATGTATAGTGTGTGCAGCTATTGATCTAGGGACTAGCACAATAAGTATAGAGACATTGAATCTTATCAGGTTCGGGTCGTTACAGATGGTATCAAAGCCCTTGTTAACTGTAGGTCGTGACCCTGGAAAATGGAGTAGAAAGAGCCATAGGAGTGAAAACTTTTTTTGCAACCTTACTCTACTTGTTAGTTCTTACTCCTGTACTCATACCTTTCCTTTTCAAGTGTAGATGTCCCTTGTATTTATATTAGTATTTTTGAGGAGTTTTAGTTAGCAGACCACCAGTACTATGTTGAGTTTGATAAACGATTCACGTGTAGTATGATGAGATCATATCTCTTATGGATATGACCTTACCTGTAGGTTTTGCTTGTGTTCTGTGACTTTTGTGTTTTTTATCGATTGATGACGTGTGATGTTATTGGTATTTCTTTTAGGCGTAGAATAAGTTTGCGATGTTTAGACCCCCTATATACTTAGTGTGCTTCAAGATTCTAGAAGAGCAAGCTATGAAAATACTTGGTGTGATGAAGATTTCTTCGTTAGTGCAAGACAGAAGCTACAAACATTGAAGATTTCGAAGATACAAGATTTCTATATACGTTTATCGTTAGATGCGTTTCGTGAGTTGTCATTGTGGTTGTTTTTACTGATAGCTTTACATCAAAATTGTTTTCAAAACTAGTGTGATGTTTTATGGGTATCTATCTCTCTCTACATTCTATCTCTCCTTAAACCTAAGACCTACACTGTCAGAGTTACTACATTGGTTTCCAATGTCGATAATGGAATGAAGATGGATGCAACCAGGGGTGAGTTCAAGCTTAACCACATGCGAGAGGAACCAAAGAAGCAGTCACAATCTTGCTGAAGGAAGAACCCCAAAGGAAGCTACAACTCATTAGCATACATTTTATAGTAGTTGACGCAAACCTAAGAGTTGAAAGGAACGATAGATGTTTTGTTTGGCTTCAAGAACAAAAGATTTATCCGACTCAATTAGTGAACAAGAGTAATTTTGCAATGCTTGTGAGGATGCCTGAGCGTTACAATGCAAGATTTGTTAACCCATATACAAAGTAATGATTTGGGTGCGGAATGGATTGATCACCATGCCGACTTACTCTTATTATTCACTCTTACTATGTGGGATGATAAATCTAGAGTGACATACCTATAGTAGAGAGATGTCGTTGTTAAGCCTTAACCTTATAATGGTAGAACGTTTGACCCTGGTACAATTGTTGCCAATAGTAGGTTATACGGTAAGAATAAGCCAACACAGTCTTCTGCAGGAACCATCCATCATGATGCATGAGAGAATTGATAGTTATTTAGTAACAGCACAAGACTTGGCAGCCATGAAGTATGTCATCAACTAGTAAGATTTCTGAAGATCCTGTGACTCTTATTCTAAGGGTGGTAGCACCCCACACTCTCAGATGATCAATATGTATTCAAGGAGATCCCAACCCGAACCTTTTCTTTCTAGCCTTTCGAATCTCACGGACGAGAATTATTTTAAGGGTGGTAGATTTGTAACATCCCAAAGTTTACAATCTGGAATATTAATTATTTGAATAGGATTATTTTAAAAACGTGCTTTGTTGCTTGAGTGTTGATAAGTTTGCTAGGATTTGAAAGTTTTGGAGTTTAATGGAATATTGAGATGAGCGGGAATAACAGGACTTTCCCAAAATTTTCGTATTTCGATTTTATATTGGATTAAAAAATTCAAAGCGCCCATGAGTGAAGATAATATGACTTCTTCGAAATAAAAGTTTTGAAATACTGGAGTATTATTTGGTTACTGTTTGGAGTTTAAAAATAATTCGGAAATGATTCAAAAATCTTGACTTAAAATTTGGTGAGTATTTATTAGGCCCAAAATAGTTTTTATATAAAAGATGGTTTGTGCGTTTTATGTTATATTTTGGTCTGAAAAATATGTTCACCTACTCTATATTTGTAGTAATATTATAGCGTGTTTTTATTTTATTTATAGATATAGTTTGGTATTTTTATTTAACCAAACATTTCCTAATATTTTTAAGGAGAAAAACCTAAATCTATCCATACCCAGAACATAGGAACAGCAGCGCAACGAGGCCCAGCCGCAAGCCCAGCATCTTCAGGCACGCGCGCGTGTAGCAGTTGGCAAGCCGGCCCAATAGCACCACCGCCTGTCCATTTGTTTTTTTCTCTTTACATTTTCCTTTGACTCTATGGCGGGTGGACCACGCACCCTTTCTTCCACCCCCGACCGGAATGGAGCGCACCGCGACGCCACGAACCCGAGCGCGCGAACCCGAGTCGAACTCGAGGCCCTGGTCGACACCGTGCACGCCTGGGACACCTCACGCGAGGAGAAGCCCTCCAGGAAGCCCCGATGCCCTTTCGCGAGCACTTCTAACGCCGCAAGCCGCAGCTAGGGTGAATTGGATCTTGCAAGGACCTCCACAGAGCGCTGTCGTCGCCGCATGTTCCCGTCACCGTAAGAGCACCCCAGCCGCTCCGTTCGACCCGTTCGATCCCTCTCTCAGCGCCGCACTCCCCTGGCTTAATTTTGTGTCCAAAAACACAGTGGGGTGAGAGGTACAAGCCTCCCGGCGCCGCCGGTTCACGCGGACCTTCACCGAAGTGCTCGTCGTGGGCGACAGCCAGAGAGGACACCCGCACCGACGTTTCCACCGCCATAGTCACCCCCGACGTACGCCGCATCCAACCGTCAAGCGATCTTCACCGGAGAATCGCGGGAGGCGCGCCGTCGTCCACGCCCGAGACCTCCCCGTTTTTCCTCTACTTCCGGTGAGCACACACGCACAAGAACCACCTCATCTTCAGCTCAAAAGAGTGTTTTGGGAAGAATTTTTACCTGTTTTATTTTAGCTATAGCTTATAATCTATATGCCGAATTTAGGTAATTCTTTTTCCTGTGTTTTCACAATAAACAGTAGAATACAATAGCACCAAAGTTTTGCATGTTTGCGATTTTCAAATTTGAACTTGACTAAATTTAAAATGAATCTTCCGGAGGCCATAATTTGCAATTTGGTTAACGAAATTTATTTATTATTTTGTGCTTTGTTCCTATTTATTTGTAGATGTGTTGTACCTACTGTTGTGCTATTGTTGTTCGTATTTAAAAAAGAGTTCTTGTTGTTGGTGTTTTATTTGGTTCTTTCTTGTCTCGTGTTATTGAGTGATTGTTTATTTATCGATAGTTTGTTTGAAACGTGTAGATTGTCCGGAGTGCGAATATTAGCGTTACCAGGAATTGTGAGTGTGAAGAGTTTCATCACACGTATGACGAAAGTTACACCTTGATCACCCTTTACCCTATTTTTCTGTGCATGTAGTTTTATATCACTTTATCATATTACGCATGTGCAGAATACTATTGTAGTATGTTATTGCTATTGAGTTTTAGCTTAGTAGAGCTTTATGTAGATCGTGGTAGTGTATTTTTTCTATGCTATATAGACGAGGATTGGTTCGTGTATTCATCGAGATTTTGTGAGGACTATTATATAACTTGTGATGAAACTTAATAGATATAATTCACCTCTGGGCGGATGTGGTATTGATGGATGGTTTCAAGAATATTATGGTTTTGACCCTCTGAATGTAAGTGGAATGCCGCCCAGGTTTAAAAAGATCAGACAGTAGGCCCATGTGACTAGTAACTTTCATGCGCAACCACTAGATATATGGGCTCTTGCTTAGTTGAGTAGGTTGTGGGAGCCTCACCTGGGCAAAGCTAGTAGATGTAGATATGAGTAGGTGTACCGGCTGCCGTTGGGTGGAGGTGACTGCTTCTGAAAGACTTCGTCTCAATCTTCGGGTTGAGTCCAGTGGGTAAAGTGTGCAAAACTCTAGAGAGTAATAAAACTAATCATGATTAGCCATGTCCCCGGTTAAGGACAAATTTGAGTAGCGAGACCATTATTTTTGTTGGATGATCTTGACAGATGATACACCTTAATGACATTTGAGTGGGAAACTTAATGACGGGTATAGGTTAGAATTGGAGTGCCAAATTCAACCATATGTATTTAATTGTAGCAATACCAATTAAAATTTGATTATTATGTAGTTATTAGTGAAAAATTTGATTTCTGCAAAACACCCACTACAATATCCTCTTGATATACCTTGCATGTCACTAGTGCAGCCGCGTCCTATACAAACGGTTTTTAACCCCTTTCCGTGATGTAGTCTTATAGCATTGTCTTGCATGTGTGGGCGATAGGGGGGCCTATCCCACACGACAGGCAAAACCCGTCGGCGAAGCCTGCACCTGGTCGCACACGATGGGCAAAAATATATCATTTGCGATTGGAAGGACCATCACAAACAAACATATTGGGGAAGACGTGTGAGACGACTTAGCATCCCACAAAGGGGATCCCAAGGGTACATTTCCGTTCGTATTGCAGATCACACACAATTTTCAGCATAACATAGTTTGTGATAGGTGTGATAATCACACACGATAGTTATAATTCTGTTGTTTGCGTTACTCAGAACATCACTCACGGTGTCTACAATAAACTGTTTGGCATTGGGCTGCCCATCACACACAGTAGCTATGTGAAAACATTTGTGATTGGGTGTCCTAACGCACACAATTGTCGACCAGAATTCGTATGTGATTGCTCAATGATCCAACATGCCAACTTTCTAGAAACCGTGTGGGTTTGTTCATGTCATCGCCCACGGTTTTGTTTTAGAAACCGTCTACAATGGGAACCCCAATAATTAGCCTGATTGATCAATTATTTATAATCCATTTAGTAATCAAAATTAACATTTCATATCAACCACATAATATATTTCTTATTCATAGTACGGCAACCAGGATTTCATAATTGAATTACATCAGGGTACAACCTCATATAGGCATATACTGCCTAGCTACCCAATTGCACAACAAGACAAAGTTTAAAATGCAACATCTAAAACCATCGGCAATTAAGTATCATCATAAACGGTAAATAGATAGATGAATCTCATCTAGAAAATTGTTACAGCGGAAGGCAAATACTGAGCCTTGAATGATGTTGAAGGTCCTGGCAACTTTAGGCCAGTGTCTCTGGATGATTGCCCGCCCATCCTTCGTCCTCTTAAGAAAGACTTAAAGATTATACCGTGGGTGCTGTATGAATACTTTTATCGCATCTTGATCATGCAGGTGGCTTGAGATGTAATCATCGATGAACTGCCTTGAGAAGGACTGAAAACAAACATACGCATAAATATCTTTTGTGAACTTTGAAATGGTGCAAAGGGAAAAGGACAAGGTGAAAGAGATGATACCATCCTATAGTTGACTAATGTCTTTTTCATTGTGCAGAAAAACATCTTGTTGTTTTTCGTAGCCAGTTTCTTTATCTTAACGATCTTTCTGAGTTTCTTGATTTGACTGATATTCAAGGACACCTCGTTTCCCCACATGCAAAAAGGGTCGAACAGTGGGTCTAAACCTCTTACAGCAGGACCTAAATGTGCAAGAACAAATTATTAATAAAAACATTCATATTATAATGGTTTCTGCAATTGCACAATAATGTGCTATTAGTGAAACGACCATGGATGCGCAAACCTCCATGGTAAACTTCAGTGTCCCCCATTGTTTCCCCTGCAACATAAATAAGACAAATATTGAGTAGGTTACAAGTTATATTTGGCATACTATCACTAAAATATGTTAATGGAAAATAAACACATTGCGGATCCAACAAATTAGTTCGAGCCACATTGAAAATCCAGTTATCTAAACCAAACGTGCTAAGAACTAGGAAATGTAGCAATTCTATATGTTGCACATGTATTTAGTACATCTAAATTTGATTTATTCGTCACATGCATAAAAATACAAAATTGTACCAACAACAATCTTACATCACATTTCAGAATTGAATTAAATAACTAGATGATCACGGCAACAAATGAACGATGCTGTTAACTAAGCACCACATTGCACAATGAAACATACTAGAAGGTCAGATTACAGTAGCATTACATTGGACATTTCACTAGAATTTCTAAATGAAAGGCAGTAGCGGCACAGGCAATAGCTAAACGAAACGTGCTTAATCGACGTAGCTAGGTGAACATAGGTCCTAAGTGATAAAGCTAAGAAAAACAAGCTATTCCTCATCATCGTTGATATCGATGATGATGGGCTCCGACAACTTGGAAGAGGGTGAGGACTCCACACCATAGGTGCACCCCTCATAGTGGTGAGTGGCCTGATGCTGCCCTGGCACCCACATGCTGGCTCTGGAGTTGAGGTAAGCATGGGCACGCTGAGAAAACACAACAAAGTCTTCGTCGAACGCACTGGCGGTGCCCTCGAGAAAATACCACGAGATGTTGTTTATAGCAGCCACCGTGTGGCGGCATTAGCACACGAGGCCTCGAAGGTGGCCTCGAAGGCGAGGTGCTCCTCCATGATTTGGTGGTCAGCACACATGGAAGCCATAGCTGCCTCATCTGCGCATGCAGCCAAATGCTCTTTGAGATCCTGGCTATACTGCGTGCACCATGGATTTCGCGGCAATTATTTGGAGGATGGGTCGGTGATTTGGTTTGAAGGTGTTGCGTCAGCAGTCGGGCCATGTGGGATAGAGGAGGAGGGTGTGAGGGGATTTCGAGGAGGTGTGGATTACCTGACTAGATGGACGAGGCCGAGCAGCAGGAAGGAGCATCGCCAGCGAGGAGGTGACGCTACAAGCAAGCAATGAAGGTTTGAACTAGGAACGGTAGAGGAAAATGGGGAAATGTGGCTTTTGATTTGTACCAGGGGCGAGGGAGGGAGGTATGTCTGCGGCAACCCAAAATTTTCATTCAGTCCAGCGAAAAACTGGCGCGAGAAGCACACGGTTCATTCCAAAAAAATATGTGTGATGAACTTCAATTCAATTGGAAGATGGAATGGGGATATGGCGGCAAATTTTTGGTCCAAATTTCCTTGCTTACAGTGGTCATCAACGTCATCGCGTAATTTAACATCAATTGCTAATTTGGATACTGCACAAAAGAGCTTACACCAGAGCCCGCACTTACTTAATCGAGCAATTAAACAGACCTGGTTGACCTAAACATTACTCTAACAAAAGACCAACGCTCTAAACAACAACTAATGTTCCGCCTGACGCTCGCCGACTCCGCCGCATCCCCCATGACCAGCTCGCGCTCGACGACCTCCAGGGGAAAGGCCTCCATGGCATCCATCGCCACATACGCTACAAGCATCTCGCTGTCCGCGTCCGCCATCTCTTTGGAAAAGGCCGCCACGAGTTTGGCGTGGTCGTCCGTGGTCCGGGCATTGACGGCTTCCATCTTGGCAAGGGAGGCTGCTGACGAACGGACGACTGCCTGTGCGCTCTCGGCGATTTCCAACTCTTCGGACGTAGGTTGCCGACCATTGTCGGGGAAGGACGCTGCTATTTGTGCGGTGACCGCCACGAGCTGGGCATGGGAGGTATCGGCAGACGCATGGGCAGCCGCCATTAGGGCTATGACGGCCGCTGAAGAATGGACAATTGTTGTGTCATTCTCACCATTTGCTATCTCGGTCACGTATATCGCTGCCGCCATCTGAGTTGCAGTAGGTGCCCTTTCGGCGGCCTCAGCCGCCCAGTCGAAGAGTGCGGCCACGCTCAAGGATGTTGTGAGTGCATTCATGGATGATGCAGCCGTGCTTGGGACGGAGTGGGTCGCCAAAGTTTCAATCATGAAGCGGATCCACGTCCCCATCTTTCACCGGCGAAGCTTGAACAATACACACTAGTAGAAAACGACCCATTTGTCCCGGTTCTAGAGGCCCATTAGCCCCGGTTCAGGAACCGGGGCTAAGGGGTCAGGACTAAAGCCCTATACCTTTAGTCCCGGTTCGCTTACGAACAGGGACAGAAGGGGCTCCACGTGGCCGCTGCGGGGAGCCCAGGCAGGAGGACCTTTACTCCTGGTTGGTAACACCAACCGGGGCCAAAAGGCATCCACGCGTCAACATCTGGCAGGAGCTGGGTTTTTTGTTTTTTAGAAAAGAGGGGGAGGGTTAGGGGTTTTTGGAGGGTTAATTTAGGGGTTTCATGTTATGTTAGCTAGCTAATAGAGAGAAGTGTCCTTTCTTTCTCCGTGCTTGGTCGATGCTAGCTACGATAGAGAGAACTCGACATGCTAGCTAGTAAGCAAATGAATGAACCATTAAGTACACAAGATCGTCATGAACATATACAGAGAGAAATGATCGACCTCTCTTTCTTCGAGAGATTGGTCGAACAACAAGTTTTCGTATATCTATACGACGTTACTAGCTACATATAAACAATATAAGATCTCTTACAATCCCTAAGATCCAATCACAAATCCACATAGTATTCTCTATCTTTAGGTATGACGTGGTCAAGAAAGAATCCCGCCAATTCCTATTGAATTGCTCGCATGCGATCATGTGGTAGGAGTTCATCCCGCATCTACCAGATCTAATTAAAGAAGGGGGTGAATACATGCATATATATGAATAAAGCTCAACACAATTGATCGTAACATAATATATAAAATAAAATTGTGAATATTATTTACGTACTTCAAATTGTTTGTGAGAGAAGCCCCACTCACAGGTCGAGTGGAGAATGAACTAGCATATGTAGTATCCACAAAAAACGGTCCCTTCTTTCTGGTACAAGCACTTTACGAGAATAGAGTTCAATCAAACTGATAAGCAAGCATGGTAATGATATATTGAAGAAATTTTGAATCAATTAGAGATGCACGGAACTAGCTAGTACTACTTACTTTGGGGTGTGTAAATCGCAACTCTTTGTTTAGACCGGAAACCTTTCGGATGAACTTCTTCCAAACCCCGCCAGGCAAAGAAAATGATTACTTGATATCAGGAAATTAACGAAAGTTGCATGCCGATATGGTCCTGGTATTGACTGAACTTACTTCTTGAACATTGCAGTCATGTCCACATAATTCTCGGGATCTTTACGTCTCGAGTCTAAGACAGTTACTAATGCCCCGTCAAGCTTAATGGATAGCAGAGTATAGTGGAAATTGTGCATGCATATATAACTCATCAATTACATTACTTAACCTCGAGTAAGCAAAACGAAGTGTACAGAGAAGACAACAACACTCACTTGAAGTTGTAAGGAAAGAGTATTTCCCTTTTGTTTTGATGTGTAAGGAACGACTTTAGCAAGTTATCCTCGGTCTCTTTGGTTTCATTTCGTATCATCCATTCATTTACGGCATCTGGGCTAATGAACCCAATGTCGAAGGTTCCTGCTTTTTTGCATTCAACGATCTTCAATCGTCATAATATAGTGAGGATAATTATATATACATGCAATGAACGAGATGAGATAGAGACTTAACTATAGAAGTAATACTTATAGACAGTAGGCAGTCATGAGTTGTTTGTTGAGGGCCAGTTGATTGAATAACTGAAATAACTCCACAAATTCAATAGGCATCACGATTAGTCCAATGAATTTGTGCTCTGGTTTCACTCTAACATACATAGTGTCTCTCCTAGACTCCCTGTAGGTTTTCATGTACCACTCATGCAATTTGTACATCATCATTGTTAGAGGAGGATGATCAGGTTTAACGAGAGTCTTCCCGTGCACGTATTTGTATCCTTATTTAGTTACATCAGCCGTTTCAAAAAATACATCCTCCTCCAAGTAATCACCAAGTTTGGTACTGGGCAGTAGCACCAGATGATTAGCAATATCGCTAGACACCTTGAGCGGGGGCACGATTTCTTCTCCCATATGTCGAGCTGGGGAATTGTTTTCCCACTTCTTCGTTCTTTGACTCTTGCAGCACTAGAAGTACTTCCCGACCGCTGCGCTTCATTATGTCTTTATAATACAACGTTCATAGTTTGATGACAGCGGAGGCGGTGATGGTCGCTTCAGGGCATCCAGAGTGCGCTTCGCTTTCACCGGATCTACCATTTCCTTCGAAGGTGGATGTTTCCATGCAAAATGGGCCTTCACTTCGGCTTTACTGATTTCATCGTCTTCTTCGTCAGTCCTCTCGTATGGTAACTTCGGAACAGGCTTGAGGCTTGGACCATATTTGAATTTCTTCCCGCCTATTGTACTGCTAGCCGCCGGAGCGGCGGTGGCGTCTCTCTTCCGTCGTGGAGGAGGCGGAGTGGCCTGACGCGCTGGAGGAGGAGGCTGAGTGGCCTCACGCACCGTAGGAGGCTGGTGGCCTCACGCGCCGGAGGAGGAGGCTTAGTGGCCTCACGCGCCGTAGGGGGCGGATTGCTCCAATGCGTCGGAGTAGGCAGAGTGCCCTCACGCGCCGGAGGATGCGAAGTGGCCTCACACGCCAGAGGAGGCGGACTGCTCCGACGCGCCGGAGTAGGCAAAGTGCCCTCACGCGCCAAAGGAGACGTAGAAGGAGGCGGAGTGCCCTGATCACTCGCCGGAGGAGGAGGAGGAGTGCCCTGACTCACCCGAGGAGGAGGAGGAGGTAGAGGCGTCCAGTTTGGAAGCTTGATGTACTCCTTCTGCCATAGACATGTACTCCTCAGAGCATGAACCAGCTGATTCCCCCCTTCACCTGTACGGTGGTCAAGCTCTAGCTCCTCAAATCCCTCCATTACTGCATCCACCGTCACGACAGCATAGCCATGTGGAATCGAAAGGTAGTGAAAAGTTCCATTGGGTTGAGGAGGTGCAACAGACCCGACAGCCGCCTTGAAAGTGAGGTTCTGGAATTTCATCATAAGCTCGCAATGTTGAACCTCCATGATAGTATCCATGGGTTAGCTAGGAGCCGTGAAGTCAGGTTGAACAAGCTTCGTGGAAGCCATGCTTCTTCTTCGCTGAGATGGTGGGGTAGCTTATGGGTAGCTTCGTGTCGCTGAGATGGTTGGCCGGCAGCTCGCTAGCTCTCAAGTTCCTCTAGCTTTTCTAGTCTTGCATTAAGCTTCTACATGTCGCTCAGCTCCGCTTTCCTCTTTCTCTGTCGGCTTCTGTAACCGCCTGCTTTGGGAAACCCAACCTTCCACGAAACGGAGCCTGGTGTGCCTCGTGTTTGTCCAGGGTGCTCAGGATTCCCGAGGGCCTCAGTTAGCTCGTCCTTCTCTCTGTCGGGAATGAACGTCCCTTCCTACGTTGCGATGATATACTTCTGAAGCCTCTTGATGGGTATTGCAAGTTGCTCGTTCGTCCAATGGCACTTCCTTGTTTCAGGGTCCAAAGTTCCCCCAACCCCGAAGAACCAAGTCCTTGAACGGTCTGGCCATGTCATTCTTAGCTTTGTACCACAACTGTCGGGCTTTTAGGTAGCCACTTGACCCCGTGTGATGGTGATACTGCTTCTTTGCACCATTATTCTTTTTTGTCTCAGACATTTTCTTACACTTGTCCGATGTCTTGTAGGCCACAAATTCGGGCCAGTAATCTCTTATCTTCTCAAATCGACCGATGAATTCTAGAGTCTTCCCTTTGTTGACAAACTTTGATTTCAACTCATTCTTCCACCTCCTAAATAGATCTGCCATCTTCTTAAGATCTCACGCCTTGACCAGTGGCTCCGTAACTGGGTAATTCAGATCCTCCTCCGGCGGTAGGGTGAAATTTGCCTTCAGCGAGGTCCAAAGATTATCTTTCTGTCTATCGGTGACATAATAAATTTTAGGGTTGTTGTCCTTAGGCTTATTCCATTGGTTGATTTTGATCGGGATGCTGTCCCTAACAATAGCTCCGCACTGAGCAGCAAATGCATCCTTGGTCCGCTTTGGTTCAATCGGTAGGCCATCGTCCGCGAGTGTTGTGATCGTGAACCTTTCTTCCTTCCCAACCTTATCTTCGGGCCTCGTCTCGTTACCAAAGTTTGGCTCGATCCAAAGGGATATAAAAGAAGAAAGAAGAGTTAAGATATGTACATACCGAAACAATTAATGCATCGATTAGCTAGTTAGCACATGCTTAATTAATATATATATACCTCGTCAGACTTTGCAACAGCTCCCTCCTCCTTTCGGTCACCGGAGTCGTCACCATGGTCTCCTTCTTCCTCTGGCATTCGATGACCGGAGCCATCATGATCATGTCCTTCCTCCTCCATTGTTCGATCAGTGGAGCACTAATCCTCTCCTTCAAGACCATCAGTGTCGTTGAGAAATGACAAGACATCACCACCGCCTCGGATTATGTCCCCCAACAACTATTCTTGTTGCAAGTCTCTTTGATCCATAGTTTTTGCAAATATTAAAACATTGAAATTAATATACAAACATGAGAGATGGATATATTAGTGGCAAACATAGACCTAGCTAGCTAATCACAACAAGGAATCATATTACTGTTGGGGAACGTCGCATGGGAAACAAAAAATTTCCTATGCACACGCAAACCTATCCATGGTGATGAGCATCTACGAGAGGGAGAGTGGATCCACGTACCCTTGTAGATCGCTAAGCGGTAAGCGTTAAGAAACGCAGTTGGTGTAGTCGAACTTCTTCGCGATCCAAATCGCCGAGCGTCCCGCGATCCAATCACGAACTGTCCCGCGAACACATCATGATCCGTCCCGCGAACTCATCACGATCCGTCTCACGATCTTGATCACGATCTGTCCCGCGAACTCATCACGATCCGTTCCGCGATCTCATCACGAACCGTCTCGCGATCTCGATCACGGTCCTTCCGATCTAGCGCCGAACGGACGACACCTCCGCGTTCAGCACACGTGCAGCTTGATGACGATCTCCACTGTCTTGATCCAGCGAGAGGAGGTGGATAGGAGAGAGAGTTCACCGGCAGTGTGACGGTGCTCCGGTGATGGTGGTGGAGCAATTCCGACAGGGCTTCGCCTAAGCGCTGCAGAAAACCGATCTAGAGGAGAAACTATGCACCGGTGTAACGGGTAGCACGTGGCCAGAAATTCTGTCCAAAAACCACCCAATCACTAGTATATATAGGAGGAGAGGAGAGGAGAGGCAGCCAAAGCCTTTGGGTCGGTCGAAATAGGAGGTGGGAAGCAATCCTACTTCACCTCCAGTCCTAGTTGGAGTAGGATTGCCTCCTATTGGCTGATTTTCCACTTTTTGCTTTAGGACTTTATCTCCTATGCCATGGGCCTTTGTGGCTGTTTTCCCAGCCCACTAAGGGCTGGTTATTATTCTACCACAGCCCATGGACCTCTTGGGGTCGAAATACCCCTCCCGGAGGCCTCCCGGTACACTACCGGCATTCCCGGTACACTACCGATGAGCCCGAAACTTTTCCGGAAACCAAACCGGGACTTCCTATATATGAATCTTTACCTCCGGACCATTCCGGAGCTCCTTGTGACGTCCGGGATCTCATCCGGGACTCTGAACAAACTTCGGTCACCATCATACATAACTCTACACTATCGAAACGTCACCGAACCTTAAGTGTGCAGACCCTGCGGGTTCGAGAACTATGTAGACATGACCGAGACACCTCTATGGTCAATAACCAATGGCGGGACCTGGACGTCCACATTGGTTCCTACATATTCTACGAAGATCTTTATCGGTCGAACCTCTATGTCAAGGATTCCGTTAATCCCGTATAACGTTCCCTTTGTTCTTCGGTATGTTACTTGCCCGAGATTCGATCGTTGGTATCTCCATACCTAGTTCAACCTCGTTACCGGCAAGTCTCTTTACTCGTTCTATAATACAAGATCCCGCAACTAACAATTAGTCACATTGCTTGCAAGGCTTATTGTGATGTTGCATTACCGAGTGGGCCCCGAGATACCTCTCCGTCACACGGAGTAACAAATCCTAGTCTCGATCCATGCCAACTCAACAGACACCATCGGAGATACCTGTAGAGCACCTTTATAGTCACTCAGTTACGTTGGGACATTTGATACACACAAGGCACTCCTCCGATATCCGTGAGTTGCATGATCTCATGGTCATAGGAACATATACTTGACATGCAGAAAACAGTAGCAATAAACTGACACGATCATATGCTATGTTTGTAGTTTGGGTCTTATCCATCACATCATTCTCCTAATGATGTGATCCCGTTATCAAATGACATCTCATGTCCATGGCTAGGAAACCTTAACCATCCTTTGATCAACGAGCTAGTCCATTAGAGGCATACTAGGGACATGGTTTTGTCTATGTATCCACACATGCATTTAAGTCTCCGATCAACACAATTATAGCATGGATAATAAACGATTATCATGAACAAGGAAATATGATAATAACTAATTTATTATTGCCTCTAGGGCATATTTCCAACAATTACTGGCCTCGACGCTTCTACGGTTTGGAGTGGCCTCAACAAACGCTTCTAGGGTTTGGGGTGGCCATGACGCTTCTAGGGTTTGGTTGGGCGAGATGGGGTTGATCGACACCCCCTCTCATGTTGAAGAGTTAACGGAGTTTTCTATGAACAAAAAAAATACTACCTATCACATGACATGTTCGGCGACCGGACCGGACCGCCTCTCTCATGAATGTCCTACGTCCGGATCACCTATCTCATGAATCTCAAACAAGGGATTCTCTTAACCTTTAAGGGATTTAACAAAATGGCGCCATTCTGGATGTGCAAAAAATGGTCCATATTTTTCCTGGTCTCATCTACCCTTCTATATGTCACGTTGTCTAGTGTCGAAAGATTCAAGAGAACCATGGCTTCATCATTAGCCGGAAGTAACAGGCGCATAATGCTACAAAGCTCTCCAAAATTGTTTTGGAACGGAGTCTCGGATAGGATAATTAGCTTTTTGGTACGAAGTTCAGCAAGAGCCTTCCGAATATCGCTATTTGGAAGGCCTTTGCTGAAATTCGTACCAAAAAGCGAATTATTCTATCCGAAACTCCGTTCCAAAACAACTCTAAAGAGCTTTGTAGCATCATATGCCTGTTACTTCCGGCTAATGATGAAGCAATGGATTTCTTCAATACTTTGATAGACAACATGACATATAGAAGAATATATATATAGACGAGATAAAAAAATTGGATCAACTTGTGCACATCCATAATGGGGGCATTCTTGATAAATCTATGCTACCAGAGTTTTCTATATGAACAAGTTATCGGGGAGGGGGTAATGACAACGACGCTCACCCCTCATCTTCGACGTCCGACGTCCCCCTCATGTCATGTTCGACGTCCCCCTCATGTCGAAGTTATCGGGGAGGGGGTAGATGACAACGACGCTCACCCGTCATTCATGTTCGACGTCCCCCCTCATGTCCGACGTTGGGACCGCCTCTCTCATGAATGTCTGACAACCGGATCGCTTATCGAAAAAACCTAAAAAAATTCTCTTCCATCTCATCTCATCTCCACAAAACATCTATCTATCACATTGAGTTATTACATTTCATCCATCTATCTATTCATCTATAATTGAGTTATTACATTTCATCCTCAACATCCGGAGTGCAAGGGCATCCACGGCTCGGGGGGAGCGGCGACGGCTCACCGTGGGAGTGGCGGGGTCGAGGAGCAGCGACGGTGGCGTTGGGGTCAGAGACGATAGGAGCGGCAACGACGGCGTTGGGGTCGGAGACGGTAGGAGTGGTGTCGGGCTCGGGGAGGGGGGAGGAGTGGAGACGGCGGAGGCGACTACGGGCGACGGCAATGGCATGGTTGACGATGGGCGACGGCGACAGGGGGGGAGGGGTCGAGGACGGGCGATGTTGACGGCAGGGTCGATGACGGGCGACGGCGACGGCGGGGTCGACGACGGGCGACGGCGACGGCGGGGTTGACGACGAGTGACAGCGATGGCGGGGCAGCGTCGGGGCAGCCTAGCGACGTCGATGTCGTCGGCATCGTCGGGGTGCGGGGGCGAGATGAAACTGAAAATTCCTAAGTGTTTGCTTATATAGGCATAGCATTGGTCCTGGTTGGTGGCTCCAACCGGGACCAATGCCCCCCTTTAGTCCCGGTTGGTGCCACCAACTGGGACCAAAGGTCAGTTTTTAGCAGCCCAAACGGCGAGAAACAGGCACCTTTGGTTAGTTTTGAGCAGCCCAAACGGTGAGAAATGGGCACCTTTGGTGGTCCCGGTTGGTGGCACCAACCGGGACTAAAGGGGGCATTAGTCCCGGTTGGAGCCACCAACCGGGACTAAAGGGATGTGCTCCCCGTACCAAAAGTTTAGTCCTACCTAGCTAGTCGAGAGGGGCTCGGAGTGGTTTATAAGCGCTGCTGCCACTTCCCTCTTGAGCTCCTCTCTAATGCAGGCAGTACATTCCTATCTGATGCCCTGTTGGGCCTGCTAGCACTACGGGCCTACATCCTAGCCCATTTGTAGGGTTTCTAGTCGTATGTAGGCCGTGGTGCCTAGTAGCCGGGTCTTTTTTTATTTTTTCGCATATATTATGCTTTAAAAAATCATTTAGTTTTTGCATATGTTATTTTTAGTTATATAATTTTAGTTGCATAAATTCTATATAATTTTTGTTGCATGAATTTTATTTTGTATTGATTCTTTTTAGTTGATTCCTTTTGCTATTAGAGTTTTTTAAAAGCTTTTTAGTTTCTATTAAAGCTTGTAACAAAATATACTTTATGGAAATTCTTTTTTCTATTAATGTTTTGAACAAAAAGAATACTTTGATAATTTTAGTTGCATAAATTTTATATAATTTTAGTTTCAAAAATACTAGAGGTTTATAAAAGCTTTTTAGTTGATTCCTTTTGCTATTAGAGTTTTATAAAAGCTTTTTAGTTGATTCTTTTTGCTATTGAAGAATATTATAGTTTTGTTGTAGTTGATCATAACAGAATATATTAATTGATTATTTTTAGTTCATTATTTTTGCTATTAGAGTTTTATAAAAAAATTCTAGTTCATTCTTCTTGCTATTAGTTCATTCTGACTTCATTTTTTTGAACTTATTTGAACTCCAGACTTTTTGTGTGTTCAAAATGCACCATTCAAAGCCACGTCATCAATTTTCAACCCTTCCTCACTTCATTTGGTATTTTTCATGCATTTACTGATTTTTAGAGCTAAATGACCCTGAAAGTGAAAAGTACTACAAATGAACTCTGAAAAGGTTGAAAGTTGGCATGGTATCATCATTTCACCCACATAGCATGTTATAAAAAGTTGAGAGGGTTACGACAAAAACTGGATGCACTTCATGTACAAACAGACAATCACTTTCGAAGTATCAGGGTTTCGGACAAAAACTCATCTGTTACAAAAGGGATTTCATTTTTTTGAACTTATTTGAACTCCAGAATTTTTGTGTGTTCGAAATGCACCATTCAAATCCACATCATCAATTTTCAACCTTTCTTGACTTCATTTGGTATTTTTCATGCATTTACTGTTTTTTCTAAGCTCAATGACCATGAAATTGAAAAGCACTACAAATGAACTCTAAAAAGGTCAAAAGTTGGCGTGGTATCATCATTTCACCCACATAGCATGTTATAAAAAGTTGGGAGGGTTACGACAAACTAGACGCACTTCGTGGGCAAAACAGACATTCTCTTCCGAAGTATCAGGGTTTCGGATGAAAACTCATCTATTACAAAGGGATTTCATTTTTTTTTGAACTTATTTGAACTCCAGACTTTTTGTGTGTTCAAAATACACCATTCAAAGTCACATCATCAATTTTCAACCCTTTCTAACTTCATTTGGTATTTTTCGTGCATTTTCTGATTTTTTGTGCTAAATGACACTAAAATTTAAAAGCACTACAAATGAACTCTGAAAAGGTCGAAAGTTGGCATGGTATCATCATTTCACGCACATAGCATGTTATAAAAAGTTGAGAGGGTTACAGCAAAAACCGGATGCACTTCGTGTACAAAACAGACAATCTCTTTCGAAGTATCATAAAGTGTATTCAAAACCATTACAGAATATCATGAATAGAGAAGTCACCAAATTAATAGAAATTCATCATCACATTAAAGCCAAAGTACATAAGTGACCAAAATAAATACATAAAGTTCATACATAGTTCTCATTATTGAACAACATATAGCTCTCTAGAGCATCTAATTAAAACATACATTGAAACTATGTAAAAAAATTAAATGCAACAACAAATGCGATCATTGGTCCCGATTCCAGCCACAAACCGAGACCAATGATTATGGGCCAGGAGAGAGACCCATTGGTCCCGGTTCGTGTCTCGAACCGGGACCAAAGGGTTCAGATGAACCGGGACCAATGGCCCACGAGGCCCCGCCGGTGCCCTGGCCTCACGAACCGGGACCGATGTCACCATGGGTCCTAGTTCATGAGTGAACTAGGATTAATGGCATTTCAGTCCTGGACCAAAGCCTTGTTTTCTACTAGTGACAGTAGTCTTGGAGAACAAGTCTGATTATGTGGTTTGACGCGTCGGTGGTGGACTGAAGCTTCCGTCCTAAGCCATATATGAGGACTGGTCCAAGATATTTCATACTAGTTCACACACGTTTCATGATCAAGAACTGTTTGCAATGTATTTGATTTTCAAACTGCTTTGAGACTAAAAATGCATTTATATTGGCAATTGAAGGTGTTTGGATCGCAATAACATTTATCTGCAATGAACTTGCAACTATCGGACTATGTGTTAAATATAGAATAATTCAGGGATGTTTAGGCCCTTTAAAACATTTAAAGAGTTTTCTGGACATTCCATGTACATAGTTCAAATTTCAACAACACTTTATTAAGCACATACTAGAGGGCACCTGAATGGGTTGAAAATCAACTATTTGTCACTGGATACATGTTTTGGTCCCACGCAAGAAATGGAAATTAAACAAATTCCAAACCTCATGGTATTTTGGCTCGGCCATAGACTTTGATAAGCCGTGTTTTCAAATTCCAGTAATTCCAAATATCATGAGAAATTCATGAAACTTGGCATGGTGTGATGTCATGACGCATGTGTGTTGTGATAAAAACAATGCCTAGTTCGGGGCATGTTTTGGCACAAACCAAATATTCTCACAAGAAGTCATGTGGTTCCGGTAGGGGCAGTTCACATTTCATGTGCAAAACAACATCTAATGTCGGTTCTTGCCTTGAACTTATTTCTAGAGACTTCATAGAGTAATGTGAATGTGTCGTGCGAATCAATGGAGTCTTACAGAGTTCATTTGGCCTTTTAAGTACATTAGTTAATTGAGTTTTGTAGGCATTCAATTAATTTGCATATATATAATTAAAATTTGAACTACAATAACTGCACGGTCCAGCTCATGAAAATATGTCGAAAAACCATATACGTTTCACTGGCTGCATGTTTAGGGCCCACACAATAAATGGGAATGAATTTCGAACATATATATATATATATATATATATATATATATATGACACGAGGCTCGACCGCAAACATCTGAAACTTAATTTTCAAATGTAAATGCAAACCTCGATAGAAATACATGAAATTTGGGCACGAGGCCGTCAATTGCCTTGTTGTGTGTGTTATGGTAATAAAAATTGCCCAATTTTGGACAAGGTTTGGCACAAAGCCTCTTACAAAGCGAAGGTTCTCACAAGAAAGTCATGTGTTCCGATAGGGCAAGTTCACATTTTTACGTGCGAAACAACATCCATGTCTCTTGTGGCCCGCATTTATTTCTGGAGTCACCCACAGAGGAACTTTCTAAGAGTCATGCTAAACTATGGATTTTTCTAGGGTTCGTGAGACCTACTTAACACATTAATTGAGTTTTCTGGTCGTTTAATATGCATAATCCAAATTTGAGCTACAATCACAAGGTCCAACACATGAAAAATAGGTTGGAAAAAATATGCCTTTCCATGGATGCATGTTTAATTAGGTCCCACACAAGAAATGTGAATGAATTTCTAACATCTATTTGACTGTTTGCTCGGCTGCAACCATTGAGATGCTTGGTTTTCAAATTCCCGTAAATCCAGAACTCGTCAAAAATTCATTAAACTTGGTACGGTGTCGTGATAAGGGCACACACATGCCGCTGTAAAAAATCTATCCAAACTGGACATGTTCTTGCAAAACCCCCTTACAAATCGGAGCTCCTCACAAGAAGCTTTGTGGTTTCGATAGGGAACATTATATATGCATGCCACATATGCGGGCGAAAATACATCCGATGCATCTTCTCTCCTTGATTTTCTTTATATAAAAACATAGGCATATGTACGTGTGAAGTGCAAAAATATGATTAAATAAGGGATCATCTGGCTTTTAAATAGACTAATTGAATTTTTGGTGCATTCCTTAATGTGCATAATTCAAATTTGATCTACAATCACAAAGTCTGGGGCGGCAATATGGGTTGAAAAATCATATATGCGTCCTTGGATGTATGTGTTAGGTCACATGCAAGAAATGAAAACGAATTTCAAACATCTAAGCATGTTGGCTCAACCACAAATATCGAGAAACTTGGTTTCCAAATTCTCGTAAATCCAAAACTCGGTCAGAAATTCATGAAACATGGGATGGTGTCATGTTAGGGCACATATATGCCATGGTAAAAAAATACCAAGTTGGGCATGTTTTGTAAGAAGCCTCTTACAAACATGAGGTTCTTATACAACAATAAGCTACGTCCAGTGTTCCGATAGGGAACACATATATATGCATGCTACATCTATGGGTGAAAAATGACATCCGATGCCACTTCTCTCCTTGATTTTTTCCTAGAAAGAACATAAAGCACTAGGTGTGTACTACAAAAATATTAAATTATTAACGCTTTGTATGACTTTTTTATACATTAATTGAGTTTTATGTACTACAAAAATAGTTGCGATGTCTGCTGTGGCCATGGTGGTGATGAGCCTCTGTGCGTGCTCGACCTGACGCTCCTCCTCCTCATGTAGGAAGTTGATGTAGCGCGCTAGGCCATTGACACAAAAGCCGAGTGACTATGCTTTGGTGGCAGCCTCCTCCTCCCGCCTTCGGGCCGCAGTGGCGGAGCGGGTGATGGCCTCGATGGCTGACCGTGGGGTGGCTGCCAAGGCGGACGCTGGTGTGGTAGCAGCCAAGGAGGCAACTAGTGGGAGGACGACAGTCATCGGCGGTAGCTGTCTTCGGGCAAATGTGGAGGAGCATGTGGTGGGTGTCGTGCGTACAGCCAACAATGACTCCACACACACTACACACTTCAGGGTACTGCGCCACCGATGTGGTGCAGCCTCCCAGCTGGAGCTGCCCTCTGGCGGGGTGGCGGAGTAATGACGACGGACAGGTGCCATTGGCGATTGGGGGAGAAGCAAACTTGGGAAGCTATGGGCAGGGAGGGGATGAATGCGATGTGGAGAGGCCGACCGTGATGGTTTATAAAGCAGGCGGCCAAGGTGAGCCCGGCGAGAAGCTTGCATGCGTTCATGCGTGGGAACAGGAAGCTTGCGCGCGTTCCTACGCGGTTTCGCGAGAACGGGAAGCCCAAAAGAAACGTTGTGCGCTCCCAAAGCATCGCAGGAACGGGCATTTCGGCGTGCCGGGAGGGAAACTTGCGT
Source organism: Hordeum marinum (assembly GCA_022496015.1). Lineage (NCBI taxonomy): Eukaryota > Viridiplantae > Streptophyta > Magnoliopsida > Poales > Poaceae > Hordeum > Hordeum marinum. The sequence continues at coordinate 245,577,991 of CM039675.1, read as the reverse complement.
GCTCTCGAAGCGTGCACCGGAATCCTCGTGCGGCAAAGCGGTGAGAAGACTGGACGGAGGTGGGAGAAATGACAAGTATGCAGATGATTAATAATAAACAACCGTTTGCGTTTTATTTCAAAGCAAACGGTCATTCTATATGCACCACCGCGAATGAATGTACGCATGAGGCGGTTGATGCGGCCTCGGTGCGCTGTGCTCACGTCCGTGCCCGCCCGGACGCTCTGCTGGCATCCACGCGCGAATGATCAGGCACGTTCGGGGAGCCATATGCTAGCGGTTGCGCCACTCCTGGTGCCACAATGTAGTTAAGCACTACAAAAACTGTCATGCGGTTGATACGGCCATTTACCTTCATCTCTTCCACCTGCCGATCGCGCCACACAACCCAAGAAGCGCACCCACAATGGCAAATAATATAGATAGGATGCACATCTCTTCATTGTTCAACCTTCCCGTGCAGATCCAATGGGGGTTGCTAGCGCCGAGCAGCAGTTCGCCACTATTGTCAAAGTGGACACACACAACAGGAAGACAGACCTCTCGGTGGTGTACACCAACGACCCGGTCGTGGTGGTGAACTCCATCAACATGTTGGAGCAACTGCTTGTTGAGGATGACAAGTACAAACTGGTCGGCTTCGACCTCGATTATACCGGCGGTCACGCCAGGCATGATCAGAAGGTTGTCGTCGCCCAGTTGTGCATGCTCCATCATGTGCTCGTCTACCACTACTGCCTGGCCACAAGGCCTTGCGAGCGTTTCGCCAGGTTTGTCAACAACCCCGACTACAAGTTCGCAATGGTGGACACCACCAACGATCTAAAGTGCTCAAGACTTCGCGCTTGTCCTGCCAAAAGCTTGTCAACATCCAAGGTCAGTACAGGGTCTAGGGGCGATAAGAAGAAGCAGAAGGACTCCCTGGTTGACCTCACTGCGGCCATCATTGACCCCTAGTACAGAGACATGAAGGCTGAGTGCCGCAAGGACAAGACTGCCTCACACGCGGCCTGGGTGAACGAACTGGATGAAGAACACATCACGTACATGGCCAAGGACGTGTACACCAACTACGAGAATTACAGGAGGATCATTGACATGAGGAAGTGCCTCCTTCCTGCAGACGGCGAAGGATAGCCACAAGCAAAGCATTAGTGTCGGCAACCGTCGTCAGAAGAACAATATGATTGGGCGATCGTGTACTTCTTGTAAATTTATATTGAGGAATGTACATGTGTTATGTAGTCACTTATGGAAATGTATGTTCAAGTTGGTTATGCAACAATAATGTTAGTGTTATGTAGACAGAGCATATAGATGTTGTGCAAACAGATCAAATCACATCTCATACAATTATTAGCAGCAATCATGTGCCCACAACACAAACAGGTAGTCAGGATGAATCATTTGGGTTATTATTGGTCTTCCCACACATGTCTGATGAATGAACTGTTTGTCGGGTACCCACAAGACAAACGGTTGTCAGGATCAACTGTTTGGGTTATTATTGGACTTCACACACAATTTTGATGAATGAACTATTTGCCGGGTATACACACCTTCTTAGGCTAACTCGTTTGTGTTCTGCTCGATCAGCGCAAACATGTTATCCGAGTGAACTGTATGACGCACTATGCACACATATATAGTTTCTTAACCATTTCTGTTATCTTCCATAATAACAAACAGTTCATAAGAACAAACCATATGCAACGCATCACACACGGAACTTTTTTTGGAACTGTATTTGCTCGTTCCTTCATCGCGCACGGTTTTCGTCATTGGAGGCGAAGCTTGAACTATATCATTTGCGATTCATGGATTGCATACAGTTTCGTCGAAGGGCCTCTGATTGATGTGTCGTGTTTGCACCATCCTGCAGTAGTGTGTAGATGTAGGTTTGTTATATATTTCCTGTGTGACTTGCCAATACATTCAATGTACTTACCCTTGTGGCTGTAACTTATCATGTTGCAGATTTTATACGACGTGTGAGTGATACGATGTAGGGTTATGATGTCTATGCTAAACATTTGCATGTGGTGTTGATGCATTCATGAAGGTTGTATTTTCCTTTCCGCTATATTTTGTTTGTATGGTAACCTTGAGCTATGAGGTATGTATTATACTAAATTCTGGATCTGTCATGTAATATTACGACATGTGGTTTATTCTTGATATTACATCAGGTACCGTGTGTGCTAGCTATTGATCCAAGGACTGGCACAGTAAGCATAGAGACATCGAATCTCAGAAGGTTTGGATCGTTACAAATGGTATGAAAGCCCATGTTGACTGTAGGTCGTGACCCTAGAAAATGGAGTAGAATGAGCCATAGGAGTGAAAACTTATTTTGCAACCTTACTCTACTTGTTAGTTCTTACACTTGTACTCGTACCTTTCCTTTTCAAATGTAGATGTCCCTTGTATTTATATTCGTATTTTTGAGGAGTTTTAGTTAGCAGACCACCAATACTATGTTGAGTTTGATAAACGATTCGCGTGTAGTATGATGAGATCATATCTCTTTTGGATATGACCTTACCTGTAGGTTTTCATTGTGTTGTGTGACTTTTGTGTTTTTTATGATTGGTGACATGTGATGTGATTGGTATTTCTTTTATGCATAGAATAAGTTTGCGATTTTTAGACCCCCTATATATTTAGTGTGATTCAAGATTCAAGAAGAGCAAGCTATGAAAAGACTTGGTGTGATGAAGATTTCTTCGTTGATGCAAGATAGAAGCTACAAACATTGAAGACATCGAAGATACAAGATTTCTATATACATTTATCATTAGATGCGTTTTGTGAGATGTCATTGTGGTTGTTTTTACTCACAGCTTTACATCAAAATTGTTTTCAAAACTAGTGTGATGTTTTATGTGTATCTCTCTCTCTACATTCTATGTCTCCTTAAACCTAAGACCTACACTGTTGGAGTTACAACATTGGTTTCCAATGTCGATAATGGAATGAAGATGGATGCAACCAGGGTGAGTTCAAGCTTAACCACATGTGAGAGGAACCAAAGGAGCAATCGCAATGTTGTTGAAGGAAGAACCCCGAAGGACACTACAACTCATTAGCATACATTCTATAGTACTTGATGCAAACCCGAGAGTTGAAAGAAACAATAGATGTTTTGTTTGGTCTGTAGAACAAAAGTTTATCCGAACTCAGTTCGTGAACAAGAGTTATTTTGCAATGCTTGTGAGGATGCCTAAGCGTTAGAATGCAAGATTTGTTAAACCATATAGAAAGTAATAATTTGGGTGCGGAATGGATTGATCACCATGCCGACTAACTCTTATTATTCACTCTTGCTATGTGTGATGATAAATCTAGAGTGACATACCTATAGTAGAGAGACGTCGTTGTTAAGCCTAAACCCTAGAATGGTAGCACGTTTGACCCTGGTACAAGGCAACGGTTGCCAATAGTAGGTTATACGATGAGAATAAGCCAACATAGTCTTATGCAGGTACCATCCATCATGACTGCCATGAGAGAATTGATAGTTATTTAGTAACAGCACAAGACTTGTCAGCCATGAAGTATGTCATCAATGAGTAAGATTGCTGAAGATCTCGTGACTCTCATGCGAAGGGTGGTAGCACCCCACACTCTCAGATGATCAATATGTATTCAAGGAGATCCCAACCCGAACCTTTTCTTTCAAGCCTTTTCGAACCTCGGGGACGAGATTCATTTTAAGGGTGGTAGAGTTGTAACATCTCAAAATTTACAATTTTGGAATGTTAATTAGTTGAATAGGATTATTTTAAAAACTTGCATTGTTGCTTGAGTGTTGATAAGTTTGCTAGGATTTGAAACTTTTGAGATTTAATGGGATATTCAGATGAGAGGGAGTAACATGACTTTCCCCAAGTTTTCGTATTTCGATTTTATAATGGATACTAAAAAAAAATCGAAGCGTCCATGAGTGAAGATAATATGACTTCTTCGAAATAAAAGTTTGGAAATACCGGAGTATTATTTTTTTACTGTTTGGAGATTAAAAATAATTTGGAAATGATTCAAAAATCCTGAATTAACATTTAGAGAGTATTTATTAAGCCCAAAATAGTTTTTTATATAAAAAATGGTTTGTGTGTTCATTTTATATTTTGGTCTGAAAAATATGTTCAGTGTACTCTATATTTGTAGTAATATTATAGCGTGTGTTTATTTTATTTATAGGATATCGTTCGGTATTTTAAATAACCAAACATTTCCTGGTATTTTTTAAGGAGAAAAAACTAAATCTATCCATACCTAGAACACATTAGCAACAGCGCTTCGAGGCCCAGCCGCAGGCCCAACATCTCCAGCCACGGGCGCGCGTGTAGCAGTTGGCAGGCCGGCCCAAGAGCACCCCCACCTCTCCATTTATTTTTTCTCTCTTCACATTTTCCTTTGACTCTATGACGGGTGGACCCCGCACCCTTTCTTCCACCTCCACCGGACCAGAGCACACCGGGACGCACGCGAACCCAAGCGCGCGGACCCGAGTCGAACTGGAGGCTCTGGTCGACCCCGTGCACACCTGGGACACCTCATGCGAGGAGAAGCCCTCCAGGAAACACCAATGCCCTTTCCTGATCCCTTCTGTAGCCGCAAGCCGTAGCTAGGGTGAATTGGATCTCGCCGAGACCTCCATGGAGCCCCGTCGTCGCCGCACGTTCCCGTCACCGTAAGAGCACCCTAGCCGCTCCGCTCGACCTGTTCGATCCCTCTCTCAACGTCGCACTCCCCTGGCTTCCTTTTGTGGCCAAAAACGCAGCGGGGTGAGAGTTACAAGCCGCCCGACGCCGCCGGTTCACGTGGACCTTCGCTGGAGTTCTCGTCGTGGGCGACAGCCAGAGGACACCCGCACCGACATTTCGACCGTCATAGTCACCCCCGATGTACGCCGCATCCAACCGTCAAGCGATCTTCGCTGGAGATCCGCCTGAGGCGCGCCGCCGTCCACGCCCGATACCGCCCCATTTTTCCTCTGCTTCCGGTGAGCACACGCACACAAGAACCACGTCGGCCAATCTCTGTGATGCCACGCGGCCACAGCCTCATCTTCAGCTCAAATAGAGTGTGTTTGGGCAGAATTTTTACCTATTAGAATACAGCACCATCAAAGTTTTGCATGTTTGCGATGTTTAAATTTGTACTTGATCAAATTTAAAATGAATCTTCCGAAGGACATAATTTGCAAACCGGTTAACGAAACTTATTGATTATTTTGTGTTGTGTTTCTATTTATTTGTAGATGTGTTGTACCTACTGTTGTGCTACTATTGTTTGTATTTTTAAAAATGATTTCTTGTTGTGGGTGTTTTATTTGATTTTTTCATGTCTGGTGTTATTGAGTGATTGCTTATTTATCGAGAATATTAGCGTTACCAGGAATTGTGAGTGCGAAGAGTTTCATCACACGTACTAGGAAAGTTACACCTTGATCATCCTTTACCCTATTTTTCTATGCATGTAGTTCTATATCACTTTACCATATTATGCATGTGTAGGAATACTATTGTAGTATGTTATTGCTATTGAGTTTCAGCTTAGTAGAGCCTTATGTAGATCATGGTAGTGTATTTTTGCTATGCTATGTAGACAGGGATTGGTTCGTGTATTCATAGAGATTTTGTGAGGACTATTATATAACTTGTGATGAAACTTAATATATATAATTCACCTCTAGACGGATGTGGTATTGCTGGATGGTTTCAAGAACATCATGGTTTCGACCCTCTGAATGTAAGTGGAATGCCGCCCAGGTTCAAAAAGATCAGACAGACTTAGTGACTAGTAACTTCCATGCACAACCACTAGCTATATTAGCTCTGGCTTGGTTGAGTAGGTTGTGGGATCTCACCTAGGCAAAGCTAGCAGATGTAGATATGAGTAGGTGTACCAGTTGTCGTTCGGTGGAGCTGACTGCTTCTGAAAGACTTCGTCTCAATCTTCGGGTTGAGTCTAGTGGGTAAAGTTTGCAAAACTATGAATAGTAATAAAACTAATCATGATTAGCCTTGTCCCTAGATATGAACAAATTTGAGCAGCTAGACCATTACAGTTGTTAGATGATCTTGACAGAGGATACACCTTAATGACATTTGAGCGGGAAACTTAATGATGGTTATAGGTTGGGATTGAAGTGCCCAATTCAACCATATGCATTAATTGTAGCAATACTAATTAAAATTTGACTATTATGTAGTTATCAGGGAAAATTTTACTTTCTGGAAAACAACCACTACAATATCCTCTTGATATACCTTGCATGTAGATATAGGTCTGTTATATCTTTCCTGTGTGACTTGCGAGTACATTCAACGTACTGACCCTTGTGGCTGTAACTTATCATGTTGTAGGTTTTATACAACGAGTGAGTGATACGATGTAGGGTTACGATGTCTATACTCAACATTTGCCTGTTGTTGATGGATTCATGAAGGTTGTATTTGCTTTTCCGCTGTATTTTGTTTGTATGGTAGCCTTGAGCTACAAGGTACATATTATATTAAATTCTGGATCTGCGATGTAATATTATGACATGAAGTTTAGTCTTGATATTACATCATGTACTGTGTGTGCTAGCTATTGATACAGGGACTAGCACAATAAGTACAGAGACATCCAATCTTATCAGGTTCGGGTCGTTACAATCCCCCATTGGGCTGGGAGTCGTCGGGAATCAAAACCGACATAGGGTGCACCGTGGTTTCTTTCCCCCACATGAGAGAGTACCTTGATATGAGGTCTTTGCCTGCCAGCTCAGATGGGAAGAAGACGACACTGGACTGCCGCACCTCGGCGAGCGCTTCCCTCCTCGCTTCCATATCGGAGTCGGCTGCCTTCTTGGTCTTCTTCCCTAGTGTCGGGGCATCATCAGCCAACCTCCTCTTGGGCGCCATGTCGAACCTAAGGGGGGATCCGCGGAGGAAATGCGTGAAGTCGGCAAAGCGGCGCGGGGGTTATGCATTGCGCAAGGAAGAAGATGGTTGTGGCAAGTGGGAAAGGACGGTGTGGATGGGCAGTGCCTCTTTGAATTCCTTTTTATAAGGTAGAAAATGCAGAGGTCGGCTCCCCCCCATCTTACGAGGCCACGCCTCTTTAGGCGCGCCCCTAGATGCCATTTCGCTCCACCTTTCTCACGTCCCGCATTTAATGTGTGTCATGGGTGGGTAGTAAAAACCATCATTACAATCACAGTAAAGGGCGGCCACGTGTGTCTGTGCACTATTTTGGGCCTAGCCCAACAGCTCCACAGACTCGAGTGTTTTCCAGGACCGGCGGCTCATGTTGGTATACTAAAGAATGGGTGCTTTAGAGCCCTGACTTGTGCATAGTCAGTAGTAGCCTCTGGCCCGACAGCCCTTGCTGGGGGTACATTGCGCTCAAGACAACTCCCGGATAAGAATCAAGCACCGGCAAGCCTCCTTGCGGGCAGGTGAAGATCCGACACCTTCATGCCAGGCAAGATCCCACTACCAAGCCACCGCTCCACATCATCGGGTTGATTGTCGTCATCAACGCAGTGTCGAGCGGGCACGCAATTATGTGGGGCTTGTCGAGGCACGTGGCCTCTCTAGGGAATTACATCAACTTTAATGACACCTATCCTAGTGGCGTTGGGGGATAATAAGAGGTAGTTGGGCGAACGGATCCGAAGGAGAGACCATCCTTGCCACGGAGCGACGCCAGCATGACACGTCACGGCGCATTTAATGTGCCTGTCCTAATCCATCAGTGTTAGGTATTTACCACCATAGCAACGTCGGTAGTTTGACCACTGTTGTAGCTACATTTTACCACTATGTATTTACCATTCTAGACATCTATGGTAGCCCCTTTGAACTATAAAAGGAGGCCCATGGAGACATGCACAAGGGCTGAAACCCCACTCAATTCCGTGCGTAGTAGCACTCTCTAGCGTCTTGCTACGTTGTTGCGCTCCCTGTAACTTGAGCACACATATAATTTACAAAACACATGACTTAGGGTTTTACGCCTCCATGCGGCCTGAACCTGTATAAAACTTTGGTTTTCTTATGTTGGTGCTGCTCTTTGTGTACTTAGATCCACATAGTCGAACCACAAAACTACTTAGATCCACATAGTCAAACCGCAAAACTTAGAACATTTGGTTTGCTTAGGTGGGTTTTTAAGTGGATGTGTGTCCGTCATGCGATCGAGATCTGACGTTCGGGAATACATCCACGGGGTGCTTGTTGGGCTAGGTGATCGAAGACTTGCCCGAGAACATGGTAACGACGGCGCAACTTCTGGAGGTCGTCGGGGACGATGATGCAAGGGGCTTCTGGCTCGACGGAGGGCATGTGTCGACGTAGACGGGCATGTGGAGTCCTTTGGTCGCCTTAGTCATGGCAGTGGGTGACGGAGCGACGGCTACGAGGTCACCTGGGTTCTGTTGTACCCGCTGAGCCTTAGGTGATGAAGACATGCTCGAAATGGAGCCCTCTGGTCAAAATGATGGGTCAAAGAGATGTGTGCGTGCATGGGGGTCGTAACAGGAAAGATTAGGGGGTCATTTACCTCGGGTGGTCACTGGGGACAAGCTGGCCGCGAGGGTGAGGTTTGGTTGTCGGGGCTTAGGCGTCCAAGGGGTGCACAGGCGAGTGGAAGATCGGGTGGTGGTGGTGGCAGGGCTCAAGGATGGCTGGCCTCACCGGAATCGGGCATTGCGATGCTAGGTGAGAGGTGAACATGATTGTCTTATGGAGAGCAGCCTGGTGGGAAGGGGTGCGGAGTCCTTGGGGTTTTTGCAGAGGCGGTCGGGGGCTACTTGTAGGCCATGTTGGTCGATGTCCGGACCACCGGAGAGTGCGGGGCCTTGCATCACGGGCAATGACATGCTCGGGGGCATGCGCGCGAGAGGTTAGGGGAGCTCCTGACATGCAGGTCCTGCACGTCGCTGAGAGGGAGAGAGAGAGAGAGAGAGAGAGGAAAACGCGAGCGCTAGGCTGCGGCTGGCTCAGCTTGACCGGCCGGCTGGGCTTCAACTCGGTTGGTTAGCCTGGCTGGGCTTTTTCTTTTCAATTCTTTTTCTGTTTTGTTTTTCTTCATTTCCATTTCTATTTTCTCTATTCATTCAAATATGGTTTGAATTTGAATTTTCTTGAAACACATGATATTTCCTAAATTCCGATTGGAATATTTAGAAATGTTTCAACATTTGTTTTGAGCAAGTTGGACATATAATTCCTGCACTTATGTTTTCCATTCAATATTGAATTTGGTTTCAAAACCAAAGTTGTTAAAAATTCATTTATAGAAAATAGGGAGGGGGTCTAGGTCATTGTTTGGACTTATAAAGTTCCATTTCATTCCAAATTTAATTCCAAAGCGAAAATTAATAACTCCCTATTGATTTCAGTTTCATTTTTATATATCAATTCAAATCTTGTAGGGCAATTATTCAATTATCTTGAGTACTCTTGGGATTTATTTATTTACTTTTGCCAAATCTTTTGTGTTCCATCTATTTGCTAGCTAGGTTTTCAACCGATCACCTAGGGTTTTAACCCCTTTGATCAAACAATCAAGCAAATTCAACTAGCTAGCACTCACACAAAGGTTTTGTATCAAAAACTTTTTAATTCCTTGTGAAATTTTGATAAGACAATGGCATGCCACTAAATGGGCACAATTGTTTTCAGGCCTTTGTTGACCAATCACTTTATCGGTTGTAAGTAGGTTGGATACAAAGCGGGCCATAATTAGGGCGAACTATATCATGAGCTTATAACAGGCCGAAGTCAGGTTGAGCTGAATTTATTCATGAAGTCTATCGGCCTTTAAGAGGTCGAAAGTCACTTCGGGCCATATTGTTTTAATGTTCAAATTCGAGTTCTTAAAATGCTTCTGCATCACATACTGATGCAACAATGAATAGTAACTCTATCTACTATCTCGTTCATCTAGGTATCTACTATGTAGTTCCCCTTGGGCGGGAAACAACAGTAAAGTAGTCATCATTTGTCATTTTGTTAAACTAAAGCTATCATCTGGGTGCTATCATTATTTTTGGATCTATTGACAAGTTTTACTAGCACTCTGGATTTCTGCATGCACTCCTTACATAATCTCACTATATTTTTTCTGATGCATGTTAGTTATTGTACACTGTCATGTTGACCATGTAGACAAAAATATAAGAGTATTGCATGGCAATACAATGTCATGCAGACATCGCTCCATGGTAGTGCAATGGCAGACCCTCTTCCCTCCAAATTGTAATCGAGAGCAAGATAGTTTTTCAAAGGTGGATTCAGAGGGAGCTGACCACTCCTATTTACCGCCTTGAGGTGTTTGATCTAACTTGGCATGGTGATGTTAGTCATTTCATGCATATGGGGCCTTGCATTGCTTACTATTGACATCATACATGTCATCTTCATAGTTTAGATATGTTCTGTAATGCCACATCATTAGTTTGTATATCATATATCTGAATTTATGCAATGCCATATTGCTTAGACAAACATAATATATGTGAAGTATGCAATGTCATCCTCTTTAGCCAGGAATCATATATGTGAAATATATCATGCCATTTCTTTTTTTCATTACATTTCCATTCATCGACAATGTTTGTACATTCAAAAACTCTCACTGTGAATCATCCAGTTTAGTGGGTGATTGAAAAATCTGGAGTGAAAACAAGGTCTTTAGGGCAGGACAGCGCAACCCGTCGAAGCAAATATCTTCATAGTTACACATAGCTCCTCAAAGGAGGATTCAGATAAAGTGACTAGTCCTATTCCCCCCTGGGGTGTATGCTCTAACTTGACATGGTTATACTTCTCATATCATGCATATGGTGTCTTGCATTGCATTGTTTAGACATCATATACACAATATTCAGCACAACCTTCGTAGTTTGGACATCATATATGAGAATACCATCCTATTTACATAGATAACATGTATGTGAATTATGTCATGCCAACTTGTTTACTGAAGATATCATATAATTATGTTATGCTATGCTATTTAGTTAGTTATCATATCTTTCAATATATCATGCTATCCTATTTAGATAGACATCGTATATATGAAATTATGTCATTCTATCCTATTTAGTTAAACAACATATATGTGAACTATTTCACGCCCTCTTTTTCCCTCACTTTCTTTTGCATCTGTCTATCATACAATGTCTATACATTCAGTTACTTTTCGTGTTTATCAGCCAATTGAATTGGAGGGGGTGATGATAGTATCTCGCGTAGTAAAAACATGGTATTCAAAGAAAAAATGCTACCTGTCAATGTATATAACACCCTAATTGTACTTGCACAAGAAACATCCCTACCACACAAAACACGGTCTCTCACAGATGTACCAGTACTTCTATGGACGGAGAACTAGCTACACCCAATCTAACCCCAACCCCAACAGATAGTAACCCAGCTCCAGTTGACACAACACCATCTCCACCACAGACCTCCCAAACAAGAGCCGTTACTAAGGCAACTCTAGTTCCCAAAGCACCAAGACTACCATGATGAACCCCAACTCCACCAGCTAGTACACCTATTCCTATGGACAAAGCACAACCAGTCATCCGTAGTTTAGCGTCTATCATGTCTAATGTTGTTAAATCCTATGTGTGTATCTTCCCATCATGGAAATAGTATCCTAAAGTTGGAAGGAAAAAGCCAATTGCAGGTGTTCTGCTAGGAGTTATGTGTAAGTAATGTTATCCATGGTAATTACTTTGCTTTGTCCCATACTTTCTACCTTCATGCTATTGCTGGTTATAACACATCAAATGTTTTTTTGACCAACTACTGTAGGGGAGAGCACCCCACAACACATCAAATGTTCCCATTTTTCTTTATATAGAATCCCCGAGTAGGAAACTCAGGATGAGGTAACATGTGCTATCTTCGAGAGTGGTGTGGGGGAGTGGCAAGGAAACTCACTGGCAAGGAAACTTTTTCTTCATTATTTTCACTGGCAAACAAAGATACTTCACTGGCAAGGAAACTCACGAAATTTCCTTATTTTCTTCGACAACGATGATTGGGAATGCCTTTTTCTATGCTGGTCAAGACCCAAGAATCTGGTAGGGTCTATTCGATCATATTTCATTTTGAAGTACTATGTGCATGCTTCTTATTGTACTCCGTTCGTGTAGAAAAAGTGCTTAAGCATAAAGAACAACTGTTCTCACGAAAGATTCCATACCTATGACGCATATTTCTTTGATCTTGTATCATTTTATATACTCATACCAACTAATTTTTGAGTTAAGGGACCCAATGGAAACTCCAATGGCACAACAAGCATGTTTTAAACTTGTTTCTTTAACTGGTTTACTCTTCTAAATTACTCTATGATGATTTTAGTCTCAATACTATAGACAATTATCTTCTCATATCATGCACATTACTATCATCAATACATATCCATTAGTGTTGTTAGTTGTACATGTATACCTGTGGTATCCATCTAAAATCTTGTGGTGTGGTGTAGTTTCCCATACTTACATTCTTTCAATGCCTCTTTCTCTTGAAAATATATAATTTGAGCGTTGTCTCTATTTTTATCTAAAAACAAAATAAAATGGACATAACACACACACATATATATGTTTATTTCATGCTTTTCTTATGTAGTACTTTGAAATTGAAGTATTGTTAATTTAGTCTTGTCCATCTTACTACTGAATTGGTTTACCAAAATGAGTTTTAATATTGAAAGTGTTATATCGGCCAGAGGGGGTGATTGGATGATTTTTAAAATTTGTTCACTAAAGAATTTCTAGATGAGGAAATAGCAGGGTGACGAAAAGTAATGCAGCAGATAAGTACTCATGCATATGCCAAATACTTGAACAAAATAGTTGTCCTGGTGAATTGAAGCTTTCGAGTGGAAGAGTAGCTTGCGATCAAGATAAGTGCAATGACTGAAGAATTGGGGTTGAGGAAATTCACAAAATCTCCACAAAACAGAAAGCAATTTCCTCAAGGTACGAATAAGTAAGTGAGGGGTTGAAGAAATAGAACCTGGATGCTTGGCAAAGACACTTGATTCATTCGACCAGTTCCAATTACTGTGATAGTCCCACGTCCGGTTGGGGCGGTTGAGATTGCACTCCCAAGACACTTAGTCCTCACCATATTACCCTAGAGCTAAAGTCACTTAGACTCTGCCCAAGCACTCATGGTAATTCTTCATGAAAGACTTTCAAAACCTTCATAAACTAGGTCACCTGGCAATCCACAATGACTCTTGGATGCTCTAGATCATGCCGTCTAACTGTAACGCCCAAGATGCGTGCCTATCCATAATAAGGCACGGAGGGCTCGCAAGGGATAGAGGCGCATCTCGTCGTCCACAAGTATAGCATCATTACATCATACATTACAGAAGAGATGAATATACGAGTTGGCTTACACTCGCCACATACTAAATTACAATTCCACACAGAGTTCAAACATCAAGATGAAGATAGGGTCCGCCTACGGACGAAATCAAACGATAAAACAGATGCAAATGATACTATCTCGCTATCCCAAAGATCACGGCCATGGTCCTCTACTCATCCGGATAAGTCACATACATCCTGCCCCTTTCCTCGTCATACTCCCACTGGAGCTACGTCAGATCATCCTGCACGAACTCATATGTACCTGTACCTGGATTGTTGTAGTAATTTGTGAGCCACAAGGACTCAGCAATCATGCGCCCGGGTACCGAGACTATTCAAGCTTAAAGGTTGGGATGGGGTATGTGTTTAGTTTGCAACAACACTAAGCATTTATGGTGGCTAAACTTACGTAACATGAAAATAAATATGAGTGGCCTACGATGAATGATCGAATCTAGAATGACCTCTATGAGATCTTGAACACTTACTTACGTCAATCATAACACCACCGTGTTCTCTCTCGGATCATGTTCACAAGCAGAGACAATCACGGTTACTTACACAGTTGTTGTATTTTATTAGAGTTCACTTCAAGTTTACTATAACCGGGTGTTAAACAAATATCTAAGTTGCCACATAACCGTGGGCATGGCTTTCCGAAAGATTTGACCCTACAGGGGTGCTCCAACTAGTCCATCACAAATTAACCACACTCCACGGGAATAGCCTCGACCATAGATCTCGTGATCATGCTAGGCAACTCCAAAGGATTTCCAACACCTCGAGATAACCTGAAGAAAGTCAGAGCCCTCACGCAAGACACTCGATAAAGGTAAAACAAATCTAGCAAGACCACCCGACGTGTCGACAAACCCAATAAGAGCCGCATATCTCGTTCTCAGGACATGACCAGATAAGCTAGTGTACGGTGGACTGATAGAAATCTCCCAAGTTGCCCTGGGTTGGCCCCGCAAAGTGCTCTAGTTTGTACCAACACTCATGAGGAGCACTGGCCCAGGGGTTGATTAATTATCCACGGGGTTGCAAAGCCCTATGCAAATTTTATTAAGTTATTAAGAAAATGTAGTACCAATGTTGGGGCTTGCCAGACAACTTTTAATCTTAACCGAATAAACAAGGAGGGTTCTCATAACAACCCCGAGCATGTTAGGAGCGCAAAGTATGGAAACATAACACCAGTAACAAGAAACTACGGCGGTAACAGCGGAACAATACACCTAGCAAAAGGCCAAGCCTTCCACCAATACCAAGATATATATATATATATGTATTAAATTAAATAAAATATAATATTGTGATATGCCAAATCCATGTTATCACATGGATACAACCTGTACCTACAACTAGAACGCTATAAGAGGGGCTGAGCAGCGGTAACTTAGCCAATCAAAGGTTTGCTAGGATGTGAAGGGTTAGAGGTTATCATGGCAATTAGGAGGCTGACATTCAAGTGGTAGGTAGCGCAATTGTAACGATAAGAGCGAGACACTCGCAAGCGAAAATAGTATCGGGATCCGGGTACGATCATCTTGCCTGTTGGTTCTTCAGTGGAACAAATAGCAGGATCCTTGTAGTTGTACTCGCCTGGCTCTTCATACTCAGGTTCAACGTTCACGTCTACCCAAAAGAAACAGCAAGAATAAACAAACAACCATGGTGCAATGCACAAGCAAGAATGATGCATGCTTATTTGAAGAGTTTTAGCATGGCAATGCTAACTAGTCATGGTTCACATGCAAAGGGTTGGTTATTAATGAATCTGGACAGAACCTTATGTTAAGTTATTTAGACATGCATGAACATGGCAAATATGGATGCATCATGCAAAAACGATAAAAATGCATATGAAGAATGTAAGAAACGGAGTTACGGTTCTCACGATACGCTCACGACAAGATACGAAGGCAAAACACAAGACAAGAAAGACCTAGGCTATTCCTTGGCATTCCAAGGTATCCACTGGATAGGCAATCAAAAACCAACCACAATAGAGCCAAATATCAGGCAATTCCATGGAGTATAGCTCCCACAAGTCACAAAACAATAAAACAAGAAATCTGCCACAAACAGCAACATAGCAAATTGCACAACCCACAACTTGAGCTACAAGAATCGTACCACCACAAACAAGGCAGTGACAGAAACTACATGACATGCTCATCAACTTATCCAACTACACATACTGTAATGGAGGCACACATAAATAAGCATGGAGCTCACAGGTTGGCATGATGAAACAGATTTCTGGGACTTAGTGAAAATAACAGTTTTCTGGAATCTGAGTTAACCTGATGGCAAGTTGACAGCAGAAACTAATGGTGATAGAGACGACCTCATGGCATGAAAATTAATAGGATGATAAAAGACAACATATACTTTAAAACACTAGCATTGAGCTTGAGCTAATTCTCAACATATCTCAAGATAGCAACCACTCTTCATGGCATAAAAATAATAGCAGATTCTCAGACTTAGAAATATTTAGCATGGTGAAAACAGCAACATTAAGTTAGCTACTTTGCAGCAAATTTCCCACTTATATGGGTGATTATCATGTCAAACAAAAATACCATGGCATAATATACATAAAACACTAACATTTCCATGTTGGCACATGCCCCAAAGCAAGCATGGATTAATTCATGCAAAAATGACAAAGTAGCATCACAGCAGAAAATGACATTTTTATAAACTTGCTCAAAAGTGAAATCTAATTGCACCATTGGATTCCTTGGATCTTTCTACACCAAAATCATGTGTCATACTCATATATTCATGTGAAGCAACATGTCAAGAACTACACTAGCAAAGCAACCATCCACTCTCATAAGTGAAAACTTACTCTAAATGGATAAGACCACAAATGGGCCTCACCAGATTTGGAATCTTAGCTTTAAATGGAAATGATCTAATAACTCCTACAAAACATGGCATTACCAAAAAAACATAGTGGATGACAAGTGGGTGAAGAGCCCACTGGTCACAGACACACACTCCCTACACACACACACTACACAAGCATGCACACACATGGCTACATATGCCTAAGGCATGTGAGCACATCCACACCCATGAGCACACCACCTATGAGGGTGGGTGTTCATCACACACACATATATAAACACATATATGCACAAGTGCATATATGCACATATATATGCATGTATACCACACACACACATACACCAAGCAAGCATAAATGCACTCTCACATATTGCACTACACACCACATACACCACTCCACACACACATACAATCATAAAAGAAAGAAAAACACCCTACAAACATGAAGGTTTGCACATACACATACTTACATGGCCATATCAAAAGAGAAACAAAAATAAAACAAAGGAAAAAATAACAAAACAAAAAGGGGGGAGGGGTTCGGGCTCAAACCCACGACCTCTGGTCGCTACGCCGAGCATGTTACCACTACGCTATGGCTACAAATGTTAACAGGAGAGGGCATCGACCCCTCTAGAACTAATAGGGCACGAATACTCTGACCAAACTGAATAACTCAACAGCGGCGGACAGAGGCTTGACGGTGACCATTCCCGGCGGCAGAGGGCTCTCCGACGAGGGGAACCTACCGAGGGGAAGGCGGGAACCTGTGGGGAACCCATTCCCGCACCAAACGCGGCTGCAACGGCGGCAAGGAGGCGCTCGAGCTCGAGCTATTGCTCGGCTCGGGTACGGTGGAGGCAAACACGACGGCAACAATTCGTGGGCCTACGCGGGACAGAAGGGTTGTGGGGGAACGGCTGCTCATCGAGGGGGTCTCCGAAGGCGCGGGGACGCGGACGACGGTGAGACGGAGGGGAAGAAGAGGAAGAAGACAGCCCGGTGATGAGCCTCCCTGCCGCGGACGACGGCATCGACGGGGCAGCGCTGCGGAGAAGCTAGGACCTCCCTAGCACTGGGAACGGAGCGTCGGCAGCACCAGGAACCACCCCACCATCTCCGATGGCGACGAGCAGGTCACCGGAGGCGGCGACGACGACCCGAAGAAACACGACGACACGGCGGTTCTTTGAATCTCTCTCTGACCTTACCTGAAGGGGAGGAAGAAGAGAAGGAAGAAGAGGGAGCGGCGGCGGCACAAGGAGAAGTGGGAACCCTAGCGGAGGGCACGCACGTCGAGGCTTTTAAAAGGAGGGGGCAAACAACGACCTCGACGTCCGTGAGCGCGGGCGCGCGCTCACTCTCTCTGCTCTCTCCGACGGAGAATAAACGGGGTAGGTTGTCGTTCCCTTGCGGGTTGGGCCGGAGGGGAAGGGCAAGGCCCACTCACTCTCTCGGCTGCACCAAACAAACCAACAGGAAGGTTTTTTTCTTTTAAATATCAACAACACAAGAAAAACCTCCTAGAGAAAAATAAAAGGACTTTTGCCAAAAATATATATTTTCTGTTAGAAATAAAATATACCTTTTACAAAAAATAACAAGATGAATTTTTGGACAAGTAATTTAAATAATTTTTAAACAACCAGCCCCCTGTTATTTAGCAAAACCCATGAGCCCAAGTTCAAACATCACAACGAGCTATACATACATACTCAAAATAATATACCCTCATACCAGAAGATTTTTTACCAATTTAATTTAGGACTTAATTAAGGTGATTAATGGCAATGGAGTAAAGAGGGAAGTAGGGTTTTGTTGAAAAGAAAAGAGAGGGGAAGTAGAAGGAGATGCACCACCCACACTCTAACCACATCACACCACACAAGGACACACTCAACCACAACAAGGTCACCTCACAACAAAGACATGGCATGATGGATGAAATGATGCATGATGCATGAATGCATGAACAAGACATGGCATAACAAGGCTCAACTCATATCATTAATCTCATGACAACAAGGTTCACTTAAGATACATGCCCAACAAGGTAGGGACAACACTTGGGCTGTCACACTAATCGCCTGGAAGATATACAGTCTTCAGAGGTAGCAAGTGTCGGTTCCACATAGGACAATTTTTTCAATCATGTTCAATCACTTGAAGGCTCTGGATGTATGTGATTTTTCCTCACTTAGGATTCTCTCTAAGTCATTAGAGGAATGGGTTGTTCTAAATGACACTTGTCAATCTATCTCTTAGGAAGCAAACAAATGAATGGTTGTGAGGGCGGCTATTTATAGCCTCGAAGCAACTCGGCATGATAACACCTAAATGCCCTTAATGGTAAGACTGTTGTCAGGATAAGGATCCTCTAGATAACTGACACTAAACGCAACAATGGTCTGAAATTCTAACTCTCAAATTCGCTGGGTATCTCAAAGTCATCACGTAGGAAAATCACACTGGCAAAGTCCTAACTCCTCGATCAGACCAAAGTTGTTCGTGACCAAAAGAAGATCGTCTATGTCACTTAATAACTTGACTGCGCTGCAGGAGATTTCCAAAGTCATCACATGAAGGTTAGCAAAGTGCTAGTTGAGCATCACATGGAAATATGTCTGTGCTTTTCTTGGACCCCCTTTAACATTACGGTTGTTTCCTATTACTCAAGAAAATATTAAATGAACCATGAAAACAAAGTCTTCAAGCTTCAAGTCCTCACGTCAATTTCTTCAAGGTCACACTGAATTCTTCACTTCAATTTATTCAAGAATTGTACCAAAGTATTAAATTGAAGAAATACAACTTTAGGGGTCGTCTTTCCTCGGTTAAACCAAACTCTTCAGGGACTATAACACATGTGTATAGTCACAAACACATTAGTCCCTTAACCCATTTGTCTTCAATACTCGAAAACAACTAAGGGGCCACTAGATGCACTAAAAATCTCCCCCATTTTTTTGATTTATTTTAAATAGGTTAAGTTTTCAATGGGAAGAAAAATATGAAGTGTAAGTACATATTTTGAAGAATTTGATAGCAACATATAGAGGAACTCCCCCTGAAGATGTGCATATTGAAGAATTTTCTTTGGATTGCAAATGCACATGGCAAGATGAAATTGTGGAGATCTCCCCATATGTCTTGGAATCCATTCAAGCATTGAATATAAATATGAAGAATTTGCCATGAATGATGGAAAATTGTGTCTGAAAAAATTCAGCATGCGTGGATAGATATGAAATTAAGGGTAAAGCATGCAGAAACCAGTTCAAAAGTGTCAGACCACCATTCAACTTAAGTTTACAACTCATTATAATAAAGAAGATAGAAGAACGAGAGTTGTAACTTAATCACAAGTATAAGCCCATATAGAAGACCCGCTTGAAGGCTAAACACAACCCCCTCTTGTCATCAAATAATGAAAAGGAGGTGAAATTGAGGACTAAAGCTCTTGAAGAATCTTATCTCGAAGGTGGTGGATGAGTGTCAGTGTGGTTGTTGGGGTCAGTTGTTGATGAAGGACCACATGCAGTGTCATCAAGTTCTTCGGCTTCATCAGTGGTGCGTGATGACGAATATGTGTGTTCTCCATCATCCAGTCAAGTGCCCTTGCACCAATGTCTTCAGCCTCACCAGCAAGATGCATAGTTGCGTAGAATTTAAGAATTAGCTCTTCATTCCAATCACAAATGGCACAACAAAGTCCTAGAGGCCCAACATCATGAATAACTGTCAACATAGGAGTGAAGCATGAGATATGTTCCCCCACATGTGGAATATGGCAATGTGGGAAGACTTTTTTTGTCGAACAACATTGAAGAACAGAAGTTGATCTGCGTTGGTCTCCACAATCTCTGACGCCTAATATTTGTAGAACCATATGGCAAGACGCCAATGAAGAAGTTCTTATCTTCAAAGAGTGCACTCTTGAGGAACTTGGGTCTCTCTGCATTCTTGCCTCTGGCAGGAAGTGAGGGCTTTGGTTGCAAATTGAATTTGGTTGGCCTCACATCAAAGATTGGACTTGACGAGCCAATTGAGTCATTCTTTCCAGTGATCTTGTCTTACTAGGCAATTTCTTCAGCTGTTGCTGGTGGCATTGTTCCTGTATTTGTAGAGTGCACATAAACTTCAGGCTAAGCAATTGGAGTTGCTATTTCTTTGGCAACAGCCAGTTGAGACTGAGTCACTTCATCAGCTATTGCAGCTTCGGTTTCATCAGAAATGGTCCGGAGAGGGGAGTGACGTTCTCTAGAATCAGTTACAAGTTCTTCGGTCTGTGCATGAGACTAAGGAAACTGCAAGAGAGGTGTGGTGATGGGTGAATTTCGGTGAGTTTTTTTTCTGAATATTCATCATTGATCAATGGTGTAGTGGAACCATCAATGTCCACATCCTCCTAAATTTCTTCAACGCCAGCCTCTTCAGTAGTTAATTCAGGCTGGGTCGATGATAGAATTAGAGGCTCGCGGCGTCTTCAACCTCCATTTCTTCATCCACCTGCTTTGAGGAAGCATCAAAGTGGGTTTCTTCCTCTTCATCATGTAGGATGACGTAATCTTCACCAAATGGTACAATTTCATATGGAGGCGCTGAGGCCAGAGGATATGCATCAATTGGACTAGTTGAAGACATTGGAGCAGTCTTCAACTTCCTCACAGTTGGAGCTACAACAGAGTCTGAAGCCTTTCTCTCTTGGAAGCCTCTTTCTCTACAACCCTGGTCTTCTTAACTTCTGATGCAGAAGGAAGAATAATTTTCTTCACCTTTGAAGATGTTGCTATAGCAGTGGAGGATGAAGGTGGTATAGTTTCTTAAGGCATGACTGATGCAGTCACCCTGGTAATTTTTTTCAGGTGCAACCTGAGATTGCCCTGGAAGCTTCATCTTCTTCAGCGCAGCAGATTTATCAGCTGTCATGGTAATTTCTTCAGGCACAATAGTAGAGGTTTCCCTTGCGGGTTCTTCTGATACATGCATATCTGGTACATTGACAGCTTCTTGAGCAGGTGGTGTTGAAGAACTCTCCCGAGGGACTTGTGGTTGAGCAGAAGCAACAACAACAATTATTTCATTGTGCTCTTTCTTGACTTCAATAGTTGCATTGGCAAATTTGTTCGAGATGCCTCTGCAATCAGCATATCTCAAGTCAAAGTCATCACTGAGCTTGTTCATCTCAGGTGGCATTGCAAGGAGCTCTCTAGAGTCATCTTGGGGATGTTTTTCTTCATCTCGTGCTACTTGCGGTCCTGGGCCTTCTTGACTTGATTATCATGCTCACTTTGTACTTTTCATTCATGATGGCAACAGTCAGTACATGACGAGGACCAGGGGTAGATCCTAGTCATCAAGTGGCTGATACTTGTAAACTACGTTGGGATTATCCCCGAAGAGGAGGGGATGATGCAACATAGTAGAGGTAAGTATTTCCCTCGGTGATATCCAAGGTTATTGAAGCAATAGGATAACCACGCAGAATCCCGTGTTCAGTGCCTACGCACAAAAAAGCAAACACTTGCACCCAATGCAGGCAAGAGGGTTGTCAATCCCCTTGAAATCGTTCCTTGCAAGTGATAAGTAGTGATAGATAGATAGTTTGAGAAGAATAAATTGAAAATAAAAAGAAAGTAAATGATGGCAGCAAGATATTTTGAGTTTTTGTAATTATATTTGTGAGAATACCAGGGGGGCATAGTGTTTGCTAGAGGCTTCTCTCTGGAAGAAGGCATACAGTGGGTAAACAAATTACTGTTGGGCAATTGATAGAAAACCGCATAGTTATGCAATATTTATTCATGGCAACGATCATGTATATAGTCATCACGTCCATAAACAAGTAGATGGACTCCTACCCGCATCTACTATTATTACTCCACCCATCGACCATTATCCAGTATGCATCTAGAGCATTAAGTAAAAAGAGAGTAATGCTTGGAGGAGGATGACATGATGTAGACAAAGTAAATCCAAATAGTATGAATGAACCCCATCGTTTTACCCTTACTGGCAGCGATACAACATGTGTCATGTCCATTTCTATCACTAGGATTGAGCACCGCAAGATTAAACCCACTACAATGCACCACTCCCACTCGAAGAATAATCAATCTAGTTGTCCAAACCGAACCCGTAGATCGGAGAGCATTAGGAAGCTATAACAATCATGCATATAAAATACCGGCAAGTATGCAATATCTTTTCATGAATAATCTAAACATAAACCCACAGTTCATTGGATCCCAATAAACACACCGCAAAGATTTATTACATAAGATAGATCAACGAGGGAATCGCGGTGATCTTGGCAGTGAATAACATAGAGAGAGATGGCAAACTAGGTACTAACTATGGACCTATATGTCTATGGTGAACTACTCACACATCACCATGGGAGCAGCAAGATTGATGTAGAGGCCCTCCGTGACCGATCCACAATCCGACATGGCACTGAAACAGGGCTCTAGATGGGCACACGATAGAACAAAGATTTATCGCAGCAGAAAAAGTGTTTCAGGAGGCTCTATAGGGTTTTTGGAATATTTGTGAATTTATAGGCCAGAGATCAGATCGCGGGGAGGTGTCCCCAAGCCATTAGGGCGTGGTCACCCCCTGGGCATGCCCTTTGCCTTGGGGGCACCTTGTGTGCCAATCGGTCTTCCTTTGAAGCTTCCACGTGTTATTTTGGTCCCAAAAAGATCATCAAAAGGTTTCAGAGCATTTGGACTTTGTTTGGTACGGTATCCGTGAAAAGCCAAAAACATGCAGAAAGCAACAACTTGCACTTGCCACTGGGTTAATAGGTTAGTGCTAAAAATAATATAAATCAACAAGTAAATGCCTAAAAATTATCCTAGAATGATATAATAGCATGAAACAATCAATAATTATAGATACGTTGAAAACGTATCAGCATCCCCAAGCTTAATTCCTGCTCGCACTACATGAATCAACTTCTTTGCTGTCTGCCACAATAGACGGAAAAGTATCATAATGTGGGCGGCAAACATCTTTGTCGTCAGCCAGCTGACGACCCCACTTTCGGCGCTGAAAGTAATGGTAAACAACTTCTTTGTTGTCTACAAAGAAGTAGCAGACGGCAAAGCTCTTTACCATCGGGTAGACGGCAAAGATCCTTGACGGCAAAGTGCAGATGTTAGCCCCGTAAGGTGGCTAACAACAGACTTTGTCGTCCGCTAGCTGACGACAAACTTTCCTGTCCGCCCACTTACGTAAGCAGTCCTGCTACTGCACGTCACTATTGTTTGTGGTCTTTGCCGTCTTTGTCATCTGCCTGCTCCCTCTTTGACGTCTGCCAGCTAATGGCAAAATGGACAAATGGTTCAGACCTGGTGTTCTCAGGTTGCACAGGTTGCTTCCCCGTGGCCCCTTGGTCGTCTGCCTACTGACAGTAAATGCCTTTGCCGTCAGTAGACGGCACAATGCCAATTTTACCCATTTGTATTTGTTTTCTGTTATTTCCCTGCATTTTCACAAGACATATATGATATATAGAGTTTAAGCACATATATGATATATAGGCCAGATCAAAAGAACCAATACATATTAAAAGAACCAATACATACAAAGGTTCACACTGTTTCATCCATATGTACATACATATAGTTTCACATTGTTCATCAACACATATTAAAACAAAAACTAAAGCACTCCATCAATACCAGCTTCCATGAAGTGAATGAAATCTGCAAGAGGAGTAGTAGTGGTAGTGGTAGTGGTAGTAGTAGTAGTGGTGGTGGTGGTGGTGGTGGTGGTGGTGGTGGAAGTAGCAGTAGCAGTGGCAATAGCAGTGTCAGTAGCAGTAGCAGTGGCAGTAGCAGTAGCAGAAGCAGTAGCAGTAGCTGTAGCAGTAACAGTAGCAGTAGCAGTAGCAGTAACAGTAGCAGTAGCAGTAGCAGTAGTAGCAGCAGCAACAACAGCAGTAGCAGCAACAACAACAGTAGTAGTAGTAGCAGTAGTAGTAGTAGTAGCAGTAGCAGTAGCAGTAGCAGTAGCAGTAGCAGTAGCAGTAGGAGTAGCAGTAGCAGGAGCAATAAATAGTAGTAGCAGCAGCAGTGGCAGTGGCAGTGGTAGTGGTAGTGGTAGTGGTAGCAGTAGCAGTCGCAGCAGCAGCGGCAGCAGCGGCGGTAGCGGCAGTGACAGTGGCAGCGGCAGCGGTAGAGGTAGCGGAAGTGGTAGTGGAACATACCCAGTTTCGCCCGAACTAAAATAAGTTGGCATTGCCTTGATGGTGTGGCACACCAACCATTTGGGCACACCAGTCCTTCGCATTGTCGTGGACGGCTCGCCAGTGGTCTATGGATCACTCATCCACCAACGCCTCCCAACAGTCCATCTTATCCATACACCATCTCGAGTGCACCTAAGTTAGTAAAGAGAAATTTTTGAGCACTACACCTACGAATGAAATCATGGAAACTAAGTACAAGGCCTTAAGAATAGGTAATTACACTAGTGCAGCCACGTGCTATACAAACTATTTTTAACCCCTTTCCATGACGTGGTCTTAAACCATCGCCTTGCATGCATGGGCGATAGGGGGCCTTATCCCACACGACCGGCAAAACCCATTGGCGATTCTTGCACCTGGACGCACACGATGGGCAAAAATATATCGTTTGCGATTTGGAAGGACCATCACAAACATACATATTGGGGAAGATGTGTGAGATGACTTAGCATCCCACACAAGGAATCCCAAGGGTACATTTTCGTTCGTATTGCAGATCACACACAATTTTCTGCATAACACCGTTGGTGATAGGTGTGTTCATCACATACGATAGTTATAATTATGTTGTTTGCGTTACTCAAAACATCACTCGTGGTGTCTAGAAGAAACTGTTTGGCATTGGGTTGCCCATCACACACACTAGCTATGTGAAAAAGCTTGTGATTGGGTGTCCTAACGCACACAGTTGTCGGCCAGAATTTGTGTGTGATTGCTTAACAATCCAACACGCCAACTTTCTAGAAACCGCGTGGGTTTGTTCAGGTCATCGCCCATGGTTTTGTCTTAGAAACCGTCTGCAATGGGAACCCCAATAATCAGCCTGATTGATAAATTATTTATAATCCATTCAGTAATCAAAATTAAAATTTCATATCAACCACATAATATATTTCTTATTCATAGTACGACAACCAGGATTTCATAATTGAAGTACATCAGGGTAGAACCTCATATAGGCATATACTGCCTAGCTACCCAATTGCACAACAAGACAAAGTTTCAAATGCAACATCTAAAACCTTTCGAAATTAACTATCATCATAGATGGTAAATAGACAGATGAATCTCAACTAGAAAACTATTAAAGTAGAAGGCGAATACTGAGCGTTCAATGATGTTGAAGGTCCTGAGAACTTTAGGTCTCTGCCTGTGAATGATTGTCTGCCCATCCATCATCCTCTTAAGGAAGACTTCAAGATTATACCGTGGGTGCTATATGAATACTTTCATCGCCTATTGATCATACATGTGGTTTGAGCAGTAATCATCAATGAACTGCCTTGAGAAGGATTGAAAACAAAGATACGCATAAATATCTTTTCTAAAATTTGAAATAGCGCAAAGGGAAAAGGACAAGGTGAAAGAGATGGTACCATCTTATAGTTGACTGATGTCTTTTTTATTGTGTAGACAAACATCTTGTTGTTTTTCATAGCTAGTTTCTTTATCTTAACAATCTTTCCGAGTTCCTTGATTTGACTGATATTCAAGGACACCTCATTTCCCCACATGCAAAAGGGTCGAACAGTGGGTCTAAACTTCTTACAACAGGACCTACATGTGCAAGAACAAATTATTAATAATAACATTCATATTACAATGGTTTCTGCAATTGCACAATAATGTCCAATTAGCCAAACGACCATGGATGTGCAAACTTCGATGGTAAACTTCAGTGTCCCCCATTGTTCCCCCCTGCAACATATTTAAGACAAATATTGATCAGGTTGCAAGTGATATTTGGCATACTATCACTAAAATATGTTAATGGAAAATAAGAACATTGCGGATCCAACATATTAGTTCGAGCCACATTGAAAATCAAGTTATCTAAACCAAGCGTGCTAGGAACTAGGAAATGTAACAATTCAAAATGTTGCACATGTATTTAGTACATCTAAATTCGATTTATTCGTCGCATGCATAACAATACAAAAATGTACCAACAACAATCGTACATCACATTTCAGAATTGAATTAAATAGTTAAATGATCACCACAACAAATGAACGAAACAGTTAACTAAGTACCACATTGCACAATAGAACATACTAGAAGGTCAAGTTGCAATAGCATTACATTGTAAATTTCACTAGAATTTCTAAATGAAAGGCAATAGCAACACAGGCAATAGCTAAAAGAAACGTGATTAACTGGCATAGCTAGGTGAACATAGGTCCTAAGTGATAAAGCTAAGAAAAACAAGCTATTCCTCATCATCGGAGATCTCAATGATGATGGGCTCCATCAACTTGGAAGAGGCCGAGGCCTCCACACCATGGGTGCACCCCTTGCAGTGGTGAGTGGCCTAATCCTACCCCATCACCAACATGTCGGCTCTAGAGTTGAGGTAAGCACGGGCATGCTGAGAAAACACAATGAAGTCTTCATCGAATGCACTAGCGGTGCCCTCAAGAAAAGACCATGAGTTGTCATTTATAACAGCCAGCCGCGTGGCAACATTAGCGTGGCAGGCGTTGATGGGGGCCTAGATGGAGAGGTGCTCCTCCAAGATCTAGGGGTCGGCACACATGGAAGCCATAGCTGCCTCATGTGCGCGTGCAACTCCTATTTGCTTCTCCATAGCCAAATGCTCTTTGAGATCCTGGCTATACTGTGTGCACCATGGCTTTCGGCAATGATTATTTGGAGGATGGGGTGGTGATGTGGGTAGAAGGTGTCGCACCAGCGGTCGAGCCATGTGGGATGGAGGAGCAGGGGTGAGGGGATATTGGGGAGGTGTGGATTACCTGACTAGCTGGACGAGGCCGAGCAGCAGGAAGGAGCGTCGCCGACAAGGAGGTGGCACATCAAGCAAGCAATGAAGGTTTGAACTAGGAAAGGTAGAGGAAAAGGGGGAAATGTGGTTTTTGATTGGTATCGGGGGTGAGGAAGGTAGATATTTCTGCGATAGCCCAAAATTTTCATTCGGTGCAATGAAAAACGGGCGCGGAAAGCACCATCGGACACAGTCCCTTATTTGTAACCATGTGTGATAACAAAACAACACAAACAAAGCCTGGATTATACACCGTGTGTGATGAACTTGAACGTGCAAATGTTTGTCTCCAAGCTTCGGACGTAAGATTGGGTACTACATTGCACACGGTTCATTCCAAAAAAGTATGTGTGATGAACTTCAATTTTATTTTAAATTGGAATATGGAATGGGCATATGGAGGCAATTTTTGGTCCGAACTTCCCTGGTTATAGTGGTCATCCACGTCGTCGCATAATTTAACATCAATTGCTAATTTGGGTACTGCACAAAAGAGCCTACACCATAGCCCGCACTTACTTAATCAAGCAATTAAACAGAGCTAGTTGACCTAGACATTACTCTAACAAAAGACCAGTGCTCTAAACAACGACTAATGTTTTGCTTGACGCTCGCCGATCTCCCTCGCATCCTCCATGACCAGCTCATGCTTGGCAACCTCAAGTGGAAGGGGCTACATGGCATCCATAGTCACATACTCTGCAAGCATCTCGACGTCCGCGCTTGCAATCTCTTTGGAAAAGGCCGCCACGAGTTTGGTGTGGGCGCCCGCGGTTCGGGCAATGACGGCCTCCATCTTAGCCAGGGAGGCTGCCGACGAACGGATGGCTGCCCGAGCGCTCTCGGCGATTGCCATCTCTTTGGACATAGGTTGTCAACCGTTGTCGGAGAAGGCCGTTGCTATTTGTGTGGTGAACGACATGAGCTAGGCGTGGGCGGCATCAGCATAGGCGTGGGCAGCTGCCATCAGGGCTATAGCAGCCTCTGAGGAACTGACAGTTGTTATTCCGTTCTCCCCGTTTGCTATCCCGGTTGCGGATGTTGTTGCCGCCATCCCAGATGCAGCAGGTGCCCTTTCGGCTGCTGCAGCCGCCTTGTCGGAGAGTGCCTCCACACTCGAGGATGTTGTAAGCGCGTTCATGTCTGATGCAACCGCGCTCGGGCTGGACTGGGTCGCCAAAGTTGCCCTCACGATACGGATCCACGTCCCCATCTTTCACCGGCGATGCTTGAACACTACAGTGGTCTTGGGGAACAAGTGTGACTATGTGGTTGACGCGTCGGCGATGGACTGAAGCTTCCGGCCTAAGCCATATATCAGGATTCGCCCGAGATATTTTGATACCGCATGTTTTGGTGCCATGCAAGAAATGGAAATTAAATGAATTCCAAACCTCATGGTATTTTGGCTCGTCCGTAGACTTTGAGAAGCCATGTTTTCAAATTCCAGTAAATCCAAATATCATGAGAAATTCATGAAACTTGGCATGGTGTGATGTCATGGCGCATGTGTGTTGTGGTAAAAACAATACCTAGTTCGGGATAGTTCACATTTTATGTGCAATACAACATCCGATGTCGCTTATTGCCTTGAATCTATTTCTAGAGTCTCCATACAATAACATGAATGTGTCGTGCGAAACAATGGAATCTTACATAGTTCATTTGGCCTTTTTAGTACATTAATTTAGTTTTGTAGGCATTCAATATGTATAATTCAAATTTGAACTACTATCACTACACAGTCCAGCTCATGAAAATATGTCGAAAAACCATATACGTTTCCCTGGCTGCATGTTTAGGTCCCACACAATAAATGGGAATGAATTTCGTACATATCATCGTCTTGGCTTGACCGAAAACATCTGGAAACCTAATTTTTAAATTCATGTAAATGCAAACCTTGACAGAAATTCATGAAATTTGGGCTTGGTGACATCAATTGCCCTGTTGTGTGTGTTGTGGTAAAAAATTTGCCCAATTTTGGACAAGTTTTGGCATGAACCTCTTACAAACCGAAGGTTCTCACAAGAAAGTCATGTGTTCCGATAGGGAAAGTTCACATTTTATGTGCGAAACAACATCAGTTTTCTCTTATGGCCTGCATTTATTTTCGGAGTCACCCACGGAGCAACTTTCTGACAGTCATGTTAAACTGTGGATTTTTTTCCAGGGTTCGTGAGACCTGTTCAACACATTAATTGAGCTTTCTAGTCGTTTAATGTGCATAATTCAAATTTGAACTACAATCACAAGGTCCAACACATGAAAAATAGGTTGGAAAAAACATGCCTTTCCATGGATGCATGTTTAATTAGGTCCCACGCAAGAAATGGGAATGTATTTCTAACATCTCATTGACTGTTTGCTTGACCACAAACATTGAGATGCTTGGTTCCCAAACTCCCATAAATCCAAAACTCATTAGAAATTCATGAAATTGTGCACGGTGTCGTGACAAGGGCACACACATGCCATGGTAATTGGACATGTTCTTGCACAATCCCCTTAGAAATCGGAGCTCCTCACAAGAAGCTCTATGGTTTTGATAGGGAACATTATACATGCATGCCACATATGTGGGCGAAAAGACATCTGGTGCCTCTTCTCTCCTTAATTTTCTTTATATAAACAATATAGACATATGTACGTGCGAAGTGCAAAAATATGATTAAATTAAGGGATCGTCTGGCTTTTAAATAGATTAATTGAGTTTTCAGTGCATTATTTAATGTGCAAAATTCAAATTTGATATACAATCACAAGGTCCGGGGCGGCAAAATCGGTTGAAAAATCATATATGCGTCCTTGGATGCATGTGTTAGGTCACATGCAAGAAATGAGAATGAATTTCAAACATCTAAGCATGTTGTGTCGGCCACAAATATCGAGAAACTTGGTTTCCAAATTGTCGTAAATCCAAAACTTTGTCAGAAATTCATGAAACTTGGAATAGAGTCATGCGAAGGAACACATATGTCGTGATAAAATAGATACCAAGTTGGCCATGTTTTGTGCCGGGGTATACAAACAGGGGTATTTGTTTTACCCTGACTTGTGTACGGACGACAAAGCCTCTAGTGCGGCAACCCGAGCCTGTCGGGAAAGGAAATCGAGCCAAACACGGCAAACAATCAAGAGTAGACTCCAACAAGCTTGACGCTGACGGGGATATGTATCTAGGGTAGGGTCCTAGGCCTGACCTACATACCCTACCTAAGGACACCATATTGGAGGACTTCAAGTTTACAAGAGAATTTCTGACTGAAGTCATCATGGCACGTAAGTCACTCGACAATTAATCCACTCGGAGTGTTCTCCCACCACTCGACAGTCTCCTCTCACTCGGAAGAACCAATGACCAGTCGATAGCAGAAGACCAGAAGGCTCCCCAGGGAGGCCAATAGACAGGCGTTCGACCAGTCACCATTAGTAGCATTTATTGTATACGTTATGTGTAATGTATGCCTTTATTCCCACGATCGAACCCTTGGTTTCCGAGCATTCATGAGGGCAGCATACTCTATATAGTCCGCCCCTCCCCTCTGGCACAAAGGTTCGCACCCCCTGTAACACTCATATTCCACATGACAAGAGCTCCCGGGTAGTGAGACGTAGGGATGTTACCTCCACGAGAGGGGCCTGATCTCATACATCTGTGTGTACATCCTCGCCATAGCAAGGACTCTGCCCTCTCCTTACGTATCCCTATCTTCTACTGTCAGGCTCGTTCCCATGACAGTTGGCGCCCACCGTGGGGCGGGTGTCTAAGCGATTTCCAGTGAGGTTGCATTTTTTGCCCTTTGGCATGTCTTCCGGCGGTGGTTTGTTCCTAGGCCACGAGATCCGTCTCAGAGCGCTCACCTTCATCACCGACGACTCGGCATGGCTTCAGGAGGTGCCTCTAGATGTTGAGGCACTCCCTATCCACGGGACGGCGCACTTCCATGCAAGCTCCCGTGGTGTTCTTCTACGGTAGTCGTCGACTTCGTACGTGTCGGCCCTCCCCGCTATTCGCCGCCGTAAGCGATCTGGTCGTTTGCGGCTCTAACATTGTGTGAGGCATGCGACGGCTCGCCAAGTGTCATCTCTGCAAATTGCGTCTATCAATCCCACCGAATCACTTCACGACGTGTTCGACTCGGCATCGGATCAGTCTGACATCCCCTCCGAGTGCGAGAGCTGCGATCCTGCGGCAGAGGTACTTATCGCAGGCTCACATCAAAGCCCGCCCCCTGGTTTCGGTCGTGGCTGGCGCGAGGCTGGGGGAGCGTCAAATGACCAGCCACACCGGGATGAGGAGATCCTCCATACGCCCATCATCGGTGCTACTGCTGAGACCTAGGCCTTGGAGGCCATGCGACTTCGGCTACGCTCAGATCCTCCTTCGGCTAGCGTCCGCCACTTCCCAGTTGATGACAGCGACAGTTGTTTCCAGGTGGATCTCAGAACAACTTAGAGGTATTCCATACTCCGGATTCAAATATTGCACCCGCCGCTAGGATTCCAGATTCCATTCAGCCAGCACGTTTGGAGGTTGGCAGAGGTTTGCAGTAGATCTGAGCGTAGCTCGATGCAGTGCAACGTTAGAATTTAGTTGTTTCTCAGTCACGTAATAGATTGCACATCAATTCACCAAAGCAGACATAGTTCAGTCGGCACACAGTCCATGGTCACCTCTGCATCATAGGGTCAGCGGTTACCGTGAAGATCAGTATTATGATCAGGGGCGAGATCAGTTTGCTCCTCGTTTTCACTGTCATGACCATCGTCAAGTGCCTACTCCTCCGTGGAGTGGTTCGTATGTGCCCCAGCACTATGACGAAAGGCACCCGTTCGGTGATGAGTGAACCCAAGGTTCGATGCGAGAGATATCCTTGCCTAGAAGCGGATTGATAGGGCAGAGCCCACAGGGATGGTTATGACAGAGACTATCCGAGTGGAAGTGGAGCTGTTGTTTCTGGCCCCGAGTGTTTTAGCAAAGCCATTCGCTCTGCAGAGATTCCCCCCAACTTCAGGTTGGCGGCTGTAATAAGCAAGTTCTCTGGCGAGGCGAAGCCGGAAACATGGTTAGATGATTACCGAGTGGCTGTATAGATTGGTGGAGGAAACGATAATATAGCCATGAAGCATTTGTCCTTGATGTTAGATGGTTCAGCCCGAGCGTGGTTGAATCGTTTGTCTCCTTCTAGCGTCTATTGCTCGGAGGATCTTGCCCGATTGTTCATTCGAACTTTCGAAGGCACTTGCAAGCGTCCATATGGTTTGATCGATTTACAGCAACTGTGTTTCAAAAGCCCAATGAGTCCTTAAGATATTATATTCAGTGTTGGTCCACCTTGCATCACACAGTGGAGAATGTTTCCGAGCATCAAGTTGTTTGTACTTTCAAGGCCGGTGTGAAGTATAGAGAGCTTTACCTGAAGTTTGGGCGGACAGGTGATATTTCCCTGAGCAAGATGATGGATATTGCGACTCGATATGCCAACGGCAAAGAAGAAGACCGCCTCTGTAGTGGCAAAGGAAAAGCAGTCGACAATGATGCCGATGGCAATTCCAGTCGGAAACAGAAGCACAAAGTTGATGTCCCTGCTCAGGAAGAGGTGGCCGCTCTGGCGGTGCAAGGTAAAAATAAGGAGAAGTCCAAAGGGCAGTTTACCCCCAAGAAAGGAAAGAATCAGTCGGGAACTGATGTTATGTATTTACCATGTGCAATCCACACGAAGAGAGATGAAGAAGGCAATTTGATATTGTCGAAGCATACCACTCGATAGTGCCATTTAATGATCCAACAGTTCAAGGAAGGTCAGTCGAGTGAGAAAACGCCTGGAAAGCAGGATGATGAAGACAAAGAAGAGTTTCTCGAAGTCAATGCCACTTTGATGATTTTTGCTGATGTCGAAAGAAAGAGTCTACTGAAGTTATCAACAGGGAAGTCAACATGGCCATTCCTGCAACCCCCACATACCTCAAGTGGTTTTAGACTGCTATCACATTCGACCAGTCATACCGCCATGCTCATGTCGCTACCCCTGGTCGGCAAGCTCTGGTGCTGGATCCTGTGGTGGGAGGCACTTGACTCCGCAAAGTTCTCATGGACAGAGGGAGTGGTTTGAACATCCTGTATGAAGATACCCTGAAGGGGATGGGCATTCCGATGTCCCGTATCAGCAAAAGCAACATGCAGTTCCACGGAGTAATCCTTGGGAAGAAGGCTAGGTCACTCGGCCAAATTGCATTGAATGTAGTATTTGGCACCATAAAAAAATTCGCAAGGAGAAGTTAATGTTTGAAGTTGTGGACTTCCAGAGTGCATATCACGCCATCCTTGGTCATTCGCCCTATGCGCGTTTCATGGCCTGTCCATGTTACGTGTACCTCAAGTTGAAGATACCCGGACCTAAGGGCGTGATCACAGTCACGAGCAATCAACAAAGGGATCAGGAGTGCCTTCAGCAGGTCTACAAAATCGCTGACCATCAAATGGATGTGGTTGAATTGGAAGAGTACAAGAAGAGCGTTGATCCTGCAGACCTGCTGCGTGCCAAGAAGCCCGC
Source organism: Hordeum marinum (assembly GCA_022496015.1). Taxonomy (NCBI): domain Eukaryota; kingdom Viridiplantae; phylum Streptophyta; class Magnoliopsida; order Poales; family Poaceae; genus Hordeum; species Hordeum marinum. Next base: position 245,544,125 of record CM039675.1, on the reverse strand, counting down.
TTCAGAGTGTGCTTTTAAGTCGGAAGGCGAAGTGAAGAAAATACACATCCACCTGACAGATCCCAATGCTGCCGCGACCAACATCTTGACGACACTCGACAGCAAATAGGAAGCCGAGATCATCCAGTTCCTCCGTGAGAACTGGGACATCTTCGCATGGAAGTCTGCTGACATGCCGGGTGTACCCAGGGAACTGGCTGAGCACTGACTGAGACATGATCCGAAGGCCAATCCTATGCAAGAGCACTTGCGTCGGTCAACAGTGGAGAAGCGGAAGGCAATCGCCAAGGAGGTGGCTCGACTTTTGGTGGCCAAGTTCATTCGGGAGATTTACCACTCCGAGTGGCTCTCGAACATCGTCATGGTCCCCAAGAAAGATAAGTCAATCCGCATGTGTACTGACTTCAAACATATGAATCGGGTCTGCCCGAAAGATCATTTTCTGCTCCCCCGCATCGATCAAATCATTGACTCGTCTGCAGGATGCGAGCGTTTATCTTTTCTTGATGCATACTCTGGCTATCATCAGATCCGTCTGTTTGGTCTAGATGAAATAAAGACAGCCTTCATCACCCCTATCAGTGTCAAAACCAGCGGATCTCGGGTAGGGGGTCCCAAACTGTGAGACTAGAATCAACGGTAACAGGAGACGAAGGGGACACAGATTTACCCAAGTTTGTGCCCTCCTATGGAGGTAATACCCTACGTCCTGCTTGGTTGTATTGATGATGGGGGGGGGGTTACAGAATTGATCAACCTCGAGATCGAATAGCTAACCCTAGATGAGTCATTCTCCTACACCTCTAAACCCTCTAGCTTATATAGACGCCGAGCGTGCTCTGGGTTTACACATGGTCGGTTACATGCCGAACAGATAAACATGCCTAACTACAACTAATAACTTGTAGAATACGTCAGGGCTTCTCGAAACTTCCATCTGGCATAGGTGGTGTTTGATCGTCCAATGCTCCCTTGAAGCCCACATAGTCCGTCCCATAAACAACAGGTCGGCTATCCGAGGACCCCCTAATCCAGGACTCCCTCAACAGCCCCCGGACAAGCCTTCAATGCCGATATATATATCCGGTCAATCTCCTCATGTTGTTATCTTCAGCTTGTGAGGCGAGTCCTTCATTCCTCCTTGTCCGGCAACCGACTAGTCGGTAAGATCCTAGGCGTCGCGGGCGCAGGTTCATTATAATAACTACGCGTGTTCCTCGATTTTCACGCGTTGCAGGGAGGCGAGTGGTCAGTGATTTTTACAATCTTACCCCTCCACAACAGGGGCACCAACCCATTTAATCAAACAAAATCGTGGCTCAGACCACATTCTCTTCCTCCTCATCGAAAGAAATTCTTAGCGGAAGCTCCACGCAACCAACATCCCCAATTCCTCCACACGTCCCTACGGCTCACGCCGAGGGGACTGGACCAGCTATTCCGTTACACTCCTATGGGTCCGCAACCTGGAGACCTAGGGGTATGTTCCTTCATCAGATCTGACGGCGACCCACGCAGGTCTGCTCTCTTACGGCGACAAAGTTTTCGACGAGCGTTTCCCCAATCCTAACAAGGGGGAGCGCGAATGCTTCATCCCCTTCCTCCTCCAGGGCCTTGGGTTTCCAATCCATCCATTCGTGAGGGGTTTGCTGGAGTTGTACGGGATCCAACTCCACCACCTTACTCCAGGGTCCATTTTACACATCTCGGGCTTCGTCGCTCTCTGCAAGATGTTCTTGGGGTGCGAAGCACATTTTGATTTGTGGAGGAAATACTTCTGTCTCATCCCCCGAACTCGGGACAATGCAATTATGGAGGTCGGAGGAGCCGAAGTGTGCTGCATAGCGGGGACGGAGTATCCGACAGGCACACCGAAGAAATCCAAAGAATCGACATCAGAATAGTTTTATATTGAAGATGTACCCCTGTTCGAGCCAACTCGGACAGGTCTTCCTGAATACTCCAATGTCCTCCCGAAGAAGAGGTACAACTAGCGGCCAAGGAGCTCGTCCCAGGAGGAAAGCGTCGAAGTGCGGCTCCTAGCCACGCAGGTGCGGATGCTCGTCCACCACCAACTGAGCATGATCGACGTCATGGCCACCGCTATCTCTCAGTGTGTGCAGCCCCTCCAACAGAGGGTACACCCCTTATGGTGATACAACGGTACAAGCGACACCATGCGCTCCCGAAAGCAAGGTCCCGCCAATCCGACAGCCTTGGCCACCGCACTTGCCGACCTGTACAAAGAAGAGCAAGAAGACTTTGTTCGGCGGTCAACCAAGGAAGGATATTCGGCCCACAATCCCATCGAATGGGTAAGCCTTTCTCTTTCAAACATGAAAATAGTTTGGGGTTTCCATTCTGCACTTTATTTGACCAAAGCCTAGCATGAACATGAATGGAGGAGTTTCATCGAGACAGTCAACTGTCCGGCTCCTCAGCCTGAGAACCATTCACGCGACAACAATCCGGGTTTCCATGAGGACTCGGATCTTCTTCTTGACTTCAAAAATGGAGTCTATTTCCAGGACAACATCGTCCAAACCCCGGAGGCTATCATAGTTGATTACCCTGGGTGATTCTCTATCCCTGCTGCGGGAAAGAAGAAAAACTCCTCCCGCAAGAGGCCTGCTACCAAGAGCGCCCCGGAAGTGCCGATCCCAACTCCCAAATGATGCCGATCCACGCGCCATACACCGACAGCCGAAGCTACGGCCGAGTCGGAGGCCAATAGGGATCCTGCAAAGGAGCCGTATATGGGGACGAATCTACCTGCCCGCTCATCCCGAAGGTACATTGTTCGGTTTTCCGCTTATCATTGCGATCAATAGAGTCTTACAGAGGTTTGTTTCATTGAAATATTTAGGCGAAACACCCAATCCTCTCCTACTGAAGGGGTTACCCTGGGTGTCTAGAGACGCCTGAAGTTCCCGAGCCACGACCCATGCGGCTTCTACTACAGAAGCCCCATGGACAATCCGGTGCCCGCCGATTCTGGTGATGGTGTATCCGTCACCAAATCGGAGGTGGAAAGTGCATGCATAATCGGCAACAATGGGAAGCCATGCGACACCCAATTTTCTCCAAACAGGAGTTTAGCGCCCTACGCTCGGTAGATGCGCACCTTGGTGCTGCCCGAGCTGGGTTCGGCGAGGCTATGAAGTTGATAACAACCAACATACAGGTAAGTGATACATTTTATAGAATCTGAACATTTGTGTAAGCCTAGTAGCCCCCGATCCTTAATTTGGTTTGAAACGAACGAATTAAGGATCTCCGCACTGTTTGATTGCTGGCACATGCCTAAAGGAAATAGTCTAAGCAATTGGCCAAGGAGCTCGAGGAGAGCCGCACGGAAGTACAATACGTGAAGGCCGAACTGGCACAAGTAAAGAGATTCATGCGGGAGGCCCATGGTGAGTGTGCATTTACTGTTAATCTTAATGTATCATCGTGCCTGGCACACGAATTCCATGTAGAAGCCAAATCAATTGGGCACATGGAAAGGCACTTGGAAGAAGCCCGGGACTCTCAAAGGTATGCCGAGTCCCAGCACCAGGCTGGCTGCCTTGTTGTGCAAAAGCAGGCCGAAGAAATTAAGAGTTTGAAGATTCAATTGGCCCAAGCTCAAGAAGAAAACCGAAAGCTTCAGAGGGGCGTGTTCGGTAAGTACAATTCTATTATCAACAAATATTTGTGATGTAGGATATAATGGTAAGCACGCTATTGCCTTATGTACAGGCCTCCTGTCCGAGCATCCTGAAGAGGAGATCGAATCATACCAGGGGGACCCGCTGAAGGAGCTGACCTCTCTCCATGGGCACGGGCGGAAAGCAATGAAAGGAATGGTGAAGGCACTATGGCCTGTCGAACAGCCACCTGAAGGGCTAGCCGCACTCGTGGATCGATTCAAGGGGGCTCGAAATAGGTTCGAGCAGTGGAAAACTTCGGCTTGCCGTGAGGGAGCACGGGAAGAATGGGTAACGATCAAGACCCGTTTCACCGGACTTAACCCCGAGAATATGGCGCGGGTTGGTCCCATGGGATCGGATGGAAAAGAAATGCCACTCCATCTGGTGTATGACCAGGTGATGCCTGCCTCCCGTCTTTCGCAAGCGGACTGCCCCCTTAACACCATAATCGATAATCTCGATCAGCAGCAACACATGTAATTTATATGTATGTGTGTATAAACAATCTGTGTTGTAAACTTTGTCTTAACCGGCCATCGACTTCTCCCCCCGTGTGGAGAGCTCGGGAGTGTTCCTCCTTATTTGTCCCTCCAAAAGAGTGAACTGTATTCGGAGAACCAGGCAATCCGGCCATGTGGTACGAATAGACAGAAAGCACACATAAATATATGTTATATTACTACTTAGCGTAAGAAACATCTTCTGAGGAAAATAGTACCTCTATCGATACCTTTCGCCAGAGCTCTACGAAGATCGTAGATAGAAGTCCGCATACTTCCAGTATGCGGCTAATTGTTCCTTGGGAAGAAAACACCCAAACAATGGTGATAATGGCCGGAGCCGTATAAGGTGTTTACGTCATAGCTGACCAATTGTCTACATAAGATAGCTAGCTTTCGGCTTCACCCGTCTGTGGTACGTGTCCGAATGACCCGGTCGTAACAATCGCAGACGTGCTCCCTTTACTCTCTAGCCGAACAATTGGGGATGTAGAGAGTAATCACAAGAGTGAGGCAACCTAGCTTGGCAAAGTCTTACTTTGAATTGATGCATATTATGGCTAGAACATGACCAAAGGAACATGTGCGCCCGGTAAGTGTGAGTGAATACTTGTAATAAAAAGTTTGGCTACTATAAGAAGCCCCCACATGTTGTGTTCGGATTTAACACTTTAGGGTGTATGCCGATAATCTTTGGTACAAGATTGGTTCAGCCGAACATAGGGTAAGAAAAGAAATTGTCCCTGTCAAACAGCAAAATGGCAAGGGAAGAAGAGAAAAGGCAAGAAATAACAAGGGGAAAAAGGAAAAAATGTGGGGGAGTTTATACGACACCGGTTTATCTGTAGAAGCGCCAAAGATGAGCTACATTCCATGGGGTTGGTTCAAGGCGATTATTGGATGGAATCCACACAAGATAGGCACCTCTTGTGAGTACTTTGTCGATGATGAAAGGACCCTCCCACTTGGGGTTGAGTTTATTCTTCTGTTTCTCCGGAAGTCGTAGGACGAGTTCATCTACGTTGTATGCTTTTGCCCTGACCTCCCTACTTTGGTAACATCGAGCTTGTTGTTGGTAAAGAGCAGAACGAGCCAGAGCTATGTCACGCTCTCCCTCCAAGGCGTCTAAGTCGTCCTGCCGATCCAACTCGGCCTCTTTTTCCTCATACATGTGCAGTCTTGGTGCGTCATGGATAATATCGCAAGGGAGGACTGCCTCTGCCCCATAGACCATGAAGAACAATGTGTAACTCGTTGATCTATTCGGGTTTGTATTCATGCCCCATAGAACGGAGTCGAGTTCCTCCACCCAGCGTCAGTCGAACTTGTGAAGAGATCGGACCAAACGTGGCTTGATGCTGCTCATAATGAGACCGTTTGCTCGCTCGACCTGTCCATTGTCTATGGATGATAGGCTGACACATAATCAAGCTTTATGAACATTTTTGCGCACCAGTCCTTGACCTCTTGGTCCGTGAAGTTGGATCCATTATCCGTTATTATACTATACGGGACACCGTAACGGTGTACTACACTAGATATAAAGTCGATCATTGTTCCGGATTTAGCCGACTTGACGGGCTTTGCTTTTATACATTTGGTGAACTTGTCAACCATGACTAGTAGGTATTTATTTTTCTTGCTTCCCCCTTTAAGGCATCTAATCATGTCCAACCCCCAGACCACGAAAGGTCAGGTGATCGGAATAGTCCGAAGAGCTATTGGGGGCCATGTGACTTTGATTTGCGAAGAGTTGACACCCTATGCGATGCTGAACAAGTGACTGAGCGTCCGTCTGAGCTGTGGGCCAAAAGAAACCAGCTTGGAAGGCCTTGCTCACAAGGGATCTTGCAATGGCGTGATGCCCGCCCATGCCTGCGTGGATTTCGGCGAGGAGCTCCCATCCTTCTTCCTCGGATATACACCATTGTAATATTTTGCTTGTGCTTTTCTTGTATAACTCACCCTCGGGTACTTTGTATGCCTTGGATGGCTGAACTATGCATCGTGCCTCGGTTTGATCATCGGGGAGTTCCTTGTGAAGAAGGTAAGCGAGGAAGGGCTCTATCCATGGCGCTATTACTGCCATTACCTCGAGTCGAGGGCGTTTCATTCATCACGGAGCCGCTGATAATGCCATCGTCTGGCTCGTTTATGGGGGGAACAACTTCGTCTGCCGTATTCGGACCAATGCCATTATCATCATCATGCCACACTACTGAGGGCTTAAAGAGCTGCTCCAGGAAGGTGTTTCTTGGGACATGATCGTGCTTGGCTCCCATATGGGCCAGTATGTCGGCAGCTCGGTTGTCGTCGCGAGCGACGTGGTGGGATTCCAACCCCTCGAACCGAGCAGATATCTTGAGGACAGCGTTTCTATATGCCGCCATCTTCGGAATTTTGGTGTCGAATTCACCGTTAATTTGGGATATGGCCAAGTTTGAGTGTCCCCGTACCTCTAGCTATCGTATGCCCATTGATACCGCCATCCGAAGACCATGAAGGAGAGCTTCATATTCGGATACATTGTTGGAGTCAGCATACATGATTTGCAACATGTATCGCACATTGTCGCTTGTGAGGGATGTGAGGATAACTCCAGCCCCCAGTCCGGCCAAGGTCTTGGATCCATCAAAGTACATTGTCCAATTGGAGTATGCACTATATTCCTTGGGGAGCTTGGCCTCTGTCCATTCAGCCAGGAAGTCCGCTAGTACCTGAGATTTAATGTCGCGGCGTGGCTTGTAGGTTATATCAAAGGGAAGGAGTTCAATGGCCCATTTTGGTATGTGGCCGGTGGCATCCCTGTTGTTGAATATATCATTCATGGGGACCTCCGATGCCATTGTTACCGCACTCTCCTTGAATTAGCGTCTGAGTTTCCTCTACGCCATGAATACTATATAGGCTATTTTTTGGTAATGTGGGTATCTGGACTTACACTGCGTTAGCACTTCTGACACATAATATACCAGTTTCTGAGTTCGAAATTTATGTCCCTCCTCAGTTCGTTCAACGACGAGCACCGCATTGACGACTTTGTTGGTGGCCGATATGTATAATAACATGGGCTCACCAGTGCCGATGCCGTGAGTATGGGATTGGTTGCCAGTAGTATTTTGATTTCTTCTAACGCAGCCGCTGCCTCATCGGTCCATTCGAACTTGTTGGTCTGTTTCAGCAGCTTATAGAGCGGCAAAGCCTTTTCTGCGAGGCTAGAGATAAAGTGGCTTAACGTCGTTACACACCCAGCTAGCCTCTGTACATGCTTCAGCTCTGTGGGAATTGCAAGTTTTGATGGAGCTCAAATTTTAGCTGGATTTCCCTCTATTCCTCTATGGGAGACGATGAATCCAAGCAGCTTACCAGAGGGAACTCTGAATACACATTTTTCCGGATTGAGCCGTATATCATATTCGCATAGACTAGCGAAGGTTTGTCGTAAGTCGTTGATCAACTGGCTGACGTGTTTGGTTTTGATTACCACATCATCCACGTATGCCTCGATAGTCTTACCGACCTGTTTCGCGAGACAGGTTTGGATCATGCGCTGGTATGTGGCCCCAGCGCTTTTTAGCCCGAAAGGCATCGTGAAGTAGAATGGCCCGTAGGGGTGATGAATGTAGTAACCGCTTGGTCGGATTCCTTCATTTTAATTTGACGGTATCCAGAGTAAGCGTCAAGGAAACACAACAAATCATGTCCGGCTGTGGCATCAATTATCTGGTCTATGAGTGGTAAGGGGAAAGGGTCCTTGGGGCAGGCTTTGTTGAGGTCTTTGAAGTCGACACACAGCCGCCAAGACTTGTCTTTCTTAGGTATCATCACCAGGTTTGCTTGCCACTCAAGGTGTTTAATATCCCAAATAAATCTGGCCTCGAGCAGTTTAGCTAATTCTTCACCCATGGCTTGTCATTTGGTCTTGGAGAAGCGCCGTAGAGTCTGTTTCATGGGCTTAACCTGAGATAATGTTTAAGCTGTGTTCGGTGAGCCGACGTCCTGTGATTCCAGGCATATCGGAAGGATGCCAGGCAAAAATGTCCCAATTCTCGCGGAGGAAATTCTGCAGATCTTCATCCACGAGGGGATCGAGCTAGGCCCAGATGTCATCCACGAGGGGATCGAGCTGGGCTCCGATGGACGTAATCTTATTGGGGTCCATTGGATGTACCTGAAATTTAACGATTTCCTCTGCGGGTTTAAAGGATGTGGACTTGGGGCCTTTTGCTAAGGATCATATCATCCTTATTAACTATCAACCATAAGGCGGTCAACTCTTCGGCAGTGGACGTTTCCGCTAATGCCTCGAGGGTGAGCGCTGCCATTTTGTTTTCAATCCGAAGGGCTATGTTCGGATCACTAGCGATCGTGATCACTCCATTTGGTCCTGGCATTTTGAGTTTCATGTACCCGTAATGGGGTATAGCCTAGAACTTTGTAAAGGCATTGCATCCCAATAGGGCGTAATAGCCACTTGGGATCGCGTCAAAACCAGCAAATCTCGGGTAGGGGGTCCCGAACTGTGACACTAGAATCAACGGTAACAGGAGACGAAGGGGACATGGATTTACCCAGGTTCGGGCCCTCCTATGGAGGTAATACCCTATGTGCTGCTTGGTTGTATTGATTATGTGTGTGTGGGGGGGGTGGGGGGTTATAGAGTTGATCTACCTCGAGATCGAATAGCTAACCCTAAATGACACGTCCTCCTACACCCCTAAACCCTCCGGCTTATATAGACGCCGAGGGTGCTCTAGGTTTACACATGGTCAGTTACATGCTGAAGAGATAAACATGCCTAACTACAGCTAATAACTTGTAGAATACGTAAGGGCTTCTCGAAACTTCCATCTGGCATAGGTGGTCTTTGATCATCCGATGCTCCCTTTGAGGCCCACACAGTCCGGCCCATAAACAACAGGTCGGCTATCCGAGGACCCCCTAATCCAGGACTCCCTCAACCCCTTTTTGGTGTTTCTGTTATATCACCATGCCTTTTGGTTTGAAAAATGATGGCGCTACTTTCATGCACATGATTCAAAAATGCCTGCTTGATTAGATCCCTAGGAATATCGAAGCTTACATGGATGACATTGTCGTCAAGTCTCACAAAGGTTCCGACCTGCTGACTAACTTGGCCGAGATATTCGCCAATCTGAGGAAGTATGTTATCAAGTTAAACCCGTCCAAGTGCACTTTCGGTGTTCCTAGTGGCAAGTTGCTCAGTTTTCTCGTTTCTGAAAGAAATTGATGTCAATCCTGAGAAGATCAGTGCAATTACCCGAATGAAAAGCCCTGAGTGTGTGCACGATGTCCAGAAGCTCACAGGTTGCCTAGCAGCATTGAGGCAATTTATTTCTTGTCTTGATGAGAAGGCATTGCCTTTGTACTAACTGATGAAGAAGTCTGATAAGTTCAAGTGGACTCCAGAAGTTAAAGCAGCGTTTGTCGAGCTCAAAGCCCTGCTTTCCACGTAGCCGGTGCTTGCTGCTCCACACAGCAAAGATCCCTTGCTCCTGTACACCACGGCCACTAATCAGGTCGTCAGTATAGTTCTTACTATCGGGCAGGAAGAGGAAGGCAAAGCTTACAAAGTCCAACGCCTAGTTTATTATATTTCTGAAGTGTTGACTCCTTCAAAGCAAAGGTACCCACATTACCAAAAGCTCGTATATGGTATATATCTATTAGCAAAGAAGGTGGAACACTACTTTCAAGATCACTCAATTTTAGTCGTCAGTGATGGTCCATTGTCTAAGATCCTGAACAATAGAGATGCAACTAGTCGAGTGGCCAAATGGTCCATCGAGCTCCTTTACTTTGATATCAAGTTTGGAGCAAAAAAGGCGATCAAATCTCAAGCACTTGCTGATTTCCTGGCCGAGTGGATAGAATAGCAATAGCCAATTCAAATCCACTTGGTGCACTGGACCATGTTCTTTGATGGCTTGAAGATGTTGAATGGGTCCGATGTCGGTGTAGTATTGATATCTCCAAAGGGCGACAAGCTCAGCTATGTCCTATAGATTCACTTTGATTCCTCCAATAACGAAGCAGAATACGAAGCACTCCTGTACGGGTTGCGTATGGCCATCTCACTCGGCGTCAAGTGCCTGATGTTATACGATGACTCTGATTTGGTGGTCAACCAGGTGATGAAAGAGTGGGATGTCAGGAACCCTGTTATCACTGGATACTGCAATGCAGTAAGAAAGCATGAGAAGAAGTTCGAAGGTTCGGAACTCCATCATGATACCCAAGTGAAGAATCAGGCAGATGATGAGTTAGCAAAGATTGGATCCACTCAGAAGCCTATCCCCAGCAATGTGTTTCTGGAACACCTACATTCTCTGTCGGTGCAGGAAGATCCCTTCACTAAAGAGCCCCCACAAGCAATAAGCACCTCTAATCCAACTAAAGTCGATGTCCCGGTGGTCATAGATCTGGTCATGGATGTTCTGGTGATTACACCCAACTGGACGATGTCGTATATTGCATACATGTTGAGACAAGAACTCCCAAAAGATGAGGTTGAAGCACGACAGATTGTCTGCAGATCCAAGGCCTTTACTGTGATGGGTGATCAACTTTTTAGAGAAAGCATACTGGCGTAACTCAGCGGTGCATCTCTCCTGAAGAAGGTCGACTGATCCTAGAGGAAATTCACTCGGGCACCTATGGTCATCATGCATCATCTTAGACGATTGTCGCCAAAGCATACCAAGATGGTTTCTTCTGGCCACGCGCCAACGAAATGGCTAAGGATATTGTTGATCACTGCGAAGGGTGCTAGTTCTACTCGAACTTTTTGCACAAGCCTGTGTCCGCCTTGAAGACTATATCACTCGTGTGGCCATTTGCTGTTTGGTGTTTGGATATGGTTGGCCCATTCTGAATGGGTCAGAGTGGGTTTACTCATCTGCTTGTAGCAGTTGACAAGTTCACTAAGTGGATTGAAGCTAAGCCCATAAAGAAGCTGAACTCGCGCACCGTGATAAAATTCATGAGAGAGATAACGATCTGGTATGGAGTTCCTCACAGTATCATCGCAAACAATGGCTCAAACTTCGATTCGGAAGAGTTCAGGCACGTTTGCTTCACTCAAGGCACTCAGGTGGATTACGCATCCGTTGTGCACCCTCACACTAATGGTCAAGCTGAGTGAGCGAATAGCCTTATCCTTCAAGGATTGAAGCCTCGACTCATGCGAGATCTTGAACATTCAGCTGGAACTTGGGTGACTGAATTGTCGTGTGTGTTGTGGGGCTTGAGGACAACTCCTAATCGGTCGACTGGACGCACTCCTTTATTCTTGGTGTATGGAGCTGAAGTTGTTTTGCTGAGTGATCTCCTTCACAATTCTCCTCCAGTAGAACTTTACTCCAAGGCTGAGGCTGGACAAGCATGGTAGGACAGTGTGATATGGTGCTCACAACAGGAAACGGAGGCCGGTGGCCAAACTTGGAGAGCTTGCTGGATCGGCCTGATCCGGACGATTCGGCAGCAGGGGAGGCCGGGAATGGGCCATTGCGGTGCGCGCTCGCCGGATCTGGAGCAAATCATGGCGAGGATGACCTTGCACGGTGGCTGTGAGCTCCAACATCAGGACGGTCATGGCGGCGGACAACGAGGTCTACAAGGGTGAGAGAGGCAGAGGTGAGAGACAGAGAGGGAGAGGCAGGGCCTTGTGGCACGGTCCGGTGACCTGGTTGTCCAGGGGGGCGACGTGGATGCGGCTGCATGCGGGGCCTTAGCCGCTTGCATGGGTGCACATGGGACAACGCTGGTGGAGTTGCGAAGGTTGTCATCCATGGCGCGGTTGCTCCTGTCCAAACGGGAAGAGAGGGAGAGCAAGGGTGGTCACAAAGGGATAGCGAGGGAAGGACGGAGAGGAGCACGAGGGCATAGGGACGACCTGGTGGGTCGTCGGCGATGCAACAAGCTGGTTGGGGGTCGAGGCCAGGGAGGAGGTCCGGTGGTGCTGCTGGTGGGCGCAAGAAGGCCTGGTCGTGGAGCTCCTTCAGCTGGTGATGCAGGGCGTGGAACAGGGGAGGACGAGCCGCTCGGCTTTCCCCATGGCTTGCGGACGCAGAGACGTAGGCTCGGATTGGCTGGCTGGGAATTCGAGGTGGAGAGGGAGGAGATCCTGAGGAAGGAGGAGGCTGGTCGGGCCTGGCGGCAACCGAGGGATGGAGGGGAGAATCCTCCTAGATTTTAGGGTTGGCCTCTATTTATACAGGAGGGATTTAGGGTTTGAGGGTTTTTGTCCGTTTTTGGACCGTTCGATCTCGATCGGACGGTTCAGAAGCGGAAGGGGCTAGCTGAGGTAGGTGGGTTTCTATAGATGCGCTAGGTGGGGAAGAGAAGGAATTTTGTGGCCCGTGACACGAGGTTTTAAAACACCGAAACGACCGATAAATAAACCAAAGAGGGTGCCGCTACGGTCGACCGTTCGGGTATCAAACGGACTCTATTGTGACGAAATTTGGCAGACGGTCTACCTACAATAAAACAAGACCGCACATGAAGTTTTGACCCAATCCAAGAATATTTTAATGCACTTCTAAAACAATATTGTTTTGATGCCGCGGGCGCGTGCATGTGTGGTTGGTCTCGAAATGGTCGACGACATGAACGAAGAGAACCGGCAACTACGAACGGATGCAAGTTTTCAAAAATGAGTGACGACGAAGTGTCGATGCTATGCAGATGATGCGAATGATGCGATGATGAATGCTGACAACCAAACGAATCACAAGATGACAACGGAATCAAAGGGGAATCTTCTGGAGCGTCGGTCTCGGGCTGTTACGGATGATCTGGTTGCTCAGGTGCTTAGAGATATGCCACCAAAATCCTCAAACATTCTCTCACTAAGCATTTTATCTCCTAGATTGGTTGGGCGTTGCTTGGGAGCCTTCAAATCATGCGGAATTGAACCAAGAAGTTTGTAAGGGCAAGGAGATTGCCTAGTTCGTGAAGATCTACCCTGAGTGAGGCTACTCCTTTGTGGACGTAGGCCATGGTGGAATAGACAAGTTTGCCTCTTCATGGACCTTTCATGGGTGGAGCCCTTTGTGGACTCGCGCAGCCATTACCCTCTATGGGTTGAAGTCTCCATCAATGTGTACGTACGATAGCACCATCTATCGGAACCATACCAAAAATATTGGTGTCTTTATTGCGTTTGATCTTCCTATCCCTCCCTTTACATTCACTTGCAATGCTTTCACTTTCCATTGCACTACTCGTATACTTGCACGTGTACAGTGTGCTAGACTTGGTAAAATCGCTAAAACTTGCCAACCGATAAAATTGGGAAAAGGATATGTTTTAATTTGGTCAAGTAGTATAATCACCCCCCTCTATACATACTTTCGATACTACAAAAGGTCAAACCAGTGAAGGAGCACCTCTGCCACTCTTGAACCAAGAAGGGTGAGGCAATTGGCGAGGATATTGCTTGGCTTGCAACCAAATTCATTTGTAAAAACTACCACTCCGAGTGGCTCACCAACGTCGTCATGTGATGCATACATTGAGTACCACCAGATCCGAATGTACGGCCCCGATGAAGTAAAGACGACCTTCATCATGCCTTTCTGGTGTTTTTGTTATATCATGATGCCATTCGAACTTAAGAATGTTGGGCGACTTTCTAGCGTATGATCCAGAAATTCTTGTAAAAGAAGATCAATCAGAACAAGGAGGCATATGTGGATGACGTCGTGTTTGATTGTAGAAAAGGTTCTGACCTCCTAGTTGACCTCGTCGAAACTTCGCGAACTTGTGCAACTGCGAAATCAAGCCCAATCCAACAAAGTGCACTGTCGGGGTTCCGGTAGGAAAATTACTCAGCTTCATTGTTTCCAAAGTAGGGATCGATGCGAACTGATGGCTCTATGTGTGTGTGTGTGTGTGTCCCTCAACCCTAGCCGCCACATCCATCCTAGTTCACCAAGAACACATCCATCTCCAACTCCATTTTTGCTCCATCCACCACCATAGAAGAGGGACAATATCAAGAAGAAAAACGAGAGACTCCACCATGTGAGCACCAGCCTTAGGGCCGGTGCCCTCTCCATCATGCTAGCGCCCTCATCACCACCATCTCCACCGCGCGGCCGCCGCCATCATCATCGCCACCATGCCTTCTCCCTTCACCAACATGATGTCGGCTTGTAACTTGACCCTCTCACCTATGTGTACCATTAACTTGTTTAAGTAATTTACTAGTTCTTGGGGATATGGTTGAACATCTTATGATAATTGTTGCAATCAAATATTACATGTTCATGATTCGAGTTAGTAGTCTTTGTGAATGTTGAGAGGAGCGCTCACTCACATTTGTGCCTTGTGTTGTGAAGTATATTACTGTCGTTGTGAAGGGTTTGAGCGTTGGGGTAATTTGAGGTATCCATAAAAGCCTTTGATTCCTCTCTATAAAAATTGATAGGGGGCATACTAAGAACCCTTAGAGAGGCCGCTTCCTCGGGGTGACCACCCTTAATTATCATGTGTTATAACCATATGGGTTATAGTGTCACAGTGGTAGCATGGCATGAAGTCTGCGCTAGAGTAGAATGTGTACTGTACCTGGCTCCACCCACTTATGCATTTGACCAGTGACTAGATGATTCGATAGTTCATATATGTGGTAGTGATTCCGGAACCCTCGGGAATGACTTGCTACTCAAGCACCTTCACCACTTACTTAGTCCCTTTTTATTCATGTTTGTACCGTTATGTGCCCAGTGTAGTGATATATTTTATTTAGTTTTCCTAGCAACTTATATAGTAGACTATCTCCAAACTCAGATTTGGGTGTGTACGTAGATGCTTGAAGTGACAATGTAGTTGCGGGTTTTGTGGTTCCTTCCTATCATCTCCCTGTGGGTTTCACACTTGCTTATTATGAAAGTGCTACAACAGCCCTATGCGCTTGCAGGTCATCAAGCATTTTTTAGTGGAGTTGCTGGGGAGCATAGCACTTGGCTATTACTTACCCAGTCAAACTTAGCTTGTTTTTTTGTTGCTTTTATCTTACTATTTTTTATCTTGACACAAAAAAATATAAGAAAATGTCTTGTTTTGAGATATTAGATGAAGACGCAAAGCCTTCAATGGAACGGTACTATGAAAAAGGAGGAGAGTGAAAGACTACGAGAATACCAATAAAGCTAAAGAAATGGGTTATAAATTAATGGAGTTAGAGATTATAATTAATGACATATAGCCACTAACATTTCAAGCATCTCCACCTAGCTTGGTACATCGGTACTTGCCAAAGAGCAAGTAAGAATTTACTTATATGATGCTGATGCACCATAAGTGAGTGCACTTCGACTGACCTCTACTATGAGGTCCTCCCAACCTTGGTCGGATGTAGGTCTCACACTCAGGGTTGAAATTCCTTGGGATCCGGGTGGATGACCATACAAAGCACCAAAGCCAAGCTATATGGCTATAAAGAAAGCATTGTCATGGAGATAACCCAGAAATCTGTAGGTATCTTTCTTAGTTTTGTGTACTGAATCTAGTTACATTCAATTTGCATTGGCACTTTTATTTTTTATTTGATTAGTTGCTATTTGAGTTGGTTTAGTGTAGTTTTCATTGGTAGAATTTATAGCATGTTGGTAGCCTATATTTTTGCTGCATACATCCTCCTATCTTTATTGCAAATATACTATGTGCCTAGCATGAGGTGGGAGCACAAGAATTTTTGTGTAGTTTTGCAACTCGGGAGAGAAGAAACATTTCATACGACCTCCCTGGTCATATTGGCATCTGTATCAGCTCATGGCCGCAAGTGAGAAGTGGACAAGAACAAAAGATGGCCTAGCATATGAGCGCTTGTGCTCGTACGGGCCATCGTATCACCTAGCATCCACAAGGAGCACCTCCACAGAGCAAATGATGGTGTCCCATATGAGCGCCTGCGCTCATATGTGGGCTCGTGTGAGAGGGAGATGTCGGGCATTGTCTACCAGAATGCACAACGACATTCCATACGACTCCTACTAGTCCTATAAGCACCCGAATGAAAGCAAAAATACCTTCAATTGATTCTTTTTTGACGTCTAAGGTTGACAAGATATTTACTAACCGACTATTTCTTTTTGATTTGTGTTAATTACCTAAGAAATTCCATGACCAATAATTCTCTTTAGAAACTACATTTTCTTTGTTTCTTTTTGCCGGTTGGGTATACGAACTTCGTACATATACCGAACCGATGTTTTTATTCATGTGTTAATTTTGTAGGGAGCTAGACCTACTGTAGTTATGCATATAGTATGGTGACAACCGTATGAAAGATCCACACAAGCCATTTTTTTGCTTCATCACAATGAACTCAAACTACCAGCGCCCGGTAATGTCTTCCAATATAAAACTTGCTCTTTAGTAGTAAGTTTCATCTTAAGTGGGATATTTCTTTTAAATTAGTCCCCTCGGAGTTGCACACTTTTGTTTTATGTTTGTCTCACTTGCACTTATTCCAACCTAATAGGTGTACACTCTTAGACTTAGTTTGTTTACTTAAGCGAGGTGCTTTGGTAGATGAGCCTATATTTGTGAGGCATATTTTTTTATTATTTGTGTTGCTAATCCTTTGTGCCACAAAAAAATGAAAAACACAAAGGCCCAAAAATACCTTGTTTTCTATTAGTTTCTTTTCAGCAGGTTCTATCCGAGGGCAGCCATCGGAAAACAATGAGGAATCATGTGAAGCAAGGTTCGTGCGTTTTAGAAGGGAGGTCATATGCACCTCAATGGTAAAAGTTTCTAACCTTTGCATATACATAAGCTTGGGGAGGTAAACACTACTCATTCTCTCTTTTAATAACTGCATTTTATTTTTACTTTCGTAATTGCAAAGTTATAAGTGTGTGCGGTTACTTTTGAATGTGTAGTGTCGTGTGCAATGGTCTTGATCATATGATTTTCGTGCATAAGTGTGACCCGTTGTTTCGACATGCTTGCTTTGCACTTGTTTGACTTAGCTTATGGGAATTTGGTTATCTTCTAAAAAACATTGGCATGTTCTTTTATCAAAAACCCAATAAAGGAGTCCTTTGAATTGTTGCCTTTCTTTCAACTAACTAGATGATGCCCCGTGCTTTGTTGCGGGAACATTGAGAAAAAATGGACAAATAGTTGCTATAAAAGAATCTAAAACTAATGAAAAGCAAGTGTAAACTTAAAAAACAATCAAATACAAAGCAAAAGGAGAGTGAAAATTATAGTTAAAATGTATTTTCTAACAAAATATGGAGGATGAACTCTAATGCAAAAGACTACTTATGACTAATATCCATGAATTGATGATGTGGCATCATTGCATGCGTAGAGTAATGAGAATATGTTATTTGTGTATTGCATGCATACTTGCTTAGGTGTCATGGTTGGATGGCTAGGAAAATTAGGTAGTGGGTTGTAGCTATTTAAGAATAGAGGATTGAAAGTGCTTTATATTGACTAGAGGGGGTGAATAGGCGATTTTTACAAATTCATCACTAAGCAATTTCAACTTGAGGAATTTGAAATGTGATGAATAACTAGCAGCGGAATAAGTACTCAAGTGCATGCAAAACATAGCAATAACATAGTCATCATGATGAAATAAAACATGCACATATTACAGGTAGCGTGATACAGGATAAGCAGGTGAGGAACAAGGTAACTTGAAGAATTTGAGGTGAGGAAATTGTGAAAGTCTTCAGTCAAATTCATCAAATAGTAAATATCAATTTCATCAACAAGTATACGAGTAAATGAAAGGGTTTAGGACACAGAACTAGGTAGCTCGATGAAGACAATGGTTTGATGACCCAGTTCCAACTGTTGTGATAGTTGTACGTCTGGTTTGGAGCGGCATGGTATAAACGAGA
Source organism: Hordeum marinum (assembly GCA_022496015.1). Lineage (NCBI taxonomy): Eukaryota > Viridiplantae > Streptophyta > Magnoliopsida > Poales > Poaceae > Hordeum > Hordeum marinum. The sequence continues at coordinate 245,526,038 of CM039675.1, read as the reverse complement.
GGACACACATTCCCAGGACACACAGTCCTTACCGTATTCTCCTTGAGCTAAGGTCACAAAGTCCTCGCTCAAAACTCATGGTAAGTCTTCAGGGTAGACTTCCAAAACCCTCACAAACTCGTCACCCAGTGATCCACAATTGACTACTGGATGCTCTAGACCAAGGTCACTCTGTGATCCCCAATTGATTGCAAGATGCACTAGACCATGACACCTAACCATCTGGAAGATGCACAGTCTTCAAAGGTAACAAGCGTCGGTTCCACACAGGAACAATCTCTTAAGTGATGCTCAATCACTTTGGGTTTGGTGGTATGGATTTGGGTTTTTCCTCACTGGTGATTTTCTCTCAAAGTCTTTGGAGGATGGGTTGCTCTCAAATGACAAGTGTCAGTTCTCTCTCGGAGCAGCCAACCAACTAGTGGTTGTGGGGGTGGCTATTTATAGCCAGGGTGCAACCTGACATGATAAGACATAAATGCCCCCAATGATATGACCGTTATGTGATAAGATGATTGGGGACAGTTGGCGCTAAGCACAGCAACGGTCGGAATTTCGAACTATAAAAGTCCTCAGGCTTATCATGTTCCTAACTTGTAGGCAATTCACACTGGTGAAATCCTAACTCCTTAGTTAGATCAATTTCCTCAGAAACCAGAAGAACTTCGTCTCTGTCACTAAAGAACTTGACTGAACTGCAAGAGATTTCCAAAGGCTTCACTTGAAGGATTGGATAGGTTGAGGCTTTTGAGTTGAGCATCAGTTGGAAATTTTCCTTAGTATTACCTCGGCCCCCTTTAACAGTACGGTGTTTCCTATGACTCAAAGAAAGGAAATGAAACTACGAAAACAAAAGTCTTCACGCTTCATAGTCCTCGTTCATATCTTCAAGGTCACACCAACTTCCTCATTTTCAAAGTCTTCAGGGAATACCAAAGTCTTCAGCAAAGTCTTCACCAAAGTCTTGAGTTGAAGACATACATTTTTAGGGTCGATAATCTCCGAATATATCAAACTCCTCATCGACTTATAGAGCTTGTGTACACTCACAAACACATTAGTTCCTTAACGTATAAGTCTTCAATACACCAAAATCACTAAGGGGCACTAGATGCACTTATAATGTCCCCCTTTTTGGTGATTGATGACAAATAGGTTAAGTTTTCAATGGGAATAAAAATATGGAATGTGAGTGCCGAGTTTGAGGAATTTGATTGCAAGATATAGAAGCACTCGCCTTGAAGATGTGCATATCTGAGGAATTTGCTTTGGACTGCAAATGCACATGGCAGGTTAAAAACATGGAGAACTCCCCCATACCTTGTATACCATACACACATTTAACATATGATATGATGAATTTGAAATGCATGATGAAAATGGTATGTGACGAAATTCAGCATGCATGCATTAAGGTAGTTGAGGAAATAAGCATGCGAAAAGCAGTTCAAAAGAGTCAGACCACCATCGGACTTAAATTTACAACTAACCAACAAAAGCTTCAGAAGAGCGAGAGTTGTAACTTAAACAAAACACAACCCATGTATAGAGACCCGCTTGAAGACTAACTCATATTTTCTCCCCCTTTGTCATCGAAGACCAAAAGGGACGAAAACTGAGGACTAACGCCCCTTGAAGAATTTCATCTTGAAGGTGATGGAGGAGCGTCAGTGTTGTTGGGGTCGTTTGTCGATGCAGGGCCCGCCACAGTGTTGTCAATATCCTCAGCTTCATCCGTCTTGCGCAATGAAGAATATGAGCATGTAACCAGCTGAGGAACTTGAACTTTATTGAATTTATTCTATGGAGGACGAGTGCAGTCAACGTTCTGCTCAAGGTTCATCTCCTTTAGTTCTTCAGGAGTCTTGAGGTGAGACAGAATGGCCCAAGTGCGGTTGAAGACTTCATGGAGGTAGTATTGGTTCTTCCTCACAGTGTTGTGCGTGACAGTCATGTCTCGAAGAAGTGAACCAAACTAATGCTTAACCCACTTGTGATTGCGATCTACATTCTGATGAAGACTTATAAGAAGCTCACGATCAGTCATCACACGAGGGACAAACTCTCGAGGCTTTTGTGATGAGGCCTTTGCAGCAAAGTCTTGGGTAGCAATGTCATCATTGGTGGAGTAAGATGCAGCTTTGCAAAACTGACCATCCAATGGACGAGTACCTTCATCAATGACATCTTTGCCTTTTCCTTCAACTGAAGCAAATGTGTGCTTGAGGACTCCAACGGGAGGCAGAAAGCCGAAGTGGTTCTAAAAGTCAGCCTTGAAGGGAATTGAAGACCTTGATCTTATGAATTTCATGATCCAGGGAGCATAAGGCTTCAATTCAAATGGGGCTAATGCTGCATTGGCCAATGTCCTCATGAAGAAATCGTGGTAGTTGATGGGAATCCCATGAATGATGTTGACTAGCATGTTCTTCATGATTCCCTCCACTTCTTCTTCTTTAGAGTTGTGGCCCTTCTGAGGACTGAGGGTGTTGGTCAGAATGCGATAGACTGTCCTAGGCACATAGAAAATCCTTCACAAGGAAGGTAGGCCTTTGAGGTTTTCCAAGAGCTAATGGCTTCATCAGCACTTGCATCATGTGGTTGGGCATATCAGGTTCATCAAATAGGCATCTTGACCCTTCCGAAGGAATTGGTACTAGAACTGATCGAAGCAATTCTAAGGATGGTGTAGTGTAGTTAGTAGATCTAGTCATCCAATCCAAGACCCAAGAGTTGATGTCAGAAGCAACACCTATGATGTGCAAGGTGGCATAAAATTGAAGAATCAGCACTTCATTCCAATCACAGATATCCACATAGAACAGAAGAATTCCGGGATCATGAAGAACTGCGAGCACCGGTGTGAAGGATGGGATAGTTTCCATATCCGCATGAGGAATTTGATGATGCTCGAAGACTTTCTTCTTGTTAAACAGCACTGATGCATAGTAGTTCATCTATGTGGTTGTCTAGAATCTGGTGCAACCGGCTCTTGCAGAGTCATACGGATTTGGTCCAGTGAAGAAGATGTTTTCGTTGAAGAAATTGGTCTTGATGAATTTGGGGCGCTTGAGCCTTTGGGTGGCATCTTAGGCTTCGGCTGAAGGTTTGGCTTGAAGCGACCCACAATTTCCTTGGGCATTTGAGGAATTTCTTTGGACTGGGGAATTTGCAAAGCAGTTTCCTTAGTGCCAGTTGGAGCAACAACTTCCTCAGTTGATGCAACTGGAATATCTTTTGTGACAGTTGTTAGCCAAGTCATCAGATCCTGTCTGAATTTCTTTAGTCTGGGCTAGAGACCGAGGAATTTGTGACAAAGGAGTGGTCATTGGTGAATTTGGGTGTTCAGCTTCCCACTATTCATCATTGATCAGAGGTGTAGTGTTTCCAATGTCCACATCCTCTTCCATTTCTTCAACGCCGGCCTCTTCAGCAGCGAACTGAGGCTGGGGCGATGATACTAGTGGAGTTGAAGAATTTGCTTCCACTTCAATTTCTTCATCAATATGCTCTAAGGTAGCAGCAGACTGATACTTTTCTTCTTGATTGTCATTTGGGATGACATAGTCAACACCAAATGGTACTAGTTCATATCATGGCACGGAGCTGATAGGAGTTGCATCAAATGGCTCAGTTGAAGAACTTGGCAGTGTCTTCAATTTCTTCACTGCTGAGGAATCTAACGTTGATGCCTTTCTCTTAAGTGCCTTTTTGTCCGCAGCCTTAGTTTTATTCACTTCTAAAGCAGAAGGAAGGTTATTGTTCTTCACCCTTGAGAATTTTGTAGTTTCTGCATAGGATGAAAGAGGAGCATTTTCTTCAGGCATGACTGATGCAATCGCCCTTGTGGTCTCAATTTCATCAGGCACAACAAACTTTCAACTGTCCTAGCAATTTCTTCAGGCGCAACAGTGGTGGTTGCCCTGACAAGTTCTTTAGCAGTCTGAATTTCTTCAGCCGCGGGAGCAGTTTCTTCAGCAGGCTGAGTAGAGTCTTCAGCCTGAGGAATTTGAGGTTGCGAACGAGCTGCAACCCTTTTGTTGTGGTCCTTGATGGCTTTATCAGCCACATTGACGAACCGGACTTTGGCGCCTTGCCAATCAGCATAGTATATGTTGAAGTTATCACTAAGGTCTTTGATCTCAGAGTGCATCTTCACCAGTTCCTCAGGAGAAAGCTTCAGAACGTTGTTCTTCAAGAAGTGCTCTTTCTTGTACTGAGCTTTCTTGGTTTCTCTAGCCTTCTCATATTTCCACTTTTCTTCAGCTATGAAGGCAGTGAGGACATGATCTGGACTAGGAGGCAACTTCAAATCATTAATTGGGGTGTTGGGATCCTTGTGCCAGATATCAATGAAGTTCAGCACCATTTTTGTATCCAGTCATAGAGGAATCTAAGTGCCCTTTGCTTGAGCCACTCATTCTTGCTTGTTCTGATGATTGCAGCCAATTCCTCATCATGAGCTTCATCTGAAGAATTTGATGGTATTTTGAACACTACCTTCTTTGGTTGAGGACTTGGTCGAGTGCCTCATCCAGCAGTCACTTTCATCTTCATCAATGAAAGACTGGTTGAGGACTGTGCTTGGGCAGAGGAACTTGCAGAAACCCCTGGAGCAAATGAGAAGCCCTCGGTCCTTTGACATGTTGCAAGGTGCATAGGTGTTGAGGATTTTTTTGCAGCAACTGATGATTGTGCAGCTACTGAAGGCATTGTAGAGGCCCTGGAAGACTTTGCATGAGGATTCTGCAGCGAGTATTTTGAAGTTGAGGACTTTGACTTCACAGCAGACTTCTTCACAATAGATTTCCTCGGAGCACTGGAAGAGGCTCCGGCAATGGCAGCAACAGCAGAATCTTCATTGAATTTCTTCACAGCCTCTTTTGCTTTCTTCGCCAGCTTGGCTTGTTGTCTTTCGCATTCTTGAGGAAAGTCATCACCAGTTTTGAGACTACTGGGATCAGCAGTTTGGTTTGGAGCCAAGGGTGGCCTGTTGCATGGAGGTTTAACAGCAAATTTCTTCATGTACTTGGGAATGACATATCGATATTATTTTGATTCCCATGCCCATCTCCTCTCAATTTTCTGAATGTGGATCTTTCTCTGCTTTGGAGTCTCCTTTCCATGAGTTTCTTCACCTGGGGTGCAATATTCCTCATACAGTTCATCGGGTATCTCAAAAGCAATTTGCACTTCAGGTTTCTTTCCACCTTTCTGAGGCCTTTTCCCATCAACCATTTTCTTCGGCTGAAGATTCTGAACTTTTTAGGATTCTGAGGAAGTGTGCAAATTATCTTCAAGGAATGCTGCAAATGAGTTAAGTTGATGAGAACCTAGTGATTCATCAGCAGACATTTTGTACCTGTGAAAAGAGTATAGGTGCGAGGAATTTGAAGAGGTCATATGTGTTCTCAAAATTTTTAGAAATGCATCAACTTGAGGAATTTTGACCACAGATGTCTTGAAGAATTTCACTAAGTGTTCTTGTCTTAGGTTCGGGAGTTGTGCAAATTTTGAGGATCCACACAATTGAGGAATCTTGAATAAAATCATAACTTAGGAAAAACATCAAGGGATGTGAACATGTAAGGTGCTTTGGAATATGATTCTTGAAGAATAAACACCTTTGAGGAAATTGTGGAAAAACTTGAAGACCAAACAAGGGCAGTAAAATTAGATGTTATTTACCCTGAAGAAGAACAAGACGAACTATGAGATGAAATCGGGGAAGTTCGTCCGTCTAGATCTCCCACGCCCTAGCTTGGCAGAGGGAGAAAGCTACAGCGGTGGCGGAGTGAAGATTTCCATGGCCGATGCAAGTACGATGACGGCGAGGTCGAGGCAGTGAAGCTCTTCCACACCGGTGGAAATGATTTTAGCGGTGGCGCTAGGTTTGAGCTCGGGAGAGAGTGGGAGTGAGGAGAAACCGAGCACAGTGAAAGGGAAGGAGGTATTTATAGCGGAGGTGAAAACTAATCTGGCCAAATATTTTGGACCAGATTGCCCCTGACCCTTGCTCTCCATGCGACATGTGTCACCCACGTTCTGAAAAGTGGAGATAGTGGGGGATCGTGGGTTATCCAGTCGTGGGAATTGGAATGATTTGAGCGGGAAGCACCAAAAATTTAGATAGTGAAAATTTTAAAGTTTCAGTTCGCAAATTCTTCAGCTGTCAAGGACACAGTGAAGACTTTTAACGAGTTTCAAAGTAGAACGCATATGAAGAATTTGAGAACAGACTGGGTTGAGTTTAGCATAGAGGGGGAATGTCGGGACCCCGATCCTAAGTCATATGATTCCATACTGTAACAAGCCACATCACTTTGCGGCCTCACGCACGGTACTCCACGGCTGCAGCCTTACCTTGGTCGGGACCGTTTGTGTCTTTTGGCTCACGTATGTGAACGTGTCGCTGGCAATCACACAACAAAGAACCCGGGCCGACATGACTAGTCATAGAACCCAAGTGGCACATCCGTACGGAAACAGGCATACATAACCCAGCAATGCAGGTGTCGGCCTCAAGCGTGTGTAGACGAGTCATAGCAAGCTACAAGGACTCCATTACGTCGCGAGACATGAATGTCATCACTGCACGTAGACGAGTCATAGAAGGCTACAGGGACTCCATTACACTGCGAGACATTTCCCCGAAGGAACAGACACATCAGCAAAGAAGGATACATGCCGGTCAATCAATGTGTCCAGAGCAGTAGCAAGCTACCATGGCTCGGTGGAAGCACAAAGAGGCAGTTTCCCGTATTGAGTACAACTAAAGGCACACGACTAGGTGTCGGATCCCATACATACCGTTGCACGTCACACATACGCACGACATGCCCGATATGCATAGATACAACTATGGCATCACAACATAACCATACAACAACATGACTTTTATTTAAGAGGCTCAGACAAGCCTTGCATAATATGTTCTTACAGATAGGGGTCACATGACCCGACACTCAAGCCATAGAAACAAAGTCATACAAGCCAGCGGAAACTTAAGCTGTGTGAGTACAGACGGCGAAATAGAAAAGAGGCACACAGCCTGACTATCTACAGCCCACCACACGGGCAAGATCGTAGCTAGGACACCAGCTATTCGGCATCGTCAACGTCTAGATAGAACCCACCTGATGGGTTCTGGTTCTCTTCTGCAACATTAATTAAGCAAGGATGAGTACAATCGTACTCAGCAAGTCTTTAGAATAGACCTAGTCTATTTATGCTCATGTATCAATAAGGGGGTGGTGGAGTTCATGTAGAAATGCCATCTTGACTCATGGCTATCCTACACTACTCAGTTTTAAACTCTTTGTTGCAATTTTAGTTATCGCACACGAGTCCACTATCTCCATCACAATACACCACCATGGATTCACCTTCCCCTTCCGGAAGAGTGCCATCCACGGTACTCACACTTGTCTTGATATTTTTAGGAGTATCCATTTGATTATCTATGAACAACATAAGTTCTCCAAGTAGTCCATATCCGAGGACGCGGCTATTCGAATAGTTTCATACCCTGCAGGGGTGTACTTCTTCACACACGCTCTCACCACTTATCGCTGTGTGCCATAAACCATGCACCTCGGCAACCTTCAAGCGGATGCCCAGCGAGGAAGTCGGCCACGACCGTCAAGCACATAAGACCTCTAGTCGAGGCTATCGCCTATTTGAGACTGAACCCGCACGGAAGTTCGGCCGAAGTTTCCGCTACGGTCCCAAACGATGTGCGCAGGGTTCCCAAGCCCACCATTCGGGTGACCCTTGGTACACCGTGCCACTGCCTACCACGTCGTAACCCACCCCGAGGGTCAGCGCTACGCACGGACTCCAGCATGCTATAAGCACCAGAAACTACTTGCAACTCCTGGACTAAGGACTAAGCGACTGATAAGTCGAGAGGGGTAGAGTTACCGGAACCCAATGTGTGGTAGTAACTAGTCTTGGATCACAAACACGAAACCCAGTTCCTAAGAACGGTCCCAATGAGACAACCCACTATGTACTCCTACGTAGCCTCTCATCGCTACCTTTACCAAATCGTATTCATTATGAGCTCATCACATCGGACAACACTGTTTCACTCAGTTCATCACCCAGATGAAACAGACCTGACACAACTCTAAGCATAGCAAGCAAAGTAAGCTAAGCACATCATGGCACAAGCATCTACCAGGTATGCTAGGTTGCAAGGTTTAGCTATTTACTGTGACAAGACCAGGTCATGCATAAGAATAGGATCATCTATCGTGTATGACCGACATATGACTGTTTGTCCTAATGCAATAAACGAGAGCAGGAGCGAGAGAGTGGGATGTTATAGGAATGATCAATGGGGTTGCTTGCCTTGCTGAGCTGCGGAGGAGTTCTCTACTTTGTCGGAATACGGGGTGGTATCTTCCGGATCAGGGGCTACCGCAACGTAGATAAAAGCATTCAATACAAGCAAATGCAACAATATGATTCATGATCATGGCATAGTAATATGCATGGGTGAGCTAATGCAACTGGTGATCATGTCAATTTGAAATGGATTTGAACATAGGTTCAAAGTTGTTCTTCTTTCAAATTCTATATATTAACCTAATGATAATTGTCCATGTTCACCTATTTATGTTGCTCTAGCATGCATGAGAATAGCACCATTGGATTCATTGGATTTTTCTGATAAATATTCATATATAAATTATTTTCATCTGACTTACAGATTAATTTATATGTTTTTTCAAAGTTTTAAGTAATTTCTGGAATTATTTTTAAATAGGAAAATGGTATTATGACATCATCCTGACGTCATCCTAACGTCACTTGTTCAACAGACCCGTTCCAGGTCAAATCTGACCGGTGGGGCCCATCTGTCATAGACTCAATACTAATCAGTTTTAATTAAACTAATTATCCTGTTTAATTAACCTAGTAGGGCCCACTGTCAGTGTTACATTTAGTTAATAAACCGATTAAAACTAATTACTAATTATCCTAAAACTAATCAGGGATGGGGCCCACCTGTCATTGACTCGTAGAGTCAAGCCAGGGCCCACGGGGGTCAAACCCGCTGGAGTTGGTCGACGGCTCGTCGCCGGTGACCAACAGAGATGGCGGCGACCATCGGGTTTTGCCCACAGGCGCTCATTCAATGAGCTGAGACCACCGGCGCATAGCCCGTGCACGACCGCATCCAACGGAGGCCATAAGAGGCTAAGGGGTCGCTGGAGCTCGCCGGAAACGAGCTCGTGGCGGCGGCTGGAGCTCGGGCTTGGATCAAAACACGATACAGGGCACGGGGCAACTCGGCAATTGGCTCTACGAGCTCCTGGGAACTCCAGGAGTTCAACCATGCACTCGCACGTGAGCTCGGGGGACTGCACGCACGGCGACGACCGATCACGGCGGCGGGAGGTCTTCGGGTCCTGCGGCCGGGCTAGCTAGGGAGCGCTAAAGAGCGGGGAAGCAAGGGGAGGAGGAAGAGGAGCTCACGGCGCTTCCGGGGAGCTGGTCAGCGGGCTCGGGGAGGCAGCGACAGCGACGAATCGATGGCCGGCGACGGCGATTCTCGGCAGGGAAACGAGAGAGAAAGAGACAGGAGGAAGGGAGGGGGAGGAATGAGCTCGGGAGAGAGGGCTCTCGTGTCTTCCAGGCGCAGGGGAAGCAGGGGAGCAGCCTGCTCCGTGGCAAGCAGGAGGTGGAGGCCGGCGAGCGCTCGGTCGCCACCTCGATCCCTACTGGCGCGAGGTGGGAGATGACCTCCCCACCCCTGGTGGGCTGGGCTGGGCCTCCCAGTTGACCAGGTACACTTCTTCCCTTTCTGTTCTAACATTTGTTTATTTTATTGCAGGTCCAAATAACCTTTCAAATATTCCAACACTTTTGTATATTCAAGTTTGAATATTCTAAACTTGTATAAAAAGTTTCAGGTTAATTTGAAAACAGTAGTAATGCTAATGTTTTTATTTATCAATTTCAGAGGCTTAAATCTTTAATTTAAATTATTTGAAATGTTCAAATAATTAGAATGATGCCTGGTATATCCATGCCCTCAATTATCAGACATAGGGAACATTTTGGATTTGTTGAAATTTCATTTATCTTGAATTTCTTTAATTCATTAAGTGCTTGGGGTTTCTTTTCTTTCTCCCCATTTCACATTGATGCAATGATGATGATGATGATGCAATCACAATGCTAACCTAGGACACTTGCTAGGGTTGTGACAACTCACCCCCACTCAAAAGAATCTCGTCCCGAGATTTTGAAGTCGTCGGAAAGAGCGCGGGGTACTCTAGTCGAGGATGATCTTCTCTTTCCCATGTCGCCTCCTTTTCAGAATGATGCGACCACTGAACCTTGAGAAACTTGATGTTCCGATGCCGAGTTGTACGCTCAGCTTGGTCGAGAATACGAACAGGGTATTCTCGGTATGTAAGGTTATCTTGGAGATCAAGCGCTTCGTGGTCTACTTCGCGGACAGGGTCCGAAAAGCAACACCTGAGTTGCGAGACGTGGAAGACATCATGAACCTTGGAAAGATGCGGCGGAAGTTCCAATTGGTAGGCAACCTCTCCTCGTTTAGCAAGAATGCGAAAAGGTCCAATGTAACGAGGAGCTAACTTGCCTTTGATACTAAATCGATGGGTACCCTTCAGAGGTGCAACCCGAAGGTAAGCCTTCTCGTCAACCTCATATGTCATAGACTTATGATGATGGTCATATTGACTCTTTTGACGGGATTGGGCTGTTTTCAACTTTTCACGAATAACGCGAACTTGCTCCTCTGCATCCTGGATCATGTCCGAGCCAAAGAGTTGCCTCTCTCCGGCTTCTGACCAATTAAGAGGTGTTCGACATTTTCGTCCATAGAGAACTTCAAAATGGGCTTTGCCCAAGCTTGACTGATAACTGTTGTTATATGCAAATTCAGCAAATGGAAGGCAGTTCTCCCAATTCATACCGAAAGATATAATACAAGCTCGGAGCATGTCTTCGAGAATTTGATTGACTCGCTCTACTTGACCACTTGATTTAGGGTGGAAAGCAGTGCTAAAGGATAGATGAGTCCCCATAGCGGTTTGAAAACTTTTGCAAAATCGAGAAGTAAAGATACTTCCGCGGTCTGAGTTAATCTCCAAAGGAACACCATGAAGAGAAACTATTCGAGAAACATATAACTCCGCTAGTTGGCTAGCAGTAATGCTTTCGCGAACAGGAAGAAAATGAGCCACTTTGGAGAGGCGATCAATGACTACAAATATAGCATTGTTCCCTCTCTTGGTCCTGGGAAAACTGGTGAGGAAATCAATACCGACCTTATCCCATTTCCACTCAGGAATAGCTAAAGGTTGAAGGGTGCCAGCAGGCCTTTGATGTTCTACTTTCACACGACGACAAAAGTCACAGTTAGCAACATACTGAGCAATTTCTCTCTTCATCCTAGTCCACCAGAACCTCTGGCATAGGTCCTGATACATTTTGGTACTACCCGGATGAATTGTGAGAGGAGAATCATGAGCCTCCTTAAGGATCAATTGTCGCAGATGTTGTTTCTTTGGGATCACCAAGCGATTCTCAAAGAAGACAACTCCCCGATCATCTTCCAAGAAGCATCTAACATTACCCTTCTTAATGTTTTTCTTGATCCGAGATATCCCGACATCATGCTTCTGGGCTTCTATGATTTGATCCAAAAGAGTAGGTTTCGCCACCAGGTTGGATAGGAATCCTTGAGGAACAATGTGAAGGTTTAACTTCCTGAATTCCTCGTAGAGAAGTGGTTGACCTTGTTGTAACATCAGATTGTTACAATAAGACTTACGACTTAGTGCATCAGCCACGACATTGGCTTTCCCCGGGGTGTAAGTTATCCCTAAGTCGTAATCTGTAATCAACTCTACCCATCGTCTTTGCCTGAGATTCAAATCCGGCTGTGTGAAAACATATTTCAGACTTTGGTGATCAGTGTATATCTCGCAACGATTACCCAGAAGGTAACGTCGCCATGTCCTTAGTGCATGAACTATAGCTGCAAGCTCAAGATCATGTGTTGGATAATTATCCTCATGTGGACGCAACTGTCGAGATGCGTATGCAATCACATGACGATCTTGCATGAGAATGCAACCTAATCCTTGTCGCGAGGCGTCGCAGTAGATAATAAAGTCCTTAGAAAAATCTGGTGGCACTAGAACGGGAGCAGAGGTCAGTCGTCTTTTCAACTCCTGAAAACTATGCTTGCATTGTGGGGTCCACTCGAACTTTTTATCTTTCTTAAGGAGTTCAGTCAGAGGTTTCGCAACCTTGGAGAAGTTCTCAACAAAGCGGCGACAATAGCAAGCTAAGCCAAGGAAACTCCGAACTTGCTTAACCGATTCAGGTTGAGTCCAATCAAGGACGGCCTGAACTCTCTCGGGATTGACAGCAATACCTTTGCCAGAGATCACGTGGCCCAGATAGGTCACTTCTGGCAACCAAAATTCACACTTGGAGAATTTGGCATATAAGCGGTGCTCCCGAAGTTTCATCAATACCAGCCTTAGATGTTCGGCATGTTCTTGTTCGTTCTTCGAGTAGATGAGTATTTCGTCGAGGAAAACCACTACGAATTTATCCAAATACTCCATGAAGATCGAATTCATCAGACGAGAGAAGGTGGCTGGGGCATTGGTTAAACCGAAGGACATGACGGTGTACTCGTATTGGCCATAACGAGTGACAAAAGCCATTTTTGGAATGTCCCCGTTTCTAATTCTGATTTGATGGTATCCCAACCTCAAATCCATTTTGGAAAAGACAGAGGATCCAGCGAGTTGATCATACAAATCGTTGATCCCGGGGAGCGGATACTTGTTCTTGATAGTGACCAAATTCACTGGTCGGTAATCCACAACCATCCGATCCGATCCATCCTTCTTCTTAACGAAGAGGACAGGGCAAGCCCAAGGAGAAGAGCTAGGACGAATGAAACCTTTCTTCAAAGCTTCATCGATTTGGGGTTTTAGCTCGGCTAGTTCTAAGGGTGCCATCTTATATGGTCTTCTGGCTATTGGGACTGTCCCTGGAATAAGTTCTATCACAAACTCAACATCTCTGACAGGTGGAATACCTGGCAGTTCTTCTGGAAAGACATCCGGAAAATCACGGACTACCGGAATATCCTCTAACTCAGGAAGAGGGCTAGCATTTAGGGAATAGAGTTGGCGCTTGGTTGTTCGAGTGGAGACATTAACTATCTCTCTCGAGGGATGTGTAAGTTGAACATTCCTAGAATGAGTATCAATCTTGGCATAGTGGGCTTTCATCCAATCCATACCTAGAATGATATTGATGTCCGAAGACTTAAGAGCTATCAAGGATGCTAGGAATACTAGTCTATCCACCAGAATTTCATTGTCATGACTCACTCTAGAAGTTTGCCATTTTGAACCAGGAGTCTGAAGTATTAAGGGAGTGGGCATGTCACAGAAGGACATGTTATGCAACTATGCATAACTTTTTGAGATGAATGAATGAGATGCCCCAGTATCAAATATAATAGATGCTGGATGGCTATTAACAAGAAGCGTACCTAAAATGACATCAGGATCTTCAAGGGCTTCTTCAGCAGACACATAATTCACTCGCCCACAGGAAGGAGTTGGCTTCACACAGTAAGCTTTTCCTGGTTTCCCACGTCCATCGGGCTTAGCATTGTTCTGGGGACACTCACGAGAATAGTGTCCCGGTTCTCCACATTTGTAGCATACCACTGTGGCACGAGGTGCAACATTTGTAGGCGGTCCTCCAAATGGTCTGGGTGAAGGGTTGGATTGAACTGGACGAGGTGCCTGAAAGGATGGCCTCAAGGTGTATCTTGGCGGCAAAGCTGCATTGGGCACCCAAACTCGGCATTTGTTAGGGCCTGAACCCGATGCAGGGTTGAAGTCATAGTTATGCCTCCTCTTAGCCTCGTAGTCAGTTTGTCCGGACTCAGCGTTGATGGCCTTATTGACGAGAGCCTGGAAGGTGGTGCACTCGTGCAGACGAAGATCTCGGCGAAGCTCAGCATTAAGTCCCTTGCGGAACCTAGCCAGCTTCTTGGCATCAGTTGAGACTTCCTCTGGAGCATAGCGAGCAAGATTACCAAACTCGCAACTGTATGCATCCACTGACAATCTGCCCTGGGTGAAGGCACATAATTCCTCTCTTTTGTGATCCATCAGCCCTTCCGGGATGTGATGGAGACGCAATGCGGTGTTGAACTCTGCCCAGGTTGGTGCAGGTCCCTGGGGATGCATAGCCTCATAGCTTTCCCACCACAGGTTGGCAGGTCCCTCCAGAAAGTACGTCGCAAAGGTCACCTTGTTGGCCTCTGAAACATTTGCAGCTCGGATCTTGCGTGACATACTAGTCAGCCAATGATCCGCATCGAGGGGGTCGATCGAATGATGGTACTTGGGCGGACACAGCTTGATAAAGTCACCAAGTGATACTCCATCGTGGTGATCATTGCGGGGAGCACGAGATGTGTTTTGTTCAATTCTTTCCAACAGCCTATTGGTCTCCCTCTTATTCCTTTCAGCCTCTAGCATCACCTCCGCCAGGGATGGTGCATTTGGCAGCTCCTCTTGCCTTGCCTGGCTACTCTCGCCCTGCTCAAGAGCAGGCATGGGATTATTCCTAGTTGCCACCATCCTAGGGAAAACAATCCACAGCTTAGACATAGAGAACATCAACTCTAAGACATGAATTATGGAATGTGCTGATCAACATGGCATGTAGGATAAACACCAATCAACATGGTAAAGCAACTACCATATGAACATTAGGTTTCATACACACCATGACTTAGTTCAGTACAAACCCAAGCTGAAATCAACTATGGAGAGATGACACAACTCATCGGAGGCATTACAAGCTTCCTATACATTATCTATCTACACCTCCGGAACTCAACTCTCGACCTTAGTCATATCCCACAAGACACACAGGACTGTGGCGATACGACTACTACCATACTAGGACTAACATCCACGCACTCAAACATCACCGTAGAATGCCTCGTATAGGTTACCCCCATGACCTGGGAGCTGAACCTGAGGATCTGGAAACACTCTAGCCTGGGATCCCTGGAAACCATAAGGACACGGATGTGGCCTTGGTCCCCTTGTCGGCGGCAACAACGGTCCTCGAAGAGGGGTGATGCCTCCAACATCAGGCTAGTCTACGTGTGCTGGCAAATGAGTCCGGGATGGGGTCAGCATCTCCAAATCTCCATAGCCTATCTGCACGACAGGTGCCAACTGCGTCAAGGCTATCCAAAGATGGGCACGGGTAGCATAGAGCTCCATGCGAAGAGCACGTGCATCACGATCCCTGTACTCCAACATCTGAGTAGTCACCTGCAGCCTAGGGTCCTCATGAGAATAATCATAGTAGGCTGCACTAAGATATCCATCCTCTCCTCCCATGGAAGCAGGAACATAACAGAACTCCGTGTTCTGTAGCAGACCATGGTGAAACCTCATGATAGTCAGCATGGTGTATGCGGCTTCCTGAACTGCCATATCTATGGTAACTCCCAATCCATGAGTCCAGCGAAGCGGCTTTGCAGCTCCAGGATATGAAGGATATATCCTAACGGTACACAGATACTGACTCTGATTGAAATCTCGATACTGCTCCTCCACTGTGTACTCTGGGTACCAGCGATATCCAGCCACCATCATAACTCTAACCAACATGGCCGTGTGACCCGGCACATCGATGCACCTGGTCAGACGGACCACCTGACGGAAAGGACGAGAGGGCATCTGAAACAGAGAATGATGCAAAGACATTAGAGATCCTAGCAGAAATTGGACAGCATAACGGCTGTAATTGCTCAAGAAATTTTTTGAGACAATTGAAAAAGATTGGAAACGCATAATCACTCAACTATCTAGACTCAAATCTCTTCTCCATCTGTTTGTCACACCAGCAATACTTGAATAACTGCACTCACTTACAACCAAGCTAGCTATTGGTCCATGGCTAGTATCTCGTCATCCTAAGCAATAGATGAGAATCCTAGTTCCTATCCCCGTAGAAGAGATGAGAATGACCCAGCATAGAATAACTTGGGAAGAGGAGTAAAAAGAGCCTTACGTTCCCTTCCACAATCAATTCCCCTACTTATCTATAGTGTTTCTAGACTCAACTTCGACCGGTTTGGCTTGGTAGTCCTACAGTCAGTCAGGCTCTGATACCAACGCTGTCGGGACCCCGATCCTAAGTCATATGATTCCATACTGTAACAAGCCATATCACTTTGCGGCCTCACGCACGGTACTCCACGGCTGCAGCCTTACCTTGGCCGGGGCCGTTTGCGTCTCTTGGCTCACGTATGTGAACGTGTCGCTGGCAATCACACAACAAAGAACCCGGGCCGACATGACTAGTCATAGAACCCAAGTGGCACATCCGTACGGAAACAGGCATACATAACCCAGCAATGCAGGTGTCGGCCTCAAGCGTGTGTAGACGAGTCATAGCAAGCTACAAGGACTCCATTACGCCGCGAGACACGAATGTCATCACTGCATGTAGACGAGTCGTAGAAGGCTACAGGGACTCCATTACACTGTGAGATATTTCCCCGAAGGAACAGACACATCAGCAAAGAAGGATACATGCCGGTCAATCAATGTGTCCAGAGCAGTAGCAAGCTACCATGGCTCGGTGGAAGCACAAAGAGGCAGTTTCCCGTAAAGAGTACTACTAAAGGCACACGACTAGGTGTCGGATCCCATACATACCGTTGCACGTCACACGTACGCACGACATGCCCGATATGCATAGATACAACTATGGCATCACAACATAACCATACAACAACATGACTTTTATTCAAGAGGCTCAGACGAGCCTTGCATAATATGTTCTTA
Organism: Hordeum marinum; assembly: GCA_022496015.1. NCBI lineage: Eukaryota > Viridiplantae > Streptophyta > Magnoliopsida > Poales > Poaceae > Hordeum > Hordeum marinum. Next base: position 245,509,134 of record CM039675.1, on the reverse strand, counting down.
CAGATAGGGGTCACATGACCCGACACTCAAGCCATACAAACAAAGTCATACAAGCCAGCGGAAACTTAAGTTGCCTGAGTACAGACGGCGAAATAGAAAAGAGGCACACGGCCTGACTATCTATAGCCCACCACACGGGCAAGATCGTAGCTGGGACACCAGCTATTCGGCATCGTCAACGTCTAGATAGAACCCACCTGATGGGTCCTCGTTCTCTTCTGCAACATTAATTAAGCAAGGATGAGTACAATCGTACTCAGCATGTCTTTAGAATAGACCTAGTCTATTTATGCTCATGTATCAATAAGGGGGTGGTGGAGTTCATGTAGAAATGCCAGCTTGACTCATGGCTATCCTACACTACTCAGTTTTAAACTCTTTGTTGCAATTTTAGTTATCACACACGAGTCCACTATCTCCATCACAATACACCACCATGGATTCACCTTCCCCTTCCGGAAGAGTGCCATCCACGGTACTCACACTTGTCTTGATATTTTTAGGAGTATCCATTTGATTATCTATGAACAACATAAGTTCTCCAAGTAGTCCATATCCGAGGACGCGGCTATTCGAATAGTTTCATACCCTGCAGGGGTGTACTTCTTCACACACGCTCTCACCACTTATCGCTGTGTGCCATAAACCATGCACCTCGGCAACCTTCAAGCGGATGCCCAGCGAGGAAGTCGACCACGACCGTCAAGCACATAAGACCTCTAGTCCAGGCTATCGCCTATTTTAGACTGAACCCGCACGGATGGAAGTCTGGCCGAAGTTTCTGCTACGGTCCCAAACGATGTGCGCAGGGTTCCCAAGCCCACCATTCGGGTGACCCTTGGTACACCATGCCACTGCCTACCGTGTCATAACCCACCCCGAGGGTCAACGGTACGCACGGCCTCCAGCATGCTATAAGCACCAGAAACTACTTGCAACTCCTGGACTAAGGACTAAGCGACTGATAAGTTGAGAGGGGTCGAGTTACTGGAACCCAATGTGTGGTAGTAACTAGTCTTGGATCACAAACACGGAACCCAGTTCCTAAGAACGGTCCCAATGAGACAACCCACTATGTACTCCTACATAGCCTCTCATCGCTACCTTTACCAAATCGTATTCATTATGAGCTCATCACATCGGACCACACTGTTTCACTCAGTTCATCACCCAGATGAAACAGACCTAACACAACTCTAAGCATAGCAAGCATAGCAAGCAAAGTAAGCTAAGCACATCATGGCACAAGCATCTACCAGGTATGCTAGGTAGCAAGGTTTAGCTATTTACTGTGACAAGATCAGGTCATGCATAAGAATAGGATCATCTATCGTGTATGACCGACATATGACTGTTTGTCCTAATGCAATAAACGAGATCAAGAGCGAGAGAGTGGGATGTTATAGGAATGATCAATGGGGTTGCTTGCCTTGCTGAGCTGCGGAGGAGTTCTCTCCTTCGTCGGAATACGGGGTGGTATCTTCCGGATTAGGGCCTACCGCAACGCAGATAAAGCATTCAATACAAGCAAATGCAACAATATGATGCATGATCATGGCATAGTAATATGCATGGGTGAGCTAATGCAACTGGTGATCATGTCAATTTGAAATGGATTTGAACATAGGTTCAAAGTTCTTCTTCTTTCAAATTCCATATATTAACCTAATGATAATTGTCCATGTTCACCTATTTATGTTGCTCTAGCATGCATGATAATAACACCATTGGATTCATTGGATTTTTCTGATACATTTTCATATATAAATTATTTTCATCTGACTTACATATTAATTTATATGATTTTTCAAAGTTTTAAATAATTTCTGGAATTATTTTTAACTAGGAAAATGGTATTATGACATCATCCTGACGTCATCCTAACGTCACCTGTTCAACAGACCCGTTCCAGGTCAAATCTGACCGGTGGGGCCCATCTGTCATAGACTCAATACTAATCAGTTTTAATTAAACTAATTATCCTGTTTAATTAACCTAGTAGGGCCCACTGTCAGTGTTACATTTAGTTAATAAACCGATTAAAACTAATTACTAATTATCCTAAAACTAAACAGGGACAGGGCCCACCTGTCATTGACTCACAGAGTCAAGCCAGGGCCCACGGGGGTCAAACCCGCCGGAGTTGGTCGACGGCTCGTCGCCGGTGACCAACAAAGATGGCGGCGACCATCGGGTTTTGCCCACAGGCGCTCATTCAACGAGCTGAGACCACCGGCACATAGCCCGTGCATGACCGCATCCAACGGAGGCCACAGGAGGCTAAGGGGTCGCCGGAGCTCACCGAAAACGTGCTCGTGGCGGCGGCCGGAGCTCGGGCTCGGACCAAAACACGATACAGGGCACGGGGTGACTCGGCAATTGGCTCTACGAGCTCCTGGGAACTCCAGGAGTTCAACCATGCACTCGCACGTGAGCTCGGGGGACTGCACGCATGACGACGACCGATCATGGCGGCGGGAGGTCTTCGGGTCCCGCGGCCGAGCTAGCTAGGGAGCGCTAGAGAGAGGGGAAGCAAGGGGAGCAGGAAGAGGAGCTCACGACGCTTCCGGGGAGCTGGTCAGCGAACTCGGGGAGGCAGCGACGATGACGAATCGACGGCCGGCAACGGCGGCTCTCGGCAGGGAAACGAGAGAGAGAGAGAGATAGGAGGAAGGGAGGGGGAGGAATGAGCTCGGGAGAGAGGGCTCTCGCGTCTTCCAGGCGCAGGGGAAGCAGGGGAGCAGCCTGCTCCGTGGCAAGCAGGAGGTGGAGGCCGGCGAGCGCTCAGTCGCCACCTCGATGCCTACTGGCGCGAGGTGGGAGATGACCTCCCCACCCCTGGTGGGCTGGGCTGAGCCTCCCACTTGACCAGGTACACTTCTTCCCTTTCTTTTTATTTTTATTTTCTATTTTCTGTTCTAACATTTGTTTATTTTATTGCAGGTCCAAATAACCTTTCAAAGATTCAAAAACTTTTGTATATTCAAGTTTGAATATTCTAAACTTGTATAAAAAGTTTCAGGTTAATTTGAAAACAGTAGTAATGATAATGTTTTTATTTATCAATTTCAGAGGCTTAAATCTTTAATTTAAATTATTTGAAATGTTCAAATAATTAGAATGATCCCTGGTATATCCATGCCCTCAATTATCAGACATAGGGAACATTTTTGATGGGCATTTTGGATTTGTTGAAATTTCATTTATCTTGAATTTCTTTAATTCATTAAGTGCTTGGGCTTTCTTTTCTTTCTCCCCATTTCACATTGATGCAATGATGATGATGACGACGCAATCACAATGCTAACCTAGGACAGTTGCTAGGGTTGTGACAGGGAACGGGTCCGATCACATTCACTTAGATGAAAATCAACTTGAAGAATTAGCAATAAGTGAATGCTATTGAGGATATTGAAAAATCATATATATATATATATATAGTCAATGAAGAACATCAGTTTCATAGTTTGAAGAATTGGACAAGTTGAGGAATTTGCAAACTTGAGGAATTTGAAAAGTTGAAGAATTTGCAAAATGACGAAAAACTCAACTTTGAAGAATTCCAACTATGGTTGGTGGCTTGACCCACCATATAAGAGTGATGATTTCAGACACCGCGTACAATTGTCATAGGGTTCTAAGAATCAAATTCTTCATTAATTTCTTCACACTTACAGGGTTATTCTTCATTGATTGAAGGAAAACTTTAGTCCGTGTGTTGCACATCTAAGTCATCAATTTTGCAAAAGTGTTAGGACATGTGTCTTGTCAAAGAACATTCGAAGATTCTAGAATATTTAGCTCCCACCGAAACTTGCAAAATCTCTTTTCATCCAAGGGCTTTGTGAAGATATCTGACAGTTGTTCTTCAGTGAGGATGTGGTCGATGGAGATGTCGCCCTTAAGTACATGATCTCAAAGAAAATGATGACGAATCTGGATGTGCTTGGTCTTGGAATGCCGAACTGGATTGTAAGCAATCTTGATGGCGCTCTCGTTGTCGCAGTAGAGAGGCACATTCTTGACCTTGATGCCATATTCCTCGAGGGTTTGCTTCATCCATAGCAACTAAGCGCAACATGAACCAGCAGCAATGTACTCAGCTTCAGTGGTAGATAGTGACACGTAGTTCTGCTTCTTTGAGGATCAACAGACTAAAGATCGTCCGAGGAGATGACATGTGCCTAAGGTTGACTTGCAATCCACATGATCTCCAGCATAGTCAGCATCTGAGTATCCGACGAGGTGAAGATTTGAGCCCTTGGGATACCATAATCCAAGCGTTGGTGTGTGAGTTAAGTATCGAAGAATATGTTTTGCAGCCTTATGGTGTGATTCCTTCGGTGTTGGTTGGAATCGGGCACACATCCAAACACTCAGCATAATATCCGGCCTAGATGCACATAGATACAATAAAGAGCCAATCATGGAGCCTTCTGATCGAAATCTTTACCATTTTCATCACTGCAAAGGTGGCCTTTTGAAGGCATTGGAGTTTTGACGCCTTTGCAGTCTTGCATGTCGAATTTCCTCAGACATCCTTGAGATATTTCTCTTGAGAGATGAAGATGGCATTGTCTTGCTGTGAATTTGAAGATCTAAGAAGAATTTCAACTCTCCCATCATAGACATTTGATATTCTTCACTCATCATATAGGCAAATTCATCATTGTAACGTTTGTTAGTATAACCACTATCATCTACATATATTTGGCATATGAATATTTCACTGTCACAGGGTTTAGTGAAAAGATTTGGGTCAAGTGAACCGGGTTTGAAGCCTTTCTTCATGAGGAATTCATTCAGAGTGTCATACCACACCCGAGGGGCCTGCTTGAGGCCATAGAGGGCCTTGTTGAGTCTAAAGACTTTGTCAGGATGCTTAGGGTCTTCAAAACCTGAGGGTTGAGCAACATGTACTTCTTCCTCAAGCTTACCATTGAGGAATGCACTTTTCACATCCATTTGATATAATATGATATCATGATGGTTAGCATAAGCAAGCAATGTGCTAATAGCTTCAAGTCTAGCAACAGGTGCAAAAGTTTCATCGAAGTCATTTCCTTCAACCTGTGTGTAGCCTTGAGTGAAGAATATGACATCAAATTCATCGGGCAGAATTTCATCACACAATATAGTGAGTAAAGTAGTGTGAGGACGTGAGAAATGAGTAATTCATTTATGCATGATTAGCTTGCGTCCTTTCAAGCATTTCCTTAGGTCTCCAACAAATTCATCAGACGTTCAAGTTCATCTGGAGATCTCACCCTACATAAAAGATTAGTTCAGTTTCTTCACCACCCATATCTGGAGGGGTGGCAAAGAGTTCATCATTCTGCGAGCACCATATGAGAAGGGAGGCATTGAAGCAAGTGCGCTTCGCTTCACAAGACAAGGGTTAGAGTACTCGTATGAGTAAGAAGAGAAATTCTTTGAGGACTTATGAACATAATGATTTGAAGAATAATGCACATATTCAGAACTCTTAGAGTTTCCCTGCAAAATAGATGCATTAGCACGAGAATGATATTTTTGACCATTTGAGGAATCTGGCCCACGTGAAGACTTTGGTCCATATGAGGAATTTGATATGGGGTTCCTTTTTTTCATGAGTGGTGTCGTGAGGACATTCACTTAAAGATTTTGTAAGCAGCTCTTGGGAACCTAGATTTTTTTTCATAGGTGAACCGTTCCTACAGTTAGTTCCAACAAATCTGGTAAATACTTCACCTTTCTGATTTTTGAAGAATTTGTTGTTGGAGTCAAGTGACTCATGTGAGGAATACGAAGTTTCAAAAGTAAAGCCAGATAAAGTGGATGTATCTATAGGAGGTCCTTTTGCAGCAACCCATGAAGTTTTGGGGTACTACTCAGGTGTCCAGTAGGATCCATCAGCATTGAGTTTCCTCTCAAATGCAATACCCTCTTTCCTAGAGTTCCTGTTCAGAATATGCTTTTTGAGGACATCGCAAAGGGTTTGATGCCCTTTGATACTTTTGTACATGTCTGTCACATACAATTCCTTCAACCCTGCATTTTCGTCAGTGATACTTGTGGTATCCTCAAATGAGGAATTTGGGACCACGAAGATAGTTGAAGAATTTTTAGCAATAGAAGCATTTGAACATTCAGGTGAAGAATTAGTTGTTTCACGTTCGATGCATTTCAAACAAGGTGGAACAAATTCTTCCTGAGCGGTACTGATCTGTTGAGCCAGTAAGGAATCATTTTCCCTTTGGAGATCCTCATGAGATACTATTAGTTTCTCAAGATCTTGCTTTCTTTCAAGAAATTCATAAGAAAGCTTCTCATGATCAGCTAAGAGATCATTATGATGACTCTGAAGGTTATCATACTTTGTCTGAAGACTTTTGAGATCGTCAGACAAAGCTTGAGTCCGATCCACTTCCTCATTCAACATATCATCGCTTTTGTCTAGCAGTTTCTGAAGCTTTTCAAGTGCACTTTGTTGCTTAGTGGCAATATTAGCAAGTTTGGCATATCCAGGTTTCACATATTCATCAGATTTAGCATCACTTGATTCAGAGGAGGAGTGATTCTTACGTACCTTGGAACTTTTAGCCATGAAGCAATAGGTGGGAGCATAATCATCATGGCCGACGTCAGAGTCGTTCGAGTAGTCATTCTCTTCATCGTTGAAGATGGACTTGCTGACGAAAGCGATGGCGAGAGCAAGGCTAGCAACGCCAGATTCTGATTCCACCTCAGATTCTTCCTCTTCTTCATATTCTTTAGATTCTTCTTCTGAGTCAATTTCCTTGCCAATCAAAGCCCGAGCATTTCTGGAACCATTCTTCTTGTGCGATGAGGACTTTGAAGATGAGGATTTTGCAGATGAGGACTTTGAAGATTTCTTGTTTTTCTTTGAGTCCTCAGAATTGTCGTCCTTGTACTTTTCTTCTTCTTTGATTCATTTCCTGAGAGAGGAAAATCAGAGATAAAGTGACCAGTTTTTTTGCATTTGTGACAAGTTCTCTTCTTGTAGTCACCTGAGGAATCTGATTTCCTCAAGCCACTTTTTGATGACTTTCCAAATCCGCCTCTCCTTGAGAACTTGTGGAATTTCCCACGAGCATTGCCAGCTCCTGACTCAGTTCTTCAGGATCAGCAAGGCTACTATCAGAATCTTCACCTTCAGATGAGGAAATTGCTTTTGCCATCAGAGCACGAGATCTTCCATAGCTTGGCCTGTAGAGGTCTCTCTTCTCAGCTTGTTGGAATTCATGAGTATTGAGTCTCTCAAGAATATCAGTAGGATCAAGTGACTTGTAGTCTCCACGCTCTTGAATCATCAAAGCCACAATATCGAATGAGGAATCAAGCGATCTCAGTAGTTTCTTCACCACTTCATGGTCGGTGATGTCAGTGGCACCGAGTGCTTGAAGCTCATTGGAGATATCAGTTAGACAATCAAAAGATTGCAAAACATTTTCATTCTCGAGTCTTTTGAAGCGGTTGAGGATATTGCAAAGAACATCAACACGAGAGTCATGTTGAGTGGAAACAACTTCGTTGACTTTGGACAGCCTGTCCCAGATAAGCTTAGCAGACTCCAAAGCACTCACTCTGCCATACTGACATTTGCTCAGATGGCCACAGATGATATCCTTTGCTTGAGAGTCGAGTTGATTGAATTTCTTCGTATCAGCAGCAGTGACAGTCGGAGAAGTGCGGGGAACACCATTTTCCACAACGTACCAGAGATCGTTATCAATAGCTTCAAGATGCATGCGCATATTTTTCTTCTAGTAGGGGTAATCCATCCCACCAAAGGTAGGACAACATGCGGAAACCTTGATCATACCTGCAGTCGACATAACTAGAACTCTAGGTGGTTAAACCAAAATCACACAGAACAAGGGAGTACCTTGCTCTGATACCAATTGAAAGTGCGTTATATCTACTAGAGGGGGGTGAAAAGGCAATTTTACAAATTCATCACTGAGGAATTTCAACTTGAGGAATTTGAAATGTGATGAATAACTAGCAGCGGAATAAGTACTCAAGTTCATGAGAAACATAGCAATAGCATAGTCATCATGATGAAATGAAACATGCACAAATTATAGATAGCGTGATACAGGATACGCAGGTGAGGAACAAGGTAACTTGAAGAATTTGAGGTGAGGAAATTGTGAAAGACTTCACTCAAATTCTTCAAATAGTAAAGATCAATTTCATCAACACGTATACGAGGAAATGAAAGGGTTTAGGAAATAGAAGCAGGTAGCTCGACGAAGACAATGGTTTGATGACCCAATTCCAACTGTTATGACAGTTGTACTTCTGGTTTGGAGCGGCCTGGTATTTAAACCAGAGGACACACAGTGCTTAGCGTATTCTCCTTGAGCTAAGGTCACAAAGTCCTTGCTCAACACTCGTGGTAAGTCTTCATGGTAGAGTTCCAAAACCCTCACAACCTGGTCACTCGGCGATCCACAATTGACAGCTGGATGCTCTAGACCAAGGTCACTCTGTGATCCCCAATTGACTGCAGGATGCACTAGACCATGACGCCTAACTTTCTGGAAGATACACTGTCTTCAAAGGTAACAAGCTTCGGTTCCACACATGAACAATCTCTTCAGTGATGCTCAATCACTTTGGGTTTGGTGGTTTGGATTTGGGTTTTTCCTCACTGGTTATTTTCTCTCAAAGTCTTCGGAGGATGAGTTGCTCTCAAATGACAAGTGTCAGTTCTCTCTTGGAGCAGCCAACCAACTAGTGGTTGTGGGGGTGGCTATTTATAGTCAGGGTGCAACCTGACATGATAAGACATAAATGCCCCCAATGATACGACCTTTATGTGGATAAGATGATCGGGGACAGTTGTCTCTAAGCACAACAACGGTCGGAATTTCGAACTATGAAAGTCCTCACGTTTATCATGTTCCTCAATTGTAGGCAATTCGCACTGGCGAAATCTTAACTCCTGAGTTAGATCAATATCCTCAGAGACCAGATGAACTTTGTCTCTGTCACTAAAGAACTTGACTGAACTGCAAGAGATTTCCAAAGGCTTCACTCGAAGGATTGGATAGGTTGAGGCTTTTGAGTTGAGCATCAGTTGGAAATTTTCCTTACTATTACCTCGGCCCCCTTTAACAGTACGGTGTTTCCTATGACTCAAAGAAAGGAAATGAGACTACGAAAACTATAGTCTTCACGCTTCATAGTCCTCGTTCATATCTTCAAGGTCAGACCAACTTCTTCACTTTCAAAGCCTTCAGGGAATACCAAAGTCTTCACCAAAGTCTTCAGTTGAAGACATACATTTTTAGGAGTCGATAATCTCCGCATATATCAAACCCCTCATCGACTTATAGAGTCTGTGTACACTCACAAACACATTAGTTCCTTAACCTATAATTCTTCAATACACCAAAATCACTAGGGGCACTACATGCACTTACAAGGATTACATAAGTTGGGCACTCCAGTGGTGCCTTGATTAGCGATACAATGATTGTATCGGCTTCTGATGAACGTAGTGTTCGAAATATGCCCTAGAGGCAATAATAAATTAGTTATTATCATATTTCCTTGTTGATGATAATCGTTTATTATCCATGCTATAAATTGTATTGATCGGAGACTTAGATGCATGTGTGGATACATAGACAAAACCATGTCCCTAGTATGCCTCTAATGGACTAGCTCGTTGATCAAAGATGTTTAAGGTTTCCTAGCCATGGACATGAGATGTCATTTGATAGCGGGATCACATCATTAGGAGAATGATGTGATGGACAAGACCCAAACTACAAACGTAGCGTATGATCGTGTCAGTTTATTGCTAATGTTTTCTGCATGTCAATGTATATGTTCCTGTGACCATGAGATCATGCAACTCACGGATATCGGAGGAGTGCCTTGTGTGTATCAAACGTCGCAATGTAATTGGGTGACTATAAAGGTGCTCTACAGGTATCTCCGATGGTGTCTGTTGAGTTGGCATGGATCGAGACTGGGATTTGTTACTCCGTGTGACGGAGAGGTATCTCAGGGCCCACTCGGTAATGCAGCATCACAATAAGCCTTGCAAGCAATGTGACTAATTGTTAGTTGCGGGATCTAGTATTATGGAACGAGTAAAGAGACTTGCCGGTAACGAGGTTGAACTAGGTATGGAGATACCGACGATCGAATCTCGGGCAAGTAACATACCGAAGAACAAAAGGAACATCATACGGGATTAATTGAATCCTTGACATAGAGGTTCGACCGATAAAGATCTTCGTAGAATATGTAGGAACCAATGTGGACATCCAGGTCCCGCCATTGGTTATTGACCGTAGAGGTGTCTCAGTCATGTCTACATAGTTCTCGAACCCGCAGGGTCTGCACACTTAAGGTTCGGTGACGTTTCGGTAGTGTAGAGTTATGTATGGTGGTGACCAAAGGTTGTTCGGAGTCCCGGATAAGATCCCGATGTCGCGAGGAGCTCCGGAATGGTCCAGAGGTAAAGATTCATATATAGGAAGTCCCAGTTTGGTCGCCAAAAAAGTTTCGGGCTCATCGGTAGTGTACCGGGAGTGCCGGTAGTGTACCGGGAGACCACCGGGAGGGGTATTTCGACCCAAGAGGTTTTATGGGCTGTGGGAAGATGAATACCAGCCCTTGGTGGGCTGGTGGAAGTCCTACACAAATCCCATGAGGCCGGGAAGAAAATACCAAAAGGAAAAAGGTCGAAAAAGGCAAAAGGGGCTATATATGGAAGGAGTCCTAATCCCACTAGGAGTGGGAAGAGGAGGACTCCTCCCTAGCCGGCCGAACCAGGTGGGCTTTGGCCCTTGCAACAGCCCCTCCTCCTCCTCCTCTCCTCCTATATATACTAGAGGAGTTTGAGGGTTTTGGCACAAGTTCTTTCTTCCACGTGCAACCATAACCTCCAGTGCATAGTTTCTCCTCTAGATTGGTTTTCTGCGGTGCTTAGGCGAAGCCCTGCAGGAATAACTCCACCACCATCACCGGAGCACCGTCATGCTGCCAGTGAACTCTCCCTCCTCTCCACCTCCTCTTGCTGGATCAATACGGTGGAGATCGTCATCAAGCTGCACGTGTTCTCAACGCGGAGGTGCCGTCCGTTCGGTACTATATCGGAAGGATCGTGATCAAGGCCACGGGACGTTCGTGATCAGATCGTGACGAGATCGCGGGACGGTTCGTGATTAGATCGCGGGATGCTCGGTGATTTGGATCGCTAAGAAGTACAACTACACAACCCGCGTTTCTCAACGCTTCCCGCTTAGCGATCTACAATGGTACGTAGATCCACTCTCCCTCTCATAGATGCGCATCACCATGGATAGGTTTGCGTGCACGTAGGAAATTTTTTGTTTCCCATGCGACGTTCCCCAATAGTGGTATCAGAGCTAGGTTGATGGTTTGATGAGATCTCGAGTAGAACACAAAAGGTTTGTGGGCGTTGATGCTTAGATTGCTTCCTCCCTTGGTCGTGTTTTGGTTCAGCGGTATTGTGGGATGAAGCGGCCCGGACCAACCTTACTCGTACGCTTACGAGAGACCGATTCCCTCAATTGCACTTGTTGCAACAGATGGCTAGCGGGTGTCAGTTTCTCCTACTTTAGTTGGATCGGATTCGACAAAGGCGGTCCTTGAGAAGGTTGAAAAGCAACTTATGTATCACCATTATGGTTTATGCGTAGGTGAGAATCGTTCTTGCTAGATACCCGTAGCGGCCATGTAAAACTTGCAACAACAATTAGAGGACGTCTAACTTGTTTTTGTAGGGTATGTTGTGATGTTTTATGGCCAATTACATGATGAGATATATGTGATGTATGAGATGATCATGTGATGTATAGAATTTCATGACTTGCATGTCGATGAGTACGGCAACCGACAGGAGCCATAGGGTTTCTTTAATTATTGTATGACCTGCGTGTCAATCATTAAGCGCTATGTAATGCTTTACTTTATCGCTAGGCGGTAGCAATAGAAGTAGAAGCAAGGCTGGCGCCACAACCCCAATGGCAGCACATTGATGGAGATCAAGATGATGGAGATCATGGTGTTGTGCCGGTGACGATGGAGATCATGCCGGTGCTTTCAAGATGGAGATCTAAAGCACAAGTTCATGGCCATATCATGTCACTTATGAATTGCATGTTATGTTAATCCTCTTTATGCACCTTGTTTTTGCTTAGGACGACGGTAGCATTATAAGGTGATCCCTCGCTTAATTTCAAGATAAATTGTGTTCTCCCCGAGTGTGCACCGTTGCGAAAGTTCGTCATGTTGAGACACCACGTGATGATCAGTTGTGATAGACTCTACATTCACATACAACGGGTGCAAGCCAGATTTGCACGTGCAGAACACTCGGGTTAAAATGATGAGCCTAGCATGTACAGACATGGCCTCGGAACACAAGAGATCGAAAGGTGGAACATGAGTCATATAGTAGATATGATCAACATAATGATGTTCACCATTGCAGCCACCTCAACTCACGTGATGATCGGACTTGAGTTGGTGAATTTGGATCATGTATCACTCGAATGATCGGAGGGATATCAATTTGAGTGGGAGTTCTTAAGTAATATGATTAATTGAACTCATTATCATGAACATAGTCAATAGTGTCTTTGCAAATTATGTTGTAGATTACTAGCTCGCGTTGTAGCTCCCTTAAATTTTTATATGTTCCTAGAGAAAGAGAGTTGAAATATGTTGGTAGCAATATTGCGGACTGGGTCCGTGATCTGAGGATTGTCCTCATTGCTGCACAGAAGGCTTATGTCCTTAATTCACCGCTCGGTGCGCCACCCCCTCTAGCGTCGTCTGTAGATGTTGTGAACATCTGACAGGCACGTTTCGATGACTACTTGATAGTTTAGTGCGTCATGCATTACGGCTTAGAATTGAGGCTCCGAAACGTTTTGAACGTCACGGAACATATGAGATGTTCTAGGAGCAGAGATTGTGATCTCAGGCTCGTGCCTGTGTTGCGAGATATGAGATTTCCAACAAGATTCTTTGCCTGTAAGATGAAGGAGAATAGCTCAATCGTTGAGCATGTACTCAGATTGTCTGGGTACTACAATCGCTTGAATCAAGTGGGAGTTGATCTTCCAGATAAGATAGTGATTGATATAGTTCTCCAAGTCACTGTCACTAAAGCTACTAGAACTTAGTGATGAACTATAAAACACCAGGGATAGAAGTATTGATCCCTGAGCTGTTCGCGATGTTTTACACTGCGAAGGTAGAAATCAAGAAGGAGCATCAAGTATTGATGGTTAATCAAACCACTAGTTTCGAAAAGGGCAAGAGCAAGGAGGGAAACTTCATGGATAGCAAGTCAGTTGCTGCTCCAGTGAAGCAACCCAAAGTTGAACTCAAACCCGAGACTAAGTGCTTCTATTATGAGGTGAGAGGTCGTTGAAGCGGAACAACCCTAGATACTTGGTAGATAAGAAGGCTGGCAACATCTACAGAAGTATATTTGATATACGAGTTATTGATGTGTACCTTGCTAGTACTCCTAGTAGCACCTGGGTATTGGATACCGGTTCGGTTGCTAAATGTTAGTAACTCAAAATAAAAGCTACGGAATAAACGGAGAACTTGCTAAGGGTGAGGTGACAATGTGTGTTGGAAATGATTCCAAGGTTGATGTGATCAACATCGCACGCTCTCTCTACCTTCAGGATTAGTGACGAACCTAAATATATGTTATTTGGTGTTTTGCGTTGAGCATGAACATGATTAGATCATGTTTGTTGCAATACGGTTATTCATTTAAGTGAGAGAAAATGGTTATTCTTTTTACATGAATAATACCTTCAATGGTCATGCACCCAGTGAGAATGGTTTGTTGAAATCTTGATCATAGTAATACACATGTTCATAACATTGATGTCAAAAGATACAAAGTTAAATAATGATAGTACCACATACTTGTGGCACTGCCGCAAAATGTCATATTGGTATAAAGCGCATGAAGAAACTCCATGCTGATGGATATTTGGACTCATTCGATTTCAAAGCGGTTGAGACATGCGAACCATGCCTCTTGGGCAAGATGACTAAAGGACCCCGTTGGATGGAGCGGGCAAGTGATTCATTGGAAATGATACATGTTGATGTATGCAATCTAGTGAGTCTTGTGGCGTGCAGTGGATATCGTTATTTTCTTACATTCACTGAAGATTTGAGTAGATATAGTGTATATTTACTTAATGAAACACAAGTCTGAATCGTTTGAAAGGTTCAAGCAAATTCAGAGTGAAGTTTAAGATCATCGTGACAAGAAGATAACAATGACTGCGATATGATCGTGGAGGTGAATATCTGAGTCACGAGTTTGGCATACAACTTAAGACAATGTGTAAGTTGTTTCACAACTAAACGCCACCTGGAACACCATAGTGTGATGGTGTGTCCGAACATCATAGTTATGCTCTATTGGATATGGTGCATGCTATGATGTCTCTTATCGTTTTGTTACTATAATTTTGGGGTTATGCATTAAAGACAACTACATTCACTTTAAATAGGGCACCATCTAAATCCGTTGAGATGACACTGTGTGAATTTTGGTTTGATGGAAACCTAAGCTGTCATTTCTTAATGCTTGGGGCTACGACGCTTGTGTGGAAAATCTTTTCACCTAATGAGCTCGAACCCAAAGCGGACAAATGCATCTTCATAGAAACCCTAAGAACAGTTGGGTGAACCTTCTATCTCAAATCCATGCATAAAATGTTTATTGCTAAAACTGGGTCCTTTCTCAAGAAAAGGTTTCTCTTGAAAGAATTGAGTGGGAGGAGGATAGAACTTGATGAGGTTATTGAACCTTTGCTTCAACCAGAAAGTACCGCAGCGTAGAAAGATGTTTCTGTGAAGCCTACGTCAGTTGAAGAGGAAGTTAATGATGATGATCATGAAGCTTCAGATCAAGTTACTATCGACCTACGAGGGAAATAGAACTTGATGAGGTTATTGAACCTTCACTTCAACCAGAAAGTGGCGTAGCGCAGAAAGATGTTTCTGTGAAACCTATCTCAGTTGAAGAGGAAGTTAATGATGATGATCATGAAGCTTCAGATCAAGTTACTATCAAACTTCGTAGGTCGACAAGGATGTGTACTGCTACTGAGCGGTACGACAACCCTGTCTAGGAGGTCATGTTGTTGGACAACGATGAACCTACAAACTATGGAGAAGCGATGATGGGCCCGGAAACCAACAAATGGTTAGAGGCCATGAAATCCGAGAAAGGATCCATGTATGAAAACCAAGTATAGACTTTGGTGGACTTGCTCGTTGTACGGCAGGTCATTAATTACAAATGGATTTTTAAAATGAAGACAGACGCTGATGGTAAATACCATTTGTAAAGCTCGACTTGTTGCAAAGTAGTTTACGACAAGTTCAAAAGAGTTGACTATGATGACACTTTCTCACTCGTAGCGACGCTAAAGTCTGTTGGAATTATGTTAGCAGTTGCTGCATTTTTCAATTATGAAATCTGGCAGATGGATGCCAAAACATCGTTTCCTTCCTTAAGGAAAGGTTGTATGAGATACAACTAGAAGGTTTTGTCAGTCCTAAGGATGCTAAGGTGTGCGAGCTTCAATGATTCTTCTATGAACTAAAGCAAGCATCTCGGAGTTGGAATATACACTTTGATGAGGTGATCAAAGTTTTTGAGTCTATACAAAGTTTACGAGAAACTTGTATTTGCAATAAAGTGAGTGGGAGCACTATAGAGTTTCCGATAAGTATATGTGGATGACATATTGCTATTCGGAAATGATGTAGAATTTCTAGAGAGCATAAATGGTTGTTTGAAAAGAGTTTTCAAAGGAAGACCTAGATAAAGCTACCTAATTGTTGAGCATCAAAATCTATAAAGATAGATCAAGATGTTTGATAAGACTTTCAATGAGTACATACCTTGACAAGATTTTGAAAGAGTTCAAAATGGATCAGTCAGAGAAAGAGTTCTCGCCTGATTTGTAAGGTATAAAGTTGAGTAAGACTCAATGCCCAATGACTGCAGAAGATAGAGAAAAGATGAGTGTCATCCCCTATGCTTCAGCCATAGGCTCTATCATGTATGCAATGCTGTGCACGAGACCCGATGTCAGCCTTGCCACAAGTATGGCCAGAAGGTTTCAAAGTGAGACTGGAATGGAGCACTGGACAGCGGTCAAGATTATCCTTAGTAACTAAAAGACTAAGGAGATGTTTCTCGATTATGGAGGTGATAAAGAGTTCGTCGTAAACAGTTACGTCTATGCAAGCTTTAACACCAATCTGGATGACTCGTAGTAGCAATCTGGATACATATAGTGGAGCAGCCATTTGGAATAGTTCCAAGTGGAGTGTGGTAGCAGTGTTTACGATTTGACATAGTAATTTGTAAACTACACACGGATCTGAATGTCGTAGACCCGTTGACTATAAGACCTCTCTCACATGCAAAGCATGATCGAGCCCCAGAACTCATTGGGTGTTAGATTCATAACAATGCGAATCACATGGTGATGTGAACTAGATTATTGACTCTAGTGCAAGTCGGAGACTGTTGGAAATATGCCCTAGAGGCAATAATAAATTAGTTATTATCATATTTCCTTGTTCATGATAATCTTTTATTATCCATGCTATAAATTGTATTGATCGGAGACTTAGATGCATGTGTGGATACATAGACAAAACCATGTCCCTAGTATGCCTCTAATGGACTAGCTCGTTGATCAAAGATAGTTAAGGTTTCCTAGCCATGGACATGAGATGTCATTTGATAGCGGGATCACATCATTAGGAGAATGATGTGATGGACAAGACCCAAACTACAAACGTAGCGTATGATCATGTCAGTTTATTGCTACTGTTTGCTGCATGTCAATGTATATGTTGCTATGACCATGAGATCATGCAACTCACGGATATCGGAGGAGTGCCTTGTGTGTATCAAACGTCGCAACGTAACTGGGTGACTATAAAGGTGCTCTACAGGTATCTCCGATGGTGTCTGTTGAGTTGGCATGGATCGAGACTGGGATTTGTTACTCCGTGTGACGGAGAGGTATCTCGGGGCCCACTCGGTAATGCAACATCACAATAAGCCTTGCAAGCAATGTGACTAATTGTTAGTTGTGGGATCTTGTATTACGGAACGAGTAAAGAGACTTGCCGATAATGAGGTTGAACTAGGTATGGAGATACCGACTATCGAATCTCGGGAAAGTAACATACCGAAGAGCAAAGGGAACATCATACAGGATTAACTGAATCCTTGACATAGAGGTTCGACCGATAAAGATCTTCGTAGAATATGTAGGAACCAATGTGGACATCCAGGTCCCGCCATTGGTTATTGACCGTAGAGGTGTCTCAGTCATGTCTACATAGTTCTCGAACCCGCAGGGTCTGCACACTTAAGGTTCTGTGACGTTTCGGTAGTGTAGAGTTATGTATGGTGGTGACCGAAGGTTGTTCGGAGTCCCGGATGAGATCCCGGACGTCATGAGGAGCTCCGGAATGGTCCGGAGGTAAAGATTCATATATAGGAAGTCCCAGTTTGGTCGCCGGAAAAGTTTCGGGCTCATCGGTAGTGTACCGGGAGTGCCGGTAGTATACCGGGAGACCACCGAGAGGGGTATTTCGACCCAAGAGGTTTTATGGGCTGTGGGCAGATGAATACCAGCCCTTGGTGGGCTGGTGGAAGTCCTACACAAAGCCCATGAGGCTGGGAAGAAAATACCAAAAGGAAAAAGGTGGAAAAAGGCAAAAAGGGCTATATATGGAAGGAGTCCTAATCCCACTAGGAGTGGGAAGAGGAGGACTCCTCCCTAGCCGGCCGAACCAGGTGGGCTTTGGCCCTTGTGCCAGCCCCTCTTCCTCCTCCTCTCTTCCTATATATACTAGAGGAGTTTGAGGGTTTTGGCACAAGTTCTTTCTTCCACGTGCAACCCTAACCTCCAGTGCATAGTTTCTCCTCTAGATTGGTTTTCCGCGGTGCTTAGGCGAAGCCCTACAAGAATAACTCCACCACCATCACCGGAGCATCATCACGCTGCCGGTGAACTCTCCCTCCTCTCCACCTCCTCTTGTTGGATCAAGACGGTGGATATCGTCATCAAGCTGCACGTGTGCTGAACGCGGAGGTGTCGTCCGTTCGGTACTAGATCGAAAGGATCGTGATCAAGGCCACGGGACGTTCGTGATCGGATCGCGGGACGGATCGTGACAAGATCGCGGGACGGTTTGTGATTAGATCGCGGGACGGTTCGTGATTAGATCGTGGGACGCTCGGGATTTGGATCGCGAAGAAGTACGACTACACCAACCGCGTTTCTCAACGCTTCCCGCTTAGCGATCTACAAGGGTACGTAGATCCACTCTCCCTCTCGTAGATGCTCATCACCATGGATAGGTTTGCGTGCGCGTAGGAATTTTTTTGTTTCCCATGCGACGTTCCCCAACACCTAGCATATTTGCTTAATCCGGGACACGTAACAGGGTTTATCTCCACCAAACTAACCCCTTGGGGTACTTAGCTTTTTAGTCATATGCAACATAACACCATGATGCTCTTGGCTAGTATTGTGTTCTTTATGACTAAAGCAAGTTCGAAGCCGTTTGCACTTCCATTCATCTTATTTTGCTAGCATCGACGGTACCGTACATTGCCCACTCTTGCATTGAGACTTGGCACATACTTCGGAGGTACATCCAAACCGATGGGAGGACTTTTTCTTGTTCTCCTACACATGAAACACCTCATCTCCACAAAACAATCACCATACCTATCCACATGGAATTTTCATAGCCATTTCGGGCATATCGCCATGCACTACCAGCATATTACATTACCTGACTAGAGATATGTTGTAACTTTCCTTGCATGATCATAGTATGTCTAGCTCGATATTTCCATGGCTTGTTCATTTTTGATATCTATTCCACGTTGAATCATTGTGCATACTGGTACACTGCCAGAGGCATTCATCATATAGAGTTTCTCTCATGTTTTCGGTTTTGACTTATGATTACATTGAGTTGAAGTGAGTCCTTGTAAAGTGTATCATTCATCATTGTAAGTTATTATTACTACCAAAAGAAAAAAGACAAAATAAAATATGCACCACATAGGTGCCACAAAAAAAGAAAAAGGTGAGGAAGACAGAAGGAACAACACCATTATCCTCTTTAGAATACACCAGTGCTTCAATGTAGCACCACTTCACGCATTGATGCTTCATGTTTCATACTAATGGGAAACCTACACTATAAAACCTGGATTGCATATTCCGATGACGAGCATCCTCAAACGCTCAAGGTCTTCATGAGCAAGCGAGTTGGATGCACCCCACTTAGTCCATAGGAGAGATTTCACATGTTCATAGCTCTGTGTGCATCCTAGTTTCATGGCGATCACTACTCCTTGTGTTGATATCGATCATAAGTCCTTCTCCATAGCCTAGTGGTTAGCTGCATTGATGCAAGACTTCTTTGTTTTTGACTTCCCAGAACTCCATCAATTTGCTATCTTCCCTTAAGTGTGAGGCATAGGCTTGCACTAAGTTCTACATAGGCACTTGAGGAGTTGAATAACATAGACAGATGATCTAGTTATTGTACCTGGTATGCCTTAGGTTGGTGTTTTCGAAGAGATCGCTAATGATTGACTTCTTTCTATCTATGATAGTTGCTGCTTTGTTCCTGACATAATATTAACCTTCTTTCAAAACCTTTGGCAACAGGAATTTGTGCTCCAAAAAAATAATTTTCCTCTTTTCTTACTCTGCATGGCAATGGAAATAATAGGGCAGCTTGTATGACTCCCTTGCTTGTTAACTTTTGCATGCTTCCAAGATGAACATGTTTATCAATTTTGGGGTTTGGTTCAATCTATGCTTTTGAGTTGGTATCATTGACATCTTGGTAGTCAGCCTTCTTACTCGGGGACGATCAACATTTAAGGGTGGGAAGGTTAATGGCTCTACATTTTACACATCTTAAGAGCTCATTGTTCTCTTTATATGTCATGTCCCATTGAACCAAATAGTTGTCCTTTATGCATGATTACCGATGTTTAGATTTTCCCTTCTGAGCGTTGCACATTTAGTATTTTATTTAGTATTTTATTAGTTTTTTTGTTTTTTTGTTTTCTTGTGTCTACAGGTTTCTTGGAGCAACCTAGGACCAAGCATGATGAAAGAACCCAGGATGGGATTGATACGGTATTAGCTTGGGGTCAGATTTAGCCATTTCGAAGGTCCAAAAAGGTCATTTTCCAAAAGTACTCCAAATCACTATCTACGACCAAAAAATGGATCAACGTCGATCATACGAATCTAGATCCCAAGAACGTTAAATTTCGAGATCGTATGAAGATTTGGCGGCCATTTTACCAAAGGAAGACGTATCAAAAGACGACATCTCGAACAACCGCATGCGGACCTTTTGGCATTCATTTGGCGTGCATGCAGCTCCGAAAGTTTCCCTTCTGGACGAGATTCTTCACTGATTTCATCCCTGTTTGATCTCATGAGATGCTTGGCTCATAAATAATAGATTGGGAGAGGATTTGGCTCATGTTGAGCCCTTGGATGAAGCACATCAAGAGAGGAGGCTAGCGAGGCTCTCTATATCTATCTCCCTCAACCCTAGTTGCCACATCCGTCCTCATTCACGAAGAATACATCCATGTTCATCTCCATTACTACTTCGTCCACCACCATAAAAGAGGGACAAGATCAAGTGGAAGAAGAGGAGTATCCACCATGTGAGCGCCGGCTTTCGGGCCCGTGCCCTCTCCACCACGTTGTTGCCCTCATCACCACAACCATGCCTTCTCCCTTCACTGACATGATGTCGGCTGGTAACTTGACCCTCTCACCTACGTGTGCTATTAGGTTGTTTAATTAGTTTACTAGTTGTTTAGGATATTGTTGAACCTCTCATGATAATTGTTGTGATACAATATTATTTGTTCATGATTCGAGTTGGTAACCTTCGCGAATGTTGAGAGGATCACTCACTCACATTTGTTCCTTGTGTTGTGAAGTATATTACTGTCGTTGCAAAGGATTGGGCGTTGGGGTAATTTGATGCGGTAGTTAAAGCCTTTGATTCCTCGCCATCACAATTGATAGGGGAGTTATGGAGAACCCTTAGAGAGGCCACACCCACACGGGGGCCCTTAATTATCATTAGTGTAACCCTATGGGGGACACTATGATGGTGTCATGTGTGGCACGAAGTCTACTTATAGAGTAGAGTGTGTACGGTACTAGGCTCCACCCACTTATGCATTTGAGTAGTGACTAGAGGATTCGATAGTTCATATGTGTGGTATCCAGAACCCTTGAGAAAGTCTTACTACCTAAGCACCTTCACCACTAACTTAGTCTATTTCTATTCCCATTTTTACATTTATGTTCCAAGTGTGGTAATATCTTTTATTCAGTTTTCCAAGCAACATATAGACTACACTATTACCAAACTGAGGTTTGGGTGTCTACGTAGCTACGTGAAGTGACAACATTCTTCTAGGGTTTGTGGTGCCTTCATATAAGCTCCCTCTGAGTTTGACACTTCACTTATCAGTTATCACGAAAGTGCTAAAACAGCCATGTGCACTTGTAGGTCATCACCAACCCTGGCAAGATCAGCGCTATTATCTGAATGAAGCAACTGGAGCATCTTCACAATGTCCAGAGACTCATCGGTTGTCTGGCAGCGCTGAGCAGATTCATTTCATGACTCGCTAAAAAAGCCCTGCCACTTTGCCTACCCATGGAGAAATCAGATAAGTTCGAGTCGACGAATGAAACGCATTACCGACACATGGAGAGAATAGGTTGGCACCACTATCCCGGCAGATCTGTTGTCATTACCACAACCACGCTCACACCCAAACCAGTGTTTGGAAATAGCTCACTTAAGTAAGTTACAAGGGGAAGGTAAAAAAGAAAGAATTAAACTAATAACTACTAAACTAAGGAGAATAAATAAACTAAGAGAAACATGTGACGTTTTAGATGAGATTACTGACATTTAGGTACGGCCTTGTTCGGTATCGGCGCATAATGTAGTTAGGGTTTTACAACTGTTACATGTTGTGACTAAGTTAGTATCTTTACTATAGGATACGGTGATCTACTTCTGGTGGGCGGCCCCTCACAAACATTATCTCTCAAGATGCATTATTGAGATAACTCATTCATCCTACCTTGTGTCCCATACCAAATGCAGCTTACAAAAAGACATTAGGGTCCTCGTGTCCTGAGGACCGAATGAATGCATTAGGTTCTGTGGACAACCGTGCTCCTAGAATAATTGTGTTCCCCTCAAGATATTTGCACCCGTCACATCGTAGGTAAATCGGTTTGCACAACCATCTATATACTTCATGTGTGGCGTGGGGAGTTGGATTTCTCCAACTATGCCAATAGACAGGACATATTCCATGACTAAATTACCGAAGGTAAATAAGCAACACAAAGCAACACACATAATTAGACAACACATATCAAATAACCAACTACTAACCGACAGACCCATAGTGAACAATTACTCAAATAACATCACATACAAGGGGGGTCAAGAGTTGTTATAACCAATCACAGGGACCGTGACGGAGGAGAAACAATGGATGGTAATGGTGGTGATGATGGCGGCGACATGGATGATGATGGTGATGATGGAGGAGTGGCGACGGCGGCCCATGGCGACGCTGATGAGGACATGGATACCTTGGATATGATCACAAATATTTCATATGCATATTTATTTGAGGTGATTTCTGATAAAAGTTATGCAATAATTTATTTATGCTATACAGAATAAAAAATACTTCACCTCTTTTTGTTTCATGACTAATAGAAGAACCACCAGACACCTGTACAATCCACATATGAAGATAAGGAAAAAATAGACGTTTACGTTATGTTCAAGAAGTTCTCTCACTTCAATTTTAGTCCTAGAGAAGATATAGTCCAAGTCTCTCACGTTTTGGACTCATATTTAGGCTGCACCGACATACCTGACTCTAAACGCCAAGAACTTTTGCATCCATCTTCCGAATTGGGTGATTCTTTTTTCTTTGAATGTACATATTATTTAATTTCCAACTCAATTGGATTAACCTTCAGATTCGTCCGGTGCATGGAGATATTAACGAAACAATCTAGTGTTATAGCAAAATCTGAGTCAAACTATATGTCCAAAGGTGTTGCATCACCTCCACTTGGGCCCATAGTACGTTAAAGTGCTATTTATCGACTCGAGGGGGATGAATAGGAGTTTTTATCAAAAGCCTCAAAACAGTAAATGTATTCAAAGTAAGTGGAAGCGATACATGAGCAGGTAGGGATATCAATCAAGGATTTAGGCAAGGCATGGAATACATAAAAGATATTCAGATAGGTACAACATAATCATCATGCAAGCTAAGGTGTATCAAAGATAAACTTAGGCAGTATGAAGATTAACAATGAGAAAGAATGTCTTTGGTGAATGTCTTCGAGAAAATATGAACAAGCAATGGCTTCACAATGCAATGCAGAATTGTAAGAGTGAGAGATAGAACCAGTTGCTTGATAAAGACACATGATTTGCTGGGCCAGTTCTAGTTATTGTGACAACTGTACGTCTGGTTAGGGAGGCTGAGATTGAACTCACAAGACCTCATCTTCACCTTATTCCCCTTGAGCCGAAGTCACTTAGACAATGCCCAATCACTCAGGTAAGTCTTCTAGGGAGACTTCCGAAACTCGTACAAACTTGGTCACCCCGCAATCCACAATGACTCTTGGATGCAGTAGACCTAGATGCCTAACCCTTTGGAAGATCAAAATCTTCAAGTGTAATAAATCTTCAGTTCTCTCATAACAAAATGACTTCGGTGATGCTCAAACACACTAGCTCTAGGTGTTCAGGTTTATCCTCGCGGGATAGTTCTCTCTCAATGTATTCGAGGTGGGATGCTCCAAAACGACAACAGTCGTATCTCTCTCTGAGCAGCCACCTACTTATGGTGGAGGGGGTGGGCTATTTATAGGCAGAGGACAACCCGACCTGATATGACCAAAATGACACTGGGTCAATGGACAACTAACACATGTCACAATGGTTGGATTTCAAATGCACGTGGCAACATTACTTGCGCTACAAGTAATGCTGACTCAGCCAACTCTGGAAGAGATTTCCTCTCATTGTCTTCACTCGAAGACATAGGTATGGGTTGAGCATCACATCAGTGTATGACTTCAATCACATCGACCCCACTTAACAGTACAGTGGTTCCTATGACTCAGGAAAGAAGTAACAAAACAACCAAAAGAGTTCGTCTTCACATTTCATTATCTTCAAGCGAATATCATCACGTACCACCAATGGCTTCAGCCATCATCAATGTCTTCGGACATTTTTGGGGGGTCGTATTCGACAATTAAACCGAATCTCCAGGGACTTCTACCTGTGTTATCCTGTGAACTCTCACAAACACATTAGTCCCTCAACCATGTTTGTCTTCAATACTCCAAAACCAATAAGGGGGCACTAGATGCACTTACAATCTCCCCATTTTTGGTGATTGATGACAAAATGGTTGAAGTTTCCAACGGGGATAAAATTATGTGAAGATAAGGACTTGAAGATTACGATTACAAGATATAGAGAGCTCCCCCTGAAGATGCGCTTATGAAGATTTTGCTTGGAATGCAAAAGCACATAGAAGGTTGCAGTTTTTGGAGATCTTCCCCTATATCTTGGAACCAAATCACTATGCATAATATGTGGTTTTCGAAGATAATGAAAGGCATAATGAAAAATGGGCATGTGCAATATGGCTTCGGGCGCATATGATAAACTCTGAAGGTAGCGTAAAAAGTACGATAAACAGAAGTGTGCAATTGTTCAGAACGAGATTTGCAATCTTAACAAAAATAACAGCAACCAGCCCATATTATGACCCATTAGAAGACTATCGGCCAATGCTTATCCCCTTTTGTCATCGAATGGCCAAAAAGGGCAAAGACATTGAGCACTACTCGTCCCCAGCGTGAGCTGAAGACGATGGTGCAATAAGGTCAATGGTTGTTGGTGCATGAGAGCTTGGTGTAGTCCCATGACGTGCAGGTTGTGCCGGAGGAGATGTGACATCATCAGCTTCATCATTGGCAAGATGCACGTTGACGGACGGGGCTTCGAAGGAATGTTGTAACGATTGGATTTTTGGAGATGCCGATATATACCCCTCCACCACATCCCACTCGCAAGAGAAGCACTCAGAACAGTCCCACACTTCCCATATCCAAATTTCTGAGACAAAACCACCTATCCTTGTGTTGAGGTCAAGATAATCTACTCCAACCATATGGATCATGATTTCTAGCCTCCCCAACTTGTTTTCCACCCAATAAATCTCTTCTACCCAAGCCAAATATGTGAAAGAGTGATTGAGTGTTGAGGAGACTATCATTTGAAACACAAGAGCAAGGAGTTCATCATTACTATCGAGCCTATTACCTTTTGGAGGGTGGTGCCTCCTAGATTGGTTAGGTGTCACTTGGGAGCCTCCTACTTTGTGTTGTGGAGTTAAAAGAAGAAGTTTGTAAGGGCAAGGAGATCGCCTACTTTGTGAACATCTACCTCGAGTTAGGCTAGTCCTTCGTGGACGTAGGCCATCATGGTATAGACAAGGTTGCTTCTTCGTGGAACCCTTCGTGGGTAGATCCCTCCATGGACTCTCGCGACTGTTACCTTCCATGGGTTGAAGTCTCCTTAAGCATGGATGTACGATAGCGCCACCTATCGGAACCACGGGAAAAACCTTCGTGTCTCAAAATTATGTTTGATCTTCCTACCCTTATCCTCTTACACATGCTTCTCTTTAGTTTCCACCATAATACTCGTAGACATTCATGTGTAGGGTGAAATTGATATACTACAATTGCTAAAATTTCCTAACCAATTAACTTGGGAAAAGGTTAGGTTTTTATTTAGTCAAGTAGTCTAATCACCCCCCTCTAGACCTACTTTTGATCCCTACAATCTCCCTCTTCTTCCCCCAAATCCCACTGTCGTCACCGATTCCTCCTGTGGGCGCTGTTTCCCCCCGATTCCTCTTGTCACCGCTGTCACACCCATGCCGTTGTCGACCTCTAGCCCCCCCTTGTTGTCGGTCCCCTCCCAACGCCATCGTCACCACACCATCCCCCGAGCCTCCTCATCATCGTCGCGGTCTCTCCTGCCACTCGAGGTCGTCGGAGCACGGACCACCGCCACCCGAGGATGCCTCTCCTCCTTGTCGCTGCGGTCTCCCCCCTACACGAGGTTGCCTCTCCTCCTCATCGTTGTGGTCTCCCCTGCCATCTGTGGTCACCGGAGCATGGGCCGCTGCCACCCGAGGACACCTCGTCGCCTCCCCCTCCGCCCTCTACAGCCCTCCGGTGAGCCCTCTCTCTACCCTCCCCCTCTCTTCTCCATAACACCAGATAGCTAGGATTCAATAGTAGCTAGGGTTCCTAGTGTTCATTAGCTAGGGTTCATTAGGATTTTAGTTATAGGATTTCAGTTCAACAATAGGATTTATTATCTAGGGTTCCTAGTGCTGAATTTAGCATCAAATTATTAGGGTGGATCTAGTTCAACAATAGGATTTAGTGGATGATGATATATATATATATATATGAAAACTAGGTGATGCTGCCATTAGGAATTTTTGATGTGCCAATTTTTGCAATATGATGTTGGTTGTTGTATTTGCCATATATATATATATATATATATATATATATATATATATATATATATATATATATATATGAAAGTGCATTATATCGACTAGAGGGGGTGAATAGGCGATTTTTACAAATTCATCACTTGAGGAATTTCAACTTTGAGGAATTTGAAATGTGATGAATAACTAGCAGCGGAATAAGTACTCAAGTGCATGAGGAACATAGTGACAACATAGTCTTCATGATGAAATGAAACATGCACAAATAGAGAGTAGCGTGATATAGGATAAGCAGTGATGAACAAGGTAACTTGAAGAATTTGAGGTGAGGAATTTGTGAAAGTCTTCACTCAAATTCTTCAAACAGTAACAATCAATTTCATCAACAGGTATATGAGGAATAGAGGGGTTGAGGAAATAGAACCAGATGGCTCGATGAAGACAATGGTTTGATGACCCAGTTCCAACTATTATGATAGTCGTACGTCTGGTTTGGAGAGGCCTGGTATTTAAACCAAAGGACACACAGTCCTTACCGTATTCTCCTTGAGCTAAGGTCACACAGTCCTCGCCCAACACTCGTGGTAAGTCTTCAAGGTAGACTTCCAAAACCCTCACAAACTGGTCACCCGGCGATCCACAATTTATTGTTGGCTGCTCTAGACCAAGGTCACTTTGTGGTCCCCAATTGACTGCAGGAGCACTAGACCATGATGCCTAATCGTCTAGAGGATGCACGGTCCTCAAAGGTAACAAGCGTCGGTTCCACACCGGAATTTCTTCAGTGATGCTCAATCACTTTGGGTTTTGTGGTTTGATTGTAGGTTTTTCCTCACTGATGATTTTCTCTCAAAGTCCTCGGAGGATGGGTTGCTCTCAAATGACAAGTGTCAGTTCTCTCTCTCGGAGCAGCCAACCAGCTAGTGGTTGTGGGGGGTGGCTATTTATAGCCAGGATGCAACCTGACATGATAAGACATAAATGCCCCCAATGATATGACCGTTATGTGGATAAGAATGATTGGGGATAGCAGGCGCTAAGCACAGCAACGGTCGGAATTTCGAACTATGAAAGTCCTGAGCTTATCATGTTCCTCACTTGTAGGCAGTTCGCACTGGCGAATCCCTAACTCCTCAGTCAGATCAATTTCCTCAGAGACCAGAAGAACTTCGTCTCTATCACTGAAGAACTTGCTTGAACCATAAGAGATTTCCAAAGGCTTCACTCGAAGGATTGTATGGGTTGAGGATTTTGGAGTTGAGCATCGGTTGGAAATTTTCCTTAGTATTACCTCGGCCCCCTTTAACAGTACGGTGTTTCCTGTGACTCAAATAAAGGAAACAAAACTACGAAAAAAAAGTCTTCACGCTTCATATTCCTTGTTCATATCTTCAAGGTCACACCAACTTCTTTATTTTCAAAGTCTTCACAAAGTCTTCACCAAAGTCTTTAGAAAGTCTTCAGCAAAGTCTTCACTTGAAGACATACATTTTTAGGGGTCGATAATCTCCGAATATATCAAACTCCTCATCGACTTATAGAGCCTGTGTACACTCACAAATGCATTAGTACCTTAACCTATAAGTCTTCAATACACCAAAATCACTAAGGGGCACTAAATGCACTAACAATCTCCCCTTTTTTGGTGATTGATGACAAATAGGTTAAGGTTTCAACGGGGATAAACATATGAAGTGAAAGTACAGATTTTGAGGAATTTGATTGCAAGATATAGAAGAACTCCCCCTGAAGATGTGCATTTTTGAGGAATTTGCTTTAGACTACAAATGCACATGGCAGGTTCAAACATGGAGAACTCCCCCTATATCTTGTAATTCATACACGCATTAGAAAATATGATATGAAGAATTTAAAATGCGTGAGGAAAATGGTGTCTGACGAAATTCAGCATGCATGCATTAAGGTATTTGAGGAAATAAACATGCGAGGAAATAGTTCAAAAGTGTCAGACCACCATCGGGCTTAAGTTTACAACTCAATCAACAAAAGTTTCGGAAGAGCAAGAGTTGTAACTTAACAAAAATTATCCCATTTATAGAGACCCGCTTGAAGACTAACTCAATTTTTCTCCCCCTTTGTCATCAAAGACCAAAAGGGAAGAAAAAATGATGACTAACGCCCATTTGAAGAACTATCATCGTGTTGGTGAGGAAGGAGCGCCAGTGTTGTCGGGGTCGTTTGTCGATGCAGGGCCTGCAGCAGTGTCATCAATATCTTCATCGTCATCACGCTTGCAAGATGAAGAATATGAACTTGCTACCATCAGAGGAACTTGAACTTTCTTGAATTTCTTCTGAGGTCGCCGAGCCCAGTCGGGATGTTCCTCAATATCCAGCTCATCCAGTTCTTCAGAAGGCATGATGTGATATAGTATAGCCCAAGAGCGTCTGAGGTTTTCATGTGCATAATAGTGGTTCCTATTGATAGTGTTGTAGGTCACAGTCATATTTTGCACAATGTATCCAAGTTGACGCTTCACCCACTTGTGATTGCGATCGACCTTCTGATGAAGACTTATTAGAAGCTCGTGATCAGTCATCACACGAGGGGCAGACTCTTAAGGTTGTTGAGCTGAGGCTTTTGCACAGGAGTCTTGAGTGGCTATGTCATCATTGGTGGAGAAGGAAGCGGCTTTGCGGAACTGTCCATCCAAAGGACAAGTGCCTTCATCAATGACAGATTTGCCTTTTACTTAAGCTGAGGCAATTGAGCTCTTGATGACTTCTATTGGAGGCAGAAAGCTAAAGTGATTTTGAAAATCAGCCTTGAAGGGAACTGAGGACTTTGCCCTGATGAATTTCATGATCCATGGTGCATAGGGCTTTTGTTCAAATGGAGCTAAGGCAGCACCGGCCAATGTCCTCATGAAGAAATCATGCAAGTCGATGGGAATCCCATGAATGACGTTGAAGAGCAAATTCTTCATGATTCCTTCCACTTCTTCTTCTTCTTCAGAATCGTGGCTTTTCTGAGGACGTAGTGTGTTTGTGAGGATATGGTAAACAGTCCTGGGCACATATAGCAGATTCTTCACAAGAAAGGTGTTTGGTTGAGGTGTTCCAGGAGGCAAAGGCTTCATCAGCACTTGCATCAGCTGATTTGGAAGTGCAGGCTCATTAAACAGTTTGCGGGCTTCATCTGAGGGAATTGGAACAGGGACACACAGAAGCAATTCAGAGGCTTGAGCAGTGAAGTGGGTCGTGCCAGTCATCCAGTCCAATATCCATGAGTTGATATCTGAGGAATTGCCGCTAATATGCAGCATGGCATAGAACTGAATGATGATTTCTTCATTCCAGTCACAGATGTCGACACAGAATGGAAGAAGGCCTGCTTCATAAAGAACTTGGATCACTTGAGTTAAGTCGATGAGAACCTAGTGATTCATCAGCGAACATGTTGTACCTGTGAAGAGAGTATAGGTGCGAGGAATTTGAAGAGGTCATATGCGTTCTTAGAATTTTGAAGAAAAATTAGGTGTGAGGAATTTGACCATGGATGTCTTGAGGAATTTTACTAAGTGTTCTTTGTCTCAGGTTCCTGAGTTGTACAAATTTTGAGGATTTGCACAATTGAGGAATCTTGAACAAAATCATTACTTAGAGAATATCATCAAGTATGAGGAGATATAAGGTGGATTAAAATAAGGTTCATGAAGAACAAACACCTTTTAAGGAATATGAAGAGCATTTGAGGATCAAACAAGGGCGGTAAAAGTAAATTTTATTTACCCTGGTGAAGAACACGACGAACTCAGAGATGAGATTGGGAAGTTCGTGCGTTCAGATCTCCCGCGCCCTAGCTTGGTAGAGGGAGACAACTACAACGGCGGCGGGATGAGGATTTCCGCAGCCGGTGTGAGTACGACAACGATGAGGTTGAGGCAGTGAAGCTCTTCCTCACCGGTGACGATGACTTTAGCGGCAGCGCTAGGTTGGAGCTCGGGAGAGGGATGAGATGCGGAGTAACCGAGCATAGTTGATGGGAAGGGGGCATTTATAGAGGAAGTGAAACCCGATCTGCCCGAAGATTTTGGACAGGATTGCCCCTGACCTTTGCTCTCCACGCGACAGGTGTCACCCACGTACTTAGCGGTGGAGATCGTGGGTGGTCTTGGGTTATCCAGGCGCGGGAATAGGAACAATTTGAGCGGGAATTGCTGAAAATTTTGGTAGTGAAGATTTCAAAGTTTTCGTTCGCAAATTCTTCAGCTATCAAGGACACAGTGAAGACTTTGAACGAGATTCAAAGTAGAACGCATATGAAGAATTTGTGAACGGACTTGGTTGAGTTTAGCATAGAGGGGAAAAGGGGTCCGATCACATTCACTTAGATGAAAATCAACTTGAAGAATTAGCAATAAGTGAATGTTGTTGAGGACATTGAAAACTCAAATATAAATATAAATATATATATATGTATAGTCAATGAAGAACATGAGTCTCAAAGTTTGAAGAATTTGAAAAGTCGAGGAGATTGAAAAACCTGAAGAATTGGCAAATAACGAAATGCTCAATTTTGAAGAATTTCAACTTTTGGTTGGTGGCGTAGCCCACCATATAAGAATGATGATTTCAGACACCGCGTACAATTGTCGTAGGGTTCTGAGAATCAAATTCTTCGTTAACTTCTTCACACTTAGAGAGTTATTCTTCATTGATTGAAGAAAAACGTTACTTCGTGTGTTGCACATCTAAGTCATCAATTTTGCATAAGTGTTAGGATGTGTGTTCTTCATCAAAGAACATTCAAAGATTCTAAGATTTTAGCTCACACCGCCACTTGCAAAATCTCTTTTCATCCAAGGGCTTTGTGAAGATATCGGCCAGTTGTTCTTTAGTGGGAATGTGGTTGATGGAGATGTCGCCCTTGAGTACATGATCTCGAAGGAAGTGATGACGAATCTGGATGTGCTTGGTCTTG
Source organism: Hordeum marinum (assembly GCA_022496015.1). Lineage (NCBI taxonomy): Eukaryota > Viridiplantae > Streptophyta > Magnoliopsida > Poales > Poaceae > Hordeum > Hordeum marinum. The sequence continues at coordinate 245,477,438 of CM039675.1, read as the reverse complement.
GAGTGCTGAACTGGGTTGTACGCAATCTTGATGGCACTCTCGTTGTCACAGTAGAGAGGCACATTCTTCAACTTGATGTCGTAGTCCTTGTGGGTTTGCTTCATACATAGTAACTGAGTACAACATGAGCCAGCAGCAATGTACTCAGCTTCTGAAGTAGAGAGTGAAACGCAGTTCTGCTTCTTCGAGGACCAACAGACTAAGGATCGTCTGAGCAAATGACATGTGCTTGAGGTTGACTTGCGATCCACATGATCTCCAGCATAGTCAGCATCAGAGTATCTGATGAGGTGAAGATTTGAGCCCTTGGGATACCACAATCCAAGTGTTGGTGTGTGAGCTAAGTATCAAAGAATATGTTTCACAGCCTTATGGTGTGATTCCTTCGGTGTTGCTTGGAATCGAGCACACATGCAAACACTTAGCATTATATCAGGCCTAGATGCACATAGGTACAATAAGGAGCCAATCATGGAGCGGTACACCTTCTGATCGAAATCTTTACCAATTTCATCAGTGCAGAGATGTCCTTTTGAAGGCATTGGAGTTTTGACGCCTTTGTAATCTTGCATGTCGAATTTCCTCAGAACATCTTTGAGGTATTTCTCTTGTGATATGAAGATGCCATTGTCTTGCTGACGAATTTGAAGACCTAGGAATAATTTCAACTCTCCCATCATAGACATTTGATATTCTTCACTCATCATATAGGCAAATTCATCACTGTAGCGTTTGTCAGTACAGCCAAAGAAAATATTGTCTACATATATCTGGCATATGAACAGTTCATTGTCAAAAGATTTTGTGAAAAGGGTTGGGTCAAGTGAACCGGGTTTGAAGCCTTTCTTCATGAGGAATTCCTTCAGAGTGTCGTACCACGCCCGGGGGGCCTGCTTGAGGCCATAGAGGGCCTTGTTTAGTCTGAAGACTTTCTCAGGATGCTTAGGGTCTTCAAAACCTAGGGGTTGAGCAACATATACTTCTTCCTCAAGCTTACCATTGAGGAATGCACTTTTCACATCCATTTGATATAAGATGATATTATGATGGTTAGCGTAAGCAAGTAATATGCGAATAGCCTCAAGTCTAGCAACAGGTGCAAACGTTTCATCAAAGTCAATTCCTTCAACCTGTGTATAGCCTTGGGCTACAAGGCAAGCCTTATTCCTCACCACGAGGCCATTTTCATCTTGCTTGTTGTGATAGATCCACTTTATACCTATGATGTTATGTTTGTGAGGATCTGGTCGCTTGACAAGTTCCCACACGTCATTGAGCTTGAACTGATGCAATTCCTCTTGCATAGCTTGAATCCACTCAGGCTCCTTGAATGCTTCATCAATTTTTGTGGGCTCTATGATAGAGACAAAGGCAAAGTGCCCATAAAAGTTACTTAGATGTGAAGCTTTTGAACACGTGAGAGGACCTGGTGCGTTGATGTCATCAATGATTTTGTCAATCTACACTTCATTTGCTACTCTTGGATGAGCAGGTTGACGAGGCTGAGGATTTTTATCAGCACCATTTTCTTCAGGTATATCAGCATGAGAGTCTTCATTTGTTGGAATGATTTCCTCAGTGGGTATGACATCTTCTATTGCCTTCAGCTTGATGGATTCCTCAGGAGATTGTTCATCTAACACAGAAGGCTGGTGCTCTCTTTGCGAGCCATTAGTTTCATCGAACCGCACATCTACAGTTTCAACCACCTTGTGATGGTAGGTGTTGAAGACTTTGTAGGTGTGCGAGTCCTTTCCATAACCAAGCATAAAACCTTCATGTGCTTTCAGTGCAAACTTAGAACTGTGGTGAGGATCTCTGATCTAGCATTTTGCACCGAAGACTTCGAGGTAACTTACATTGGGTTTCTTGCCTATCATGAGCTCATATGAAGTCTTCTTGAAGAATCTGTGAAGATATATCCTGTTGATGATGTGGCATGCAGTATCAATTGCCTCAGTCCAGAAGCAATGAGGGGTTTTGTATTCGTCAAGCATGGTGCGAGCCATCTCAACAAGTGTCCTGTTTTTGCGCTCCATGATGTCATTCTGCTGAGGAGTATAAGGGGCAGATAACTCATGAGTAATACCAAGTTCATCAAGATATTCATCAAGATTAGTGTTCTTGAACTCAGTCCCATTATCACTTTTGATATGCTTGATCTTGATGCCGAAGTTGGTGGAGGCCCTTGAAGAAAATCGTCTGAAGACGTCCTGCACTTCATTTTTGTACAGAATAATATGCACCCATGTGTAACGAGAGTAATCATCAACAATGAAAAAGCCATACAAACTTGATGCATTTGTTAGTACGGAGTAATGAGTGGGGCCAAATAGATCCATGTGAAGCAATTAAAAGGGTCGAGTCGTGGTCATGATTGTCTTCGAGGGATGCTTGGATCTAGTCATGTTCCCAGATTCACATGCACCGCAGAGGTGGTCCTTGAGGAATTTGACACCCTCGATGCCAATGACGTGCTTTTTCTTCACGAGCGTGTGCAAGTTCCTCATGCCCGCATGTCCAAGTCGTCGATGCCACAACCAGCCTACTGAGGACTTAGCAAGTAAGCATGTGGCATGCTGAGGACCTGTAGAGAAATTAACAATATACAAGTATCCTCTCCTAAAGCCTTCGAAGACTTTGGAATTGTCAGATTCCATGATGACAACACAATGATATTTTCCAAATACGACAGCCATATCAAGATCGCAAAGCATTGATACAGACATAAGGTTTAACCCAAGGGATTCAACAAGCATCACCTTATCCATGGTTCGGTCCTTTGAGATAGCAACCTTACCAAGTCCCAATACCTTGCTTTTTTCCTTTGTCTACGTAGGTGATATGCTTCAGAGGAGATGGAGTGAGTGGCAAATTCATCAGTAGATTCTTGTCACCCATCATGTGGTTTGTGCATCCACTATCGAGAACCCACTCAGTGGCTTTTAGAGTATCATCCTGTAGATGAATTAGTACAACTTACGAACTCATATGCTTCAGAGTGAAGAATATGACATCAATTTCATCAGACAGAATTTCACACAAGATAGTAAGCAAGTAGAGTGAGGACGTGAGAAATGAAGAATTCATTTCATCATGGTTAGCTTGCGTCCTTTCAAGCATTTCCTCACGTCTCCAGCAAATTCATCGGATGTTTAAATTCATCTCGAGACCTGACCCTGCATAAGATGTCAGTTTGTTTTCTTCACCACCCACATCTGGAGGGGTGGCAAAGAATTCATCATTTTGCGAGTACCATATGAGAAGGGAGGCATAGAAGAAGTCTGTTCCATTTCATAGGGCGAGGGTTAGAGTATTCAAATGAATAAGCAGGGAATTTCTTCGAGGACTTATGAACATAATGGTTTGAAGAATAATGCACATATTCATAACTCTTAGGTTTTCCCTGCGAAACAGAGGCATTAGCACGAGAATGATGATTTTAACCATTTGAGGAATTTGGTCCAAGTGAGGACTTTGGTCCATATGAGGAATTTGATCTGCGGTTCCTATTCTTCTTGAGTGGTGTCGTGAGGACATTCACTTGAAGATTTTGTAGGTAGCTCTTGGGAACCCAGATTTTCTTCATAGGAGAACCATTCCTACAGTTAGTTCCAACATATCTAGCAAATACTTCACTTTTCTGATTTTTGAAGAATCTATAATTGGAGTCAAGTGACTCATCAGAGGAATATGAAGTTTCACAAGTAAAGCCAGATAAATTGGATGGATCTACAGGAGATCCTTTTGCAGCAACCCATGAGGTTTTGGGGTACTGCTCAGATGTCCAGTAGGACCCATAAGCATTGAGTTTCCTCAGAAAGGCAATACCCTCTTTCTTAGGGTTCCTGTTCAGTATCTGCTTTTTGAAGACATCGCAAAGGGTTTGATGCCCTTTGAGACTTTTGTACATGCCTGTCACATACAATTCCTTCAACCCTGCATTGTCATCAGTGATACTAGTGGTATCCTCAGATGAGGAATTTAAGACCACGGGAATAGTTGAAGAAATTGCAGCAATAGAAGCATTTGAACATTCAGGTGAAGAATTAGCAGTTTCACGTTCGATGCATTTCAAACAAGGTGGAATGAAATCTCCCTGAGCGGTACTGATCTGTTGAGCCAATAAGGAATCATTTTCCCTTTGGAGATCCTCATGTGACACCCTCAGTTTCTCAAGATCTTGCTTTCCTTGAAGAAATTCATAAGAAATCTTCTCATGATTAGCTAAGAGGACATTATGATGACTCTGTAGGTTATCATACTTCGTCTGAAGACTTTTGAGATCGACAGACAGAGTTTGAGTCCGATCCACTTCATGGTTCAACAGATCATCGCTTTGGCCTATCATTTTCTAAAGCTTTTCAAGTGCACTTTGTTGCTTAGTGGCAATTTTAACAAGTTTAGCATAGCTAGGTTTCACATATTCATCAGATTCACCTTCACTTGATTCAGATGAGGAATAATGTTTGTGTACCTTTTCTTCATATTCATTTCCTTCATATTCTTCAGATTCTTCCTCAGAATCCATTTCCTTGCCGATGAATGCTCGAGCCTTTCTGGAACCATTCTTCTTGTGCTTTGAGGACTTTCAAGATGAGGACTTTGCAGATGAGGACTTTGAAGATTTCTTCTTTTTCTTCGACTCATCAGAACTATCATCCTTGTATTTCTTCTAATTCTTTGAGTCTTTTTCCTAGAGAGGACAGTCAGAGATAAAGTGACCAGGCTTCTTGCAACGATGACAGGTTCTTTTCTTGTAATCTTCTGAGGAATCTCATTTCCTCAAGCCACTTTTTAATGACTTTCCAAATCCACCTCTTCTTGAGAACTTTTAGAATTTCCTCACAAGCATTGCTAGTTCCTGACACCCATCGAAGGTAGGACACCCCGCGGAAACCTTGATCATACCTGCAGTCATCATAACTAGACTCCAGGTGGTTAAACCAAAATCACACAGAGCGAGGGAGTACCTTCTCTGATACCAATTGAAAGTGCGTTATATCGACTAGAGGGGGGTGAATAGGCGATTTTTACAAATTGATCACTTGAGGAATTTCAACTTTGAGGAATTTGAAATGTGATGAATAACTAGCAGCGGAATAAGTACTCAAGTGCATGAGGAACATAGTGACAGCATAGTCTTCATGATGAAATGAAACATGCACAAATAGAGAGTAGTGTGATACAAGATAAGTAGTGATGAACAAGGTAACTTGAAGAGTATGAGGTGAGGAATTTGTGAACGTCTTCACTCAAATTCTTCAAACAGTAACAATCAATTCGATCAACAGGTATATGAGGAATAGAGGGGTTGAGGAAATAGAACCAGATAGCTCGATGAAGACAATGGTTTGATGACCTAGTTCCAGATGCTGTGATAGTCGTACGTCTAGTTTGGAGCGGCCTGGTATTTAAACCAGAGGACACACAGTCCCAGGACACACAGTCCTTACCGTATTCTCCATGAGCTAAGGTCACACAGTCCTCGCCCAACACTCGTGGTAAGTCTTCAGGGTAGACTTACAAAACCCTCACAAACTGGTCACCCAGCAATCCAAAATTTACTATTGGGTGCTCTAGACCAAGGTCACTTCGTGGTCCCCAATTGACTGCAGGAGCACTAGGCCATGATGCCTAACCATCTGGAGGATGCATAGTCCTCAAGGGTAACAAGCGTCGGTTCCACACAGGAATTTCTTCAGTGATGCTCAATCACTTTGGGTTTTGTGGTTTGATTGTAGGTTTTTCCTCACTGATGATTTTCTCTCAAAGTCCTTGGAGGATGGGTTGCTCTCAAATGACAAGTGTCAGTTCTCTCTCTCGGAGCAGCCAACCAGCTACTCGTTGTGGGGGGTGGCTATTTATAGCCAGGATGCAACCTGACATGATAAGACATAAATGCCACCAATGATATGACCGTTATGTGGATAAGAATGATTGGGGACAGCTGGCGCTAAGCACAGCAATGGTCAGAATTTCGAACTATGAAAGTCCTCAGCTTATCATGTTCCTCACTTGTAGGCAATTCACACTGGCGAAATCCTAACTCCTCAGTCAGATCAATTTCCTCAGAGACCAGAAGAACTTCGTATTTATCACTGAAGAACTTGTCTGAACCGTAAGAGATTTCCAAAGGCTTCACTCGAAGGATTGTATGGGTTGAGGATTTTGGATTTGAGCATCAGTTGGAAATTTTCCTTAGTATTACCTCGGCCCCCTTTACAATACGGTGTTTCCTGTGACTCAAATAAAGGAAATGAAACTACTAAAACAAAGTCTTCACGCTTCATACTCCTCATTCATATCTTCAAGGTCACACCAACTTCTTTATTTTCAAAGTCTTCACAAAGTCTTCACCAAAGTCTTCAGAAAGTCTTCAGCAAAGTCTTCACTTGAAGACATACATTTTTAGGGGTCGATAATGTCCAAATATATCAAACTCCTCGTCGACTTATAGAGCTTGTGTACACTCACAAACGCATTAGTACCTTAACCTATGAGTCTTCAATACACCAAAATGACTAAGGGGCACTAGATGCACTAACAATATATATATATATATATATATATATATATATATGATGTGCCAAATGATGGCTTTATTTCTGCAATATATGATCATTCCATGGAATCTCATTCTGAGTGGCTTACGTTTTGTTGTAATGTTAATTCATTTCCATTCCGATGAATTTTAGGCGCTTGATATGTCCACTTTTTAGCAAAGGTCATGCCGAAATTTCCCGTGAATTTCGGAAGACTTGTGCTAGAAAGTAGGACATATCGAGTGCCCGAGAATTGTCGGGACGGGAATGAAATGAAATTCTGACAAAACATAGGCCTTTTTATGTCATTATTCATTTTATTAGATCTAGAATTAATTGACTAGACTTAATCGTGGGAAGCATGGCTAACAACGATGAAGGAGGGGGTCCTGGTAATTTTAATGTCTACGAGGCAGAAAACAACTATTTTAACTATCTAGACGAGCAACGGTTGTCGTACCCCCTGTCACATCCGAGGGTTGCACCTAGACCGACACCGACACTAACACCGACGCCGAGACTAGCACTAATGCTGGCAAATTAGCCGGTACAGAACCACAACCGAAGAGGATACAACGCCCAAACCAACTCAGCACTACTAGACTAGCTATCACGATGGTGGACCCCCCCCCCAATTTCGAGCCAAAAGAGCCCGCGGAAGCACGCATGTGATATGGCAATCAAATAGGATGCATCCTACGGGAAACCGCCACCATCAACAACAAAAATTTAAGGAAGATACCAGATGTGGAGCACTTCCTCCTAATGAAGCTGCACCGGAGTTTCTTGTTCCCGGGCCAGGATGAAACCAGATATCCTAAACTATGGCTAGACCCGTCAATGAAGAAGATAAACAACAAAGCCATGTGCAAGTTTAGCAACACGATGTTCGCCTAGAAAGTAAGGGTGAAAAGTCGAATCATCGTCAAAAAGGAACGCTACTCCGCGATTGCAAAGGATAATTCAAAATATTCAAGGCGGCTTGCGTTGCCGAAGATGCCAAAGAAAATTCGGAGTACATGAAGGGGCTTCAAGAAGGAAACATGGGGTACCACCGCCTCGGAAGTCATGGTTACTCGAGGAAGAGGCGCATATGGTACAAGGAGGAGGCGGAATGTGGAAGTCTGGGAATCCCAGACCCCTTGGTGGAGTTCACCGTCCCATAGGAGCGTGACGTCATCAGGGCCCAGTACCGTTGGGACCCATTCAAGAAGATTTTCGAAACGGATGGGGTCACGAGGGAGTTCATGAGACTATTGGTAATTATTAATTTACCCCCTAATTTTAGCTTCTGATCAGTTCTATTGCATGTTTAGTCACATTTGTAAACAATCCACATTCCTTTTGCAGAAAGTGCAGCACGGGATTGCGGCCAAAAGCGACTCGCCGTCTCAGGCATTGGCGAGGCCCAAGTGGGACACCCCATTCAACCCGGCCTTGAACATATTGAAAAGAATCCCGGTGGACAGTCGACCATCGTATGGACGTGTGCACGGCTTCGGAGACGACGCCACATGAAAGCACTACTACCGTGAGGACGTCGAGGAGATAAAGGAAAGAGGAGGTTAAACAAAATAAACATCGACGAGAATGTTGAGATTGCGGTCGATAAGAAATCAGACGAGACCAAAGAAGCTATACGACCTGAGTTGGTGAGCGAGGCAGTCAAAGCAGCGGTAGCTGTCGCAAGAGAGGAATGGTATCTTCATTTAGTGCCTTGATTTCGGATGTGACCGAGTGGCTCGAGCAAAATCCAGGTAAAGAGGCAGCGGACTTTCCCCAACTAGATTCGTCGGAGCAGCTCATTTTGCGTTGCACTAGCACCTACTCACGCAACCGCACCTGCTCCCGCACTTGCTCGCGGACCTGCTCATAGCAGCCCGTCCTCCGTCTCTGGCGTGCTTGGCGGGGCTTCATCTTTGGCTGAGCTTGACGCCCTCACGATATCTACCTGTCACACGGGCCCTCTTCAATATATGTATAATCTCCCGTTTTTGTTGCCTTCGGATGTCTCACGTCGCAGACATGTCTTCGTAGGCTGACAAAAACCCGTGCACCATATTGTACATCATCAGCAGCTAGAAGGTGGATGTGGGAAAGGCGACGATAGTGAAACCGAAGGAATAATTGTTCCATAGCCGGCCAATGCCCCTGGTGTCTTCAAGGTTTCCATGGCCAGTGTCAAAGCGGGCTACGAGAATTTGGCTCCTCTAGGACTACAAGGGGGAGATGACGACAAGACCTTGCCACGGCTTGGCAATTGCAAGAGTTGGGTCATGTTGTGGCCGAAGAGTCTCCTTCGTTTGGAGACGTCCGGGAGCACACCCACGACCAAGCAACCTCGGCAAGGTATGGACACCACCACCCCACCTACCAAATTAGCGGTGTCTGTCGTGTCGGGTGATAGCGGATGGCGTGAGGAAGAGGCTCCATTAGTGGTTGATGATGTCGCCGTCATTGAAGAAGTAATTCATGATTCCATGGACGAGGATGATGACTGTAATGCCCAAGATGTGGTCCTATCCTTATTTTGGCTCGAGGGCCTCGACAGGAATAGAAGCGCATCTTGTAGTTTTGCAAGTGTAGTAAACATTGCATACATGTAGGAAGAGATGAGTATATGAGTTGGCTTACACTCGCCACAAGCTATCTTACAAGTTCACACAAATTATTCATACATCATCCAGAAGACAGGGTCCGACTACAGACGAAATCAAATGAAGAAAAGAAGCAACGTAAAACTATCTTGCTATCCCAGGATCACCACAAAGAAGCTCCCTACTCGTCAGGATAGGTAATGTACATACGCCTACTTTCTTCATAGTACTCCCACTTGAGCTGAGTCACATCTTCTAGCACATACTCATCAAGACCTGCACATGTATTGTTGTAATCTGTGAGCCACACGGACTCAGCAATCTCATAACCTGGGTACCGAAACTATGTAAGCCAATTGGTGGGGAAAAGGTTAAGTGGTGAGGCTGCAGCAAGCACTAAGCATGTATTTGGTGGCTAACTTACAAGAACATGAATGTAAATATAGTGGCCTACGTAAGACGGTCGTGAGCTAACCTGATCACTAAGTGATCTTGAACACCTACTTACGTCAATCATAACCCCACCATGTTCTCTCTCGGTTCGTGTTCACGAGCAGAGACAGTCACGGTTACGCACACAGTTGGTGTATTTTATTTGAGTTTACTTCAAGTTAAATATAACTGGGTGTTAAAAAAATCTCCAAGTTGCCACATAACCGCAGGCACGGCTTTCAGAAAAGATCAAACCCTGCAGGGGTGCTCCAACTCATCCATCACAAACTAACCACTCGCCACGGGAATAACCTCGACCACGAATCTCGTGATCTTCCTAGGAAATTCCACTAGAAAACCTCAACCTCGAGATAGCCCGAAGTATTAACGGAATTCCTCACACAAGACATTCGAGAAAGGTAAAACAAGTCTAGCAAGACTGCCCGACGTGTTGACAAACCTGATAAGAGCCGCGTATCTTGTTCTCAGGACATGACCGGATGGGACTAGCTACGAGGAAAACCAATCCCCAAGTTTCCTCGAGGCGGCCCCGCGGGCAGCCCGGTTTGGACCAACACTCATGAGGAGCACTGGCCCGGGTTGTTGATTAATTATCCATGGGTAGCTAAGCCCTATGCGATTTTATTAGGTTGTTAAGGAAATAGTACCAATGTTGGGTCTTGCCAGACAATTTTTAATCTCAAACGAATAATCAAGGGGGTCCCCATAACAACCCCGAATATGTTAAGAGCGCAAAATTTGGAACATAACACCGGTAACAAGTAGCCAAGGCGGCAAAAGTGGAACAAAACACCGAGGAAAAGGCCAAACCTTCCACCTTACCAAGATATATAGGTGCATTAAGTTAAATAGCAGTAATATTGTGATACCTCCAGATATCCATGTTATCACATGGAAACAACCTGCACCTACAACTAGGAACACATAAGAGGGGCTGAGCAGCGCTATCTTAGCAAAACAAGGTTTGCTAGGTAGTGGAGGGATTAGAGGCTTTCACGGCAATGTAGGAACCTTGACAAGTAAGTGGTAGGTAACAAAAGCTTAACAATAAGATCGAGACATCTAGCAAGGCAAAACTAGTGTCGGGATCCGGGTATGGTCATCTTGCTTGTTGGTTCTTCAAAGGGACAAAGAGCTGGGTCCTCGCAGTTGTACTCTCCTGGATCCTCGTACTCAGGCTCAACACTCAGGTCTACCCAAATAGAAACAATACCAATAAACATACAAACCAATATACAATGCACAAATAGGATGATGCATGCCGAAATTAGTGCATTTGACATGGCAACCTAAGCTAGTCATGTTCCACATGCAAATATTAAGTAGTTTAGTATTCTGGATAGAACCACATGTTTAGTTGTATGACCATGTATGAAGATGGAAAATATAGATGTGTCTTGCAAAACCGATGCAAATGCATATGTAGAACGTTGTAAACGGAGTAACGTAGCTCACGGTACCCTCATGGCAAGATACGAACGTCAACAGGGATAAATGCAAAGATGGAGAAGTACTTGGGCTATTCCTTGGTATTCCAAGGATGCCACTGGATAGGAAATGAAAAACTAGCAACAATAGAGCTAAAGATCAAGAAAAACTATGGAGCATAGCTCACACAAGTCACAAACAAAATCACACACAACATGTCCAAAAATAGCAACATAGCAACTTGCACAACAAATATCCAAAGCTACAAGAGGTTTCCAGCCACAACCAAAGTAGATACAGAATCTAAACAGCATGCTTAACAAATCATAAATCTACACAAACTTGAAAGGAAGCAAGGATCACTAAGCAATGAAGCTCACAAGATGGCATAATGAAGCAGATTTCACGGATTTAGTGAAAATCCCAGTTTTCTGGAATATGAGTTAAGCTGATAGCAACTTGACAGCAGCAAACAATGATGCTAGAGACCATCTCATGGCATGAAATTTAACAGGTTGAAAGAGGACAACATCTACTACAAAACACTAGCACTGAGCTTGAGCTAAAACATCACAAATCACTTGGTAGCATGCTCTAAACATTGCATAAAAAAACTACAGATTCTCAGACTTAGAAAAATTTCATCAAGAGAACAACAACAGTTTATTTCAACATAGCATCTTAGACAGGATATAACTACAAGATGAAGCAGCCATATGGAAAAGGGAATACACCAAATGACAGAGGGTGACAAGCACAGAAATTCATGGCATTGGACCAACCCCAAAGGAAAACTAAGTTCATGGGAATCATCAGGACAATATGCTATCATCCTAACACATCCCCAACACTTAGCAATATTATGGGCATGCAAAGGCAGAATTTTAGTGGCATGTTTGCATCAAGTTTCCCACTCATTACATGACTAGCATGGCAAGCAAAAATACTAGGCACTATAGCACACCCAAATGAACATATAACATGTTTGCAAGTTCCACAAATCATGCAAGGATTAAAACATACAAAAAATAACAAAATGTCATCTCATCACAAATTAATATTTTCACAAATTTGCTCCAATGACAAAACTAATGACACCACTGACTTCCTGGGATTTTTCTACCCCAAAATCATAGATCACACTCATATGTTTGCATCTATAAATCTCCCAAAACTCCACTCGAAAATAACTACATACTCTTATAAGTCTAGAATTGCCCTAAATGGCCACTGCCAAAAATGGCCATGTCCAGATCTGTACATATTCAAGAAATGGAACAAACCCATCAGAGAAGAAGAAGGAAAAAACAAGAAAATAATAAGAAAAGGGAGGGGTCCCACTTGCATAGACACCAGGCCCCTCCTGAGTATGATAGGGTGGACCCACTGGCCCACCTGTCACACACACATACACAGCGCCACATACACATGCACACAGGATCCCCATACGCACCGCACACACAGTAGAAAGCACTAAAATAAAAAAGGGGGCAAGGGGGATTCGAACCCTGGACCTCTCGGTCCTCACCCCGAGTAGCTACCCCTACGCTACGAGTCGGCGGCTTGTCAAAGAGGGCTTCGGCCCCTTTTGGACAGACAAAGGAGCATGTTTTTCCTCCTCCCTTGGACAGAGAAGGAGACCACGGCGGCGGCGGCAACTATGATGATCCAAGGCGCAGGTAACCACCGGCGGGGCCTGCAGAGGATGCGGGGTTTCATTCCCACCGCGGGGGCCTACAAAGGCACGGGGAGGGGCTACGGGAGTAGCGCCTCTCGAGCCCGAGCTCTGGCTTGGCTCGGGGCAGGCAAGGCGAGACAAAGCAAGGGGGTGAGGCGAGGCAAGGGCAAGTTGCTACGCACGCAGGGCACGCAAATGAACGAACCAAAGCGGGGCTCGCAACGATGCAACGCACTACTGAAACAAAAAACCCACTTTATAGAGCACCAAGATCGCGAGCATGGCACGGAGAGACCAACGTGCACACGCGGCTAACGGCGAGAGGGCAAGCGGTAAGGGAGGGAGGGGTCGTACCTCCTTACCTAGGGCACGGAGAGGAGGAAGGAGGGGCGATGGAGGTGACGCAGCGAGATGACGAATGCAACGATGTTCCTGACCGAAACAAAGAGGAAGAAGGGCTTGGGGATGGCTGAAAGTGTGTTATATCGACTAAAGGGGGGTGAATAGGCGATTTTTACAAATTCATCACTTGAGGAATTTCAACTTTGAGGAATTTGAAATGTGATGAATAACTAGCAGCAGAATAAGTACTCAAGTGCATGAGGAACATAGTAACAGCATTGTCATCATGATGAAATGAAACAAGCACAAATAGTAAGTAGCGTGACATAGGATAAGCAGTGATGAACAAGGTAACTTGAAGAATTTGAGGTGAGGAAATTGTGAAAGTCTTCAGTCAAATTCTTCAGATAGTAACAATCAATTTCATCAACAAGTTTATGAGGAGTAGAGCGGTTGAGGAAATAGAACCAGGTAGCTCGATGAACACACTGGTTTGATGACCCAGTTCCAACTGCTGTGACAGTCGTACGTCTGGTTTGGAGCGGCCTGGTATTTAAACCAGAGGACACACACTCCCAGGACACACAGTCCTTACCGTATTCTCCTTGAGCTAAGGTCACACAGTCCTCGCCCAACAGTCGTCGTAAGTCTTCAGAGTAGACTTCCAAAACCCTCACAAACTGGTCACCCGGCGATCCACAATTTACTACTGGATGCTCTAGACCAAGGTCACTTCGTGATCCCCAATTGACTATAGGACGCACTAGACCATGACGCCTAACCGTCTAGAGGATGCACAATCCTCAAAGGTAACAAGCGTCGGTTCCACACAGGAATTTCTTCAGTGATGCTCAATCACTTTGAGTTTGGTGGTTTCGTTGTGGGTTTTTCCTCACTGATGATTTTCTCTCAAAGTCCTCAGAGGATGGGTTGCTCTCAAATGACAAGTGTCAGTTCTCTCTTAGAGCAGCCAACCAACTAGTGGTTGTGGGGGGTGGCTATTTATAGCCAGGGTGCAACCTAACCAGATAAGACATAAATGCCCCCAATGATATGACTGTTATGTGGATGCTATGATTGGGGACAGCTGGCGCTAAGCTCAGCAACGGTCGGAATTTTCGAACTATGAAAGTCCACAGGCTTATCATGGTCCTCACTTGTAGGCAATTCACACTCGCGAAATCCTAACTCCTCAGTCAGATCAATTTCCTCACAAACCACAAGAACTTCACCTCTGTCACTGAAGAACTTGACTGGACCGTAAGAGATTTCCAAAGGCTTCTCTCAAAGGATTCTATAGGTTGAGGATTTTGGAGTTGAGCATCAGTTGGAAATTTTCCTTAGTATTACCTTGGCCCCCTTTAACGGTACGGTGTTTCCTATGACTCAAAGAAAGGAAATGAAACTACGAAAAAAAGTCTTCATGCTTCATAGTCCTCGTTCATATCTTCAAGGTCACACCAACTTCTTCATGTTCAAAGTCTTCACGGAATACCAAAGTCTTCAGCAAAGTCTTCACCAAAGTCTTCAGTTGAAGACATACATTTTTAGGGGTCGATAATATCCGGATATATCAAACTCCTCATCGACTTATAGAGCTTGTGTACACTGACAAACACATTAGTAACTTAACCTATAAGTATTCAATACACCAAAATCACTAAGGGGCACTAGATGCACTAACAATCTCCCCCTTTTTGGTGATTGATGACAAATAGGTTAAGTTTTCAATGGGAATAATACAATGAAGTGTAAATACTGAGTTTGAGGAATTTGATTACAAGATATAGAGGAGCTCCCCCTGAAGATGTGCATATTATAGGAATTTGCTTTGGATAGCAAATGCACATGGTAGGTTAAAACATGGAGAACTCCCCCTATATCTTGTAATTTATACATGCATTTGAACATATGATATGAGAAATTTTAAATGCGTGATGAAAATGGTGTCTGACAAAATTCAGCATGCATGCATTAAGATACTTGAGGAAATAAGCATGCGAGGAAATAGTTCAAAAGAGCCAGACCACCATCGGACTTAAGTTTACAACTCAATCAACAAAAGCTTCAGAAGAGCGACAGTTGTAACTTAAGCAAAAATAGCCCATATATAGAGACCCTCTTGAAGACTAGCTCAAATTTTCTCCCCCTTTGTCATCGAAGACCAAAAGGGACGAAAAAGTGAGGACTAACGCCCCTTTGAACAATTTCATCGTGTTGGAGAGGAAGGAGCTCCAGCATTGTCGGGGTCGTTTGTCGATGCAGGGCCTACCGCAATGTCGTCAATGTGTTCATATTCATCTCTCTCACGTGATGAAGAATATGAACTTGTGACCATCAGAGGAACTTGGACTTTCTTGAATTTATTGTTTGGTTAATGAGCCTAGTTAGGATTTTCCTCAAGATCCAGCTCCTTCAGTTCTGCAGGAGTCTTGAGGTGAGACAATATGCGCCAAGTGCAGTTGAGGTTTTCATGCACATAGTAGTGATTATTCTTCACAGAGTTCTGCGTCATAGTCATGTTTTGCACAATGTAACCAAGTTGATGCTTCACCCACTTGTGATTGCGATCGACCTTCTGATAAAGACTTATTAGAAGCTCGCGATTAGTCATCACACGTGGGGCAGACTCTTGAGGTTTTTGAGCAGATGCTTTTGCTTCTGAGTCCTGCGTTGCACTGTCATCATTGCTGGAGAAGGAAGCAGCTTTGCGAAACTGTCCATCCAATGGACGAGTGCCTTCATCAATGACAGCCTTGCCTTTTCCTTCCACTGAGTCAATTGTGCTCTTGATGACTTCGATCTGAAGAAGGAAGCCAAAGTGATTCTGGAAATCCGCCTTGAAGGGAACTGAGGACTTTGCCTTGATGAATTTCATGATCCAAGGTTCATAAGGCTTCTGTTCAAATGGGGCTAAAGCAGCACTAGCCAATGTCCTCATGAAGAAATCATGGAAGTTGATGGGAATCCCATGAATGATGTTGAACAGCATATTATTGATGACTCCCTCCACTTCCTCTTCTTCAGAATTGTGGCCCTTCTGAGGACATAGAGTATTCGTGAGAATGCGGTAGACCGTCCTTGGCACATATAGCAAATCCTTCACAAGGAAGATTATCCGTTGAGGCTTTCCAGGAGCCAAAGGCTTCATCAGCACTTGCATCAGTTGATTTGGAAAAACAGGTTCATCAAACAGTCGACGAGCTTCTTCTGAGGGAATTGGCACTGGGACAGATTGAAGCAATTCAGACGTGTGAGCAGTAAGATGTGTTGATCATGTCATCATGTCCAAGACCCAGGAGTTGATGTTAGAAGAGTTTCCATTGATGTGCAGAGTAGCATAGAGTTGAAGGATGAGTTCTTCATTCCAGTCGCAGATGTCTACACAGAAAGTAAGAATGCCTGCATCATGAAAACTTAGAGCATCGGCGTGAATGATGAAAGTGATTCCATATCAGCATGAGGAATTTGATGGTGCTCGAAGACTTTCTTCTTGTCGAACAAGACTGATGCATAGTAGTTCATCTGAGTTGCAGTCCAGAATCTGCTTCGTCCGGCCCTTGCTGAGTCATATGGATTGGGACTAGTGAAGAACATTGAAGAAACTGCTTTTGAGGAATTTGGGGCGCGTTGAGCCTTTGAACGACATTCTGGGCTTCGGTAGAAGATTTGGCTTGAAGAGGCCCTTGATCTCTTTTGGCATGGGAGGAACTTCTTCAGTTTGAGAAAATTGCGGTGTAGGTTCCTTAATGGCAATTGGAGCAGCAAAGTTATTAGCTGATGCAGCAGGAATTTCTTTAGTGGCATTGGCGGCCAGGTCAGCAGATTCTTCATGAATTTCTTCAGTCTAGGCTGGGGACTGAGGAATCAGTGACAAAGGTGTGGTCATTGGGGAATTTGGGTGAGCAGATTCCCAATATTCATCACTGATGATTGGAGTTGTATTGCCAATATCCACGTCCTCCTCAATTTCTTCAACGCCGGCCTCTTCAGCAGTAAACTGAGGCATAGGCGATGATACCTATGGAGTTGAAGCTTTTGCTTCCACTTCAATTTCTTCATCAATCTGCTCTGAGGTAGCAGCAGATTGATCCATCTCTTCTTGATCATCATTGGGGACGACGTAGCCAACCCTGAATGGCACTATTTCATAGGCTGGTGCTGAGGAAATCGGTGTAGCATCAACTGGTTCTTTTGAAGAACTTGACAATGTCTTCAATTTCTTGACAGCTGAGGAATCTGAAGTTGATGCTTTTCTCTTTTGAGCCATATTCTCATCAGCCTTAGTCTTCTTCACTTCTAATGCAGAAGGAAGGTTGATTGTCTTCACCTTTGATGATTTTGCTGTTTCAACTGAAGGTGAGGGTGGTACAATTTCTTCAGGCACTACTGATGCAGTCGTCCTTGTGGGTTCAGTTTCATCAGGCGCACCAGTGGAGGGTTCGCTGGCAGGTTCTTCAGCGGTCTACCTTTCTTCTACAACACTGGCATTTTCCTCAGTAGGCTGAGCAGTTTCCTCAGCGTGAGGATTTTGTGGTTGCGATCGAGCTGCAACCCTAGTGTTGTGGTCCTTAACAACAGCTTGGGCAGCTCTGACAAATCTGACCTTGGTGCCCTTCCATTCAGCATCATACCTTTCTTGTTCCTTAGTGAGGGAGCGAACTTCAGACTGAACTGTGATGAGTTGATTTGGAGTCAAATTCATCACATTACTCCTCAGAAAATTTTCTTTCCAAGCCATGTTCCTCTTAGCTCTCTCAGCTTGATATCATTTCCATTTTTCCTCAGCAATAAAGTGAGTGAGGACATGGTCCACACCAAGAGGCAGGTTCAGTGAGGAAAGTGGGGTGCTTGGATCCTCATGCCATATGTCAATGAAGTTGAGGATCATCTTGGGATCCAGCATGAGAGGAACAAAGCTGCCCTTGGCTATAGCAGCCTTTTGCTAACTTTGTCTGATGATTTCTTCCAATTCTTCATCATCAGCTTCATCATCATCCTCAGATCCTGAGGGTACAGTTACTACAACTTTGCTTGTGTGAGGACTTGGTCTTTGACCTCGTCCAGCAGTTTTCTTTAGTTTCAACACAGTTGAGCTTGTTGAAAACCTAGCTTGTGCTGAGGAACTTGCTAAGGCCTTTGAGCTTGAGGAATTTGCTGTGATGATTTTGAAGTTGAAGAATTTGTCTTCACAGCAGATTTCTTCATCACTGATTTCTTCGGAGGACTTGCAGAGGCTCCGACAGTGGCAGCAGCAGCAGAGTCTTCATTAAATTTCTTCATGGCCTCTTTTGCTTTCTCTGCCAACTTGGCTTGTTGTTTTCAAATATATGAGGAAAGTCTTCACCAGTCTTGAGACTAGTGGGATCAGCAATTTGATTTTGAGCCAAGGGAGGCCTGCTGCATGGAGGTTTCATAGCGAATTTCGTCATGTATTTAGCAGTTACATAACGATATTCCTTCCATTCCTTTGCCCATCTCCTCTCTATTTTCTGCACACGAATCTTTCTCTACTTAGTCTTCTCTTTGCCATGAGTTTCTTCATCGGGTGTGCAGTATTCCTCATACAAGTCATCTGGAATCTCAAAGGCAGTGTGCACATCAGGCTTCTTTCTACCTTTCTGTGGCTTCTTCCCATCAGCCATTTTCTTCAGCTGGGGATTTTGACCTCTTGAGGACTCTGAAGAAGTACACAGTTTTTCCTCAAGAAATGTTGCAAATGAGTTAAGTTGATGAGAACCTAGTGCTTCATCAGCGGACATGTTGTACCTGTGAACAGAGTACAGGTGCGAGGAATTTGATGGGGTCATATGCCTTCTCACAAATTTTTCAATAAAAAGAGGTGTGAGGAATTTGATCATTGGTGTCTTGAGGAATTTTACTAAGTGTTCTTTGTCTTAGGTTCCAGAGTTGTGCAAATTTTACACACAATTGAGGAATCTTGAAGAAAATCGTAACTTAGAGAAAGTCATCAAGTGTACGAACATGAAAGGTGCTTTAGAATGAGATTTTTGAAGAATAAACACCTTTCTGAAGATTTGGGAAATCTCAAAGATCAACTAAGGGTAGTAAAAATAAATTTTATTTACCTTGATGAAGAACACGACGAACTATGAGATGAGATTGAGGAAGTTCGTCAGTCCAGATCTCCCACACCCTAGCTTGGCAGAGGAAGACAACTACAGCGGCGGCAGGATGAAGACTTCCACAGCCAATGCGAGTACGGTGACGGCGAGGTCGAGGCAGTGAAGCTCTTCCACACCGGCGTCGATGACTTTAGCGGCGGCGCTAGGTTGGATCTCAGAAGAGAGAGTAGAGATGAGCAGTAACCGAGCACAGTGGAAGGGGAGGGGGTATTTATAGTGGAGGTGAAAACCAATCCGACCGAAGATTTTGGACTAGATTGCCCCTGACCCTTGCTCTCCACGCGACAGGTGTCACCCAAGTTCTGAATGGTAGCGATAGTGGGGGATCATGAGTTATCCAAGTTCGGAACCGTTTGGGCGGGAACCGCCGAAAATTTTAAAGTTTCCGTTCGCAAATTCTTTAGCTGTCAAGGACACAGTGAAGACTTTGAACGAGTTTCAAAGTAGAACGCGTATGAAGAATTTGTGAACAGACTGGGTTGAGTTTAGCATAGAGGGGAAAGGGTCCGATCACATTCACTTAGATGAAAATCAACTTGAAGAATTAGCAATAAGTGAATGCCATTGAGGACATTGAAAACTCAAATATATAAGTATATAAACAATGAAGAACATGAGTTTCATAGTTTGAAGAATTTGAAAACTTGATGAATTTGAAAAGTTGAGGAATTTGCAAACTTGAGGAATTTGAAAATTTGAAGAATTTGCAAAATGAAGAAAAAACTCAACTTTGAAGAATTTCAACTATGGTTGGTGGCGTGACCCACCGTATAAGAATGATGATTTCAGACACCGCGTACAATTGTCGTAGGGTTCTGAGAATCAAATTCGTCATTAATTTCTTCACACTCAGAGAGTTATTCTTCATTGATTGAAGAAAAACTTTACTTCGTGTGTTGCACATCTAAGTCATCAATTTTACATAAGTGTTAGGATATGTGTCCTTTTTCAAATAACATTCAAAGATTCTAAGATATTTAGCTCACACCGCAACTTGCAAAATCTCTCTTCATCCAAGGGATTTGTGAAGATATCGGCCAGTTGTTCTTCAGTGGGAATCTGGTCGATGGAGATGTCGCCCTTGAGTACATGATCTCGAAGAAAGTGATGACGAATCTAGATGTGCTTAGTCTTGGAATGCTGAACTGGGCTGTAAGCAATCTTGATGGCACTCTCGTTGTCACAGTAGAGAGGCACATTCTTCAACTTGATGCCGTAGTCCTTGAGGGTTTGCTTCATCCATAGCAACTGAGCGCAGCATGAACCAGCAGCAATGTACTCAGCTTCAGCAGTAGATAGTGAGACACAGTTCTACTTCTTCGAGGACCAACAGACTAAGGATCGTCCGAGGAAATGGCATGTGCCTGAGGTTGACTTGCGATCCACATGATCTCCAGCATAGTCAGCATCAGAGTATGTGATGAGGTGAAGATTTGAGCCCGTGGGATACCATAATCCAAGCGTTGGTGTGTGAGCTAAGTATCAAAGAATATGTTTCACAGCCTTATGGCGTGATTCCTTCGGTGTTGGTTGTAATCGGGCACACATGCAAACACTCAGCATAATATTAGGCCTAGATGCACATAGATACAATAATGAGCCAATCATGGAGCAATATACCTTTTGATCGAAATCTTTACCATTTTTGTCAGTGCAGAGGTGGCCTTTTGAAGGCATTGGAGTTTTGACGCCTTTGCAATCTTGCATTTCGAATTTCCTCAGAACATCCTTGAGGTATTTCTCTTGTGAGATGAAGATGTTGTTGTCTTGCTGACGAATTTGAAGACCTAAGAAGAATTTCAACTCTCCCATCATAGACATTTGATATTCTTCACTCATCATATAGGCAAATTCATCACTGTAACGTTTGTCAGTACAGCTAAAGATAATATCGTCTATGTATATTTGGCATATGAACAATTCATTGTCTTAGGATTTTGTGAAAAGAGTTGGGTCGAGTGGACCAGGTTTGAAGCCTTTCTTCATGAGGAATTCCTTCAGAGTATCATACCACGCCCGAGGGGCCTGCTTTAGGCCAAGAGGGCCTTGTTGAGTCTGGAGACTTTGTCGGGATGCTTAGGGTCTTCAAAACCTGGGGGTTGAGCAACATATACTTCTTCCTCAAGCTTACCATTGAGGAATGCACGTTTCACATCCATTTGATATAAGATGATATCATGATGGTTAGCATAAGCAAGCAATATGTGAATAGCTTCAAGTCTAGCAACAGGTGCAAAAGTTTCATCAAAGTCAATTCCCTCAACCTATGTGCAGCCTTGGCTACAAACGAGCCTTATTCCTTACCACAAGGCCATTTTCATCTTGCTTGTTGCGGTAGATCCACTTGGTACCTATGATGTTATGCTTGCAAGGATCTGGCCACTTGACAACTTCCCACACATTATTGAGCTTGAATTGATGCAATTCCTCTTGCATAGCTTGAATCCACTCAGGCTCCTTGAATTCTTCATCAACTTTGGTGGGCTCTATGATAGAGACAAAGGCAAAGTGCCCACAAAACTTAGTCAAATGTGAAGCTTTTGAGCAAGTGAGGGGACCTGGTGCATTGATGTCATCAATGATTTTGTCAATCTGCACTTCATTTGCAACGCTTGGGTGAGCAGGTTGACGTGGCTGAGGATTTTCATCAGCACCATTTTCTTCAGGTGTATCAGCATGAATGTCTTCATTCGTTGGAATGACTTCCTCAGTGGGTATGATGTCTTCTATAGCCTTCAGCTTAATGGATTGCTCAGGAGATTGTTCATCTAGCACAGAAGGCAGGTGCTCTCTTTGTGAGCCATCAGTTTCATCGAACCGCACATCTACAGTTTCAACAACCTTGTGGTGGTAGTTCTTGAAGACTCTGTAGGTGTGCAAGTCTTTTCCGTAACCAAGAATAAAACCTTCATGTGCTTTCGGTGCAAATTTTGAACTGTGGTGAGGATCTCTAATCCAGCATTTTGCACCGAAGACTTTGAGATGACTTACATTGGGTTTCTTGCCAGTCATAAGATCTTCTTGAAGAATTTGTGAAGATATACTCTATCGTGGATTTATCATGGCAGATTTCCGGGTGAACGGACATGGATTCGAGGCCATCGCTAACGGGGTGGACTCAAAGGGGTTGATCGGGACGAAAGACACGGATTTACCCAGGTTCGGCCCCTCAAGTCGAGGTAATAGCCTACGTCATGCTTGTGTTTGTATTGCTTGTGTATCGATTACAAGGAGCTAGAAGCTTGACCTAGTTCTCGATAACCTAACCTCTACGTTGCCTCGGGTCTGCCTTTATATAGGAGGACAAGACCTCCGGGTCGTTACAATTGTTAACCGAGTCTTATTGTATGTCCGAGTCTCTCTCCATCTTCTTGTCCAAGCTGTCTTTGAGACGGCTTATACGCCCGGGTCTTCTCCGTCCGGGCCGTCGTACGGCCCACACCTTGAGCCACCTATCTTCCTGGGCCACCAGTCTTATGCCTCACCCTTGGGCCGGCTCACGAGCCAGCAACATGACCCGGAGCCTCCAGGGCGGGTCATATTGCGGGCTTCTATCCCCAACATTAGGCCCCAGGTTGAATTGAGCCTGCTCACTTCATCCTTCTCTTCTGATTTTGGCGAGTCGCCCAGAAATGACCCGCGTGACGTCATGAGATCCGTTGACGTACCATCGAATATTTCATTTAAACAGTCATCCCAAGAATCGAGGCGTCCGCCTCGGTCAAACGGTGTCGTCGCCTGGATTTTTGCGCCTTCCTCATGCCCTCTTAAATACGACCCGTGCGGGTCGAAGCCTTTCACTCTTACCGCTCATGCCTCTTCTTCTTCTTCCTGTCGCCGCTGCTCCAGTGTCCTCGTCGTCCGGCGCCGTCTTCGCAGCTACACCGACCGGGCCGCTGCATCACCCTGATTCGTACCAGAGACCTTCCGCCTCTGCCGTGACATCTCCGGTGAGTTCTCCTTCTTCTTAGATCGCCCACCACCGCAGTAGGGTTTCACCGGGGGCTCCGCCACCGCCGCTCGGGCTCCGGCACCGCCACCGCGAGTATATCTCGACGCCGTTGGTGCCTTTAGAGTGCACTCTCGCCTCGCAGCCGCGCGTAATGCGCGGACCGCGATGGCTCCGACCCATTTTCTTTTCTTCCGCTGTTCATCGCTAGGTCAGGATTAAAATCCTTTTCTCCGCTTTTGTAGATCCGTAGCCATAGTAGTAGTTTGCAGAATCTGTTTTTTAGGACTTCGCCGATTTTCAATCTTCCTTTTCTCTGTTGAGTCGCTAAGCTTCTTCGGCTCTCATAAACTGGGTCTTTCCACATTATCCGTATAACCCTTAAACCTGTAAGCTGTCATAAATATTTGCTTGCGCTTGACTCATCACGCCCTTTACCTTGCACAGTATTTAAACCGCCAATATGTCTCGTGCGTCCAACTCATGCAACTGGGTTGGTTCTTGTGTTACGGAGGAGTACTTAGCAGATTATGTTGAAGCGGGTACTCTCCCTCCCAAAGAGGTCCTCAATTGGCGGGTTCCGGGTAAAGAGACCCGGCCTTCTCCCCAAAAAGGAGAGATAGTAGTCTTCACTGATCACATCGAGCGAGGGTTCGTGCCGCCCGACTCTAAGTTTTTCCAGGATGTTCTTCATCTTTACAAGTTGCATCCTCAAGACTTGGCACCCAACTCCGTCTCAAACATCTACAACTTCCAGGTTCTCTGCGAAGCTTATCTGCAAACTAAGCCGTCCGTGGGGTTCTTTCGAGAGTTCTTCTATGCCAACCGCCAAACTAAAATGAAGGGTGGTCCGAGTCTGGAGCTGGGCGGCATTTCTATTCAACGCCGCCGAGACATCATCTTTCCTGCCACTCCAATGCCGAGTCACCCAAAGGATTGGAACAAGACGTGGTTCTACTGCCAATAGACCTCTCCTGAGAAAGAGCACTCGTTGGCGGGTTACCGCCCCTCCCGGCTTAGGACATACACAGAGCTTCCCGGCCGGCTCTCAGCCTCAGAGCGTGCTAGATACGAGCCGTTCCACGCCAAGATCAAAGCGCTCCTAGCCAACGGTTTAATAGGATTGGATTTGATCCGCTGCTGGATTTCCTGGCGGATCATGCCTTTAAGCCGCAGAGGTTGGCTTATGTGCGAGTACGAAGGCAAATATGATAGCTCGTTGTGCTTCAGCAAGTTAACACTGATAGAGGATGATATTACCACTACCATCCGGAGCCTTGTCCACGAAGTCTCCAGCTCATGCAGTGCCATCGGCCTGGCGCCTTTCTGCGTCAATAATCCGGCTCCCGATGTAAGTTAATCTCTTCCCATCCGTCTCTTAGATGTTGCTTGTACTTTGTTGATTTGCTATTTATTCTCCGGGTCATTCCTGTAGGCCGACTCAGACTTCTGGAAGAAGGAATATGTTGCCCCTCCAAAGAAATCCAGGAAGAAGGGCGCGACCAAGAGGGCTAAAAAAGATGCCCCGTAAGAGAATTTGTTTGACCCGCCGCCATCATCCAGCTTAGAGGTAACACTTTAATTGCTTTGCTTGATATTTTACTTTCCTGCTTTATTAATGCTTGTTTTACTCGCAGGATGAAGTGGAAACCAGCCGCGCCAATGCTCTTGAGGTAAATTATGTTTCTTCCGGCTCAGAATGTTTCGTCCCCCGAAAGCCGCGGCGGGTTATCACAAAAGTTCCTCTTTCTCACCCTCTTGCTTACCTGGCTCCCGATTTCCTCTTGAAAAAGCAACAGCAGGCCGAGTGTCGAGAAACTCGAAGCACCGGCTCTACTGAGCTCGTGTCCGGGTTACCAAATTCTCCGGCTCCAAAGAAACGCCCCGCGGAGGTTTATGTCTCTACTTTTCCTTTGACTTTCCTTTGTAAACTTGACACTTTCTCATCTTTCTGTTTTATTCTTTTTAGAAATCCCCTTCCTCCGGCGACTCTTCGGCGTCAGTTCTACCACCGCACAAGATCAATCCGCTATAAGCATTCCTTACTATGATATTCGGACATCCGGCTCTTAATATGATAGCAACATCTTCAAATGCTGATCCTTCTATTTTGTAGTGCTCAAGCCAAGCGTCGCAAGACCAACAAGCCCTCCCCCGACACTGTTATCCAAGAGCCGGAGCTCGAACAAACGGAGGAGGCTGAAGCAGAAGAAAATCCACAAGCTGCCTCCATAGAACCGGCTGTTGTCGATGTCATCATGGAGAGCCCTCCAAGGGCTCCTTCAAAACCGGTGACTCCTGCCAAGACCCCTACAACTCCAGATGTTGTTATCATCGGGTATGGTCATCAAACTCCTCCGGCTCATGTGCTGACCAAGCATACAGAGCCAGCCGAGGCCTCGAAGAAGCTGAACTTTGACTCTTCGTACGAGAAGATGACAGCCGAGGAGCTCCACGCCGGGTATATAAACCAGGTTACCACCAGCCGAGATCTGGAACTTCGGCTGGTCTCTTTAATGAAGACAAAATACAAGGTACTCTTGTTGTTGCCATACCCTTGCTTCGCCCCCAAGGGCTGTTTCAATGTACTCAATCGTTGAACCGGGTCTTTGTTTAACTTTCTGTTAGAAAGAATTCATAGCCATTGTCCCCTAGAATCAGCTTAATTTGCCAAAATTGAGTCAGATCTTCCTTTAGATAACTTAAACTGCCAGTCATAGCCCCCAAGGGCCGGCTCAAGCTTGATAAAGTTGAGTCGGATCTTTAGTGTAGATATCTTGAAGAATCGCCTGCATCCCCCAAGGGCTGACTCAAAACTTAACAAAGTTTGAGTCGGGGCTTCCATTAGAAGTAAAGTGAAGAGCCATAGTGTAGCCCCGAAGTTCCGGATTAACTTTGAAGAAGATGAACCGGAACTACATTGCATACTCAAAGATCAAACATACATTAGCCCCCAAGTGTCAAATGTATTGCTTGCAATCTGTTTGAGACTTGCATAATCTTTGTTGTCAACACTCATCATTTGATATGACCTTTCCTTCGGCGGCTTATCCTGTATTTTGATGTTTTGCCGGAAACTTTAAGCGAAGCCGGGTCTCAATTGGTGGATCTGAAGGCCAACTTGGCGGCTCAGTAAGAAGCCTGAGGCATTGCTGACGAAAAGTGTCGGCTTCTCTTTGAGGAGCTGGCCAATGCCACTGCTGAGCTTATCTCTTTGAAAGAAATGGCAGAATCTAAAAAGGCCGCTCTGACCAAACGGGCGGACGATGCCGACCAGCGGCTTATAGCTGTGGCGGAAGAACTCCAAGGCCTGAAGCGGCACATAGCGAAGATGCCAGCCGCCCTATTTGGTAAGATTCTGTTTTACTTTGTATTTTAATATTGCTATTGAAAAACTGGCGACTCATTAGCTTTATCCGACTTAACCAGGTCCCAGGAGCCGACAGTTGGTTTCTGATAGCCTTCTGCCACTGAAGGCCATCTACACCTTTGAGGAACAACTATACTGCGGCGCCATCTTCATGATCAAGAGTGTTCAATATAAGGAGAAGATCCCCACCGCTCTGAAAGGGGTCTTGAACTCTTCTCCACCATGCCAAAACAGATTGAAGAACTGAAGAAATCAGCTTTTCGTCAAGGAGCAGTCGCCGGATTGAGCCGGGCTCTAGCCTTCGCCCCTGAGCTGACGCCGGCTGAAATGATGGATGGCTATCCATCGAAGAAAGACGACGGCTCAGAATTCATAGAGGCGGACTACATCTAGTGTGTCAAGGACTCCCGCTTCTTGGCGTCTGTACTTGCAGATGAAGCTAACTTAAATGTCTACCGAGCAGCTTATGATGGCGAGGATAAGAGGATCCGCAGGCCTCTCTACGAGTGGAAATCTCTAACACCCGCCCGCAGTAAGGAACTCTTTCCTAATGATCTCGACACGTCTCCCTTTTTTGAGGAAGGGTCCTTCGCCGCGCTAGCTGACTGCAACTGGGATTTGGAAACTCTCCAGATGAAGCCAGTAGAAGAGCCGGAGCAGGATGATCCGGCCGTATGA
Organism: Hordeum marinum; assembly: GCA_022496015.1. Lineage (NCBI taxonomy): Eukaryota > Viridiplantae > Streptophyta > Magnoliopsida > Poales > Poaceae > Hordeum > Hordeum marinum. Next base: position 245,450,252 of record CM039675.1, on the reverse strand, counting down.
CTTTGCATTTTGTAACCTTCTGAGCGATGGCTCATGCAATGACCCGCCGTGGGTGGTAGAAACTTGGTAATGCCTTTGCTCCTTCGGAGAGCAATTTTTGTAATATCTTAAGGATAACTCTGTCGTTCTAAAGATAGTGCTGGCTGTATATATTTCCATCTCTTTGTGTATACTTTCCGTCTCTCCGTGTTTCAATTTGATGTGTTGCCGGCTCTCCATTGATTGATCGCTCCTTTGCATAAATATACCTTGAGCTTTTTTGATGAGGGGTGTTTGTCTTTAAAGACGTCATTCCTTCTCCAGAAGATTAGAGCCGGATAATATCTTTGAAAACTTGAATTTTGTCAACTGGAGCAACATGGCTCCAGCTCTTGTCGGATGAATCCATTAAGGAGCCGGTTGTCTTAGGATAATGTAAGCTATACCTGATGGTAAGAAGCCTCTGTCGACAACTTCGGCTATTGATGAATCGGAAGCGGCCTAAAGCCGGCTGTATGAAGGGTAATGTAAGCTATACCTGATGGTAAGAAGCCTCCTTTTAATAGCAAATGTTGTATGCGCGAACGCCGGCTGTCGATGGGAGATGTAAGCTATACCCCAAGGCAAGAAGCCTCCATCGACAGCCGCGGCTAATAATTAGCCTGAGACGGCATAAGCCGGCTGTTTGAAAGGAGATGTAAGCTATACCCGAAGGCAATAAGCCTCTTTCAACAGCTACAGTTGATAAGCAACTGAGTTTTGGCGTAAACGCCGGTTGTTAGGGTGAGATAAGTGAACCCGTCGGTAAGAAGCCCCCTTCGACAACCGCGGTTAATAAGTAACCGGAAGTGGCATAAAGCCGGCCATTAGGGTGAGATAAGCGATACCCGTCGGTAAGAAGCCCCCTTCGATGGCCACAGTTGATAAGCAACTGGAATTTGGTGTACACGTTGTTGTCTTAGGGTCATGTAAGCTATACCAAAGGTAAGAAGCCTCCATCAACAACAACGCTTCATGTAACCAAACTAGGCATAAAGCCAACTGTGCAAGGGAGATGTAAGCTATACCCGAAGGCAAGAAGCCTCCTTGCAACAGTTTAATAACAGCTGGTTGTGCAAAGGAGATGTAAGCTATACCCGAAGGCAAGAAGCCTCTTTGCAACAGTGCTTAATTGGGCATAACGTCGGCTGTGCAAGGGAGATGTAAGCTATACCCGAAGGCAAGAAGCCTCCTTGCAACAGCGTAAAAGCAGACTGTGCAGGGGAGATGTAAGCTATACCCGAAGGCAAGAAGCCTCCCTGCAACAGCGCTTGATAAGGCATAAAACCAACTGTGCAAGGGAGATGTAAGATATACCCGAAGGCAAGAAGCCTCCTTGCAACAGTTTAATAACAGCTGGCTGTGCAAAGGAGATGTAAGCTATACCCGAAGGCAAGAAGCCTCTTTGCAACAGTGCTTAATTGGGCATAACGCCGGCTGTGCAAGGGAGATGTAAGCTATACCCGAAGGCAAGAAGCCTCCTTGCAACAGCGTAAAAGCAGACTGTGCAGGGGAGATGTAAGCTATACCCGAAGGCAAGAAGCCTCCCTACAACAGCGCTTGATAGGGCATAAAGCCGGATGATAGATCAGCCGTTTTAACGGCGAACAAACCACTTCAACTCAAATTTTTGAGCCGAAAAAATTTCATCTTGATTGCACAAAGATATACATAAGAGCAGAGGCCCCGGTCTTTGCGGTGATGCTAGCTTTTACTCATGTAAACATGATATATACAATGATAGCGGCTTTCAACGCCTGCTAAGTAAAGTATGGTCGTAGATGCGCGATATTGCATGGCCGCAACGTCTCTTGACCCGCGGTTTCCGACTCATCTCGGATATCAATGAGGTAATATGACCCATTGTTAAGGTTTCTGCTGATCACAAAAGGCCCCTCCCATGGTGGAGATAACTTATGCATTCCAGATTGGTCTTGAATCAGCCGGAGCACCAGGTCACCTTCCTGGAACGTCCGGGTCTTCACCCTGTGGCTATGATAGTGTCGCGGGTCTTGTTGATAAATTGCCGACCTAGCTGCTGCTAACTGTCGTGCTTCATCCAAGGCGTCCAACGCATCTTGGCGTGCTACCTCATTGTCCATCTCAACATAAGTCGCCACCCTTGGTGAGTCGTGCCAGATATCGCTGGGTAGAACCGCCTCAGCACCATACACCATGAAGAAAGGCATGAAACTTGTAGATCTATTAGGGGTAGTTCTGATGCTCCATAAGATGGAAGGCAACTCCTCAACCCAACATCCGGGTGTCCGCTTCAAAGGAACCATGAGTCGTGGTTTGACTCCTCTTAAAATTTCCTGATTGGCTCGCTCCGCCTGACCATTAGACTGTGGATGTGCCACGGCTGAAACATCAAGTCGGATATGCTCCTTCTCACAGAACGGTTTCATAGCTCCTTTGGATAGATTTGTTCCATTGTCCGTAATGACACTGTGCGGGTAACCAAAGCTATAGATCAGCTTCTTAATAAATTGAACCGTTGTAGCCGCGTCACATTTGCTGACCGGCTCTGCCTCTACCCACTTAGTAAATTTATCAATCGCCACCAGAAGGTGTGTTTTCTTATCCTTGGATATCTTGAAAGGTCCTACCATATCAAGCCCCCAGACCATAAAAGGTCAACTGATTGGTATCATCCTCAACTCTTGAGCCGGAATGTGAGCACGCCGGCCGAACTTCTGACAGCCGTCACACTTATGGACTAAGTCTTCTGCATCCTTGTGAGCCGTCAACCAGAAAAACCCAAGTCGAAAAGCCTTGGCCACTAAAGATTTTGACCCGGCATGATGTCCACAGTCGCCAGCATGAATTTCACTCAAGATCTGCTGGCCCTCCTCCGGTGAGACGCAGTGCTGAAAGACGCCCGTCACACTACACTTATGTAACTCACCATTGATAATCGTCATAGACTTAGAATGCCGGGTGATTTTCCTTGCAAGATCCTCCTCCTGAGGCAACTCGCCGCGTGTCAGATACGCCAAATAAGGAATAGTCCAGTCTAGGATAGCATGCAGAGCCGCCACCAATTCCGCCTCCGGGTCAGGAATAGCCAGATCCTCCTCAGAGGGTATCTTGACAGTCGGGTGATGCAATACATCCAGAAAAACATTAGGTGGTACCGGCTTTTGTTGAGAACCTAACCGTGATAAGGCATCAGCCGCCTCATTCCTGTGACGATCAATATGATCCACCTGGTACCCCTTGAAGTGACCGACAGTGATATCAACCGCCTGTCGATAAGCCGCCATTCGCGGATCCTTGGAGTCCCAAGTACCTGAAACTTGCTGAGCCACAAGATCTGAGTCGCCTAAACATCTGACCCGGCTTAAGTTCATCTCTTTAGCAACTCTGAGACCATGGAGAAGTGCCTCATACTCAGCTGCATTATTAGTACAAGGAAACATTAACCGAAGCACATAACAAAAATTGTCACCCTTCGTGGAGGTGAGAACAACCCCTACACCGGACCCCTCTAGCTGCTTGGACCCATCAAAGTGTATAGTCCAATATGTGTTATCCGGCTTCTCTTCGGGAGCTTGACATTCTTGCCAATCATTTATGAAATCCACCAAAGCTTGAGACTTCATTGTTGTACGAGGAACATATTTGATGTTAAGAGGACCCAGCTCTAAGGCCCACTTGGCAATCCTCCCTGTGGCTTCTCTATTTTGAATGATATCTCCCAACGGGGCAGAACTGACCAGGGTTATCTGGTGCCCCAAAAAGTAGTGTTTTAACTTGCGGCTAGCCATGAAAACTCCATATACCAGCTTCTGCCAATGCGGATACCTCTGTTTAGACTCTGCCAAAACTTCACTGATGTAATAAACCGGCCTTTGCACAGGATACTCCTTCCATGCCTCCTTGCGCTCAACCACAATTGCTACACTGACCGCTCTGTTGTTAGCCGCCACAAAAAGGAGCAACGGCTCTTTCTCAGCCAGAGCGGCTAACACTGGCGGCTCAGTCAACTATTTTTTAAGAGCTTCAAGTGCTTCAGTCGATGCCTTGCTCCATTTAAACTTGTCTGTCCTCTTCATCATCTGGTATAAGGGAATGGCCTTCTCCCCAAGCCGGCTTATGAACCGGCTCAACGCAGCAATCCGTCCTGCAAGGCGTTGAACGTCATTAATGCACGTCGGCTCTCCTAAAGAAGTGATAGCCTTAATTTTATCTGGGTTAGCCTCGATGCCCCGCTCAGAGACCAATAAACCCAAAAGCTTTCCTGCTGGAACACCAAAAACACACTTCATCGGGTTAAGCATCATCTTGTAGACCCAGAGATTGTCAAAAGTTTCCTTCAGATCCTCTAGGAGAGTTTCTTTCTTTCTGGATTTAACCATGATGTCGTCTACGTAAGCATGAACATTTCGGCCAATCTGACTGTGAAGGCAGTTCTGCACACATCGTTGGTAAGTCGCCTGGGCACTCTTGAGCCCGAAAGGCATGGAGACGTAGCAGAACGCCCCAAAGGGTGTAATAAACGTCGTCTTCTCCTGATCTTTCATTGCCATCTTGATCTGATGATAACCTGAATATGCATCCAGGAAGCATAAACTTTCACACCCAGTTGTAGCATCAATAATCTGATCGATACGAGGGAGTGCAAAAGGGTCAGCCGGGCAAGCCTTGTTAAGGTCCGTGTAATCTATACACATACACCAGGTGCCGTTCTTTTTGAGCACTAGCACCGGGTTAGCCAACCACTCTGGGTGAAAAACTTCCATTATAAAGCCTGTAGCCAAGAGCCGGGCAACTTCCTCCCCAATAGCTTTACGTCTTTCTTCGTTGAACCGTCATAGAAACTGTTTAATCAGCTTAAACTTTGGATCCACATTAAGGTTGTGCTCAGCGAACTCTCTCCATACACCCTGCATGTCAGAAGGCTTCCATGCAAAGATGTCTCGATTCTCATGGATGAATTCGATGAGCGCGCTTTCCTATTTGGGATCCATGTGAACCCCAATGATGAACTGCTTGGATGAGTCACCCGGATTGAAATCTACTGCCTTGGTATCATCCACCGAAAACTTGAGTGGCGGCTCAACTTCTGTAGTAGGCTTCTTCAGCAGGGTCATATCCTCTGGGTCAATGTTCTCCTTGTAGAACTTCAACTCCTCCTGGGAACAACTAGACTCTGCATATGCCGCATCTCCTTCCTCACACTCGAGAGCCGTTTTCCGATTATCGTGAACGGTAATTGTACCATTTAAGCCAGGCATTTTGAGTTGTAAATAAACATAGCAAGGCCTAGCCATAAATTTGGCATAAGCCGGCCTCCCAAACAGTGCATTATAGGGACTTTTGATTTTAACCACCTCAAACCACAAGGACTCCATCCTATAATTATACTCATCGCCAAAAGCCACTTCGAAAGAAATCCGGCCCACCGGGTATGCCGACTTACCTGGGACCACACCATGAAAGACGGTGGAGGAAGGTTTAAGGTCTTTGTCAAGCAACTTCATCCGCCGGAAAGTGTCATAATAAAGGATGTTGATACTGCTGCCTCCGTCCATGAGCACCTTGTTCACCATATAGCCATTCACCTGAGGGGCCACAACTAAAGCCAGCCGGCCCGAGTCATCTACCCGCGGCGGGTGATCCTCCCGGCTCCACATTATGTCATACTCAGACCATGGTAAGTACCGCGAGAGAGCCGGAGCAACCGCATTAACCGCTCGCCTCCACAACTTCTCGTCTCGTTTACTGTGACCGGTCATGAACACATGATACTGTCCAGAACTGAGCTGCTTCGGGTTACTCTGAAACCCGGATTGATTGCGCTGCTACTGCTGCTGATTGTTGTTATTGTTGTTGTTGCCAGGATGCTGTTGGTGCCCCCCTTGGTTATTTTGATCCAGATGCCCGGCTCATCAACCGTCAGTGCCGAATCCAGCCCCTGACCCGCCGTGCCCTGAGCCGCCAGGCGGGCCACCGCCCTGGTTATTGCGTGGTTGGGAATGTCGTAGGTAGATCAGCTGTAACATCCCAAATATCTAAATTTTGGAATGTTATATTAAATAAATAAGTAGGATTGTTTGCTTGAATGTTGTGTGATTGATTGTGTGAAATTGAGTGGAATTTTGAAAATTTTGAAATTTTAATGAGAGGGAATAAAATGACTTTCCCAAAATTTTCTATTTCGAATCCCTATTCAATTTTGAGTTCGAATATTTTCAAAACCCTCTTATAAAATTTCTCAAATGAGAGGAGGTAAATGACACTCAAAAAAATCAGATACAATGTTTTGACTCAAATTTTAAAAATAAAAACTATTTGCCATTTATTTGAAATTCTAGTTCTTTTCATTTTGGAGTTATTGCAAAAAAAACTATTTTTTTAAAATATTTTTTCGGCCCTAAAAAATGTTCATGTTTTAGAAAATATTTTTCTGAAAATTTTGATATATAATATGCCTATATAAAATTTTGATATATAATATGCCTATATAATATGCCTATATTTTACTGTTCATCCGGAAAAAAAACTGGGCTGCGCTCATGTGCACAGCCGGCTGATAAGCCCATGTGGCCCTCTTCTTCTCTCTTTCCCTCTTTGTCTATGATTTTAGTCCCACCTCGCTTAGCTTTGGACGTTTGCACCTCCCTTCCACCTATAAATATAGACCCATAGGTGAACCCAAAAGTCATCCACTTCGGGTTGAATCGAATCGTTTCGGTTTGACTAGCTTTATAAAAAAAATCTTCTCTCCGGCGGGATTTCTGGAAGTCGTCTCCTCTTTAGATTTATATCTTCTCTGCATTCTAAAGGTATTCTCTTCGTATTTTCTTTTATACTCCTGTAGTTTAATATCCCTAGATTATTATTTCTATAGTAGTATACGATAGAGTAATTAGATTATTAATTAGTCTCCGTATTTACTCATTAGTCTTAGAATTCTTTTAGACATAGCATTTTTCCTCTGTAAAACAGCTTGGCCCAAAATTTTCAAATAGCCATAACTTTTTACTCGTTTATCAGAATTAGATGAAACCAACGCCTAGAGTTTCGTCTTGACCTCACCTATCCAATCAACCTATCACGTCAACTTTTTCAAAATTTCAAATTTCGAAATTTATTCAGATTTATATTCAAACTTCTTTTGATCATATCTTTTTATCCGTAGCTCCGTTTCCGATGAATCCAATTGTGTCGGATCCGTATCAAAGTAATCTTTCCGTTCACATCATTAGTGTTATCATGTCATCATATAATTTTGATATTGCCCATACTTCTCTATTAGTCCCCAAAATGTGTTCACACGCCGTACTAAACTAATTCAATGCCATATTGAATTGCTTATAACTTTTGATCCGTCATTTTGAACCTAGTAATTCTTTTTTCTACACGTTCATATTGACTTCCCATATATAGTAACATCATTAGTTTCGGTCTTTGAACCTTTCAAATTGGAGCGATTCAATTTGAATCCGAATCTTCATTTGATCATATCTTGCAAACTGTAACACCTTTTCAATTGATTCCTTTTGCCCCTAAATACTCGTGTCATATAATTCTATTCATAACCATCGTACGTCGGTTCAACTTCTTTTGACCTTTGTGAATTCAAATTCAATTCATACTTGGATTTACAGTTCAACTTCTTTTGACCTTTTCAATGAAATTCTTTTTACAAATAAATTCTTATGCCTTATACTATTTGTCAAACAACGTTCATGTTGTTCTCCCATACATTGGATCGTCTTTCGTAGTCTCTCCAACCTAAGCTTATATAGCAATAGTTCATCATCCATTAACTCTTTTGAGTTGATTCCTCCACTTTCACTTTACAACACAGCTAGAACCTATGTTTTCTTATTTAACCTTAGTATGTTATTATTTTCGCACCAAGACACGTTTTGTTCTTGCGTTTTTCAGTTCTTTGTTTTGGCATGAATGTTTATTGAATGTTATTTGCTTACCATAGATTTTCATCGGAGAGTGACGAATAGTCTATGAGTTACTTTTGAGAGCGATACTTATCTTCATCAACAGTACAGGCAAGTTCACTTTGACCATTTTGTTCATACCTATGTTTTATTGCATGTAGTGACATAATTCAACAAATCCCTCCCGTAGTGTTATTGAAATTCTTGTAGTTGAGTAGAATGCATGAGGTAGGAACCCACCACTTGTTACTAAAGCCCTGGGAACGCTAGTTAGTGCAATGTTATGCTAAAGTAGACGGGGTCTGGTATGAGTGATCGTGAGTGGTGTGAAGAAGGACTCCACGTCAAAACTACGACTTCATGAAGACATCTTCAAGACCTGCATCTTCAAGACCTCAAGACTTCGAGACTCGAGAAGAAAGTTTTCAATACACACTACTGGGTGAGGGATGGAATTGATGGGCACCCTGGAGAAACCAGTGAGTGGCCAGGATGCATGGGGAAGTGCCATGACATCTTGCGGAAAGCCTCACCCAGACTCAAAGAGAAGGATGAATACTTCATGCCCGGAAGCTTACCTGTGTAGCCACAAGTCATTATGGGCTCTGGCTTGGTTGATCTTTGTTGTGACTCTGCTGGGCAGTGCTACGAGATGTAGTCGACGTTAGGATTGGATGGGCACTGTCGGACAGTCAGGGAAACATTTTGAAAAAACCATGTTTCGTTGATCCTGTTCTCAAACACCAGGCAATGCGAGGACTTATCAGGAGGGAACGAATCTTGTGGGTAAAGTACACAACACTCTGCAGAGTTAAACCTAATCGATTAGCCGTGTCCCCGGTTACGGACAATTTGAGCTTCTAGACTTGGATCTATCTCTGAACTCTCAACACTGGACTGATAACTAATTGTGGGCAACTTAAGATGCTTGTGGGCATTGAGACATTGGTTGGCGGAACCATGTCATGATAGGTAACTCCATAGTGAAATTCCTGATATTCCTTTGTTGTAGGAAAATAAAATCAGCTTTTACGCAAAAACTTAGCCACAGAGCCATAAAGCCTTATTGCATATAGTATAGTGTCTATCTTCTGTTCTGCTATGGTGATCTTGCCGGCATATTCAAAATGCTGACCTACACGGCTGCAACGTCTTATGTTGCAGATACTCTTCTATGACGGGTAAGAGTATGATTCAGGGTTACGGGCCGCACTCAACTTGCCGTTGGTGTTATTGGGACTCCACTCCCGTTGACTGTATCCGCTGCTATTTTATGGTATATATCAGTTTTACGCTATTTACATGTGATTGCACTTTGATATATACATTGATGTACTGTGTGTGCCAGCATACTGATCCAGGGATGGCACAGAACACACAGAAGCTTGACTCGTTTTGAGTCGGGTCGCTACAGAAATGGTATCAGAGCACATGTTGACTGTAGGACGTGACCCTAGAAACTGGAAAGCCCTTAGGAAAGGATTTCTCGAAAAACTTTGTTTTCAAAAGACCTTCTACTTCTCATCTTATTTGAGCTTTATCAAAGTATCTCTCCTACTTCAAAGAGTTAGAAAATACCCCTCCCCTTATTTTGACTACACGAAGGATCAACTGAAGCCACTCCAAGAAGGACAAGATATCGAAACAACTGATGGTCACTTCAAAGTAAAGAAGATTTCACCATGCATTAGAAGAATTGAAGCTACACAAGTTGAAGACTATACAGATCTGAAGAAATTGAAGACCATGAAGAAATTTCCAAGATATTATGCCCCTAGAAGACCAAACCCCTGTTGTATACTTACGTTAGATACGATGATTTTGTGATCTGTCATTTGTGTGTAATTTTCGACAGCCACAACAAAAATCTATTTTCAAAACCATTGTTTGTATTGTGTGTATCCCCTCCTTTTTTCTCTCTCGTATCTCATCCCAAAACCTTGACCCAATAGATGACGATTGAAGCTGGACTTGTGTATTCTGGATCGCTGACTTGGTTAGAGACAGAAGAATGGATTCAGAACATGGAGGATCATCTAAGGAGTAACTATGTTGCAAGGAACGAGATGGTCCAGTATGCTCTTCGGTACCTTGCAAAAGGAGCTGCAAATTGGTGGTAGATGCATGAAGCTATCCATGATAGGCAAGCATCCATCACTTGGGAAGAATTCAAGATGACTCTACAAAAGTCTCATGTTGTCACCAACACCCAGAAGCCCCGTTGCAAAGTTGTGAAGAAGATTTGTGCATGCAAGATATGTGGAGAGATAGGACACACCCAGGAAGAACACAAGGATGGATGCCCTCATTGTGAAGAAAATCACCCTGTTGAGGACTGCCCAACTGGGCAGGTGACCTGTTTCTTGTGTGAAGGAACCAATCATTACCCGACTCAATGCCAAATGTACCCCAAGGTAGAAGAAGTCATCAAGCAGCAGAAGGAAGCCATGAAGGAAGCCTTAAGAGAAAAATTAGGAGAACTTGTGATGAAGGAAGATGTTGAAGACCCAAATGGAGAAGGCCTAACCAGATTTTACTCCAATGCCTGCTATTCATGTGGAGAAGAAGGACATTTCTCACAGGAGTGTACGAAGGAAAGAAAAGAGTATCTGGGAAACTTCCCGACAGAAGAAGTGGAGTTTGATCCACAGGAAATTGAAGTTTTGATCGGAATAAAGCACCTCAGGAAGGGACAAGCCCCTGAACAGAAGGACCTGAGTCATATTCGATGTTTCAAGTGTAAGGATATGGGCCACTATACCAATAAGTACCCAAGAAAGGGACCAGAACTTCCAGGAGCAAACAACAACATCAAGAAGACCCGAGATATGTCAGAAATCATTTGTTTTCAGTGCAAGAAGACAGGACACTACTCCTATACCTGTCCAGAGAAGAATGGCTAAGCATGAGTAGTCTGAGTTTTGGATTCTGGATGTACCAAATGTAATAGGTAGCACTCTTACCATTTTGAAGTTATGTAACGGAAGTCTCAGAGTTTGTAATAAATTCATGAGTCAATGGAAATTTATGGTGTCATGAATTATCTTATGTTGCATTACATGAGTTGTTACTCTATGACCCAAGATCTCCAACCATTTTCGAGGATATGAGAAAATATGGTCTATGCAGACATGTGTGCATTTCATTTTAAGTGTGGTAGTAACCACAGGTACCTTTTCCGGATTAAGGAGTTTGGATAAGTGAATACAGGTGAAGAGAATGTGGAACCACCTCAAACTGTGTGGATGATAACCTTTGTGACAAGGTACTTTTGAAGTTGGAATAGAGAATGATTGTGATGAAACCATGCCCAGGGTTAAACAGACCAATGGAAAGGAAAATGAATTCAGCTGAGTGGATTCTAAACAAGAATAAGCCTGTGATTTGTACCTCAAGGGTATAATGGAGTGAACTGAAGGTAATGCTGGAATATGGATCGATAGTCACCCCACGGGTGAGATGAAGTTGTTCAAGTATTCAAGTGAACCCACAAGTCACTGACCTCAGGATTGATAAGGATCAAGCCCCATCTCCGTGAAGGAAGAAACTTGGAAGAAGCTACGACTGATCCGCAAACGTTTTTCTTAGGAGTATACGATAACCTGAGAGTTGTGAAGAAACGATAGATGTTCTATTTGTTTAGCTTGCAGAATCAATGGATTTACCCGAACTTTGTTCGTTGACAAGAGAAATTTCTGCAATGCTTGTGAGGAAGACCAAGTGTTAGAATACGAGATTCACTAAACCTTATACAAGGTAATGATTTCAGTGTGACATGGTTTGGCCACCATGACGACTTACTCTTATCATTCTCTTGCTATTCGGAATGGTAAATCTGAGTGACTTACCCATAGTAAAGAGACGATGTTCTTTGAAGCTTTTGTTTAAGCCTTATAATGGTATGATGAAAACCCCTTGTACATGACAGTTGCTGTCACACGTAGGAATTTTTACGGTGAGGAATGAAGCCAAGACCCATTTCACTACAGGATAACCACTAATGGTAGACCACCATGAGATCGTCGATAAGTTACTTAGAATGAACGCGAGACCTGCCAGCTAAGAAGACCCAGTATCATTGGTAATACATTTTGTTATGAGAACACGAGATTTTGATTTTAAAACGGAAGAGCGTCATCGAAGGAGCTATCGTGAAGTATGTGAAGAGACAGATGCACCCAAAGGACTATCATGATTTTGTGGGACTAGTAACTCTCATTTTAAGTATGGTAGACCCCACACCTTCCACGTCGATGGTTTTGCTAGAAGACCCCCAAACCCTAACCTTTTCTTTCTAGCCCTTTTCGAATCTCGAGGACGAGATTCATTTTAAGTGTGGTAGTTTGTAACATCCCAAAATTCTAATTTTTGGAATGTTATATTAAATAAATAAGTAGGATTGTTTTCTTGAATGTTGTGTGATTGATTGTGTGAAATTGAGTGGAATTTTGAAACTTTTGAAATTTTAATGAGAGGGAATAAAATGACTTTCCCAAAATTTTCTATTTCGAATCCCTATTCAATTTTGAGTTCGAATATTTTCAAAACCCTCTTATAAAATTTCTCAAATGAGAGGAGGTAAATGACACTCAAAAAATCAGATACAATGTTTTGACTCAAATTTTAAAAATAAAAACTATTTGCCATTTATTTGAAATTCTAGTTCTTTTCATTTTGGAGTTATTGCAAAAAAAAATATTTTTTAAAAATATTTTTTCGGCCCTAAAAAAATGTTCATGTTTTAGAAAATATTTTTCTGTAATTTTTGATATATAATATGCCTATATAAAATGTTTTTCGATTTTTGTTTATTTTCTTTCCTTTGCTGGTTTAAAAAAAAACAGGAAACACTGTTCACTGCGGACACTGTTCATCCGGAAAAAAAAACCTGGGCTGCGCTCATGTGCACAACCAGCTGATAAGCCCATGTGGCCCTCTTCTTCTCTCTTTTCCTCTTTGTCTATGATTTTAGTCCCACCTCGCTTAGCTTTGGACGTTTGCACATCCCTTCCACCTATAAATATAGACCCATAGGTGAACCCAAAAGTCATCCACTTCGGGTTGAATCGAATCGTTTCGGTTTGACTAGCTTTATAAAAAAAATCTTCTCTCCGGCGGGATTTCTGGAAGTCGTCTCCTCTTTGGATTTATATCTTCTCTGCATTCTAAAGGTATTCTCTTCGTATTTTCTTTTATACTCCTGTAGTTTAATATCCCTAGATCAGTATTTCTATAGTAGTATACGATAGAGTAATTAGATTATTAATTAGTCTCCGTATTTACTCATTAGTCTTAGAATTCTTTTAGACATAGCATTTTTCCTCCGTAAAACAGCTTGGCCCAAAATTTTCAAATAGCCATAACTTTTTACTCGTTTATCAGAATTAGATGAAACCAACGCCTAGAGTTTCGTCTTGACCTCACCTATCCAATCAACCTATCACGTCAACTTTTTCAAAATTTCAAATTTCGAAATTTATTCAGATTTATATTCAAACTTCTTTTGATCATATCTTTTTATCCGTAGCTCCGTTTCCGATGAATCCAATTGCGTCGGATCCGTATCAAAGTAATCTTTCCGTTCACATCATTAGTGTTATCATGTCAACATATAATTTTGATCTTGCCCATACTTCTCTATTAGTCCCCAAAATGTGTTCACACACCGTACTAAACTAATTCAATGCCATATTGAATTGCTTATAACTTTTGATCCGTCATTTTGAACCTAGTAATTCTTTTTTCTACACATTCATATTGACTTCCCATATATAGTAACATCATTAGTTTCGGTCTTTGAACCTTTCAAATTGGAGCGATTCAATTTGAATCCGAATCTTCATTTGATCATATCTTGCAAACTGTAACACCTTTTCAATTGATTCCTTTTGCCCCTAAATACTCGTGTCATATAATTCTATTCATAACCATCGTACGTCGGTTCAACTTCTTTTGACCTTTGTGAATTAAAATTCAATTCATACTTGGATTTACAGTTCAACTTCTTTTGACCTTTTCAATTAAATTCTTTTTACAAATAAATTCTTATGCCTTATACTATTTGTCAAACAACGTTCATGTTGTTCTCCCATACATTGAATCGTCTTTCGTAGTCTCTCCAACATAAGCTTATATAGCAATAGTTCATCATCCATTAACTCTTTTGAGTTGATTCCTCCACTTTCACTTTACAACACAGCTAGAACCTATGTTTTCTTATTTAACCTTAGTATGTTGTTATTTTCGCACCAAGACACGTTTTGTTCTTGCGTTTTTCATTTCTTTCTTTTGGCATGAATGTTTATTGAATGTTATTTGCTTACCATAGATTTTCATCAGAGAGTGACGAATAGTCTATCAGTTACTTTTGAGAGCGATACTTATCTTCATCAACAGTACAGGCAAGTTCACTTTGACCATTTTGTTCATACCTATGTTTTATTGCATGTAGTGACATAATTCAACAAATCCCTCCCGTAGTGTTATTGAAATTCTTGTAGTTGAGTAGAATGCATGAGGTTGGAACCCACCACTTGTTACTAAAGCCCCAGGAACGCTAGTTAGTGCAATGCTATGCTAAAGTAGACGGGGTCTGGTATGAGTGATCGTGAGTGGTGTGAAGAAGGACTCCACGTCAAAACTACGACTTCGAAGACATATTCAAGACCTGCATCTTCAAGACCTCAAGACTTCGAGAATCGAGAAGCAAGTTTTCAATACACACTACTGGGTGAGGGATGGAATTGATGGGCACCCTGGAGAAACCAGTGAGTGGCCGGGATGCATGGGGAAGTGCCATGACATCTTGCGGAAAGCCTCACCCAGACTCAAAGAGAAGGATGAATACTTCATGCCCGGAAGCTTACCTGTGTAGCCACAAGTCATTATGGGCTCTGGCTTGGTTGATCTTTGTTGTGACTCTGCTGGGCAGTGCTACGAGATGTAGTCGACGTTAGGATTGGATGGGCACTGTCGGACAGTCAGGGAAACACTTTGAAAAAACCATGTTTCGTTCATCCTGTTCTCAAACACCAGGCAGTGCGAGGACTTATCAGGAGGGAACGAATCTTGTGGGTAAAGTACACAACACTCTGCAGAGTTAAACCTAATCGATTAGTCGTGTCCCCGGTTACGGACAATTTGAGCTTCTAGACTTGGATCTATCTCTGAACTCTCAACACTGGACTGATAACTAATTGTGGGCAACTTAAGATGCTTGTGGGCATTGAGACATTGGTTGGCGGAACCATGTCATGATAGGTAACTCCATAGTGAAATTCCTGATATTCCTTTGTTGTAGGAAAATAAAATCAGCTTTTACGCAAAAACTTAGCCACAGAGCCATAAAGCCTTATTGCATATAGTATAGTGTCTATCTTCTGTTATGCTATGGTGATCTTGCCGGCATATTCAAAACGCTGACCTACACGGCTGCAACGTCTTATGTTGCAGATACTCTTCTATGACGGGTAAGAGTATGATTCGGGGTTACGGGCCGCACTTAACTTGCCGTTGGTGTTATTGGGACTCCACTCCCGTTGACTGTATCCGCTGCTATTTTATGGTATATATCAGTTTTACGCTATTTACATGTGATTGCACTTTGATATATACATTGATGTACTGTGTGTGCCAGCATACTGATCCAGGGATGGCACAGAACACACAGAGGCTTGACTCGTTTTGAGTCGGGTCGCTACATCAGCTGTGTAATTTGGAACTTTTTGAGGCCCCTTAAAATCTTTCAGTAGTCGTTCACTTCTCAGAGCCGGAGTTAAACATGGCACCCCTACGGCTCTGGTACTAACTACTCCCATCGAGACGGAAAGCGTCGGCTCTAGACGGGTTGCCGCTACCTTCGCCTCTCGCCTGTTCCTCGCCCGATCCGCGAGGGCTTGTGCATCTAGAGCCGCCTGCTCGTCCTCCGATGGTCCCCGACGTGGATGACTGCTGGAACATGCCGGCGACTCATAGCGCCAGATGAAACTTCGACTGGGGAGGGGGGTAGAGTGAACCCGGCTCCGGCTGTGAGCATATCTCTCTTGCTGGGCCATGGCCGTGTGTAGATATCCAATGGCGATTTGCACGTCCTCCGCAAAGGGTGCTTCATCTGGGATGGGAATCGTCCCAAGCCGGGTGGCCGCCGCCACCATGTTTTTGGCCGGGTTAGAGTAATGACCCGCCGGTGTCGAAAAAGCTCTAGGTGAAGTTTGGTTATGCTGGGGTGGATGAGTTGTCGGGCGTTCCATCGGGCGGCTTTCCGGCGCGCTCGTAACCCGCCCCGCACCAGGGGTATTAAACAGGTTCCTTGCTTCGTAACGTTCTGGCAGACGGGATTGATGCCTCCTCTGGTGCACCGCGGCTGCTGACCTTTGTTCCAGCTCCAGATGGAAAGCATCTGCCTTGATACGCTCCGCTTCTTCCTTCATCCGGATCTTCAGCTCAGCCATCCTTTGTCGTTCCTATGCCATCCGGCCCTTGATCCGTGCCACCTCTAGATTCCGGGCTACTTGATTATCCGGTGTTACTTCCGTGGCCATGAGAGTTGTAAGCTCGTCCATCTATTCCACTAGAACCTGAGCCGGCGGCAGCGGGCTATTACCCGTTGTGGCGGCTCCCGCAGTTGTGTGATCGGCGGCTGGAGCCGATCCCGCCATGAACACTGGCGCATGAACCAGGGGTCTCGGAGCATCCGACTCAAAGCCCTCTACCTCAGAATAGGTGTCTTAGTAGCCCCCAAGGCCACCGTTACTGAGCGAATAGACTGACTCTGTCTCCCCACTGGAGGATTCATCTTCCGAGCAAACAAGAGTTCCTTGTGACCCGGACGCTTCCAGGCCCATACCTTGAGTGATGCCCACGAGAACATGCTTTTGACCTGGATGGGCATGGGCAGGCCGCACACCACTCACAAATTGAAGACACCGAGCCGGCTCGATGATGTTGGTGCAGATGTCTGGCCAGGGTGTAGATCCATCAACCTTTCCAATGAAAACCTGGATCCCACCAAACGGAACCCGGAATCCATACTCCACAGAATCAGCATCAAGCCCCCAACCGGCATCGTCGATGTAGAGCCGGCCGCGGTGACTCTTGCTCATCCTTCCAACCACATATCCCTCGAGCCCTGGGAGAGAGCCCTTTGAGAACTCAACACCACCAAGAGCTAGCCCCACGGTGGGCGCCAACTGTCGTGGATTTATCACGGCAGATGTCCGGGTGAACGGACATGGATTCGAGGCCATTGCTAGCGAGGTGGAATCAAAGGGGTTGATCGGGACGAAAGACACGGATTTACCCAGGTTCGGCCCCTCACGTCGAGGTAATAGCCTACGTCCTGCTTGTGTTTGTATTTCTTGTGTATCGATTACAAGGAGCTAGAAGCTTGACCTAGTTCTCGATAACCTAACCTCTATGTCGCCCCGGGTCTGCCTTCATATAGGAGGTCAGGACCTCCGGGTCGTTACAATTGTTAACCGAGTCTTATTGTATGTCCAAGTCTCTCTCTACCTTCTTGTCCAAGCTATCTTTGAGACGGCTTATACGCCCGGGTCTTCTCTGTCCGGGCCGTCGTACGGCCCACACCTTGAGCCGCCTATCTTCCTGGGCCACTAGTTTTACGGCTCACCCTTGGGCCGGCTCACGAGCCAACAACATGACCCGGAGCCTCCAGGGTGGGTCATATTGCGGGGTTATATCCCCAACATACTCTGTTGATGATGTGGCATCTAGTATCAATTGCTTCAGGCCAGAAGCGACGAGGAGTCTTGTATTCATCAAGCATGGTGCGAGCCATCTCAACAAGAGTCTCGTTCTTGCGCTCCACGACGCCATTCTGCTGAGGAGTATAAGGGGAAGATAACTCATGAGTAATACCAAGTTCATCAAGGTATTCATCAAGATTAGTGTTCTTGAACTCAGTCCCATTATCACTCCTGATATGCTTCATCTTGACGCTGAAGTTGGTGGAGGCCCTTAAAGCAAATCGTCTGAAGACATCCTGCACTTCAGTCTTGTACAGAATAATACGCACCCAAGTGTATCGAGAGTAATCATCAACAATGAAAAAGCCATACAAACTTAAAGAATTTGTTAGTGTGGAGTAATGAGTGGGACCAAAGAGATCCATGTGAAGCAATTCAAAAGGTCATCTCGTGGTCATGATTGTCTTCGAGGGATGCTTGGATCTGGTCATCTTCCCAGACTCACATGCACCACAGAGGTGGTCCTTGAGGAATTTGACACCTTCGATGCCAATGATGTGCTTTTTATTCACAAGCGTGTGCAAGTTCCTTATACCAGCATGTCCAAGAAGTCGATGCCACAGCCAGCCTTTTGAGGACTTTGCAAGTAAGCATGTGGCCGGTTGAGGACGTATAGAAAAATCAACAATATACAAGTCTCCTCTTCTAAAGCCTTCGAAGACTTTGGAATTGTCAGATTCCATGATGACAACACAACGATATTTTCCAAATACGACAATCATATCAAGATCACAAAGCATTGAGACACACTTAAGGTTGAACCCAAGGGATTCGACAAGCATCACCTTATCCATGGTTCGGTCCTTTGAGATTGCATCCTTACCTAGACCCAATACCTTGCTTTTTTTTCTTTATTTGCGTAAGTGATCTGATTCATATGATATGGAGCAAGTGGCAAATTCATCAGTAGATTCTTGTCACCAGTCATGTGGTTTGTGCATCCACTGTCGAGGACCCACTCAGTAGCTTTTGGAGTATCATCCTGCAGATGAATTAGTACAACTTACGAAATCATATGCTTCAGAGTGAACAATATGACATCAATTTCATCAGACAGGATTTCATCACACAAGATAGTAAGCAAGTAGTGTGGGGACGTGAGAAATGAAGAATTAATTGCTACAAGGTTAGCTTGCGTCCTTTCAAGAATTTCCTCAGGTCTCCAGCAAATTCATCAGATGTTCAAGTTTATCTAGAGACCTAACCTTGCATAAGAAATTAGTTAAATTTCTTCACCACCCACATTTGGAGGGGTGGAAAAGAGTTCATCATCTGGGAGCACCATATGAGAAGGGAGGCATTGAAGCAAGTGCACTTCGTTTCACAGGGCGAGAGTTAGAGTACTCAAATGAATAAGTCGAGAAATTCTTCGAGGACTTATGAACATAATGGTTTGAAGAATAATGCACATATCCATAACTCTTAGATTTTCCCCGCAAAATAGAGGCATTAGCACGAGAATGATATTTTTGACCATTTGAGGAATTTGGTCCATATGAGGAATTTGATCTAGTGTTCCTATTCTTCATAAGTGGTGTCGTGAGGACATTCACTTAAAGATTTTGTAGGTAGATCTTGGGAACCCCGAAAGTGCGTTATATCGACTAGAGGGGGGTGAATAGGTGATTTTTACAAATTCATCACTTGAGGAATTTCAACTTGGAGGAATTTTAAATGTGATGAATAACTAGCAGCGGAATAAGTACTCGAGTGCATGAGGAACATAGTAACAGCATAGTCATCATGATGAAATGAAACATGCACATATTACAAGTAGCGTGATACAGGATAATCCGTGATGAACAAGGTAACTTGAAGAATTTGAGGTGAGAAAATTGTGAAAGTCTTCAGTCAAATTCTTCAAACAGTAAAGATCAATTTCATCAACAAGTATATGAGGAATAAAGGAGTCCTCGCCCAACACTCCTAGGACACACAGTCCTACGACACACAGTCCTTACCGTATTCTCCTTGAGCTAAGGTCACACAATCCTCGCCCAACACTCCTGGTAAGTCTTCAGGGTAGACTTCCAAAACCCTCACAAACTGGTCACCCGGCGATCCACAATTTACTGCTGGATGCTCTAGACCAAGGTCACTTTGTGATCCCCAATTGACTGCAGGATGTACTAGACCATGACACCTAACCGTCTGGAGGATGCACAGTCCTCAAAGGTAACAAGCGTTGGTTCCACATAGGAATTACTTCAGTGATGCTCAATCACTTTGGTTTTGTGGTTTGGTTGTGGGTTTTTCCTCACTGATGATTTTCTCTCAAAGTCCTCAGAGGATGGGTTGCTCTCAAATGACAAGTGTCAGTTCTCTCTCGGAGCAGCTAACCAACTAGTGGTTGTGGGGGTGGCTATTTATAGCCAGGGTGCAACCTGACATGATAAGACATAAATGCCCTCAATGATATGACCGTTATGTGGATGTTATGATTGCGAACAGCTGGCGCTAAGCACAACAATGGTTTGAATTTCGAACTATGAAAGTCCGCAGGCATATCATGTTCCTCACTTGTAGGCAATTCGCAATGGCGAAATCCTAACTCTTGAGTCAGATCAATTTCCTCAGATACCATAAGAACTTCGTCTCTGTTACTGAAGAACTTGACCAAACCGTAAGAGATTTCCAAAGGCTTCACTCGAAGGATTGTATAGGTTGAGGATTTTGGAGTTGAGCATCAGTTGGAAATTTTCCAGAGATTTCCAAAGGCTTCACTCGAAGGATTGTATAGGTTGAGGATTTTGGAGTTGAGCATCAGTTGGAAATTTTCCTTAGTATTACCTCGGCCCCCTTTGACAGTACGGTGTTTCCTATGACTCAAAGAAGGGAAATGAAACTACGAAAACAAAGTCTTCATGCTTCATAGTCCTCGTTCATATCTTCAAGGTCACACCAACTTCTTCATGTTCAAAGTCTTCAGGAAATTATCAAAGTCTTCAGCAAAATCTTCACCAAAGTCTTCAGTTGAAGACATACATTTTTAGGGGTCGATAATATCTGGATATATCAAACTCCTCATTGACTTAGAGAGCCTGTGTACTCTCACAAACGCATTAGTTCCTTAACCTATAAGTCTTCAATACACCAAAATCACTAAGGGGCACTAGATGCAGTAACAATCTCCCCCTTTTTGGTGATTGATGACAAACAGGTTAAGTTTTCAACGGGAATAATACTATGAAGTGTAAATACTGAGTTTGAGGAATTTGATTGCAAGATATAGAAGAACTCCCCATGAAGATGTGCATATTTGAGGAATTTGCTTTGTTGTGCAAATGCACATAGCAGGTTAAAAACATGGAGAACTCCCCCTATATCTTGTAATTCATACACGCATTTGAACATGTGATATGAAGAATTTGATATGCGTGATGAAGATGGTGTCTGACGAAATTCATCATGTATGCATTAAGGAACTTGAGGAAATAAACATGCGAGGAAATAGTTCAAAAGTGTCAGACCACGATCGGGCTAAAGTTTACAACTCAATCAACAAAAGCTTCCTAAGAGCGAGAGTTGCAACTTAAACAAAAATAGCCCATATTTAGAGACCCACTTGAAGACTAACTCAAATTTCTCCCCCTTCGTCATCGAAGACCAAAAGGGATGAAAAAGTGAGGACTAACGCCCCTTTGAAGAATTTCATCGTGTTGGTGAGGAAGGAGCGCCAGCGTTGTCGGGGTCGTTTGTCGATGCAAGGCCTGCCGCAGTGTCGTCAATGTCTTCATCTTCATCTCTCTCACGTGATGAAGAATATGAACTTGTGACCATCATAGGAACTTGGACTTTCTTGAATTTCTTGTTTGGTCGATGAGCCCAGTCAGGATTTTCCTCAAGATCCAGCTCCTTCAGTTCTTCAGGAGTCTTGAGGTGAGACAATATGGCCCAAGTGCGGTTGAGGTTTTCATGTGCATAGTAGTGATTCCTCTTCACAGTGTTCTGCGTCACAGTCATGTTTTGCACAATGTAACCAAGTTGACGCTTCACCCACTTGTGATTGCGATCGACCTTCTGATGAAGACTTATTAGTAGCTCGCAATTAGTCATCACACGAGGGGCAGACTCTTGAGGTTTTTGAGCTGAGGCTTTTGCTTCTGAGTCCTGAGTTGCAGTGTCATCATTGTTGGAGAAGGAAGCAACTTTGCGAAACTGTCCATCCAATGGACGAGTGCCTTCATCAATGACTGCCTTTCCTTTTCCTTCCACTGAGTTAATTGTAGTCTTGATGACATCGATCGGAGGCAGGAAGCCAAAGTGATTCTGGAAATCAGCCTTGAAGGGAACTGAGGACTTTGCCGTGATGAATTTCATGATCCAAGGTGCATAAGGCTTCTGTTTAAATGGGGCTAAAGCAGCACTAGCCAATGTCCTCATGAAGAAATCATGGAAGTTGATGGGAATCCCATGAATGATGTTGAAGAGCATATTCTTCATGACTCCCTCCACTTCCTCTTCTTTAGAATTGTGGTCCTTCTGAGGACATAGAGTGTTCGTGAGAATGCGGTAGACCATCCTTGGCACATATAGCAAATCCTTCACAAGGAAGATTTTCCGTTGAGGCTTTCCAGGAGCCAAAGGCTTCATTAGCACTTGCATCAGTTGATTTGGAAGAGAAGGTTCATCAAACAGACGACGAGCTTCATCTGAAGGAATTGGAACTGGGACAGTCTGAAGTAATTCATAAGCTTGAGGAGTGAAATGAGTTGATCCTGTCATCCAGTCCAAAACCCAGGAGTTGATGTCTGAAGAATTTCCACTGATGTGCATAGTAGCATAAAATTGAAGAATGAGTTCTTCATTCCAGTCGCAGATGTCTATGCAGAAAGGAAGGATGCCTGCATCATGAAGAACTTGGAGCACCGGCATGAATGATGGAAGTGTTTCCATATCAGCATGAGGAATTTGATGGTGCTCGAAGACTTTCTTCTTTTCGAACAAGACTAATGCATGGTAGTTCATCTGAGTGGCAGTCCAGAATCTGCTTCGTTCGACCCTTGCTGAGTCATACGGATTGGGTCCAGTGAAGAACATGCGCTCATTGAAGAAATTGCTTTTGAGGAATTTGGGGCGCGCTGAGCCTTTGAACGACATTCTAGGATTTGGTAGAAGATTTGGCTTGAAGCGGCCCTTGATCTCTTTTGGCATGGGAGGAACTTCTTTAGTCTGAGGAAATTGAAGTGCAGGTTCCTCAGTGGCAGTTGGAGCAGCAAAGTCATCAGCTGATGCAGTTGGAATTTCTTCAGTGGCTTTGGTGGCCAAGTCAGCAGATTCTTCATGAATTTCTTCAGTGTGGGCTGGGTACTGAGGAATTAGTGATAAAGGTGTGATCATTGGGGAATTTGGGTGAGAAGATTCCCAATATTTACCATTGATAATTGGAGTTGTATTGCCAGTATCCACATCATCATCAATTTCTTCAACTCTAGCCTCTTCAGCAGTGAACTGAGGCTGGGGCGATGATACCTAAGGAGTTCAAGCATTTTCTTCAACTTCAGTTTCTTCATCAATCTGCACTGTCGAAGCAGGAGAATGATCTTCACCTTCTTCATCTGGGATGACATAGTCAACCCCAAAAGGAATAATTTCATAGGCAGGTGCAGAAGAGATTGGAGTAGCATCAATGGGTCCAGTTGAAGAACTAAAAAGTTCTTCAACTTCTTCACAGCTGAGGAATCTGAATCTGATGCTTTTCTCTTTAGAGTCTTTTCCTCAGCAGCCTTTGCTTGTTCAAGCATGATTAATGCAGTCGTCCTGGTGGGTTCAGTTTCTTCAGGCGCAGCAAAAGCTTCAGTTGGCCTAACATTTTCTTCAGGCACAACAGTGGAGGTTGTCCTGGCATGTTCATCAGCGGTCTGACTTCCTTCAGCAATGCTGGCTATTTCTTTAGGTGTAGGAGCATTTTCATTAGTAGGCTGAGCTTCTTTGGCTGCAGGAGCATTTTCATTAGCAGGCTGAGCAGTTTCATCAGCCTGAGGAATTTGAGGTTGCGCTCGATCTGCAACCCTTGTGTTGTAGTCCTTAACAGCAGCTTGAGCTGCTTTGACAAATCTGACCTTGGTGCCCTTCCATTCAGCATCATACCTTTCTTGTTCCTCAGTGAGGGAGCGAACTTCAGATTGAACTATGATGAGTTGATTTGGAATCAAATTCATCACGTTGTTCCTTAGAAACTTTTCTTTCCGAGCTCTGTTCCTCTTAGCTCTCTGAGCTTGATCTCGTTTCCATTTTTCCTCAGCGATAAAGTGAGTGAGGACATGGTCCACACCAAGAGGCAGGTTCAGTGAGGAAAGTGGGGTGCTTGGATCCTCATGCCATATATCAATGAAGTTGAGGATCATCTTGGTATCCAACATGAGAGGAACAGAGCTACCTTTTGCTATTGCCGCCTTTTGCTGACTTTGTCTGGTGATTTCTTCCAATTCTTCATCATCAGCTTCATCATCATCCTCAGATCCTGAGGGTACAGTTACTACTGCTTTGCTGGGCTGAGGACTTGGTTTTTGACCTCGTCCAGCAGTTTTCTTCAGCTTCAACATTGTAGGACTAGTTGAAGACTTTGCTTTAGCATAGGAGCTTGCAGGGATTTTTGAAACTTTTGAGAATCCATCCGTCCTCTGACATGATGCAAGGTGTACAGGAGTTGAGGACTTTGCAGTTGTAGTTGAAGACTGAGCAGCAACCTTACCAGCAGCTAAGGCCTTTGAAAGATGAGGCTTTTGGGCTTGAGGAATCTGTTGTGATGGTTTTGAGGTTGAAGAACTTGTCTTCACAGCAGATTTCCTCATCATTGATTTCTTCGGAGCACTTGGAGAGGCTCCGGCAGAGGTGACAGCAGCAGAGTCTTCATTGAATTTCTTCACTGTCTCTTTGGCTTTCCTTGCCATCTTGGCTTGTTGTTTCTCCCATATATGAGGAAAGTCTTCACCAGTATTGAAACTAGTGGGATCAACAATTTGATTTTGAGCCAAAGGAGGCCTGCTGCATGGAGGTTTCGTCAGTCCAGATCTCCCACGCCCTAGCTTGGCAGAGGGAGACAGCTACAATGGCGGCAGGATGAATACTTCCGCAGCCAATGCGAGTATGGCGACAGCAAGGTCGAGGCGGTGAAGCTCTTCCACATTGGCGGCGATGATTTTAGCGGAGGCGCTAGGTCGGAGCTCAGGAGAGAGAGGAAGTAAGTAACCGAGCACAGTGAAGGGGAGGGGGTATTTATAGTGGAAGTGAAAACCAATCCGTCTGAAGTTTTTGGACCAGATTGCCCCTGACCCTTGCTCTCCACATGACAGGTGTCACCCACGTTCTGAGTGGTGGCGATAGTGGGGGATCGTGAGTTGTCCAGTTGCGGGAATCGGAACCGTTTGAGCGGGTACCGCCAAAAATTTGAAAGTTTCCGTTCGCAAATTCTTCAGCTGTCAAGGACACAATGAAGACTTTGAATGAGTTTCAAAGTAGAACGCATATGAAGAATTTGTGAATAGACTGGGTTGAGTTTAGCATAGAGGGGAAAGGGTCTGATCACATTCACTTAGATGAAAATCAACTTGAAGAATTAGCAATAAGTGAATGCTATTGAGGACATTGAAAACTCAAATATATAAGTATATAATAAATGAAGAACTTGAGTTTCATAGTTTGAAGAATTTTAAAACTTAATGAATTTGAAAAGTTGAGGAATTTGAAATTTTGAATAATTTGCAAAATGACGGAAAAACTCAACTTTGAAGAATTTCAAGTATGGTTGGTGGCGTGACCCACCGTATAAGAATGATGATTTCAGACAACATGTACAATTGTCGTTGGGTTTTGAGAATCAAATTCTTCATTAATTTCTTCACACTCAGAGAGTTATTCTTCATTGATTAAGGATAAACGTTACTTTGTATGTTGCACATCTAAGTCGTCAATTTTTCATAAGTGTTAGGATATGTGTCCTTTTTCAAAGAACATTCGAAGATTCTAAGATATTTAGCTCACACCACAACTTGCAAAATATCTTTTCATCCAAGGGCTTTGTGAAAATGTCGGCCAGTTGTTCTTCAGTGGGAATGTGGTCGATGGAGATGTCGCCCTTGAGTACATGATCTCGAAGAAAGTGATGACGAATCTGGATGTGCTTGGTCCTTGAATGCTAAACTGGGTTGTAAGCAGTCTAGATGGCACTCTCATTGTCGTAGTAGAGAGGCACATTCTTCAACTTGATGTCGTAGTCCTTGAGGGTTTGCTTCATCCACAGCAACTGAGCGCACCATGAACTAGCAGCAATGTACTCAGCTTTAGCAGTAGACAATGAGACGCAGTTCTCCTTCTTCGAGGACCAACAGACTAAGGATCGTCCGAGGAAATGACATGTGCTTGAGGTTGACTTGCGATCCACACGATCTCCAGCATAGTCAGCATCAGTGTATCCGACAAGGTGAAGATTTGAGCCCTTGGGATACCATAATCCAAGTGTTGGTGTGTGAGCTAAGTATCGAAGAATATGTTTCACAGCCTTATGGTGTGATTCCTTTGGTGTTGCTTGGAATCGGGCACACATGAAAACACTCAGCATAATATCAGGCCTAGATGCACATAGATACAATAATGAGCCAATCATGGAGCGATATACCTTCTGATCGAAATCTTTACCATTTTCGTCAGTGCAGAGGTGGCCTTTTGAAGGCATTGAAGTTTTGACGCCTTTGCAATCTTGCATGTCGGATTTCCTCGGAACATCCTTGAGGTATTTTTCTTGTCAGATGAAGATGTCATTGTCTTGCTAACGAATTTGAAGACCTAAGAAGAATTTCAACTCTTCCATCATAGACATTTGATATTCTTCACTTATCAAATAGGCAAATTCTTCACTGTAATGTTTGTCAGTATAGCCAAAGATAATATTGTCTATGTATATTTGGCATATGAACAGTTCATTGTCTTGGGATTTTGTGAAAAGAGTTGGGTCGAGTGAACCGGGTTTGAAGCCTTTCTTCATGAGGAATTCCTTCAGAGTGTCGTACCACGCCCGAGGGGCCTGCTTGAGGCCATAGAGGGCCTTGTTGAGTGTGAAGACTTTGTCAGGATGCTTAGGGTCTTCAAAACCTGGGGGTTGAGCAACATATACTTCTTCCTCAAGCTTACCATTGAGGAATGCACTTTTAACATCCATTTGATATAAGATGATATCATGATGGTTAGCATAAGCAAGCAATATGTGAATAGCTTCAAGTCTAGCAACATGTGCAAAACTTTCATCAAAGTCAATTCCCTCAACCTGTGTGTAGCCTTGAGCTACAAGATGAGCCTTATTCCTTACCACAAGGCCATTTTCATCTTGCTTGTTGCGGTAGATCCACTTGGTACCTATGATGTTATGCTTGCGAGGATCTGTCCGCTTGACAAGTTCCCACACATTGTTGAGCTTGAATTGATGCAATTCCTCTTGCATAGCTTGAATCCACTCAGGCTCCTTGAATGCTTCATCAACTTTGGTGGGCTCTATGATAGAGACAAAGGCAAAGTTCCCACAAAAGTTAGTTAAATGTGAAGCTTTTGAGCGAGTGAGAGGACCTGGTGCATTGATGTCATCAATGATTTTGTTAATATGCACTTCATTTGCAACGCTTGGGTGAGCAGGTTGACGTGGCTGAGGATTTTCTTTAGCACCATTTTCTTCAGGTGTATCAAAATGAATGTCTTCATTCGTTGGAATAACTTCCTCAGTGGGTATGACGTCTTTAGTAGCCTTCAGCTTAATGGATTCCTCAGGAGACTGTTCATCTAGCACGGAAGGCAGGTGCTCTCTTTGCGAGCCATCGGTTTCATCGAACCACACATCTATAGTTTCAACAACCTTGTGGTGGTAGGTGTTGAAGACTCTGTAGGTGTGCAAGTCCTTTCCGTAGCCAAGCATAAAACCTTCATGTGCTTTCGGTCCAAATTTAAACTATGGTGAGGATCTCTAATCCTGCATTTTGCATCGAAGACTTTGAGATAAGTTACATTGGGTTTCTTGCCAGTCATAAGATCTTCTTGAAGAATTTGTGAAGATATACCATGTTGATGATGTGCCATGCAGTATCAATTGCCTCAGTCCAGAAGCGACGAGGAGTC
This sequence comes from Hordeum marinum, assembly GCA_022496015.1. NCBI lineage: Eukaryota > Viridiplantae > Streptophyta > Magnoliopsida > Poales > Poaceae > Hordeum > Hordeum marinum. Next base: position 245,422,459 of record CM039675.1, on the reverse strand, counting down.
TTGTATTCATCAAGCATGGTGCGAGCCATTTCAACAAGAGTCATGTTCTTGCGCTCCATGACGCCATTCTGCTGAGGAGTATAAGGGGCAGATAACTCATGAGTAATACCAAGTTCATCAAGATATTGATCAAGATTAGTGTTCTTGAACTCAGTCCCATTACCACTCCTCATATGCTTGATCTTGACACCGAAGTTGGTGGAGGCCCTTGAAGCAAATCATCTGAAGACATCCTGCACTTCAGTCTTGTACAGAAAAATATGCACCCAAGTGTGACGAGAGTAATGATGAACAATTACAAAGCCATACAAACTTGAAGAATTTGTTAGTGTGGAGTAATGAGTGGGGCCAAAGAGATCCATGTGAAGCAATTCAAAGGGTCGAGTCATGGTCATGATTGTCTTCGAGGGATGCTTGGATCTGGTCATCTTCCCAGACTCACATGCACCACAGAGGTGGTCCTTGAGGAATTTGACACCCTCAATGCCAATGACGTGCTTTTTCTTCATGAGCGTGTGCAAGGTCCTCATGCCAGCATGTCCAAGTCATCGATGCCACAACCAGCCTTCTGAGGACTTTGCAAGTAGGCATGTGGCAGGCTGAGGACCTATAGAGAAATCAACAATATACTAGTCTGCTCTCCTAAAGCCTTCAAAGACTTTGGAATTGTCAGATTCCAGGATGGAACACAACGATATTTTCCAAATACGACAATCATATCAAGATCACAAAGCATTGAGACACACATAAGGTTGAACCCAAGGGATTCGACAAGCATCACTTATCCATGGTTCGGTCCTTTGACATTGCAACCTTACCTAGACCCAATACCCTGCTTTTTTCCTTTGTCTGTGTAGGTGATATGCTTCAGATGAGATGGAGCAAGTGGCAAATTCATCAGTAGATTCTTGTCGCCAGTCATGTGGTTTGTGCATCCACTGTCGACGACCCACTCAGTAGCTTTTGGAGTATCATCCTGCAGATGAATTAGTACAACTTATGAACTCATATGCTTCAGAGTGAAGAATATGACATCAATTTCATCAGACATAATTTCATCACACAAGATAGTAAGCAGGTAGTGTGAGGACATGAGAAATGAGGAATTCATTTCTACATGGTTAGCTTGTGTATTTTCAAGCATTTCCTCAGGTCTCCAGCAAAATTCATCAGATGTTTAAGTTCATATGGAGACCTGACCCTGCATAAGAAATTAGTTCAATTTCTTAACCACCCACGTCTGGAGGGGTGGCAAAGATTTCATCATTCTACGAGCACCATATGAAAAGGGAGGCATTGAAGCAAGTGCGCATCGTTTCACAAGGCGAGGGTTAGAGTACTCATATGAATAAGCAGAGAAATTCTTCGAGGACTTATGAACATAATGATTTGCAGAATAATGCACATATTCATAATTCTTAGATTTTCCCTGCGAAACAATTGCATTAGCACGAGAATGATATTTTTCATCATTTGAGGAATTTGGTCCAAGTGAAGTCCTTGGTCCATATGAGGAATTTTATCTGGGGTTCCTGTTCTTCATGAGTGGTGTCGTGAGGGCATTCACTTGAAGATTTTGTAGGTAGCTCTTGGGAACCCAGCTTTTCTTCATATGAGAACCATTCCTGCAGTTAGTTCCAACAAATCTAGCAAATAATTTACCTTTCTGATTTCTGAAGAATTTGTAGTTGGAGTCAAGTGACTCATCAGAGGAATATGAAGTTTCACATGTAAAGCCAGATAAAGTGGATGGATCTACAGGAGGTCCTTTTGCAGCATCCCATGAGGTTTTGGGGTACTACTCAGGTGTCCAGTAAGATCCATGAGCGTTGAGTTTCCTCACAAAGGCAATACCCTCTTTCCTAGGATTTCTGTACAGAATCTTCTTTTTGAGGACATCGCAAAGGGTTTGATGCCCTTTGAGACTTTTGTACATGCCTGCCACATACAATTCCTTGAACCCTGCATTTTCGTCAGTGATACTTGTGGTATCCTCAGATGAGGAATTTGAGACCACCGGAATAGTTGAAGAATTTGCAGTAATAGAAGCATTTGAACATTCAGGTGAAGAATTAGCAGCTTCACGTTCGATGCATTTCAAACAAGGTGAAACAAATTCTTCTTGAGCGGTACTGATCTGTTGAGCCAGTAAGGAATCGTTTTCCCTTTGGATATCCTCATGTGACACCCTCAATTTCTCAAGATCTTGCTTTCTTTGAAGAAATTCATAAGAAAGCTTCTCATGATCGGCTAAGAGGTCGTTATGATGACTCCGATGAGATCGTCACACAGAGTTTGAGTCGGTCCACTTCATCGTTCAACAAATCATCGCTTTTGTCTAGCATTTTCTGAAGCTTTTCAAGTGCACTTTGTTGCTTAGTGGCAAGTTTGACAAGTTTATCATAGCTAGGTTTCACATATTCATCAGATTCACCTTCACTTGATTCAGATGAGGAATGATGTTTGTGTAACTTTGAGCCTTTTGCCATGAAGCAATAGGTGGGAGCATAATCATCATTGCTGACGTTAGAGTCATTGGAGTAGTCATATTCTTCATCGTTGAAGATGGACTTGCTGATGAAAGCAGTAGCGAGAGCAAGGCTAGCGACACCAGATTCAGATTCCACTTCCTTCTTCCTCTTCCTCATATTCTTCAGATTCTTCCTTGGAATCCATTTCCTTGCCAATGAATGCTCAATCCTTTTTGGAACCATTCTTCTTGTGCTTTGAGGACTTTGAAGATGAGGACTTTGCAGATGAGGACTTTGAAGATTTCTTCTTTTTCTTCGAGTCATCAGAACTATCATCCTTGTATTTCTTCTTCTTCTTTGAATATTTTTCTTAGAGAGGACAGTCAGAAATAAAGTGACCAGGCTTCTTGCAACGATGACAGGTTCTTTTCTTGTTGTCTTCTGAGGAATCTGATTTCCTAAGACCACTTTTTGATGACTTTCCAAATCCACCTCTCCTTGAGAACTTCTGAAATTTCCTCACGAGCATTGCTAGCTCCTAACTTAGTTCTTCAGGATCACCAAGGCTGCTGTCAGAATCTTCTACTTCAGATGTGGAAATTGCTTTTGCCTTCAGAGCACGAGATCTTCTATGGCTTGGCCCGTAGAGGGCTCTCTTCTCAGCTTGTTGGAATTCATGAGTGGTGAGTCTCTCAAGAATATCAGCAGGATCAAGTGACTTGTAGTCTCCACGTTCTTGGATCATCAAGGACAGACTATCGAATGAGGAGTCAAGAGATCTTAGCAGTTTCCTCATCACTTCATGGTCAGTGATATCGGTGGCACTCAGTGCTTGAATCTCATTGGAGATATCAGTGAGACGGTCAAAGGTTTTCTGGACATTTTCATTCTCGAGTCTTTTGAAGCGGTTGAAGAGATTGCAAAGAACATTAACACGAGAGTCACGTTGAGTGGAAACACCTTCGTTGACTTTGGACAGCCTATCCCAGATAAGCTTAGCAGTCTCCAAAGCACTCACTCTGCCATACTGATCTTTGCTCAGATGGCCAGAAATGATATTCTTCGCTTGAGAGTCGAGTTGCTTGAATACCTTCACATCAGCAGCAGTAACAGTGGGAGTGACACAGGGTACACCATTTTTCACAATGTATCAGAGATCATTGGCAATAGCTTCAAGACTTCAAGATGCATACGCATCTTGTTCTTCTAATAGGGGTAGTCCATCCCATCGAAGGTAGGACAGCCCGCGGAAACCTTAATAATTCCTGCAGTCGACATAACTAGAACTCCAGGTGGTTAAACCAAAGTCACACAGAGCAAGGGAGTACCTGCTCTGATACCAATTGAAAGTGCGTTATATCGACTAGAGGGAGGGTGAATAGGCGATTTTTACAAATTCATCACTTGAGGAATTTCAACTTTGAGGAATTTGAAGTGTGATGAATAACTAGCAGCAGAATAAGTACTCAAGTGCATGAGCAACATAGTAACAACATAGTCATCATGATGAAATAAAACATGCATGGATTACAAGTATCGTGATACAGGATAATCAGTGATGAACAAGGTAACTTGAAGAATTTGATGTGAGGAAATTGTGAAAGTCTTCAGTCAAATTCTTCAAACGGTAAAGATCAATTTCATCAACAAGTATATGTGGAATAGAGGAGTTGAGGAAATAGAACCAGGTAGCTTGATGAAGACAATGGTTTGATGACCCAGTTCCAACTGTTGTGACAGTCGTACGTCTGGTTTGGAGCGGCCTGCTATTTAAACCAGAGGACACACAGTCCCAGGACACACAGTCCTTACCGTATTCTCCTTGAGCTAAGGTCACACAGTCCTCGCCCAATAGTCGTGGTAAGTCTTCAGGGTAGACTCCCAAAACCCTCACAAACTGGTCACCCCGTGATCCACAATTTACTGCTGGATGCTCTAGACGAAGGTCACTTCATGATCCCCAATTGACTGCAGGATGCACTAGACCATGACGCCTAACCGTCTAGAGGATGCACGGTCCTCAAAGGTAACAAGTGTCGGTTCCACATAGGAATTTCTTTAGTGATTCTCAATCATTTTGGGTTTGGTGGTCTGGTTGTGGGTTTTTCCTCACTGATGATTTTCTCTCAAAGTCCTCGGAGGATGGGTTGCTCTCAAATGAAAAGTGCCAGTTCTCTCTCGGAGCAGCCAACCAACTAGTGGTTGTGGGGGTGGCTATTTATAGCTAGGGTGCAACCTGACATGATAAGACATAAATGCCCCCAATGATATGACCATTATGTGGATGTTATGATTGGGGACAGCTGGCGCTAAGCACAACAACGGTTGGAATTTTGAACTATGAAAGTCCTCACGCTTATCATGTTCCTCACTTGTAGGCAATTCACACTGGCGAAATCCTAACTCCTGAGTCGGATCAATTTCCTCAGAGACCAGAAGAACTTCGTCTCTGTTACTGAAGAACTTGACTGAACCGTAAGAGATTTCCAAAGGCTTCACTCGAAGGATTGTATAGGTTGAGGATTTTGGAGTTGAGCATTAGTTGGAAATTTTCCTTAGTATTACCTCGGCCAACTTTGACAGTACGGTGTTTCCTATGACTCAAAGAAGGGAAATGAATCTACGAAAACAAAGTCTTCATGCTTCATAGTCCTCGTTCATATCTTCAAGGTCACACCAACTTCTTCATGTTCAAAGTCTTCAAGGAATTATCAAAGTCTTCAGTTGAAGACATACACTTTTAGGGGTCGATAATCTCCGGATATATCAAACTCCTCATTGACTTATATCGCATGTGTACTCTCACAAACGCATTAGTTCCTTAACCTATAAGTCTTCAATACACCAAAATCACTAAGGGGCACTAGATGCACTAACAAACCCAGATTTTCTTCATAGGTGAACCGTTCCTGCAGTTAGTTCCAACAAATCTAGCAAATACTTCACCTTTCTAATTTTTGAAGTATCTGTAGTTGGAGTCAAGTGACTGATGAGAGGAATATGAAGTTTCACAAGTAAAGACAGATAAAGTGGATGGATCTATAGGAGGTCCTTTCGTAGCAACCCATGAGGTTTTGGGGTACTGCTCAGGTGTCCAGTATGATCCATCAGCATTGAGTTTCCTCACAAAGGCAATACCCTCTTTCCTAGGGTTCTTGTTCAGAATCTCCTTTTTGAGGACATCACAAAGGGTTTGATTCCCTTTGAGACTTTTGTACATGCCTGTCACATACAATTCCTGCAACCCTGCATTTTCATCAGTGATACTTGTGGCATCCTTGGATGAGGAATTTGAGACCACTGGAACAATTGAAGAATTTGCAGCAATAGAAGCATTTGAACATTCAGGTGAAGAATTAGCAGTTTCACATTTGATGCATTTCAAACAAGGTGGAAATAATTCTTCCTGGGCGGTACTGGTCTATTGAGCCAATAAGGAATCATTTTCCCTTTGGGGATACTCATGTGACACCCTCAGTTTCTCAAGATCTTGCTTTATTTGAAGAAATTCATAAGAAAGCTTCTCATGACCGGCTAAGAGGTCATTATGATGACTCTGAAGCTTATCATACTTTGTCTGAAGACTTTTGAGATCGTTAGACAGAGTTTGAGTCCTATCCACTTCATTGTTCAATTGAGCATCGCTTTTGTCTAGCATTTTCTGAAGCTTTTCAAGTGCACTTTGTTGCTTAGTGGCAAGTTTTACAAGTTTAGCATAGCTAGGTTTCACATATTCATCAGAATCACCTTCACTTGATTCAGAAGAGGAATGATGTTTGTGTACCTTTGAGCCTTTTGCCATGAAGCAATAGGTGGGATCATAATGATCATTGCTGATGTCAGAGTCGTTGGAGTAGTCATATTCTTCATCGTTGAAGATGGACTTGCTGACGAAAGCAGCAGCGAGAGCAAGGCTAGCGACACCAGATTCAGATTCCACCTCCTTCTTCCTCTTCTTCATATTCTTCAGATTCTTCCTCGGAATCCATTTCCTTGCCAATGAATGCTCGAGCCTTTTTGGAACCATTCTTCTTGTGCATTGAGGACTTTGAAGATGAGGACTTTGCAGATGAGGACTTTGAAGATTTCTTCTGTTTCTTCGAGTCATCAGAACTATCATCCTTGTATTTCTTCTTCTTCTTTGAATCTTTTTCCCAGAGAGGACAGTCAGAGATAAAGTGATCAGGCTTCTTGCAACGATGACAGGTTCTTTTCTTGTAGTCTTCTGAGGAATCTGATTTCCTCAAACCACTTTTTGATGACTTTCCAACTCCACCTCTCCTTGAGAACTTCTGGAATTTCCTCACGAGCATTGCTAGCTCCTGACTTAGTTCTTCGGGATCACCAAGGCTGCTGTCAGAATCTTCTTCTTCGGATGAGGAAATTGCTTTTGCCTTTAGAGCACGAGATCTTCCATAGCTTGGCCCGTAGAGGTCTCTCTTCTCAGCTTGATGGAATTCATGAGTGGTGAGTCTCTCAAGAATATCAGCAGGATCAAGTGACTTGTAGTCTCCACGTTCTTGGATCATCAAGGCCAGAGTATCGAATGAGGAGTCAAGAGATCTTAGCAGTTTCTTCATCACTTCATGGTCAGTGATATTGGTGGCACCTAGTGCTTGAAGCTCATTGGAGATATCAGTAAGACGGTCAAAACTTTGCTGAACATTTTCATTGTCAAGTCTTTTTAAGCGGTTGAAGAGATTGCGAATAACATCAACACAATAGTCACGTTGAGTGGAAACATCTTCGTTGACTTTGGACAGCCTATCCCAGATAAGCTTAGGAGTCTCCAAAGCACTCACTCTGCCATACTGACCTTTGCTCAGATGGCCACAGATGATATTCTTCGCTTGAGAGTCGAGTTGCTTGAATCCCTTCACATCAACAGCAGTAACAGTGGGAGTGACAGAGGGTACACCATTTTCCACAACGTACCAGAGATCATTGTCAATAGCTTCAAGGTGCATACGCATCTTGTTTTTCCAGTAGGGGTAGTCCGTCCCATCGAAGGTAGGACATCCTGCAGAAACCTTGATCATACCTGCAGCCGACATAACTAGAACTCTAGGTGGTTAAACCAAAATCACACAAAACAAGGGAGTACCTTGCTCTGATAAAAAATTAAAGTGCGTTATATCGAGTAGAGGGGGTTAATAGGCGATTTTAACAAATTCATCACTTGAGGAATTTCAACTTTGAGGAATTTGAAATGTGATGAATAACTAGCAGCAGAATAAGTACTCAAGTGCGTGAGGAACATAGTAACAGCATAGTCATCATGATGAAATGAAACAAGGACAAATAGTAAGTAGTGTGACACAGGATAAGCAGTGATGAACAAGGTAACTTGAAGAATTTGAGGTGAGGAAATTGTGAAAGTCTTCATTCAAATTCTTCAAACAGTAACAATCAATTTCATCAACAAGTTTATGAGGAATAGAGGGGTTGAGGAAATAGAACCAGGTAGCTTGATGAAGAAAATGGTTTGATGACCCATTTCCAACTGATGTGACAGTCGTACGTCTGGTTTGGAGCGGCTTGGTATTTAAACCAAAGGACACACAGTCCCACGACACACAGTCCTTACCGTATTCTCCTTGAGCTAAGGTCACATAGTCCTCGCCCAACACTCGTGGTAAGTCTTCAGGGTAGACTTCCAAAACCCTCACAAACTGGTCACCCGGCGATCCACAATTTACTGCTGGATGCTCTAGACCAAGGTCACTTCGTGATCCCCAATTAACTGCAAGATGCAACAGACCATGACGCCTAACCGCCTCGAGGATGCACAGTCCTCAAAGGTAACAAGTGTCGGTTCCACACAGGAATTTCTTCAGTGATGCACAATCACTTTGGATTTGGTGGATTGGTTGTGGGTTTTTCCTCAATGATGATTTTCTCTCAAAGTCCTCGGAGGGTGGGTTCCTCTCAAATGACAAGTGTCAGTTCTCTCTCGGAGCGGCCAACCAACTAGTGGTTGTGGGGGTGGCTATTTATAGCTAGGGTGCAACCAGACATGATAAGACATAAATGCCCCCAATGATATGACCGTTATGTGGATGTTATGATTGGGGACAGCTGGCGCTAAGCTCAGCAACGGTCGGAATTTTCGAACTATGAAAGTCTTCAGGCTTATCATGTTCCTCACTTGTAGGCAATTCGCACTAGTGATATCCTAACTCCTTAGTCAGATCAATTTCCTGAGAGACCAGAAGAACTTCATCTTTTTCACTGAAGAACTTGACTGAACCATAAGAGATTTCCAAAGGCTTCACTCGAAGGATTGTATAGGTTGAGGATTTTGGAGTTGAGAATCAGTTGGAAATTTTCCTTAGTATTACCTCGGCCCCCTATAATAGTACGGTGTTTCCTATGACTCAAAGAAAGGAAATGAAACTACGGAAACAAAGTCTTCATGCTTCATAGTCCTCGTTCATATCTTCAAGGTCACACCAACTTCTTCATGTTCAAAGTCTTTAGGGAATACCAAAGTCTTTAGCAAAGTCTTCACAAAGTATTCACCAAAGTCTTCAGTTGAAGACATACATTTTTAGGGGTCGATAATCTCCGGATATATCAAACTCCTCATCGACTTATAGAGCCTGTGTACACTCACAAACACATTAGTACCTTAACCTATAAGTGTTCAATACACCAAAATCACTTAGGGGCACTAGATGCACTAACAACGGTGGAGAACCGGGCCTTGGCGTAGCTGCGATGATGCAGGAGACGGAGAGAGGTCCGGGGCATCGATCCGAGGCGCGAGGGAGGACGAGGACGCGGGTGGACGGCTAGCCTGAGCTCGACCTTGAGCTCAGCCGGAGCACCGGGTCCATGGCAACGGCAAGGACTTGTCTACCTTACCTGGTGGTGGCACGATGGGATGAAGGAGGGATGGGTCGAGGGATGCTAGGGCTAGGTCGGGGACACGATAAATAGGGGCTTAGGGGTGTCGGCGGCCGTCAAATCACCAGGGCAACCGACGTGGCTCCGATGGATGCTCTTTCGTACAAGGACGATGAACGCACACGGCTGGGAGGCCAGCTGGGCTGCGCTAGTTGGGCCTAGCGAGGCCCAACTCTCTGGATTCTCTCTCTCCCTCGCAGCAAAGGGATTTTCCTTATATTTAAAGCCAGGGAACAAAACAATACACAGAGGACAGAGAGAAACGTTTGGGAAATCAATAAAAATACTTTTGATCTCACAAAAATGTATCTTGTTTAATAAAAATGTAGTTGGCATTTTTAGAGCAAGCAAATAAATCACCTTATTATATTATCTAGGCACTATTTTGCAAAGTTTTCAAAAGGGGAATACTTCAACCATGATAGAGGGATATTTTATAAATCTTAGAAGAGTATTCAGAAGAGGTTCATCATTTTTTCAAAATAGGAAAACAGCAAGAAAAAATTATCATGTGGCATTTAGAATAGAGAGAGGAGTGGCATAGAGTTTATAGAAAATTGGGGTAGAACTTTAACCACACACCAACACATCCACAACACCAACACTCACATCAACACAAGCATATGATGCAACATGAAATTTATGAGATGATGCCATGATGCCATGATGAATGATGAAAGACATGAAGTACAAATTACAATATTCAAACCACATAGGCAAAACATGGAGGTCCACATGAGATACATTACAAATATGGCAAGGGATGCCCTTGGGCTGTTACAGCTCTCCTCCACTACACGAGGATCTCGTCCCGAGATATAAGAACGAAAGAATTTTGGAAATTCGGAACAGAGAAGATCCTCACGTTCCCAAGTGGCTTCTTTGTCAGAGTGATGAGACCACTTCACCTTGAGAAACTTGAGAAACTTGATTGACTTCCGGAGCAAAACCAAACTTATTATTTATAGTAAAACATGTTTTAACAGAAAACAATTTACAAATAAACTTGTTTTAGAAAACAAAATTAAATTATATAAAACTTTGTTTGAAAACAAAACCATTACTAACTAGTTGTTTTAATCAAAATAAACCTATTTGAAAAGAAGTTGTGATTCTTATCTTAACAAGGAAATAAACTAAACAATTTTATATTTTTATTAACAATAAGTAAAACACTAATTGTATAAACAACAGAACCTACTAAACAAATTGAAATTAAAACTAAGTTAAACTAACTAAAACTAAGTAAATAAAACTATATTATAATACTAGGCAGATTCTATTTGTAGCTAAAACACTAACAATAATCATCCTAAAAATCCTCAAACTAAACATGGTGATAGTCCTAACCAATATCAAACAGTAGCAAAAATATTCATATCAAAATCTATTTTCAAACTCTAGTTATACAGATTTGAAGATTTTGAGCAAATTTGATTCAATTCAAATTTTATAGTTCAAATTTGAAATTTAAAAGTACAGTGTGAAACTACATGAAAAATGTGAGCTAATGCAAAAAGAATCAACTCAAAACATTAAACAGGTTAAAAGATATAAGCAAAACAAAATTTGAATACACTCTGTTAACTAAAACAAAAACAGAAAAAGGGAAAAATCTACCGGACGGCCAGGGGGCTACGTGGCACTGTCCTATTGGCTAGCTAGTGCGCGCGTTGGATGTTTTCGGGTGGGCGACCGGTCAGAAAAGGAAAACGGTTCGGGGATAAGTGGCTTCTAATCTGGGTCGTTGGATTTGGATCGGAGGGAGGGGAAGTGTCCGGCGTCTTACCGGAGGGGGTGTGGGAATTCCGGCGATGGAGGCGGCGGCCGGTGGTCGAGGACGTCGCCGGAGGGGTCTCCGGTGGTCGAGGGAGGCAGTGGAGGGGTTCAGACGACGGCAGGCGGGGTCCTGCGTCGAACGGAGGGGTCGGAGAGGGGCGAGGATGACCGAGGCGTTGGCTACGGACGATGGGAGTTCCGGTGGTGGTGCAACTCCGGCGAGGAATTGGCAGCGTCTCGGCGAGGGAGAGAGGGGGCTCGGGGGGGGAATGGATGCGGGGAGTGTCCGGTACTTATAGGGGCGCTGGGGAGTGCGGGGGAGGAGAGAGGAGAGAGATCCGGGAGGGGGAAAAGAAACGGCCGGCGAGGTCGTCGGCGCGTGCGGGGGAGAGGGATGACCGGTCGGTAGAAACGGTCGGTCGGGGTGGGGTCGAGTGTCAGTGAGCGAGAGCGCGTTGAATGCGCGTCGGTCGGCCGGCTTTTAATCCATTCGCGAGTAACTGCCCGTGGGCCGGCCCGTTTAATACAGTAACCGTTACCGGTTTCTGTTTAATGTTTTTCTAGAGCGTTTCAAAAACCTTTAAAGCATTCAAACCTTTTATAAATATAGGGGTATTATATATCAAAATTAACAGAATAATAAATGCTATTTAATGAACATTTTTATTCTGTCATTTGAACACTTTGAAAAAAAAATTCAGAAATTGCCTAATTGTTTTTAAATCCTTTTTGCAAATATTTTCAAAATAACCCCTGGTTATTTTTGTTCAAATAAATCACCAAGTTGACCTTGGTGTGGATTGTCATGTTACTCCCCTCTTATTTTGAACATTTTACCAGGATTTCAAATAGGTGAAAGCAAGTTAAGGAAAAAAATAGAAAGGGCTTTCAGAAAGTCAGAAGAAGCATTTCAATTATACATGTATTCAAGCAATGATGATGATGGATGCATAGCTATATTTCATAACATTCCAAAATGAAATTTTGGGATGTTACACAACATCATATCATTTGAACACATGACAACATAGGTTCACAAAGGTTACATGACCAAAATGGCAAGGGTAGCACTTGGGCTGTTACAACTCTCCCACACTACAAGAGGATCTTGACCCGAGATCTAGGAATGAAAGAACTCTGGATATTCGGAATAGAGAAGATCCTCACGTCCCCAAGTAGCTTCTTTGTCAGAATGATGAGACCACTTCACCTTGAGAAACTTGATTGATTTGTTGCGAGTCTTATGCTCAGTTTCATCGAGAATAGCCACTGGATGCTCACGATAAGAGAGGTGATCAATGTCTTGGAGGTCAATGGTACGCTAGGGAGTCTTGAAGCACCTCCGGAACTGAGAGACATGGAAGACATCGTGCACATTTGCGAAGTTTGGTGGAAGCTCTAGTTGATATGCAAGTTCACCTCTCTTGCCAACAACTCTGAAAGGACCAACAAAGCGAGGAGCTAGCTTCCCTTTAATTCCAAGCCGCTGAGTGCCCTTCATGGGAGAGACTCCAGATAGACTAAACCATCAACTTGAAAGGAGACATCCCGATGTTTGTTATCATAATAACTCTTCTGTCGGGATTGAGCTACTTTGAGGTTCTCACGAATGACATGACACATCTCTTCTGCTTCGGTGATCATGTCATTGCCCAAAATTTTACGCTCACCGGTTTCAGACCAGTTAAGCAGGGTACGACATTTCCTGCCGTAGAGAATCTCGAAAGGGGCCTTGCCTAAGCTAGCCTGAAGCCGTTGTTGTATGAAAATTCAGCATATGTAAGGTAGTCTTCCCATTACATGCCAAACAAAATGACACAAGCTCTGAGCATGTCTTCAAGGACTTGATTGACTCTCTCAACTTGACCACTTGTCTGCGGATGGAATGCAGTGCTGAAACGGATCTTAGTACCCATAGCATTCTGGAAGGACCCCCAAAACTTGGAAGTAAAGAGGCTTCCATGGTCAGATGAGATGAGCCGAGGAATACCGTGCAAAGAAACTATCCTTGATATATAAAACTCTGCTAGTTGAGCTGCCGAGATAGATTCTTTGACCGGAAGGAAATGAGCAACCTTGGTCAGCTTGTCGATAACCACAAAGATGGCATCGTTGCCTCTCTTGGACTTGGGAAACCCAGTGACAAAATCCATCTCCACATGATCGAATTTCCACTCTGGAATAGGCAAAGGCTAAAGGAGACCTGCTGGACGTTGATGTTCTTCCTTCACTCTGCGAAAAACATCACACTCGTTCACGAACTGAGCAATTTCACGTTTCATGCGAGTCCACCAGAAGGTTTGCTTGAGATCCTGATACATCTTCGAGCTGCCTGGATGAATGGATAGAAGAGAATTGTGTGCTTCGTCCATGATAACCTTCCTGAGATCACCTTTTGGAACCACCAGACGGTCCTCAAAGAACAAGGTATCTTTGTCATCAACGCGAAAGTACTTATACTTCGGAATGCCCTTGGCCACACCTTTCTTCACTTTCTTCACCATCGCATCAAGAAGTTGAGCTTGGTGAATCTCATCTTCCAGAGTCGGAGAGACTTGAAGATTTGCAACAAATCCTTGAGGAACAATTTGGAGATTGAGCTTGCGGAAGGCCTCAAAAGCTCGGGTTGAAGAGGCTTCAGGATAAGACTGTTGCAGTATGCCTTTCGGTTGAGCGCGTCTACAATGACATTTGCTTTTCCAGGAGTGTACTGAATGCTCAGATTGTACTCCTCAATCATTTCCACCCAACGCGTCTGCCGAAGATTGAGATTCAGTTGAGTGAAAATGTAATTCAAGCTCTTGTGGTTGGTGAACATCTCAATTGGTCTTCCCAACAATGGATGTCTCCACATGAACAGAGCATGAACAACTGCCGCCAACTCAAAATCATGAGTGGGGTAGTTCCTCTCGCTAGGCTTCAACTGACGCGAGGTATAAGCAACAATCTTCTTATCTTGCATGAGAACTCCACCAAGACCTTGGAGGGAAGCATCGCAGAACACTTGGAAAGGCTTTGATTGCTCGGGAGGAACAAGAACTGGAGCTGAAGTCAGCTTCTCCTTGAGTGTATTGAACACCACATCACACTCAGGAGACCAGGCATACTTGACATTCTTCTGGAGGAGGTTGGAAAGAGGCTTAGAAATTTGAGATAAGTTCTCCATGAAACTTCTATAGTAACCTGCAAGCCCGAGGAAGCTACAAAGCTGCTTGACATTCTAAGGAGGCTCCCACTTCAAGTTGGCCTCAACTTTCTCAGGGTGCACCTTGATGCCCTCCGCAGAGATGATGTGCCCAATGTAAACCACTTCATTGAGCCAAAACTCACACTTGGAGAATTTAGCATAGAACCGATGCTATCTTAGCTTGTCAAGCACAAGCCGAAGATTCTCTGCATGTTCCTCTTCAGTTTCCAAGAAAACGAGAATGTCATCCAAGTACACCAAGACGAACTCATTTTTGAGAGGAGAGAATATGAAGTTCATCATTCTAGGGAAGGTCGGATGAGCATTAGCGAGACCAAAGGACATGACGGTGTACTCATAAGAGCCAAAACTCGTCCTGAAAGCAATCTTTGGGATATCTTCTTCACGTATGTGAATCTGATGATAGCCCATGCGAAGATATAGCTTTCAGAAAACCTTGGCACCTTTCAATTGCTCAAACAACTCATTGATGTTGGGAAGTGGATACTTGTTCCTGATTGTCTTCTTATTCAATGGACGGTAATCGACACAAAGTCGGTCCGTTCCATCCTTCTTATTGACAAACAGAACACCACAACCCCACGGTGAAGAACTTGGTCTGATCAGACCCAGACGTTCTTGTTCATCTAGCTGCTTCTTAAATTCTTTCAGCTCTTCGGGGCCAAGCTTATAAGGACTCTTCCAAACCGGTTCAGTTCCAAGGCTCGAGATCAATTACGAACTCTACTGGCCGGTGCGGAGGCATTCCTGGTAGTTCTTATGGAAAGACATCTTCATACTCACAAACAACCGGAATGTGAGAAATTGCTGAGATTTCACCCTTCTCATTAAGAGAAAAGAGACGAATCGTGTCATGGCGAGCTGCGAAAATGATCATGTCTTCTGAAGGATGAGTCAATTTGACTTATTTGGCTTGACAATCAACATACACCTTGTTCATAGCAAGAAAATCCATGCCAAGAATGAGATCAATATCGGAATTACTGGAGAGGCCAGAAAACAATAATTGCCCATCTTGATGGAGACATCCGAAACCACCATATTAGAGCTGATACGCTTTCCCGGAGACACAACTTGCAATGCATTTGGTAAAAACTCTGTGGTAAAACTATGCTTTGATGCAAAAGGATATGACATGAAACAATATGATGCACCAGTGTCAAACAAAACTTTTGGAGGAATAGAATTGACCGAGAGATTACCCATTATCACT
This sequence comes from Hordeum marinum, assembly GCA_022496015.1. Taxonomy (NCBI): domain Eukaryota; kingdom Viridiplantae; phylum Streptophyta; class Magnoliopsida; order Poales; family Poaceae; genus Hordeum; species Hordeum marinum. The sequence continues at coordinate 245,406,879 of CM039675.1, read as the reverse complement.
TGAGAAGAATCCTCTACTTCGGCTGTGTTCACCATGTTCACTCTTGCTGACTTGGGATTATGCCTCACCATAGTATTGCCTGGAGCTCTGACTGGAGGAGGAGGCGGAAAATGCTGCTTATTGGTGCACTTGTTTGAGTAGTGACCCTTCTGACCACACTTGTGACAAGTAACCTCTGTGAGCGGGCGGAAGTTGCCTGGAGGAGCATTTGCTGACTTGGGTGCCTGGGGCCTCTGCTAAAATCCTTGGTTCGGTGGGTGGGAAGGACCACGACCACCGTGTTGCCTCTGCCGCTGAGGAGGACGAAACGGAGGTGGAGGAGTAACCCAATACTTCTACTACTTAGGAACCATCTGAGAGCTGGAAGAAGAAGAGTAGGATTCCCTGGAATGCTTCCTTGAGCTCTCTAACCTAAGCTGAGTTGCCTCGACCTTCAAAGCCATGTTGTGGAACTGATCAAATTCACGAGGCTCTAGCAGGACTAGACCCGGTAGAAGTTCATCCTTGAGACCACCTCTAAACTGATATATCTTGAACTTCTCATCAGGAGCATCTTGTTTAGCATAGCAGGCCAAATTCTAGAACTCGACGTTATACGTAGAGGCAGACTTGCTCCCCTACTTCAGATTCATGAACTTTTCATGCATCTCCTTGACAAAGCTCATCGGGATGTGATGAGCTCTGAAGTCATGGCATAAATCATCCTAGCTGATAACATGATCGTCCCTAGAGTCCTTGTACTGCTGCCACCAATCTGTTGCCTGACCCTTAAGCTGGAAGGTCGCGAACCTGACATAGTCATCTGGTCTGACATGGCTGCACTTGAAATGCTTGTTCATGTCGCGTAACCAATCATCTGCATCAAATGGCTACTCATAACAGGTGAAAGACTTGGGGTAGTTGGCGAGGAACTAGTTGAGAGTCATGAACTGGGGCTGATTCTGTGAACTCAATTGATTACCTTGTTGTCCCTGCTCTTTCTCTTGGAACATCCTGAGAGGCATCTGAGTATTCGCATTGGTTGCATCCAATAGAGCTTGCCAAGCTTCTGGAGGAGGAGGCGGTGGGGGTGGTGGAGGGTTAGAGTGCTCCCCATCACGACCCGGATTCTCACGAGTTGGTGGAACCATCCTGGAGATGGACAAGAACATCAGCACACCATTGACAAAGATGATTGAAATAAGCTGAATCAAATGGCTTGGAAGAAATTGCAATGAATCTGATCAAATGCATTCATACTAAAAATTAGTAAGAACGCCTTCTTCGGCTTGTGGTAACATCATTAGATTTTGAAGCCACTTGAATAAACACAACAAGGTATTGAGCTAATAAGTGCTCGAAACAAATGTATAGACCCTCATACACCTGAAGAAAGATGATGCTAGGTAACTACTAGAATTCCCACCTAAGAATTTCCGAAGTCTTTCCTGTTGATGGGATTCGGGTTGCGGACCCAGAAACCTACCCTAAGTAATCAGCTGCAACTGCACCCGCAACTTTCCAAACCATAATTCAAGAAACTCCGCAAATCGTCTACCTCAGACGCTCATAATCGCAATGATACTAAACATGGCAGTACCACAGACGATCCCCAGTACTGGGTGAATCCAGCCTTATCTCGCCAAGAAAAGTATTGAAGTAATTTCGAACATCCTTTGTCCTGAAATACTAAGGAAACTGAATGATAACGACGTGCAGAAATCCCTCGGAGCTCTACTCCTCGATAATAGGAGGCACCAAGTACAGAACTCCATCACATCGGCATCATATAGATTCCAAAATATTCGCGTGATCCTAATTTTTTTTAGCGAGAAGAGGACTAGAATTAAAAATTCCTAAGTCAAATACCTCACCAGAGTATAAAAGAGGAGTAAAAGAAACCTACTCTCCGATATAACTAGAATCAAAATAGTTTTACTAGACTCGACTCAGCCAAGTTCGATCAAGCAAGCGGCTCTTATGGTCGGTATGGCTCTGAATACCAACTTGTAACACCCAAGATGCGGTCCTATCCTTATTATGGCGTGAGGGCCTCAATAGGGATAGAAGGGCATCTTGTTGTTTCGCAAGTGCAGTAAACATTGCATACATGTAGGAAGAGATGAGTATATGAGTTGTCTTACACTCGCCATAAGCTATCTTACAAGTTCACACAAATTACTCATACATCATCCAGAAGACAGGGTCCGACTACGGACGAAATCAAATGAAGAAAAGAAGCAATGTAAAACTGCCTTGCTATCCCAGGATCACCACCAAGAACTTCCCTACTCGTCGGGATAGGTAATATACATACGCCTAATTTCTTCATCGTACTCCCACTAGAGCTGAGTCACATCTTCTGGCACATACCCATCAAGACCTACGCCTGTATTATTGTAATCTGTGAGCCACAGAGACTCAGCAATCTCATAACCCGGGTACCGAAACTATGTAAGACAATAGGTGGGGAAACGATTCGAGGCTTTGATGGCACTGTAGGAACCTTGACAAGTAAGTGGTAGGTAACGAAAGCTTAACGATAAGAGCGAGACATCTAGCAAGGCAAAAATAGTTTCGGGATCCGGGTACGATTATCTTGCCTGTTGGTTCTTCAGAGGGACAAAGAGTTGGGTCCTTGTAGTTGTACTCTCCTGGATCCTCATACTCAGGCTCAACACTCGGGTCTACCCAAAGAGAAATAATACCAATAAACATACAAACCAATATGCAATGCACAAACAGGATGATGCACGCCCAAATTAGTGCATTTGACATGGCAACCTAGCTAGTCATGTTCCACATGCAAATATTAAGTAGTTTAGTATTCTGGACAGAACCACATGTTTAGTTGTATGAACATGCATGAACATGGCAAATATGGATGTGTCATGCAAAACTGATGCAAATGCATATGTAGAACATTGTAAACGGAGTAACGTAGCTCACGGTACACTCACGACAAGATACAAACGTCAACGGGGATAAATGCAATGATGGAGAAGGACCTGGGCTATTCCTTGGTATTCCAAGAATGCCACTAGATAGGAAATGAAAAAACTAGCAAAAATAGAGCTAAATATCAAGCAAAACTATGGAGCATAGCTCACACAAGTCACAAACAAAACCACACACAACATGTCCGAAAACAGCAACATAGCAACTTGCACAACAAATATCCAAAGCTACAGGAGGTTCCCAGCCACAACCAAAGTAGATACGGAATCTAAACAACATGCTTAACAAATCATCAATCTACACAAACTTGAAAGGAAGCAAGGATCACTAAGCAATGAAGCTCACAAGATGGCATAATGAAGCAGATTTCAGGGACAGTGAAAATCCCAGTTTTCTGGAATCCGAGTTAAGCTGATAGCAACTTGACAGCGGCAAATAGTGATGCTAGAGACCATCTCATGGCATGAAATTTAACAGGTTAAAATAGGACAATATCTACTACAAAACACTAGCACTGAGCTTGAGCTAAAACATCATAGATCACTTGGTAGCATGCTCTAAACATGGCATAAAAATAACTACAAATTCTCAAACTTAGACAAATTTCACCAAGAGAACAACATCAGTTTATTTCAAAATAGCATCTTAGATAGGATATAACTACAAGATGAAGCAGCCATATGGAAAAGTGAATGCACCAAATGTCAGAGGGTGACAAGCACAACAATTCATGGCATTGGACCAACCCCAAAGGAAAACTATGTTAATGGGAATCATCAAGGCAATATGCTATCATGCTAACAGATTCCCAACACTTAGCAATATTATGGGCATGCGAAGGTAGAATTTTAGTGGCATCTTTGCATCAAGTTTCCCACTCATCACATGAACTAGCATGGCAAGCAAAAATACCAGGCACTAGAGCACACCCAAATGAACATATAACATGTTGGCAAGTTCCACAAATCATGCAAGGATTAAAACATACAAAAAATAACAAAATGTCATCTCATCACAAATTAATATTTTCACAAAGTTTCTCCAATGACAAAACTAATGGCACCACTGACTTCCTGGGACTTTTCTACCCCAAAATCATATATCACACTCATATGTTTGCATCTATAAGTCTCCCAAAACTCCACTCGAAAATAACTACATACTCTTATAAGTCAAGAGTTGCCCTAAATGGCCACTGCCAAAAATGGCCATGTCCAGATCTGGACATATTCCAAAAATGAAACAAACCCATCAAAGAAGAAGAATAATAAAGACAAGAAAAGAATAAGAGAAGGGAGGGTTCCCACTAGCATAGACACCAGGCCCCTCCTAAGTATGATAGGGTGGATCCACTGGCCCACCTGTCACACACACATACACAGGAGCCAGGGCACACACACACAGCGCCACATATACATGCACATGGGATCCCACACACCACACTGGATCCCCATATGCACCACACACACAGCAGCAGGCACTAAAAAAAGGGGGCAAGGGGGATTCGAACCCTGGACCTCTCTGTCCTCACCCCGAGTCGCTACCACTATGCTACAAGTCGGCAGCTGGTCACAAAGGGCTTCAGCCCCTTTTGAACAGACAAAGGAACAGGTTTTCCCTCCTCCCTCGGACAAAGAAGGAGACCATGTCAGCGGCGGCAACAACGGCGATCCCCAGCGCAGGTAACCACCGGCGGGGCCTGCAGAGGATGCGGGGTTTCATTCCCGCCGCGGGGGGTTGCAAAGGCATGGGGAGGGGTTGCGGGAGCAGCGCCTCTCGAGCCTGAGCCCTGGCTCGGCTAAGGGCAGGCAAGGTGAGACGAAGCAAGGGGCAAGGCGAGGCACGGGCGAGCTGTTGCGCGCACATGGCACGCACACAAACGAACCAAAGGGGGGCTCGCAACGATGCAGCGCACTACTAAAACAAAAAACTTGACCTTTACAGAGCACCTGGATCGCGAGCATGGCATGGAGATACCGACACGCACACGCAGCTAACAGCGAGAGGGTGAGCAGGAAAGGAAGGAGGGGTCGTACCTCCTTACCTAGGGCATGGAGAGGAGGAAGGAGGGGTGATGGAGGTGACGTGGCGAGACGACAAACGCGACAATGTTCCGAACCGAAACAAAGAGGAAGAAGGGCTCGGGGATGGCAGAGAACTAGGCATTGGCACTGCTGCGACGATGCAGGAGGCGGAGAGAGGTCCGGGAGGTCGATCCCAAGAACCAGGGAGGACGGGGATGCACGCGGACGGCTAGCCCAAGCTCGACCTTGAGCTCGGTCGGAGCACTGGGTTCATGGCAACGACAAGGAGCTTGGCTACCTTACCTGGCAGTGGCAAGGCGATATGAAGGAGAGAATGGGTCGAGGGACGCTAGGGCTAGGCCGGGGACACGATAAATAGGGGCCTAGGGGTGTCGGCGACCCTCAAATCACCAGGGCAGCTTACGTGGCTCTGGTGGATGCTCTGTCATATAGGGACGATGAACGCACGCGGCTGGGAGGCCGGCTGAGCTGCGCTAGTTGGGCCAAGCGAGGCCCAACTCGCTGGATTCTCTCTCTCCCTCGTAGAAAAGGGGGTTTCCTTATATTTAAAGCGAGGGAACAAAACAATACACAGAGGATAGAGAGAAACGTTTGGGAAATCAAGGAAAATACTTTTGAGCTCACAAAAATGTATCTTATTTAATAAAAATGAAGTTGGCATTTTTAGAGCAAGCAAATAAATCACCTTATTATATTAGCTAGGCACTGTTTTGCAAAGTTTTCAAAAGGGGATACTTCAACCATGATAGAGGGATGTTTTATAAATCTTAGAAGAGTATTCAGAAGAGGTTCAACATTTTTAAAAATAGGAAAACAGCAAGCAAAAATTATCATGTGGCATTTAGAATAGAGAGAGGGATGACATAGAGTTTATAGAAAATGGGGGTATAACTTTAACCACACACCAGCACATCCACAACACCAACACTCACATCAACACAAGCATATGATGCAACATGAAATTTATGAGATGATGCCATGATGCTATGATGAATGATGAAAGACATGAAGCACAAATTATAATATTCAAACCATATAGGCAAAACATGGAGGTCCACATGAGATACATTACAAATATGGCAAGGGATGCACTTGGGCTATTAAAGTGACCCTCTACGGTTTCTCAATACTAGCGCTGGCGGCTATGAGGACAGAGGATTGATGGATCAACGGTATGACTCAGGGTTTGAGCGTGATGAGTTGATGTCTAAATTGTCGGAGGAGGAATGTCTTAAGGCTGATTGCAAGAAGTCTCTCTTCCTGCAATCCTCGCAGGACACGCCTCCAGATGCCGTCTCAACCCAGCAACAACAATGTGAGGGTCGTGCATCATTAACAAGCCCGACAACACTAGGGGTGGTGGTCAGGGACGGTATGTACGGCTCACTTCCAGTACCAAAGAAGCATAGGATGAGAATGAAGAAATGCCCTAATGATGGCAAAGCTGCTTCTATGAGCCAGCCGCCTCTACAACCTCGGGTTGAAGACCGTATACCTATCAAAGGTGTGGCGAAATACCATATCCCCGGTGATCTGATCCTACCTAAGGCAACTGTGGAGGCCATAGATGGCGATCTAAGGAGACTTCATGACGATGTGTTGTTGATAGATACAAGCCTTATCGCCTTGAGAAATCCAGGATACCCGCGCTACGTTGTTAACGTGTCGCGACAAATGTTGTGCGTCCAAAAATTCCCCGCAGATAAGTTCTTTCTTCGATTCGATTACATCTTCGACATGTTTCACATGACAAAGCTGGATTTTACGTTCATCCGCTTGTATGCCTTGTACATGAACTACATCATCAGGCGCGAGAAAATATCTTATATCTGTGTCGTTGACCTGTACTTTATGCATAAGGGCTTCTTGGTAGTCTGCCCAAAGCACCGTGAATATGTGAGGAACTAGTTCGCTGATTTCATGGTCGCCAATAAGGACAAGGAGACAATTCTCCTGCCTTATCATCCCATGTAAGTCATCCATGGATTTCCTTCCTTCGATTTCAATCATTTATTTGCACGCGTGGAGGCTAATTTGAGGTGTTCTTATTTTGCGCAACGAGGGGCACACTGTCCTCATCATTCTTTACCCCTGGTTCTCCCACGCTCTTTACTTGGACTCGTCGAAGAACATGAAGAAAAAGGATTACACCCACATTAAGGCTATTCTTGATAGTGTTATCTCAAGCTACGACCAATGGAGTGGAGAGATCACGGTCAAGAAGACAAGGAACCGTGTGCCCTCCTTTAGCCATAAGATCAACTTCTGCTGCATCCAACAACCGAGAGGTACTCTCAGTGATGGATTGTATGTCCTCCACCACATGCTGGAGTACAGACGGGATTGCGAGAACCTTCGCATGTCATCTAAATCCCGCGATGTCGATATTCTGCAATGGGCAAAGAAACTAGGAAATGTACCAGATCATCAACTCCGAGCTGAGTTCTATCACATCCAGCATGAACTTGCCCAAGTCATCATTAAGGAGGTCCTCAAAAAAAACAGGGATGTTCTACGAAGAAGGGCAAATGTCGCGGGAAGACGTCCGAACACGCGTAGCCGCTCAGCGTCTCGACATGAAGCCTTTCACTTCGCTCGGGTCCTTCCTCCCTGATTTGGATGGATGGCACGACATGTTGGAGTGGTTGACGATATATGACAATGTGTCCGTTTAGTCACTACTTTCTCTATGATGAAACTTTGAGTTATGCATGATGAAAATTTGTGATGTAATTAAATCGTCCTCCTCAACTAGCGAAGATCACTCTAGTTGAGGCAGTTTGGGTATGATGAACTTTGTTATTTATGCTTATGACATGTTGCTTCTATTTTTGCTAACCCTGTCTCTTTCTGTTTCTCAACTATATATTACGTTACATATTATCGACTCATGTGACGATGCAGGTACATAGATCATCAATGGCGAAGAAGTGCTATGCCATGTATGTAAGGAAGGTTTCAGGAGTGTACGACCAGTGGCCTGAGTGTCAGTCCCAGGTGCACCAGTTTCCGTGTGGTAGCCAGAGAGGATTCGATAGTAGAGCCGAAGCGGAAGATAGTTACTTGAGGTTCACGCTAGTGCGAGAGAGGGATCGGAATCGGTGCCTCAAAAACTACTACATTATCGCGCTCTTGCTCATAGTGATCGCTCTTCCGTTCTATATCTTTGTTTAGTCACTATGTGTATGTGATAACCATGTAGTTGCTTGTATTCGAGACATGTCACTTAACTTGTATCGCTATATCGTGATTATGATGAGACGATACGATTTGTGTTGGATGATGTGATGATATGATGAGACAACTATGTGTATGATACATGAGCATATTGCATGTTTCTCATATGATTATAATATTGTACAAAACCTATACAAATACAATGCAAATATGTAGTTGAAAAATATATGCATAAATATAGTAGTAGCGCTCTTTAGCAGGAAGTACCATCCCAAAAAATTCCATTTTTGGAATGTTATGAAATATAGCTATGCATCATCATCACATTGTTTGAATGAAATGAATTGTTGAAGTTCTTCTTTTGGATTTCTAAAAGGTCACTTTCATTTTTCTATTTACTTGTTTCTCCTACTTTGAAAACCCTTGGAAATATTCATAAAAAGAGAGGAGTAACATGACACTCCACACCAGGGGCATCTTTGTGAAATATTAGACCAATAAAACCAGGGGTTATTTGAAAATTTATTGCAAAAGAATTTAAAATAAATTTAGGCATTTTCTGAAAATAATTTTTTTAAGTATTCATTTTGGCCGTGGAAAAATGTTCATTTAATAGAATTTATTCCCGTCATCAATTTGATATATATATCTTCAATTTTTGGAAATGCTTTGAATGCCTTAATGAGATTTTATTTCTCTGGAAAATAGAAAAGGAAACGAATTTAAGGTTTTAATTAATAAACCGGCCAGCCCACGGGCTTTAACTCCCCGAGATCCCTGCGGATCGGTCACCGACGCGCACCCGCTCTCTTCTCTCTCACAGACACGCGGACCCCACCGAGCGCTCGCGCCATCACCATGCCCATCTTCCTCCTTGCGCCCTCTCACTTCGCCGGAGATCCATCCCGAGCCGGATCTCGCTCCCCCTTCCATTTCTCGACCCCGCGTCGCGCCTATAAGAAGCCCTGCCCTCGCCGCGCTCTTTTCCAACCCCGAACGCCCCTGCCCTCGCCAGAATACCACCACACCACCTCGCCGGAGTTCGGTTCTCAACCGAAGCCACCGGAGCTCGTGGTCATCGCTCCTATCGCCCCCAGCCAACCGACGCCACCAATCGTCGCGGGAGCTTCGCCGCCGTCGCCTGGACTCTTCGGATGCCGCCCTCCACCACCACACAGCCATCCCCGACCACCTCCGACGTTCGGCTGTCGTCGACATCACCGGAGCCCCGACCTCCTCCTCCGTAAGCCACCCCCCCCCCTCCCGTAGCCGTCAGATCTAGGGTTAACGGACCAGATTAGAAGTTTTAAACGACAAAACGTTTTCTTCTAGCGTCCGGTCATCCACCGGCAAACACCCACGCGTACACGCTTGCGACCAATAGGAAACCGCCACGTCACCCCTAACCGTTAGATAGATATTTTCTTTTTTCTGTTTTTGTTTTAGAAAACAGAATGAGTTCTGATTTTATTTTTGATATATCTTTTAAAATATATAGAGTTTTTGATTGATTCTTTTTATAACATGTCACAAATTTCATGTAGTTTCTGTCTGTAGTCTTAATTTTCAAATTTGAATTTTGTTAAAATTGAGCAAATCACTAAAACTTGAAAAACTTGAGTTTAGAAATTTATTTTTGAGTGATTCTTTTGCCACTACTTTGTAATAGTTAGGCCTATCATCCAGCGTTGTTTGAGAATTCTTAGGATATTTAGATTAGGGTTTTTAGTAAAAACAGATTATGTTTAGTTTCTTCTTAGTGTTTATTTGAATTGTTTTATTTTAGTTTACTTTGATTTTGTTTTAGTTTAACTTTTTATTGTAGTTTCTTTAGTTCTGTTGTTCAACATTAGGTGAATTATTTTCTGATAATAAAAATATTTTTATTTGTTTTGTGCTCTAGTTTAAATAGGTAAACCTTGTTTTCACCATTAGTATTGTTTAGAAAAAATGTTTTGTAGTAATCCTTTTTGCACAAAATTTTTATAGTGAAATACTTCCTGTTTTCTAATAAAATTTTGTATTTTATTTTCTATTATCTATTGGTAAATTGCTGAAAACCAATTTCTCTTATTATGTCTTAGTAGATATTTTGCCACCAAAACTTTTAGAGTCTTCTACTTTGTTTTGGTTTCTTTATTTTAATGTTATTATTGATTGTTGTTGTATTATTAGTTTACCTTGCTGTTGAGTGAATTGTATTGTGGTTATGCTTATTGTGTGCTTTGTTTGATTCGTTAGATCATCCGGAGTGCGAAGCTTGTTATCTAGAGTCACTTGAGTACGAGCATCGTCAGCAAGGCAAGTCACTTTGATCATATTTACCCATGTTTTTATTGCATTAGTTCTACCATCTCCCCAATTGCATGCAAACTAGGTAATTGGAAACTTGGTTACTTGATGTAGTATCATGTGGTAGGTTTCACCCTCACCCTTTGACACTTTGGCCTCGGGAAACGTTGATTTAAATTTTGCTATGCTATTAGTAGACGGGGTTGGTTGAGTGTCTCATGAGAGTTGTGAGATAATAATTACAAGACCTACTTGATGAACAAGACTTCAAGCCTCCGAGTTTTCAACATACCTCTGGGTGGATGATGGTTGAACCTAGTGGTTAGCCTAGGTGTTGCTGGAGAAGTGCCAGTATTCACGCGGAAAGGTCCACCCAGGCACAAAGAGATGGATGGATGCTTCAAGACCCAAGGCTTAACTGCACAGCCACAAGCCATTATGAGCTCTGGCTTGGTTGGATATCATGGTGACCTTGGACAGGCGGTGCTACGAGATGTAGAAGAACGGTAGGAAAGGATGGGAACTGACAAAGTCTCAGGGAAACCCTTTAGAAGTGTCAGTATTCACGCGGAAAGGTCCACTCAGGCACAAAGAGATGGATGGATGCTTCAAGACCCAAGGCTTAACTGCACAGCCACAAGCCATTATGAGCTCTGGCTTGGTTGGATATCATGGTGACCCTGGACAGGCGGTGCTACGAGATGTAGAAGAATGGTAGGAAAGGATGGGCACCGACAAAGTCTCAGGGAAACCCTTTAGAAGACCATGTTTTGGTCATCTGTTTCTCAAACACCCTGAAGTGCGAGAAATTCAACGGAGGCGATCAAATCTTGTGGGGAACGTGTGCAAAACTCTGCAGACTACCCAAACCTAATCGATTAGTCGTGTGCAAAACTCTGCAGACTACCCAAACCTAATTAGTCATGGACAACTTGAGCCAAAGGAACTGAAACTATCTGGAATTCTCAACACAAAGTATTATATTGATGTGGGTATTAATGACAACTTGGGTATGAGAATTGGTTGGTGGAACCATCTCATTAATCAACCAACAAGGTAGTAATACTTTTGCTTTTCCCTCTCTTGTTGTAGGAAAAAATGGCTTTATGCAAAAACTTACTACCCCACCTGCCATACATGCATATAGAATAGATGATTACTGTTACCCCCTTTTGTGACATTGTCGGCATATTCAATATGCTGACCTACACGGCTGCAACGTATCATGTTGCAGAGTACTTTTCCAACCAGGAGTGAGGATACACTCTATGCTCGGTGAGATGCCCTTAGAGTCAGATGGACTCAACTACCTTTGAAGCTTCCACAAGACTTTGGTTTAGTTTATCTCATGAGTTGGCCTTCAGCCACTTTATTGTAATCTTTATTGTAATAAAGAACTTGATATGAGATTTTCGATTAATAAAGTTGTGTGATTTCCCTTTGATATATACATTGATGTACTGTGTGTGTACCAGCATGATCTTGGGATGGTACGGAAACATCGGAGATTCGACCTTTCAGGTCGGGTCGCTACAGAAATGGTGTCAGAGCACACGCTGACCCTAGGACGTAACCTCTAGGATTGGAAAAGCCCTAGGGAAAAATCATTTTCTATTGTCTTTCAAATTCTTATATTCTCATCTGCTTGTTTCTGACTTCTCTCCAATTTATTCCAACATTTATAGATGGCCACCTTCAGCCCAGTTTTGTTCACGGAGTTTTGCCAGCCTGACGCGATGATGCCCTTTGGCAAAGAGCTGGTGAAGATCGTCAGGGACGTAAGGATCGCTTTGCCAAGCATCACCAGGACTCCTATCATGTCTTTTCCACAAGACGGTCGCTACAGGATCGAGGTGCACATCCCCGGAAAGACCTTTGGAAATCGTAAAGAACCCATCGACTTCAAGTTTGTGGCACCCAGCTGGATTCTTGGGAGGGACATGGCGATTCACCGTGCCCTCAGACATATTCAGGAGGAATACAGGGGTGGTCCCATTTCGCCAGGACTCAGCATGGTTTGTCGCAGGGATGCCAATGGAAATATCATAAACACCCCCATTGAAGACTCCACCATTTCCTATATCCAGACTTTGGAGACTCACATCAGGACTCTGGAGCTTTGGGTACGCGCGGACACGAAGACGATCAAGAGGCTGATGAACCGCGAGCTTGACCTCGAAGCTGACCTACGGAAAGCCAAGTACGAGCATGAGCATGAAGTGAAGGACTTCTTTGAGAGGATCGAGAAGCTGAACACTCGCATTGCAACTCTGGAGGAACAGCTGGACATGGGAGAAAATCTTAACCTAGAAGGAGACGTGGCTCCCTTGATCAACAACGATGATGACTATGAGGAGAGCGCCACCGGAGGAGGCCACATCACCATGGACTTTTGAGGAGAACTTTAGCAATGCCCTCCATGTATCTTTTATTTCATCGTTAAAAACGTAGGACGATGTCTAGTTTTATTTGGAGACTTGTATCTCGATGTTTGAAACTTGAGTTGAATAAATGAATGAGTGTTTTGGTGTGATATGTTTGTTGCATTTCATATGGGTAGTGAATTTTTCCTTTAGGTCCTTGTTCTATTCTAATTCTCACCCCTCTGAAAACAGCAAGATGCCTCCGCGACGTGAGCCCGACTTCACCTTCCCGCAGGAACTCACACAACTCCTCCAGCAGCAGAATGCCCTGATGCAGTTGTTGATCCAGAACCAGACCAACAACCACAACAACCACCCTCCACCTCAGGGCGACAACCTCACCCGTTTTCTGAGGTTGAATCCACCAACTTTCCCTAGCAGCACTGAGCCCATTGTGGCAGATGATTGGCTCCGCAAGATGGAGAGGGAACTCATCACCGCTGGATGCACTGAGCCTGAAAAGGTGTGTTTTGCCGCCCATCAACTGGAGGGACCAGCAGCTTCATGGTGGGAGAACTACACCACCACGTACCCCATTGCTGGTGTGACTTGGGAGCAGTTCAAGTTAGCTTTCCGCACCACTCATGTCTCAGCTGGAGCCATGAGTCTAAAGAAGCGTGAGTTTCGCAACTTACGCCAGGGGAACCGCTCTGTGGCCCAGTATGTGGATGAATTAAGCATGTTGGCTCGTTATGCACTAGGAGATGTGGCCGATGATGCAGCCAAACAGGAGAAGTTCCTGGAAGGACTCAATGATGAGTTGAGCGTGCAGCTGATGGTGGCTACTTTCAACAACTACCAGGAGCTGGTAGACAAGGCCCTCATCTTGGAGGGGAAGCAGCAGCAAATTGAAAACCACAAGAGGAAGTATGGACAGGGGAAGTCTAACTCTGGAGCTCAACAGAAGCCCCGCTACTCCCCGTACTTAGGGAATACCGGATCAGGGACCGGTAAGTATGGAGGACACACTCATCCCGTGCACAACCATGGAGGCCACAACCATGGAGGAAATGGGAATAATCGTCCCAACAATGGCAACTTCAAGAATGGAAATGGAAGTGGGAATGGCAACCAGCACCGTCTCGCTCCAGCTCAGAAGGATCTGAACCATATCACTTGCTTCAAGTGCAAGAAGACAGGGACTATGGCACTGAATGTCCCCAGAAAAAGCAAGGAAATGGAAACGGCAACAACAACGACAACTCGTCAGCTAAGAAGCCAAATCCTTTTCCCCATGCTCAGGTGAACCACATTGATGTGGAAGAAGTCTATGATTAGCCTGAGACTATGGTTGGTAAGTTTTTATTGCATTCACGTCCAGTTATGGTACGTTTTGATTCCAGTGCAACTCATTCATTCATATCAAGGGTAGTTGTGGAAAAGTATGGTTTACCCACCAGAACCCTTAGTTAGCCCATTAAGGTCAAATCCCCAGGAGGTATGAGGATGGCAGGGATAGGATGCCACACATTGAAACTCAATATAGGAAACCATGTTTTCCCCCACCGACCTCATCGTCTTAGAGTCCCAGGGATTAGATGTAATCCTAGGCATGGATTAGATGACCAAGTATGACGGAAACCTTGCCCCAGCAAGTCTATTTTACTCACCACCCCAAAGAACAAGAGGATTAAGTATGTATCCCGACGTACACAGAAGAGTACTCGATTAAATTCCCTCACAGGAGTTGTTCAGGAGGAAGTGTCGGTTGTACAAGACTTTCCAGATGTATTCCTGGAGGAATTACCAGGCATGCCTCCAGATAGAGAGATTGAGTTTCTGATAGAGTTACTACCAGGAACAGCCCCAATTCCCAAGAGACCATATCGGATGCCCGCAAATGATTTAGAAGAAATCAAGAAGCAGATTAAGGAGTTATTGGACAAAGGGTATATTCGCCCAAGTTCGTTACCTTGGGGATCCCCAGTTCTTTTGGTGGAGAAGAAGGATAAAACCTTGAGGATGGTAGTCAATTATCGTGCATTGAATGAGGTGACTATCAGGAACAAGTACCCTCTGTCGATGATTAATGACTTGTTTGATCAACTAGTGGGAGCCAAAGTGTTCTCCAAGATCGATCTTCGATCAGGGTATCACCAATTGAAAATTCGTGAACAGGATATACCCAAAACAGCCTTCACCACAAGGTATGGCTTATATGAGTATACAGTCATGTCTTTTGGTTTGACTAATGCTCCTGCCTACTTCATGAATATGATGAACAAAGTGTTTATGGAATATCTGGACAAGTTTGTCGTGGTGTTCATCGATGACATTTTGATATTCTCCAAGAGCGAGGAAGAACACAAGGAACACTTGCGTTTAGTTCTGGAGAAGCTTAGAGAGCATCAGTTATATGCCAAGTTCAGTAAATGTGAATTCTGGCTAACGGAAGTCGGATTCCTTGGACATGTTATTTCTAGAGATGGAATAGCAGTGGACCCCGCTAAGGTTGAAGCAGTCACCGAGTGGAAGTCACCCACCTCAGTTAAGGAGATCCGCAGTTTTCTCGGACTTGCCGGATATTACCGGAGGTTCATTGAGAATTTCTCAAAGATTGCCAAACCCATGACGGAATTGTTGAAGAAGGAGTCTAAGTATATTTGGACTAAGGAATGTGAAGCCAGTTTCCAGGAGTTGAAGAAACGTTTGGTCACAGCCCCAGTGTTGATTTTGCCAAATATTCGGAAGGACTTCCAAGTTTATTGTGATGCTTCGCATCAAGGACTTGGAGGAGTACTCATGCAGGAGGGAAAAGTTGTAGCCTATGCATCCAGACAGCTACGACCTCATGAGTTGAACTATGCCACCCATGATTTGGAGCTAGCAGCCGTAGTGCACGCACTCAAGACCTGGAGACACTTCCTTATCAGAAATAGTTGTGATGTTTACACTGATCATAAAAGCCTGAAGTATATCTTCACACAGAAGGAGTTGAACCTCAGACAGAGGAGATGGCTAGAGTTAATCAAGGACTATGACATGAGATTGCATTATAATCTAGGAAAGGCAAATGTTGTAGCAGATGCTTTGAGTCGGAAGAGTTATGTGAACACACTCATAGCGGGAGGATTACCCTAGGAGTTAGAAGATGATCTCAGAGAGCTTTGGCTAGAGATAGTTCCAAAAGGATATGTTGCCACACTAGAGATCCAGTCCACCTTGACCGAAAGAATTCGTGAAGCCCAGAAATCGGACAAAGAGATAGCTGAGATAAAGCAGAGAATGAAGGATGGAAAAGCTAAAGGCTTTCGTGAAGATGAACAATGAACTTTGTGGTTTGAGGACCGAATCTATGTGCCCAATGACCCAGAGCTAGGGAAGTTGATACTTCAAGAAGCCCACGATTCACCATACTCAATACACCCAGGCAACACCAAGATGTACCAAGATTTCAAGGAAAGTTACTGGTGGACAGGTATTGTCGTGGTTTTATCACGACAGATGTCCGGGTGAACGGACTTTGGTTCGAGGCCATCGCCAATGAGGTGGACTCAAAGGGGTTAGTCGGGACGAAAGACACGGGTTTACCCAAGTTCGGCCCCTCAAATCGAGGTAACATCCTACGTCCTGCTTGTGCTTGTATTACTTGCGTACCGATTACAAGGAGCTGAAATCTTGACCTAGTTCTCGATTGCCCCCCCTCTAAGTCGCCCTAGGTCTGCCTTTATATAAGAGGTCAGAACATCCAGGTCGTTACAATTGCTAACCGAGTCTCTCTCTATCTTCTTGCCCAAGCCGTCTATGAGTCGGCTTGCACGCCCGGGTCTTCTCAGTCTGGGCCATCGTACGGCCCACACCGTGAGCCGCCTATCTTCTTGGGCCACTTAATATTACAACTCACCTTTGGGCCGGTTCACGAGCCAATAACATGACCCGGAGCCTCTCTGGCGGGTCATATCCCCAACATTAGGCCCCAGGTTGAACTGAGCTTGCTCACTTCATCCTTCTCTTCCACTTTTGGCGAGTCGACCGGAAATGAACCGGCGTGACGTCATGAGATCTGCTGACGTGTCACCAAATCTTTAACTTAACTGTCATCCCAAGAATCAAGGCGTCTTCCTCGGTCGAACGGTGTCATTGCCTGGATTTTCGCGCCTTCCTTAACCCCCTTTTAAATATGACCCGTGCGGGTCGGGGTTTCCATTCTCTCGCCCGTGCCTCTGTTTCTTCGTCTTCTTCCTGTCGCCGCCCCAGCGCCTTCGAGCTCTGTGCCGACGTCGTCCGTACATCGTCCCCGACCTTGGCCGCTGCATCACCCTGAACATACCAGAGATCCATCCGCCTCCGCCGCGCCGTCTCCGGTAAGTTTTCCTGCTCCCTAGATGGTCGCCGCCGTAGTAGTGTTTTCACCGGTGCTCTGCCGCCGTCGTTTGGGCTCTAGCACCGTTATCGCTAGTGCATCTCGACGCCGCTAACGTCTTTAGGATGCGCTTTTGCTCCGCCACCGCACGCGGGCCGGTCGCGCGTAATGCACGGGCCTCGATGGCCCCAGACCGTTTTCTTTTGCTTCCCTGTTCATCGCTAGGTCAGAAATAAAATTCATTTCTCTGCTTTTGTAGATCCGTAGATATAGTGACATCTTGCGGAATCTGTTTTTAGGACTTAGTCGATTTTTTGATCTTCCTTTTCCCTGTTGAGTCGCCAAACTCCTCCGGCTCCTATCAGTCAGGTCTTCAGCTTTATCCATAGAGCCCTTAAACTTTTAAGTCGTCAAAAACATTTGCTTGCGCTTCGACTCATCGCGCCTTTTATCTTGCACAGCACTTAGGCCGCCAACATGTCTCGTGCGTCCAACTCATGCAACTGGGTTGGGTCATGCATTACAGAGGACTTTTTGTCAGATTTTGTTCACGCGGGTACTCTTCCTCCTAAGGAAGTCATTAGCTGGCGGGTCCCAGGTGATGAGACGCGACCCAAACCTCAAGAAGGTGAAGTGGTGGTGTTCTCTGACCATATTGAACGAGGGTTCGTGCCTCCCGGCTCCAAATTCTTTCGGGACGTCCTTCACTGTTATAAGCTTCACCCGCAAGACTTGGCCCCCAATTCCGTCTCAAGCATATGCAATTTCCAAGTGCTCTGTGAAGCTTACCTTCAAATCAAGCCGTCGGTGGGACTCTTTTGGGAATTCTTTTATGCTAACCGGCAAACTGAAGTGAAAGCCGGCCCGAGCTTAGAACTTGGAGGCATATCCATCCAACGGCGTAGGGATATCATCTCTCCAGCTACACAGATGTCGAGTCACCCCAAGGACTGGAACAGGACCTGGTTCTATTGCAAGGACACCTCTCCTGAGAACGAGCGTCCTTTGCCGGGTTATCGTCCTTCCCGGCTCACAACGACATCAGAGCTTCCTGGCCGGCTACCAGCTTCAGAACGCGCAAGATATGAGCCGGCTCATGCCAAAATCAAGGCTCTCATGGCCAACGGCTTAATCGGGCTGGACCTGATCCGCTGCTGGATTTCATGGCGGATTATGCCTTTGAGCCATAGAAGCCGGCTCATGTACGAATATAAAGGCAAGTATGACAGCTCATTATGCTTCAACCAATCTTCGTTGAAAGAGAACGACATTACCCTTGCCATCCGGAGCCTTGTCCATGAAGCTTCCAGATCATGTAGCGAAATTGGCCTGGCGCCTTTCAGTGCTAACAATCCAGCTCCCGATGTAAGTTTAATCTCTTCCCTTCCGTCTCTTAGATGTTGTTTGCATTTTGCTAATTCGATATTCACTCTCTGGGTCATCCTTATAGGCCGGCTCAGAATTCTAGAAGAGGGAATATGTTGCCCCTCCGAAAAAAATCCAAGAAGAAGGTCCCAACCAAGAAGGCTAAAAAACATGTCCCGCAAGATAATTTGCATGACCCGCCACCATCATCCAGCTCACAGGTAAAGTTTCAACTCTCTTGCTTATCTTTTACCTTCCTATTTTAACACTTACTTTACTCACAGGATGAAGTGGAGACCAGCCGTGCTAATGCTCCTGAGGTAAATTACTTTTCCTCCGGCTCAGAATGTTTCATCCCCCGAAAGTCGCGGCGGGTTATCAGAAAAGTTCCTCTTTCTCACCCTCTTGCTTATCTAGCTCCCGATTTCCTCTTAAAAAAGCAACAGCAAATCGAGCGTCGACAGACTCGAAGCACCGGCTCTACCGAGCTCATGTCCGGGTTGCCAAATTCTCCGGCTCCCAAGAAACGCCCTGCCGAGGTTTGAACCCCTTCTTTTCCTTTATCTTTACCTTTGTAAACTTGATACTCTCTTCACCTTTCTGTTTTATTTTTGCAGAAATCTCCTTCCTCCGATGACTCTTCGGAGTCAATCATACCACCGCCTAAGATTAATCCACTGTAAGCATCTTGATGGCCGGTTGTTACTATGATTAGCAATATCTTCAACCGCTGATTCTTCTTCTTTTTTGCAGTGCTCTAAACGTCGCAAGGCCAACAAGCCCTCCTTCGGCCCAGTTATTGAGGAACCGGAGCCCAAGCAGCCGAAAGAAACTCAACCGGAGGAAAACCTGCCGGCTGCCTCTGCTGAACCGGCCGCTGAAGATGTCATTATGGAGAGCCCTCCAAGGGCTCCTTCTAAGTTGGCAACTCCTGCCAAGACCCTTGACACCCCGGATGTTGTTGTCACCGGGTTTGATCATCAAACGCCTCCGGCTCATGTGTTGACCAAACATACAGAGCCGGCTGAAGCTTCAAAGAAACTAAACTTTGATTCTTCATACGAGAAGATGACCGTTGAAGAGCTACACGTTGGGTACATAAACCGGGTTACCACCAGCCGGGACTTTGAACTTCGGTTGATCTCTTCCATGAAGACAAAATATGAGGTACTTTTCCTTCTTTACTATATCCTTTCTTAGCCCCCAAGATCCGGCTTAATGTATCGAATCGTTGAGCCGGGTCTTTCTATGACCTCTTGCAGAGATTGTCATGTCAAACTCCTTTAAAATTGCTTTAACTTTGTACTGTAAGCATATTGAACTGCCAATCGTAGCCCCTAAGGGCCGTCTCAGATTCCATTTGAGCCGGGCCTGTAATGTAGACAACTTGAAGATGTAATCGTAGCCCCCAAGAGCCGGCTCAATCTTGATCAAGTTGAGTCGGTGCTTCCATTATTAGCATATTGAAGAGCCATTATATACCCCCCAAGTTCCGGATCAACATCGAAGAAAATGAACCGGAACTACACACTTGCAAGATTAAATAGACATTAGCCCCCAAGCGTCAAATATATTGCTTCCAATCTGTTTGAGACTTGTATTTTATTTTAACACTCGTCCTGCATTTTGGCGGCTTATCCTGTATTTTGATGTTTTATAGGAAGCTTTGAATGAAGCTGGGTCTCAGCTGGCGGATCTGAAGGCCAACTTGGCAGCTCAGCAAGAAGCGCGAAGTATCGCGGACGAAAAATGCCGGCTTCTCGCAGAAGAACTGGCCAGTGTTACCGCCGAGCTCACCTCTTTAAAATAGACAGCTGAATCTGAGAAGGCCGCCTTAACCAAACGGGCGGACAATGCTGAACAGCGGCTTACAGCCGTGGTGGATGAACTTCAAGTCTGAAACAGCATATTGCGAAGATGTCAGTCGCCCTATTTGGTAAGCCTCCTTGTTCACTTTGTCCTTTTTAGCATTGCTAGTAAGAAAATTGGCGGCTCATTAATTTTATCCGACTCATCCAGGTCCCAGGAGCCGGCAGTTGGCTTCTGATAGTCTTCTGCCACTGAAGGCCATTTATACTTTTGCAGAGCAGTTATACTATGGCGCCATCTTCACAATCAAGAGCGTGCAGTACAAGGAGAAGATCCCCACTGCTCTAAAAGGGGTCTTGGAGCTCTTCTCTACAATGCCGAAGCAAATTGAAGAGCTCAAGAAGTCCGCCTACCGCCAAGGAGTCGTTGCCGGTTTGAGCCGGGCTCTTGCCTTTGCTCCCGAGCTAACGCCGGCTGAAATGATGGATGGCTACCCGTCTAAAAGAGATGACGGCTCAGATTTCACCGAGGAAGATTACACCCGGTGTGTCAAAGAGTCGCGCTATTTGGCCTCTGTTTTGGCGGATGAAGCTGATTTGAAGACCTATCAGGCGGCTTACGACGCAGAAGAGAAGAGAATCCGTGGGCCGCTCTACGAGTGGAAAGATCTGACACCCGCCCGCAGTAAGGATCTCTTTCCTCGTGAGCTTGACACGTCTCCGTTCCTTGAGGGGTCATTTGCTGCTCTGGCTAACTGTAACTGGGACTTGGGCAATCTTCAGATAAAGCCAGCAGAAGACCCAGAGCAGGATGAGCCGCCAACAACTGAATTGTAATCTCTTAGCCTTTCTGAGCACAGACTTTATGTAATGACCCACCGTGGGCGGCTGACAATGCTTTTGCCCTTTCTGAGAATATCTTTTGTAATAGAGTAACCATGACTCTGCCACTTGGTGGCCATATATATTTGCACCTCTCTGTGTTTTGATGTGTTGCCAGCTCTACCTTTGAAATTTTCTGATGAGGGGCCTATCTTTTAAGACGCCATTCCTTTCTCCAGAATATTACAGCCGGACAATCTCTTTGAGACCTTCAATTTTGTTGACCGAAGCCACATGGCTCTGGCTTTATCAGACGGAGTTATTAAAGAGCCAGTTGTCTTTAGGATAATGTCAGCTATACCTGATGGTAAGAAGCCTCTATCGACAACTGCGGCTATTGATGAACTGGAACCTTTGAGGAGAGTTCGGCTGTGTAGCCCTCAAGTGCCGGGTAGTTTCGCCTGCGGCAACCCGGGACTTACAATTGCCCGGCTTTGATAAGCCGGCATGATACCATATGCGATGATGATCTTTCCTTCCTCAAAAACTCATATGACGGCTCTTCTGCGTGGATCCGAACGGTTAAACTCCTACCAGTTCAGGGTCTCTGTCGAGGTTGGCCATCAATTATTTGAACCGGCTCAGGATCTCTAGGCGAGATTGGCTATCAATTTCTTGAACCAGCTCAGGGTCTCTAGGCGAGATTGGTCGTCAATTTCTTGAACCGGCCCAGGGTCTCTAGGCGAGATTGGCCGTCAATTTCTTGAACCGGCTCAGGGTCTCTAGGCGAGATTGACTGGTAAGAATATAGTAAACGCCGACTGTCAATGGGAGATGTAAGCTATACCTCAAGGCAAGAAGCCTCCATCGACAACCGCGGCTAATAATTAGCCTGAGACGGCATAAAGCCGGCTGTTTGAAAGGAGAAGTAAGCTATAAATGAAGGTAAGAAGCCTCTTTCAACAGCTACAGTTGATAAGCAACTGAATTTTGGCGTAAACGTCGGTTGTTAGGGTGAGATAAGCGAACCCGTCGGTAAGAAGCCCCCTTCGACAACCGCGGTTAATAAGTAACCGAAAGTGGCATAAAGCCGGCCATTAGGGTGAGATAAGCGATACCCGTCGGTAAGAAGCCCCCTTCGATGGCCGCAGTTGATAAGCAACTGGAATTCGGTATACACGCTGTTGTCTTAGAGCATTGTAAGCTATACCAAAAGGTAAGAAGCCTCCGTTAACAATCAGCGCTTAATGTATCCAAACTAGGCATAAAGCCAACTGTGCAAGGGAGAAGTAAGCTATACCCGAAGGCAAGAAGCCTCCTTGCAATAGTTTAATGGCAGCTGGTTGTGCAAAGGAGAAGTAAGCTATACCCGAAGGCAAGAAGCCTCTTTGCAACAGCGTTTAATAAGGCGTAAAGCTGAAAGGTAGATCAGCCGTTTTGACGGCGAACGACCCTCTTCAATTCAAACTTTTTGAACCGGAAGATTTTATCTTGATCATACAAAGGTATACATAAGAGCAGAGGCCTCAGTCTTGTGCGAGGATGCTAGATTTTACTCATGTGCTCATGATATATACAATGATAGCGGCTTTCAACCCCTCTTAAGTAAAGTATGGTCGCAGATGTGCGACATTCCAGGGCCGCAACGTCTCTTGTCCCGCGGTTTCCGACTCATCTCTGACATCCATGAGGTAATATGACCCGTTGTTAAGGTTCCTGCTGACCACAAAAGGCCCCTCCCATGGTGGAGATAACTTATGCATTCCAGATTGGTCTTGAATAAACCGGAGCACCAGGTCACCTTCCTGGAACGTCCGGGTCTTTACCCTGCGGCTATGATAGCGTCGCAGGTCTTGTTGATAAATTGCCGATCTGGCTGCTGCTAACTCTCGTGCTTCATCCAAGGCGTCCAACGCATCTTGGCGGGCTACCTCATTGTCCGTCTCAACATAAGCCGCCACCCTTGGTGAGTCGTGCCGGATGTCACTGGGTAAAACCGCCTCAGCACCGTACACCATGAAGAAAGGTGTAAAACCTATAGATCTGTTAGGTGTAGTTCTGATGCTCCATAAGACGGAAGGCAACTCCTCAACCCAACACCCGGGTGTCCGTTTCAAAGGAACCATGAGCCGTGGCTTGACACCTCTCAAAATTTCCTGATTGGCTCGCTCTGCCTGACCATTAGACTGTGGATGTGCCACGGCTGAAACATCAAGCCGGATATGCTCCTTCTCATAGAACGTTTTCATAGCTCCTTTGGATAAATTTGTCCCATTGTTTGTAATAATACTGTGTGGGTAACCAAAGCGATAAATCAGCTTCTTAATAAATTGAACCGTCGTAGCTGCATTACATTTACTGACCGATTCTGCCTCTACCCACTTAGTAAATTTATCAACTGCCACCAGAAGGTGCGTTTTCTTATCCTTAGATCGCTTGAAAGGTCCCACCATATCAAGCCCCCAGACCGCAAACAGCCAAGTGATTGGTATCATCCTCAACTCTTGAGCCGGAACGTGAGCACGCCGGCTGAATTTCTGACAGCCGTCACACTTGTGAACTAAGTCCTCTGCATCCTTGTGAGCCGTCAACCAGAAAAACCCATGTCGAAAAGCTTTAGCCACCAAAGACTTTGACCCGGCATGATGCCCATAGTCGCTAGCATGAATTTCACTTAATATTTGCCGGCCCTCCTCTGGTGAGATGCAGCGCTGAAAGACACCTGTCACACTACACTTATATAACTCACCTTTGATAATTGTCATAGACTTAGAATGGCGAGTGATCTTCCTGGCCAGATCCTCCTCTTGAGGTAACTTGCGGCGTGTTAGATACGCCAAATAAGGAATAATCCAATCTGGGGTAGCATGCACAGCCGCCACCAGTTCCGCCTCCGGGTCAGGAATAGCTAGATCCTCCTTAGAAGGTATCTTGACAGTCGGATGATACAATACATCCAGAAAAACATTAGGTGGTATCGGCTTTCGTTGAGAACCTAACCATGACAAGGCATCAACCGCCTCATTCCTGCGACGATCAATGTGATCCACCTGGTACCCCTTAAAGTGACCAGCAATGATATCCACCGCCTGTCCGTAAGCCGCCATCCGCGGATCCTTGGAATCCCAAGTGCCTGAAACTTGCTGAGCCACCAGATCTGAGTCGCCTAAACACCTGACCCGGCTTAAGTTCATCTCTTTAGCGACTCTGAGACCATGGAGCAGTGCTTCATACTCAGCTGCATTATTAGTACAAGGGAACATTAACCGGAGCACATAACAAAACTTGTCACCCTTGGGGGAGGTGAGAACAACTCCTGCCCCGGACCCTTCTAGCTGCTTGGATCCATCAAAGTGTATAGTCCAATACGTGTTATCTGGTTTCTCTTCGGGGGCTTGACATTCAGTCCAGTCGTTTATGAAATCCACCAAAGCTTGAGACTTAATTGATGTACGAGGAACATACTTGATGCCAAAAGGACTCAGTTCTAAGGCCCACTTGGCAATCCTCCCTGTAGCCTCTCTATTTTGAATGATATCCCCCAACGGGGCAGAACTGACCACTGTTATTTGGTGCCCCAAAAAGTAATGCTTTAACTTGCGATTGGCCATGAAAACTCCGTATACTAACTTCTGCCAATGCGGATACCTCTGTTTAGACTCTGCCAAAACTTCACTAATGTAGTAAGCCAGCCTTTGCACAGGGTATTCTTTCCCTGCCTCCTTGCGCTCAACCACAATTGCCATATTGACCGCTCTGTTGTTAGCCGCTACGTACAGGAGCAAAGGCTCTTTCTCAACCAGAGCGGCTAACACTGGCGGCTCAGTCAACTGCTTTTTAAGAATTTCAAGCGCTTCGGCCGCTACTGCGCTCCATTTAAACTTGTTTGTTTTCTTCATCATCTGGTATAAAGGAATAGCTTTCTCCCCAAACCAGCTTATGAAGCGGCTCAACGTAGCAATCCGCCCTGCAAGGCGCTGAACGTCATTAATACACATCGGCTCACCCAAAGAAGTGATGGCTTTAATCTTATCTGGGTTAGCCTCAATGCCCCGCTCAGAGACCAAGAAACCCAAAAGCTTTCCTGCTGGAACACCAAAGACACACTTTGTCGGGTTAAGCATCATCTTGTAGACCCGGAGATTGTCAAAGGTTTCTTTCAAATCTTCTAAAAGAGTTTCCTTCTTTCTGGATTTAACCACGATGTCGTCTACATAAGCATGGACATTTCGGCCAATCTGACTGTGGAGGCAATTCTGCACACAACGTTGGTAAGTCGCCTGGGCACTCTTGAGCCCAAAAGGCATGGAGACATAGCAGAACACCCCAAAAGGTGCAATAAACGCCGTCTTCTCCTGATCCTTTATTGCCATCTTGATTTGATGATACCCTGAATAGGCGTCCAGGAAGCATAAACTTTCGCATCCGGCTATTGCATCCATAATTTGATCGATACGAGGGAGCGCAAAAGGGTCAGCCGGGCAAGCCTTGTTAAGGTCCGTGTAATCTATGCACATACGCCACGTGCCATTCTTTTTTAATACTAGCACCGGGTTAGCCAACCACTCCGGGTGAAAAACTTCCACTATAAAGCCTGCGGCCAAGAGCCAAGCCACTTCCTCCCCAATAGCTTTACGTCTCTCTTCATTGAACCGTCGTAGAAACTGTTTGATCGGCTTAAACTTTGGATCCACATTGAGATTGTGCTTAGCGAACTCTCTCGATACACCCGGCATGTCAGAAGGCTTCCATGCAAAGATGTCCCGATTCTCACGGATGAATTCGATGAGCGCGCTTTCCTATTTGGAATCCATGTGAGCCCCAATGATGAACTGCTTGGATGAATCACCCGGATTGATCTACTGCCTTGGTATCATCCGCTGAAAACTTGAGCGGCGTCTCAACTTCTGTTGTAGGCTTCTTGAGCGGGGTCATATCCTCCGGATCAACGTTCTCTTTGTAAAACTTTAGCTCCTCATGAGCACAACTAGACTCTGCATAAACCGCATCTCCTTCTTCACACTCAAGGGTCGTTTTCCTGTTACCGTGAATGGTAATTGTGCCATTTAAGCCGGGCATTTTAAGCTGCAGATAAACATAACAGGGCCTAGCCATAAATTTAGCATAAGTCGGCCTCCCAAATAGCGCATTATAGGGACTTTTGATTTTGACCACCTCGAACCACAAAGACTCCACCCTGTAATTATGCTCATCACCAAAATCTACTTCCAATGATATTCAGCCCACCGGGTATGCTGATTTACCTGGGACCACACCATGAAAGACAGTGGTGGAGGGTTTAAGATCCTTGTCAAGCAACTTCATCTGCCGGAAAGTGACATGGTAAAGGATATTGATGCTACTACCTCCGTCCATGAGCACTTTATTCACCATATAGCCATTCACCTAAGGGGCCACAACTAGAGCCAACCGGCCCGGGTCATCCACCCGCGGCGGGTGGTCCTCCCTGCTCCACATTATATCATATTCAAACCACGGCAAATATCGTGGGAGAGCCAGAGCAATCATATTAACCGCTTGCCTCCACAACTTCTCGTCTCCTTTACTGTGACCGGTCGGGAATACATGATACTGCCCAGAACTGAGCTACTTCGGGTTACTCTAAAACCCGGATTGATTGCGCTGCTGCTGACTGTTGTTATTGCCGTTGTTTCCAGGATGTTGTTGGTGCCCCCCTTGGTTATTCTGACCCGGATGCCCGTTTCCTGAACCACCGGCACCGAATCCAGCCCCTGACCCACCGTGCCCTGAGCCGCCGGGCAGGCCACCGCCCTGGTCATTACGCGGTTGGGAATGCTGGTTTTTGAACCTCTGCATGATAAAGCAATCACCCCACGCATGTAACGCCGGCTTGTCGGGCATGCTATGCTCTGGACAAGGCTTCCTAAGCGCCTCCTCTAAATTAAAGGGCCCCCTATTCCTTGGCCTGAATCTTCCACTCCCCTTGAGATGATTCTGTCCTGTGTTGGTATTTGCCACCAGCTCGGATCCGCCATCAGCGTTCTTCCGCTTATTCTGATTCCCATTGTTCGCAAAACCCTTTCCTCGATTGTTTTTCTTCGCTTGATTGGCCTTCTCATCATCCGAACCCAGATCCTTTGTGTTATCTGAGTCGGCATACTTCGTCAAGGCCGTCATGAGCTCTCCCATATCCTGACACGTGCGCTTGAGCCGGCCGAGCTTCTGCTTCAATGGAACAAAATGACAATTCTTCTCTAAGATAAGCACCGCTTGGGCCGTCGTGATCTGCTCTGAAGAGTGAATAATGGTCGACACCCGTCAGACCCAATGATGGGCTGACTCATTCTCCTATTGAACACAGTGGTCCAAATCGACAATAGTCACAGGCTGCTTACAGGTCCCCTGGAAATTCTTAATAAACTTTGCTCTCAGCTCCGCCCATGAGCTTATCGTGTTAGGCGGCAGACCTTTCAGCCATGTACGGGCTGGACCCTCAAGCATCATGATGAAGTATTTTGCGCATACCGCCTCACTGACATCCAGCATCTCCATGGCCAGTTCATAAATTTCAACCCACGCCTTCGGGGGTAGATCAGCTGTGTAGTTCGGAACCTTTCGAGGCCCCTTAAAGTCTTTGGTCAGGCGTTCACTTCTCAGAGCCGGAGTTAAACATGGCACCCCTACGGCTCTGGTACTAACTACTCCCATTGACACAGACAGCGCCGGCTCTGGACGGGCTGTAGCTACCTCCACCTCTCGCCTGTCTCCCGCCTGGCCCATGATGGCTTGCGCATCCTGAGCCGCCCTATTATCCTCCGGTGGTCCGCGGCGCGGGTGACTACTGGAACACGCTGGAGACTCATAACGCCGGCTGAAACTTCGACTAGGGAGGGGGGTAGAGTGAACCCGGCTTCGGCTGTGAGTATACTTCTCCTGTTGGGCCATGGCCGTCTGTAAATATCCAATGGCGTTCCGCACCTCCTCCGCAAAGGGCGCCTCATCTGGGATGGGAATCGTCTCAAGCCGGGCGGCTGCTGCTACCATGTTCTCGGTCGGGTTAGAATAATGACCCGCCGGTGTTGGAAAAGCCCTGGGAGAAATTTCGTTATGCTCGGGTGGATGAGTCGCCGGGCGCTCCATCGGGCGGCTCTCTGGCGCACCCATAACCCGCCCCGCACCAGGGGTGTTAAAAAGGTTCCTTGCTTCGTAACGTTCTGGTAGACGGGATTGATGCCTCCTCCGTTTCACCGCGGCTGCTGACCTTTGCTCTAGCTCCAGTCGGAAAGCGTCTGCCTTGATACGCTCCGCCTCTTCCTCCATCTGGGCTTTCAGCTCGTCCATCCTTTGTCGTTCCTCTGCCATCCGGCCCTTGATCTGTGCCACCTCTAGATTCCTGGCTGCTTGATTATCCGGGGTTACCTCTGTGGCCATGAGAGTTGTAAGTTCGTCCATCAATTCCACTAGAACCTGAGCCGGCGGCGGCGGGCTATCGCCTGCTGCGGCGGCTCCCGCAGCCGTGTCACCGGCGGCTGAAGCTGATCCTGCCATGAATACCGCCGCGTGGACCAGAGGGCTCATAGCATCCGTCTCAATGCCTTCTATCTCAGAATAGTCGTCGTAGTAGCCCCCAAGGCCACCGTTGCTGAGCCGATACACTAATTCTGTCTCCCCACTAGAAGACTCATCTTCCGAGCAAACGAGAGTTCCCTGTGACCCGGACGCTTCCAGATCCAAGCCTTGAGTGAAGCCCACGAGAACGTGCTTCTAACCCAGACGGGCACAGACAGACTGTGTAACACGCGCAGATTGGAGACGCTGAGCCGGCTCAACGATGTTGGTGCAGACGTCCGGCCCGGGTGTAGGTCCATCAACCTTTCCGATGAAAACCTGGATCCCGCCGAACAGAACCCGGAATCCATACTCCACAGAACCAGCATCAAGCCCCCAACCGGCATCGTCGATGTAGAGCCGGCCGCGGCGACTCTTGCTCATCCTTCCAACCACGTATCCTTCGAGCCCTGGGAGAGAGCCCTTTGAGAACTCAACACCACCAAGCGCTAGCCCCACGATGGGCGCCAACTGTCATGGTTTTATCATGGCAGATGTCTGGGTGAACGGACTTTGGTTCGAGGCCATCGCCAATGAGGTGGACTCAAAGGGGTTAGTCGGGACAAAAGACACGGGTTTACCTAGGTTCGGCCCCTCAAATTGAGGTAACAGCCTACGTCCTGCTTGTGCTTGTATTACTTGCGTATCGATTACAAGGAGCTGAAAGCTTGACCTAGTTCTCGATTGCCCCCCCCCTCTAAGTCGCCTCGGGTCTGCCTTTATATAAGAGGTCAAAACATCCGGGTCGTTACAATTGCTAACCGAGTCTCTCTCTATCTTCTTGCCCAAGCTGTATGTGAGTCGGCTTGCACGCCCGGGTCTTCTCAGTCCAGGCCGTCGTATGACCCACACCGTGAGCCGCCTATCTTCCTGGGCCACTTAATATTACAACTCACCTTTGGGCCGGTTCACAAGCCAATAACATGACCCGGAGCCTCTCCGGCGGGTCATATCCCTAACAAGTATGAAGAAGGATATTGCCGAACATGTTGCGGTATGTGATGTTTGTCAGCGAGTAAAGGCGGAACATCAGAAACCAGCAGGGTTACTTCAACCTTTGCCGATACCCGAGTGGAAATGGGATAAGCTTGGTATGGACTTCATCACAGGATTACCCAGGATCCGTTCAGGTTATGATTCCATCTAGGTAGTGGTCGATCGCTTGACCAAGGTGGCTCATTTCATTCCAGTGAAGACCACCTATACTAGTGCTAAGTTAGCCAAGATATATATGACCAGGATCGTATGTCTGCATGGAGTTCCGAGGAGTATCGTGTCAGATAGAGGAACACAATTTACCTCAAAGTTTTGGCATCAGTTACATGAAACTTTCGGTACAAGGCTGGAATTCAGTACAGCTTTTCATCCGCAGACCAATGGACAGACTGAGAGAGTCAACCAGATTCTGGAGGACATGTTGAGAGATTGTGCGCTAGACTATGGGTCTAGTTGGGATGACAACTTACCTTACGCAGAGTTCTCGTACAACAGCAGTTATCAGACGAGTCTGAAGATGGCCCCTTTTGAAGCTTTATATGGAAGGAGGTGCAGAACACCATTGATGTGGGATGGTGTTGGGGACCGAAAGCTTTTTGGTCCCGATCTTATCTGAGATTCTGAAGAAAAGGTCAAACTGATTCGAGACTGACTCAAGATAGCCCAATCCAGGCAGAAGAGCTATGCTGATAGCAAACGCAAGGAGGTGACGTATGAAGTGGCAGACCGAGCATACCTTCATGTGTCCCCACTTCGAGGAATCAAGAGGTTTGGTGTTAAAGGAAAGTTAGCACCCAGATTCATAGGCCCCTACAAAATTCTTGAATGTAGAGGCGAAGTTGCATACCAATTGGAATTGCCGGAAGGATTGTCCGGAGTTCATGATGTTTTCCATGTTTCTCAGCTGAAGAAATGCCACGCTGAGACGGCTGATATTCCTTTGAGAGACACAATGCCCCTAGAGGCCATACAGCTGGACAGTGATCTAACTTACAAGGAGAAGCCTGTCAGAATCCTCGAGACTACCACCAGAGTTACCCGTAGCAAGATCATCAAGTTTTGTAAGGTTTTGTGGAGTCACCACACCGAGGAAGAAGCCACCTGGGAACGCGAAGAAGATCTTCGTTGAGACCACCCTCGCCTATTTTCTAGCCAACCCGAATCTCGAGGGCGAGATTCATCTTAAGGTGGGTAGGTTTGTAACATCCCAAAAAATTCCATTTTTGGAATGTTATGAAATATAGCTATGCATCATCATCACATTGTTTGAATGAAATGAATTGTTGAAGTTCTTCTTTTGGATTTCTAAAAGGCCACTTTCATTTTTCTATTTACTTGTTTCTCCTACTTTGAAAACCCTTGGAAACATTCATAAAAACAGAGGAATAACATGACACTCCACACCAGGGGCATCTTTGTGAAATATTAGAACAATAAAACCAGGGGGTTATTTGAAAATTTATTGCAAAAGAATTTAAAATCAATTTAGGCATTTTCTGAAAATATTTTTGTTAAGTATTCATTTTGGCCGTGGAAAAATGTTCATTTAATATCATGTATTCCCCTGATCAATTTGATATATATATATCTTCAATTTTTGGAAATGTTTTGAATGCCTTAATGAGATTTTATTTCTCTCGAAAATAGAAAAGGAAACGAATTTAATGTTTTAATTAATAAACCGGCCGGCCCACAGGCCTTAACTCCCCGAGATCCCTCCGGATCGGTCACCGATGCGCACCCGCTCTCTTCTCTCTCATAGACACGCGGACCCCACCGACCACTCATGCCATCACCGCGCCCATCTTCCTCCTCGCGCCCTCCCACTTCGCCGGAGATCCATCCGAGCCGGATCTCGCTCCCCCTTCCATTTCTCGACCCCGCGCCGCGCCTATAAGAAGCCCTGCCCTCGCTGCACTCCATTCCAACCCCGAACGCCCCTGCCCTCGCCAGAATACCACCACACCACCTCGCCGGAGTTCGGTTCTCAACCGAAGCCACCGTAGCTCGTGGTCGTCGCTCCTGTCGCCCCCAGCCCCAACCGACGCCACCAATCGTCGTCGGAGCCTCGCCGCCCTCGACCACCACACCGCCGTCCCCGACCACCTCCGATGTTCGGCCGTCGTCGACATCGCCGGAGCCCCGACCTCCTCCTCTGTAAGCCACCCCCCTCCCGTAGCCGTCAGATCTAGGGTCAACGGACCAGATTAGAAGTTTTAAACGCCGAAATGTTTTCTTCTAGCGTCCGGTCGTCCGCCGGCAAATACCCACGCGTACACGCTTGCGGCCAATAGGAAACCGCCACGTCACCCCTAACCATTAGATAGATATTTTCTTTTTTTTTGTTTTAGAAAACAAAATGAGTTTTGATTTCATTTTTGATATATATTTTACAATATTTAGAGTTTTTGATTGATTCTTTTTGTAACATGTCACAAATTTCATGTCGTTTCTGTCTGTAGTCTTAATTTTCAAATTTGACCTTGTAAATTTGAATTTTGTTAAAATTGAGCAAATCACTAAAACTTGAATAACTTGAGTTTAGAAATTTATTTTTGAGTGATTCTTTTTGTCGCTGCTTTGTAATAGTTAGGCTTATCATCCAGCACTGTTTGAGAATTTTTAGGAGAATTTATATTAGGGTTTTTAGTAAAAACAAATTCTGTTTAGTTTCTTCTTAGTGTTTATTTGAATTGTTTTATTTTAGTTTACTTTGATTTTGTTTTAGTTTAAATTTTTATTGTAGTTTCTTTAGTTCTGTTGTTCAACATTAGGTGAATTATTTTCTGATAATAAAAATATTTTTATTTGTTTTGTGCTCTAGTTTAAATAGGTAAACCTTGTTTTCACCATTAGTATTGTTTAGAAAAAATGTTTTGTAGTAATCCTTTTTGCACAAATTTTTTATAGTGAAATACTTCCTGTTTTCTAATAAAATTTTGTATTTTATTTTCTGTTATCTATTGGTAAATTGCTGAAAACCAATTTGTCTTATTATGTCTTAGTAGATATTTTGCCACCAAAACTTTTAGAGTCTTCTACTTTGTTTTGGTTTCTTTCTTTTAATTTTGCTATTGATTGTTGTTGTATTATTAGTTTACCTTGTTGTTGAGTGAATTGTATTGTGGTTATGCTTATTGTGTGCTTTGTTTGATTCGTTAGATCATCCGGAGTGCGAAGCTTGTTATCTAGAGTCACTTGAGTACGAGGATCGTCGGCAAGGCAAGTCACTTTGATCATATTTACCCATGTTTTTATTGCATTAGTTCTACCATCTCCCTAATTGCATGCAAAGTAGGTAATTGGAAACTTGGTTACTTGATGTAGTACCATGTGGTAGGTTTCACCCTCACCCTTTGACACTTTGGCCCCGGGAAACGTTGATTTAAATTTTGCTATGCTATTAGTAGACGGGGTTGGTTGAGTGTCTCATGAGAGTTGTGAGATAATAATTACAAGACCTACTTGATGAACAAGACTTCAAGACTCCGAGTTTTCAACATACCTCTGGGTGGATGATGGTTGAACGGCGCCCTGGAGAAGCCAGTGGTTAGCCTAGGTGTTGCTGGAGAAGTGCCAGTATTCACGCGGAAAGGTCCACCCAGGCACAAAGAGATGGATGGATGCTTCAAGACCCAAGGCTTACCTGCATAGCCACAAGTCATTATGGGCTCTGGCTTGGTTGGATATCGTGGTGACCCTGGACAGGCGGTGCTACGAGATGTAGAACAACGGTAGGAAAGGATGGGCACCGACAGAGTCTCAGGGAAACCCTTTAGAAGACCATGTTTTGGTCATCCGTTTCTCAAACACCCTGAAGTGCGAGAAATTCAACGGAGGCGATCAAATCTTGTGGGGAACGTGTGCAAAACTCTGCAGAGTACCCAAACCTAATCGATTAGCCATGTCCACGGTCATGGACAACTTGAGCCAAAGGAACTGAAACTATTTGGAATTCTCAACACAAAGTATTATATTGATGTGGGTATTAATGACAACTTGGGTATGAGAATTGGTTGGTGGAACCATCTCATTAATCAACCAACAAGGTAGTAATAACTTTTGCTTTGCCCTCTCTTGTTGTAGGAAAAATTGGCTTTATGCAAAAACTTACTACCCCACCTGCCATATATGCATATAGAATAGATGATTACTGTTACCCCCTTTTGTGACATTGCCGGCATATTCAATATGCTAACCTACACGGCTGCAATGTATCATGTTGCAGAGTATTTTTCTGACTAGGAGTGAGGATACACTCTACGCTGGGTGAGATG
The DNA here is from genome assembly GCA_022496015.1 of Hordeum marinum. NCBI lineage: Eukaryota > Viridiplantae > Streptophyta > Magnoliopsida > Poales > Poaceae > Hordeum > Hordeum marinum. The sequence goes on along the minus strand of CM039675.1, from coordinate 245,372,844 downwards.
CCCTTGGAGTCAGATGGACTCAACTACCTTTGAAGCTTCCGCAAGACTTTGGTTTAGTTTATCTCATGAGTTGGCCTTCAGCCACTTTATTGTAATCTTTATTGTAATAAAGAACTCGATATGAGATTTTCGATTAATAAAGCTGTGTGATTTCCCTTGATATATACATTGATGTACCATGTGTGTACCAGCATGATCTTGGGATGGTACGGAAACATTGGAGATTCGACCTTTCAGGTCGGGTCGCTACACCCTCCCAAGTTCATGGAGGTGATGAAGGAGTGGCTGACGGTGAAGCTCCCACATGTGGTGAGGCTCTCGGCCAACAAGTGGTGCGAGTTCTAGGTCCAGGTCCAGAACTTTGAGGGCCGGATGGTCCTTGGCAGGGGCTGGGATTAGTTCTGTCGCCGCCACAGGATCGTCCCCGGTGACCTTGTTATGCTTTGCATCTCCGGCCTTGGCCTGAAGGTTCAAATCTACAACCACGACATCTCCATTGGGTGCAGGGTGCGCTGCATCAGGCACAACTGCATCGGTGACGTTGCTTTCATCCACTGATCTTGTCCCTCTGAACTTGTAGTTAGTTTGAGGTGGTGGTGTGAGACATTGCCGAGAACTTGTTAATATTTTGCAAGGGTTCGGGACCCCATGTTAAAGCAAGGGCATGTGATGCCCTTACTGTCTTAAAACTTACTTTTGTTGATGGTAGCTAGTTAGTAGCATGGTTTATTTGTTGTTTATCTGCTTGTTTTGTGTTGTTTGTTGCTGCCGGTCTGCTTGTTTACCTGTTGTTAGTGTTGTCCATGCTGTTGTGCATAATGTGGTGGTAAGGCCACCACATTTGAACGGGGTGAGCAGAACACAAACATGTATGCAGCCAAACAGTTGTGGTTTGCATCTGCTCACCTCTTAAGCACAAATCCGGACAACCAAACAGCTGGCCCTAAAGTGGCCTTTGATGCAATGCAGACTACCATACAACATGCAGGTATTGATTTTTTGTCTATTTTTATTAAACCTCACTCTAATGAGATATGACTTAAATGCAGTTACTATTCACTCAAGTCAACTAAACGCACCCCTATTTTCACACCTAACAAGCCTGCTTAGGGATGTATGATGCAGACCATCAAACGCATGCACGAAGTTGCAGCCTATTTGCTCGGTTGAGGAGAAATCATGGTTGAGCAGTTCATCATAGAGACAAGACCAACTCCAACGCATGACCCCATCCTGTCTGCCCGCGTCCGTTTGGGCCAAAACGGATAGATGACATGGCCCAATGCGTGACCGCATCCTGAAATTTTGTCCATTTTGTGTCCGGCCCACCCCATTTCCGGCGCAGACATGCGCTCGGTTTGCGTCCACACGGACGCCGAATGGACGGGAACTCGCTAGTGGGTCATCCGCCTCAGGGACGCGTGTTGGCTGTCCACCTACCTCCCCCTCCCAAACTAAATGTGCACGCGCGGCGGGCCCTGGCTATCAGTCACACATCCCCGGTCGTTGTCCTTCTTAAATTGGAAGCCGTGGACCGGCCAGTCCACAACTACCACTTCCCAGCCTGCCTGCCTCCTTGAGCCCCGACAGGAACGAGCAAATCCTAGCCAGCGCCACCACACCCCCACTCGCCCACCTCCCCGCCGGCGCCATGGGCTCACAATGGATCTGCGGCAAGGGGGAGCACGACCACGAGGTCGGATCCTACTCTGGCCGCCGCTCCAGCTGATCTGCGCTGCCCGCACCACCATCCCCGCCCTCTCCGCCCGCACCACCGACCTTTCAGCTCTCGTCGTCGGTGGCCGGGCAGTGCAATCGGATGTACGTCCACGTCGACGTCTATCGCCGGTACTTGGAGTCATCCACGCTGCTCCCGTGGGGAGATGTTCATTGCCAAACAACTCGCATCTCTCTGTGGACCAGCGGTCCCAATGAGTGGCGGCGCTCGTGGCAAAGAGGTCCACCGTCGCTGCCGACAGCTGCCACCGGATTTGCCACCAGATCTGCTGCGGGACCCCAGGTACGCCATTGACTCGCCGCTATGGGACACGTGGTCCCGCAACAAGTACGACCTGCGTCAGCGGTCCTACTTTGCTGACCAACGCCCACCGCGTCCGGCTCGTCTAGACACCCCGCCCAAGCCCGCCGCCGTAGGCATGTGCACGGCATCTCGCTAACGCCCGTTGTCGCCATCTCCGTCCCCTTCATCGACGCCACGCATGACCGAGGAGGAGGAGGCCCGGCTCATGAAGCATGTCATGGAGGATTCCATGAACACCCACGATGAGCGGCAATGGGCTAGCCTGGAAACCGCGTTGGCCCTCTCTATGGCTGGTGACGTGGCCATCCCGGAGCTAGCCATCGCCATCAAGGAGGAGGTGCAGGAGGAGGAGCCCCTCTCCCGCGTGGGACCCTCGTCTGGTGGGCCAGCGGCGGAGGTGGTAATGCACGGCGCCAGAAATGGACGACGCGGTGGGAGTCGGCCCATGATCAGCAACGCCACCGCGCTTGCCGAAGCAGGAGAAGGAGACATGGGAGGTGGTGGTGCAGGCGCCACCGGCATCTCCGGTCTGGCAGGGGCCGCTAGCCCACCTGTGGCAGCCACCGCCCTACGTCGACCTCACCAGCGACGACGAGTAGGACGGCAACTCCTGAAGACGACGGTGGCCACCGGCTCGACCAGCGACGGGCCTTTATCTACCTTTTTAATGTCTTTTATTAAGTTTTAGTTTAATTAAGACCTATGTTGAACTTTGACACTATCATCATATGGATGTTTCATGTTTATATTATGTGTTCGTATTATTTTCTAGTTTATTGACGGGGTTATTACCCCTAGATAGGCCAAAGCAATGGCGTTCTTCCCCCTTGCGCTTCAAAGGGAAACTATGCGACCGGCTGCCCGCGGCTAGCTGGGGCACGGCCGGCTAGAGCTGCCGCCGGCTGGCGACACGGATGGCTGGACAAGGAGCCAGCCTGACCCCCGACTGGCTGGGCATGACCGGCTGCCCCCGGGCCGCCTCCTCCATTGACCCCGGGGCAGACATGCAACGTCTCGTCCCTCTACGCACAAGTATGACAACACGACGCGCCCGCCACGACGGGCGACGCTATGGCCATAGTGGCCGCTGACGCATAGGCGCGCATGGCTACAGTCCGACCGTCCAGGCCACTGACCTTGGCGAGCACGACCGGGCGGGGGAACAGTGCCGACACGCCCTCGCCCACTCGATTACCTGCCCCGGCGTGGCTACAATGCAGCCGGCCGTACCAGAGACTTCAGTCGGCTGGCACTAGACGACGCCTCCCAGGCTACCCATGCCACGGCAGGTGGGCGAGGCCCAATCGCAGAGCCGGCTGGCGGGCACCCTGCAGGCGATGGGACCGCATAGTCAATGGACCCTACAAACGACGAGATGGCAGGAAGGGTGGGACCCCCTGGCCAGTCGGAGAGACTGCCAGTCGGGTCCCTCCACCCCTGTACCTTAGAATACACTATAGAGCCGGGGTGGCCTATAAAGTCCCCTGAGCCCCCCATGCAACGGGGACGGATGACTCTCACGCACACACACCACATGGAACTCTCCTTACATATCATCCTTAGCAACGGAGGAAGACGAGCCAGCTGCTCTGTAATAGCCCGGGACCGATGCTCTAGAAGATTCCCCTTTTATTTCCATTCTCGTCTGTGTTTCATTTGGTTGTTGCATTCATCATCGCATCATTCGTATCATCTACATAGCATCATCACTCATTTTCGAAAAAACTTGCATCCATTCATAGTTGCCGGTTCTATCCGTTCGTGTCGTCGACCGTTTCGAGTCCAACCACACACACACGCGCCTGCGACATTGAAAAATAATGTTTTTAAAAGTGCCTTTAAAATATTCTAGGATTGGGTTGAAAGTTGGTGTGCAGTCTTATTGTAGTGTAGGTAGACTGCCTGCCAAATTTCGTCGCATTCCGAGCCCGTTTGATTTCCCAACAGTCGCCCGTAGCGGCACCGTCATCGGGTTATTCGTCGGACATTTTCGGTGTTTTCAAACTCTTTTCACGGGCCGCAACCTCTCTCTCATCCCCACCTGGCCCGACTTCACAACCCGCTAGCCCAACTTAGCCCCTCCATTCGTGGTCATCGAATCATGATCGGATGGACGAGATTAGCCAGCCCCTAGAGCCATTCCCTATTTAAACTCCCATGGAGAGAGCCCCCTCACTCTCTAGGGTTTCCCCCATGTAAAATTGCAGACACACCCCTAGGAAAACCCCACCTGCTAGCTCCACCTCCCTCTCCCCCGAGATCCCATCTCCATAGCCAGATTTTAGCCCTCAGATCTCATATCTAGGGCTGAAAAACGCCCAAATCCCACCTATCGGACATGTCCGGCGGCCAACCGGGACAATGTCCGGCGACCACAGAGCAGCCCTGCTCCACTGCAGCCTGCAACCACCATGGACAAGCCCTGATAGAGGCGAAGTTGTCCCTGTCTTTCGATGAGATGGTGGCTATCGTTTTTGGTGGAGTAGACTTTAACGATCCGACTACGAACGTGTGATGACGTCGCGCCTTAGCAATCGCTAAACCAACTCCGAGAGGTTATTGACCACGCCGGAGCACGATCAACCTGACCATGAGGGTCTATTTCCTGCACGCAAACGAAGAACAAGCAAGAAACTAAAATTACAATCTGGATATTGCGAATATAAAAGGAAAGCTTTATTGATGAAGTGGGGTCCTGTGACGCCTTTGTCTGGTCGTGGAACACAAACGAAGAACGCAAAGTTGCATCTATGGCGAACTTGTAATCTAAACAAAACCCAAACCTTAAACGACACCCTAAGGGCTGTATATATGGGGGAATAGAGGGGAATTTTGTGGCCCCTTGGAGGAGGGGTCCAAAACCGACCCTAACTCAGTTTCCCCATACATACGGACTCTAAAAACAGTCTATAATATGGTATTTTGAAATTACATGGGCCTGGCCCAAAAATAAGGTGGCGCAACACCTATATTAGCCTAGGGACGAATTTTATAAAGTGGCATCATGCATATTTCATCCAAGGCTTCTTGCTCCCATTATGGTGTCTTCAAAGTGCGAAAATCATCACTCGAAGCTCCATTGTTCTTTCCCGCGCGCGCACCTTCTTCTCCATGCTTGATCTCGCTTCAATGGTCATCCTTCTTGTCCATGCCAGGTCCTTCATTCATAAGTAAAACAAAAGTATCTAATTTAGGCAACATCATTTGTTCATGAACATTAGAAGGATTTGCAAGAAACGAAAGTACCTGGTAATTCAATTGGCGTGCGCGAGCTCTAGTAATTGGTCCTGCATGTATAGCAGTCGGAGTTGTGGGTATAGCATAAGTAGGGATGTCCTCATCATCCTCCCCTTCTTGAACTGAAGTCGTCTTCGACGGAAGCTCATCTTCATCACCCAAATAAGGCTTCAAATCTACAATGTTAAAAGTGGGCTATCCCCAAACTCTGTAGGCAGCTCAAGTTTATATGTACTATCATTTATTTTCTCTAACACCTTAAAAGGACCATCATCACGTGGCATTAGCTTTGACATGCGCAAATCAGGAAATCTATCCTTACGCAAATGTAACCAAACAAGATCTCCAGGTGCAAACACAACATGTTTTCTACCCTTATCTCCAGCAATTTTGTATTTAGCATTCATACGCTCAATGTTTTCCTTCGTTAACTCATGCATCTTTAATATCAATTTATCATGTTCTTCAGCATCAAAATTAACCTTCTCCGAAGATGGAAGAGGCAATAAATCAATAGGTGCATGAGGTAAGAAACCATACACAACTTCAAAAGGGCACATCTTAGTGGTAGAATGTAGCGAACGATTATAAGCAAATTCAATATAAGGCAAGCATTCTTCCCACATTTTCAGGTTATTCTTCAAAACAGCCCTAAGCATAGTAGACAATGATCTATTGACTACTTCAGTTTGGCCATCAGTTTGGGGATGACATGTAGTACTAAAAAGTAGTTTAGTCCCCAGCTTAGCCCATAAACATCTCCAAAAGTGGCTAAGAAATTTAGCATCACGATCTGAAACAATTGTATTTGGCACACCATGCAACCGAATAATTTCATGGAAGAACAAATCAGCAACATGAGCAGCAGCATCACTTTTTGACATGGTATAAAGTGTGCCATTTTGGAAAATCTATCCACGACAACAAATATGCTATCACTCCCCTTGTTTGTTCGAGGTAAACCTAAAACAAAGTCCATAGATATATCATCCCAAGGAACACTAGGTACAGGCAAAGGCATAAATAAATCATGAGGATTGAGTCATGACTTAGCTTTTTGACTTGTAGTGCAGCGAGCAACAAAACGCTCAACATCCCGTCTCATCTTTGGCCAAAAGAAATGTGTAGAAAGTACGTCCTCCGTCTTCTTCATGCCAAAGTGTCCCATTAATCCTCCTCCATGCGCCTCCTATAACAACAAAAGATGAGTGGAGCTAGCTGGAATGCATAGCTTGTTAGCGCGGAACACAAATCCATCATTAATAACGAACTTGTTCCATGTTCGCCCTTCTTTACAATTCTACAACACATCTCTAAATTCAGCATCATGCACATATTGATCTTTGATGGTCTCCAAACCAAATATTTTAAAGTCAAGTTGTGAAAGCATAGTATAATGATGAGAAAAGGCATCAGCAATAACATTTTCTTCACCCTTCTTGTGTTTAATGACATAAGGGAAAGTCTCGCTGAATTCAACCCATTTAGCATGTCTACGGTTCAGTTTTTCTTGACTTTTAATATGTTTCAAAGATTCATGATCAGAATGTATAACAAATTCTTTGGGCCATAAATAATGTTGCCATGTTTCCAAAGTCCGAACAAGAGCATATAATTCCTTATCATAAGTAGAATAATTTAGACTAGGCCCACTCAACTTTTCAGAAAAGTACGCAACAAGTTTACCATCTTATAATAACACACCTCCTAAACCAATTCCACTAGCATCACATTCAAGCTCGAAAGTCTTATTAAAATCAGGAAGTTGGAGTAAAGGAGCATGTGTTAGCTTATCTTTCAAGACCATGAAGGCTTCTTCCTATGCGGTACCCCAAGAAAAAGGCATGTCCTTCTTTGTAAGCTCATTGAGAGGCGCAGCAATGGTGCTGAAATCTCTCACAAAACGTCTACAGAAACCAGCGAGGCCAAGAAAACTCCTCACTTGTGTGACCGTTTTGGGATGCGGCCAACTCTCAATAGCTTCAATCTTGGCTTTATCAAATTCAATTCCCTGTGGAGTAACAACATAGCCAAGAAAAGATACTCGGTTGGTGCAAAAGGTGCACTTCCCAAGGTTACCAAACAAACGTGCATCACGTAGAGCAATAAAAACATCACATAAATGTTCCAAATGTTCCTCCAAAGATCTACTAAAAATCAATATATCATCAAAATAGACTACCACAAATCGTCCAATGAAAGCACGTAAAACCTCGTTCATTAATCTCATGAAAGTGCTAGGTGCATTAGTTAACTCAAAAGGCATGACTAACCACTCATATAATCCAAACTTAGTTTTAAATGTTGTTTTCCATTCATCTCCCAATTTCATACGAATTTGATGGTATCCACTACGCAAATCAACTTTGAAGAAAATTGTAGAGCCACTTAATTCATCAAGCATATCATCTAGTCTAGGAATAGGATGACGATAACGAATAGTAATATTATTAATGCGTCTACAATCCACACACATGCGCGATGTACGATCCTTTTTAGGCACTAGAATAATAGGAACAGCACAAGGACTAAGGGATTCGTGTATATAACCTTTGTCAAGCAGCTCCTGTACTTGACGCATAATCTCCTTTGTCTCCTTTGGATTGGTACGGTATGGTGCACGGTTGGGTAGGGATGCACCGGGAATTAAGTCAATCTGATGCTCGATCCCGTGAATAAGTGGTAATACCGGTGGCACGTCTTGTGGAAAGACGTCAGCGAACTCCTGCAAAATGTTAATGACAGCAGGAGGCAAAGAGGGAGGCATGTCCTCGAATGAAAATAATACCTCTTTGCATAAAAAAGCATAGCAAACAGATGTAGCAACATCCAAATCATTAATATCAGATTTTAGTAGCAAGTAAACATCCACTCTTCAATTTTATTTCGGATGCAACACTAGATGATGGTTTATTATGCTTATGGTGTTCCTCAAATTCCTGTGCTACAATCTGATTTTCACTCTTATTTTTCTCCTTTTTTGCTTTACTAGCTCTAGCAATGTCATCTTTCATAATACGTTCAGGAGACTTAGGAAGCAAAGTGATATTTTGATCCTTATGAACAAGAGTATACTGATTTGTCCTACCATGGTGTACAGAATTTTTATCAAACTGCCATGGCCTACCAAGTAAAACAGAACATGCTTGCATGGGTACCACATCACAATCCACATAAACAGAATATGTAGCAATGCTAAAATGCACACGAACAGTACGTGTTACCTTAACCTTGCCACTATTGTTGAACCATTAGATTTAATAAGGATGAGGATGTGGTCTGGTGGTTAGAGACAACTTCTCCACCATCTCCATGCTAGCCAAGTTATTGCAACTCCCTCCATCGATGATGACGCGAACAGAACGCTCCTTCACAACTCCCTTTGTGTGGAACAAGTTGTGACTCTGATTTTGCTCAGCCTGTGTAACCTGCACACTGAGAACACGTTGAGCAACTAAACTTTCATACCTGTCAGCGTAATCAGCAGCCATGTAGTGTGTCTCTAGTTATGCATCCTTGCCACCCTGTTCTTCACTTGCAATGAGAGCCAAAGTCTCCTCATCATAATCACTAGCGGACACATATCCACCATCCTTAGTAACGATCATTACACACTTGGAAGGGCATTCTCTTGCAAAGTGACCTCCACCCTTGCAACGACGGCATATAACCTCATGTGTTTGCCCTGTGGATGCAATAGATGAAGAAGAGCTTTGTGCAGGCCCAGAAGGTTTGCTCTTCGCAGAGGGTGGAGTAGGAGCCTGTTTCCTGGTATCACAGTTGGAGTTGGAGGTTGAAGTAGGTGGTGTTGCAGCAGGACGTGCGGAAGTAGAGGAGGTACGTGGCGTCCATGATGAAGTGCGACCTGCAGAAAAAGTAGTTCTCGCCATTGCCTGTCGATCCTGCACTTCACGTTCAGCTTTGCAAGCAAGATGAAATAAACGAGTGATAGTGTTATACTCCTTATACTCTAGAATAGTCTAGATCTCTCTATTTAATCCACCCATAAAATGTGCAAGCATAGCTTCATTCTCCTCAATAATACCACATCTAATCATGCCAGTTTGTAATTCCTAATAATATTCTTCTACAAAATATTTTCCTTGTCTTAAACACTGCAAATTTTGAAGCAATTCACGTTGATAATAAGGTGGCACCCAACGATTACACATAGCAATTTTCAAAGCAGCCCAAGTAGTTGGAATATTAGCATGGTGTATTCTACAATGTTCTGACCACCAAACACAAGCAAAACTAGTGAATGAACAAATAGCAGCAGCAACACGTCTATCCTTAGGAAATTGTAAGCATGTAAAACGTTGTTCTGTTTCTAACTCCCATGTAAGATATATATCAGGAACATATCTACCCTCAATCGTCGGAATATTCAAATTAAGTTTAGGGAGATGGTCATGATCCCATACCTGAGAGGGTGGTGTAGCCCTACCGTTACGGTTGTAGCCATGTGATCGACATGGTGCGTATGGTGGTGGTTGCCCCTGAGGCTGATCTGGAGCAACCTCTCCCTCATCACCGTAATCACCATCATAATCTTCAACCTGCTCAATGACAGTAGCAGCAGGAGCTACAAAAGTAGCAGCAGTATCAATAGTACCAGTATGTTGGGCTTGGCTGAGAGGCACACGTCATGCTCGTCGTTCGAAAGGGATAGGAGATGCAGCTGGTGGTGGTAGACGGGCAAGCACCTCATTGAACTTGGTGTCCATCTTGGTATCGAATGTCTTCTCCAAACCATCTAGCTTCTCCATGGCCTCTCCAAAGTTGGTCACGAAGTCTTGTACCTGGTAAGCCATCATTTGCTGAAATTTATCATAGAGCGCTTTGTTGGTCATGCTCTCCCAGTCGATCCCGTTGTCGTGTGATCCTGGCATGGTTAGCAGAAATAGGAAACACACAAGAATATGAAACCTACAGACTATTGGGGCATGGTGGTGGTGGTGGTAGTGGTGTGTCACAAATCCTTTAAGCGAATCTCAAATTCTTACCAGTTCTTACCCAGCAGCAGGTGGTGATCGGCAACCGTTGTAGTCAAAACTCTCAAAGCTTGAATAGAGCGATTGCTAGGTGGTGTTAAACACATAACGTAGATGTATGTGGAGCTGGGATGGCTTATAATATGGTAGCAAAAAAGGTTAGCAATAATCAATTCAGAGATGCAAGGTTGAATAAGCACTCAATGACGGTGTTGTGCTGGTCCTCGGCTAGACAGTGCTAGAGACGCGAGCCTAAAACACCAACAAAATCACGACGCTACACGTAATCAAGGGAAGAGCACACTCAGATTTTTTTCGGCGCCTCTTTTTTTTGCGCTCTTTTTTTTGCTCAAAAAATCACTACAATGGAGAGTGTCTCAAAACTCTTCCCATGTCGTATAAGCAAGATGGGCACGGGATTTTTTCTGGACTAATTTTTTTTCTAGAGCAATTCGCGGGCTGCGACGACCAAAAATTTTGACAAAAATCACTATGATGGCAAGTGTCTCAAAAAGCTCACGAGAACCTAAAATCAAGATAGGGAAAAAATATTTTCGGCAGAATTTTTTTGGGCCAAAACATGCTCTGCAAAGCGTGCCAGACTCTTTTTTTTCCGACACCTACGCAGGTAGCAAAACGCAAATCCGAAATCAAAAGGATCTCGAAACTAAACGGCGTGGCGGCGTGACAACCTGTGAATAGAACTCGAAACTCTAAAGGACTAGACACTAAGACCAGCAACTCGACACGACGGTGTAACCGCAAATTCAACAAAGCAAAATAATGAAAAGACTATGCAAAGGCTCAGATTGGTTCGGATATGATGATATAACCCTAATTTTTTTTGTGGCTTTTTCGTGGACTAAAGGTATGAAGAAAAGATGCGATCTAAACTACGAAAACTGGTAAAATCTAATCGAGTAACCTGGAAATCTGATACCACTTGATAGAGGCGAAGTTGTCCCTATCTTTCGATGAGATGGTGGCTATCGTTTTTGGTGGAGTAGACTTTGCCGATCCGACCACGAACGTGTGATGACGTCACGCCTTAGCAATCGCTAAACCAACTCTGAGAGGTTATTGACCACACCGGAGCACGATCAACCTGACCACGAGGGTCTATTTCCTGCACGCAAACGAAGAATAAGCAAGAAACTAAGATTGCAATCTGGATATTGCGAATATAAGAGGAAAGCTTTATTGATGAAGTGGGGTTCTGTGATGCCTTTGTCTGGTCGTGGAACACAAATAAAGAATGCGAAGTTGCAACTATGGTGAACTTGTAATCTAAACAAAACCCAAACCTAAAACGATGCCCTAAGGGCTGTATATATGGGGGAATAGAGGGGAATTTCATGGCCCCTTGGAGGAGGGGTCCGAAATCGACCCTAACTCAGTTTCTCCATATATACAGACTCTAAAAATAGCCTATAATATGGTATTTCGAAATTACATGGGCCTGGCCCAGTAATAAGGTGGCGCAACACCTATATTAGCCTAGGGACGAATTTTATAAAGTGGCATCATGCATATTTCGTCCAAGGCTTCTTGCTCCCATTATGGTGGCTTCAAAAGTGCGAAAATCATCATGGAAAGCTCCATTGTTCTTTCCCGCACGCGCACCTTCTTCTCCATGCTTGATCCCGCTCCAATGGTCATCCTTCTTGTCCATGCCAAGTCCTTCATTCGTAAGTAAAACAAAAGTGTCTAATTTAGGCAGCATCATATGTTCATGAACATTAGAAGGATTTGCAAGAAACGAAAGTACCTGGTAATTCAATTGGCGTGCGTGAGCTCTAGTAATTGGTCTTGTGTGTATAGCAGTCGGAGTTGTGGGTGTAGCATTAGTAGGGATGTCCTCATCAAGCCCCCCCGAGCCGCGGCGCCTCGCCGGAGAGGGCCAAGCCTCTCCGGAGGCCAGTCACCGCCAGACCTCCTCTCCCTTCCCTCTCCTTCTTCCTCCTCTCCCCTCTCCCTAATCTCCCCGCTCTCTCTCTCGTGCGCGCGCGAGTGCAAGAGCTGCCAGGGTTGTTGTCGGCTCCCGCTTGTCCCCGCCACCGGAGTGCCGCCGCGCCACCCTGATCCAGCCGGGGATCGCCGGATATGGTCGCCCTGGCCCGACCCCGGCCGCCTCGCGCCTTCCCACGCCCGACAGCGCTGCCCCTTGCTATCGGCCACCACCATGGCCCCTACCATGAGGAGCAGGGAGACGATGTCGCTCCCACTCGCCGTTGACCCACGGGTGGGCCGGCCCAGTCCACCTCCCCTCTGGCCCAGCTTTCGCAGCCCGCTCACCGACCCATGGCCACGGAGGTGAGCAGCCCCTATTCCCCGCCCGTGCAACGTTTAGTTATCCGTCGCCCATGCCCCTATTGGACCATCCAGATTTGGCCCATGTGTATTTTTTTCCTAAATGAGAATTTTCTAATTAACCTGTGAATTACAGAAATTCAGAAAAAAAAACCATGTTTTAAAAATGCTAATAACTAATTGTCCGTGCATCGTATGAAAATAATGTAGATATGTAAAATGTCCAGAATTTCGTGTAGTTTACTAATATTCAACTTTCATGCACATTAAATATATTTAAACATGTTGTTTGCATGGATTGGCATGATGCCCTTTTTAAAAATGAATTAATTCTTAGCAACCTAATCATGCCTCACATCGAAATGCTTTATAGATGAAACTTGACTAGAATTTCTCGTAGATTAATAATTTGCAACTTCAACCATGTTAAACTGTTTAAACTTGTTGTTTGCTATAATTTACATTAATGCCATGTTAAAATGAATTGTTTAATAACTTTTAAACCGTAGCTCCGACGCAAATGTTTTACATATGTAACTTGACTAGAAAAATGTGTAGAATAACATAGTGACATTATTTTTCTGGTTAACCACTCTAAAAATTGAGTTAGGACAGATCTGGACCAAATTCATAATATGCTTATGGGGATGTTTCGGGAATGTTATATGTTGCTTCCGGCCTCATTTAAAATGCCTAGACGATATAGTGGTTCATGCTTCACCTCTTGCCATGTCTAACAACATTTAACATTGATGTGTACCTAAACGGGAATGAACTAAGTAATTCAAACATGGAGTTTCGTCAATATGCAACTCGTTGCATATTGAACTTCACTTAACGTGTAGTAGTTGGTTGTTGTGCTTGCCATACCATACCTTGCATAATTAAACCGGACATGCATCATATTTGGTGTGCATCATGTCATGCATATGTTATGGTGTACCGTGTGTTGATTGTTGTTTTCGGGTTGCTTCTTCTCGATAGAGCTCTGAAAGCATTTGGTGTGTGACGATTCGTTCGACTACGTTGGCTCGTCTTCTTCATGGACTCGTTCTTCTTCCGAGCGGGATCTCAGGCAAGATAACACATTTCCCTGGATACCACTACTATCATTGCCATGCAAGTTGTCCCTTTTTTATCGTTATGTCTCGCTACCTACCACTTGTTTGACAAGCCTCCCAACATTGTCATGATAAGCCTCTAACCTACACCTCCTAGCAAACCATTGTTTGGTTATGTTACCGCTTGCTCAGCCCTTCTTATAGCGTTTCTAGCTACAGGTGCAATTGCTTCCATGTGACAACATGGACTTTCTTTTGTTATCACAATATTATTGCTATTTAATTTAATGCACTTATACACTTGGTAAAGGGTGGAAGGCTTGGCCTTTTGCTCAGTGTTTTGTTCCACTCTTGCCACTGTAGTTACTTGTGAACCGGTGTTATGTTCCATAATTGAGCGCTCCTAACATGCTCGGGGTTGTTATGGGGACCCCCTTGATTTTTGTTTTGGGATAAAACTTGTCTGGCAAGGCCCAACATTGGTACTATATTTGCCTAATAACTAATAAATTGCATAGGGACCCGCCGGCACCCGCGGATAATTTAATCAACCCTCGGGCCAGTGCTCCTCACGAGTGTTGGTCCAACTTGTCAACCACCGGTGGCTACCAGGGGCAACTCTATGTTTGGCCTACCGGAAGTTTGGACAATCCGTCGTGTCCTAAGAACAAGATACGCGGCTCCTATCGGGATTGTCGACATGCCGGGCGAGCTTGCTGGATTTGTTTTACCCTTCTCGAACGTCTTGAGTGAGGAATTCTGAAAATACTTCGGGCTATCACGAGCAGGCGGATTTCCTGTGGAATTGCCTAGGAAGATCACGAGATCCATGGTAGAGGTTATTCCCGCTGCGCGTGGTTAATTTTTGATGGATGAGTTAGAGAACCGCTACAGGGTTAAATCTTTCGGAAAGCCATGCCCGCGGTTATGTGGCAAACTTGGATATTTTGTTTAACACCCGGTCATAGTAAACTTGAAGTAAACTCAAATAAAATACACCAACCGTGTGGGTAACCGTGACTGTCTCTTCTCGTGAGTCCTTACCCGAGAGAGAACACGGTGGAGTTATGTTTGACGTAAGTAGGTGTTCAGGATCAGTTAGTGATCATTGCTAGTTCACGTTCGTTATGCATAGACCACCCACTTTACTTTCTGTATTCGTAAGTTAGCCACTCAAATAAATGCTTAGCCACTTGCTGCAGCCTCACCACTTAACCATACCTCACCCATTAAGCTTTAATAGTCTTGATACCCTTGGAAATGAGATTGTTGAGTCCCTGTGGCTCATAGATTACTACAACAACAGTTGCAGGTACAAGTAATGCGATGATTTGACGTGAGGGCGATGCTTGTTTGTTTTGGAGTTCTTCTTCTGCTTCGTCGGTCTAGGGTGGGTTCCAAGCGGCAGCCTAGTATAGCAAGGGTAGATGTCATTTTATCGTTTGATTTCATCCGTAGTCGGACCCTGCTCTTATGTATGATGTTTGAGTATGTTGTTGTATTGATGTGATCTTGTTGTAGCTTGTGGCGAGTGTAAGCCAATTCCATATACTCATCTCTTCTGTAAATGTACTTGTAATGATATCCATTCTTGCAACACGACGAGATGCGCTTCTATCCCTGTCGAGGCCCTCGTGCCAAAATAAGGATAGGATCGCATCTTGCGTGACATGTTGGTATCAGAGCCTGTACCGACCTAGGAGACCCCTTGATTGATCGAACTTGGCAGAGTCGAATCTAGTGAAAAAACTATTCTGAGTCTAGTTATGTCGGAGAGTAGGATTCTTTTTACTCCTCTTCTATGCTCTGGTGAGGAATTACGACTTAGGAATTTTCATTCTACTCCTCTTCTCGCTCAATTTTTTTAGGATCGCACGGGTATTTTGGAAACTATATGATACCGATGTGACGAAGTTCTGTCTTGGTGCCTCCTGTCTGACTTGATTTCTTTTGGGGAGTTAAGCTCCAGGGAATTCTTGGCACATCGTTATCATTCAGCTTCCTTATTATCTCAGGACGAAGGGTGTTCGGAATTGCTTCAATACTTGTCGTGGTGAGATAAGGTCGGAGTCACCCAGTACTGGGGAGGCGTCCGGGGTACCACCATGGTTAGTATCGTTGTGCTTTCGAGGATCCGAGTTAGATGGATTTCTGGAAGCCTCTGGTTGTGTATTGAAGGATGGATACGTTGGGGGTGTAGGTTTGTTAGTTGTGTGAGATATTTCCTCCTTGTATCCCCAACACCGGATTGCATAACCAAAAAGTTTTCGGAAGCTCTTAGGTGGGAATTCAAGTAGTTACCTAGGATATCTTTCAACAGATCATGATGTGAGGTTGGGGTTCGACATCTAGTGGATTCATTTGTTCATGGTCTTTCTTACAGAGGACAGTCTCGATTTATGCTTCGTCAAGCCTTGTAGTTCGCTATGCCTAGGGAGCATATTCGAGCGTCATTTCAATATGACAATCCAATGTACGACCGAGCCCGTGCGAACCTTACCATGAAAATATCAAGCGGAATCTCTGTCATGAATTTGTTCTGGCTTGCTCCATAAGCCTCATCCTTTGTTTTGTTTTGAATATGGTAATTCAAGTTGCTTCGATGTCAAGTGGTGATTTCATATCTTTCCTGAGTGTTCTCATATGTTTATGGGATTGCTAATTCTTTTGCTCAATCAAGTTGTCATATCAATTCTTTTTATCCGGTGTGCTTCTCTTCAAGATAATTCTATCCTCTTCAATATTGCAAGATCAATCATCTTTTTCTTTCCGGAGTTCATTTCGTCCGTCCCAAGTTTTCTTTGTTTTCCCCACCCTCCCGCCCTTTTTATTCAATGATTAAATTCTCTTCCAAGTGCCTTTCTCTTCATCAATGCTTCCGCTATCATTTCTTCATATTGTATCCGGTGATTTCTTGTGAAGATCTCAGGAGTTTCAATTTCAAGATCTATCCTCAAATTCTTGTTCTTGTTGTTATTCTTCTCCGGTGAATTCAATTCAAGTTCTCAGTGTTCATCATATCATTTTCATTCTCTAATTGCTCTCCCATGTTGGAAATTCTTATCCAAGCCTTTTGTTTGTTTGTCTCTCTCTATTCTATCCGGAGTGCTGAAGATATCTTAGAAGATTTGTGTTTCCATTCAAAATCCTATCAAATTATTTTGAGGTTCTCACCTCATCGAGTTTTTCATTTGTACCCGTGCAATCTCTCTTTCTAAGCAATTGTTTCAACGGTGGTTTCCTTTTAGTGGGCCCATAACCCACAAGTTTTTCCCCAGGATCTTACCTGGCTCTTTTAATCTTTTCATAGATGTCCTCAAGTTCTTTTTAAATATGACGTAAGAATGATTTCATCAGTCATATCCTTCTCCAAGATCGTGTCTAAATATGTTTTTCATCATTGGCTCAACCGTTCTTTATTTGTTGTTCCGGAGTGTCTTAGTAATTCATGGTGTTGTTTCTCATCACCATTCTCAGCACTGAAGACCGAAGGAGAGTTTCTCTTAAATCATTGTCCGTTCTTCCAAAGATTCATGGTTTCAGCTTGTTGTTATCATCTCAAATTGTTTCCATTCATGAGAAATTTCTCCCATATCTATCCGATGCATTTCATAATTGTTTTCTTTCTCGATCCTCCCTAAGGCCATCATTTTAGAAGATTTCTTCATTCTCGGCTTCTAGCTTTCGTTCTCAAATTCTTCTCAATTGTTGTCTCTTCGTTCGTCTCTCAATTATGTTGGTGCCTCATTCAAGTTTTCTATTAGGTGGATCATCCTCTCTTCTCTCTCATGTTATATCATTCAGTTGTAGTATCCTCATTCATTTGTGAATTGTTACCGGTGTTCTCGTTCAAGACTTCTTCAAGTTTGTGATCTCTCTCTCTCTCTCTTCAATTCTTTGCAAGAAAAATAAGTGGTATGCTAAATCCGTTGCTTGTCATCAATTTAACTTGATGAAGGATAACCATACCATAATTCTTATTCTTGTTGGTCAAGGTGATCTCAATCCTTCTTCCGGAGTTGTTCATGGTATCAATTCTCAATTCTAAGTTGCTTATCTTTCCTTTCCGGAGTTCCTAGTTTTCTCAAGTATCTTGTCCCGAAGCATCATCTAAATCATTGGAAGGCCCCAATCATGTTCTTTTCAACCTTCGATTCTTTTCTACCATCCTCTCATTTCTGGAGGTTCCTCATGGTGGTTCGTCAAGGAGTTAATACTTTCTCGAAGTATTCATCAAGATTCTTGTTGGAGGTGCTCAAGTGTTCTTTATCTTGGATGTCTAAATTCAATTCCCTCTCCGGGTGCGAGATTGGGCACAAGCGGCGGTGACACACGATGTACCCAGGTTCAGGGCCCTCAATGGGAGGTAACATCCCTAGTCCCTCCAGCCACAACCACCTACGATAAGCCTACCCATGGCATATGTCGTGAGAAAACGATGACAGTTGGTGCCCCACCATGGGGCCGTACGCGGCGCCGGCCTGATTCATGCTCCGGGCGGGACCCCTCGCCATTCCCCGCCATCGCCGCACGTCTAGGCGAAACCGCGGGCTCGTGGGGCTTGCTCCAGCACGCCCTGCGGGATGCTCCGTTGGCCTTGCACTCGACATCGACGCGCTCAAGGAGCGTTTCGGGAGGCTCAGCCTCGCCGAAGCTCCGGCCGCCGACGAGTACCCCAGCCAGGTGCTCGTCTGCGCTGGTCCGCCCACGGTTGTGGGCGCACTCGCTGTGACCCGGTCTAGTAGCTCCCACAATCGCATGGGGGCAATGACCATCATATCCTCCACCTCCTTCGGATGTGCGCGAGCCGAGGCTAAAGCCGCAGCAGCCCTCATTGGCACCTCCGACCTGCTCGGTGCGGCCCTTCAGGCCTTAAGCACCCCTATTGCCCCGATGGCAAACCTCGATGCCCCCGCGGCCGAGCTCGAGGCGGCTCGCCGCATCCTGTTCGAGGACGCCACCGCCCTCGCAGCCACGCGGCGCCGCATGGAGGCCGCCCAGCGGGAATAAGCTTCTGCCTACGGTCTCACCCCGGCTGGCACTGAGCCCAGCCTGTGTGGGGCTGTGCACGACCGTGATCGCGTGGTCGCCGAAATCCTCGGCGGCAAGATGCCCGTCTATGACACCCCCGCGGCCAACCTGCGGGCCCTCAAGGGAGCCTAAGATGATTTGACCACCTTGGAGGGTGAAGAACGTGCCACCCACGAGCATCACATCAAGGACCTCATCGACACCGCCGACACGCAGCAGCATCTACTCACGGCTGGCGGCCCTGCCTTTAAAGGCCCCCTGCCCAAGTACGAGGGCATGGGGACTGCTGGCCGTCAGCCGGCTTAGCAATCCTGCTCCCCTAGCGTCTTCGGCCGCCGGGTCGAGGCTAGCCACCCCCAGCCCTCTCAGCTGCCGGGGAGCGAGCAGTCGGCTGTTAACAGTCGGCGCACCAACAACCCGCCTCGCAGCGGCCGCCACCACGAGGCGCCGGCAGCCGGCATAGCCGCGGGCATACTCCACCCTTGCGGCGCAAACCGGAACAATCGGTTCCACCTGCCATCCGCCCCGAGCTCTCGGCTTGGCTCGGTCCTCGCGTCCCCCGCAGCGAGAACGATGCTCGCCTCCCCATCGATCGGCTCGCACAGTTGGCCCTCCTCAAGGAGGAGGTCTCGATTGGCCCGGCCTGTTTCGGCCCTCGGATTCGAAACGAGCCATTCCCAATCGGCTTCACGCTCCCTCGAGACCCCCCGAAGTACAACGGGGCCGCCAAGCCCGAGGACTGGCTGATCGACTACACCACCGCGGTCGGCATCGCCAGGGGAAACAAGCACGTAGCCGTTCGCTACGCTCTCCTCATGCTGATCGGCTTGGCCTGCACCTGGCTTAACAGCTTGGCAGCCGGCAGCATCAACACCTGGCCGGACTTCGAAGAGGCCTTCGTCCGCAACCTCACCGGCACCTACAAGTGGCCTGGCCGCCCTCGTGAACTCACCATGTGCGTTTAGGGGCCAGACGAGTCCCTCCGCGACTACCTCACTTGGTGGACCGAGCTCTACATCTCCTGCGAGGGGGTGCACGAGGTGTCCATGATGAAGTGCGACCTGCAGAAAAAGTAGTTCTCGTTATTGCATGTCGATCCTGCACTTCACGTTCAGCTTTGCAAGCAAGATGAAATAAATGAGTGATAGTGTTATACTCCTTATACTCTAGAATAGTATGAATCTCCCTATTTAATCCACCCATAAAACGTGCAAGCATAGATTCATTCTCCTCAACAATACCACATCTAATCATGCCAGTTTGTAATTTCTGATAATATTCTTCTACAGAATTTTTTCTTGGTCTTAAACACTGCAAATTTTGAAGCAATTCACATTGATAATAAGGTGGCACCCAATGATTATGCACAACAGTTTTCAAAGCAGCCCAAGTAATTGGAATATTAGCATGGTGTATTCTACAATGTTGTGACCACCAAACACAAGCAAAACTAGTGAATGAACAAACAACAACAGCAACACGTCTATCCTCAGGAAATTGTAAGCATGTAACACGTTGTTCTGTTTCTAACTCCCATGTAAGATATATATCAGGAACATATCTACCCTCAAATATCGGAATATTCAATTTAAGTTTAGGGAGATGGTCATGATCCCGTACCTGAGGGGGTGGTGCAGCCCTATCGTTACGGTTGTAGCCATGTGGTCGACCTGGTGCGTATGGTGGTGGTTGCCCTGAGGCTGATCTGGAGCAACCTCTCCCTCATCATCGTAATCACCATCATAATCTTCAACCTGCTCAACGACAGTAGCAGTAGGAGCCATAGAAGTAGCAGCAGTATCAACAGTACCAGTATGTTGGGCTTGGCCGAGAGGCACACATCGCGCTCGTCATTCGAAAGGGATAGGAGCTGCAGCTGGTGGTGGTAGATAGGCAGGCACCTCATTGAACTTGGTGTCCATCTTGGTGTTGAATGTCTTCTCCAAACCATCTAGCTTCTCCATGGCCTCTACAAAGTTGGTCACAAAGTCTTGTACCTGGTCAGCCATCATTTGCTGAAATTTATCATAGAGCGCTTTGTTGGTCATGCTCTCCCAGTCAATCCCGTCGTCGTGTGATCCTGGCATGGTTAGAAGAAATAGGAAACACGCAAGAATATGAAACCTACAAACTGCTGGGGCGTGATGGTGGTGGTGGTGGTGGTGTGTCATAAATCCTTTAAGCGAATCTCAAATTCTTACCAGTTCTTACACAGCAGCAGGCGGTGATCGGCAACCGTTGTAGTCAAAACTCTCAAAGCTTGGATAGAGCGATTGCCAGGTGGTGTCAAACACACGACGTAGATGTATGTGGATCTGGGATGGCTTATAAATATGGTAGCAAAAAGAATTAGCAATAATCAATTCA
Source organism: Hordeum marinum (assembly GCA_022496015.1). Lineage (NCBI taxonomy): Eukaryota > Viridiplantae > Streptophyta > Magnoliopsida > Poales > Poaceae > Hordeum > Hordeum marinum. The sequence goes on along the minus strand of CM039675.1, from coordinate 245,351,803 downwards.
GAGATGCAAGGTTGAATAAACGCTCAACGACGGTGCTGTGCTGGTCCTAGGCTAGACAGTGCTAGAGATGCGAGCCTAAAACACCAACAAAATCACGACGCTACACGTAATCAAGGGAAGAGCACACTCTAAATTTTTTTGCTGCCTCTTTTTTTTGCGCTCTTTTTTTTTGCTCAGAAAAACACTACAATGGCAGGTGTCTCAAAACTCTTCCCACGTCGTATAAGCAAGATGTGTACAAAAAAATTTGGACTAATTTTTTTTGGAGCAATTCAGGGGCTGCGATGACCAAAAATTTTGACAAAAATCACTATGATGGCAAGTGTCTAAATACGCTCCGGAGAACCTAAAATCAAGATAGGGAAAAAATATTTTCAGCCGAAATTTTTCTGGGCCAAAACATGCTCTACAAAGCATGCCACTCTTTTTTTCCGACACCTACGCAGGTAGCAAAATGCGAATCCGAAATCAAAAGGATCTCGAAACTAAACCTAAAACAAGCTTTACTCAGATTGGTGGTGGATTTGTGGTGGTATATATGGACACCAATTGGATAGTGATGGTGGGTGGTGATATATGGCAGCGGTGATGATGGTGGTGGTATATGGCAACTATGAAGACAATGCGGTGGCGGCATGACAACCTGTGAATAGAACTCGAAACTCTAAAGGACTATACACTAAGACCAGCAACTCAACACGAAGATGTAACCGCAAATTCAACAAAGTAAAATACTGAAAAGGCTATACAAAGGCTCAGATTGGTTCGGATATGATGATCTAACCCTAGTTTTTTTGTGGCTTTTTCGTGGACTAAAGGTATGAAGAAAAGATGCGATCTAAACTACGAAAACTCGTAAAATCTCACCGAGCAACCTGGAAATCTGATACCACTTGATAGAGGCGAAGTTGTCCCTTTCTTTTGATGAGATGGTGGCTATCGTTTTTGGTGGAGTAGACTTTGACGATCCGACTATGAACGTGTGATGACGTCGCGCCTTAGCAATCGCTAAACCAACTCCGTGAGGTTATTGACCACGTCGGAGCACGATCAACCTGACCACGAGGGTCTATTTCCTGCACGCAAACGAAGAACAAGCAAGAAACTAAGATTGCAATTTGGATATTGCAAATATAAGAGGAAATCTTTATTGATGAAGTGGGGTTCTATGACGCCTTTGTCTGGTCATGGAACACAAACGAAGAACGCGAAGTTGCAGCTATGGCAAACTTGTAATCTAAACAAAACCCAAACCTAAAACGACGCCCTAAGGGCTGTATATATGGGGGAATAGAGGGGAATTTCGTGGCCCCTTGGAGGAGGGGTCCGAAACCGACCCTAACTCAGTTTCCCCATACATACGGACTCTAAAAACAGCCTATAATATGGTATTTCAAAATTACATGGGCCTGGCCCAAAAATAAGGTGGCGCAGCAACTATATTAGCCTAGGGACGAATTTTATAAAGTGGCATCATGCATATTTTGTCCAAGGCTTCTTGCTCCCATTATGGTGGCTTCAAGAGTGCAAAAATCATCATTGGAAGCTCCATTGTTCTTTCCCGCGCGCGCACCTTCTTCTCCATGCTTGATCCCGCTCCAATGGTCATCCTTCTTGTCCATGCCAAGTCCTTCATTCGTAAGTAAAACAAAAGTATCTAATTTAGGCAGCATCATATGTTCATGAACATTAGATGGATTTGCAAGAAACAAAAGTACGTGGTAATTCAATTGGCATGCGCGAGCTCTAGTAATTGGTCTTGTATGTATAGCAGTCAGAGCTGCGGGTGTAGCATTAGTAGGGATGTCCTCATCAAGCCCCCCCCCCCCCGAGCCGCGGCGCCTTGCCGGAGAGGGCCAAGCCTTGCCGGAGGCCAGTCCCCGCCGGACCTCCTCTACCTTCCCTCTCCTTCTTCCTCCTCTCCCCTCTCCCTAAAATCCCCGCTCTCTCTCACGCGTGTGTGCAGGACATGCTAGGGTCGTTGTCGGCTCCCGCTCGTCCCTGCCGCCGGAGTGCCGCCGCGCCGCCCTGATCTAGCCGGGGATCGCCGGATTCGGTCGCCCCAGACCGATCCCGACCGCCCCGCGCCTTCCCGCGCCCGCCAGCGCTGCCCCTTGCCGTCGGCCACCGCCATGGCCCCTACCATGAGTAGCAGGGAGACGCCACCGCTCCCGCTCGCCGTTGACCCACGGGTGGGCCGGCCTAGTCCGCCTCCCCTCTGGCCCAGCTTCCACAGCCCGCTCGCCGGCCCATGGCCACGGAGGTGAGCAGCCCCTGTTCCCCGCCCGTGCAACGTTCAGTTATTCGTCGCTCATGCCCCTGTTGGACCATCCAGATTTGGCCCATGTGTATTTTTTCCCTAAATGAGAATTTTCTAATTAACCTATGAATTACAGAATTTCCGAAAAACCCCATGTTTTAAAATAGCTAATAACTAATTGTCCGTGCATCGTATGAAAATAATGTAGATATGTAAAATGTCCAGAATTTCGTGTAGTTTACTAATATTCAACTTTCATGCATGTTAAATATATTTAAACACGCTGTTTGCATGGATTGGCGTGATGCCCTTTTTTAAAATGAATTAATTCTTAGCAACCTAACCGTGCATCGGATCGAAATGCTTTATAGATGAAACTTGACTAGAATTTCGCGTAGATCAATAATTTGCAACTTCAACCATGTTTAAACTGTTTAAACTTGCTGTTTGCTATAATTTACATTAATGCCATGTTAAAATGAATTGTTTAATAACTTTTAAACCATAGCTCCGATGCAAATGTTTTACATATGTAACTTGACTAGAAAAATGTGTAGAATAACATAGTGACATTATTTTGCTGGTTACCCACTCTAAAAATTGAGTTATGACAGATCTGGAACAAATTCATAATATGCTTATGGGGATGTTTCGGGAATGTTATATGTTACTTCCAGCCCCATTTAAAATGCCTAGACGATATAGTGGTTCGTGCTTCACCTCTTGCCATGTCTAACAACATTTAACATTGATGTGTACCTAAGCGGGAATGAACTAAGTAATTCAAACATGGAGTTTCGTCAATATGCAACTCGTTGCATATTGAACTTCACTTAACGTGTAGTAGTTGGTTGTTGTGCTTGCCATGCAATACCTTGCATAATTAAACCGGACATGCATCATATTTGGTGTGCATCATGTCATGCATATGTTACGGGGTACCACGTGTTGATTGTTGTTTTCAGATTGCTTCTTCTCGATAGAGCTCCAAAAGCATTCTGTGTGTGACGATTCGTTCGACTACATTGGCTCGTCTTCTTCATGGACTCGTTCTTCTTCCGAGCGGGATCTCAGGCAAGATGACACATTTCCCTGGATACCACTACTATCATTGCCATGCCAGTTGTCCCGTTTTTTTATCGTTATGTCTCGCTACCTACCACTTGTTTAACAAGCCTCCCAACATTGCCATGATAAGCCTCTAACCTCCACCTCCCAGCAAACCATTGTTTGGCTATGTTACCGCTTTCTCAGCCCTTCTTATAGCGTTTCTAGCTACAGGTGCAATTGCTTCCATGTGACAACATGGACTTTCTTTTGTTATCACAATGTTATTGCTATTTAATTTAATGCACTTATACACTTGGTAAAGGGTGGAAGGCTTGGCCTTTTGCTCAGTGTTTTGTTCCACTCTTGCCACCGTAGTTACTTGTGAACCGGTGTTATGTTCCATAACTGAGCGCTCCTAACATGCTCGGGGTTGTTGTGGGGACCCCCTTGATTTTCGTTTTGGGATAAAACTTGTCTGGCAAGGCCCAACATTGGTACTACATTTGCCTAATAACTAATAAATTGCATAGGGACCCGCCGGCACCTGCGGATAATTTAATCAACCCTCGGGCTAGTGCTCCTCATAAGTGTTGGTCCAACCTATCAACCGCCGGTGGCTACCAGGGGTAACTCTGTGTTTGGCCTACCAGAAGTTTGGACAATCCGCCATGTCGTGAGAACGAGATACGCGGCTCCTATCGGGATCGTCGACATGCCGGGCGGCCTTGCTGGATTTGTTTTACCTTTCTCGAATGTCTTGAGTGAGGAATTCTGAAAATACTTCGGGCAATCTCGAGGTGGCGGATTTCCTATTGAATTGCCTAGGAAGATCACGAGATCCGTGGTCGAGGTTATTCCCGCTGCGTGTGGTTTATTTATGATGGATGAGTTGGAGCACCCCTCCAAGGTTAAATCTTTCGGAAAGTCGTGCCCGCGGTTATGTGGCAAATTTGGATATTTTGTTTAACACCCGGTCATAGTAAACTTGAAGTAACTCAAATAAAATACACCAACCATGTGCATAACCGTGATTGTCTCTTCTCGTGAGTCCTTATCCGAGAGAGAACACGGTGGAGTTATGTTTGACGTAAGTAGGTGTTCAGGATCAGTTAGTGATCATTACTAGTTCACGTCCATTATGCATAGACACCCACTTTAATTTCTGTATTCGTAAGTTAGCTACTCAAATAAATGCTTAGTCGCTTGCTGCAACCTCACCACTTAACCATACCTCACCCATTAAGCTTTAATAGTCTTGATACCCTTGGAAATGAGATTGTTGAGTCCTTGTGGCTCACAGATCACTACAACAACAGTTGCAGGTAGAGGTAATGCGATGATTTGACGTGAGCGCGATGCTTGTTTGTTTTGGAGTTCTTCTTCTTCTTCATCATCGATCTAGGATGGGTTCCACGCGGCAGCCTGGGATAGCAAGGGTGGATGTCATTTTATCGTTTGATTTCATCCGTAGTCGGACCCTGATCTTATGTATGATGTTTGAGTATGTTGTTGTATTGATGTGATCTTGTTGTAGCTAGTGGCGAGTGTAAGCCAATTCCATATACTCATCTCTTCTGTAAATGTACTTGTAATGATATCCATTCTTGCAACACGACGAGATGTGCTTCTATCCCTGTCGAGGCCCTCGTGCCGAAATAAGGATATGATCGCATCTTGGGCGCGACAAGGTGGTCTCACAGCCTGTACCGACCTAGGAGCCCCCTTGATTGATCGAACTTGGCAGAGTCGAGTCTAGTGAAAAAATTATTTTGAATCTAGTTATATCGGAGAGTAGGATTCTTTTTACTCCTCTTCTATGCTCTGGTGAGGAGTTACGACTTAGGAATTTTCATTCTACTCCTCTTCTCGCTCAATTTTTTTTAGGATCACGTGGGTATTTTTGAAATTATATGATACCGATGTGACGGAGTTCTGTCTTGGTGCCTCCTGTCTGACTTGATTTCTTCCGGGGAGTTGAGCTCCAGGGAATTCTTGGCACATCGTTATCATTCAGCTTCCTTAGTATCTCAGGACGGAGGGTGTTTGCAATTGCTTCAATACTTGTCGTGGTGAGATAAGGTCGGAGTCACCCAGTACTAGGGAGGCGTCCGGGGTACCACCATGGTTAGTATCGTTGTGCTTTCGAGGATCCAAGTTAGATGGATTTCCGGAAGCCTATGGTTATGTATTGAAGGATGGATACAGTTGGGGTGTAGGTTTGTTAGTTGTGTGAGATATTTCCTCCTTGAATCCCCAACACCGGATTGCATAACCAGAAAGTTTTCAGAGGTTCTTAGGTGGGAATTCAAGTAGTTACCTAGGATATCTTTCAACAGATCATGATGTGAGGTTGGGGTTCGACATCTAGTGGATTTGTTTCTTCATGGTCTTTCTTACAGAGGACAGTCTCGATTTATGCTTCGTCAAGCCTTGTAGTTCGCTATGCCTAGGGAGCATATTCGGGCGTCATTTCAATATGACAATCCAATGTACGATCGAGCCCGTGCGAACCTTACCACGAAAATATCGAGTGGAATCTCTATCATGAATTTGTTCTGGCTTGCTCCATAAGCCTCATCCTTTGTATTGTTTTGAATATGGTAATTCAATTTGCTTCGATGTCAAGTGGTGATTTCATATCTTTCCTAAATGTTCTCATATGTCTATGGGATTGCTAGATCTTTTGCTCAATCAAGTTGTCATATCAATTCTTTTTATCCGGTGTGCTTCTCTTCAAGATAATTCTATCCTCTTCAATATTGCAAGGTCAATCCTCTTTTTCCTTCCGGAGTTCATTTCATCCGTCCCAAGTTTTCTTTGTTTTCCCCACCCTCCCGCCCTTTTTCTTCAATGATTAAATTCTCTTCCAAGTGCCTTTCTCTTCATCAATGCTTCCGCTATCATTTCTTCATATTGTATCCGGTGATTTCTTGTGAAGATTCTCAGGAGTTTCAATTTCAAGATCTATCCTCAAATTCTTGTGCTTGTTGTTATTCATCTCCGATGAATTCAATTCAAGTTCTCGGTGTTCATCATATCATTTTCATTCTCTAGTTGCTCTCCCATGTTGGAAATTCTTATCCAAGCCTTTTGTTTGTTTGTCTCTCTCTATTCTCTCCGGAGTGCTGAAGATATCTCAGAAGATTTGTGTTTCCGTTCAAAATCCTATCAAATTATTTCGAGGTTCTCACCTCATCGAGTTTTTCATTTGTACCAGTGCAATCTCTCTTTCTAAGCAATTGTTTCAACGATGGTTTCCTTTTAGTGGGCCCATAACCCACATGTTTTTCCCCAGGATCTTACCTGGTTCTTTTAATATTTTCGTGGATGTCCTCAAGTTCTTTTTAAATATGACATAAGAATGATTTTCATCAGTCATATCCTTCTCCAAGATTGTGTCTAAATATGTCTTTCATCATTGGCTCAACCATTCTTTATTCGTTGTTCCGGAGTGTCTCAGTAATTCATGGTGTTGTTTCTCGTCATCATTCTCAACATTGAAGACCGAAGGAGAGTTTCTCTTAAATCGTTGTCCGTTCTTCCAAAGATTCATGGTTTCAGCTTGTTGCTATCATCTCAAATTCTTTCCATTCATGAGAAATTTCTCCCATATCTATCCAGTGCATTTCATAATTGTTTTCTTTCTCGATCCTCCCTAAGGCCATCATTTTAGAAGATTTCTTCATTCTCGGCTTCTAGCTTTCGTTCTCAAATTCTTCTCAATTGTTGTCTCTTCGTTCGTCTCTCAATTATGTTGGTGCCTCGTTCAAGTTTTCTATTAGGTGGATCATCCTCTCTTCTCTCTCATGTTATATCATTCAGTTGTAGTATCCTCATTCATTTGTGAATTGTTACCTGTGTTCTCGTTCAAGACTTCTTCAAGTTTGTGATCTCTCTCTCTCTTCAATTCTTTGCATGAAAAATAAGTGGTATGCTAAATCCGTTGCTTGTCATCAATTTAACTTGATGAAGGATAACCATACCATAATTCTTATTCTTGTTGGTCAAGGTGATCTCAATCCTTCTTCCAGAGTTGTTCATGGTATCAATTCTCAATTCTATGTTGCTTATCTTTCCTTTCCGGAGTTCCTAGTTTTCTCAAGTATCTTGTCCCGAAGCATCATCTAAATCATTGGAAGGCCCCAATTTTGTTCTTTTCAACCTTAGATTCTTTTCTATCATCCTCTCATTTCTAGAGGTTCCTCATGGTGGTTCGTTAAGGAGTTAATACTTTATCGAAGTATTCATCAAGATTCTTGTTGGAGGTGCTCAAGTGTTCTTTATCTTGGATGTCTAAATTCAATTCCTTCTCCGGGTGCGAGATTGGGCACAAGCAGTGGTGACACACAATGTACCCAGGTTCAGGGCCCTCAATGGGAGGTAACACCCCTAGTCCCTCCGACCGCAACCACCTACGATAAGCTTACCCATGGCATATGTCGTGAGAAAACGACGACAGTTGGCGCCCACCGTGGGGCCGTACGCGGCGCCGGTCGGATTCATGCTCCGGGCGGGACCCCTCGCCATTCCCCACCGTCGCCGCACGTCCAGGCAAAACCGCGGGCTCGTGGGGCTTGCTCTGGCATGCCCTGCAGGCTGCTCCGTCGGCCTCGCACTCGACATCAACACGCTCAACGAGCGTTTCGGGAGGCTTAGCCTCGCCGAAGCTCCGGCCGCCGACGAGTACCCCAGCCAGGTGCTCGTCTGCGCTAGTCCGCCCACGGTTGTGGGCGTACTCGCTGCGACCCCGTCCAGCAGCTCCCACGATCATGTGGGGGCAATGACCATCATATCCTTCACCTCCTTTGGACATGCGCGGGCCAAGGATAACGCCGTGGTGGCCCACGTCGGCACCTTCGACCCGCTCAATGCGGCCCTTCAGGCCTTAAGCACCCCTATTTGCCCGATGGCAAACCCCGATGCAGCCGTGGCCAAGCTCGAGGCGGCTCGCCGCGTCCTGTTCGAGGACGCCACCGCCCTCGCGGCCATGCGGCGCCGCATGGAGGCCGCCCAGCGGGAATACGCTTCCGCCTACGGTCTCACCCCGGCTGGCACTGAGCCCAGCCGGTGTGGGGCTATGCGCGACCGCGGTCGCATGGTCGCCGAAATCCTGGGCGGCAAGATGCCCGTCTATGACACCCCTGCAGCCAACCTGCGGGCCCTCAAGGTAGCCTACGAGGATTTGACCACCTTGGAGGGAGAAGAACATGCCACCCACGAGCGTCACATCAATGACCTCATCGACACCGCTGACACGCAACAGCATCTGCTCATAGCTGGCGGTGCCGCCTCTGAAGGCCCCCTGCCCGAGCGCGAGGGCACAGGGACTGCTGGCCATCAGCCGGCTCAGCAACCCTTCTCCCCTCGCGTCTTCGGCTGTCGGGTCGAGGCTAGCCACCCCCGGCCCTCTCAGCTACCGGGGAGCGAGCAGCCGTCTATTAACAGTCGACGCACCAACAACCCACCTCGCAGCGGCCGCCACCACGAGGCGCCAGTTGCCGGCGCAACCGTGGGCATACTCCACCCCCGCGGCGCAAACCGGAACAATCGGTTCCACCCGCCATCTGCCTCGAGCTCTCGGCTCGGCTCGGTCCGTGCGTCCCCCGCAGCGAGAACGATGCTCGCCTCCACATCGATCGGCTCGCGCAATCGGCCCTCCTCGAGGAGGAGGTCTCGATTGGCCCGGCCTGTTTCGGCCCTCGGATTCGAAACGAGCCATTCCCAACTGGCTTCATGCTCCCCCGAGACACCCCAAAGTACAATGGGGCCGCCAAGCCCGAGGACTGGCTGATCGACTACACCACCGCAGTCGGCATCGCCTGGGGAAACAAGCGCGTAGCTGTTCGCTACGCTCCCCTCATGCTGATCGGCTCGGCCCGCACCTGGCTCAACAGCTTGCCAGCCGGCAGCATCAACACCTGGCCGGACTTCGAAGAGGCCTTCGTCCGCAACTTCACCGGCACCTACAAGTGGCCTGGCCGCCCTCATGAACTTGCCATGTGCGTTCAGGGGCCAGACGAGTCCCTCCGCGACTACCTCACTCGATGGACCGAGCTCCACAACTTCTGCGAGGGGGTGCACGAGGTGCAAGCCATACAGTACTTCATCGAAGGCTGTCAAGACAACACCCCCCTCAAGCACAAGCTTTTGTGCTCCGAGCCGGCCACGCTTGCCGAGCTCATGACCAAGGCGGACAAGTACGCCATGGCTGATTCAGCCATCCAGGTTAAGGCGGCCCTGCCTGCCAAGGCGACGACAACACCGGCAACGTCCCGGCCGTCTGCCGACAACCGGTAGTCCCAGAACAACAAACGCAAGAACGACCAGCCGGATCCCTGCTACGGGAGCTGGCAGGTCGCCACCATCAAGGAGCAGGAGTCGACTGCCCAGTCTTCCAGCCAGCGCCAGCGCACTGGCAAGGCTGCCTAGCAGCCGAAGCTTACCTTCGAGCAGATGCTCGACCTCCCCTGCAAGAACCACTCAGGGGCCAAACCCTCTATGCACACGCTCCGGCAGTGCAGCTTCTCATAGCGACTGGCTCGAGGGGGCGGCCTTCCGGCTCCTCCCGCGCTGCCTGCCCGCGCGCCGGACCTGGCCCTAGCTGCCACCTCGGCGTCGGCTCCGACATCGACCCAGAACGACGACCATCTGATCGACCAGTTCCCTAACCAGGACGGCTGCTATGTTCTCTTTGCTAGCGAAGAGACGAGCAAGCATGCTCAGTGCCGGCTCCATCGTGAGGTGAACGCCACCATGCCGGCAAGTCCCCAGTTCATGCACTGGTCGGAGAAGCCGGTCACCTGGAGCCGGGCAAATCATCCCGCGATGATGCCAAGTCCCGGCAGCTAGGCCTTGGTCCTCGACCCCATCATCGCCATCGAGAAGCACACCTGCCGCTTTTCATGGGTGCTGGTAGATGGTGGTAGCAGCATCAACATCCTTTACCTTGACACGAAGCACAAGCTGGGGCTGAAGATAGAAACCTACGGGCGAGCCAGACGGTCTTTCCATGGCATCGTGCCCGGAAAGTCCTGCTCCCCTGTCGGCAAGATCATGCTCGACGTCCTCTTTGGCGGACCCGGCCACTTCTGCCGCAAGCCGGTGTTGTTCGAGGTCGTGGACCTCGCAAGTCCCTACCACGCGTTGTTGGGCCGGCTAGCCCTCGTCAAATTCATGGCGGTCCCCCATTACACCTACCTCAAGCTCAAGATGCCGGCCCCCAAGGGAATCATCACCATCGTGCGAGACTACAAGATGTCGATCGAGTGCGCTCGAGACGGCAGCCGGCTGGCCGAGGCCATGGAAATCGTCGAGGAGAAGCGGCAGCTCGACCGGCTCGTGTCCCTTGCTGCCAGCCAGCTGGCTGTCCCAGCTCCCCCCTCACAATCCGTTGGCAAGGTCTCCTTCGAGCCCTCCAAGGACACCAAGCAAATCCCGTTCGACCCGGCCAACCCAGCTCAGTGTGTCACCGTCGGCTCCCGCCTCGACAGCAAATAGGAAGGCGAGCTCGTCGACTTCCTCATGAGAATTAGGACATCTTTGCATGGTCCCCCAAGGACATGCCGGGTGTTCCGAGGAAGTTCGTCGAGAACAAACTACACGTCCGGCCGGACTTCAAGCCGATCAAGCAACCCCTACACCGTTTCTCCGAGGAGAAGCAGTGTACTATAGGAAAAGAGATCTCCCGACTGCTCGTAGTCGGGTTCATCATGGAAGTTTTCCACCCGGATTGGCTGGCCAACCCAGTCCTAGTGCTAAAGAAGAACAAGACCTGGCGCATGTGCATTGACTACACCAGCCTGAACAAGGCGTGCCCCAAGGACCCATTCGCCCTGCCGTAGATCGATCAAGTTATCGACTCCACGGCCGGCTGCGACTTGATGTCCTTCCTGGACGCCTACTTCGGCTACCACCAGATCAAGCTGGATCCAGAAGACCGGCTCAAGACCTCCTTCATCACGCCCTTCGGGGCCTACTGCTACATCACCATGTCCTTTGGCCTGAAGAACGCAGGCGCCACCTTCCAGCGGTGCATGCAGAAGTGCCTTCTGCCTCAGATAGGCAGGAACGTCCACGTCTACATCGACGCATCATCGTCAAAACCAAGAAGCACTTCAGCCTCCTCGATGACCTTCGAGAGACCTTCGCAAACCTACGCGGATACAAGATCAAGCTCAACCCGGAGAAGTGTGTCTTCGGCGTCCCAGCCGGCCAACTCCCGGGTTTCTTCGTGTCCGCCCGCGGCATCAAAGCTAACCCAGAGAAGATCAGCGCAATCGAGCGCATGCCCAAGTCGACCCAGCTCCGCGACGTCCAGAAGTTCACCGGTTGCCTCGCCTCGCTCAGCCGGTTCATCAGATGGCTGGGGGAGAAGGCCCTGCCCCTCTACGGGCTTCTTCGCAAGACAGCTTTGATCGAGCCGGGTCAAACCAAGAAGCCGGGCATGTTCGATTGGCCTGATGTGGCGGACGAGGCCTTCCGCGGCCTCAAGAAGGCTCTTACCCGCGCGCCCATCCTGGCCACGCCGGCTGAGAAGGAACCCTTGCTCGCCTACATCACGGCAACCACCCGCGTCATCAGCGTCGTCCTGGTGGTTGAGCGCCCGGAGGAGGGCAAGTCCCTGCCGGTCCAGCGTCCCGTCTACTACCTTAGCAAGGTCCTCTCCGCGTCCAAGCAGAACTACCCCCATTACCAAAACATGTGCTACGGCATATACTTCGCCACCAAGAAGGTCAAGCAGTATTTCCAGGAGCACACCATCACCGTGGTGAGCATGGCCCCGCTCGGCGAGATCATGAGTGGCCGGGACTCCACCGGCCGGATCGCCAAATGGGTCATCGGCCTCGCCGATCTTGAGATCCATACGAACCTCGCACCGTCATCAAGTCACAGGCGCTGGCCGACTTCCTCGTCGACTGGGCGGAAACCGAGTTCGTGCCGCCTCCCCCGGACTCCACACATTGGGCATGCATTTCGACGGCTCGAAAATGAGGACCGTCCTGGGTGCCGGCATAGTCCTCTCCTCCCCAAAAGGTTACCAACTCAAGTATGTCCTCTAGATCCACTTCGCCGCCTCCAACAATGTGGCCGAGTACGAGGCCATCGTCCATGGCCTTCGGCTCGCCAAGGAGATCAGCATCAGGCGCATCCTATGCTTCGGCGACTCCGACCTCATGGTGCAGCAGGTCTCTGGCAAATGGGATGCCAGGGACATCAACATGGCCAGCTACCGCTTCCTCGTACAACAGCTCACCGGCTCCTTTGAGGGCTGTGAGTTTCATCACGTCCCACGGGCGGACAACGAGGCGACCGACGCGCTGGCAAAGATCTGCTCCACCCGGCAGGCCATCCCAGCCGACGTCTCCCTCGAGTGACTGCTAAAGCCGTCGATCAAGCCTTCCCCAGAATCGGAATCCATCTTCGTGCCGGCAGACGCTGCCGGCCCATCGGCAACTCCTGCTGCCCCTTCGGTATCTTCGCCACCGGCTCCCACAACCTTGGCTGCCCTCAAGGCGCCAGTTGAGCCGACTGCGTCCGAGGCCGCAGGCTCCAACGACGCGGCTGTCATGATGACAATCGACTAGCCAGGCTCGGGGGCTGGCGAGCTGGCCCCGGGGGCTGGCCTGCCGGTCCTAGGGGCTGATCATCCAGGCCCGGGGGCTCCCGAGCCGGCCCCCGTCTCGGCTCCCTCATGGGACCAGCCTATCTTGGTGTTCCTTCTACGCGGCGAGCTCCCCCCGGACGAGGCCTTGGCGAGGCAAATTCAGCGCCGGGCCTTGGCATACAACATCATCAACAACGAGCTCGCCCATCGCAACACCACCAGCGTCTTCCAGCGATGCGTCGAGCCGGAAAAGGGTATCGAGATTCTCCTCAACATCCACTAGGGCGAGTGCGGGCATCACGCCGCCTCCAGGACCCTGGTGGCCAAGGCCTTCCGCCACGGCTTCTACTGGCCCACCGCACTTGAGGCGGCCAAGAAATTGGTCGACGAGTGTGAGGGCTGTCAGCGTTTCAGCATGCAAAGCCACCTGCCGGCATCAGCCCTCCAAACCATCCCTCTCTCATGGCCCATCGCCGTCTAGGGGCTGGACATGGTGGGTCCCTTCAAGACTGCATGAGGCAGCATGACACATTTGCTGGTGGCTGTCGACAAGTTCACCAAGTGGATCGAGGCACGACCAGTCAAGAAGCTGGACGGCCCCACGATCGTCCGGTTCATTGATGACATCACGGTTCGCTATGGCTTCCCCCACAATATCATCATCGACAACGGTACGAACTTTGCCAAGGGCGCGCTTGCGTGTTTCTGCTCCAAGCAAGGAATCCGGCTCGACCTGGCCTCCGTCGCTCATCCACAGTCAAACGGCCAGGTCGAGAGGGCAAACGGCCTCATCCTGTCCGGCATCAAGCCCCGGCTCGTGACACCGTTGGTAAGGTCAGCCGACTGCTGGGTCGATGAGCTGCCGGCTGTCCTTTGGAGCCTCAGGACCACCCCCAACCGATCAACCGGCTACATGCCCTTCTTCCTTGTGTACAGGTCTGAGGCGATCATCCCCACCGACATCGAGTTCGACTCGCCTCGGGTCGCCTTATACACGGAGAAGGACGCAAAGGAGGCAAGAGAAGACGGTGTCGACTTACTCGAAGAAGCTCGCGAACTGGCTTTGAGCTGGACGACAATCTACCAGCAGAAGCTCCGGCACTACCACAGCAAGCGGATCCGACCGCTCTCCTTTCGTGAAGGGGACCTGGTGCTCAGGCGGATCCAGCGGACAGCCGAACAACACAAACTGTCCTCCCCATGGGAGGGTCTGTTCATCGTCAGCAAGGCATTGCACAACAATGTGTACTACCTAATAGACGCCCAGAAGCCACAAAAGCGCAAACGACACGCCTCCGGCGAGGAGACCGAGCGTCCGTGGAACACGGCGCTCCTCCGTCCTTTTTACTGCTGAAAAGACCAGTGTATGTATGTATCCCTTCCCTTTTGGGCTTATGAATGCAATGGGTGCCCTAGGCCGGCTCTTGGGGCACGCCCTTTTCGTTTCCATCGAAGGTCTCTTCGCTCACTGGCTCCCCGACTCGGCTCCCGGGCCCGGGGGCTCGCCGGCTGGACCTAGGTTGCCTCTCTCAAAAAATTGACCAAGTAGTGTGAGCCGAGCAAACCCTCCCACCCCTCCTAGCTACAGATCCGGCTCCCAGCTGTCCGGCTGATGGGGCCTTGGGGCGGCAAAGCTTAGCACACACGAAAGATCGCCCGCAAAGGAGAGGCTGGCTAGGCCCAGTCGGATCACCACCTCGCCTCTGCCACTCTACTTATCCTAAAAAGCTCTCACGGTTCCCAAGTTCAGAACCGGCTCCCTTGAGGTGGACGCCCCGACCCAGCTACAGACCGGCTCCCGGCTATCGGGCTGGCGGGGCCAAAACCAAAGGGGAAAAGGGGCGGAACAGAAGGAGCCAAAAGGGGCAAAAAAGGGTAAGGACGAGCAAGCACGCGCAATAAGGAAAACACACCAAATATTCACTACGAATGTTAAGACAAAAGAGGCCCACGGCCATCGCGGTTCATTACATTACACCCCCAATGGGTGGACTTAGGCCTAACATGCAAGAAGAAGAAAAGAAGATAAAATGCCCCGGGGCTCAGGCCACCGGCGCGTCGCCAGCCGGCGCGCCTCCATCCGGCGCGTCGCTGGGCGGCTCAACTCCCGTCCCGGAGGTGGTTGCGGCCTTCGGGTCGGTTCCCTTGGCCTTCGAGGCAGCCTCCGCAGTCCCAGCCATCTCGCCGCTGGAGTCGGTGCTCTCGCCGGCAACCTCCTCATCTGCCGGACCTTGGGGGATGTCGAGGGAGTCTTCACGCACCGACTCACCGTCCTTGCCAAGGGCCGGCAAGAACTCATCCGCGTCGACATACGACGTGAGCTCGTTGGCCCGGCGGACAAGGGCCGACTCACGGGCCTCCCGCTCCTTGGCCAGCTCGTCCCGCATAGTGGCCAGCCGACCCAAATCCACGCCACGATACCATGACGTGATGAACTGGAGTGCCATCTGCGTGCCGGCCTGGGCTGCTGACGCCTTCCAGGCCTCGAGCGGGGCCATGGCCTGCTCTAGCCACAAGGACATGCGGTTCTTCGGCGCCTTGCCATGGCCCGGCCACAAGGCGGCGATGACCTCCTTGTCGGCCGTCTTCAGCCGCTCCACGCTCCACTCGAGGTGGATCAGCCAGTTTTCAATGGCGAGCCAAGCTCCACCACATCCCACGCGGTGTCCCCCTCGATGGAGCGGCCGTGCACCCGGAGGTACTCCCGGTGCTCCTCAACGGCACGCTCAGCGCGACGCTGAGTTTCCGGGAAGCGCCCTAAGAGAAGAAAGGGAAGAAAAAGGAAAGAAGGGCAAATCAAATACAAGAGCCAACAAAGGAAAAAGCAACCGGCTGGAAAAAGGAAAAGCAGACACTTACGTTCAAGGGAGTCGTCCACCTCGATGGCAAAGTGGAGCGACAAGTTTTTCTCCGACTCCAATGCCGCCTCTGCCTCGGCGAGGGAACCCTTAAGCCCATCGAGCATCTTCTCGAGGCGGGTCACTTCGCCTTGGAGGGCGGCGGTTCGCTGCGTGGCATCAACCGCCTCCTTGGCGATAGCCTCCTTGGCCACCACCTCCCGCGCCACGTCGGCCTTGGGGCGGTCCTGGGCCGCCTCCCCGTCCACCAGCAGCGCGGCCAGTCGGTCCTTCTCCTGCGTGACCACCTGGACGCTTTGCGCCAGCCGTCCCGCTCGGAGACGACCCCGGTCTTCTCCACCTGGAGGGCGGTCAGCTCGTCTGTAAAAAACAAAACATGCGTCAGCTGGCCCTTCTGCGTCCGTTCCGGCTGCCAGGCAGCCAGTCCGGCTCCCGGGGGATATGTGCCCCTCCCACAAGACTTGGCGTACCTTGCACCTGCATCAACTCCTCCTCCAGCCGGTAGAAGTCATGCTTGCCACGGTCGTGGATGGCGACTGCCTCCTCGAACAGCTTTTGCCGTTGGGAGTTCCCCTCCTGTCACATGAAGCCAAACTCAATAGACACTCAAGGAGATCCGGCCCAGCTGCCCGTCGGCAGGTCAGCCGACCCGCATATCGGGGGCTACACCTAGTGGGTGCGCTTGCGTGCCCCCATTGAAATTTCTAACAAAGGCGACCATGCTTACCTCCGCACGCTGCAGGGTGGCGTCTGTCGCCTCTACGAACCGGGCCAGCTCCTGGCGACACCGGTCCAGAACACTCCCCAACTCCCCGAACGAGGGGACCGGGCCTCCTATCGGGGGAGCCGGAAGGGTTGGGACGCGCGCCAGCGCCTCCCAGTCTCGGAGCACCTCCTGCATGGTCCGCAGGGTCCTCCGGGCCTTGCCGCCGTTGTCGCCCTTCCCCGGGCTCGCCACCATGCCGACTGTCGGGGCTGGGTTGATGACAGCGAGGGTCCAGGAGTCACTCCTCGCCGGCCCCTTGCCCGGCGCCGTCGCTGCCTCCTCCTCCCGTCGCTCCAGCGCGACGACCGCGATGGACGACACCTCCGTCTCCATGGCCGCCACCTCCGGCGCCGCCTCTGACGCTGCCTTCGGCGTCGCCTTTAGGGCCGCCGGAGCCTCCGACACGTCGACCCGGGCCGACTCGGCTGCAGGCGGAGTAGCCTCCGGCACCTCCGGTTGGGTCACCTCGGGAGCCGGCTCTATGGCCTCCGCCCTTGTTCAGGCCGCCTCCTCCATGGACGGGGGCGTAGGCAGCTCCATAGCCGCCCCTCGTGGCTCGCTCTACGGGGGCCTCAACAGACGGGTCGATTCCGCCACCGAGTCCGACGCTCGCACGGGGTCCGTGGACCTCCTCCACCTCCCGCCGCTCGAAGTCCCGGAGTGCGAGGCCCCGCCTCGTGTTCCGGACTTTGAGGCTCACAGCTCCGCGAGCCTCCTCTTCTCCTCCCGCTAGGTGGCCGCGTGCTCGCGGGCCAGCCGACTGGCGTCATTCGTCGGATCCCCCACTGGCCCCCCCTCGTGGAGCTCGATGGGGTCCCTACGGTGCACAAAGGTCAACCGCCCACCGGGTTGCGACCCAGAAGAAAACACACGCAAGAAAAAGAAAAAAATACCCGATGACGAGGGGCAAGACCCGCTTGGCGCGTGCCGGCGGCCTCTGCGCGGCCACCTTCACCTGCTTATGGACGGGTGGCGGGGCCGCCGGCTCCTCATGAGTCGGCCTCTTCGCCCGACTGGCGGCTCCGGTCGCCAGGGCTTGAGCCGGCCGCTCCTCGCTACGCCCACATTGGCCCTGCTGAGATGAGGGAGGAGGCGCTTTCAGAATCATCACATCATCGTGGGGGCAACAGGGAACTCACCGGCTCCGTTGGGCTCCCCGGTTGCATCGGACCCTCCGGCTCCGCTGGGGTCACCGGCTCATGGGTCTGCCGGCTCCTTGACTCCTCCCGAGGAGTCCACCCCCTCTTCCGGCGGGCCTCCCTGCTCATAGTCTTCAGAATTGGAGTGTTCACGCTCCACCTCGAAGATTTGGGGGTGCGGGCCGTTCGGCGTGTTCTGTCGCACTAACGGCTGCGGTCGGCACGACAAAGTAAGGTCCACTGCCGGCTGTCGGCTGGCAAGAATTGAACAAAGAGAAGTTGTCTCGTCAAAGATTTACCAGGGGGAACGGTTGATGCGGTCATACGGCTCCATGCCAAATGTCCACGACGCGGGCTTCAGCTTGAACGTCGTGAGAGCGTTCACCCCCGTCGCCACCTGAGCTGGCATCAGGTCGACGGTGGTCAGCCGACAGGGGTCTCGGCGACCGGACATGTCGCAGATCCGGTGCAGCCTCAACTGGAGAGGTAGCACCCGACGCGAGATGAAGGCCGCCACCAAATCGGAGGCGACCAACCCCTCGGAACTCTTCAGCTGCGTGAGCCGGCCAAGCTCCACCGAAGCCACGCCGCGTGGGGCGGCTCCCAGCCAGTTCAGCCAGGAGGACTACGCGTTGACGAACGGCGGCAGTCGGATGTAATCCAGGTTTGGGTCGGCGTTCTTCACATAGAAGAACGTCCGATGCCACCCCTTGACGAATTCGATAAGAGAGAAGGGCGGGAAGCGCACGATGCCGCGACAGCACACCGACATGCCCCCGCAGGCACTGCTCTTCAGCGCCTTGAGGTAGAAGAGGGCTTTGAAGAAATCAAGAAAAGGGAGACCCCCAGGTACCCCTCACATAGCGTCATGAAGCCGGCGAGGTAAAGGATCACGTTTGGGCCGAGGTGGTGCGGCTGGAGGTCGAAGGTGTCCATGAGCAACCGGAAGAAATGGCTCATCGGGAGCCCAAAGCCGTGAGAGAAATGCCAAAGGAATACGACGTGCTCCCTCGGCTGCGGCGCCGGCACCACCTCGTCGCCCGGTGCGCGAGCAACCATGCGCTCTGCTAGCGGCAGTATGCGCGCGGTGGAGGTCCGCATGCCCCCTCGATGACGATGGATCCGACCCACCTTCCTCCTTGCCCGTCGGCCATTGCGGCAGCACGACGGCGCGCGGGCGCGTTTGTGAGCTCGGGAGCGGAGTTACGCAAGGGGGAGAGGAGAGCAACGAGGCAAGAAGACGAGGCAGCAAGGGGGCGAGTGGGATGTGGGTATCTCCGCCCCTGCCCTTCCTCCCCTTTAAAGGGGAGGCCACGACCGGGGGACGTGGGGATTAATTGCGCCCACTCCCCCGGAAACTCCACGCACGTATGAGCGGCTCGGGCCGTAATGGCCGCTTCGGGGCGCAGAGGATCCTGGCCTACGCCCCGAGGCCTACTGGGCTACGCCCGAGGCCTAGCGGGTTAGGTCCAGGGCGACGTCCCGTCTCCCTGCGTCCGCGGGACCTGCCACATCATTACTCACCGCGTGGCGCGCGGCAGGCCGGCCCGGGACCCGGGGCGACGCGCCGGAACCCGAGGCATCGGGTCCAACGGCCGACCTGGCTGGCTCTTCAATTTTTGCGCCGGTGGCGGCTAGCACTGGGGGAAGCCGCCGGCTCCCCTCCGTCTGCCGGACGCGGCCCCCGCCGGCTTCGGGGACTACTGATGGGGTTATTACCCCTAGGTAGGCCAAAGCAATGGGGTTCTTCCCCCCTCCGCTTCAAAGGGAAACTATGCGATCGGCTGCCCGCGGCCGACTGGGGCACGGTCGGCTAGAGTTGCCACCGGCTGGCGACAGGGACGGCTGGACAAGGAGCCGGCCTGACCCCTGACCGGCTGGGCGCGGCCGGCTGCCCCCGGGCTGTCTCCTCCGTTGACCCCGGGGCGGACATGCAACGTCCCGTCCCTCTACGCACAAGTACGACGACACGACGCGACCGCCATGACGGGCGGCACTTTGGCCACAGTGGCCGCTGACGCACGGCCACGCATGGCTACAGTCCGGCCGTCCAGGCCGCTGACCTTGGCGAGCGCGACCGGGCGGGGGAACAATGCCGACACGCCCTCGCCCACTTGATTACCTGCCCCGGCGTGGCTATAGTGCAGCCGGCCGTACCGAAGACTTTGGCCGGCTGACACTAGATGAAGCCTCCTAGGCGACCCGTACCGCGGCAGGTGGGCGAGGCCCAATCGCAGAGCCGGCTGGCGGGCCCCCCACAGGCAACGGGACCGCACAACCGGTGGACCCTACAAACGACGAGATGACACGAAGGGTGGGACCCCCTGGCCGGTCGGAGAGACTGCCAGCGGGGTCCCTCCACCCCTGTACCTTAGAATACACTATAGAGCCGGGGGTTGGCCTATAAAGCCCCCCGAGCCCCCCATGCAACGGGGACGGATGACTCTCATGCACACCCCACACGGAACTCTCCTTACATATCATCCTTAGCAACGGAGGAAGACGAGCCAGCTGCTCCTTCTTCCTCCTCTAGACACCGCTCTAGGAGCATTCTTGTAAACACATCAATCCATCCAACTAGACCAAGCAGGACTAGGGGTGTTACCTCCCACGGAGGGCCCTGAACCTGGGTACATCGTGTGTCACCACCGCTTGTGCCCAATCTCGCACCCGGAGCCCGTCGGCGTCCTCCGGCCTCAACCACCTACGATAAGCCTATCCATGGCATCTGTCGTGAGAAAACAACGACATTTATTTTTCTTTTTTGGGGCAAAAAATCAAACTCCACGACCCTGGACGGTTTGAGTCGAGGCGTGCCCGCTGGAGCACCGATGCCCGCACGACCGCAAGCGGACGGTGGTGTCCGTTTTCTTGTCCCAAATGGACGAAAAGCGGATGAACCAGACGTCCATTTGGGATCGCGAATTGGAATTGTTCTAAGGGACAAGGGGACCGACAGAACGCGGGCCCATATGGGCAGGGTCGATTGCGGGGATAAACGGCAAAAGTTGCAATCAGTCGCGCGATCCCAAACTTTTAGGCCTCCTTTGGTTTATAGGATTAGAATATCATAGAAATAGGAATATCATAGGAAATAAGATGACATGCATCTCAATTCTTATAAAAGAAAGATATGTCATTTGATGCATGGGATAGGAATTTTTCCATTGAGTCTAGGCTAATATTTATTTCCTATGAAATGTGAAGGATTGGTTCCTATCCTATATAGGAATAGGAATCCATTCCTATAAACCAAAGAATTTCATAGGGTTTTTTTCTTTAACAATCCTATCCTATAAAATTCGTACAACATTCTTACGAAAAAAAAGCTTTACACGCTTAAAACTAAATAGTAGTACCTGGTATAAAACTGGATTGTACCAAAAGAAATATAAAAAATAAAACTGGATTGGATTCCAGGTTTGGGGTCCGGCCGTCCGGCGCACAAACCACACTGCTCCGAGCCCGACTAGCCCAACCATTTAATAGAAAAAAGGAAAAATAAACTCAGAATATTTCTCCTCTCTCTCTCTCACAGGAGTTGGAGGAAACCAGGAGGCGACGCGGGGGACGCGACGCGACTCCATACTCTTCCGCACGAATCACCGCTCTCCTCCAGGTAACACCAACAGCGACACCAAAAATTTCCGCTGCTTGTTCGAGATTACTGCTGCTTCACGTCGAATTTCCCGGCTAGGTTCGATGCGTTGGTGCTGCGGGAGCAGCGGCTGAGCTTGGGGCTTGCTAGGGTTTGCTCCGACTCGATCTTCAGTGGGGGTTGGGGGGAAGGCGTGGTGGAGTACTCAGCACTTCGTCTGCTCGGGTAGGTTGCAGCTTACGACTGTGTGATTCGTTGAGCTTTGGGCGGGTTTGGGTTGCCCCCATATATTAGGCTCGATTTGGGTTGAGTTCTTAGCTTCGTGCCGCTGCGTACCTGCTGTTCATCGGTTTTACCCATGGAATTTCTTGTTTCGATCTGCAGCGGCCACTTTTGCCGTGCCATTAGATGTGATTTTTTTCGGGTGGGGTGGGGTCGTGGAACCTAATTGTCCAGACACTGGTTAACCAAATCTTACATTATGGTTTTACGAGGGGATACACTTCTGTTGTTCATTTTACATGTTTCATTCTTTTGGATGAAAGCCACAAGCTCACATCATTACATGTTTCACTTAGTTGTTTTCTTCTCTTTCAGCTTCTTATCTATTTGACTTAATGCACTTGGCCAAACTATTTTTCTGCAGCTGGAGCAATAAGCATCACCCGGATGACCGGGGCAGACCTGGCATCAGTAATGGAGTTGATGGCTGTGGCAAATGGAGGAACATCCACTGACGTTGTTTCTTCTGATAAGAAGGATAATACCAAGATGGAAGAGGCTGGCGAGAGCAAGGATGTTGCAGTAGCGAATAACAGTGGCAACCAACAGAATAAAGCCTCAGAAAACGGCACTGAGGGCTCATCTGATGATGATACCAAGATGGAGGAGGCTCAAGTTGCAAAGGAAGATGATGTGGGTGCTGTGAAGCAGGCTGGTTCAGAGGATGTCAAATCGGGTGCTGTAGACAATGCGGATGCCAAGGAAGGTAATGGTGCCAATGCAGCAGAACATGAGGATTCCAAAACAGCTTCTGTTGAGGATGTAGTTGCAAAGGAAGATGACAACACCAAGTCAACAGAACACAAGGACTTCAAAATGGTTATTGTAGAGGATACAGATGCAAAGGAAGATGACAAAGCCAAGACAGCAGAACACGAGGATTCCAAAACGGCTGGCATTGAGGATGTAGTTGCAAAGGAAGATGACAACACCAAGTCAGCAGAACACAAGGACTCCAAAATGGTTATTGTAGAGGATGCAAATGCAAAGGAAGATGACAAAGCCAAGGCAGCAGAACACGAGGATACCAAAGCGGCTGGTATTGAGGATGTAGTTGCAAAGGAAGATGCCAACACCAAGTCAGCAGAACACAAGAACTCCAAAATGGTTATTGTAGAGGATGTAGATGCAATGGAAGATGAGAAAGCCAAGGCTGCAGAACACGATGATCACAGAGCAGGTGGTGTAGCAGCAGAACGCAAGGATCACAGAACAGGTGGTGTGGAGGATGCAGATGCAAATGAAGACAATGGCGCCAGGGCTGAAGAATGCAAGGATGGCAAAATGAATACTGTAGATAATGCAGATGTAAAGGAATATGAAGATGCCAATACAGCAGAACATGAGGATGCCAAAATGGTTGATGTGGATGATGCAGATTCAAAGGAAGATAATGGCACCAAGGTAGCAGAACAAGAGGATGTCAAAATGGGCGCCGTGGAGGATATTGATGCAAAGGAAGATAACAATGCCAAGGCAGCAGAACATGAGGATATCATAATGGGTGTGGTAGCAGATGTAAAAGAAGATAACAGTTCAAACATAGCAGAACGTGAGGATGTCAAGATGGCAGAGGCTGAGACCAAGCCAGAAGATGCAGTGCTCGAAGACAAGGGGCATATGGAAGAAAAGGATGTGAACACAGAGGTCAAGAAGGGACTGAAAGATGCAGAACAATGTGGTTCTGAGATGCATGATGAATTGAATGGGCAGGGAAAGAATGGAGCGGCTGGGCAGCAAGAAAATAAAGCTGAAGAAATGAGTGATGATGATAGTCAAGGGGAAGAGGAAGTAGAAGAGAAGGACTCTTCAGATAAGAAAGAGGAAGGAGGGGATGGTAAGGCAAACGAGAATGAAGAAAAGCTAGAAAAAGAAAGTGCGAAGAAGGAAGGAAAAGATGGCAAGGTAACAGAAGAGGAGGTCAGCGAGGCAAACAAGAATGTGGAAGAGAATAAGGAGGAAACACCTAAGAAAAAGAGGACAAGGAGTGCTAGGGATAGACGCCAGGGACAGCACAAGAAACAGCATGGGTCCAAATCCAGGGAAGCCAAAAGTTTACTAAATATTCCCAGCCCTTATGGTATTGATCGCCCTCAACGTGAGAGGAAAATAGTAGAGAGGTTGGTTGAAGTGATTGATAAGGAGCCAAACAGGAGCTTCGTAGTTGAGAAGGTTCATTGCTTGCAGTCGTATTTCCTTTATCTCACGTTTTTTCCTTTTGTCTGTGCTATAATTTCTGGTAAATCGTTTCATTGCAGGGTCGTGGTACTCCTTTAAAGGATATACCAAGTGGTATGGCCCTATGGCACACATATTTTTTTTTTACTTTTTACCTGCTTTACTTTTAAGGGCTGCATAATAGACAGGCCTTCACCGTGGTTCTCGGTTAAGGCTATGTTTTTCTTGCATTAAGCACTTGAATCTGAGCACACGTGTCTTAATGATGCATGGTATTACTGAATCTAGGTAGAAGCCTGTTGTGAATTTCTAGGTACCAGTTAAGATCCTTTTCCTTGTGAGTCTATATCTCAGGAATCATGATCCGTTTGTTCCTGATTGCCAGCTGAATCAACACGTTACATTATATATATGCCTTTGATATGTTTCCATTCCTAAATATATGTCCCTTCAGAGATTTCACTAAGGGACCACATATGGAGCAAAATGGATGAATCTACACTCTAAAGCATGTCTATATACATCCATATGTAGTCTTCTAGTGAAACCTCTAAAAAGACTTATATTTAGGAACGGAGGGAGTACTTAGTAGCCATGTTTGTACTGTAACTTTATCTATATCAATATTTATTACTAAATGTGTACAGATGCTCTGAGCTTAAACCAACACCTTTTCACACCCTTGTATTCTGAAGCTGCTAGTCTAAACTAGTTTTCTATCACTAGCATATGTGCGTGTACGATCCTTATTTTGAGGAACTTAGGTGGCGTTTGGTTCTAAGGGCAAGCCTGAGTTGGTTGAGTATATGCCCAACCACGTGGTTAGGGATGGCCACCTTTTGTTGTTTGGTTGAATGGATGAGAGGTGGTTAGGGATAGCCATTTGTGTGTTTGGTTGAGAGGATAAGAGATGAATGATACTTGAGGTGGTGAGATTATTCCTGTTACAAGTAATTATAGTAACATTTGTATGTCAAGTTTGAATGTTTGTATTTTTTTTGAATGACTGTTCCTTTTGTCGTCCATCTACAATAGTTTTTGAATGGGCAAGTTTGAATGTTTGATAACAACAATAATTTTGAAAATAAAAAGTGAACTTTAACATCACAGCCCAACATAACATAAAGCTTCCTTTTTTTGTTCATCTGCAATAGGAAAAAAATGAACTTGAAGATGAAATATACAACAATACGGCCATGAATCATCCAAATATATACAATAGTATACATACACAAGTTTACACAATTCTTTTTCTTGGTGTACATCACCAATAGTATTTTTTTGACGGTGTACATCCACAATAATATACATATGCACAAGTAGATTACTACTACCTCTGTATACTACTGTAAAACTATGTCTTAATTAGTGTACAGAGGTAGCAACCGTTCAAGCATACATACACAGGTATACACAATCGTCCAAGAATTCAAAAGATCGGATGTCTCCTTCGGGCTGCAAGTCAAAGGGAATCGTCAAGAAATCAAAGAGAGGAATTGCTGAGAAGGGAATCGGAGCATGGGAATAGAGAGGATGGGGCCAGCCGCAGACCTTGGTGGTGGCAGTGCTCGTGTGCTGCTCGGCTGCCAGCATGGCGTGCGGTGGAGAGGGAACCCTATCTGGAGCACCGTGGACATGTCAACTGAGCCCGTGTCTGCCTTTGCAAGATACAGTGTTGCGAAGCCTCATCTGTCACTGTTGGCGTGGTTCATCTCTGCTCAGTTGTGCTCCCAGTTCTGGTTTATCTCCTTGCACGCACGGGGCATGGGAGAGGGCCGAGATAGAGAGAAAAGAGAGAGTGAGGCCTGTGTTGCCGCTGCGCATTCTCCTGCCGCCCCCGCCAGCCGTGACAGAGAGCTTGTAGACAGAGCGAAAAATGTTCCGCGTGGGATGTGAGGGAAGGGGAGTGTGGACTGTTGGTGGTTGCTGTCATCCGGCATATTTTCTCGTCTTTGCTCAACCATTTTTAGGGGAATATTCCCAGATTCTTTACTATCCCTATCCATTCATGCCATCATACCAAACGAGTTTTTCCCTGAGGAAGTCAGCTATCCCTGTCCCACACTGAGGGATAACGTGAACCAAACGCCACCTTAGTGGATGTGTCATCCTTGATTTTCCACTGAGAAGTGAGAAGCTATGTAAACAAATTAGGTCTTGCATGGATTATTTACCTAAATTAGACTTGCAAATATAGCACAGTTTTGCTCCAGCGAATGCTAATCTATTGCAGAAGAGAAGATTTTTCGATAAAGGGAATATATTAATATCGCGAAGATTGCAGAAGAGAAGATAGCTTCCATGGGAAATAGACTGCAAAATATGATCAAATTTATACTGTTATAGTTATTACTGAAGCGCAGTTATAAATGAACTGTTATTAGATGCAAACTTTCTTGTGTACTCTGGCCTGATTGAGTGTCTGACAGTAGTAAGAGGAGGCAAAAAGGCTCTAGTGACAAGCAAGTTTGTTTATTAACTTTAGTCATGTGCTAGATTTTTTTATCTGTATACCATTATATCTGATCTTCTGCTGTAGTTTGAAGGGGGATCCAACAATAACAATTTGATTCAAACCTCTAATTGTGACCTGACTGAAATTCATTGGCATCTGGGATAGTATCAATGTGTCTTGAACTCTTAATGATGAGTAGCTGCTCTTCTCGCTGGTGATTTGTTGTATTATCAACAATTAACCAATAATAAACTACATTGGTCTCAGTTATAACTTTGATTGCTCCATTGAGTTTCTTGTCCATGTCTTCGTTAAAAAAAGGGACAATTTGACTGTCTTTAATTGTACGGTTTCAGCTCCTGCAGTCGTGCTGTAATGTGTGTGGTTTTCTCCCTTTCCTAATGCACTTCTAGTGTCTGTTCACTGATTTAATTTTTAAAACTCATTTACAGTGGCACAGAGGTTAACGAGGAAGAAACCTGCCGATCTTAAATTTCTTCACAATGTTCTTTTTGGGAGGAAAGGCAAGGTAAACATCTTAAATATCGTGATATTGCCTTTACACTGGCATTGAAAACTTCTGTTGTCGTTTGGGTTATAATTGATTCCTGTTCAGCTGGACAAAAATTATTCAAGTAACTTTGCACACTGAACTTCCCAAGAGGCACTAGTCCCTCTAGGAAAGTTTTGAGTCCAATTTTAGACTGAAGAAGGTGTATACTCCTATATTCCCTCAAAACAGGTGTATACCCAATATTATCAGTCTGTTGAGGTAGTCCTTTGACTCTGCTGTATATGTTATCTGGCAACAAAAGGTAGTAGGAGGAATAGTGTAGGAAAATTGTCAAATTTATAAACTTGTGCAAGACCTTAAGCGATTAACACTGTTCTTGAGTCAAGCTATTTTCTTACCAAAGTGCCATATTGAAACAGCAATGGCTAAGTTGTGGTGCATTGGGAAGCTACTTTTACTGATCAGTTCAATTTCCATTTGTGAAATGGATTACCTCTCTTTCTACAATTTTTGGTGGTTAAATCTTAGAAGGCATCTAGTTGTTTTGGGTTCTTATTTGAGTAAAACACAATTGTTATTAGTTCTGTTCAGTAACTCTGAAGTTATAATTGATCGATGTAAATGCTGGAGTTCTCTTCAACTCACTCACCCTGCCTGGTGGGCTTATGTTCTCAATGTTCCAGAGTGTCGATTTTAAAGGCCATATACTTCAGTTCTCTGGATTTGTGTGGCATGAGAGCGATGTAAGCTGCTTTGCTCAGGATTTTGAATTTCCCATTATATTTAGGTGATGGAAATAGTTTAATCTTTAAAGAGTTCTATTTATCTGCAGGAAAAGCAGAGAGCCAAGGCAAAGGAGAAGCTTGACAAGTGTATGAAAGACATGCTAGTGGATCTCTGTTGGCTTCTTGCTATTCCGGTTCCCAAAACAAACATCAGAAAGGTGGTTTAATGTTCTGTTTATAGAGTAGTGTTTTTGTTAAGATAGATGCGGTGCAATAGCGTGATGAATATAGTGTGGCATCTAACATAGTTTGGGATAACTCGTATAGGAAGATATTGTGGCAAAGCTGTTGGACTTCATTGCTGAACCTCATGCTATGCCTGATTCTGGCCTCTCTGATGACCAGGTGAGAACAAGAATTGTTACCTTACAACCTACTGTATCTTTCAGTTGTACCTCAGTACCTTGCTGTTGTGATGTTTTTATGATTGGGATTAGAATGTGTGGTAATTTAACAAAAAAATAATAATCTCTGTGCTTCATTCTCTCCTGCTGTTTAGGGGTCAAATTCTAGGAAACGCAAGAGAGGAGGTGTTAGTTCAAGCAAGACTTCGGATAACACTCCCAAGAGGTCTAAGAAGGTATGGCGCCAGATTTGTCAGATGGAACCTGTCGGCTCTATTATTTTCAGCTTTGTCAGATGGAACCTATCGGCTCTATTATTTTCAGTTGCAATTTTCGCATATGCCATATTAATATCCGTAACACTTTTTAGTGCCTTCTACAATGCAACCAGCATGACATCTTCTTGATACTGTGTTGAGTATACACATGTACATACAAGTGAAGTTTGTGTTTATCCCGTGACAAGTTAATGCAGCCACATCCATGACCATCATTCTTCAATGTTAAAAATCTTGTTCTCACTCTGTTGTTGCTTCAGAAATTTGCTGACGACATATCTCCAAGGCAAAAGCAAGCTCTGGAGTATGATACGGATGAAGATGTGAAGTCTGATACCGAGGAAGATGCAGATGAATCTCCTGATGAGCAGGAAGATGACTATGACTCTGCAGAAGAAAAGGCAAGTAGGAAGTCCTCGGAAATAAAAGATTCTGCAGGTAAAAAGAAGGCTGCTGCTGGGAGCACCCATAGGACAAGTCCGCCAAGGACAGCAAGCAAGACTGCAGGCAAAACATCACCATCCAAAGGTTCCAAAGAAAAGGAGAGCCCTGATGAGAGTGCAAAGGTCTTCTCTAGGAAGAAGAAACCCATTATATCAAAGCATACTCCAAGCTCTGAAAAGGTGATAGAAGAAAATAAGTCATCAGGTAGTAATCTATTCCATAGTACCTTGTGTATTATATATGTGCCCTTTTCTGTGATGTTTGGTACTAATAATCAGTCTAGTTCTTGTTATCTTTGTGTAGTATGGATTAACTGGTTGTTTGATGACAATTCCTGTATACTCAATTCATTTGCGATTTCTAAGGCCCTCATTCCAGTACTTGATGTGGTTATTGCTTATGGTATAATCTGACAAGTTTCTTCCATTTTATGATATTCGTTAGAGCACATATGATGTCAGATTGTCTGGCAAATCTGATGATATTTTATCTAGGTAAAGAGGCAATGAAGAGCAAAGGCGAATCGACAGAAGGGGGTCTGCCCAGTAAGGCTGAGTTGAAAAAGACCATCATCGGAATCCTTAAAAAAGTTGACTTCAACACGGTTGGTTACACATTGATCATTGATCTCAACATTGTTTGGTGTCCATCCCTATGATAAGTATTGTTTCGTAAATATATCTGGTGTTTGTAGGAAAGTAGATTCTGAGGTTAATTTCTACATTTGTATTACTCTTACTCGGAGGGTTACTTGCCCTCTTGTTTTGACTGCACTTATGTTTTAACTTGAAATTTCTCATGTGGAAACTGACATATTTGAGAATCTGATTTTGCAGTCTACTTTTAGCGACATTCTTAAGAAGCTTGGTAAGCCTTTCAGATATGTTTTTGTTGTCATTGCAGTTGTGGACCAGACATCCTAACAGATTACGTCTTATAGATGACCATTACAAGATTGATCTGACTGCAAGAAAAGGAGCTATCAAAATTATGATTCAAGAAGAGCTGACAAAGTTATCGGAGCAGGAAGATGATCAAGACAAAAATGCAGATGCCAAGAAGAAACAGTCACGGCATCGAGCAAAGGTCACTGGCTGAAGCATTTTGAAACACCATAGCATTAGCGCCCAGTGTTGATTATTTTGTATTTAACGCCTACTTCACTTTTGCCTTGATGGGTTATTGGGCAGTCCTGTGTTAATTATGGTTCCTATGTTTGCAAACACCAAAAATCCTAGCCCTGTTTGTGTATGTGAAAACATAACCTGTAGGTAGCTTCGTACTGGTAGGCGCTTCTAAGCTAATATTTGTCTGTAGATTTGCATATGCTTTCCAAAACTCTCAAATGGTTGTGGCAGAGCATGTTGGATAGTGTGGTCATAGGTTTGAATAGAATATGGACATACTCGGATTTTGTGCTGCGGCATTGGATGACAACGGTGGAAACCTCCAGCGGTTTGAGCATCACTGGGGCAGCAAGAGTGGGCCTGGTGGTGATGCCGGGAGATTATGCTCCTTCCTTCTCTTTTTAGTCTAAGATTTAGTCAAAGTCAAACAAGTTTGACTAGCTTTATAGAAAAAAAATCAGCACTCACAATATGAAATCAATAATATTGGATGCATCATGAAATTAATTTTCATACCATGTAGCTTTAATATTGTAGATGTTGACATTTTTTCTACAAAGTTGGTCAAACTAAAAAAAATGGAGGGAGTATTTTGCAAAGGTATAACCGGGCATAGGCTAAGTAATTGAGCAAAGTGGGCCTGTGTTGGGCTATGAGCGAGTGTAGTCGTTGGAACATTGCGAGCCTAGTCGAGTGTTATTACTTACTCCCTGTGTTTCAAAATAAGTGTCTTAATTTTGTATAACTTTAGTGGATGGAGGAAATATTATATAAAGGGTAGCCTTACAACTGTTGGTTGATGGTTGGCTTGCGGAGGGAGCCTCTCGGGACGGCTTCGAGCCGTCCAATATGCCTGACGTCGCAGCAAGAGTGGGCCTGTATTGGGCCGTGACTGTGAGCGAGTGTAGCCGTTGGGACGTTGTGAGTCCAGTCGGGTGTTATTATTTCCTATATAAAGGGTAACCTTACAACCGTTCATTGCTGGGTGGCTTTGGGAGGGAGCCTATCGAGGCGGCTCCACGTTGTTTGATCTGCCTGGCGGCGCGCGCCCTGGCTACCCAACTGGAGGGTCCACAACATGTGAACCTCGTATCGCCTGGGGCCATCATTATTGGGCGGCGATGGGCGTGCTCCTAGGTGAGGCTGTGCGCGCTCTGTCGCACGCGTGATGGGCCAGCCGTACCCGTCGGTCATTGTCTACTCGTGGCGGGCTAGTGTGGTCGCGCCAGTCGGGTACCGGCTGGGTCGCTTGCATGACTCGATGCAACCACACGACCTGACTCGGGGGGAGGGGGACCCTCCTAGCCGTCCGTTTCGTGGTGGCATGCCATAATGGCTTCAAGGGGTTGTACGTGACATTCTATCTGCCCGAACGACAGGTGCTCGGGCGACTTGGCTGAGTGCCCGTCATGCCCGGGGCCACCGTCATTGGATGACACCGGGGGAGGAGAGCCTCATGGCCGTCCGTTTTCGGGTGGTGTGCTGCGAGGGCTTTTTGGGGCGGCTCCGAGCCGTCCAATTAGCCCAGACGTCTTGCACCCGGGCAACTCGACTCGGAGGTCCTTGATGGATGTAACAGTCCGGGACCGACGCTCCAGAAGATTTCCCTTTTATTCTATTTTCGTCTTGTGTTTCGTTTGGTTGTTGCATTCATCATCGCATCATTCGCATCATCTGCATAGCATCGACATTTTGTCAACATGAGTTTTCAAACTTGCATCCGTTCGTAGTTGCCAGTTCTCTCCGTTCGTGTCGTCGACCGTTTCGAGACCAACCAAACACGCACGCGTCCGCGGCATTGCAAAAATAATTTTTTTTAAATTGCGTTTAAAATATTCTCGGGTCGAAAGTTGGCGTGCAGTCTTGTTATATTGTAGGTAGACCGCATGTCAAATTTCGTCACAATCAGAGTCCGTTTGATACCCGAACGGTCACTTGTAGCAGTGCGTCATCGGTTTATCCGTCGGACATTTTCTGTGTTTTAAAACTCATTGTCACGGGCCGCAACCTCCCCTCTCCTCAGCCCACACCCCCTCTACACATCCCACATGGTCCTACTAGCCCCCTCCGCTTCCGGACAGTCAGATCGAGACCCAAAGATCCGAAAATGAGCAACAACCCCTCAAACCCCAGCTGTTTTGCTATATAGACCTTCCCCTCGTCCAAAAATGGATCCCTAGTCCCTGCCTCGAAATCCGTGCTAGGCGCCACCTTCTCCCACCTCCAGCCACGCGGGCCCGCCCGAGCCCATCTACAGCCCGCCCGGGCCTGAAGCGCCGTTGCCGCTCCCCGCGCATGCGCCCGGGCGCCCCCGCTCTAAGCCCCGCTCCCGTGGGCGTCCTGGGCCTGAGCCTCCCCGAGCGGCCGCCTCGTCGGACCACCGCGGGCCGGTCACCGAAGACCCGCCAGAGCGCCGTATCGCGCCATCAAGCCGCCACCGCTTGCCGTAGTTTGCCTCTGCCCCGTTGGAGCCGTCGCCATGTTCGCCTCGCGCCCGACCTTGGCCATGCCCGAATCAGGTGGATCCCGGCCAGTTCCGCCCATCAGCACCCTCCTCTTGTCGATTGCTGGCTGCCCCGCCTTCGGCACCCCATCGCCGCCTCGCCATCGTCCCCGATCCAGGTGGTGTCGGGAGGTTCTGCTCCGCGTCGGCGCTGATCGCGCCCAGCGCCCACGTGGGCCAAGTGGCGTCCCGGCCCAGCAAGCCCCGACCCAACTCCGCCTATGCCCTGCCTAGCCTCCTCCACCGACTTGGGTCGTGGCCCAACAAGGTGAGCCCCATCACCGCTTGTCCAGCGCCCAGGGTGACGTATTGCTATCCTACGCTCACTTGCACTGTTGGCCCAATATGCTCCACATTCAGTCCCTGTTTGTTATTTTGCGAATATATATTTAACCGTGCATCGGGATTAAACAAAACCATATATGTAAAATGTGTAGAATTTTGTGTAGATTAATTATTTCTTCCTTGCATGCATAATAGAAATGTTTAACTTGTTGTTTGCATTTAATTTGCATAAATAACTTGCTAATAGTTTTATGCCATAAACTTGCATAATTAATTGTAACATAATTTTCTATATGAACCTATGCATATTATATATGTTTTCAGGGTAAAAAAATCCATAGAATTTATCTGTGCATTTAGATTTGTCGTTTGAGTAAGTTTGTGTGCATGTCATTTTGCTGTGATGCCTATTTGTCTTTTTCGTGTGATTAAATCCATGCATGATATGCAATAATTTTGAACATGACATATGCCCTTTGATATGTGCACTAGCCATGGACATTTTGTTTGCCATGATAATGCATGTTTAGGTATTATTTTCTCGTTGCCAACATGCTATAAAATACTGCTGTTTTGAGGGGTCTAAATATTTCTAAGTTTGGAATCTGTAATATTTTGTTGCTGTCTTGCCATGTGATTTGCTAGTGATTTAGAACCCCTTTAGGGTAGCTGTAGTGGAGTCATTTATAGTTGATAACGTACTTTAGTATGCTGTTAAGTTTCATGCCATAATATGCCCCGTAGCATATAGTTTTAATATTGTCAATATACCTTCGTGATAAAAACTACACTGTCAAAAACTGCTATTTTCACTAAGTCTGAAACTGTTTTTAGTTAGTCATGTTGTGAACTTCCTACCATGTGATCCATGCCTCTTTTGAGTATGTTATGTGAAGATAAAATAAAGTGTGTGTTATATGCTACTGCCCCATGCTTAGTTTGTGCATTTTAGAATCTTGTAGCTTGATGTTTTCATGCGTGCAAAATGCCATCTTGCTGTTTTGGGCAGATTTGAAATAAAACTTGTGTTAGTTGTTGTGGTTGAACCGTAGCTCCGTTTTGGACATGCAATATATGAAACTCGCTTAGAATTTCATGTAGCATCATGATATCTTGATGCATTCATGATTTGAAACGTTTGTGGTTGTCATTTGCATGCATTTTGCATTCATGGCATATAATCTTGTGCGTGTCATAACTTTTAGACCGTAGCTCCGTTTGAGATGTTCCATATATGGAAATCGACTAAAATAACATGTAGAATTGCATGAAATACTTTATTCCGTTTTTTTAAAATTATTAATTACGGTTAATTCAGATCCGGACCAATTTCGAAATTAACATATGTGGTCGTTTTGGAAATAATATATGTTGTTTCCGGCCTCATTTAAACTTGACTAGATATGTAGCTTACTTATGGTTCACCTCTTGACATGTTTAAAAACATTTAATATTGCCGTGTATCTAAACAAGAGTGAACTAAATAATCAATTGTGGAGTTTCGTCAATATGCAACTCGTTGCATATTAAGCTTCACTTTAATGTGTAGTAGTTGTTTGATGTGAATTGCCATGCCTTGCATATTAAAACGGACATGCATCATATTTTTTTGCGCATCATGTCATGCATATTTGGTGTTGTACCATGTGTTGATTGTTGTTTCGGATTGTTCCTTCTCGATAGAGTTCCGAAAGCGTTCGGAGTGTGAGGATTCATTCGACTACGTTGGCTCATCTTCTTCATGGACTCGTTCTTCTTCCAAGCGGGATCTCAGTCAAGATGACACATTTCCCTGGACACCACTACTATAATTGCTATGCTAGTTGTCCCGCTTTTATCGTTATGTCTCTCTACCTACCACTTGTTTGTCAAGCCTCCCAGCAAACCTTTGTTTGGCTATGTTACCGCTTGCTCAACCCTTCTTATAGCGTTTCTAGCTGCAGGTGCGATTGCTTCCATGTG
Organism: Hordeum marinum; assembly: GCA_022496015.1. Classification (NCBI taxonomy): domain Eukaryota; kingdom Viridiplantae; phylum Streptophyta; class Magnoliopsida; order Poales; family Poaceae; genus Hordeum; species Hordeum marinum. The sequence goes on along the minus strand of CM039675.1, from coordinate 245,317,371 downwards.
ACAACATGGACATTCTTTTGTTATCACAATATTACTGCTATTTAATTTAATGCACTTATACAATTGGTAAAAGGTGGAAGGCTTGGCCTTTTGCTCGGTGTTTTGTTCCACTTTTGCCGCCCCTAGTTACTTGTGTACCGGTGTTATGTTCCATATTGAGCGCTCCTAACATGCTCGGGGTTGTTATGGGGACCCCCTTGATTTTTGTTTTAGGATTAAGCTTGTCTGGCAAGGTCCAACATTGGTACTACATTTGCCTAATAACTAATAAAATTGCATAGGGACCTGCCGACACCTGCGGATCTTTAATCAACAACCCGGGCCAGTGCTCCTCATGAGTGTTGGTCCAAAACAAAGCCACTTGCGGGGCCATCTCGGGGCAACTCGAGGGATTTCTATCAGGTCGCTGTACGTAGTGTTCATCCGGTCGTGTCCTGAGAACGAGCTACGCGACTCTTATCGGGTTCGTCGACACGTCGAGCAGCCTTGCTGGATTTGTTTTTACCTTTCTCGAATGTCTTGCGCGTGGGATTTCGACGACACTTTGGGCTATCTCTAAGTTGAGATTTTCTATCGGGATTCCGCAAATACTATGGGTGATTCCGTGGTTAAGGAATGCCAACAGGGCGTGTGGTTAATTTGTGATGGATGAGTTGGAGCACCCCTGCAGGTTTAAATCTTTCGGAAAGCCGTGCTCACGGTTATGTGGCAACTTGGAAACTTTGTTTAACACCCGGTCATAGTAAACTTGAAGTAAACTCAAATAAAATACACCAACAGGGTGCGTAACTGTGATTGTCTCTTCTCATGAGTCCTTATCCGAGAGAGAACACGGTGGGGTTATGTTTGACGTAAGTAGGTGTTTAGGATCACGTAGTGATCATTACTAGTTCACATCCGTTATACGTAGGCCACCATACTTTAATTTCTGTACTCGTAAGTTAGACACTCAAATAAATGCTTAGTTGCTTGCTGCAGCCTCACCACTTAACCATGCCTCATCCATTAAGCTTTGCTAGTCTTGATACCCTTGGAAATGAGATTGCTGAGTCCATGTGGCTCACAGATGACTACAACAATAGTTGCATGTACAGGTAATGTGATGATTTGACGTGAGCGCGATGCTTGTTTGATTTGGAGTTCATCATCATCATCATCATCTTCTTATTCTTCATCAATCTAGGATGGGTTCCAGGCGTCAGCCTGGGATAGCAGGGATGAATGTCATTTTATCGTTTGATTTCGTCCGTAGTCGGACACTGCTCTTCTGTATGATGTTTGAATATGTTGTTGTATTGATGTGAACTTTATGTAGCTTGTGGCGAGTGTAAGAGAATTCCATATACTCATCTCTTGTGTACATGTACTTGTAATGATATCCATTCTTGCAACACGACGAGATGCACTCCTATCCCTGTCGAGGCCCTTGAGCCAAAATAAGGATAGGGTCGCATCTTGGGCGTGACAAGTTGGTATTAGAGCCAGGTTCCGACCTAGGAGCCCCCTTGATTGATCGAACTTGGCCGAATCGAGTCTAGTGAAAAACTATTTTGAGTCTAGTTATATCGGAGAGTAGGATTGTTTTATTCCTCTTCTATAATCTGGTGAGGAATTACGACTTAGGAATTATGATTCTACCCTCTTCTCACTCAAATTTTTTTAGGATCACGCGGATATTTTGGAATCTATATGATGCCGATGTGAAGGAATTCTATACTTGGTGCCTCCTGTTATCGAGGAGTAGAGCTCCGAGGGATTTTTGCACATCGTTATCATTCAGTTTCCTTAGTATCCAAGGACGGAGGTGTTGGGGAACGTTGCATGGGAAACAAAAATTTTCCTACGTTCACGCAAGACCTATCCATGGTGATGAGCATCTCTAAGAGGGAGAGTAGATCTACATACCCTTGTAGATCGCTAAGCGGGAAGCGTTAAGAAACACGGTTGGTGTAGTCGAACGTATTTGCGATCCAAATCGCCAAGCATCTCGCGATCCAATCACGATCCGTTCCGATCAAGCACCGAACGGACGACACCTCCGCGTTCAGCACACGTACAGCTTGATGACGATCTCCGCCTTCTTGATCTACCAAGAGGGAGCGGAGAGGAAGAATAGTTCTCCGGCAGCATGACAGCTCTCCGGCGATGGTGGTGGAGCTATTCCGACAGGGCTTCGCCTAAGCACTGTAGAAATCCGATCTAAAGGAGAAACTATGCATTGGAGGAACGGGCAGCACGTGGCTGAAAATCTAGTGCAAAAACCCTAAAACCTCCAGTATATATAAGAGGGAGGGAGAAGAGGCCTTGGCATAAGGGCCAAGCCTCCTTGGTTTGGCCGAAGTGGGGAGGAGAGGAGGACTTCTCCTCCAATCCTAGTAGGACTAGGATTCCTCCTTTTTTGCGCTTTTCCACCTTTTCCCTTTAGGCTTTTCTTCCCTAGCTGCATGGGCCTTGTGTGGGACTTCCACCAGCCCATTAAGGGCTGGTATCTACTCTCCCACAGCCCATGAAGCCTCTTGGGTCGAAATACCCCTCTCGGTGGTCTCCCGGTACACTATCGGTACTCCCGGTACACTACCGATTAGCCCGAAACTTTTCCGGCGACCAAAACAGGACTTCCTATATATGAATCTTTACCTCCGGACCATACCGGAGCTTCTCGTGATGTCCGGGATCTCATACGGGACTCCAAACAACCTTAGGTCACCACCATACATAACTCTATACTATCGAAACGTCACCAAACCTTAAGTGTGCAGACCCTGCGGGTTCGAGAACTATGTAGACATGACCGAGACACCTCTACGGTCAATAACCAATAGAGGGACCTAGATGCCCATATTGGTTCCTACATATTCTACGAAGATCTTTATCGGTCGAACCTCTATGTCAAGGATTCAGTTAATCCCATATGATGTTCCATTTGTTCTTCGGTATGTTACTTGCCCGAGATTCGATCGTCGGTATCTCCATGCCTAGTTCAACCTCGTTACCGGCAAGTCTCTTTACTCGTTCCGTAATAAAAGATACCGTGACAAACACTTAGTCACATTGCTTGCAAGGCTTATTGTGATGTTGTATTAGCGAGTGGGCCCTGAGATACCTCTCCGTCACACGGAGTAACAAATCCTAGTCTTGATCCATGCCAACTCAACAGACACCCTCGAAGATACCTGTAGAGCACCTTTATACTCACCCAGTTACGTTGCGACGTTTGATACACACAAGGCACTCCTCCGGTGTCCATGAGTTACATGATCTCATGATCATAGGAACATATACTTGACATGCATAAAACAGTAGCAATAAACTGACACGATCATATGCTACGTTTGTAGTTTGGGTCTTGTCCATCACATCATTCTCCTAATGATGTGATCCCGTTATCAAATGACATCACATGCCAATGGCTAGGAAACCTTGACCATCTTTGATCAACGAGCTAGTTCACTAGAGGCATACTAGGGACAAAGTGTTTGTCTATTTACCCACACATGTAATGTGTCTCCAATCAATACAATTATAGCATGGATAATAAATGATTATCATGAACAAGGAAATATAATAATAAACACTTTATTTATTGCCTCCAGGGCATATTTCCAACAATTTCCCATTTGCACTAGAGTCAATAATCTAGTTCACATCACTATGTGATTTACATTGTATTGAATCGAACACCCATGTAGTTCTGGTGTCGATCATGTTTAGCCCTTGGAAGAGGTTTAGTCAATGGGTCAGCAACATTCAGATCCGTGTGCACTTTGCAAACATTTATGTCCTTCTCCTCGATGTAATTGCGGATGGAGTTGAAGCGTCGCTTTATGTGTGTGGTCCTCTTGTGAAACCTTGGTTCCTTGGCTAGAGCAATGGCACAAGTGTTGTCACAAAACAGGTTTTGGATTCAGTGCATTGGGCACTACTCCAAGATTTGTCATGAACTGCTTCATCCAGACACCTTCCTTCGCTGCCTCCGAGGCTGCGATGTACTCCGCTTTGCATGTAGAATCGGCTACCACGCTTTGCTTGGAACTGCACCAGCTTACCGCTCCCCCGTTGAGAATAAATACGTATCCGGTTTGTGACTTAGAGTCATCCAGACCAGTGTCAAAGCTTGCATTGATGTAACCCTTTACGATGAGCTCTTCATCACCTCCATAAACGAGAAACATTTCCTTAGTTCTTTTCAGGTACTTAAGGATATTCTTGACCGCTGCCCAGTGTTCCATTCCAGGATCACTTTGAAACCTTCCGGCCATACTTATGGCAAGGCTGACATCCGGTCTTGTGCACAGCATTGCATACATGATAGAGCCTATGGCTGAAGCATAGGGGATGACACTCATCTTTTCTCTATCTTCTGCAATCACTGGGCATTGAGTCTTACTCAACTTCACACCTTGTAACACAGGCAAGAACCCCTTCTTGGACTGATCCATTTTGAACTTCTTCAAAACTTTATGAAGGTATGTGCTCTGTGAAAGTGCTATTAAGCGTCTCGATCTATCTCTATAGATCTTAATGCCTAATATGAAAGCAGCTTCTCCTAGGTCCTTCATTGAAAAACTCTTGTTCAAATATTCCTTCACGCTTTCTAGCATTTCTATATTGTTTCCAATCAGCAATATGTCATCCACATATAATATTAGAAACGCTATAGAGCTCCCACTCACTTTTTTGTAAATACAAGCTTCTCCATAAACTTGTATAAACTCAAACGCTTTGATAACCTCATCAAAGCACTTATTCCAACTCCGAGATGCTTGCACCAGCCCATAAATGGATCGCTGGAGTTTGCAAACTTTGCTAGCATTCTCTGGATCGACAAAACCTTCTGGTTGCATCATATACAACTCTTCCTCAAGGAAACCGTTGAGGAACGCCGTTTTGACAACCATCTGCCAAATTTCATAATCGAAATAAGCAGCTATTGCCAACATGATTCTGACAGACTTAAGCATCGCTACGGGTGAGAATGTCTCATCGTAGTCAAATCCTTGAACTTGTGAAAAACCCTTTGCCACAAGTCGAGCTTTATAGACGGTGACATTATCGTCCGCGTCTGTCTTCTTCTTAAAGATCCATTTGTTCTGAATGGCCTTTCGCCCTTCAGGTAATACTTCCAAAGTCCATACCTTGTTTTCATACATGGATCTCATCTCGGATTTCATGGCCTCTAACCATTTCTCGGAATCCGGGCCCATCACTGCTCCTCCATAGCTCGTAGGTTCATTGTTGTCCAACAACATGACCTCCAAGACAGGGTTGCCGTACCACTCAGGAGTAGTACGCGCCCTTGTCAACCTACGAGGTTCAATAGTAGCTTGATCGAAGCTTCATGATCATCATCATTAACTTCCTATTCTACCATCGTAGGTTCCACAGAAACATCTTTTTGCGCTGCGCTACTTTCTGGTTGAAGTAAAGGTTCAATAACCTCATCAAGCTCTATTTTCCTCCCACTCAATTCTTTCGAGAGAAAATCTTTCTCAAGAAATGTTCTGTTCTGAGCGACAAACACTTTGCCTTCGGATCTGAGATAGAAGGTATACCCGACTGTCTCTTTCGGGTATCCTATGAAGACGCATTTCTCCGCTTTGGGTTCCAGCTTTTCAGGCTGAAGCTTTTTGACATAAGCATCACATGCCCAAACTTTAAGAAATGACAATTTTGGCCTCTTGCCAAACCATAGTTCATATGACGTCGTTTCAACGGATTTCGATGGTGCCCTATTTAAAGTGAATGCAACTGTCTCTAATGCATAACCCCCAAAACGATAGTGGCAAATCAGCAAGAGACATAGAACGCACCATATCTAATAAGGTTCGATTACGACGTTCGGACACACCATTACGCTGTGGTGTTCCAGGCGGTGTCAACTGTGAAACAATTCCACACCGTCTTAAGTGACTGCCAAACTCATAACTCAGATATTCACCTCCTCGATCAAATCGCAGGAATTTAATCTTCTTGTTACGATGATTCTCAACTTCACTTTGAAATTGCTTGAACTTTTCAAACGTTTCAGACTTGTGTTTCATTAAGTAAATATACCCATATCTACTTAATTTGTCAGTGAAGGTGAGAAAATAACGATATCCACCACGCACTGTAACATTCATTAGACCGCACACATCAGTATGTATGATTTCCAATAAGTCACTCGCCCGTTCCATTGTTCCAGAGAATGGCGTTTTAGTCATCTTGCCCATGAGACATGGTTCACATGTGTCAAGTGATTCAAAATCAAGTGACTCCAAAAGTCCATCAGCATGGAGCTTCCTCATGCGTTTACACCAATATGACCTAAACGGCAGTGCCACAAGAAAGTGGTACTATCATTATCAACTCTACATCTTTTGGCATCAATGTTATGAACATGTGTGTCATCACTATCAAGATTAAATATGAATAAACCCCTCACATTGGGTGCATGACCATAAAGGATATTACTCATATAAATAGAACAACCTTTATTCTCTGATTTAAATGAGTAACCATCTCGCAATAAACAAGATCGAGATATAATGTTCATGCTTAACGCAGGCACTAAATAACAATTATTCAGGTTCATCACTAATCCCGATGGTAATCAAAGAGAGAGCATGCCGACGGCGATCACATCAACCTTGGAACCATTTCCCATGTGCATCGTCACTTCATCCTTTGCCAGCCTTCGTCTATTCCGTAGTTCCTGTTTTGAGTTGCAAATGTGAGCAACCGAACCGGTATCAAATACCCAGGCACTACAATGAGAGCTAGTAAGGTACACATCAATAACATGTATATCATATATACCTTGTTTGTCGTTGGCCGCCTTCTTGTCAGCCAGGTACTTGGGGCAGTTCCGCTTCCAGTGACTAGTTCCCTTGCAATGAAAGCACTCAGTTTCTGGCTTAGGTCCATGCTTGGGCTTATTTACAGGAGTAGCAACTGCTTTGCCATCCTTCTTGGTTTTACCCTTCTTGCCCTTGCCCTTGCCATTCTTCTTGAAACTAGTGGTTTTATTGACCGTCAACACTTGATGTTCTTTCTGGATTTCAGACTCAGTGACTTTTAGCATCGCAAACAGCTCAACGACTGACTTGTTCATCCCGTGCATGTTATAGTTCATCACAAAGCTCTTGTAACTAGGTGGCAGTGATTGAAGAACTTTGTCAGTGATCGCCTCTGGCGGAAGGGCAATTCCCAAATTTGCTAGACGAGTCGAATACCCAGACATTCTGAGTATATGTTCACTGATAGACCCGTTCTCCTCCATCTTGCAAGCATAGAACTTATCGGAGGTCTCATACCTCTCGATTCGGGCATTCTTCTGAAAGATAAACTTCAACTCCTGGAACATCTCATATGCTCCATGACGTTCAAAACGTCTTTGAAGTCCCGGTTCTAAGCCATACAATATTGCACACTGAACTATTGAGTAATCTCCAGAACGTGCCTCCCAAGCGTTCTTAACGTCTTCGGAGGTCATGTCTTCTGGTTGGTCACCAAGCGGTGCATCAAGGACATATGATTTCTGGGAAGCCATGAGGATAATCCTCATATTACGGGCCTAGTCAACAAAGTTACTTCCATCATATTTCAACTTAGCTTTCTCTAGGAACGCATTAAAATTCAAGGGTGCTACTATGCGAGCCATTGATCTATAACATAAATATGCAAAGGTTACTTAGACTATTGTTCAAGATAATGAGTTTAGTTAATCAAATTACTAAAGCTCCCACTCAAATTGACATCCCTCAGGTCATCTGAGTGTCACATGATCCAAATTCACCAACTCAAGTCCCATCATCACGTGAGTTGAGGTGGTTTCAATGGTGAACATCATTATGTTGATCATATCTACTATATGACTCATGTTCGACCTTTCGGTCTCTTGCGTTCCGAGGCCATGTCTGTACATGCTAGGCTCGTCAAGTTTAACCCGAGTGTTCTGCATGTGCAACACTGGCTTGCACCCGTTGTATGTGAACGTAGAGTCTATCACACCCGATCATCACGTGGTGTCTCGACACGACGAACTTTCGCAATGGTGTACACTCGGGGAGAACACAATTCATCTTGAAATTTAAGTGAGGGATCACCTTATAATGCTACCGTCGTCCTAAGCAAAACAAGGTGCATAAAAGGATTAACATCACATGCAAATCATAAGTGACATGATATGGCCATGAACTTGTGCTTTTGATCTCCATCTAGAAAGCACTGTCATGATCTCCATCGTCACCGGCACGACACCATGATCTCCATTAACGTGTCGCCATCAGGGTTGTCGCGCCCAACATGCTTCTACTACTATTTCTATCGTTTAGCGATAAAGTAAAGCATTACATAGTGCTTAATGATTGACACGTAGGTCATACAATAATTAAAGACAACCCTATGGCTCCTGCCGGTTGCCGTACTCATCGACATGCAAGCCGTGATAATCAATACATCACATGATAATCTCATACATCACATATATCACAACATGTAATTGGCCATATCACATCACAACATACCCTGCAAAAACAAGTTAGACGTCCTCTAATTGTTGTTGCATGTTTTACGTGGCTGCTACGGGTATCTAGCAAGAACAATTCTCATTTACGCAAAAACTATAACGGTGATACACTAGTTGATTTTCAACCTTCTCAAGGACCGCCTTTGTTGAATCCAATCCAACTAAAGTGAGAGAAACTGGCACCCGCAAGCCATCTATGCAACAAGTTGCAGTTGAGGGAACCGATCTCTCGTAAGCGTACGAGTAATGTTGGTCCGGGCCGCTTCATCTCACAATACCGCTGAACCAAAACACGACCAAAGGAGGAAGCAATCTAAGCATCAACGCCCACAAACTCTTTGTGTTCTACTCGAGATCTCATCTACACATAGACCTAGCTTATGATGCCACTGTTGGGCAATGTTGCATGGGGAACAAATTTTTTCCTACGTTCACGCAAGACCTATCCATGGTGATGAGCATCTACGAGAGGGAGAGTGGATCTACATACCCTTGTAGATCGCTAAGTGGGAAGCGTTAAGAAATGCAGTTGGTGTAGTCGAACGTCTTCGCGATCCAAATCGCCAAGCGTCGCGCGATCCAATCACGATCCGTCCCGATCAAGCATCGAATGGACGACACCTCCTCGTTTAGCACACATACAACTTGATGATGATCTCCGCCTTCTTGATCCAGCAAGAGGGAGCAGAGAGGAAGAAGAGTTCCCCAGCAGCGTGACGGCGCTCCGACGATGGTGGTGGAGATATTCCGGTAGGGCTTCGCCTAAGCACTGCAGAAATCCAATCTAGAGGAGAAACTATGCACTGGAGGAACAGGTAGCACGTGGCTGAAAATCTAGTGCAAAACCCCTAAAACCTCCAATATATATAAGAGGGAGGGAGAAGAGGCCTTGGCGCAAGGGCCAAGCCTCCTTGGTTCGGCCGAAGTGGGGAGGAGAGGGGGACTCCTCCTCCAATCCTAGTAGGACTAGGATTCCTCCTTTTTTGCCTTTTCCCACCTTTTCCCTTTGGGCTTTTCTTCCCTAGCCACATGGGCCTTGTGTGGGACTTCCACCAGCCCACTAAGGGCTGGTATCTACTCTCCCACAGCCCATGAAGCCTCTTGGGTCGAAATACCCCTCCCGGTGGTCTCCCGGTACACTACCGGTACTCCCGGTACACTACCGATTAGCCCGAAACTTTTCCGTGACCAAAACAGGACTTCCTATATATGAATCTTTACCTTCGGGACATACGGGATCTCATCCGGGACTCCGAACAACCTTCGGTCACCACCATACATAACTCTATACTACCGAAACGTCACCAAACCTTAAGTGTGTAGACCCTGCGGGTTCGAGAACTATGTAGACATGACCGAGACACCTCTACGGTCAATAACCAATAGCGGGACCTGGATGACCATATTGGTTCCTACATATTCTACGAAGATCTTTAGCGGTCGAACCTCTATGTCAAGGATTCAGTTAATCCCGTATGATGTTCCCTTTGTTCTTCGGTATGTTACTTGATCGAGATTAGATCGTCGATATCTCCATACCTAGTTCAACCTCGTTACCGGCAAGTCTCTTTACTCGTTCTGTAATACAAGATCCCGTGACTAACACTTAGTCACATTTCTTGCAAGGCTTATTGTGATGTTGTATTACCGAGTGGGCCCTGAGATACCTCTCCGTCACACGGAGTAACAAATCCTAGTCTTGATCCATGCCAACTCAACAGACACCCTCGAAGATACCTGTAGAGCACCTTTATAGTCACCCAGTAATGTTGCGATGTTTGATACACACAAGGCACTCCTCCGGTTTCCGTGAGTTACATGATCTCATGGTCATAGGAACATATACTTGACATGCATAAAACAGTAGCAATAAACTGACACGATCGTATGCTACGTTTGTATTTGGGTATTGTCCATCACATCATTCTCCTAATGATGTGATCCCGTTATCAAATGACATCTCATGTCCATGGGTAGGAAACCTTAACCATCTTTGATCAACGAGCTAGTTCACTAGAGGCATACTAGGGACAAAGTGTTTGTCTATTTACCCACACATGTAATGTGTTTCCAATCAATACAATTATAGCATGGATAGTAAACGATTATCATGAATAAGGAAATATAATAATAAAAACTTTATTTATTGCCTCTAGGGCATATTTCCAATAGTAGGATGTTCGAAATTACTTCAATACTTTTCGTGGCAAGATAAGGCTGGAGTCACCTAGTACTAGGGAGGCGTCCGGGGTACTGCCATGTTTGGTATCGTTGTGTTTTTGAGGGTTCGAGATAGATGGAGTTCCGATGCCTCTGGTTATGTGTTGACAGATGTATACAATTGGAGTGTAGGGCTTGTTAGTTGTGTGAGATATTTTGCCTCCCTGTATCCCCAACATCCGATTGCATAACCAAAGATTTCGGGAGTTCTTAGGTGGGAATTCAAGTAGGTACCCAGGATTATCTCTCCAACAAGTGCATAATGGGTATGTATTTGTTCTGGCTTGTTTTGTAAGCCTCACCCTTTGTTTTGTTTTTGAATATGGTATTCGAGTTGCTTCGATGTTAAGTGGTGATTTCATATTACCTAAGATGTGGTCTCATATTCTGTGGGAATGCTAATTCTTGTGCTCAATCAAGTTATCATATCAATTCTTTGCAACCGATGCACTCCTCTTCAAGATGTTCAATCCTCTCTAATATTTGCAAGATCAATCCTCATGTTTCTTTCCGGAGTTCTTTTCATCCGTCTTAAGTTATCTTTGTTTTCCCCACCCTCCTGCCCTTTTTCTTCAATGATTAACTTCTCATCCAAATGCCTTTTTTTCATCGATGCTTCCGCTAGCTTTTCTTTTGTATCATATCTGGTGATTCATTGTGAAGATCCTCAAGTGATTCGAATCCATCATTTCCTTATTCTTGTTTTCCTTCCTGGTGCATTTAATTCAAGATCTCGGTGTTCCTCATATCCTTCTCAATCGCTAAAGGCTTCCCCATGTCGGAAATTCTGTCCGAGTATCTCTTGTTTTTCGTCTCTCTCTATTGTATCCGGAGTGTTGAAGATATCTTAGAAGACTTTCATTTCCTTTCATATCCTCTTAAATTATTTTGAGGTTCTCACCTCATCAAGTTCTTCATTTTTCTGGTGCAATATATCTTTCTAAGCAATTGTTTCAACGGTGGTTTCTTTTGAGTGGGCCCATAACCCATAGGTGTTTTCCCTAGGATCTTACCTGGATCTTCTAATCTTTCCGGAGATGTCCCCAAGTTGTTCTTGTTATGACATAAGAACGAATTTCATCAGTCACATGACTTCTCGAAGATCGCTTCTAAATCATTTTCATTGTTGGCTCAACCTTCTTTATTCTTATTCCGGAGTGTCTCAATAATTCATGGTGTTGCTTCTCGTCATTATTCTCAGTATTGAAGAATGAAGGAGAGTTTCTCTTAATCTTGGTCCATTCGCTTGAATATTTGTCATCTCATCTTGATGCTTCCCTCTCAAATTGTTTTCATTCATGAGAAATTTCTCCCATATCAATCCGGTTCATTCAGAGTTGTTTTCATTTCTCGATCCTCCGAAGACCATCTTTTCAGAAGATTTCTTCGTTCTCAGCTTTCAACTTTCATTCCCAAAATCTTCTCAATTGTTGTCTCTTCGTTCGTCTCTCAATTATTCCGGTGGTTCGGTCAAGTTTCGTCATAGGAGAATCGTGATCTCTTCATTCTCATGTATCTCCATTCATTCTTGGCATCCTCATTCGTTTCAAATTCGTACCAGTGTTTCGTTGTAGACCTCTTCAAGTTTGTGCTCTATCTCTCTTTCCTATCATTTTCAAAATAATAAGTGGTATGCCAAATCCGTTGCTTGTCATCAATTTAACTTGATGAAGGATAAGCATAATATAATTCTTATTCTTATCATCAAGGTGATTTCAATCCTTTTCCAGGGTTTTTCATCATATAAAATTCTTGGTTCGAAGTGTTCATCTTTTCTTTTCCAAAGTTCCAAGTTTTCTCTAATATCTCATCGCGAAGCTTCATATAAATCATGGAAAGGCATCAATCTTGTTCTTTTGCAACCTTCACTTCTTTTCTATCATCCTTTCATTCCGATGTTCTTCAAGAGGTCCTTCATGGTAGTTTGTTAAGGATGTAATTCTTCTCGAAGTGTTCTTCAAGATTCTTGTTGGAGGTGCTCAAGTGTTCTTTATCTTGGATTTACAAGTTCAATTCCTTCTCCGTTGTCTTTTGAGATGGTTTTATTAAATTCTTGATTATGAGGAATCTCAAAGGAAAATTGTCAAGAATAAGATAAGTAAACCCATCTTGTCTTCTCGAAGTTATCTTGGGTTGGATTTCACCTAAAGCATTTCCTAAGGATTGTTGCTATCATGGTGTCATAAATGATCCACGTTTTCTCCTCTTCTTGGTGAAGAAGCTTTTCCTATATTTTGCTCCCAAGCAATCGTTGTTTTGTTAGTGGCCGGTTCTCACCTCATAATTTTGAGATGTTTTCCATAAGCCCACTACAAGCTATTTCTTACATTGTGGGTTTTTCAACAACTCCGTTCATCCCATGCTTTTCAAATTCAATGGTGGTAGAAGTTGTCAGTTCTTCTCCTTTCTCTTCTCTCCAATAATCTAGCTTCTCTCCAAATTCAATGGTTGTTCCGGAGGCATTGTTGTCATGCCCAAGATGCGCGCCTATCGATATTTAGGCACGAGGGCCTCGACAAGGATAGAGGCGCATCTTGTAGTTCGCAAGTACAGTATCATCACATACATTTATGAAGAGAAGAGTATACAAGTTGGCTTACACTCACCACATGCTAAATTACAATCCACACAGTTTATTCAAACATCAATCCAAAGACAGGGTCCGACTACAGACGAAAACAAACGATAAAATGATGAAATGACACTGGCTTACTAGCCTCGAAGATCATGACCACGACCACTCTACTCGTCTGGATATGTGACGTACATCCTGCCACGCTCCTCGTCATACTCCCACTAGAGCTGCATCACATCATCTGGCACGATCTCATCGGTACCCGCACCTGTATTTGTTGTAGTAATTTGTGAGCCACGGGGACTCAACAATCTCGCGCCCGGGTACCGAGACTATTCAAGCTTATAGGCTGGATGGGGGTAAGTGTTTAGTTTGCAGCAGCACTAAGCATTTATGGTGGCTAATTTTACGAGAACATGAAAGTAAATATGTGGTCTACGATAAACGATCGAGAACTAGCATGACCTCTAAGAGATCCTGAACACCTACTCACGTCAAACATAACCCCACCGTGTTCTCTCTCGGTTCATGTTCACGAGCAGAGACGATCACGGTTACTCACACAGTTGGTGTATTTTATTAGAGTTTACTTCAAGTTAACTATATCCCGGTGTTAAACAAATATCCAAGTTGCCACATAACAGCGGGCACGGCTTTCCGAAAGATTTAACCCTGCAGGGGTGCTCCAACTAGTCCATCATAAATTAACCACAGTCCGCGGGAATAACCTCGACCATGGATCTCGTGCTCATCCTAGGAAACTCCAAAGGAAATCCGACACCTCGAGATAGCCCAAACAAGATCAGAGTCCCTCACGCAAGCCACTCGAGAAAGGTAAAACAAGTCCATCAAGACCACCCGACGTGTCGACGAACCCGATAAGAGCCGCGTATCTCGTTCTGAGGACACGACGGATGAGCGATGGTTACCCCGCCAATCACCGAGTTGCCCCAGGCGGCGTTAATAAGCTGCTCTGGGTTGGACCAACACTCATGAGGAGCACTGGCCCGGGTTGTTGATTAATCCATGGGGTTGCAAAGCCCTATGCAGTTTATTAAGTTGTTTAAAAAATAGTACCAATGTTGGGTCTTGCTAGACAAGTTTTAGTCTCAACAGAATAATCAAGGGGGTCCCCATAACAACCCCGAGCATGTTAGGAGCGCAAAATATGGAAACATAACACCAGTAACAAGAAACTATGATGGTAAAAGTGGAAGAAAACACCGAGCAAAAGGCCAAGCCTTCCACCATACCAAGATATATATGTGCATTAGATTAGATAACAGTTAATATTGTGATATGCTAGATATCCATGTTATCACATGGAAACAACCTGCACCTGCAACTAAGAATGCTATAAGAGGGGCTGAGCAGCGGTAACTTAGCCAAACAAGGTTTGCTAGGATGTGTAGGGGTTAGAGGCTATCATGGCAATGTAGGAGGCTTGACATTCAAGTGGTAGGTAACACATATGTAATGATAAGAGAGAGACATCTAGCAAAGAAAAAATAGTGTCGGGATCCGGGTACAATCATCTTGCCTGTTGGTTCTTGAGAGGGATAAAGAGTGGGGTCCTCGTAGTGGTACTCTCCTGGATCCTCGTACTCAGGTTCAACACTCGCATCTACCCACAAGAAACAACAACAATAAACAACCACCAAAGGTGCAATGCACAAATAAGATGATGCATGATTCTTTTGAAGTATTTAGCATGGCAATCCTAAACTAGTCATGTTTCTCATGCAATAGTTAAGTTATCTACAATTCTGGACAGAACCTCATGTTAAGTTGTATGAACATGCATGATCATGGAAAATATGTATGCTTCATGCAAAATCGATACAAATGCATATGTAGAGCGTAGGAAACGGAGTTACGGTTCTCACGCTACTCTCACGGCAAGGTACGAAGGCAAAATACAAGACAAAGAAGGCCATGGGCTATCCCTTGGCATTCCATGGTAGCCACTGGTTAGGCAATGAAAAACCGACCACATTAGAGTCAAAGATCAAACAATTCCTTAGAGCATTGCTCCCACAAGTCACAAAACACTAAAACAAACAATCTGTCACAAAACAGCAACATAGCAACTTTCACAGCAAATATCTAGAGATACAGGAAGTCTCCAACCTCAAACAAGGCATTCACAAAAACTAAATAACATGCTTGTGAAATCATCCAACTACACAAACTGGAAAGGAAGCACATATCAATAAGCATGAAGCTCACAAGTTGGCATGATGAAACAGATTCTAGGAACTTAGAGAAAATCACAGTTTTCTGGAATCTGAGTTAAGCTGATAGCAAGTTGACAGCAGAAACTAATGGTGATAGAAACCACCTCATGGCATGAAAATTAATAGGATGGTAGAGGACACCATATACTCCAAAACACTAGCACTGGGCATGAGCTAAAACACAACATATCACTTGGTAGCATCCACTCCTTATGGCGTAAAAATATTAACAGGTTCTCAGACTTAGAATTATTTAGCATGTTGAAAACAACAACATTTTAATAGCCACTTTGGAGCATGGTTCCCACTTATATATGCAAGTTTATCATGTCAAAAGAAAATACCATGGCATTCTACTCATCAAAGGCTACCATTTCCATGTTGACACAATTATCAAAGCATGCATGGATTAATCCAAACTTACCAGTCCCTGATCCGGTATTCCCTGAGTACGGGGAGTAGCGGGGCTTCTGATGAGTTCCAGAGTTAAACTTCCCCTGAGTGTACTTTCGCTTGCGGTTCTCAATTTGCTGCTGCTTTCCCTCCAAGATGAGGGCCTTATCCACCAGCTCTTGGTAGTTGTTGAAAGTAGCCACTACCAGCTGCATGCTCAACTCATCGTTGAGTCCTACCAAAAACTTTTCTTGCTTGGCCGCATCATCGGCCACATCTCCTGGGGCATAACGGGCCAACATGCTGAACTCTTCCACATATTGGGCCACGGAACGATTACCCTGGCGCAAGTTGCGAAACTCGCGCTTCTTCAGACTCATGGCTCCAGCTGAGACATGAGCGGTGCGGAAAGCTTGCTGGAACTGCTCCCAAGTCACATCTGCAATAGGATAAGTGGTGGTGTAGTTCTCCCACCATGAAGCTGCTGGTCCTTCAAGTTGATGTGCGGCAAAACGCACCTTCTCAACGTTAGTACATCCAACGGTGATGAGTTCTCTCTCCATCTTACGGAGCCAGTCATCTGCTACAATGGGCTCAGTGCTGCTAGAGAAAGTTGGAGGGTTCAACCTCAGAAAACGGGTGAGATTATCAGTCTGGGGTGGATGGTGGTTATTGTTGTTCTGGTTGTTGGTCTGATTCTGGATCAATAGCTGCATCAGTGCATTCTGCTGCTGAAGGAGTTGCGTGAGTTCCGGCGGGAAAGTGAAGTCGGACTCATGTCGTGGAGGCATCTTACTGTTTCCAGAGGGGTGAGAATTAGAATAGAAAAAGGGCCTAAAAGAAGAAATTCACTACCCATATGCAATGCAACAAACATATCACACCAAACACTCATTCATTTATTCAATCAATGTCAAACATTGGGAATACAAATCTCAATCAAACTAAGCATCGACCTACGCTTTTAACGTTGAAAATAAAAGATACATGGAGGCATAACTAAAGTTTTCCTCAGAAGTACATGGTGACTAAGTCTCCTCCAGTGGTGCTCTCCTCATAGTCATCATCGTCGCTGATGAAAGGTGCCAACTCTCCTTCAGGATGAAGATTTTCACCCATGTCCATCTGTTCCTCCAGAGTGGCGATGCGAGTGTTCAGCTTGTCGATCCTCTCTAAGAAATCCTTCACCTCATATTCATGCTCGTACTCGGCTTCCCGTAAGTCAGCTTCAAGGTCAATCTCACGGTTCATCAGATTCTGGATTGTCTTCGTATCAGTACGAACTCGAAGCTCCAGAGTCCTGATGTGCGTCTCCAGGGTCTGGATATATGACATGGTGGAGTCTCCAGTGGGAGGGGTTATGATGTTGCCATGGGCATCTCTGCGGCAAACCATGCTGAGTCCTGGTGAAATGGTTCCACCTCTGTATTCCTCCTGAATACGTCCAAGGGCACGATGAATGGCCATGTCTCTTCCAAGTATCCAGCTGGGTGCCACGAACTTGGAGTTGATGGGTTTCTTCCGATTCCCAAAGGTTTTCCCTGGGATGTGCACCTCGATCCTGTAGCGTCCATCTTGTGGAAATGACATGATAGGAGTCCCGGTGATGCTCGGCAAAGCAATCCTCACGTCCTTGACGATCCTCATCAGCTCCTTACCAAAAGGCATCGTTGCGTCAGGCTGGCAAAACTCCGTGATCAACACTGGGATGAAGGTGGCCATCTATAAATTTTGAAATAATCGGAGAGAAGTCAGAAATGAGTAGATGAGAGTATAAGAATTTTAAAGACAAAGAGATACAATCCTAAGGCTTTCCAATCCTAGAGGTTACGTCCTACGGTCAGCGTGTGCTCTGATACCATTTCTGTAGCGACTCGACCTGAAAGGTCAAGTCTCCGGTGTTTCCGTACCATCCCAAGATCATGCTGGTACACACACGGTACATCAATGTATATATCAAAGGGAAATCACACAGCATTATATTAATCGAAATCTCATATCGAGTCCTTTATTACAATAAAAATTACAATAAAGTGGCCGAAGGCCAACTCATGAGAATAACTAAATCTTGCGGAAGCGTCGAAGGTAGATGAGTCCATCTGACTCCAAGGGCATCTCACTGAGCATAGAACGTGTCCTCACTCCTGGTCGGAAAAGTACTCTGCAACATGATACGTTGCAGCCGTGTAGGTCAGCATATGGAATATGCCGGCAAAGTCACAAAAGAGGGGTGAAAAGATAATCATCTAGTCTACATGCTTATATGGCAGGTGGGGTGGTAAGTTTTTGCGTAAAGCCAATTTTTCCTACATCAAGAGAGGTCTAAGCAAAAAAATATTACTAAGTTGGTTGATTAATGAGATGATCCACCAACCAATTCTCATTCCCAAATTATTAATACCCACATCCTCATTATTAATTGTGTTGAGAGTTCCGAATGTTTCAGTTCCTTTGGCTCAAGTCGTCCATGACCGTGGACACGGCTAATCGATTAGGTTTGAGTACTCTACAGAGTTTTGCACACGTTCCCCACAAGATTTGGTCGCCTCCGTTTAATTTCTCGCACTTCAGGATGTTTGAGAAACGGATGACCAAAACATGGTCTTCCAAAGGGTTTCCCTGCGACTCTGACGGTGCCCATCCTTTCCTACCGTTCTTCTACATCTCGTAGCACCGCCTGTCCAGGGTCACCACGATATCCAACCAAGCCAGAGCCCATAATGACTTGTGGCTGTGCAGGTAAGCCTTGGGTCTTGAAGCACCCATCCATCTCTTTGTGCCTGGGTGGACCTTTCCGCGTGAATACTGGCCATCTCCAGCATCACCTAGGCAAATCCACTGGTTTCTCCAGGGTGCCGTTCAACCATCATCCACCCAGAGGTATGTTGAAAACTCGGAGTCTTGAAATCTTGATCATTATGTAGGTCTTGAATTTATTAACTCTCTCAACTCTCATGAATCACACAACCAACCCCGTCTACTAATAGCATAGCAAAAAGTAAAACAACGTTTCCCGGGGCCAATGTGTCAAAGAGTTTGAGGGGGGTACCTACCACATGATACTACTACAATGTAACCAAGTTTCCAACTAACCTATCTTGCATGCAATTGGGGAATATGGTAGAACTAATGCATATAAAACATGGGTAAACATGATCAAAGTGACTTGCCTGATTGATGATCTTCGTACGTGAGTGACTCTAAGTAACAAGCTTCGCACTCCGGATAATCTAACGAAACAAACAAGCACTCAATAAGCATACAACAGAATATTGTAACCCACAATCATCAATCAAGAACTAGTAAATAATCAAGACAAAACAATGCACAAATCACAAGTAAGAAAAACACTCAAGGTTTTGTTTACTAGGAGGTGATTGATAGAACACTACTATCATAATTAAACTATTTTGTAATAACAAAACAATTGTTGACAGCAAGGAACAATAAAATATTTTTTTTAATAAACAGAAGAAAATCAATTTAAGTTTGTTGGGAAAGCTTTTGTAAAGTTTGTAAAATTTTTGATAAACACTAAATGGAACAAATATAGTTTTACTAACAAGAGAGCAAAACCAAACTTATTATTTATAGTAAAACATGTTTTAACAGAAAACAATTTACAAATAAACTTGTTTTAGAAAACAAAATTAAATTATATAATACTTTGTTTGAAAACAAAACCATTACTAACTAGTTGTTTTAATCAAAATAAACCTATTTGAAAAGAAGTTGTGATTCTTATCTTAACAAGGAAATAAACTAAACAATTTTATATTTTTATTAACAATAAGTAAAACACTAATTGTATAAACAACAGAACCTACTAAACAAATTGAAATTAAAACTAAGTTAAACTAACTAAAACTAAGTAAATAAAACTATATTATAATACTAGGCAGATTCTGTTTATAGCTAAAACACTAACAATAATCATCCTAAAAATCCTCAAACTAAACATGGTGATAGTCCTAACCAATATCAAACAGTAGCAAAAATATTCATATCAAAATCTATTTTCAAACTCTAGTTATACAGATTTGAAGATTTTGAGCAAATTTGATTCAATTCAAATTTTATAGTTCAAATTTGAAATTTAAAAGTACAGTGTGAAACTACATGAAAAATGTGAGCTAATGCAAAAAGAATCAACTCAAAACATTAAACAGGTTAAAATATATAA
Source organism: Hordeum marinum (assembly GCA_022496015.1). Lineage (NCBI taxonomy): Eukaryota > Viridiplantae > Streptophyta > Magnoliopsida > Poales > Poaceae > Hordeum > Hordeum marinum. The sequence continues at coordinate 245,297,254 of CM039675.1, read as the reverse complement.
GCAAAACAAAATTTGAATACACTCTGTTAACTAAAACAAAAACAGAAAAAGGGAAAAATCTACCGGACGGCCAGGGGGCTACGTGGCACTGTCCTATTGGCTAGCTAGTGCGCGCGTTGGATGTTTTCGGGCCGGCGACCGGTCAGAAAAGGAAAACGGTTCGGGGATAAGTGGCTTCTAATCTGGGTCGTTGGATTTGGATCGGAGGGAGGGGAAGTGTCCGGCGTCTTACCGGAGGGGGTGTGGGAATTCTGGCGATGGAGGCGGCGGCCGGTGGTCGAGGACGTCGCCGGAGGGGTCTCCGGTGGTCGAGGGAGGCAGTGGAGGGGTTCAGACGATGGCAGGCGGGGTCCTGCGTCGAACGGAGGGGTCGGAGAGGGGCGAGGATGACCGAGGCGTTGGCTACGGACGATGGGAGTTCCGGTGGTGGTGCAACTCCGGCGAGGAATTGGCAGCGTCTCGGCGAGGGAGAGAGGGGGCTCGGGGGGGGGGGGGGAATGGATGCGGGGAGTGTCCGGTACTTATAGGGGCGCTGGGGAGTGCGGGGGAGGAGAGAGGAGAGAGATCCGGGAGGGGGAAAAGAAACGGCCGGCGAGGTCGTCGGCGCGTGCGGGGGAGAGGGATGACTGGTCGGTAGAAACGGTCGGTCGGGGTGGGGTCGAGTGTCAGTGAGCGAGAGCGCGTTGAATGTGCGTCGGTCGGCCGGCTTTTAATCCATTCGCGAGTAACTGCCCGTGGGCCGGCCCGTTTAATACAGTAACCGTTACCGGTTTCTGTTTAATGTTTTTCCAGAGTGTTTCAAAAACCTTTAAAGCATTCAAACCTTTTATAAATATAGGGGTATTATATATCAAAATTAACAGAATAATAAATGCTATTTAATGAACATTTTTATTCTGTCATTTGAACACTTTGAAAAAAAATATATTTTCAGAAATTGCCTAATTGTTTTTAAATCCTTTTTGCAAATATTTTCAAAATAACCCCTGGTTATTTTTGTTCAAATAAATCACCAAGTTGACCCTGGTGTGGAGTGTCATGTTACTCCCCTCTTATTTTGAACATTTTACCAGGATTTCAAATAGGTGAAAGCAAGTTAGGGAAAAAAATAGAAAGGGCTTTCAGAAAGTCAGAAGAAGCATTTCAATTATACATGTATTCAAGAAATGATGATGATGGATGGATAGCTATATTTCATAACATTCCAAAATGAAATTTTGGGATGTTACACAACATCATATCATTTGAACACATGACAACATAGGTTCACAAAGGTTACATGACCAAAATGGCAAGGGTAGCACTTGGGCTGTTACAACTCTCCCACACTACAAGAGGATCTTGACCCGAGATCTAGGAATGAAAGAACTCTGGATATTCGGAATAGAGAAGATCCTCATGTCCCCAAGTAGCTTCTTTGTCAGAATGATGAGACCACTTCACCTTGAGAAACTTGATTGATTTGTTGCGAGTCTTATGCTCAGTTTCATCGAGAATAGCCACTGGATGCTCACGATAAGAGAGGTGATCAATGTCTTGGAGGTCAATGGTACGCTAGGGAGTCTTGAAGCACCTCCATAACTGAGAGACATGGAAGACATCGTGCACATTTGCGAAGTTTGGTGGAAGCTCTAGTTGATATGCAAGTTCACCTCTCTTGCCAACAACTCTGAAAGGACCAACAAAGCGAGGAGCTAGCTTCCCTTTAATTCCAAGCCGCTGAGTGCCCTTCATGGGAGAGACTCCAGATAGACTAAACCATCAAGTTGAAAGGAGACATCCTGATGTTTGTTATCATAATAACTCTTCTGTCGGGATTGAGCTACTTTGAGGTTCTCACGAATGACATGACACATCTCTTCTGCTTCGGTGATCATGTCATTGCCCAAAATTTGACGCTCACCGGTTTCAGACCAGTTAAGCGGGGTACGACATTTCCTGCTGTAGAGAATCTCGAAAGGGGCCTTGCCTGAGCTAGCCTGAAGCCGTTGTTGTATGAAAATTCAGCATATGTAAGGTAGTCTTCCCATTACATGCCAAACAAAATGACACAAGCTCTGAGCATGTCTTCAAGGACTTGATTGACTCTCTCAACTTGACCACTTGTCTGCGGATGGAATGCAGTGCTGAAACGGATCTTAGTACCCATAGCATTCTGGAAGGACTCCCAAAACCTGGAAGTAAAGAGGCTTCCATGGTCAGATGAGATGAGCCGAGGAATACCGTGCAAAGAAACTATCCTTGATATATAAAACTCTGCTAGTTGAGCTGCCGAGATAGATTCTTTGACCGGAAGGAAATGAGCAACCTTGGTCAGCTTGTCGATAACCACAAAGATGGCATCGTTGCCTCTCTTGGACTTGGGAAACCCAGTGACAAAATCCATCTCCACATGATCGAATTTCCACTCTGGAATAGGCAAAGGCTGAAGGAGACCTGCTGGACGTTGATGTTCTTCCTTCACTCTGCGAAAAACATCACACTCATTCACGAACTGAGCAATTTCACGTTTCATGCGAGTCCACCAGAAGGTTTGCTTGAGATCCTGATACATCTTCGAGCTGCCTGGATGAATGGATAGAAGAGAATTGTGTGCTTCGTCCATGATAACCTTCCTGAGATCACCTTTTGGAACCACCAGACGGTCCTCAAAGAACAAGGTATCTTTGTCATCAACGCGAAAGCACTTATACTTCGGAATGCCCTTGGCCACACCTTTCTTCACTTTCTTCACCATCGCATCAAGAAGTTGAGCTTGGTGAATCTCATCTTCCAGAGTCGGAGAGAGTTGAAGATTTGCAACAAATCCTTGAGGAACAATTTGGAGATTGAGCTTGCGGAAGGCCTCAAAAGCTTGGGTTAAAGAGGCTTCAGGATAAGATTGTTGCAGTACGCCTTTCGGTTGAGCGCGTCTACAATGACATTTGCTTTTCCAGGAGTGTACTAAATGCTTGGACTGAAGTCCTCATGCATTTCCACCCAACGAGACTGCCCAAGATTGAGATTTGGTTGAGTGAAAATGTACTTCAAGCTCTTGTGATCGGTGTACACCTCAACTAGTCTACCCAACAACAAATGCCTTGAAGTCATCAGAGCATGCACAACTGCCGCCAACTCGAGATCATGGGTGGGTAGTTCTTCTCGGCAGGCTTCAACTGGCGCGAGGTATAAGCAACTATCTTCTTATCTTGCATTAGAACACCACCAAGACCTTGGAGAGAAGCATCACAGAAAACTTGGAAAGGCTTTGATTGCTCAGGAGGAACATGAACTGGAGCTGAAGTCAGTCTTTGCTTGAGCGTATTGAACGCCACATCACACTCAGGAGACCAAACATACTTGGCATTCTTCTGGAGGAGATTACACAAAGGCTTAGCAATTTGAGAGAAGTTCTCCATGAATCTTATGCAATAACTAGCAAGCCCGAGGAAGCTACGAAGCTGCTTCACATTCTGAGGAGGCTCCCACTTCAAGATTGCCTCAACTTTCTCAGGGTGCACTTTAATGCCCTCGGTAGAGATCACATGCCCAAGGTATACCACTTCATTGAGCCGAAACTCACACTTGGAAAACTTGGCATAGAATCGATGCTCTCTTAGCTTGTCAAGCACAAGCCGGAGATGCTCTGCATGCTCTTCTTCGGTCTCCGAGAACACGAGGATATCATCCAGATAGACCAAGATGAACTCATTTTTGAAAGGAGAGAATATGAAGTTCATAATTCTTGATAAGGTTGGAGGAGCATTGGCAAGACCAAATGACATGACGGTGTACTCATAAGAGCCAAAACTCATCGTGAAAGCGGTCTTTGGAATATCCTCTTCGCGAATGCGAATCTGATGATAGCCCATGCAAAGATCAAGCTTTGAGAAAACCTTGGCACCTTTCAGTTGTTCAAACAACTCATTGATGTTGGGAAGTGGGTACTTGTTTTTGATTGTCTTCTTGTTCAATGGACGGTAATCGACACAAAGTCGGTCCATGCCATCCTTCTCCTTGACAATCAAAACACCACAACCCCATGGAGAAGAACTTGGTCTGATTAGACCCAGACGTTCTTGTTCATCTAGCTGCTTCTTCAACTCTTTCAGCTCTTCGGGGCCAAGTTTATAAGGGTGCTTGCAAACCGGTTCATTTCTGGGCTCGAGGTCAATCACGAACTCGACTGGCTGGTGTGGAGGCATTCCTAGCAATTGTTTTGGAAAGACATCTTCATACTCACAAACCACCGGAATTTTAGAAATAGCTGAGATCTCACCCTTCTCATTAAGAGCAAAGAGACGGATTGTGTCATCACAAGCTGCGAAAATAATCACATCTTCTGAAGGATGAGTCAACTTGACTTCTTTTGCTTGAAAATCAACATATGCCTTGTTCATAGCCAGGAAGTCCATGCCCAGAATGAGATCAATGTCGGAATTTCCAAGAACAATTGGAGAGGCCAAAAAAGAATAAATGCCCATCTTGATAGAAACATCCGGAACAACCATATGTGAACTCATGCGCATGCCTGGAGATACCACATGAAAAGGACTTGCTAAATGCTCCACTTATAACTCATGCATAGCGACAAAAGGCCTAGATATGAATGAATGCGATGCACCAATATCAAACAAAACTTTAGAAAGAATAGAATTAACTCAGAGATTACCCATAATCACATCATGAGACTTCTCTGCTTCAGCTGCATTCACCATGTTCACCCTTCCTGACTTGGGATTATGCTTCACCATTGCATTGCCTAGAGGCCTGACTGGAGGAGGAGGTGGAAGACGCTGCTGGTTGCACTTGTTTGAGTAGTGACCCTTCTGACCATACTTGTGACAAGTAACCTCAGATAGCGGACGGAAGTTGCCTGGAGGAGGAACATTTGCTGACTTGGGAGCCTAGGGGCCTCTGCTGATATCCTGGGTTGGGTGGGCGGGAAGAACCACGACCACCGAACTGTCTGTGCTGCTAAGGAGGACGAAACAGAGGAGGATTAGGAACTCAATATTCATGTTTCTTAGGGACCATCTGAGAGCTGGAAGAAGAAGAATAGGAATCCCTGGAACGCTTCCTTGAGTTCTTCAACTTGAGCTGAGTTGCCTCGACCTTCAAAGCCATATTGTAGAACTAATCAAACTCACAAGGATCTTGAAGGACTAGACCCGGCAGAAGCTCATCATTGAGACCACCTCTCAACTGATAAATCATGGCCTTGTCATTTGGAACATCTTGCTTAGCATAGCGGTCCAGATTCTGGAACTCGATGTTGTACTGATAGATAGACTTGCTCCCCTGCTTTAGGTTCCTGAACTTCTCACACATCTCCTCGACAAAGCTTGTAGGAATGTAATGGGCCCTAAAGTCACGACAGAAATTGTCCCAAGTGACAACACGATCGCCCGTGGAGTCCTTGTACTGCTGCCACCAATCTGCTGCCTGACCCTTGAGATGGAACAACGCGAATCTGACAAAGTCCTCTGGTCTGACATTGCTGCACTCAAAATGCTTACTCATGTCACGGAGCCAATCATCAGCATCAAAAGGCTGATCACAACAGGTGAACGACTTGGGCTGGTTGGCAAGGAACTGGTTCAGCATCGCAAACTGAGGTTGATTCTGAAAATTCCCTTGAAAGCCTTGCTGATCCTAATCTCTATCTTGCAACAGCCTGAGCAACATCTGAGTATTCGCATTGGTTGCGGCCATCACAACTTGCCAAGCTTCTGAGGGAGGAGGCGATGGCAGAGGTGGTGGAACATCAGACTGCTCCCCATCATGACCCGCACTCCCACGAGTTGTTGGAGCCATCCTGGAGATGGTCAAGAACATCAGCACCTCATTGATAAGATGAATTCAAAGCTGAATCAAATGCTTGAAAGAAATTGAACGAACAACATAACAACCTTCCTACTGAAAAATTAGTAAGAATGCCTTCTTCGGGTTTGCGATAACATCATAAGATATTAGAAGCCACTTGGAATAACACAAAAGTATTGAGCTAATGTTGCTCGGAACAAATGTATATGCCCTCATATATCTGAAGAAGATGATCCTAGATAACTACATGAGTTCCCACTTAAGAACTTCCGAAAACTTTTTGGATATGCAATCCGATGTGGGGGATACAAGGAGGAAATATCTCACACAACTAACAAACCTACACCCCAATTGTATCCATCCTTCAACACATAACTAGAGGCTTTCGCAAATCCATCTAACTTGAATCCTCGAAAGCACAACGGTACTAACCATGGTGGTACCCCAGACGCCTCCCCAGTACTAGGTGACTCCGACCTTATCTCACCACGACAAGTATTGAAGTAATTCCGAACACCCTCCGTCCTAAGATACTAAGGAAGCCGAATGATAACGATGTGCCAATAATTCCCTAGAGCTCGACTCCACGGAAGAAATCAAGTCAGACAGGAGGCACCAAGACAGAACTCCGTCACATCGGTATCATATATTTTCCAAAATACCCGCGTGATCCTAAAAAAATTTGAGCGAGAAGAGAAGTAGAATCAAAATTCCTAAGTCGAATACCTCACCAGAGTATAGAAGAGGAGTAAAAAGAAACCTACTCTCCGATATAACTAGACTCAAAATAGTTTTTACTAGACTCGACTCGGCCAAGTTCGATCAAGCAAAGGTCTCCTATGGTCGTATGGCTCTAAATACCAACTTGTCACGCCCAAGATGCGCGCCTATCCATATTTAGGCACGGGGGCCTCGATAGGGATAGAGGCGCATCTTGTAGTTCGCAAGTATAGTATCATCACATACATTTATGAAGATAAGAGTATATGAGTTGGCTTACACTCGCCACATGCTAAATTACAATCCACACAGTTTATTCAAACATCAATCCAAAGACAGGGTCCGACTATGGACGAAAACAAACAATAAAATGACGCAATGACACTGGCTTGCTAGCCCCAAAGATCATGACCACGACCACTCTACTCGTCTGGATATGTGACGTACATCCTACCACGCTCCTCGTCATACTCCCACTGGAGCTGCGTCACAACATCCGGCACGATCTCATCGGTACCTACACCTGTATTTGTTGTAGTAATCTGTGAGCTACGGGGACTCATCAATCTCGTGCCCGGGTACCGAGACTATTCAAGCTTATAGGTTAGATGGGAGTAAGTGTTTAGTTTACAGCAACACTAAGCATTTATGGTGGCTAATCTTACGAGAACATGAAAGTAAGTATGTGGTCTATGATAAATGATCGAGAACTAGCATGACCTCTAAGAGATCCTAAACACCCACTTACGCCAAACAAAACCCCACCATGTTCTCTCTCGGTTCATGTTCACGAGCAGAGACGATCACGGTTACTCACACAGTTGGTGTATTTTATTAGAGTTTACTTCAAGTTAACTGTAAGCGGGTGTTAAACAAATATCCAAGTTGCCACATAATCGCGAGCACGGCTTTTCGAAAGATTTAACCTTGCAGGGGTGCTCCAACTAGTCCATCATAAATTAACCACACTCCGCGAGAATAACCTCGACCACGGACCTCGTGATCATCCTAGGCAACTCCAAAGGAAATACGACACCTCAAGATAGCCCGAAGAAGATCAGAGTCCCTCACGCAAGCCACTCGAGAAAGGTAAAACAAGTCCAGCAAGACCACCCGACGTGTCAACGAACCCGATAAGAGCCGCGTATCTCGTTCTCAGGACACGATAGATGAGCGATGGTTACCACGCCAATCACCGAGTTACCCCGGGCGGCGTTAACAAGCTTCTCTGGGTTGGACCAACACTCATGAGGAGCACTAGCCCGGGTTGTTGATTAATCTACGGGGTTGCAAAGCCCTATGCAGTTTATTAAGTTGTTTAAGCAAATAGTACCAATGTTGGGTCTTGCCAGACAAGTTTTAATCTCAACAGAATAATCAAGGGGGTCCCCATAACAACACCGAGCATGTTAGGAGCGCAAAATATGGAAACATAACACCGGCAACAAGAAACTATGGCGGTAAAAGTGGAACAAAACACCGAGCAGAAGGCCAAGCCTTCCACCATACCAAGATATATATGTGCATTAGATTAGATAACAATTAATATTGTGATATGCCAGATATCCATGTTAGCACACGGAAACAACCTGCACCTGCAACTAAGAACGCTATAAGAGGGGTTGAGCAACGGTAACTTAGCCAAACAAGGTTTGCTAGGATGTGTAGGGGTTAGAGGCCATCATGGCAATGTAGGAGGCTTGACATTCAAGTGGTAGGTAATGCATATGTAACGGTAAGAGCGAGACATCTAGCAAAGCAAAAATAGTGTCGGGATCCGGGTACAATCATCTTGCCTGTTGGTTCTTGAGAGGGATAAAGAGCGGGGTCCTCGTAGTGTTACTCTCCTGGATCCTCATACCCAGGTTCAACACTCGCGTCTACCCAAGATAAATAAAAACAATAAACAACCACCCAAGGTGCAATGCACAAACAATATGATGCATGGTTCTTTTGAAGTATTTAGCATGGCAATCCTAAATTAGTCGTGTTTCTCATGGAATAGTTAAGTTATCTACAATTCTGGACAAAACCTCATGTTAAGTTGTATGAACATGCATGATCATGGTAAATGTGGATGATTCATGCAAAATGGATACAAATGCATATGTAGAACGTAGGAAATGGAGTTACGGTTCTCACTCTACTCTCACGGCAAGGTACGAAGGCAGAATACAAGACAAAGAAGGCCATGGGCTATTCCTTGGCATTCCAAGGTAGCCACTGGTTATGCAATGAAAAACCAACCACATTAGAGTCAAAGATCCATCAATTCCATGGAGCATAGCTCCCACAAGTCACAAAACACTAAAACAAACAATCTGTCACAAAATAGCAACATAGAAACTTTCACAACAAATATCTAGAGCTACAGGAAGTTTCCAACCTCAAACAAGACATTCATAGAAACTACATAACATGCTTGTCAAATCATCCAACTACACGAACTTGAAAGGAAGCACATATCAATAAGCATGAAGCTCACAAGTTGGCATGATGAAACGGATTCTAGTGATTTTGAGAAAATCATAGTTTTCTGGAATTTGAGTTAAGCTGATAGCATGTTGACAGCAGAAACTAGTGGTGATAGAAACCACCTCATGGCATGTAAATTAACAGGATGGTAGAGGACAACAAATACTCCAAAACACTAGCATTGAGCATGAGCTAAAACACAACATATCACTTGGTAGCATCTACTCCTCATGGCATAAAAATATTAACAGATTCTCAGACTTAGAAATATTTAGCATGTTCAAAACAATAACATTTTAATAGCCACTTTGGAGCATGGTTCCCACTTATATGCAAGTTTATCATGTCAAAAGAAAATACCATGGCATTCTACTCATCAAAGGCTACCATTTCCATGTTGACACAATTACCAAAGCATGCATGGATTAATTCTAACTAAAATGACAAAATGGCACTTTGATACAAAATGACATTTTGTCAAACTTGCTCAAATGACCAAACAAGTTGCACCAATGAATTCCTTGTGTGATTCTACCCCAAAATTATATATCACACTCATATGTTTGCATGGAGCAACATGGCAGAACACTAGCTAGAAAATATCATTCATTCCTATAAGTGAAAACTTACTAAAAATGCTCATGTTCATATATGCACATACCAGATTCACCAATATTACCAGAACTAGAAATAATCTATTAAACACTAATAAATACAAAACAAAACTACAAGAAAACAATAAATAGGAGGGGACCCACCTGGCATAGGCACTAGGCCCCCCTAGTGGATGACAAGTGGGCCCAGGGCCAACTTGCCATAAAAACACACTAATACACACACACACAACACACACACACACTAATACACACAACACCGCACGGGATCTCCCTGCCACAGGGGATCCACCCCTGCCACACACACACACGCACACACCACGAGCACACACGGCCACACATGATCCGGTGTGGACACACCAGATCCACACGTCACATACGCTGACCCGAACCAATGAAAAAAAGAAAACAAGGGCAAGCCGGGGACTCGATCCCTAGACCTCCTGATCTGCTCCGATTCGAACCACCACTACGCCACTCGTGCTCGACTGAACCAGAAGGGATCCGGCTGAACAACTAATAACACGCACGCTTTACACTTACGAAACTGAAGCAATATGACACCGACGACAGAGGACACGGCGGCGCCAACTCCGGTGACTACAGGGCCCTTCGACGATGCGGACCTGCTGTGGGAGCTGCGGAACCTATGGGGAATCCATCTCCTACTAGTTTTTGCGACAAGGGGGACAAAGGTGAGGCCCTCAAGGCCACGCCTTGCCCGACCGGCAGCGACGGCGAGCTCTACCGCGAACGGAATGCAACGGCACCGCCTGCGGCTATGAGAATAGATGCAGAGAGGAAGGGATGCACATATGCTCAGGGGGGCGACGAACCTGCGCTCGGCGAAGCAGAGGTAGAAGGACGACGCGAGCCCCGGCGACGCGGGGAAGACGAGGAAGAAGACGACGCTGCAGGGCCTCTCTCCGCGCCCTAGCACCGGGAACGGGACGCAGACAACACTGGCGAGCGCCACGGCATCCCGACGATGACTAGCAGCCATCGGAGGCGAAGACGACGACCCGAAGATATCGGCACTGTGCTTCTCTTGACCTCACTCTCTCCAAAACTACCTGACAGAACAAGAAGGAGAAGGGGGAGAAAGAGGGTGAAGGGGAGAGGTGGCAACGAGGGGGAAGATGGGAAAACCCTAGGGATCCACGCCCTTTTAAAGGGGGCGGCCTCGACGTCCGTTCCCTCTCATGGCGACGACGAGGGCTCTCTCGCGAGCTCTCTCACTGGCGACGGTCTCTGAACCTGACGGAAGGCGACGGGAGCAGGTGTCCGTTAGGGCGAGGGGGTTCGGCTGGCTTTGCTGGGTTGGCTGGGCCGGGAGGGAGGGAAAAGGCCCAGTGCCCAGCTCTCCCTCTCTCTCTCACAGAAAACAATTAGAGGGATTTCTTTAATAAATCGGCTAAAACCCAGAAAACCCCACAAAATAAAATAAAAGGATTTTTTTGAAAACCAAAAATATTTTGACACTAGCATAAATGCAACCTATTTAAATAAATTACAAACATGGTTTTTAGGACAAGTAAATTAAATACTTTTTATAAATAACAACTCCTGTTTAATGCAAAACCCCAAGAGTCCAAAGCTCAAACACCAAAGAGAGCAACACACATATACTCAAATTCATATTCCCTAAACCATGAACATTTTTAATAGAATTAATTATCTAGTTTTTAACACAGTGGGAATTGATAATGATTCAAAGGGGTTTTGAAAAGAAGGAGAGAGGGTGGTAAACACACTTGCACAGATCCACACATCACACAAGATCTACTACTAGCCTCACAACAAATGTCACATGAAAGCACACCACAAAAAATATATTATGCATGACATGATGATGAGATGACATGATGCATGATGCATGAGATGGAATGGCAATGAGCAACATCATATCATTTAAACACGTGACAACATAGGTTCACAAAGGTTAGATGACCAAAATGTCAAGGGTAGCACTTGGGCTGTTACAATTGTATTATTGGTCTCTTCGACTCATCATCCCGTTTGTCAAGATCACGCTCTTTCTTGCTTATCCATTTGACCAGAGTGTTGTGTTTTCTTTTCAAATTCTCCCATCTTATTAAATTTTGCCCCTCTATCCTACCTAAGTGCTGCCAAAATTTCTTTTGAATTCTTGCTTGTTCCTCATGTCGTTCTTCATCTCTTTCCAACCTCCATGTTTCATTGGTTTCACTCGTTTGTCAAAGAAGCAACTAAGTTTTACCTCTTGCTCTTTCTCTTCTCCTTCTCATTCCAGATCTCAGGACGAGATCCTCATGTAGTGGAGGAGAGTCGTAACATCCCGGGACCGATGCTCCAGAAGATTCCACTTTTATTCCATTCTAGTCTTGTGTTTCGTTTGGTTGTTGCATTCATCATCGCATCATTCGCATCATCTGCATAGCATCGGCACTTTGTCAACATGAGTTTTCAAACTTGCATCCGTTCGTAGTTGCTGGTTCTCTCCGTTCGTGTCGCCGGCCGTTTCGAGACCAACCACACACGCATGCGTCTGCGGCATTACAAAAATTATTGTTTTTAAAGTGCGTTTAAAATATTCTCGGATTGGGTCAAAAGTTGGCACGCGGTCTTGTTATATTGTAGGTAGACCCCCTGCCAAATTCCGTCGCAATCAGAGTCTGTTTGATACCCGAACGGTCAATCGTAGCAGTGCATCATCGGTTTATCTGTCGGACATTTTCCATGTTTTAAAACTCCTTGTCACGGGCCGCAACCTCCCCTCTCCTCAGCCCACACCCCCTCTACACAGCCCACACGGCCCTGCTAGCCCCCTCTGCTCCCGGACCGTCAAATCGAGATCCGAAGGTCCGAAAACGGGCAAAACCCCCTCAAACCCTAACTGTTTTGCTATGTATAGACCTTCCCCTCGTCCAAAAATGGATCCCTAGTCCCTCCCTCGAAATCCACGCCAGCCACCACCTTCTCTCACCTCCATCCATGTGGGCCCGCCCGAGCCCATCTGCAGCCCGCCTGGGCCAGAAGCGCTGCCGCCACTCCCCGCGCATGCGCCCGAGCGTCCCCGATCCGAGCCCCGCTCCCGTGGGCGCTCGATGCCCGAGCCTCCCCGAGCGGCCGCCTCACTGGACCACCGGCGGCCGATCACCGGAGACCCGTCAGAGCGCCGCATCGCGCCTTCAAGCTGCCGCCGCTTGCCGCAGTTTGCCTCTGCCCCGTTGGAGCCGCCGCCATGGCCGCCTCGCGCCCGACCTCATCCCCGACGCCGCCTAGCTCCTTCGACATCGGGATCCGATCGGCCACGCTCGGATCCGGTGGATCCCGGCAAGTTCCGTCCATTAGCTCCCTCCTCCCTCCGGTTGCTCGCTGCCCCGCGGTCGACAGCCCATCGCCGCCTCGCAATCGTCCCCGATCCAGGTGGGATCGGGAGTTTTTGCTCTGCGTCGGTGTTGACCGCGCCCAGCGCCCACGTGGGCCAAGTGGCATCCTGACCCAGCAAGCCCCGGCCTAACTCCGCCTATGCCCTGCCTGGCTTCCTCCACGGACTTGGGCCGTGGCCCAGCAAGGTGAGCCCCATCACCGCTTGTCCGGCGCCAAGGGTGATGTATTGCTATCCTGCGCTCACTTGCACTGTTGGCCCAATATACTCCAGATTCAATCCCTGTTTTTATTTTGCGAATATATATTTAACTGTGCATCGGGATTAAACAAAACCATATATGTAAGATGTATAGAATTTTGTGTAGATTAATTATTTCTCCCTTGCATGCATAATAGAAATGTTTAACTTGTTTTTTGCATTTAATTTGCATAAATAACTTGCTAATAGGTTTATGCCATAAACTTGCATCTTTGTTTTGACCTATCCGATGTAATTCTTTTGTTATCACAATATTATTGCTATTTAATTTAATGCACTTATACACTTGGCAAAAGGTGGAAGGCTTGGCCTTTTGCTCAGTGTTTTGTTCCACTTTTGCCGCCCCTAGTTACTTGTGTACCGGTGTTATGTTCCATACTGAGAGCTCCTAACATGCTCGGGGTTGTTATGGGAACCCCTTGATTTTCGTTTTAGGATATAGCTTGTCTGGCAAGGCCCAACATTGGTACTACATTTGTCTAATAGCTAATAAAATTGCATAAGGACCCGTCGGCACCCGTAGATCTTTAATCAACAACCCGGGCCAGTGCTCCTCATGAGTGTTGGTCCAAAAGAGAGCCACTTGTGGGGCCACCTCGGGGCAACCCGAGGGATTTCTGCCAGGTCGCCGTACGTAGTGTTCATCCGGATGTGTCCTGAGAATGAGATACGCGGCTCTTATCGGGTTCGTCAACACATCAGGCGGCCTTGCTGGATTTGTTTTTACCTTTCTCGAACGTCTTGCGCGTGGGATTTCGACGACACTTCGGTCTATCTCGAAGTTGAGATCTTCCATCGGGATTCCGCAAATATTACGGGTGATTCTGCGGTTGAGTAATTCCAACGCGACATGTGGTTAATTTGTGATGGATGAGTTGGAGCACCCCTGTAGGGTTAAATCTTCCGGAAAGCCATGCCCGCGGTTATGTGGCAACTTGGAAACTTTGTTTAATACCCGATCATAGTAAACTTGAAGTAAACTCAAATAAAATACACCAACAGGGTGCGTAACCGTGACTGTCTCTTCTCGCGAGTCCTTATCCGAGAGAGAACACAATGGGGTTATGTTTGATGTAAGTAGGTGTTAGTGATCATTACTAGTTCACGTCCGTTATACGTAGGCCACCGTACTTTACATTTTGTATTCGTAAGTTAGCCACTCAAATAAATGCTTAGTTGCTTGCTGCAGCCTCACCACTTAACCATGCCTCACCCATTAAGCTTTGCTAGTCTTGATACCCTTGAAAATGAGATTCCCGAGTCCCTATGGCTCACAGATTACTAGAACAACATTTGTAGGTACAGGTAATGCGATGATTTGATGTGAGCACGATGCTTGTTTGATTTGGAGTTCTTCTTCTTCTTCTTATTCATCAATCTAGGATGGGTTCTAGGCGGCAGCCTGGGATAGCAAGGATGGATGTCTTTTTATCGTTTGATTTCGTTCGTAGTCAGACCCTGCTCTTCGGTATGATGTTTGAATATGTTGTTGTATTGATGTGAACTTGATGTAGCTTGTGGCGAGTGTAAGACAATTCCATATACTCATCTCTTCTGTACATGTACTTGTAATGATATCCATTCTTGCAACACGACGAGATGTGCCCTTATCCTTGTCGAGGCCCTTGAGCCAAAATAAGGATAGGGTTGCATCTTGGGCGTGACAATTGGCGATTCGTGGGGTGCGACCAGGGACACCGTCATTGGGAAGTATTTGTCGCACCCACACTCACGTACAACGTTAGTGTAGGGCAAAACCCTAAGTGGCTTAATCTTTCACACTTGGAGGTGTAGAAGGATGAACACAATAGAAACAAACAAGGTAAGCACTCAAAAGGCAAGAACACAAGTGTTAGGGCGTATCTCTCTCTGATGGTTTTGGTGATAGATGACACTGCTAATTGCGGACTAGCTGTGTGCATTGAGCATTTCATATATTCTTATATATGACACAAGACGGTTTATTCCCCTCGGTGATAGAAAGAGCGAATACAGTTTCCCGACGTTTCTTTTCGGACCTTGAGTTGTAGGAAATTGATACTATTAAGAGAGGGTCCGTTTTGGAAAGGTATGGTGAAATCAAGACGAACACAACCTCATATGCACCCACATACCCTACCTATAACTTGGAGAATCCATAGGTTTGCTTAGGCACTTTTACAGGAGCCAAACGGTAGTACTGCTCGGTACCACGATAGTACCGCCTACATGGTACTTCTGTTGAGGACTACCGCATCTAGTGCCGCTTGGGAAATTGCTTTTGTGCAACTTTCTATTGCCTAATTTTATTAAGCGGTAGTGGCACAATAGTAGCCTGATAGTACCGCTCGTGCGGTACTTCCACGTGCTACTATCGCTGCTAGTACCGCTAGTGATTCGAAGGGTATGGAAATTTTTGTTGCCCAAATTGCTTTAGCGGTAGTTGGATGGTACTTACATGGTTGTACAGCTCCCAGCAAAACTTGCGCTCTAGTCCACTTCACTGCCGCTGGTTCCTCTGTTTCCTGTGACAGTTGACGGTAGTACCGCTCTTGTGGATAGTAATACCATTCTAGTGACACTACCTCTCTAGTACTCGTGTACTCACAATCAACACCTGAAACTAGCGTACTAAGCAGTAGTAGAGCTCTCCCGAGCGGTGTACCGCTTGTGTGTGGGCTAAGAGCAAAAACGGTTGGATTTGAGCCCCACTATATAAAGGGGGTCTTCTTCCCCAAGAAGACTTACTTATCCCTTTGACTCCATTGTTGCCCCAAAGCTCATTTTCACCTAATCTCTCTCCCTAGCCATCAAAACAATTTGATTTCTAGGGCTTGGAGCAAAGAGCCTCGATCTACACTTCCATGAAGAGAAATTTGATTCCCTCACCAATCCCTTGCATATCTTTTTACTATTGGGTGTTTGGGCACCCTAGACAAAAGAGGTCATTGAGACGTTTGCATTGTATCTATTTGATTGTTTCATGCCATTATTATACAACTTTCACATACTTCCGGCAACAATTTATATGATTTTATTGGACTAACACATTGATCTAATGTCCAGTGCCAGTTCCTGTTTGTTGCATGTTTTTTGTTTCGATGAAAATCCATATCAAACAAAGTCCAAACGCAATAAATTTTTACGGAGATTTATTTTGGAATATAGTTGATTTTCAGAAAAAAAATCAACGCCAGACAATGTCCGAGAGATCCACAAGCTTAGAGGACGCGCCCTAGGGGTAGGCGCGTCCCTTGAGTTCATGGCTCTCTTGGAGGTCGGTTGGGGGTGTCCTTTGGCCACAAGGAAGCTAATATCTAGATAGAGAATCCCCTCAAAATTTCATCCCAATCGGAGTTACAGATCTCTAAATATTTAAGAAATGGTGAAACACCTGAAAACAGGAATGTGAAACAGATCCAATCTCAGAGGGACTCCTACCCTCCAGGAGCCATAGAAGGCAAGGAAAAGAGGGGAACCCTGCTCCCACCTAGGGGGAGGACAAGCAAGAGGACGAAGGAGGGGGGTCTCTTTCCCTCTCTCCCGGTGACGCTGGAGTTCTGCTGAGGGAATCATCATGGCGACGATCTACACAAACAACCCCACCGTCTTCCTCAACACCACCATCACCTTCCCTCATCTATTTACAATGGTCCACTCTCCCTCAACCCATTGTACCCCAACTTGAAATGGTGCTTTATGATTCATATTATTATCCAATGATGTGTTGCCATCCTATGATGTTTGAGTAGATTTTGTTGTCCTTTGGATGATTGGTGAAATTGCTATGATTGGTTTAAATTGCTTGTGGTTTTGTTCCTATCCTTTGGTGCCCATCATATGAGCGCGCGCGTGGATCACACCATAGATTTAGTTTTGTGTTGATAGGACTATGAATTGGAGGGCAAGAGTGACGAAAACTTCTTCCTACCATAGAAATCGATTCATACAGGATTGAAGGGGGACCAATTTATAATAATGACGTGGTTGAGTTTTACCTTAATGAACTTTAGTAGCTGCAGATGCTTGCTAACATTTCCAATCATAAGTGCATGGAATTCCAAGTAAGGGTTGACATGCTAGCAGTCACCTCTCCCACATATAAACTTGCCATTGATCTAGTAACTTAGCCAATTGGTTAGGGGTGACTCGCAAATACTACCACCACTTTTACACACTCTCTATGTTAACTTAATTGTTCTTTTATTAAAACAACACATAACTTCTATTTCCACGTTCTTTATTATCTTGCAAAATATCTTCTTACACCTACAAAGTACTTCTACTTTTATTCCCCAAAACTTCTTTATTTCTTGTACTAGGTAAAGTGAACATTGTTGCGCGTAGAATTGTATGGGTGGTCAATAGAACATGAGAGAATATTAATTCTACATTTATCTCCTCATTGGGTACAAAGCTCTTATTTACCAAAAAGGCTACAAACGACCCCCTACACTTGTGGGTTATCAAGATCTTTCCTGGCGCCGTTGCCGGGGAGCAATGACATGGGGTTGATATTCTTGTGTGTGCTCGTTTTCTTTATCTACAAGTAATTTTATTTCTAGTTCTCGTTTTCTATCTTTAGTTATGGGTAGGATACATAAAATACCAAAAATTAGTTGTACTTGCTAACCCAAAAGTTGAGGAACCACTTGTGTTCCATACGAGCAAAGCTTTGTTACTTAGATCATATTCGATTCCTTTGTGCTCCTGCTAAAAACCCAACTAGCTTAGTTGAGGGAAATAATTAAATGAACATTCTTATTTTTTGTGACACCGCTTGTTTCAAAAAGGGAAACTCTTATCGCATCGAGTTAATTGTTTGCGTTGCTATGCTTGAAATTTATGTGATATATATGATTTTACTTATTGTTTTGAAGACCCTAAAGAACACCTTCCCTACCAATGTGAGTTTAATGATAATGAAATATTATTTTCTTATGCCAATTATGCCTATAGTTATTATGATATTTAACAAATTTAAGAATTTGTTGCTTTTAAGGGTGTATATGAAATTACTTCTTGTATTAAAAAGTATGACACTATTATTTACAAATCTGTTTTTTTTCCATACTTAAATGTTGCTATGAAAACTATGTTGCTAATGCTCATGTTAATGAATTTATTGTGAGAATGTTTGCCGCTTTGGAAGAAACTAATATTCTGCAGGAATCTATGGAAGAAGAAATTGCTGAAACTATGATCTGATTAGATGAAAAAGATGAGGAGGAGAGCGAAGAACAAAAGGAGGAAGAGCGGATTAGCAACTGTGCCCACATTCTAATTAGAGTAACTCTTTAACTCATACATTGTTTAATTTCCCTTCATGCTTACTGAAGGACGTATGCTCTGATAATTGCTATGATCCCTTGGATTCATTTGAAATATCCCTTTTTGACAAACTTGATGCTTACTATGCTGGTGGCCATGATGCCATATGAATTATGCTTATGGAGATGAACTTGCTATAGTTCCTTATGTTAAGCATGAAATTGTTGCTATTGCACCCACACACGATAGTCCTATTATCCTTTTGAATTCTCCCAACTACACTAGAGCGAAGAAATTTGCAATTATTAAGGATTATATTGATGGGTTGTATTTTACCGTTGCACATGATGATTGTGATGTATATAATATGCATGTGCTTGCTGCTCCTACTTTTCATTATTATGATAGAGGAACCAAATATTCACCTCTCTAGTTTTCAATACGATAAAATTGCAAGAAACTATTTATACTATGCATTGGTTTTTACTTTGTGTGCATGCATTGTTCTATGATATGCCAATGCATAGGAAGAGAGTTACACTTCGTTTCTACTTGATATATGTTGCCTTGTGTGCACTATTAAATTACAAATCATTGTTAATTAAAATTGGCATTGATATATCTTGGGATCTAGGTGGATCATTTACTTGAGCACTATATACCTAGCTTAATGGCTTTAAAGAAAGTGTTGCCAGGGAGGCAACCTAGAAGTTTTAGAGAGTCATTTTATTTTGTTGTGTGCTTTTAAAATAATTTAAAACAAAAAATAAAGTGGGGAACTTAAAATGTTTTCAAAAAGAAAAGTTTAAGTGAGAAAGATGAGCAACGTGGAATTGGGGCGTGCCTTGAACTTTGTTCATGCCCCTAGAAACTTTGTGAATCTTGATTAGAAATTTTCAACAAAAGTAATTACCCCCTTGTATAAATCCATTGCATTATACAAATAGTGTGCCAAGATTTACCTTTTGGATGTTTAAATTGCTCATTTGATGTGTGTTGTGCAAAAATAGAAACTTTTTTTGTAATGTTTGAATTTTCATATTTTACTAGAGCGTGAAAACATTTTGAATTTTTTACACAATATTTTTATGCAAATTTTTTATTACGTCCTAATTTTTCATATTTTTCCGAGTTATACAAGTATATGTTTCATCGACATCTTTATGGAATGTTTTGTTTTTCACAAATTGTTGTTATAGTTTCTTTATCGGTTATGTTTAAAATCTTGTTGAGCCCCATTGATCTGGGAGCCATAAAATTGTGATAGACAGTGGGTAATGTTGAATTCTAATTATACAATAATTTTATAGCAATACATGTTGGAATTTGATGTTATATGTACTAACCCTTCTAATAAAAGTTCTATTTAGTTTAGTGTGAATAAAGTGTTCAGACATCGAGGAGGTATCGATATGAGAATAATAAGGAGAGGAAATAGTTCAAGATTGGGGATGCCCAAGTCAACCCAAGTAAATATTCAAGGATATTCAAGAGTCTAAGCTTGGGGACGCCCCGGAAGGCACCCCATTTTTCTTCCTCAACAATTATCGGCATGTTTTTTTTGTTCACATGATATGCGTAAATTATATTGTTATTTGTAGAAGAATTTCCATAATTATTAGAGGAATTACTGGGATACAATCTAGCATTGAAATTTCCTCTATAAGCCTTGTTGTTGAAATTGTTTCGCGAGATAAAGTTCACATCAATAGCATCATTATTTTGCTCAATCAATGTAGACAAAGGCATTTCATTGGGATCAACTTGATCATGTTTACTAGCAACCATATTCATAAGAGAATCCATTTTAACTCAAAGTAACGATTTCCTCAACAAAATTTACCTTCTTACTAGTTGGAGCTCTTTCGGTATGCCATTGAGCGTAGTTCGTCATGATGTTGTCCAAAAGTTTGGTGGCCTATCATAATGTCACCTCCATGAAGGTACCATCTAGACACAAAGTTTAGTCCAGCATAGAAATTTTGTATGATCATCCATAAGTTTAAACCATGAGTAGGGCGATTTCTAATCATCAATTTCATTCTCTCGCAAGCTTGTGCAACATGTTCGTGATCATTTTGTTTAAAGTTCATAATTTGATTTCTAAGGGAGATGATCTTAGCAGGAGGAAAATACTTGGCAATAAAAGCATCTTTATACTTATCCCATGTTCCAATACTATTAGACGGTAAATATGAAAACCATGCCTTAGCTTTACCTCGTAGTGAAAAAGTATTTTTTTATTTGACCACATTATTATCCATATCCTTTTTATTTTTCATATCACATAATTCAACAAAGGTATTAAGATGAGCAGCGGGATCCTCATTAGGACTTTCCGAAAATTGTTCTATCATGACAAGATTCAACAATGCAGCATTTATATCATAAAACTCCGCACTAGTGGTGGGTGGTATAGGAGTACTAATAAAATCATTGTTATTATTATTTGATAAGTCACACAACTTAGTAGTATCTTGAGACATGGTGACCGAGCAAGCAAAGTAACAAGCAAACAAGTATACTAGTAAGTATGACAAGCAAAGAAGCAAACTAGCAACTAGCAAAGATAAATATTTTTTTATTTTTGTTTTAATATAACAATCAAAATATAACATCAAACAAAAATTAGAACAAGTGAGTGATAATTTGTGTGAAAGTACTTGATAGTAGGTTGGTGATACTCCCCGACAACGACGCCAGAAATCCTTCCTAATACTTGTGATATGCGTTGGGTTTTCCGTGAAGAGGAATGAATGATGCAGAAAAATACAGTTAAGTATTCCCCTCAGTTAAGAACCAAGGTTTATAGAACCAATAGGAGTAACACGCAACTCGCGTCTTCAGCAACTACACACAAACAAGCAACCACTTGCACCCAACGCGGGAAGAGGGTTGTCAATCCCCTTGGACTCGTTATTTCCAAGCTTATAAGTAGTGTGGTTGGTAGTAGATAATTATAAATTTAAAAAAAAATAAAAGTAAAAAAGGGCAGCAAGGTAATGAAAGCTTTTGTAAATATATAAGTGAATAGACCCGGGGGGTGTCGTTTTCCCTAGTGGCATCTCTCATGAAAATAGGCATACAGTGGGTAAACAAATTACTGTTGGGCAATTAATAGAGAAGCACATAGTTATGTGATATTCACGGCAATGATCATGCGTATATAGGCATCACGTCCCTAAGCAAATAGGATGACTCCTGCATGCAACTATTACTATTACTCCACCCATTGATCGCTATCCAGCATGCATCTAGAGTATGAAGTAAAACAGAGTAATACTTGGAGAACAATGACATGATGTAGACAAAGAGAATTCAACTAATATGAACTAACCCCATAATTTTATCCTTAGTGGCAACAATAAAAGGATGTGTCTTGTCCCTTTGTGTCGCTGTGATATAGAGCACCGCCAGATTGAACCCACTACAGTGCACCCCTCTCATTGAAGAAAGATCAAACTACTTGTCCAAAGTAAATCAATAGATCAGGGAGATTTACGAAGCCACAATAATCATGCAAATAAGAATCATAATAGATTTTAGAGAATACTCAAATGTTTTGCATGAATAATCTGAACACAATCCCAAAATTCATCGGATCCCAACAAACGCACCACAGAAAAGAATTACATTGGATAGGTCAAAACTAAGATGCAATGATTATTGTATTGAAGATCAGGAGAGAGAGAAATAGCCATCTAGGTTCTAACTACGGACCATAGGTCTATGGTAGACTAGTCACACATCACCATGGGAGCAACAAGGTTGATGTAGAGTGAAAGTGCATCTATCACTTAATTATGTTTTGGTGTGATGACAATATGGTTAGAAGATCTAATGTGAGCTGCCTTAGTTTATCTCAGGTGATTGATTCCTTGCAGCTCTAGATGGAGGTGTGTGACCCCCCAATTAAAAAATATCAAAGGCGTGGTTTTTCCGGTGACTCAAAGGTTTTTCGTTTTGGTTCGATTTGAGTTGTAGGAATTACCACACTATTAAGAGGGGTTATCGTGGATATATGTTGTGTGGGAATTCCTTCTTGTCCTTTATTTCAGCCTACCTACCACTTCAAGTATCCACGGGGTTTGTTTGTGTTATGCTCGGGTTCTCAGATCAGGTTTACGGACTTCCTGGTCACCCATGTGCACGGGGTCTTTTGACCCCCACGCGCACTGGGTACTACGTAACTTTCCATGTAGCCCATGCGCATGGGGTATTTTGACCCCCGTTCGCACGGGGTACCCCGAACCTCTCTGAGTAGCCCGTGCACACGGGGTCTTTTGACCCCCATGCGCAAGGGATCCTGCGAACCCTCGTGGGTACCCCATGCGCACAGGCTGACTATTCCCGTGCGCACGGGGTCCAACGGCCAGATTCCCCTCCTCAGCCAAGAACACTATAAAACCCCCCTTCTCCCTCCTCCCTCTTTAACCCTAATGCATTGTTGAGCTCCACCATTTCTACACCTCATTTTTCTCAATACTCTCAATCCCTCCACCCAAACTTGTTGATACTTTGGGGATTGGGAGAGAAAGACCCGATCTACACTTTGACCAAACCAAATTCATGTTCCCCACAACATTTGTTCACCATTGACTTGTTACTCTTGGATATTGGGCTCCTAGGCGGTTAGAGGTTCCTCCGGAAGCTTCCTTGCTTGTGGTGTGCTCCGGAGAAGTTTGTAAAGGTGTGGTGGTCGCCTTCAAGAACAAACCCGAGTGATTCGAGGCTCATCTATTAGGGGTGACTCGAAATAGATACGGTGAGCCTTCCATGGCGTTCCGCAAGCTTTGGCTCCAGCACCGCTCTAAACGGAGAGTAGCTCTTCCCCAAGAAAGAGTAAACTTCGGGATAAAATCTGCGTCCTCGTCTCACTTTTGGTTAATCATTTCCCACACTTTACCTTGCTTTCTATGCTTGTTGGCTTGTTAGCATTATTGTTGCCTCGCATATTTGGTACTACTTGTGTTTGTCATATAGGTTGTGTTCACCTAGTTGCATATGTACTATCTAGTGAACCTTATTTATCCTCTTATCCCTAAAATTGACAAAAAAGATTAAAATTTGTAGTCTCCTATTCACCCCCTCTAGTCGACCGTATCGATCCTTTCAATTGGTATCATAGCCTCATGCTCTTATATAAGGTTTTACAACCTTTGAGGTTATGGATGACATTGAGGAGGTGGGAGGTCAACTCTCAGCTAAGGGACTTGGTCAAAACCAGGCTCCCCTCGCGGCCGAGGTAACCATTCCTCCAGTCGCTGCTCCCAACCCGGTTGCCCCCTTAACCATGGTGTATGTCTTCTCAATGTTTGAGGATCTCAAAACTGCAATGTTGAGAGAACTTCATTCCTCAGTTAAGGAGGAAATTGATGCTCTCTTAAAGCCATCAACATCCACATCAAACTCATTTCATCCAAACGATGTATTTGATGCGGATGACTCAAGGGAACCCCTTGCTTCACCGGCTCGCACTCAAGTTCCGAGGTATAATGTCACAGAACGCTTTTACTCACCAGAACCCTTGCAACATACTCACATTAATCCTGTTGGGCTCCACCCCCTTTGAAAGCTAATGTGTTTGCTAAGTGGAGCTAGATATAGAGTCTCACATTCGAAGTGCATCTACGCAATTATGGTGGATTGTGGTCAACTGTTTCAACCCAAAGGACCCAACAAATCTCATTCCGAGAGAGGCGGTTGATGATCAACTCAATGCAACCGCCCACAACATCTTGCATAATGCCGTGTCCGAAGACTATTGTGAGTCCATTTCTCTTCTCAAGACCGCAAAGGAAATTTGGGATTGCCTCGAAGAAGCTCTTGAGGGTGATGATGCAATTCGAAGATCCCGGTTGGCCCTTCTCAAGCAAGAGGTAAATCAGTTTGTGATGAATGATGGTGAGACAGCGGATGAAGTTTATCGAAGGTTGAAGTCTCTTGTGCTAAACCTAAGAACCTTTGGATGTGAATGGGCAAATGATGTGTTCATCAAGGACAAGTTCATTGATGCAATGGTTCTCACGGAACACATAATGGTAATGATGATTCATCAACGCCCGGACTACCACAAGTTGACTGCGGCCCAAGTCATGTCTACCTTCTCTACCCATGTGCTTCTAGAGACCAAGTCAAAGAAGACCTTTGTAATTTCTCAAGCCACCAAGAATGCAACTCTTGCCTTGAAGGCCAAGAAGGTGACTACTCAAGCAAGAGAAGAAGATGTGCTTGAAGAATGCGGTAATGATGATGGTGACACTACTTGCCCGACAAATGACTTTGTGGAAGACTTGTCTCTCTTAGTCAAGAAGTATTCGGGAACCATGGCCAACAGAGGAAAGAATCTTCAAAGTAGAAGATTTGGGAGAAGAAAGTGCT
Source organism: Hordeum marinum (assembly GCA_022496015.1). Lineage (NCBI taxonomy): Eukaryota > Viridiplantae > Streptophyta > Magnoliopsida > Poales > Poaceae > Hordeum > Hordeum marinum. The sequence goes on along the minus strand of CM039675.1, from coordinate 245,272,378 downwards.
ACAATTGTGATAGTCCAAGACACTTTGTGCATGATTGCCCATATGAGAGACGTGAAGACAAGTTCGAGAAGCTTGTGCTTAAAATGAAGAAGTTCTCCAAGTTCACCAAGAGGAAAGATGACAAGGCACTTGTTCATGAAGAATACATGTCAGGGGATGAGAATGACGATGATGATGACCAAGTGGGCATGTATGATCTTGCCTTACATGCCCCTAACTCATCTTCATCCACCAGCCACTTCGAATCTCCAAATGAGGACAACCCCATCACTCATCGATGCCTCATGGCTAAAGAGGTAAAAACTAAGTCTAAATCCTCTATCCCCACTAACCACACTCCAAACATCTCTTGTACGATAATGGATGATGAGTGTGAGACTAGTGTGGACAATGATGAGGAATCCTTGATGGCCTTCATGAAAACTCTTCATGGTGAAGCACGTGCTCATTTTAGCGATCTCCTTAAGTCACTTGCCGAGCGCGATGAATTTATTGAGAACGTTGAAAACCTCCTCATAGAGGAAAAATAGAGAGTCGAACTCCTCGAGCATAGACTACATGAAGAGAGTGCCGTGAGGGCCTCCCTCGAGGAAGCCATGTCTTCCCATGACATCGACTTTGTTGAAACCAATGATGCCTTATTAATTTCTCTTGAGAACAAAGATGCCATTACTCGTAAATATGAGAAGCTTTTAGTTGATCACTCTCATCTTAGTGAGGAATATGAGATCCTGTGAAAAGTTCCAAGGTAGTCAAAGGTGACCTCACTGCTCTCACCGAGTCATATGCTCAACTCAAAGCTACTACCATGAAGGCTCTTACTACCGTCTCTCGCATTGATTTAAAGGATGAATCTTGTGCAGCTAACTTTGTTCATGATTATGTCTCTCTTGAAGAAGAGAACAATAAGTTAAAAGCTCAAATAGAGAAAGGGCTTTTGTATTGCATTCAAGGAGAAAAAACTCTTAATGACCTCTTGGTAAACCAAACGGAATGTGTTGCAAAAGAGGGAGTTGGGTTTGATCCATCTCCCAAGACAAAGAAGAACAAGAAAAAGAAGATCGGTTCCTCTCCATCTCATCAACAAAAGGTAGTTTTCGTGCAATAAGGGCACAAGGAGAAGGAGAAGAAGAACGAGGAAGATGGGAATGGCAATGTCATGAGGGACAAAGCCATTCCCAAAGAGTTTGCCGGCAAGAACAACCCATCCTATGTCCTCATGAGAGGAACAAATGGTTACGCCTTTGCTAAATTCGTTGGAACTAATTATGATGATTATGCATGGACTATTTGGGTTCCTAAAACCCTTGTTGCTAACTCTCTAGGACCCATTGATAAATGGGTACCTAGACTCAAAACTTGATTTATACAGGACTATATCTACGGTGGAAAGCAATGGGTGATAGATAGTGAATTCACCAATCATATGACCGGAGATAGGGAAATGCTTGTGGAGTTCGTTGATTCCCTCAATGCATCCTAAACCATTTTGTTTGATGACAATAGCAAGGGCAAGGTATTGGGATTGGGTAAAGTAGTTATCTCTAATGATTCATCTCTATCAAATGTTATGCATGTTCAATCCCTTCACTACAATTTACTCTCAACTATTCAATTGGCTCGTGCTGGATATGATTCTCATTTCAGTGAATTTTCATGTGACCATCTTTAAGAGGAGCAATCTCAAAGTGGTATTTGTTGGGAATGTTGAATACGAGCTTTATGTGGTTGATTTCTCTAAAGAGAAAACACATCTTGCAACATGCCTAGTGGCCAAGGCTGACGTGGGGTGGCTATGGCACCGACGGCTAGCCCACGTGGGTATGAGAAACTTGCAAGCTCTCTTAAAGGGGGAGCACATCCTTGGACTAACCAATGTGTCTTTTGCCAAAGATCATCCTTGTAGTGCTTGAATTGCCGGAAAGCTTCATGAGAAAGCCCATAAAGTGAAGACTATCATTTCCACCTTGAGGCCCTTAGAGCTCCTCCACATGGATCTCTTTGGTCCTCCATCTCATGATAGTTTGGGAGGAAGAAGGTATTGTCTTGTCACTGTTGATGATTTCACAAGATATACATGGTAATCTTTCTCAAGACAAAAGATGAGACCCAAGAATCATTCATCAACTTTGTGAAAGAAGCTCAACGTCAACATGAGGGTGAGATCAAGGAAATTCAAAGTGACAATGGGACAGAGTTCAAAAACTATACCATGGATGATTTCTTGGGTGATGAAGGGATCGAGCACTAATATGTCGCGGTTTATACTCCCCAACAAAATGGTGTTGCGGAAAGGAAGAACTGGACTCTTATCGAAATGGCTAGGACCATGCTTGACGAGTACAAGTCTCCTTACAAGCTTTGGGCCGAAGCCATCAACACCGCCTGTCATGCATCAAACCGGTTTTATACCCGCAAGCTCAAGAACAAGACCCCATATGAACTTCTCATTGGGAGAAAACCCAACGTCAAATACTTTCGGGTGTTCAGTTGTAAGTGTTTCATTCTGAACAAAAATCCCGTTTAGCTAAATTTGAGTCTAAAACTGAGGAGGGCATATTTGTTGGATATGCCTCAAATTCTCATGCTTACCGTGTTCTCAATAAATCCACCGGGTCTATCGAGGAGACGGTAAATGTGGAGTTTGATGAAGATAGCGGCTCTTGTTTGGAGCAAATTGTTCCTAGTGTTGTAGGTGATGAGGCTCCTTCACAAGCTATAAGGACCATGGGGATAGGCCACATTCTTCCACAAGAAATACCCCAAGTCCAAGTAGTAGAAGAAGGAGTAAGATCCCCTCTCGTGGAATCCCCACAAGGGAAGTCATCACTGCCACCACATGTGCAAGATGCTTTGGGAAATCATGAACCTATCCAAGAACAAGAACAAGTCTCTCATGTTCCCGAGCAAGATCAAGGACACACTCAAGCAAGCGGTGAGGAACCAAATATTGAGGTCCAAGAAGTTGCTCAAGAAAATAGGGAAAATCATGGACAAGCTCAACCAAGTGGTGTAGTTCCAAACCTTGAGGTCCACGATGTTTTCCAAGACAAGGATCAAGATCAAGATCAAGCTCAACCTCCAGTTAAAAAAATTGAAGTTGTGAAGAGAAGGGTGTCTGCTAGGCTCAAAGGTGTCCCACCTCAAGCGCCTTCTACCATACCACTACCACCCGTCCAAGAAGTTGAGGTTGTAAAGAGGAGGGCGTCCGCAAGGCTCAAACAAGCCCAATGCAAAGTGTCTTCATCAAGTGCAACACCAATAGATGAAGAGCTTTCTTTAAAAGAGCAGAAAGTGGCTGCCAAGCTAGACCATCTTCAACATATCATAGAGAACCTTTATGGAAGCATCAAAAAGGGGGTAACTACTCGTAAACATGTTGCAAACTTTTATGAACATCACTCGTTTGTCTCTTGTATTAGACACTTAAGGTGGAATATGCACTTGACAACCCGGATTGGGTAAATGCTATGCATGAAGAACTCAACAACTTCACTCGCAACAAAGTATGGACTCTAGTGAAGAGGCCACAAGAACATCATAATGTCATTGGGACCAAGTGGATCTTTAAGAACAAACAAGATGAACATGGACAAGTCACAAGGAATAAGGCAAGGTTAGTGGCACAAGGTTTCACTCAAGTTGAAGGTTTGGACTTTGGTGAAACCTTTGCCCCCGTTGCTCGTATTGAGTCCATTCGTATTTTACTTGCATATGCCTCTCGTCATAATTTCAAGTTGTATCAAATGGATGTGAAGAGTGCATTTCTTAATGGTCCTCTTAAAGAGTTAGTGTACGTCAAACAACCTCCCGGTTTCGAAGATCCCGATCACCCCTCTCACGCCTATGAACTCCATAAGGCGCTCTATGGACTTAAATAAGCACCTCGTGTATGATCACCTTATGACTTTCCTAGGCGAGAATGGGTTTCAGATCGGGTAATAGATTCCACTCTGTTCACAAAGATAGTAAAAGGGGAGTTGTTTGTGTGCCAAATTTATGTTGATGACATTATCTTTGGATCTACTAACCATGCTATTAACATTGAGTTTGAGAATCTTATGACAAAGGAATTCATAATGAGCATGATGGGAGAATTGAAGTTATTTCTAGGATTTCAAGTAAAGCAATTGAGAGGATGAACGTTCATCAATCAATCATTGTACATCCAACACATGCTCAAGAAATTTAAGATGACTGATGTCCATCCCAAGAACACCTATGCCAATCAATTATCAACTTAATCTTGATCCCAATGGTAAAGCTGTGGATCAAATGGTATACTATCGGTTCTTTGTTTACCTTTGTGCATCTAGACCCGATATTATGTTGAGTGTGTGCATGTATTCAAGATTTCAATCCTCTCCTAAGGAGAGACATTATATGGCGGTAAAAAGAATACTTCGATATTCTATTCGTACCCCAAACTTGGGCCTTTGGTACCCCAAAGGATCATCATTCAAGTTGATAGGATATTCCGATTCCGATTGGGACAGAGACAAGATTGATCACAAATCCACATCTGGTTCTTGTCAATTCCTTGGAAGATCCTTGGTAAGTTGGTCCTCAAAGAAGCAAAATTGTGTGTCTCTTTCAACCGTGGAAGCTGAGTATATTGCAGCTGGAAGTTGTTATGCACAATTATTATGGATGAGGCAATCTTTGATGGGTTATGGTGTCAAATATGACAAAGTACCTATGTTGTGTGACAATGAAAGTGCAATCAAGATCGCAGACAACCTCGTACAACACAACCGTACCAAGCATATTGATATTCTCATCATTTCATTCGGGATCATGTGGCAAGAAAGGACATTGAGTTATTTCATGTTAACACCGAGGTGCAGCTTGTAGATATTTTTACCAAGCCCCTGGATGAAGCAAGGTTTCGCGAGTTAAGGCATGAGATGAAAATCGTGGATCTTAGTAACCTGGTATGAGACCCTTGCATGCACTCACATAATCAACTAGTATCTTATTTATATGTAGGCACCTATGTAAGGGGAGATAGCTCAACCATGCTACCTTATCCTACTAGTGCATAAATTAAACCAAATCTTTCACACTCACCATTTTTGATGGTACTTATGCTTCAAACATGAGTATTGGTCTTGGGCCGAAGGTTCCTATCTTCGCAGTGCCATACCAAATAAACTCAAACATGGTGTCTACAGCCACCGCCCATGTTCCTAAGTTGTTTTTCTTCCTTGTGTCTTGATTTGGATATGCATAGACTTTTTGTTGAAATTGCATTTGTCATGCATGTTGTTGTATCCAGTGCAAGTGCCCCTTTTCCTTTTTTCCTGGTTTGTTATTATTTGTCTCTTTCTCCTGTGGTGGTTTCCTGGATACCCCATGTCCACGAGCTTGTCCCGCGCGCACGTGCCCCTGTGTCCACGGGCTAAGTTGGCCCCATGCGCACGGGGTATGTGCTTCGAGCCCTTTTCAGGGTGGGGTGTGGGGGAGGCTAGGGCTTAGTCCATCCCTTCGCCCTCCCCCTCACCCCTGCCGCCCAGGAGCCGCCGCCGTCGCCCCTCTATTTCACACTCTCGTGTTCTTACTCCTTTGGAGGAGAGGAGGATGGGTTCCTCCTCTGGTATGATCTATGAATCCTTCTCCTCTGTTTTCTCTCCCTCCTTGATGTGCGCTCTTCTTTCTAGTTTTTCTCTCTAGTTTCTTTTATGATTTTAGCCTAGTTATGAGTAGATCCATAGTGCTCCCCGTTAGTACAAGGGAATGCCTATGCTCGATCTGGTTCTTGGGTGCATCTGGTGTACCCTGTGTCCACGGGCATGTCCCGTGCGCACGGGCCCTCCGTGTGCACAGGCCTCTGCTCCGTGCGCACGGGGTTGACCGTGATCTCTCTATTTGTGTTTTCTTATTTTGTTGTTGTGTTTTTTGTTGGGAACATGCACTTTCTTTTGCATATGTTGTTTAGATGTTGTGTTTCTCAGACTCCGCTGACAAGGTGGCTGCCGCTCGGAGCAAACGGTCAAAGACAGAGTTCACTATTTCTCATCATCAGCCTTCAGAGGGAGAGGGACTTGGTCAGGGCTCTCAGAGTCGTGATCATCGTGCTGCATCTAAGAAGCCAGTCATAGAGGCTTCTGATGACTCTAAGGAAAAATATGATTCGGTGATGATGAACACTATGAAGTAGAGGATGATGTCGAAGAAGAGAATGAAGATGATATTGCAGAGGATGGTGATGCAAGCCCGGGTGATCAGCCTATTCCTGAAAAGCGTGATCTCCGGCGTCTTCCTCCGAGTCAATGGTCCAAGCTAGAAATTTGGGCTCGTAGGCAAGATCATCCCTACGATGCAGCCACCGGTCTTGATGTGGATCCTAGGTTCAATGATGAGTTTCAGCACAAGGTGTACTCTGAACTTCTGATGACCAAGGCCAAGAAGTTTGCCCCGCACAAGTAGATTAATATAGCTAACCTTCGCAACAACATTCATATCTATCCAGAGGTGTATGCTGCTCTTGACTGTGTGGGTCTCCTTCCGTTTGTCAGTTTCAACCATGCATGGAATGAAGAGCTTGTCACTTAGATCTTTGCCATTGTTTACTTCCATAATGACTCTACTCGTACTCTCACCTGGATGTCTGGGCATCGCCGCCTCTATGCTTCAATGGCCAAGTTTTTTGAAATCATTTAGTATCCGTTCTATGCGGAAGAGCATGAGGATTTTGGCCGAGTTCGTGATGGTGGGCAGCGCTCCAAGGATGAAATTGCTTTTGCTTACAAGCAGGAGATATCATTTGTCACTGGCTCAATCAATGGTTTGCTCCCGGTGTATGATCCAATGAGGCACATTCTTAGGTACACCCTCACTCCCAAGGTTGGTGACTCCCATAACACAACAAGCTCTATGTTGGACATCTTTGTGTATCTGCATGCGAGGAAGAAAGTGGATGTTCTGGATTCATGTTCTTTGAGCTTCGTCACTGTGTGTAGGAGGACAAGTCATTAATCTATGCACTGTTCATTCAGGCCCTCATTGAATTGGTATGCCCTGCTCGGTACATCTCTTAGTACAAATCCTCCATTCCCAAGCACAACATTCTATGGTCCCCTCAGGCTCCTACCCCATACAAGCCTCATAAGCAAGGTCGCCACCCTCATGCTGATGAGTGGTCTACCTACACTCCAGGGTGCTCCTCCACTGCCTACATTCCTCGTGGACCTAGTAAGAAGAGTTTTGAGGCCCGTTTTACCCTTGATGAGAAGAAGTCACTGTTCAAGACTCTTCACAGCATGTTTAGGATGTGTCAGTCCACTCAGTGCTGTCAGGTCAAGGAGAGAAATTGGGGCAAACACGAGCGTCGTCAGAAGAAGGCTAAGCGTGCTGCTGCTAGGGAGATTGTTGGCTCAGGATCTGAGGACGTTGATAGTGAGGCGATGTCTCGTTCTTTCTCTATTGCAGGATGACATTTTGATGATGATGATGCCTCGAGCGCACCTCCCCTTGTCTGAGTGGTTTTATTTGCATCGCCTTTTCCCTTTTTTATTGTCTTGATGACAAAGGGGGAGAAGTGGTTTAGGAGTAGTTTGAGTGTCTGAGATCTCAAGCCTCGTGTTCTCAGTGGTGTTTATTTGGCTTGAGATACTCTATTTGTTCCTTTGATGTTGTGTGTGTGAGATACCTTTATCTTCTGTGTGTGAGACTATGTCATATAGATCATATATGATGCTAATCGTTATCTATTGTTATACGATCTTATTTATCATGTATCGTCTCACAACTCCTGCTCACCACACTCTTTGCATGTGATCTAGGCACCGTATAAGGTATTTTGTTTTGATCACATGCTCTTGACATCATTGATCTTGGGGGAGCCTCTTATGTGTGTGCTTGATGCATACTCAAGGAATTTTTATCCATGCACACATATAAGGGGAGCTCCGATGATCAAGTGTTGTCTTGTGTCATGGCTTTAATATTGTTATATCTTTTACCTTGTGCTAACCATGTTGTCATCAATGCACCAAAAAGGGGGAGAGTGAAAGTGCATCTATCACTTAGTTATGTTTTGGTGTGATGACAATATGGTTAGAAGATATAACGTGAGCTGCCTTAGTTTAGCTCAGGTGATTTATTCCTTGCAACTCTAGATGGAGGTGTGTGACCCCCAATTCAAAAAGATCAAAGGCGTTGTTTTTCCGGTGACTCAAAGTTTTTTTGTTTTGGTTCGATTTGAGTCGTAGGAATTACCACACTATTAAGAGGGGCATCGTGGATGTATGTTGTGTGGGAATGCCTTCTTGTCCTTTATTTCAGTCTACCTACCACTTCAAGTATCTATGACGTTTGTATGTATTATGCATGGGTTCTCAGATCAGGTTTACAGACTTCCTGGTCACCCCGTGTGCACGGGGTCTTTTGACCCCCATGCGCATGGGGTACTGCGTAGCTTTCTGTGTAGCCCATGTGCACAAGGTCTTTTGACCCCTGTGCACGCGGGGTACCCCGAACCTCTCTGAGTAGCCCGTGCTCACGAGATCTTTTGACCCCCGTGCACATGGGGTGCTGCTGTAACAGCCCGGGACCGACACTCCAAAAGATTCCCATTTGTTTCCATTCTCGTCTGTGTTTCGTCTAGTTGTCGCATTCATCATTGCATCATTCGCATCATCTGCATGGCATCGTCACTCGTTTTCGAAAACTTGCATCCGTTGTTAGTTGCGGGTTCTCTCTATTCTTGCCGTTGCCTGTTTGGAGACCAACCACACACGCACGCACCCGCGACATCGTTTAAAAAAACCCGTTTTTAAAGCGCGCAAAAATATATTCTCGGATTGGGTCGAAACTTGGCGTGCGGTCTTGTTATATTGTAGGTAGATCGCCTGTCGAATTTTGTCGCAGTCCGAGTTCGTTTCATACCCCGTCGGTCAGTCGTAGCAGTGCGGTCATCGGTTTATTATCGGACGTATTCAGTGTTTTAAACCCTCGTGTGACGGGCCGCAACTTCCCCCTCATTCCCACCTAGCCCATCTACACAGCCACGAGCCCGCCTGCTAGCCCCCTTCGCTTCCGGGCCGTCCGATCGAGATCGAACGGTCCGAAAACGGACAAAAACTGCTAACCATAGCCCCTAAAAACCTATAAGTAACCCCTCCCCTTCCTAATCTGACCTTCTCCCTCCTCCTCCCTCGTTTTCCGTGCCCCATCAGCCCCCAGCCACCACCTGCTCGTAGCCTCCCTTCTCCCCCAGCCGCCAGGGCCCTCCAGGCCCAGATCGAGGCCCGCCCAAGCCCATGTGGGCCCGGACGAGCCGTTCGTCGCTGCCAGCCTCAGGAGGAGCCCGATCTCCCTGCTCCCACAGCCTCTAGCCACGCCGCCGCCTTGCTTCCTAGTCGCCGGAGCGCGCTAGCATCGCCGGAGTCCCTGGCCGGACCTCCTCTCCTTCCTTCTCTTCCTCCTCTCCCTCTCCTCTCCCTAACCCCCGGCCTCTCTCTCTTTTCCTTGCCCGCATGTGCAGCCGCCATGGCATCGCCGGATCCCGCAGCCTCGCCACCGGACCTCTGCTGCGCCGCCTAGAACTGGCCGGGGATCACCGGGTCTGGCTGTCCCCAGCCCGATCCCATTGTCCCGCTCCCCCTGGCCTCCTACTATGGAGAGCCCTTGCGCCATTGGCCCTGCCTCCCGCTCGGGAATGAGCGAGGAGGAGGATGACACGGGCTCATGCCCGTCGCATGGGCGGCCCAGCGCCAAGGCCAGGTGGGCCGAGCCGGCCCAGCAGCGCTCCACCGACCAGGCCTACGGCGTGGGTGAGCCGCCCCCACAACCCTATTCCCCGCCTCGTGCGCATTTTAATTATTCTGCACCATATCCTGTTCGGGCCCCGCTTCCAGATTCGGCCCATATAATGTTTTTTTCCTTTCCTGCGAATTTTGCTAATTAACCAGTGATTATAAATTACAGAAAATCCCCTAAACTTCATGCATAAATAACTTTTCACCCGTGCATCATATGTAAAAACTTTATATATGAAACTTGACTAGAATTTTATGTAGTTTCACAATTTTCAGCTTTCACACATGATAAAAATACTTAAATTTTCTGTTTGCATTAATTTGCGTAAATGCCATGTTAAAATGATTTATTTCATAAATCATTAACCGTAGCTCCGATAAAAATGTTCCACATATGTAACTTAGATAGGAAAATGTGTAGAATCACATGGTGATATTTATTTTACTGTTTAACAACTCTAAAATTGCGTTAGGACAGATATGGAACAAAATCATAATATGCACATGGGGTTGTTTCGGAAATGTTATATATTGCTTCCGGCCTCATTTAAAATGCCTAGATATTGTAGTTGGTTGTGCTTCACCTCTTGCCATTTTTTACAACATTTAATATTGATGAGTACCTTATGAGAGTGAACTAAATAATTCAAGCGTGGAGTTTCGTCAATATGCAACTCGTTGCATATTGAGGTTCACTTAATGTGTAGGAGTTGTTTGTTGTTCTTGCCATGCCATGCCTTGCATATTAAACCGGACATGCATCATATTTGTTTGTGCATCATGTCATGCATATGTTGTGGTGTATCTTGTGTTGATTGTTTGTTTCGGATTGCTTCTTCTCGATAGAGTTCCGAAAGCATTCGAAGTGCGAGGATTCGTTCAACTACGTTGGCCCGTCTTCTTCATGGATTCGTTCTTCTTCCGAGCGGGATCTCAGGCAAGATGACACATTTCCTTGGATACCATTACTATCATTGCCATGGTAGTTGTCCCGCTTTCATCGTTATGTCATGCTACCTACCACTTGTTTGTCAAGCCTCCCAACATTGTCATGAAAAGCCTCTAACCCTTCCACATCCCAGCAAACCTTTGTTTGGCTATGTTACCGCTTGCTCAGCCCTTCTTATAGCGTTTCTAGCTGCAAGTGCAATTGCTTCCATGTGACAACATGGACATTCTTTTGTTATCGCAATATTATTGCTATTTGATTTAATGCACTTATACACTTGGTAAAGGGTGGAAGGCTTGGCCTTTTGCTCGATGTTCTGTTCCACTCTTGCCACCCTAGTTATTTGTGAACCGGTATTATGTTCCATAATTGAGTGCTCCTAACATGCTCGGGGTTGTTATGGGGACACCCTTGATTTTCGTGCTAGGATAAAACTTGTCTGGCAAGGCCCAACATTGGTACTATTTGCTTAATAGCAACTAAAATTTGCATATGGCATGATCACCCCGTGGATTAATCAACAACCCGGGCCAGTGCTCCTCATGAGTGTTGGTCCAAACTAGAGCACCGTTTGGGGCCAACCCGGGGCAACTCGGGAGATGTTTATCAGGCCACCGTACGCTTCGCTTATCTGTCGTGTCCTGAGAACAAGATACACGGCTCTTATCAGGTTCGTCGACACGTCGGGCGGCCTTGCTGGATTTGTTTTACCTTTCTCGAACGTCTTGAGTGAGGAACTCTGATCTTCTTCGGGCTATCTCGAGGTGTCGAATTTCCTTTGGAATTGCCTAGGATGATCATGAGATCCATGGTCAAGGTTATTCCCGCTGCGTGTGGTTAATTTGTGATGGGTAGTTGGAGCACCCCTGCAGGGTTAAATCTTTCGGAAAGCCGTGCCCACGGTTATGTGGCAAACTTGGATACTTTGTTTAACACCCGGTCAGAGCAAATTTGAAGTAAACTCAAATAAAATACACCAACTGTGTGCGTAATCATGACTGTCTCTTCTCGTGAGTCCTTATCCGAGAGAGAACATGGTGGGGTTATGTTTGACGTAAGTAGGTGTTCAGGATTAGTTAGTGATCATTACTAGTTCACGTCCGTTATGCGTAGACCACCATACTTTACTTTCTATACTCATAAGTTAGCCACTCAAATATATGCTTAGTCGCTTGCTACAGCCTCACCACTAAACCATACCTCACCCATTAAGCTTTAATAGTCTTGATACCCTTGGAAATCAGATTGCTGAGTCCTTGTGGCTCATAGATTACCACAACAACAGTTGCAGGTACATGTAATGCGATGATTTGATGTGAGCGTGTTGCTTGTTTGATTTGGAGTTCTGCTTCTTGTTCATCAATCTAGGATGGATTCCAAGCGGCAGCCTGTGATAGCAAGGGTGGATGCCATTTTGTTGTTTGTTTTCGTCCGTAGTCGGACCCTGCTCTTCTGTATGATGTTTGCATATGTTATTGTTTGATGTGACTCTGATGTAGCTTGTGGAGAGTGTAAGCCAATTCCATATACTCATCTCTATTGTACTTGTACTTGTAATGATATCCATTCTTGCAACACGACGAGATGCGCTTCTATCCCTGTCGAGGTCCTCATGCCAAAATAAGGATAGGACCGCATCTTGGGCGTGAAAAGTTGGTAGCAGAGCCTGTACCGACCTAGGAGCCCCCTTGATTGATCGAACTTGATCGAGTCGTGTGTAGTGAAAAACTGTTTTGAGTCTAGTTATATCGAAGAGTAGGATTCTTTTTACTCCTCTTCTATGCTCTGGTGAGGAATTACGACTTAGGAATTTTGATTCTACTTCTCATCTCTCTCAAATTTTTTTTAGGATCACACTGTATTTTGGAAACTATATGATGCCGATGTGACGGAGTTCTGTCTTGGTGCCTCCTATCTGACTTGATTTCTTCCGGGGAGTTGAGCTCTAGGGAATTCTTGGCACATCATTATCATTCAACTTCCTTAGTATCTCAGGACGGAGGGTGTTCGGAATTGCTTCAATACTTGTCGTGGTGAGATAAGGTTGGAGTCACCCAGTACTGGGGAGGCATCCGGGGTACCGCCATGGTTAGTATCGTTGTGTTTTTGAGGATCTGAGTTAGATGGACTTGCGAAAGCCTCTGGTTATGTGTTGAAGGATGGATACAGTTGGGTTGTAGGTTTGTTAGTTGTGTGAGATATTTCCTCCTTGTATCCCCAACACCAGATTGCATAATCAGAAAGTTTTCGGAAGTTCTTAGGTGGGAATTCAAGTAGGTACCTAGGATTATCTTTCCAACAAGTGCATAGTGGGTATGTATTTGTTCTGGCTTGTATCGCAAGCCTCATCCTTTGTTTTGTTTTTGAAAATGGTAATTCGAGTTGCTTCGATGTCAAGTGGTGATTTCATATATTGCTAAGTAGTGTTCTCATATTTCTGTGGGAATGCTAATTCTTTTGCCCAATCAAGTTATCATATCAATTCTTTTCAACCGGCGTGCTCCTCTTCAAGTTATTCTATCCTCTTCAATATTGCAAGATAATTCCTCGTATTTTGTTCCGGAGTTGTTTCATCTGTTCAAAGTTTTCTTTGTTTTTTCCACCCTCCCGCCCTTTTTCTTCAATAATTAAATTCTCATCCAAGTGCTTTCTCTTCATCAATGCTTCCGCTATCATTTCTTTATATTGTATCCGGTGAATTCTTGCGGAGAATCTCAAGAGTTTCAGTTTCAAGATCTATCCTCATATTCTTAGTTCTTGTTGTTATTCTTCTCCGGTGGATTCAATTCAAGCTCATGGTGTTCATCATATCCTTTCTCATTCGTTCAATGGTTTCCATGTTGGAAATTCTTATCCAAGCGTGTCTTATTCATTCGTCTCTCTTTGTTCTATCTGGAGTGCTGAAGTTATCTCACAAGACTTTCATTTCCATTCATATCCTCTTATATTATTTCGAGGTTCTCATCTCATCAAGTTCTTAATTTTTTCGGTGCAATCTCTCTTTCTAAGTAATTGTTTCAACAGTGGTTTCTTTTGAGTGGGCCCATAACCCACAGGTTTTTTCCCAGGATCTTACCTGGCTGTTCTAATATTTCCGGAGATGTTCTCAAGTTCTTTTGATATGACGTAAGAATGAATTTCATCAGTCATATGCCTTCTCAAAGATCGCTTCTAAATCATTTTCATTGTTGGCTCAACCTTTCTTAATTCATTATTTCGGAGTATGTTAGTAATTCATGGTGTTGTTTCTCGTCATCATTCAATGCTTTAAGATCGAAGGAGAGTTTCTCTTAATTTGTTGTTCGTTCTTCCAAAGATTCATGGTTTTAGGTTGTGGCTATCATTTCAAATTATTCGATCCTGAGCATTTCTCCCATATCTATCCGGTGCATTCAGAGTTGTTTTCATTTCTCGATCCTCCGAAGGCAATCATTTTAGAAGATTTGTTCGTTCTCAGCTTTCTGCTTTCGTTCTCAAATTCTTCTCAAGTGTTGTTCCTTCATTTGTATCTCAATTATTCCGGTGCTTCGTTCAAGTTTTCCATTAGGTGGATTTAGGTGGATCATGCTCTCTTCATTCTCATGTTATATCATTCATTTGCATTATCCTCTTTTGTTTCTAATTCTTACCGGTGTTCTCATTCAAGACCTATTCTAGTTTGTGCTCTATATCTTTCCTATCTTTTCCAAAAGAATAAATGGTGTGCGAAATCCATTGCTTGTCATTAATTTAACTTGATGAAGGATAAGCATAACATAAATCTTATTCTTGTTTCACCCAAGTGATATCAATCCTTCTTCCGGAGTTGTTCATGATATCAAATTCTTTATCTCAAGTGGTCATCTTTCTTTTTCGGAGTTCCTAGTTTTTCTCAAGTATCTTGTCGCTAAGCTTCATCTAATTCATAGCAAGGAATAAATATTGTTCTTTTTGCATCCTTCAATTCTTTCTATTATCCTTTCGTTTCAGAGTTCTTCCGGAGGTTCTTCATGGTGGTTCATCAAGATTTCTTTCATTTTCAAGTGTTCTTCAAGATTATTGTTGGAGGTGCTCAAGTGTTCTTTGTCGTGGTTTTTCTAAGTTCAATTCCTTCTCCATTGTCTTTTGAGGTGGTGTTATTAAATTCTTGATTATGAGGAGTCTTGAAGGTAAATTGTCAAGAATAGGATAAGTAAACCCATCTTGTTTTCTCGGAGTTATCTTGGGTTGGATTTCACCTAAAGCATTTCCTAAGGATTGTTGCTATCATGGTGCCATAAATGATTCAAGCTTTCTCCTCCTCTTCTTTGTGAAAGAAGTTTTCATCCCTTTTGCTCCCAAGCAATCAATTGTTTTGTTGTGGCAGGTTGTCACCTCATAATTTGAGATGTTTTCCATAAGTCCATAACAAGTTTGTTCTTTTCATTGTTGATGTTTCAACAACCCCGTTCAATCTCTTCTTGTAAGATGCTTCTCAAGTTCAATGGTGGTAGAAGTTGTTATTTTCTTCTCCGTTCTCTTCTCTCCAAAGATCTAGCTTCTATTCTTTTGTTCCGAAGGCATAGTGGTGTTGCTCTTTTCAACTCTCATCTAGTTTGATTAAGATCATGTTCTTCCCCTGCTTGTCCATTAACCAGAGTGCTGTAATATCTTTTCATGATCCTTCCATCTTATGAAGTTTTGATTCTAATCCAACCGAAGTTTGGTGTCTCTCTTTCAATTTCTTTCCTTCATATCAATTTGTCCCTCTATCCTACCGAAGTGCTGCCGAAATTTCTTGTGAATTCTTGCTTGTTCCTCATGTCATTCTTCATCTTTCCAACCTTCAATGATCATTGGTTTCACTCATTTGTCAAAGAAGCAACTAAGTTTTACCTCTTGCTCTTTCTCTTCCCCTTCTCATTCTATATCTTGGGAAGAGATCCTCGTGTAGTGGAGGAGAGTTGTAACAGCCCGAGACCGACACTCCAGAAGATTCCCATTTGTTTCCATTCTCGTCTGTGTTTCGTCTGGTTGTCGCATTCATCATTGCATCATTCGCATCATCTGCATGGCATCGTCACTCGTTTTTGAAAACATGCATCCATTGGTAGTTGCCGGTTCTCTCCGTTCTTGCTGTTGCCTGTTTCGAGACCAACCACACACGCACGCACCCGTAGCATCGTTTAAAAAAACCCGTTTTTAAAGCGTCCAAAATATATTCTTGGATTGGGTCAAAACTTGGCGTGCGGTCTTGTTATATTGTAGGTAGACCGCCTGTCGAATTTTTTTCGCATTCCGAGTTCGTTTGATATCCCGTCGGTCAATCGTAGCAGTGCGGTCATCGGTTTATTATAGGACGTATTTGGTGTTTTAAAACCATCGTGTCACGGGCCACAACTTCCCCCTCATCCCCACCTAGCCCATATACACAGCCACGAGCCCGCCTGCTAGCACCCTTCGCTTCCGGGCCATCCGATCGAGATCGAACGGTCCGAAAACGGACAAAAACTGCTAACCCTAGCCCCTAAAAAACTATAAGTAACCCCTCCCCTTCCTAATCTGACCTTCTCCCTCGTCCTCCCTCATTTTCCATGCCTCATCAGCCCCCAGCCACCACCTGCCCGCAGCCTCCCTTCTCCCCCAGCCGCCAGGGCCCTCCAGGCCCAGATCAGGGCCCACCCGAGCCCATCTGGGCTCGGACGAGCCATTCGTCACCGCCAGCCTCGGGAGGAGGCCGATCTCCCTGCTCCCACAGCCTCCAGCCGTGCCGCCGCCTTGCCTCCTCGTCACCGGAGCGTCGCCAGCCTCGTCGGAGTCCCTGGCCGGACCTCCTCTCCTTCCTTCTCTTCCTTCTCTCCTTCTCCTCTCCCTAACCCCCGACATCTCTCTCTTTTCCTTGCCCGCAGGTGCAACTGCCATGGCATCGCCGGATCCCGCAGCCCCGCCGCCGGACCTCCGCCACGCCGCCCAGAACCGGCCGGGGATTGCCGGATCTCACTGTCCCCAGCCCGATCCCGTCGTCCCGCGCCCCCGGCCTCCTCCTACGGCGAGCCCTTGCGCTATTGGCCCTGCCTCTCGCTCGGGAACGAGCAAGGAGGAGGACGACACGTGCTCGTGCCCGCTCGCATGGGCAGCCCAGCGCCATGGCCAGGTGGGCCGAGCCGGCCCAACAACGCTCCACCGACGAGGCCCAGGCCATGGGTGAGCCACCCCCTCAGCCCTATTCCCTCCTCGTGTGTATTTTTATTATTCTGCGCCATATCCTGTTCGGGCCCCGCTTCCAGATTCGGCCCATATAATGTTTTTGTCCTTTCCTGCGAATTTTGCTAATTAACCAGTGATTATAAATTACAGAAAATCCCCTAAACTTCATGCATTAATAACTTTTCACCCGTGCATCATATGTAAAAACTTTATATATGAAACTTGACTAGAATTTTATGTAGTTTCACAATTTTCGACTTTCACACATGATAAAAATACTTAAACTTTCTGTTTGCATTAATTTGCGTAAATGCCATGTTAAAATGATTTATTTCATAACTCATTAACCGTAGCTCCGATAAAAATGTTCCACATATGTAACTTGGCTAGGAAAATGTGTAGAATCACATGGTGACATTTATTTTACTGGTTAACAACTCTAAAATTGCGTTAGGACATATATGGACCAAAATCATAATATGCATACGGGGTTGTTTCGGAAATGCTATATATTGCTTCCGGCCTCATTTAAGATGCCTAGATGTTGTAGTTGGTTGTGCGTCACCTCTTGCCATGTTTAACAACATTTAATATTGATGAGTACCTTACGAGAGTGAACTAAATAATTCAAGCGTGGAGTTTCATCAATATGCAACTCGTTGCATATTGAGCTTCACTTAATGTGTAGGAGTTGTTTGTTGTTCTTGCCATGCCATGCCTTGCATATTAAACCGGACATGCATCATATTTGTTTGCATATCATGTCATGCATATATTGTGGTTTATCTTGTGTTGATTGTTTGTTTTGGATTGCTTCTTCTCGATAGAGTTCCAAAAGCATTCGAAGTGTGAGGATTCGTTCGACTACATTGGCCCGTCTTCTTCATGGATTCATTCTTCTTCCAAGCGGGATCTTAGGCAAGATGACACATTTCCCTGGATACCATTACTATCATTGCCATGCTAGTTGTCCCGCTTTTATCGTTATGTCACGATACCTACCACTTGTTTGTCAAGCCTCCCAACATTGCCATGAAAAGCCTCTAACCCTTCCACATCCCAGCAAACCTTTGTTTGGCTATGTTACCGCTTGCTCAGCCCTTCTTATAGCGTTTCTAGCTGCAGGTGCAATTGCTTCCATGTGACAACATGGACATTCTTTTGTTATCACAATATTATTGCTATTTGATTTAATGCACTTATACACTTGGTAAAGGGTGGAAGGCTTGGCCTTTTGCTCGGTGTTTTGTTCCACTCTTGCCACCCTGGTTACTTGTGAACCGGTCTTATGTTCCATAATTGAGAGCTCCTAACATGCTCGGGGTTGTTATGGGGACCCCCTTGATTTTCGTGTTAGGATAAAAACTTGTCTGGCAAGGCCCAACATTGGTACTATTTGCTTAATAACAACTAAAATTTGCATATGGCATGATCACCCCGTGGATTAATCATCAACCCGGGCCAGTGCTCCTCATGAGTGTTGGTCCAAACTAGAGCACCGTGCGGGGCCAACCCGGGGCAACTCGGGAGATGTTTATGAGGCCACCGTATGTTTCCCTTATCTGTCGTGTCCCGAGAACGAGATACGCGGCTCCTATCGGGTTCGTCGACACGTCGGGCGGCCTTGCTGGATTTGTTTTACCTTTCTCGAATGTCTTGAGTGAGGAACTCTGATCTTATTCGGGCTACCTCGAGGTGTCGGATTTCCTTTGGAATTGAATAGGATGATCACGAGATCCGTGGTCGAGGTTATTCCCGCTGCGTGTGTTTAATTTGTGATGGATGAGTTGGAGCACCCCTATAGGGTTAAATCTTTCGAAAAGCCGTGCCCGCGGTTATGTGGCAAACTTGGATACTTTATTTAACACCCGGTCATAGCAAATTTGAAGTAAACTCAAATAAAATACACCAACTGTGTGCGTAACCGTGACTGTCTCTTCTCGTGAGTCCTTATCTGAGAGAGAACACGGTGGGGTTATGTTTGACGTAAGTAGGTGTTCAGGATTAGTTAGTGATCATTACTAGTTCACGTCCGTTATGCATAGACCACCATACTTTACTTTCTGTACTCGTAAGTTAGCCACTCAAATATATGCTTAGTCGCTTGCTGCAGCCTCACCACTAAACCATACCTCACCCATTAAGCTTTAACAGTCTTGATACCCTTGGAAATGAGATTGCCGAGTCCTTGTGGCTCACAGATTACTACGACAACAGTTGTAGGTACAGGTAATGCGATGATTTGACGTGAGCGCGTTGCTTGTTTGATTTGGAGTTCTACTTCTTCTTCATCAATCTAGGATGGGTTCCAGGCGGCAGCCTGGGATATCAAGGGTGGATGGCATTTTGTCATTTGTTTTCGTTTGTAGTTGGACCCTGCTCTTCTGTATGATGTTTGCATATGTTATTGTATTGATGTGACTCTGATGTAGCTTGTGGAGAGTGTAAGCGAATTCCATATACTCATCTCTTCTGCACATGTACTTGTAATGATATCGATTCTTGCAACACGAAGAGATGCGTTTCTATCCTTGTCGAGGCCCTCGTGCCGAAATAAGGATAGGACCACATCTTGTGTGTGACAATTGTGAACCCTCCTGGGTACCCCGTGCGCACGGGGATGACTATTCTCGTGCGCACGCGGTCCAACGGGGAGATTCCCTCCCCAACCAAGAACACTATAAAACCACTTCTTCCTCCTCCCTCTTTAACCCTAATGTCTTGTTGATCTCCACCATTGCTACACATCATTTTGCTCAATACTCTCAATCCCTCCAACCAAACTTGTTGATACTTTTGGGATTGGGAGAGCAAGACCCGATCTACACTTTGACCAAAGCAAATCTGTGTTCCCCACAACATTTGTTCACCATTGACTTGTTACTCTTGGAGATTGGGATCCTAGGTGGTTAGAGGTTCCTCCGGAAGCTTCCTTTCTTGTGGTGTGCTCCGGAGAAGTTTGTAAAGGTGTGGTGGTCGCCTTCAAGACCAACCCCGAGTGTTCGAGGCTCATTCATTGGGGTTAATCGAAAGAGATACAGTGAGCCTTCCCTAGCGTTCCGCAAGCTTTGGCTCTGGCACCGCTCTAAATGGAGAGTAGCTCTTCCCCAAGTAAGAGTGAACTTCGGGATAAAATCTACGTCCTCGTCTCACTTGTGGTTAATCCTTTCCCGCACTTTACCTTGCTTTGTATGCTTGTTGGCTTGTTAGCGTTATTGTTGCCCAACATATTTAGTACTACTTGTGTTTGTCATATAGGTTGTGTTCACCTAGTTGCATATCTAGTGAACCTTATTTAGCCCCTTATCCCTAAAACTGACAAACAAGAATAAAATTTGTAGTCTCCTATTCACCCACTCTTGTCGACCGTATTGATCCTTTATAGAGGCCTTCAGTGATCGAACCCCTTCTACAGGGCACCGGAACAGGGCTCCAGATGGGCACACAGCGGAACAGAGACTTGCGGCTGTGGAAAAAGTGTTTCGGGAGGCTCTCTAGGGTTTTAGGATTTATTGGAATTTATAGTCTAGAGAGGGGCCTTGAGAGGTGGCCGAGGGTGCCATAACATAACATGGCACGACCCCCCCCTATGCGTGCCCTGTTATGTGCTCACTCCCTCGTGTGGCCTCCAGTATTCTCCCGAAGCTTGCAAGTCTTCTTTTCTACCAGAAAAAATCACAAAAAGTTCCATGGCAATTGGACTGCCTTTGGTACTGTAAACCTAACACTGAGAAAACAACAAATGACGCTTGACTCTGTGTTAATAGGTTAGTGCTAAAAAACAATATTAATTGACATATAATTACCCAAACGTATCCTAGGATGATAATATGATATCATGGATCAATCACAAATTATAGATACGTTGGAGACGTATCATCATCCCCAAGCTTAATTCTTGCTCATCCTCGAGTAGGTAAGTGATAAAAACATAATTTTTGATGTGACATGCTACCCAACATGTAATCTATTGCAGGTATGATCATTGAGAAATGATGGATTAGTAAACATCAACATAGTAATATTTGTAAACATAAGTAACATAATCATCAAGTTTCAAAATATACGATCCTTAAAGAATGATAACCCCCTATTCAATTTATCATATAAGTATAGCATGGCTACAGTTTCACCACATAAATACAAATTTTAAGCACCACGGTGTCAAATCAAGAAATTGGATCATACTTTTTAACGTGCTTTAACTTTTTTTACTCACGCATTATATGAGAGTGAACCATGGACATAGCATGAAACTGGAATAGAATATGGTGGTAGGTTTCAAAGGGGTAAAAGTGGAGAAGAAAGTCTCACATCAACTAGGCTTTTCAATGGGCTATGGAGATGCCCATCAATATATATCAATGTGAGTAAGGATTGCCATGCAACAGATGCACTAGAGCTATAAGTGTATGAAGGCTCAACTAAAGCTAAGTGGGTGTGCATCCAACTTGCTTGCTCATGAAGACCTTGGGCATTTGAGGAAGCCCGTCATCGGAATATACAAGCCAAGTTCTATAATGAAAAATTCCCACTAGAATATGAAAGTGAAAAAACAAGAGACTCTCTATATGAAGAACATGGTGCCACTTTGAGGCACAAGTGTGGTAAAAGAGGTAGTAGCACAGTCCCTTCTCCATTTTCTCTCATTTATTTTTTCTTTCCTTTTTCTCTTTCTTTTCGTCCGGAGTCTCATCTCGACTTGTGGGGGATTCATTGTCTTCATCATCCTTTCCTCATTGAGACAGTGCCCTAATAATGATGATCATCACACTTTTATTTACTTACAACTTGATATGAAAAACTGATAAGATGATATTACTCTATATGAATGCCTTTGGCAGTGTACCAGGATGTGGAATGATCAAGCATAACATGTAGAAAAAATGATGAATTTTGACTTTGCCACAAATACTATGTCAGCTTATATGATCATGCAAAGCAATATGACAATGGAAGTACAAGTCATATACTGTAACGGTGGAAGTTGCATGGCAATATATCTTCGAATGGACATGGAAATGCTATGATAGGTATGTATGGTGGCTGTTTTGAGCAAGATATAAGGTGTCTTATGTGCAACATGCTGTATCATGTCACGGGGTTTGGATGCACCGGCGAAGGTTGCACCGATCCTCGAGGAGAGAATGGGCAATGCACGGTATCGAAGAGGCTCGACAATATGAAGTGTTGAGAGTGCGTATATCCATGGATTCGCTTTAGTCATAAATAAATAACATACTTTTTGCAAGATTTTATTATCTCTATTGAAACAAAGTACTACTCGCATGCCCCTAGGGAGGAGGTTGGTAGGAGTTAACCATCGCGCGCCTCCGACTCAAACAACACTATGATTTCAACGAGGAATAAGAAAAAATGCCCACACATCATCACCATGCTATAAAATATTTAGGTGAACAATAAGTTAACACCCTCTAATTCATAATATTATTACTAATTAATAATCATATGCTTATGATCATTCACATTACCACATTAATATCATTAGCTCAGGATTTCTCTTTTACGTGCTACATGAAGGTTTTGATTATGCACTCTTTTAATACCTATTATTTTTGGACTAGTCTTATAACCCATGCAAATTACCATCACTTTGTATTAACTCTCAAAAAATATAAGTGAAGAACGAGAGTGCAATCATTTCTTTAAAATCTATACGCCACCGTGATCTAAAACATATAAGTGAAGTACTAGAGCAACTGCTTAGCTCAAAAGATATAAGTGAAGAACATACAATATTCTAATAAATCATGGTTATTTTTTATGTCTCTCAAGTAGGTGTGTACAGAAAATGCTGATTTTGTAAAACTAAAACAAAAACAAACTAAAGCAAATGACGCTCCAAGCAAAACTCATATCATGTGATGAATAAAAATATAGCTCCAAGTGACATACCGATGGATTGAGACAAAAGAGGGGATGCCTTCTAGGTCATCCCCAATCTTAGATGCTTGAATATTCCTATAATTTGACTTGGGGTGCCATGGAAATCCCCAAGCTTAGTGTCTTGTTGCTCCTTATTCCTTCATCCATAGTGATAACACTCAAAACTTGAAAACTTCAGCACACAAAACTCAACAGAAACCTTCACGAGATCCGTTAGTATAATAAACATATAAAATAGTTTAGGTACTATTATAAAATGATTCATATTTTATTATTGCATAAGGTACTTTATTATAATTTTTTACATGGCTTATACCCCCCGATACAATTCATAACATCATCAAAACAAGCAAAGTATGCAAGCAAAAAAAACAGAAACTGTCTATTACATTACAGTCTGTATTGATCTGTAAAGAAAATGCAATTCTATAACTCCAAAAATTATGAAAAAATAGAAAAACTTGTCGAAGTTGTATAGAAATACCGTGTAAAAATTTCAGATTAAAAAGACATCCCAGTAAAATCAGAGAAATTATCCACTGGACGCTAAAGTTTCTGTTTTTTGCACCGTATCAATTCTACTCATCATGCTAGTCATCCCAAAGGCTTTACTTGGCACAAAAACTAATTTAAACACAAAACACAGTCATTACAGTAGAAATGACCATGCTATTCAAAAAATATAAAGTAAAAAGCAAAAAAATAAGATAACTATTGGGTTGCCTCCCAACTAGCGCTATTGTTTTACGCCCCTAGCTAGGCATAATGCATATGATTCCAGTGTTGTTTTTTTGGAAATAAGGCCTGGAGGCAATAATAAATTGGTTATTATCATATTTCCCTGTTCATGATAAACATATGTTATCCATGCTAGAATTGTATTGATCGGAAACTCAGATACATGTGTGGATACATAGACAACACTGTGTCCCTAGTGAGCCTCTACTAGACTAGCTCGTTGCTCAAAGATGGTTAAGATTTCCTAATCATAGAAACGATTTTTCATTTGATAACAGGGTCACATAATTATGAGAATGCTTGATGGCATGACCCAACCATAAGCATAACATTTGGTCATATCACTAAGTTTATTGCTACTGCTTTCTTCATGTCAAGTATATGTTCCTAAGACCATGAGATCATGCAACTCCCTGACACTGGAGGAATGCCTTGTGTGTATCAAATGTCACTTGTAACTGGGTGATCATAAAGGTACTCTACTAGTATCTCCGAGGGTGTCTGTTGGGTTGTCATGCATCGAGACCGGGATTTGTCACTCCGTTTGATGGAGAGGTATCTCTAGGCCCTCTCGGTAATACAACATCACAAGAAGCTTGCAAGAAATGTGACTAAGGAGTTAGTCACAGGATATTGCATTACCAAATGAGTAAAGAGACTTGTCGGTAATGAGATTGAAATAGGTATGGAGATTCCGATGATCGAATCTAAGGCAAGTAACATACCGATGCACAAAGGGAACTCCATACGGGATTGACTGAATCCTTGACATCGTGATTCGACTGATAAAGATCTTCATGGAATATGTGAGAACCAATATGGGCATCCATCTCCTACTATTGTTTATTGACCGAAGAGGTGTCTCGGTCAAGTCAACATGATTCTCAAACCCGTATTGTCCGCACACTTAACGTTCGACGACGATATAGTATTATTGGGTTATGTATGTTGGTGACCGAATGTTGTTAAGAGTCCCGGATGATATGCCAGACGTCATGAGGAGGCCTGAAATGGTCTGGTGATAAAGATTTATATATGGGAAGTCATATTTTGGCTACGGGAAAAGTTTTGGGTTTTTTCGATATTGTACCGGTGCAACATCCCAAATTTTGGAATGTTATAATAAATATTAGAATGATTTTTTGTTTGATTGAATGATTGAAATTGAGTGAAAATTTGAAACTTTTTGAATTTTTTTTTGAATGAGAGGGAATGACATGACTTTCCCATATGCTTTTGGAATTCAAATTCCTACATTTCAAATCAGTGAGAGAAGATGACATGAATTCTTCAATATAAAAAGATTTGAAGAGTGGATTTGAAACCATCTGAAAATTTTCTGATATGGAGTTCCTTTCATATTTGAATTTCCAATTTGAAGTTTGAAAGAATTCAAAACCCCTTGACCAAAATTTGAGAGGAGTAATATGACACTCCACATCAGGGGTTATTTTGTGAAGTATTTGAACCATAAAACCCAGGGGGTTAGTTGAAAATTATTTGCAAAAAGAATTTAAAATCAATTAGCCATTTTCTGAAAATAATGTTTTTAAAAGTATTCATTTTGATAGTGGAAAAATGTTCAATAAATATCATTTATTCCCCTGATCAAACTGATATATATCCTATTGTTGGAAATGTTTTCAATGCCTTAAAGAGGTATAAATGCCCTGGAAAATAGAAAAGGAAACGAATTTAAACGTTTTAATAAAAAACCGGCTGTAGCGACCCGACTCAAAACAAGTCAAGCCTCTGTGTTTTCTGTTCCATCCCTGGATCAGTATGCTGGCACACACAGTACATCAATGTATATATCAAAGTGCAATCACATGTAAATAACGTAAAACTAATATATACCTTAAAATAGCAGCGGAATACAGTCAACGGGAGTGGAGTTCCAATAACACCAACGACAGGTTGAGTGTAGACCGTAACCCTAAATCGTACTCTTACCCGTCGTAGAAGAGTATCTGCAACATAAGACGTTGCAGCCGTGTAGGTCAGTACATTGAATGTACTGGCAAGATCACCATAGAAGAAATAGAAGAATAAAGACTATTCTATATGCAAAGGCTTTGTGGCTCTGTGTCTGAGTTTTTGCGAAAAAGCTGATTTTATTTTCCTACAACAAAGGAATATCAGGAGTTTTCACTATAGAGTTACCTATCCTGACATGGTACCGCCAACCGATGTCCAAATGCCCACAAGTATCATTAAGTTGCCCACAATTAGTTATCAGTCCAGTGTTGAGAGTTCAGAGATAGATCCAAGTCTAGAAGCTCAAATTGTCCGTAACCGGGGACACGGCTAATCGATTAGGTTTAACTCTGCAGAGATTTGCACACGTTCCCCACAAGATTTGGTCGCCTCCGTTTGATTTCTCGCACTTCAGGGTGTTTGAGAAACGGATGACCAAAACATGGTCTTCCAAAGGGTCTCCCTGCGACTCTGTCGGTGCCCATCCTTTCCTACCGTTCTTCTACATCTCGTAGCACCGCCTGTCCAGGGTCACCACGATATCCAACCAAGCCAGAGCCCATAATGACTTGTGGCTGTGCAGGTAAGCTTTCGGGCATGAAGTATTCATCCTTCCCTTTGAGTCTGGGTGAGGCTTTCCGCGTGAATACTGGCCATCTCCAGCAACACCTAGGCAAATCCACTGGCTTCTCCAGGGTACCGTTCCAACCATCCCTCACCTAGTAGTGTGTATTGAAAAACTTGTTTCTCGAGTCTCGAAGTCTTGAGGTCTTGAATATGCAGGTCTTGAAGAAGCCTTCATGAAGTCGTCATTTTGACGTGGAGTCCTTCTTCACACCACTCACGAACACTCATACCAGACCCCGTCTACTTTAGCATAGCATTGCACTAACTAGCGTTCTCGGGGCTTTAGTAACAAGTGGTGGGTTCCTACCTCATGCATTCTACTCAACTACAAGAATTTCAATAACACTACGAGAGGGATTTGTTGAAATGATGTCACTATATGCAATAAAACATATGTATGAAAAGATGGTCAAAGTGAACCTGCCTGTGCTGTTGATGAAGAGAAAGATCGCTCTCAGAAATAACTTGATAGACTATTCGTCACTCTCCGATGAAAATCTATATAACAGACATTTCATTCATAAGCAAACACTTCTAGCAATCAAAACTAACAATCACAAGGTAACACAAGAAACAAAAGCAACAAGGTTGATGAAGGAAACACTTAAGACAAAACTCAAAGTCAAGATAGTTTTCATAAAAACAACTAAGGTAGTTTTCCTCTACAACAACTAGTAACAAAACAAAAACAAAGTAAAATATAACAAAAGTATTTTAGTAAAAGAATTACTTTTGAAGAACAAGTAAGACTTATGAAAACAAAACTCTAAACAACATAAGTGTTTGCCCACTTAGCTTAACAACAAGTAAAACAATGCAATATTAAAATAAGGGAAAAACAAAGTACAAAACAATTAAGTTAACAGAAAATAAAACTTACAAAACAAGTTATGAAAATATTTTCAAATAAGAGTTCCAACTAGCAATGAAATCAATTTGCAAGTTATTATGAAACTAGAATTGATTTCATGCTATCAAAATAATAACATAAAATAAGTTTAGTTGAAGTACTACTGATAACTAATAGAAAACAAAATATATATTAACTAAGTTAACAGAAAGTATATTTTATAAAACAAAATTTTATTAAAAGTATTTTCAAATAGCAAATCAAACTAGCAATGGAAATCCAATTGCAAGTTATAATTGAACTAGAATTGATTCCATGCAATCAACTAATAAAATAATATTTGTTTTGAAGGACTACTATCTTCTAACAAAAAACTTTATAAAATTTATCAACTAATATAAAAGAAAATAATTTTAACACAATTTAAAACAAAAGGACGATAAATAATCCTAACAAGAACTAAACAGAATCTGTTTTGGTTGAAAATACTATTTTAAGATATTCGAAAGATTCCCAAGCTCTACCTAATGATAACTAAGGTCACTAATGACAAGTAGCAAAAAGAATCAATCAAAATATATATTTAAACTCAAGTTATTCAGAAAATAAAATTTAAATCAAATCTGTTTAAATTCGAATTCAAACATTCAAATATAGCCAAACTTTTCATATACAGAAACTAGAATAAATTTGTGGCCTAATGCAAAAGGAATCAATTTAAAACACATAAAAACATAAAAGATGTGATAAAAATAAAATCAGAACTATTCTGGAAACAGATATTAAAAACAGAAAAGAAAAATCGTTTCTAACGGACAGGGGGGGTGACATGGCGCGCTCTGGTTTGCTGTGGCCGTGTGTGTGCGGGCGAATACGACTGGGTGACTGGAGTGTAAGAGAAAACGGTTCGGGGTTCTAATCTACGCCGTTCATCTGGATCGGACGGACGGGGAAGGTGGGAGAGCTCACAGGGGAGGGTTACCGGCGATGGGCTTCTCCGGCGACGGCGACGGCGGCGGCGTGATGCAGGCGAGCTCTCTGGTGGGTCTCCAATGACGGCGTTGGCACTGGTCGATGCGGGGAAGCACGACGATGATGATGGTAGTGATGAGACGGCTTGGGGGCGACGGTGACGAGCGGCACGAGTTCGGGGGCGGTTCGGTGGAGGTGGAGCTCCGGCGAGGTTGTGGTGTGGGGCTCTTGAGGGGGTCTTCGGGTGTCGACGGGGGATGGGGAGGTGCGGGATAGCGAGGGGAGCTCGGAGGTGGGCTCGGGTGGCGGAGGGGTGGTCGGAGACGAGCGCTAGGAGGGGAGGGGCGCGGCGGCAACCGGTGGTTCCGGCGATGGATTCCGGCGAGGTGGGGGCTCGGGAAGAGGGGCGAAGGGGTGGAATGGAGGGAGGGAGCCTCGGGCTTCTTATAGGAGGGGTCGGGGCGCTCGAGATGGCTAGGGGAGAGAGATCCACGACGGATTTGGCTCGGCTCCGGCGAGGTTAGGGGAGGGGATGGAGGAGAGGGGTGACCGACGGTGGGATTTGGTCGGATGGTGGGACCCAGGTGTCAGCGAGAGAGAGAGGAAGGAAAGAGGAGCGGCCGACCCGTGCGGAGGGGTTTCGGGGAGGCTAATAAGGTAAGTGGGCCGGGCAGCTTTTAAAAGCCTTAAAGGATTTTCCTTTTTTAAATTACCAGCGAATCAAAACAAATAAACGGCCATAATCACTTGCCAAATTATTAAAATATTTATACCAAAATTATCAGGGGATTTAATGCCATTTAATGGACATTTTTCCCTGGTCAAATTAAATACTTTAAAAAAATATTTTTCCGAAAATTTCCTAATTGGCTTTATTTATTTTTGCAAATTATTTTTTTCATATAACCCCTTGGGTTTTATGATTCAAAAACTTCACAAAATGACCCTGGTATGGAGTGTCATATTACTCCTCTCAAATTTTTGCCAAGGGTTTTGTATATTTTGAAAATCTGAATAGGAACCAAATATGAAATGGATTCCAAAATAATTTAGAGGCACTTTCAAACCCTTTCTTTAAACTTCCAACTCATATTTCATATAATTTGAAGAAGTCCTTTTATCCTCTCTCATGAAAATCATTGAGTTGCATAAAGTTTCTGAATTTGAAATACTTTCAAATGGAATTCAACCATTTTCAAATCCCTTTTCATATTCTCAAATGGAAGAAGTCATGTCATCTTCACTCTAGGGTTTTGTGATGAAATGGATTTGAATTTCCTGAGGATCAAATTGCGGAGTAAGAGTTTTGGGAAAGTCATGTTATTGCCTCTCATTCAAAAGTTTTTCAAAAGTTTCAAATTTCACTCACTTTCAATCACTCAAACAAACAAACAATCATTCTAACATTTATTATAACATTCCAAAATTTGGGATGTTACAAACCTACCACACTTAAAATGAATCTCGTCCTCGAGATTCCAAAGGGCTAGAAAGAAAAGGTTAGGGTTTGGGGGTCTTCTAACAAATCCACTGACCAAGAAGGTGTGGGGTCTTCCAACAAGACTCCATTGACCTGGAAGGTGTGGGGTCTTCCAACAAACTCCATTGACCTCGAAGTGTGAGTCTACCACACTTAAAATGAGAGTTACTGGTCCATCAAAATCTTGACAGTCCTGTGGGTGCATTTGCCTGTTCACATTCTTCACGATAGCTCCTTCGGTGGTGCTCTGCCGTTTCAATCAAAATCTTGTGTTCTTATAACAAATGCATTTCTTCCGACACTGGGTCTTCCGAACTGACAGGTCTCGCGTTCATTCTAAGTAACTTATCGATGATCTCATGGTGGTCTACCATTTGTGGTTATCCTGTAGTGAAATGGGTCTTGGCTTCATTCCTCACCGTAAAATTCCTACGTGTGACAGCAACTGTCATGTACAAGGGTTTTCATCATACCATTCTAAGGCTTAAACAAAAGCTTCAAAGAACGTCGTCTCTTTACTATGGGTAAGTCACTCAGATTTACCATTCCGAATAGCAACAGAATGATAAGAGTAAGTCGTCATGGTGGCCAAGCCATGTCGCACTGAAATCATTACCTTGTATAAGGTTTAGTAATCTCGTATTCTAGCACTTGGGCTTCCTCACAAGCATTGCAGAAATTTCTCTTGTCAACGAACAAAGTTCGGATAAATCCATTGATTCTGCAAGCTAAGCAAAAACATCTATCGTTTCTTCACATCTCTCAGGTTATCGTATACTCCTAAGAAAAATGTTTGCTAATCAGTCGTAGCTTCTTCCAAATTTCTTCCTTCACAAAATGGGGCTTGATCCTTATCAATCCTGAGGTCAGAGTCTTGTGGGTTCACTTGAATACTGGGATAGCCTTAACTCACTCCTGGGGTTACTATCATTCCATATTGCAACATTACCTTCAGTTCACTACACCATACCCTTGAGGTAACAATTCACATACTTATTATTGTCTAGATTCCACTCTGTGGAATTCATTTTCCTTTCCATTGGTCTGTTTATCCTTGGGTATGGTTTCATCACAATCATTCCTTTTTCTCAACATTCCAGCTTCGAAAGCACTTTGTCTCAAAGGTTATCATCCACATAGTTTGAGGTGGTTCCACATCCTCTTCACCTGTATTCACTTATCCAAACTCCTTAACCGGAAAGGTACCTGTGGTTACTACCACACTTAAAATGAAATGCACTCATGTCTGCATTGACCATATTTTCTCATATCCTCGAAAATGGTCGGAGATCTTTGTTCTTAGAGTGGCAACTCATATAATTCAACACAGGAGAATCATAACACCATAAATTTCCATTGTCTCATGAATTTATTACAAACTCTGAGACTTCCGTTACATAACTTCAAAATGGTGAGAGTGCCACCTATTACATTTATTACATCCAAAATCCAAAAATCAAACTACTCATGTTTAGCCTTCTTCTCTGGGCATTTATCGGCATAGTGGCCTAAATTCTTGCACCAGAAACACATGATCTGACTCAGATCCTTCTTTGCAGAAATTGGGTTGTTCTGAGAACGTCTTCAGTTTCTCTTCCTGGGCTTCTTTGTTCCGATCAAACTTTCAATTTCCTGTGGATCAAACTCCACTTCTTCTGTTGGAAAGTTTCCCAGATACTCTTTTCTTTCCTTTGTACAGTCCTGTGAGAAATGTCCTTCTTCTCCACATGAATAGCAGGCATTGGAGTAAAATCTAGTTAGGCCTTCTCCATCGGGGTCTTCAATATCTTCCTTCATCACAAGTTCTCCTAAATTTTCTCTGAAGGCTTCCTTCATGGCTTCCTTCTGCTGCTTGATGACTTCTTGTACCTTGGGGTACATTTGGCATTGAGCCGGGTAATGCGTAGTTCCTTCACACAAGAAACATGTCACCTGCCCAGTTGGTCATTCCTCAGCTCGGTGATTTTCTTCACATTGAGGGCATCCTTTCTTGTGTTCTTCCTGGATGTGTCCTATCTCTCCACATATCCAGCATGCACAAATCTTCTTCACATCTTTGCAACGGGGCTTCTGGGTGTTGGTAACAACATGGGATCCTTGCAAAGTCATCTTGAATTCTTCCCAAGTGATTGATTCCTGCCTATCATGGATATCTTCATGCATCTTCCACCAATGTGCAGCACCTTTTGCAAAGTACCGAAAAGCATACTGGACCATCTTGTTCCTTGTAACAAGATTACTCCTTAGGTGATCCTCCATGTTCTGAATCCATTCTTCTGTCTCTAACTGAGTCATTGGTCAGTCAAAACTTCATTTCACCATCTATTGGGTTCAAGGTCTTGGGGATGGTAGGCATGAGGGAGAAAGGAGGGGATACACACAATACAAACAATGGTTTTGAAAATAGATTTTTGTTGTGGCTGTCAAAAATTACACACGTATCTAACGTAAGTATACAACAGGGGTTTGGTCTTCTAGGGGCATAATATATTGGAAATTCTTCATGGTCTTAAATTTCTTTAGATCTATATAGTCTTCATCTTGTGTAGCTTCAATTCTTCTAATGCATGGTGAAATGTACGTTACTTGGAAGTGGCCATCCTTTGTTTCAATATCTCGTTCTTCTCGAAGAGGTCTCAGTTGATCCGTAGTGGAGTTAAGGGAAAAAAGTATTTTCTAACTCTTTGATAAAACTCAGAAAGGATGAGAAGTAAAGACTCTTTTGAAAACAAGTTGGAGAGAAATCTTTTCCTAAGGGATTTCCAGTTTCTAGGGTCACGTCCTACAGTCAACATGTGCTCTGATACCATTTATGTAGCGACCCGACTCAAAACGAGTCAAGCCTCTCTGTTTTTTGTGCCATCCCTGGATCAGTATGCTGGCACACATAGTACATCAATGTATATATCAAAGTGCAATCACATGTAAATAACGTAAAACTAATATATACCTTAAAATAGCAGCGGAATACAGTCAACGGGAGTGGAGTCCCAATAACACCAACGACAGGTTGAGTGTAGACCATAACCCTGAATCGTACTCTTACCCGTCGTAGAAGAGTATCTGCAACATAAGATGTTGCAGCCGTGTAGGTCAGTACATTGAATGTACTGGCAAGATCACCATCGAAGAAATAGAAGAATAAAGACTATTCTATATGCAAAGGCTTTGTGGCTCTGTGTCTGAGTTTTTGCGAAAAAGCTGATTTTATTTTCCTACAACCAAGGAATATCAGGAGTTTTCACTATAGAGTTACCTATCCTGACATGGTTCCGCCAACCGATGTCCAAATGCCCACAAGTATCATTAAGTTGCCCACAATTAGTTATCAGTCTAGTGCTGAGAGTTCAGAGATAGATCCAAGTCTAGAAGCTCAAATTGTCCGTAACTGGGGACATGGCTAATCGATTAGGTTTAACTTTACAGAGTATTGCACACGTTCCCCACAAGATTTGGTCGCTTCCGTTTGATTTCTCGCACTTTAGGGTGTTTGAGAAACGGATGACCAAAACATGGTCTTCCAAACGGTTTCCCTGCGACTCTGTCGGTGCCCATCCTTTCCTACCGTTCTTCTACATCTCGTAGCACCGCCTGTCCAGGGTTACCACGATATCCAACCAAGCCAGAGCCCATAATGACTTGTGGCTGTGCAGGTAAGCTTCCGGGCATGAAGTATTCATCCTTCCCTTTGAGTCTGGGTGAGGCTTTCCGCGTGAATACTGGCCATCTCCAGCAACACCTAGGCAAATCCACTGGCTTCTCCAGGGTACCGTTCCAACCATCCCTCACCTAGTAGTGTGTATTGAAAAACTTGTTTCTCGAGTCTCGAAGTCTTGAGGTCTTGAATATGCAGGTCTTGAAGAATCCTTCATGAAGTCGTCGTTTTGACGTGGAGTCCTTCTTCACACCACTCACGAACACTCATACCAGACCCCGTCTACTTTAGCATAGCATTGCACTAACTAGCGTTCCCGGGGCTTTAGTAACAAGTGGTGGGTTCCTACCTCATGCATTCTACTCAACTACAAGAATTTCAATAACACTATGGGAGGGATTTGTTGAAATGATGTCACTATATGCAATAAAACATATGTATGAAAAGATGGTCAAAGTGAACCTGCCTGTGCTGTTGATGAAGAGAAAGATCGCTCTCAGAAATAACTTGATAGACTATTCGTCACTCTCTGATGAAAATCTATATAACAGACATTTCATTCATAAGCAAACACTTCTAGCAATCAAAACTAACAATCACAAGGTAACACAAGAAACAAAAGCAACAAGGTTGATGACGGAAACACTTAAGACAAAACTCAAAGTCAAGAAAGTTTTCATAAAAACAACTAAGGTAGTTTTCCTCTACAACAACTAGTAACAAAACAAAAACAAAGTAAAATATAACAAAAGTATTTTAGTAAAAGAATTACTTTTGAAGAACAAGTAAGACTTATGAAAACAAAACTCTAAACAACATAAGTGTTTGCCCACTAAGCTTAACAACAAGTAAAACAATGCAATATTAAAATAAGGGAAAAACAAAGTACAAAACAATTAAGTTAAAAGAAAATAAAACTTATAAAACAAGTTATGAAAATATTTTCAAATAAGAGTTCCAACTAGCAATGAAATCAATTTGCAAGTTATTATGAAACTAGAATTGATTTCATGCTATCAAAATAATAACATAAAATAAGTTTAGTTGAAGTACTACTGATAACTAACAGAAAACAAAATATATATTAACTAAGTTAACAGAAAGTATATTTTATAAAACAAAATTTTATTAA
This sequence comes from Hordeum marinum, assembly GCA_022496015.1. Taxonomy (NCBI): domain Eukaryota; kingdom Viridiplantae; phylum Streptophyta; class Magnoliopsida; order Poales; family Poaceae; genus Hordeum; species Hordeum marinum. The sequence continues at coordinate 245,238,165 of CM039675.1, read as the reverse complement.
AAGTATTTTCAAATAGCAAATCAAACTAGCAATGGAAATCCAATTGCAAGTTATAATTGAACTAGAATTGATTCCATGCAATCAACTAATAAAATAATATTTGTTTTGAAGGACTCCTATCTTCTAACAGAAAACTTTATAAAATTTATCAACTAATATAAAAGAAAATAATTTTAACACAATTTAAAACAAAAGGGCGATAAATAATCCTAACAAGAACTAAACAGAATCTGTTTTGGTTGAAAATACTATTTTAAGATATTCTAAAAATTCCCAAACTCTACCTAATGATAACTAAGGTCACTAGAGTAGAAAAAAGAATCAATCAAAAATATATATTTAAACTCAAGTTATTTAGAAAATAAAATTTAAATCAAATCTGTTTAAATTCAAATTTAAATATTCAAATATAGCCAAACTTTATATATACAGAAACTAGAATAAATTTGTGGCCTAATGCAAATAGAATCAATTTAAAACACATAAAAACATAAAAGATGTGATAAAAATAAAATCAGAACTATTATGGAAACAGAAATTAAAACAGAAAAGAAAAATCGTTTCTAACGGACAGGGGGTGACGTGGCGCACTCTGGTTCGCTGTGGCCGTGTGTGTGCGGGCGAATACGAGCGGGTGACCGGAGTGTAAGAGAAAACGGTTCGGGGTTCTAATCTACGCCGTTCATCTGGATCAGACGGACGGGGAAGGAGGGAGAGCTCACAGGGGAGGGTTGGCGGCGATGGGCGTCTCCGGCGACGGCGACGGCGGCGGCATGATGCAGGCGAGCTCTCTGGTGGGTCTCCAACGACGGCGTTGGCACTGGTCGACGCAGGGAAGCACGGCGATGACGATGGTAGTGATTAGAAGGCTTGGGGGCGACGGTGACGAGCGCACGAGTTCGGTGGCGGTTCGGTGGAGGTGGAGCTCCGGCGAGTTTGTGGTGTGGGGCTCTTGAGGGGGTCTTCGGGTGTCGACGGGGTATGGGGAGGTGCAGGATAGCGAGGGCAGCTCGGGGGTGGGCTCGGGTGGCGGAGGGGTGGTCGGAGACAAGCGCTAGGAGGGGATGGGCACGGCGGCGACCGGTGGTTCCGGCGATGGATTCCGGCAAGGTGGGGGCTCGGGCAGAGGGGCGAAGGGGTGGAATGGAGGGAGGGAGCCTCGGGCTTCTTATAGGAGGGATCGGGGGCGCTCGAGATGACCAGGGGAGAGAGATCCACGGCGGATTTGGCTCGGCTCCGGCGAGGTTAGGGGAGGGGATGGAGGAGAGGGGTGACCGGCGGTGGGATTTGGTCGGATGGTGGGACCCGGGTGTCAGCGAGAGAGAGAGGAAGGAAAGAGGAGCGGCCTACCGGTGCGGAGGGGTTTCGGGGAGGCTAATAAGGTAAGTGGGTCGGGCAGCTTTTAAAAGCCTTAAAGGATTTTCCTTTTTTAAATTACCAGCGAATCAAAAAAAATAAATGGCCATAATCACTTGCCAAATTATTAAAAGTTTTATACCATAATTATAAGGGCATTTAATTCCATTTAATGGACATTTTTCCCTTGTCAAATTAAATACTTTAAAAAAATATTTTTCCGAAAATTTCCTAATTGGCTTTATTTATTTTTGCAAATTATTTTTTTCATATAACCCCTTGGGTTTTATGATTCAAAAACTTCACAAAATGACCCTGGTATGGAGTGTCATATTACTCCTCTCAAATTTTTGCCAAGGGTTTTGTATATTTTGAAAATCTGAATAGGAACCAACTTAGTTGCTTTATAATTTTTTTTTTCTTATTTTCTTATTTCATTTGTTTTACTTGTTGCTAAGTTTGTTAGGTAAGAACTTCGGTTATTTAGAGTATTGTTTTCTTAGTTGTTCTTCAAAAGTAATTCTTTTCGCTAGTAAAATATTTACTAAAATAATTTTGTTATATCTTACTTTGTTTTTGTGTTTTACTTTTGAAAATAGGATTTACTTGTAGAGAAAACCAACTTTTGGTTGATTTGATGAAGTTTTGTTGATTTTAAGTTTTGTCTTAAGTATTTCCTTCATCACACCCTTGTTGTTTTTGGTTTGGTGTTACTTTCGATTTTAGAATTGATTGTTAGTATGATTGCTTATATGAATACATTGTTTGTTTATTATAGACTTTCATAGGAGAGTGATGAATAGTCTATCAAGTTATTTCTGAGAGCGATATATTCTTCATCAACAGTATAGGCAAGTTCACTTTGACCATCTATTTCATACCTATGTTTTATTGCATGTAGTGATATCTTTCAACAAATCCCTCCAGTAGTGCTATTGAAATTCTTGTAGTTGAGTAGAATGCATGAGGTAGGAACCCACCACTTGTTACTAAAGCCTCGGGAATGTTAGTTATTTTAATGCTATGCTAAAGTAGACGGGGTTTGGTATGAGTGTTCGTGAGTGGTGTGAGAAGGAGGACTCTACGTCAAGACGACAACTTCATGAAGGCATCTTCAAGTTCTACATCTTCAAGACCTCAAGACATTCGAGACTCGAGAAACAAGTTTTCAATACACACTACTGGGTGAAGGATGGTTGATTGGGCATCCCTGGAGTAACCAGTGGATGGCCGAGATGCATGGAGAAGCGCCATGACATCTTGCAGAAAGCTTCACCCAGACTCAAAGAGACGGATGAATACTTCATGCCCGGAAGCTTACCTGTGTAGCCACAAGTCATTATGGGCTCTGGCTTGGTTGATCTTTGTTGTGACTCTGGCTAGGCAGTGCTACGAGATGTAGTCGACGTTAGGATTGGATGGGCACTGACAGTAGTCAGGGAAACACTCTGATAGACCGTGTTTCGTTCATCCTGTTCTCAAACACTCGGCAATGCGAGGACCAGGAAGGAACGAATCTTGTGGGTAAAGTACACAACACTCTGCCGAGTTAAACCTAATCGATTAGCCGTGTCCACGGTTACGGACAATTTGAGCTTCTAGACTTGGATCTATCTCTGAACTCTCAACACTGGACTAATAATTAATTGTGGGCAACTTATGATACTTGTGGGCATTTAGACATCGGTTGGCGGAACCATGTCATGTTAGGTTACTCTGTAGTGCAAATTCCTGATATTCCTTTGTTGTAGGAAAATAAAATAAAATCAGCTTTTATGCAAAAACGTAGACATAGAGCCACAAAGCCTTACTGCATATAGAATAGTTTTTATCTTCTGTTCTACTATGGTGATGTTGCCGGTACATTCAATGTACTGACCTACACGGCTGTAACGTCTCATGTTGCAGATACTCTTCTTCGACGAGTAAGATATATGATTCAGGGTTAAGGTCTACACTCAACCTGCCGTTGGTGTTTACTGGGACTCCACTCCCGTTGACTGTTTCCGCTAAGATTTTAAGGTATATATCAGTTTTACGTTAATTACATGTGATTGCACTTTGATATATACATTGATGTACTGTGTGTGCCAGCATACTTATCCAGGGATTGCACAGAACACACAGAGGCTTGACTCGTTTTGAGTCGGGTCGCTACAGAAATGGTATCGGAGCACATGTTGACTGTAGGACGTGACCCTAGAAACTGGAAAGCCCTTAGGAAACGATTTCTTGAAAAACTTTGTTTTCAAAAGACCCTTTACTTCTCATCTTATTTGAGCTTTATCAAATGATCTCTCTTACCTCAAATAGTTAGAAAATACCCGTTCCCCTTTGAGCACACTAACGATCAACTAAGACCACTTCGAGAAGGACAAGATATAGAAACAACTGACGGTCACTTCAAAGTAAAGATGATTTCACCATGCATTAGAAGAGTTGAAGCTACACGAGTTGAAGACTGTGAAGACCCGAAGAAATTGAAGACCATGAAGAATTTCCAAGATATTATGCCCTAGAAGACCAAACCCCTGTTGTATAGTTACGTTAGATACGATGATTTGTGAGCTGTCATTTGTGTGTAAATTTTTTCGACAACCCCAAAAAAATCCCATTTTCAAAACTATATTGTTTGTATTGTGTGTATCTCTCTCGACCCCTCTCTTGTATCTCATCCCAAAACCTTGAACCCAATAGATGGTGAATGAAGCTGGACTCGTGTATTCCGGATTGATGACTCGATTAGAGACAAACGTATGGATTCAGAACATGGAGGATAATCTAAGGAGTAACCATGTTGCAAGGAACGAGATGGTCCAGTATGTTTTTCGGTACTTTGCAGAAGGTGCTGCACATTGGTGGAAGATGCATGAAGCTACCCATGATACGCAAGCAACAATCACTTGGGAAGAATTCAAGATGACTCTGCAAAAATCTCATGTTGTCACCAACACCCAGAAGCCCCGTCTCAAATATGGGAAGAAGATTTGCGCATGCAAGATATGTGGAGAGATAGGACACACCCAGGAGGAACACAAGGATGGATGTCCTTATTGTGAAGAAAATCACCCTGCTGAGGAATGCCCAACTGGGCAGGTGACATGTTTCTTGTGTGAAGGAACTACGCATTACCCGACGCAATGCCAAATGTACCCCAAGGTACAAGAAGTCATCAAGCAATAGAAGGAAGCCATGAAGGAAGCCTTTAGAGAAAAATTAGGAGAACTTGTGATGAAGGAAGATGTTGAAGACCCTAATGGAGAAGGCCTAACCATATTTTACTCCAATGCCTCCTATTCATGTGGAGAAGAAGGACATTTCTCACAGGACTGTATGAAGGAAAGAAAAGAGTATCTAGGAAACTTTCTGACAGAAGAAGTGGAGTTTGATCCACAAGAAATTGAAAGTTTGATCGGAACAAAGAAGCCCAGGAAGAGAAACCAAAGACGTTCTCAGAACAACCCAATTTCTGCAAAGAAGGATCTGAGTCAGATCATGTGTTTCTGGTGCAAGAATTTAGGCCACTATGCCGATAAATGCCCAGAGAAGAAGGTTAAACATGAGTAGTTTGAGTTTTGGATTTTGGAAGTAATAAATGTAATAGGTAGCACTCTTACCATTTTGAAGTTGTGTAATGGAAGTCTCGGAGTTTGTAATAAAATTCATGAGATCAACGGAATTTATGATGTCATGATTCTCCTGTGTTGAATTATGTGAGTTGCCACTCTAAGAACAAAGATCTCTGACCAATTTAGAGGATATGAGAAAATATGGTCTATACAGGCATGTATACATTTCATTTTAAGCGTGGTACTAACCACAGAGACCAATGAATGAAGAAAGTACCATTCTTGTTAAGGAGTTTGGATAAGTGAATAGAGGTGAAGAGAATGTGGAACCATATCCAGCTATGTGGATGACAACACCTGAAATATTATACCTTGGATTTTGAATATGATGAACCAAAACTTCTATTGGAAAACAGACCAATGGAAAGGAAAACATATTCAAGGGATAGAAACGGTATCAAGGATGGATCTCACAGTTTCATGAAGGTTGCCCAAAGATCATGAAGCAAGAAGTTGTGATTAGATCAGCAAACGTTTTCTTAGCAGTATACGAAAACCTAATAATTGTGAAGAAATGATAGATGTTTTTGCTTAGCTTGCGGAATCAATGGATTTATCCGAACTTCGTTCGTTGACAAGAGAAATTTTTGCAATGCTTGTGAGGAAGCCCAAGTGTTAGAATACGAGATTCACTAAACCTTATACAAGGTAATGATTTTAGTGTGACATGGCTTGGCCACCATGATGACTTACTCTTATCATTCTCTTGCTATTCGGAATGGTAAATCTGAGTGACTTACCCATAGTAAAGAGACGATGCTCTTTGGAGCTTTTGTTTAAGCCTTAGAATGGTATGATGAAAAACCCTTGTACATGACAGTTGCTGTCAAACGTAGGAATTTTTCGGTGAATAATGAACCCAAGACCCATTTCACTGCAGGATACCCACATATGGTAGACCACCATGAGATCGGCGATAAGTTATTTAGAATGATCACGAGACTTATCAGTTAAGAAGACCCAGTATCGGAGGAAAGTGCATTTTGTTATGAGAACACAAGATTTTTATATAACGGAAGAGCATCACCAAAGGAGCTATCGTAAAGAATGAGAAGAGACAGATGCACCCAGAGGACTGTCATGATTTTGAGGGACCAATAACTCTCATTTTAAGTGTGGTAGACCCCACACCTTCTTGGTCGTGGTTTTGCTAGAAGACCCCAAACCCTAACCTATTCTTTCTAGCCCTTTCGAATCTCAAGGACGATATTCATTCTAAGTGTGGTAGGTTTGTAACATCCCAAATTTTTGAATGTTATAATAAATATTAGAATGATTGTTTGTTTGATTGAATGATTGAAATTGAGTGAAAATTTGAAACTTTTTGAATTTTTTTTGAATGAGAGGGAATGACATGACTTTCCCATATGCTTTTGGAATTCAAATTCCTACATTTCAAATCAGTGAGAGAAGATGACATGACTTCTTCAATATAAAAAGATTTGAAGAGTGGATTTGAAACCATCTGAAAATTTTCTGATATGGAGTTCCTTTCATATTTGAATTTCCAATTTGAAGTTTGAAAGAATTCAAAACCCTTTGACTAAAATTTGAGAGGAGTAATATGACACTCCACACCAGGGGTTATTTTGTGAAGTATTTGAACCATAAAACCCAGGGGGTTAGTTGAAAATTATTTGCAAAAAGAATTTAAAATCAATTAGGCATTTTCTGAATTTTTTTTAAAAGTATTCATTTTGACAGTGGAAAAATGTTCATTAAATAGCATTTATTCCCCTGTTCAAACTGATATATATATATATCCTATTGTTGGAAATGTTTTGAATGCCTTAAAGAGTTTTAAATGCCCTGGCAAATAGAAAAGGAAACGAATTTAAACGTTTTAATAGAAAACCGGCCGGCCCACAGCCTTTAAACCCCGAGATCCCTCCGGATCGATCACCGACGCTGCTGATCCCGCCCCCACTCTCACTGACACGCGGGACCCATCATCCGACCATGCCATCCTCGCGCTCATCCCCTTCCCCTCGCCCCCGACCTCGCCGGAGATCCCACCTCCCCGGATCTCGCTCCTCTCTCCCTCTCCCTCTCCCGCACCGCGCCAATAAGTAGCCTCCACCTCTCCGCACCCCGTCCCACCCCCGAACGCCCCTGCCCTCGCCCTCAAACGCTACCGCTCCACCTCACCGGAGTTCAGCCATCGACCGAAGCCCTCCGAGCACGAGTCCGTCGCCTCCGTCATCCCTAGCCCCGTCCGACGCCACCATTCGACGCCGGAGCTGCGCCGCCATCGCTTGAGTACTGCGGACGCTGCCCCCGACCACCGCATCACCATCTCCGACCAACTTCGACCTCTGGCCATCGTCGACCTCGCCGGAAACCTTGACCTCCACTTTTGTAAGCCCCACGCCCTCCTGTAACCGTCGGATCTAGGGTCAACGGTTTAGATTAGAAGGATTAAAGGCCAAACCGTTTTTCTTTAAGCTTCGGTCGTCCTCCCACAAACACTCGCACGCACGCTCTTTCGACCAATAGGAAGCCGCCACGTAGCCCCTGTCCGTTAGCTAAATATTTTCTTTTTCTGTTTCTGTTTTAGAAAACAAAATGATTTCTGTTTTTATTTTTGTTATATATTTTAAAATATTTAGATTTTTTGCATGATTCTTTTTGTAACATGTCACAAATTTCATGTAGTTTCTGTTTGTAGTTTTAGTTTTCAAATTTGAACTTTGAAATTTGAATTTTGTTAAATTTGATCAAATCACTAAAACTTGAATAAGTTGAGTTTGAAACCTTATTTTTGAGTGATTCTTTTTGACACTATTTTGTATTAGTTAGGTTTATCATCATGCTTTATTTGGGAATTTTTTTGAATAATTGAATTTAGTATTTTTAACAAAACAGATTCTGTTTAAGTTCTTGTTAGGTTTAATTCTAGTTCTTTTGTTTTAAATTGTTTCAATTTAGTTTCTTTTATATTAGTTGACAAGTTTTACTTTGTTTTCTGTTAGTTAGCAGTAGTACTTCAACCAAATTTACTTATTTTTATTATTTATTATATCTTAACATGAAATCAAATCTAGTTTCATAGTAACTTGCAAATTGATTTCATTGCTAGTTTGACTTCTTATTTAAAAATATTTTATAAATGGTTTTATAAGTTTTACTTTCTGTTAACTTAGTTGCTTTACAAGTTTCTAAGTTTGTTAGGCAAAAACTTAGGTTATTTAGAGTATTGTTTTCTTAGTTGTTCTTCAAAAGTAATTCTTTTTGCTAGTAAAATATTTACTAAAGTAATTTTGTTATATCTTACTTTGTTTTTGTGTTTTACTTTTGAAAATAGGATTTACTTGTAGAGAAAACCAACTTTTGGTTGATTTGATGAAGTTTTGTTGATTTTAACTTTTGTCTTAAGTATTTCCTTCATCACACCCTTGTTGTTTTTGGTTTGGTGTTACTTTTGATTGTAGAATTGATTGTTAGTATGATTGCTTATATGAATGCAATGTTTGTTTATTATAGACTTTCATTGGAGAGTGACGAATAGTCCACCAAGTTATTTCTGAGAGCGATATATTCTTCATCAACAGTACAGGCAAGTTCACTTTGACCATCTATTTCATACCTATGTTTTATTGCATGTAGTGATATCTTTCAACAAATCCCTCCAGTAGTGCTATTGAAATTCTTGTAGTTGAGTAGAATGCATGAGGTAGGAACCCACCACTTGTTACTAAAGCCTCGGGAACGTTAGTTATTTTAATGCTATGCTAAAGTAGACGGGGTTTGGTATGATTGTTCGTGAGTGGTGTGAGAAGGAGGACTCTACGTCAAGACGACAACTTCATGAAGGCATCTTCAAGTCCTGCATCTTCAAGACCTCAAGACATTCGAGACTCGAGAAACAAGTTTTCAATACACACTACTGGGTGCAGGATGGTTGATTGGGCATCCCTGGAGTAACCAGTGGATGGCCGGGATGCATGGAGAAGGGCCATGACATCTTGTAGAAAGTTCACCCAGACTCAAAGAGACGGATGAATACTTCATGCCCGGAAGCTTACCTGTGTAGCCACAAGTCATTATGGGCTCTGGCTTGGTTGATCTTTGTTGTGACTCTGGCTGGGCAGTGCTACGAGATGTAGTCGACGTTAGGATTGGATGGGCACTGACAGTAGTCAGGGAAACACTTTGAAAGACCATGTTTCGTTCATCTTGTTCTCAAACACCCGGCAGTGTGAGGACTTACCAGGAGGGAACAAATCTTGTGGGTAAAGTACAGAACACTCTACAGAGTTAAACCTAATCGATTAGCCGTGTCCACAGTTACGAACAATTTGAGCTTCTAGACTTGGATCTATCTCTGAACTCTCAACACTGGACTGATAATTAATTGTGGGCAACTTATGATACTTGTGGGCATTTAGACATCGGTTGGCGGAACCATGTCATGTTAGGTTACTCTGTAGTGCAAATTCCTGATATTCCTTTGTTGTAGGAAAATAAAATAAAATCAGCTTTTATGCAAAAACGCAGACACAGAGCCACAAAGCCTTACTGCATATAGAATAGTTTTTATCTTCTGTTCTACTATGGTGATCTTGCCGGTACATTCAATGTACTGACCTACACGGCTGCAACATCTCATGCTGCAGATACTCTTCTTTGACATGTAAGATATACGATTCAGGGTTACGGTTTACACTCAACCTGCCGTTGGTGTTTATTGGGACTCCACTCCCGTTGACTGTTTCCACTGAGGTTTTAAGGTATATATCAGTTTTATGTTAATTACATGTGATTGCACTTTGATATATACATTGATGTACTATGTGTGCCAGCATACTGATCCAGGGATGGCACATAACACATAGAGGCTTGACTCGTTTTGAGTCGGGTCGCTACAACCGGGAAGCTTCTAGAAGGTTCCAGAAACTTCCGGAGGAGGCCGAAGTCCACCAAGGGTTTCACAACGTCCCAATGGTTTTTATGGGCCGAGGGGAGGCACCCTGGCCTTATTGGGCCAGGCGCACAAGTCCCTCAAGGCCCATGCAGTTGGGTAATGTGGGAAGTCCACCTTTGTATGGAAGGGAAGGAGGAGGACTAGGATTCCACCTCTTCCCCCCTTGGCTGCGCCCTAGGGCCTGGAGGGTATGTTACCCACGCCCCTCCACCAATATATAGAGGGGAGGGGGCGCTCCAAGAGGACACACCAAGCCCTTGGCGCCCCTCTCTCTCCCTAGATCGTTTTCTCCTCCGTTGGCGGTTTTGGTAGCACTCGACGTAGCCCTGTCGGGAGAGCTACACCACCATCTCCACCATGGCGTCATGCTGGTTGAGAACCCATCTACTACTCCGCCCTCGCCTGTTGGATGGAGGAGGCAGATATTTCATCGAGCCGCACGTGTGCTAAACGCGGAGGTACCGTCCGTTCGACATTGGATTGGATTGGATCGTGAACAGTACGACTACATTAAACGCATTATATATGCTTCCTCTTAGTGATCGACAAGGGTATGTAGATACACTCCCCCTTTCATAGCTTACATCTCCATGGATAGATCTTGTGTGTGCGTAGGATTTTTTTTTGTTTCCCATGCAACGTTCCCCAACATTTTCATCTTTGACACTCCACCCATAAGTAGGTCTCATGATTGATTCATAAGGTGGTTTAATTCTCTTCCTAGGAAAGTGTTCCATCCCTTTCTTTAATGGAAATTAGAACCTTATGTTTCCCTCTTTCATATCTATAAATGTACCTACAGTCCATAAGAAAGGTCTTCCAAGTATTATTGGACAAGTAAGATTGCATTCAATATCAAGCACAATGAAGTATACATGAACATATTTTTTATTTCCAATAATAAGCACATCATTTATTCTACCCAAAGGCTTCCTATGGTAGAATCCGCAAGATGCAAGTTAAGGGAACAATCTTGAATACTAGTGAGACCAAGCACATCACAAAAATATTTAGGTATAGTTGAAACACTAGCACTAAGGTCACACAAATCATTGCATTCATATTATTTAAGTTTTATTTAATAATAGGTTCCCATTCATCATGCAACTTTCTAGGAATAGAAACCTCTAGTTTAAGTTTCTCATCATAAGCTTTTATCGTCGCTTCTACTATATGTTGAGTAAAAGCTTTATTTTGTTCATAAGCATTAGGTGAGCTAATAATGGATTGAAACAAGGAAATACATTCTACTAAATAGAAACTTTCATAATTAAAGTCCTTGTAATCCAAGATAGTAGGCACATCACTAGACAAAGTTTTGACCTCTCCACATGCACTTTGTTCAATTTTAGCATTAGAATCATCACCCTCTGAACAAATGTGACTCCTACTCTTTAGAGTTGACTCATATCCATTCCCTTTATCATTAATTTTAGGATTAGTAAACAAATATTCAATAGGAGAAGTACCAAGTGTCGGTGTCAAAACCGGCGGACTCGGGTAGGGGATCCCGAACTGTGAGACTAGGATCGACGGTAACAAGAGAGAAAGGTGACACGTGTTTACCCAGGTTCGAACCCTCCTATGGAGGTAATACCCTATGTCCTTCTTGATTGTATTGATGGTGTAAGGGGTTACAGAGTTGATCTACCTCGAGATCGTATAGCTAACCCTAGATGAGTTGTTCTGTCTCTATACCCTAAAACCTCTGGCTTATATAGACGCTGAGGATGCCTAGGGTTTACACATGGTCGGTTACATGCCGAAGAGATAAACTTGCCTAACTATTAGAACAACCATGGAGCACAAGCCATGTTTCCCGAAGCTTCCATCTTGGAGATTGGATCTTCAAATCCTTCGGTGTTCGGTAAGTAGCCCTCATAGTCCGTCCCATAAAAATAGGTCGGCTACCCGGGGACTCCCTAATCCAGGACTTCCTTAGGAGCCCCCAAACTTGCCTCCAACGCCAAGGGTCTTCAGTTCCGGCTACTTCGCGAATGGAGTCTTCGTCTTGCGAGGTGAGTTCCTTCCTGCCGAACCATAGTTTGGCCTCCGATGACAAGTAGTTTCCCGCATAGAGGCATGTCCGAATATTGTAAATCAATTGGCTTTGAAGCCAAAACGTCAGGGGATAAACAACGGCCATTTGACGACCTTTCTGACGAAAGGTTACGACCCACCACAACCGACAGACCAGTTGTATAAACTCGATTCGCGGTTCGAGGCCGTTTTAATCATCACGATCTATCAATACACCGATCGTGTCCCGTTTTATACAGGATATACTTAACCACGTGCACGCAATGGCTCGCGTGTCTTGGGAAGTGGAGGGATTCATGGCATGGCGAGCGGAATCCGCATCGACAGGCCTCATAAAAAGAGAAGGAAAACCCCAAAGGATTTTTTACGCTCTTCATTCGACTTCTCCGCCTCCCATTCCCTTGCGCCTCTAGAGCAAAGATCTAGGTCTCTCTGCCCCACCTTCGAGCTCCACAATGGCGGACTCCAATGGCCAGTGGGAAGCTTCCACGGTCACCAACAAGGACATACTCGACCTCAAGAAGGCCGACTACCTCCCCGCCAATATCCCTCACCGCGCTGCGGAGGAGGGCCAAGTGATCCTGACCCCAAGGTCTAGAGAGAGGGTGGTGTTCATCCCCCACTTCATCAGGGGGTTAACCTTCCCACTCCACCCCTTTGTCAGGGGGTTAATGTTCTTCTACAGCCTCAACTTCCATGATCTCCCGCCGAACTCTATCATGCACATCTCGTCGTTCATCCTCGTCTGTGAGGCCTTCCTGCATGTCGAGCTGCACTTTGGGCTCTGGCTACAGGTCTTCAATATGAAGCCCAAGTGCATCGGTGGCAAGCATGCGGACTATGGCGGGGCAGTCATCGGCAAGCTCGCCCGAATCGGGTGGCCGTCGGGCACCTTCATCGACACCATCAAAGGATGGAAAAAGGAGTGGTTCTATGTCACCGATCCACAAGAAGAGGGCCAACTCCCTGCCATCGCATTCAGATCCGGTCCACCCACTAGACTGGATTCGTGGCCTGAAAAGGCTTGGTCTAGGGATCGGGCAAAGAGGTGAGCGATCTACAGAAGCGCCTTTGCTCCCTAGTCGAGGGCAACATCAAGCTAGCCGATGTGGTGCAGGTGATGCTCTGAAGACGCATCCTCCCCCGCCAGCGTCGGGACACTCCCATGTGGGCCGGAAAACTCGAAGCCGAGCCCATAGTCCAGAATCTCTTCCGGACTACGCAGGAGAAGTTGTGAAAGGCGCTCCTCAAATCGATGAAGAGCTGGCCATCCAAGGAGGAGGACAAGGGTCTGCATGCGCCAAGTCTGACTCCGACGTACGATTTCCCCCAGCTTGGTTGGCTCTATTACACAGACAAATCCCTTCATCTTCTTATCCGGTCTGTTCTGGCAAACATGGCAGAAGAAAGCCATCAACATCAATAGTCCGGCTCCTCATCCCGAAGACGAGAGGACCGGGTTGTTAGCCAGGATGCTTGTGGAGAAGCCTTACGAGACTCCCATGAAGAAAGAGAAGAAGAAGAAACCAGGCCAGGCTGGCCTTCGCATCAAGGACCAGCCTGATGCTGCATCTGAAGACACCCCCGCCTCCTCAAATCAGGAGGACGCCGAAGAGGAGGAATAAGAGGAGGAGGAGGTCAAGAGTGAGGGGGGAGGAAACTCCCCTCGTGCCAAGAAGAGAGCGGCGTCTTCGGACACCCCGGGGCAGGTAGCTTCTCCTGCCCCGGAGAGGGTGCGGCAGGCGCAGGTGGTTCTGTTCGACGACAGCTCGGACTCGAGCTCCGTGTCCGAGGACCCTGGGGACGTTCTGTTGGAAATATGCCCTAGAGGCAATAATAAATTAGTTATTATCATATTTCCTTGTTCATGATAATCATTTATTATCCATGCTATAGTCGTATTGATCGGAGACTTAGATGCATGTCTGGATACATAGACAAAACCATGTCCCTAGTATGCCTCTAAAAGACTAGCTCGTTGATCAAAGATTGTTAAGGTTTCCTAGCCATGGACATGAGATGTCATTTGATAACGAGATCACATCATTAGGAGAATGGTGTGATGGACAAGACCCAAACTACAAACATAGCATATGATCGTGTCAGTTTGTTGCTACTGTTTTCTGCATGTCAAGTATCTGTTCCTATGACCATGAGATCATGCAACTCACTGACACCGGAGGAGTGCCTTGTGTGTATCAAACATCGCGACGTAACTGGGTGACTATAAAGGTACTCTACAGGTAGCATGGATCAAGACTGGGATTTGTTACTCCATGTGACGGAGAGGTATCTCAGGGCCCACTCGGTAATACAACATCACTACAAGCCTTGCAAGAAATGTGACTAAGCGTTAGTCACGGGATCTTGTATTAAGGAACGAGTAAAGAGACTTGCCGGTAACGAGGTTGAATTAGGTATGGAGATACCGACGATCGAATCTCGGGCAAGTAACATACCGAAGAACAAAGGGAACATCATACGGGATTAACTGAATCCTTGACATAGAGGTTCGACTGATAAAGATCTTCATAGAATATGTAGGAACCAATATGGGCATCTAGTTCCCGCTATTGGTTATTGACCGTAGAGGTGTCTCGGTCATGTCTACATAGTTCTCGAACCCGCAGGGTCTGCACACTTAAGGTTCGGTGACGTTTCAGTAGTATAGAGTTATGTATGGTGGTGACCGAAGGTTGTTCGGAGTCCCGGAGGAGATCCCGGACGTCGCGAGGATCTCCAGAATGGTCCGGAGGTAAAGATTGATATATAGGAAGTCCTATTTTAGTCACCGGAAAAGTTTCGGGCTCATCGGTAGTGTACCGGGAGTGCCGGTAGTGTACCCAGGGACCATCGGGAGAGGTATTTCGACCCAAGAGGCTACATGGGCTGTGGGAGGAGGTAAACCAGCCCCTGGTGGGCTGGCCGAAGCCTCCTCTAAGGGCCCATGTGGCTGGAGTGGTTTGAGAAGGAAAAAATCCAAAGGTGGAGAGGTGGAAAGAGTTTCCAAGTGGAAAGGAGGAATCCTATTGCTAATAGGATTGGAGTAAGACTCCTTCACCTCCAATTTCGACCAAACCTTGAGGGTTTAAGGCTGCCTCCTCCTATCCCTCCCTCCTATATATACTAGAGGATTTAGAGTAAAAAGCTAACCCTAATAGCCACGTGCTACCTCTCCTCTAGATCGGTTTTCAGCTGTGGTTAGGCGAAGCCCTGCTGGAATAGCTCCACCACCATCGCCGCAATGACGTCGCGCTGCCGGAGAACTCATCTACCTCTCTGCTCCCTCTTGCTAGATCAAGAAGGCGGAGATCGTCATCGAGCTGTACGTGTGTTGAACGCGGAGGTGCCATCCGTTCGGCGCTAGATCGGAAGGATCGTGATCAAGATCGCGAGACGGATCGTGATGAGATCGCAGGACGGATCGTGATGAGTTCGCGGGACAGATCATGATTGGATCGCGGGAAGGATCTTGATGAGATTGCGGGATGCTCGGCAATTTGGATCACAAAGATGTTCGAATACACCAACCGCGTTTCTTAACGCTTCCCGCTTAGCGATCTACAAGGGTATGTAGATCCACTCTCCCTCTCGTAGATGCTCATCACCTTGGATAGATCTTGTGTGTGCATAGGAATTTTTTTTGTTTCCCATGCAATGTTCCCCAATAGTGGTATCAGAGCTAGGTCTATGTGTAGATGAGATCTCGAGTATAATACAAAGAGTTTGTGGGCATTGATGCTTAGATTGCTTCCTCCCTTGGTCATGTTTTGGTTCACCGGTATTGTGGGATGAAGCGGCCCGGACCAAACTTACTCGTATGCTTACGAGAGACCGGTTCCATCGACTAACGTGTAACTTCGTTGCACAAAGATGGCTGGCGGGTGTCTATTTCTCCTACTTTAGTTGGATCGGATTCGACAAAGGCGGTCCTTGAGAAGGTTGAAAAGCAACTTATGTATCACCGTTGTGGTTTTGCGTAGGTGAGAATTGTTCTTGCTAGATACTCGTAGCAGCCACGTAAAACATGAAACAACAATTAGAGGACATCTAACTTGTTTTTGCAGGGTATGTTGTGATGTGATATGGCCAATCACATGATGAGATATATGTGATGTATGAGATGATCATGTGTTGTATAGAATATCATGACTTGCATGTCGATGAGTACGGGAACCGGCAGGAGCCATAGGGTTGTCTTTAATTATTGTATGACCTGCATGTCAATCATTAAGTGCTATGTAATGCTTTACTTTATCGCTAAACGGTAGCTATAGTAGTATGAGCATGGTGGGAGCGACAACCCCGATGCGACACAATGATGGAGATCATGATGATGGAGATCATGGTGTTATGCCGGTGACGATGGAGATCATGCCGGTGCTTTCAAGATGAAGATCAAAAGCACAAGTTCATGGCCATATCATGTCACTTATGATTTGCATGTGATGTTAATCCTTTTATGCACCTTATTTTTCTTAGGATGACGGTAGCATTATAAGGTGATCCCTCACTTAAATTTCAAGATATATTGTGTTCTCCCCGAGTGCGCACCATTGCGAATGTTCGTCGTGTCAAGACACCACATGATGATCGGGTGTGATAGACTCTACGTTCACATACAACGGGTGGAAGCCAGTGTTGCACATGCGGAACACTCGGGTTAAGCTTGACGAGCCTAGCATGTACAAACATGGCCTCGGAACACAAGAGACTGAAAGGTCAAACATGAGTCATATAGTAGATATGATCAACATGATGATGTTCACCATTGAAACCACCTCAACTCACGTGATGATCGGACTTGAGTTGGTGAATTTGGATCATGTATCACTCGAATGACCAGAGGGATGTCAATTTGAGTGGGAGTTCTTAAGTAATATGATTAATTGAACTCATTATCCTGAACATAGTCAGTGTCTTTGCAAATTATGTTGTGGATTACTAGCTCACGCTGTAGCTCCCTTGAATTTTTATATGTTCCTAGAGAAATAGAGTTGAAAGATGATGGCAGCAATATTGCGGACTGGGTCCATGATCTGAGGATTGTCCTCATTGCTGCACAAAAGGCTTATGTCCTTATTGCACCGCTCGGTGCGCCACCCCCTGTAGCGTCGTTTGTAGATGTTGTGAACATCTGATAGGCACGTTCTGATGACTACTTGATAGTTTAGTGCGTCATGCATTACGGCTTAGAATTGAGGCTCCAAAAATGTTTTGAATGTCATGGAACATATGAGATGTTCTAAGAGATGAAATTGGGATCTCAGGTTCGTGCCCGTGTTGTGAGATATGAGATCTCCAACAAGATTCTTTGCCTGCAAGATGAAGGAGAATAGCTCAATCGTTGAGCATGTGCTCAGATTGTCTAGGTGCTACAATCTCTTGAATCGAGTGGGAGTTGATCTTCCAGATATGAAAGTGATTGATATAGTTCTCTGAGTCACTATCACTAAGCTACTAGAACTTCGTGATGAACTATAACTATACCAGGGATGGAAATGATGATCCCTGAGCTGTTCGCGATGTTTGACACCACGAAGGTAGAAATCAAGAAGGAGCATCAAGTGTTAATGGTTAGTAAAACCACTAGTTTCGAGAAGGGCAAGGGCAAGGAGGGAAACTTCATGGATGGCAAGACAGTTGCTGCTCCAATGAAGCAACACAAAGTTGAACCCAAACCCGAGACTAAGTGCTTCTATTATGAGGAGAGCGGTCTCTAAAGCGGAACAACCCTAGATACTTGGTAGATAAGAAGGATGGCAACATCGACAAAAGTATATTTGACATACGTATTATTGATGTGTACCTTGCTAGTACTCCGAGTAGCACCTCGGTATTGGATACCGGTTCGGTTGCTAAATGTTAGTAACTCGAAGTAAAAACTACGGAATAAACGGAGACTAGCTAAGTGTGAGGTGATGATGTGTGTTGGAAATATTTCCAAGGTTGATGTGATCAACATAGCACGCTCTCTCTACCTTCGGGATTAGTGACGAACCTAAATAAATGTTATTTGGTGTTTGCGTTGAGCATGAACATGATTGGATCATGTTTAATGCAACACAGTTATTCATTTAAGTTAGAGAATAATGGTTATTCTGTTTACATGAATAATACCTTCAATGGTCATGCACCTAGTGAGAATGGTTTGTTGAATCTTGATCGTAGTAATACACATGTTCATAACATTGATGCCAAAAGATACAAAGTTAATAATGATAGTACCACATACTTGTGGCACTGCCGCTAAATGTCATATTGGTATAAATCACATGAAGAAACTCCATGCTGATGGATCTTTGGACTCATTCAATTTCGAATCAGTTGAGACATGCGAACCATGCCTCTTGGGCAAGATGACTAAGGACCCCGTTTTCCAGTTTGATGGAGCGGGCAATTGACATATTGGAAATGAAACATGTTGATGTATTCAACCAACGAGTGTTGTAGCATGCGGTGGATATTGTTATTTTCTTACCTTCACTAATGATTTGAGTACATATGGTGTATATTTACTTATGAAACACAAGTCTGAAGCGTTTGAAAAGCTCGAGCAGAATCAGAGTGAAGTTTGAGATCATCGTGACGAGAAGATAAAATGTCTATGATATGATCGTGGAGGTGAATATCTGAGTTACGAGTTTGGTATACAACTTAAGACAATGTGAAAGTTGTTTCACAACTCACGCCACCTGGAACACCATAGTGTGATGGTGTGTCCGTACGTCGCAGTCATGCTCTATTGGATATGGTGCGAATTATGATGTATCTTATCGTTTTGCCACTATCATTTTGGGGTTATGCATTAGAGACAACCACATTCACTTAAAATAGGGCACCATCTAAATCCATTGAGATGACACCATATGGTTTGATAGAAACCTAAGCTATCATTTCTTAATGTTTGGGGCTGCGACGCTTATGTGAAAAAGGTTTTCACCTAATGAGCTCGAACCCAAAGCGGACAAATGCATCTTCATAGAATACCCTAAGAATAGTTGGGTAAACCTTCTATCTCAGATCCAAGCATAAAGTGTTTGTTGCTAAAACTAGGTCCTTTCTCAAGAAAGAGTTTCTCTCGAAAGAATTGAGTGGGAGGAAGATAGAACTTGATGAGGTTGTTGAACCTTTTGTTTCAACCAGAGAGTAGCACAGCGCAGAAAGATGTTTCTGTGGAACCTACGTCAGTTGAAGAGGAAGTAAATGATGATGATCATGAAGCTTCGGATCAAGTTACTATCGAATCTCGTAGGTCGACAAGGACGCGCACTGCTCCTGAGTGGTACGACAACCCTGTCTTAGAGGTCATGTTGTTGGACAACGATGAACCTACGAACTATGGGGAAGCGATGATGGGCCCAGATTCCGACAAATGGTTAGAGGCCATGAAATCCGAGATAGGATCCATGTATGAAAACCAAGTATAGACTTTTGTAGACTTGCTCGTTGGACGGCAGGTCGTTGAGTGCAAAAGGATCTTTAAAATGAAGACAGACGCTCATGGTAAATGTCACCATTTATAAAGCTCAACTTGTTGCAAAGAAGTTTACGAGAAGTTCAAGGAGTTGACTATGATGAGACTTTCTCACTCATAGTGATGCTAAAGTCTGTTGGAATTATGTTAGCAGTTGCTGCATTTTTCAATGATGAAATCTGGCAGATGGATGTCAAAACATCGTTTCCTTAACGGTTTACTTAAGGAAAGGTTGTATGTGATACAACCAGAAGGTTTTGTTAGTCCTAAGGATGCTAAAAGGTGTGCAAGCTTTAGTATCCTTCTATGGACTGAAGCAAGCATCTCGGAGTTGGAATATACGCTTTGATGAGGTGATCAAAGTTTTTGAGTCTATACAAAGTTTATGAGAAACTTGTATTTACAATAAAGTGAGTGGGAGCATTATAGAGTTTCTGATAAGCATATGTGGTTGAAATATTGTTGATCGGAAATGGTATAGAATTTCTGGAAAGCATGAAGGGTTGTTTGAAAAGAGTTTTTCAAAGGAGGACTTGGATAAAGCTACCTAATTGCTGAGCATCAAGATCTATAGAGATAGATCAAGATACTTGATGAGACTTTCAATGAGTACATACCTTGACAAGTCTTTGAAAGAGTTCAAAATGAATCAGTCAGAGAAAGAGTTCTTGCTTGATTTTTAAGGTGTGAAGTTGAGTGAGACTCAAAGCTCAACCACAGCAAAAGAAAGAGAAAGGACGAATGTCGTCCCCTATGCCTTAGCCATAGGCTCTGTATAATATGCCATGTTGTGTGCCACACCTGTGTTGGCCTTGCCATGAGTCCGTCAAGGGGTACAAGAGTGATCCAGGAGTGGATTATTGGACAGCGGTCAAAATTATCCTTAGAGACTAAAAGACTAAGGAAATGTTTCTCGATTATGGAGGTGATAAAGAGTTCATCGTAAAGAGTTACGTCGATGCAAGCTTTAACACCAATCTGGATGACTCTTAGTAGCAATCCGGATACGTATAGTGGAGCAGCCATTTGGAATAGCTCCAAATGGAGTGTGGTAGTAGTATTTACAGTTTAACATAGAGATTTGCAAAGAACACATGGATCTGAATGTCGCAGACCCGTTGACTAAAAGACCTCTCTCACATGCAAAGCATGATCGAGCCCCAGAACTCATTGGGTGTTAGATTCATAACAATGCGGATCACATGGTGATGTGAACTAGATTATTGACTCTAGTGCAAGTGGGAGACTGTTGGAAATATGCCCTAGAGGCAATAATAAATTAGTTATTATCATATTTCCTTGTTCATGATAATCGTTTATTATCGATGCTATACTTGTATTGATCGGAGACTTAGATGCACGTGTGGATACATAGACAAAACCATGTCCCTAGTATGCCTCTAATAGACTAGCTCATTGATCAAAGATGGTTAAGGTTTCCTAGCCATGGACATGAGATGTCATTTGATAATGGGATCACATCATTAGGATAATGGTGTGATGGACAATACCCAAACTACAAACATAGCATATGATCGTGTCAGTTTATTGCTACTGTTTTCTGCCTATCAAGTATCTGTTCCTATGACCATGAGATCATGCAACTCACTGACACCGGAGGAGTGCCTTGTGTGTATCAAATGTCGCAACGTAACTGGGTGACTATAAAGGTACTCTACAGGTATCTCCGAGGGTGTCTGTTGGGTTGGCATGGATCAAGACTGGGATTTGTTACTCCGTGTGACGGAGAGGTATCTCAGGGCTCACTCGGTAATACAACATCACTACAAGCCTTGCAAGCAATGTGACTAAGTGTTAGTCAAGGGATCTTGTATTACGGAACGAGTAAAGAGACTTGTCGGTAACGAGGTTGAACTAGGTATGGAGATACCGACGATCGAATCTCGGGCAAGTAACATACCGAAGAACAAAGGGAAGATCATACAAGATTAACTCAATCCTTGCCATAGAGGTTCGACTGATAAAGATCATCATAGAATACGTAGGAACCAATATGGGCATCCAGGTCCCGCTATTGGTTATTGATCGTAGAGGTGTCTCGGTCATGTCTACATAGTTCTCGAACCCACAGGGTCTGCACACTTAAGGTTCGGTGATGTTTCAGTAGTATAGAGTTATGTATGGTGGTGATCGAAGGTTGTTCGGAGTCCCAGATGAGATCCCGGATGTCACGAGGAGCTCTGTAATGGTCCGTAAGTAAAGATTGATATATAGGAAGTCCTGTTTTGGTCGCCAGAAAAGTTTCGGGCTCATCGGTAGTGTACCGGGAGTGCCGGTAGTGTACCGAGGGACCACCGGGAGAGGTATTTCGACCCAAGAGGCTACATGGGCTGTGGGAGGAGGTAAACCAGCCCCTGGTGGGCTGTCTGAAGCCTCCTCTAAGAGCCCATGCGGCTGGAGTGGTTTGAGAAGGAAAAAAATCGAAAGGTGGAGAGGTGGAAAGAGTTTCCAAGTGGAAAGGAGGAATCCTACTCCTAATAGGATTGGAGTAGGACTCCTCCACCTCCAATTTCGACCAAACCTTGAGGCTTTGAGGCTGTATCCTCCCCTCCCTCCCTCCTATATATACTAGAGGATTTAGAGGAAAAGCTAACCCTAATAGCCACGTGCTACCTCTCCTCTAGATCGGTTTTCAGCTGTGCTTAGGCAAAGCCCTGCTGGAATAGCTCCACCACCATCGCCGCAATGCCATCGCGCTGCCGGAGAACTCATCTACCTCTCCGCTCCCTCTTGCTAGATCAAGAAGGCGGAGATCGTCATCGAGCTGTACGTGTGCTGAACGCGGAGGTGCTGTCCGTTCGGCGCTAGATTGGAAGGACCGTGATCAAGATCGCGAGACGGATTGTGATGAGATCACGGGACGGATCGTGATGAGTTCGCAGGATGGATCGTTATTGGATAGCGGGACGGATCATGATGAGATTGCGCGATGCTCGGCAATTTGGATCGTGAAGACATTCGACTACACCAATCGCGTTTCTTAATGCTTCCCGCTTAGCGATCTACAAGGGTATGTAGATCCACTCTCCCTCTCGTAGATGATCATCACCATGGATAGATCTTGCGTGTGCATAGGAATTTTTTTGTTTCCCATGAAACGTTCCCCAACAGGTTCCACGAAGGAGCCTAAGGGTTAAGCCCCCTCCATCCAGGTTAGGATCCGAAGACCCTCCTACCCATCACTATTAGGTTTAGAGTTTGCTAACAGGCAGGTTATTGGTCCTACTACCCCCCACATGTTATCCCCACTGAGGTGGTATTGGATGGGGAGAGCCCGCCTGCCAAACTAGCAGAGAGTAGGGATGCCTCGCACCCCACCTCTCCAGGCACCATGAAGGACGCCGTGGAGGTGTCGTCCCAGCCTACTCCAATGGAGGTGGACACAGGGGGCGAGGGAGATCGCACCGTGGCCGAGGCTAACGCTTCGGCCACCAAAGAACGGGGGACAACGCCCTGCCCAGACATTGAGGAGGCCGGACGACCCGACAATCAGTCCCCTTTGAGGAAATCTCTGGAGCGCACTGTGCTTCCAGAGGCACCGGTCCAATCCCCGGTGGGTGATTGGGAAATCCGATCATCCCCGGCACCGTTGACCAATAGGTGGTCGGCCATGGAGGAGGCTTTATCGAGCGCCTCCATCCCCGAGGATCACCGCACCCTTATGGGTGCGGTACTTCAAAGCATGCAGTCTATTGACAACGGACTGAAGGAGGCCTTCAAAGGTCTCCTTGCAGGTTTTCAAGTAAGTCACCCAATGTTTATGCAAGGATTTTATTTATTTGTATTGCATACATGGCAGCCCCCGAGCCCTAGGTGGGGTGAACAAGCTCACCTAGGGATCACATCTGAATCCGACAATGCACTAGAAGCACATTAAGTGTTCAGTATGCTAGGATAAATCTATATATAATCGGATTTTCTATAATTCGGGAAGTGAGCGCCGATGTAATGTACTAACTATGTGTGTAATGTAGGCTTCATCATTAGCGGCGGCCAAAATTGGTGCCGAGATGGACGAGCTACATTAGAAGCTCAGGCGGTCCAAGGATGAGGTGGAAACCCTCAACAAGAGGTTCGACAAGGCACAGGGTAAGTCCGAACCAAATCCAAATAGGCCCCCCCCCGAATATTGTCAATGCAGTTTCATTTTATATAAAGTTTTATCATTTTGCAGCTTCGTCAAAAGAGATAGAAAATCTCAAGGCCGAGCTTCAGCGTGCCAAGGACGAAGCGCCATTGAGAAGGCGGCAGCCAAAGAAGCGGCCACTACACTCTCCATCCTACGAGCCACCAGCGATAAGCATTAGGCTCTTGTGGCGGAGATACAGGATGAGCTCAAGGATGCTAGCAAAAAGTGCGAGGACTTGGAGCGAAAGAATAAGGTGAGCTCAGCTGAGTTGTCCACAATGAAATCCGTTCTCCGGAAGGAGCGGATGGACAGATGGTCCTTCGAGGAGCAAGTGCGCCAAGCCAAGGAAATAGCAGATGGTAAGCCATACTCCCTAAAGTGCGTATTCGGGGATAGCAGATTTGAATTGCTGACCCGGGTGTGGTGATCCTCAGGCGCATCCGCTGATCTCCAGAAGAGCGTGGCGGACGCCAATCAACTGTTCGCCTCGCGGGGAGAGGAAGATGAAGCTCGGATGTTTTGGGCACAATTCGGAGCCCCCGAGCATCCTCCTCTTCTGGTGGAACAGGTGAAAAAACTTATGGAGTTGCACCAGATGACGGAGCCGGCCATGAAGGACCTTTGCATCCACTTATGGCCCGACGAGCCCCTCCTAGGAAGTTACGTCGGCATGGTGCAGAGACTGATTGCTGCTATGCCCCGCCTCGACGCTGTCAAGTGCTCCTCCTGCATCGAAGGAGTCCGGATGGCCCTTGCCAAGGCCAAAGTGCACTGGCCGGGGCTCAAACCGATGAAGATCACCACCGACCCGCCGCCACCCGGGAAGGAGCACCGTCGCTCTGAGCTATACTTCGATGGAGTAATGGAGTGTGCTCGGGTGATAGCGTCGCAGTGTTCGGGTGAAAAATTATTTGAATGAGCTTGTAACGTGTATGAAGACTTGGGATAACTTTTAATGATATTAGAATACGCTCTTATATGGTTTTGCATTCCTTTAACTCCTATGTGGTTGCTTAATACTGAAAGATGTGAGTCGTCGGCTTCAGCCCCCACGTAGATCCTACATGGGGTGCCTATGCCAATGCACTGTGTCCCTTAGCCGTATTATCGGGACCCAAAGGTGGTGTAGTGCGGCAGACTTGGCAATCAGACTATAGTGCTTTATTTCTTTCACCTAACCGAAGGGGCGCGAAAAGGACTACGGGAAGCGTACGATTAGCCACCGGAGTGTTTGTGATGGTCGGACGAACCGAGGCCGAAACCAACATCATAAAGTTTGCAAAAAAGGCAAGTTTCTCGTATAACGCGACATAACCGCTTATGAGGATTGAATTATAATACTTCTAGCTTGGAGTTCACAGATCGGATCACGCATAATATGACAATCCGTTTTTAGCTTTCTCCCCTGAGGTACTTTGACAGGACTATCCGGAAGCACAATCGCAGGGGTGCTCCCTTTGCCCTTTTAGTCGAACGAGTGGAACATAAAGGGGCAAGAACAGGAGCCGGGCAACCGAACTTAATGACCAAAGACATAGTTCAGAACCGACGCATATAAAGCGAACGCCAAGATGCCAAACACACGATGGTTAAGGCGAGTTGTGTCTGAAATCGAGCCCTCGGTCTATTAGCCGGTTACCTTGCATCATACCGAATAGGTTCATGAGAAGAGGGAGAAAGGAGAAAAAGTATGTGCCGAAAACAGGACAGATGAGGTGTACTTGCGCCACACAATTTTGCATTTTCTCAACAAGTCTTATAAATCGGATTGCCGAAGCAATTGTTTACAATTATGTGAAAGAAAATAAGAAATAAAATCATACATGAGTTGTTGTACCAGGGGTTTTCAATTGGTGACCTGACGTCCTCGATATGCCCCCTCGTTAGTTGACTCCTGCTCTTGGATGCACCTTGATGGGTGTTAGTGTGGGCAGATTTTGCTAACAGAATCTTGAGAGGCCGCATCATTATAGGTGAGCTTTACGCCATAGGCAGGCTCTTTTAGGAGCGCCTGCATCTTGTCCGAAGACGTATTGGTGGTAGTAGGTCAGGGTAGACGAACACCCACCTTTATTTTCCCCTCCACTGTCCCATGGAATTTTAAGTGCGAAGTTGTGCCTCCTCGACATATACTTGGCTGTTCCAGAAATTGTGCGGTGGGGGGCGAGTCCCTATAGAGGGGAAGAGGAAGGATCTGAGTTTTCGGTCTAAAGACGAACTCGCTTCCCAACTTTATGTGCCTTTATGGAGGATATCGGAACTTGCCAATCTTCTTTATAGCTGAATTCGGATGCTAGAGCCAGTGCATGTTCCTCAGTTCTAAGGGAGCGCTCGATGTTGCATTTGACAGTAATGATTGATAACCCACAAGTATAGGGGATCGCAACAGTTTTCAGGGTAGAGTATTCAACCCAAATTTATTGATTCGACACAAGGGGAGCCAAAGAATCTTCTCGAGTATTAGCAATCGAGTTGTCAATTCAACCACACCTGAAAGACTTAATATCTGCAGCAAAGTATTCAGTAGCAAAGTAATATGGAAGTAACGGTAACGGTGGCAAAGTGATAGTAGCAGTTTGTAGTGATTGTAATAGTAGCAACGGAAAAGTAACTTAGCAAAGATCAATATGTGAAAAGCTCATAGGAAATGGATCAGTGATGAATAATTATGTTGGATGGCATTCATCACGCAACGGTTATAAAATAGGGTGACACAGAACTAGCTCCAATTCATCAATGTAATGTAGGCATGTATTCCATATATAGTCATACGTGCTTATGGAAAAGAACTTGCATGACATCTTTTGTCCTACCCTCCCATGGAAGCGGGGTCCTAATGGAAACTAAGGGATATTATGGCCTCCTTTTAATAGAGAACCGGACCAAAGCATTAGCACTTAGTGAATACATGAACTCGTCAAACTACGGTAATCACCAGAAAGAATCCCACTTACTGTCACCTGGAGGATGCAGATCATAACTCATAATAGGTGTCTACAACTTGCAAGATAGGATCAAGAACACATATATATTCATGATAACATAATGGGTTCAGATCTGAAATCATGGCACTCGGGCCCTAGTGACAAGCATTAAGCATAGCAAAGTCATAGCAACATCAATCTCAAAACAAAGTGGATACTAGGGATCAAACCCTAACAAAACTAACTCGATTACATGATAAATCTCATCCAACCCATCACCGTATAGCAAGCCTACGATGATATTACTCACGAATGATGGAGAGCATAATGAAATTGGTGATGAAGGATGGTTGGTGATGACGAAGGCGTCGATTTCTCCTCTCCGGAGCCCAAAACGGACTCCAGATCTGGTCTCCCGAGGAAGAACAGGAGGTGGCGGCGGCTCCGTATCTTGAAACACGATGAACTCTTCTCCTTGATTTTTTCTCCCTGAATAGGAATATATAGAAGTGGAAACAAGGTCGGAGGAGCGACAGGGGCCCCACAAGCCACAAGGGCGCGCCCCTGGCTTGTGGCCAGGTGGTGGCCCCCTGCAGTTTATTCTTTTGCCAGTATTTTTAATTAATTACAAAAATATTCTCCATAAATTTTCAGGTAAATCTGAGAACTTTTATTTCTGCACAAAAATAACACCAAGGCAATTCTGCTGAAAATAGCGTCAGTCCGGGTCAGTTCCATTCAAATGATGCAAATTAGAGTCCAAAACAAGGGCAAAAGAGTTTGGAAAAGGAGATACATTGGAGACGTATCAACTCCCCCAAGCTTAAACCTTTTCTTGTCCTCAAGCAATTCAGTTGATAAACTGAAAGTGATAGAAGAAAGAAAAAGAAGAAATAAACTACCATGGATAGTACAATGAAAAAGTAGGAACACGGACAACTGAAATGAGTGTGTGAACATGAATGTAATGTCGGTGAGAAATACGTACCCCCCCAAGCTTAGACTTTTGGCCTAAGTTGGTCTAGGGCCACGGCTGGAAATAACCATCTTCGGGATACTCCGAAGGACACTAAGGGTTCCACTGATTAGCGACCTCCTATGGCTCCCACTGAAAAACCGGGGCCTGATATGGATCAAGGGCTGGTACCGGCTCACGTGCTGGGGGTTGCAACAAACCCCAATATCAGTAGATGTCATCGGGCATAATAGTGTACCCGCCTGAATGAATATCGAACAAGGAAGAAGCAGGCAGAGTAATAATCTCACAAGTACCCTGACTAAATACTAGGTTGTAAAGCAGCCTCCTATCCTTATTTTTCTAATAAAATCATGTGCTACCATACTATTATAGTCTAAATACTTATTGGGTAGCAACAATTCCTCTTCCTCGTAAATCCTAATGGGTTTCTCAAAATGTTTGGCTAAGCGAGATGCATAGATACCTCCAAATATGGGACCCTTTGAACGGTTTAAATTCAACCGTTAGTCCATGATGGCGCCCAGACTAAAAGTTCTATCAGTAAGTAAAGAATGGTGCAAAATAGCAAGGTCGGGAGCACTAAGGCTTCCACTCTCGCCTGGACGTGGTAGACATCTACCCGCAAATAATGAATAATAGCGTAAAACAGGAAAATGTACACTAGCTGCTCTAGCCTTCGACACCCCTCTCTCTTCCCCGACAGTGATTGCGGCAATAAAATCCTCCATGTCTCTAGGACGTGGTTCACTAATGCTGCCCTCAAAAGGTATTTTGCAAACATTGCAAAAATCGTAAAGTGACATTTCCTTAGGCACATCATATAAATGAAATTCTACCATGGGTAAAAGTGAAATTTTTGCATGAAAGTATTAGTGAGTAAGAGGTATTGGTCACACTTACAATGGAGGAAGTCGGCGATGCCTGCATTCTCTGCTAAATAATAGAATCCTTCATAAATTCCGGCCGCTCTCAAGAATGCTTCACTTGGCCATTCACATGAACGAACATCCATGGTACGAGGGATATTGTATTCAGGCTTCTCACTTTCTTTTTCTTTAAAACCCCGGCTTGAAGAGCCTCTTAACAATATCCTCATCATCTCTTTTGTTGAAAATTAGTTCTGAAATTTTTAGTGACTCTAAATAAAAGTGAACAAAACTCAAAAAAACTCATAGCAACTACTCCCACAAGTGCCTAAAAGCTATATCACGCATCAAAACTACTTGGGACCATACAAATTTGACATGCAAGCTCAAGAACAAGGTCACCACAACAGCAAAATTTTGCAATATATAAGGCACTAGAACAAAAACTAATTGGACCATTGGAGGAGTCACATACCGATGAGCAATCCCCTAAAATAGTTTTGCAAATGGAGCTTTGAGCAAGAAGATCGAAAATGGTAGCAAGATGAGCTAAAACACGAGTTTGAGCAATTGTGGGATTTTTTATGAAGGAAGACAAAGTGGATGGGTGGTGGAATAAGTGAGGGGCCCCACGTGGGACCCACAAGCCACCAGGGCACGCTCAAGGGGTGGGCGCCCCCTACAGGCTTGTGGCCCATTGGTGTAGCCCCCTGATGCATACTCAGTGCCAAAAATTCTTGAATATTCCAGAAAAGATCATACTAAATTTTCACGGCATTCTGGGGACTTCTATTTTCAGGTCATTTTTATAATGCACGGATAAAACAGAAAACATGAAAATAATACCATTTTACTAGAATGAAACTAAGGAACAGAGAATAAAAGTTGGGTACAAAAGGTAGTGCTTTCTAAATTCATCCATCTAATATTCATCAAAAAGAATCCATCAATAAGGTTGATCAAGTCTTATTGACAAACGTTTTTCGAATGACATGGAATCGAAGAATTTTTGGTTAACACTGGGTTACCTCGATGGGGTTATGCATGTCCCCAACAATAAGTATATCATATTTCTTCTTGACAGTAGGAAGAGGGAATTCAAAGCCTCCGATAATAATCGTGGAAACCTTTTCAATGGAGTTGACATTATGAACTTGAGGTTGTTTCTTCAGAAAATGCACCGTATGATCATTACCATTAAAATGAAAATTTACATTTCCCTTGTTACAATCAATAACAGACCCTGCAGTATTCAAAAAGGGTCTACCAAGGTTGATCAACATAATGTCGTCCTCGGGAATATCAGGAATAACAAAGTCCGTTAAGATAGTAACGTTCGCAACTACAACATGTACATCTTCGCAATACCGATGGGTAAAGCAGTTGATTTATCAGCCATTTGCATGGAGATGTCAGTAGGTGTCAACTTGTTCAAATCAAGTCTATGATATACAGAGAAAGGCATAACACAAATACCAGCTTCAAGGTCACATAAAGCAGTGTTAACATAATTTCCTTTAATAGAGCATGGTATAGTAGGTACTCCGGGGTCTCCTAGTTTCTTTGGTATTCCACCCTTAAAGGTATAATTAGCAAGCATGGTGGAAATCCCAGCTTCCGGTATTTTTCAATTATTTTTCACAATATCTTTCATATACTTAGCATAAGGAGACATTTTCATAATATCAGCCAAACACATACGTAAAAAGACAGGTCTAAGCATTTCAACAAAGCACTCAAAATCTTCATCATCATTTTTCCTGGATGGCTTAGGGGGAAAGGGCATGGGTTTCTGAACCCATGGTTCTCTTTCTCTACCATGTTTCCTAGCAACAAAGTATCTTTTATCATATCTCTTATTCTTAGGTTGTGGGTTATCAAGATCAACAGCAGGTTCAATCTCCACATCATTATCATTACTAGGTTGAGCATCAACATGAACATCATCATTAATATTATCACTAGGCTCATGTTCATCACCAGATTGTGTCTCAGCATCAGAAACAGAAAGATCATTTGGCTTCTCAGGTGTATCTATAACAGGTTCACTAGCAGCATGCAAAGTACTATCGTCATTCCTTTTCCTACTCTTACTGGAACGAATAGGTGCATCAGTATTAACTCTCTAAGAATCTTAGTCAATTCTCTTAGGCTGGCCCTCAGGATACAAAGGTTCTTGAGTCATTCTACCACCTCTAGTCACAACTTTAACAAAATGATCATTGTTCTTACTATTCATCTCATTAAGTAAATCATTCTGTGCCTTTAGTACTTGTTCTACTTGAGTAGTTACCATGGAAGCATGTTCACTAATAAGCTTAAGATCATTGACAGTTCTACTCAAATAATCACCCAAGCAATCAAGCATATAAGTATTATGTTTCAATTGTCTACTAACATAAGCATTAAAATTTTCTTGCTTGACTACAAAGTTATCAAATTCATCCAAGCGTTGGCTAGCACGCTTATTATAAGGAATATCTCCTTCATCAAATTTATGGAGAGAATTTACCTCTACTACCTGTGTCAGGTTATCAAGACCAGATATTTCTTCAATAGGTGGTAGATTCTTAACATCTTTGGCTTTAATACCTTTTTCTTTCATAGATTTCTTCGCCTCTTGCATATCTTCAGGACTGAGAAATAGAATACCTATTTTCTTCGAAGTTGGCTTTGGAGGTGGCTCGGGAATAGTCCAATCATTATCATTGCTCAATATATTGTTCAATAGTAGCTCAGCTTGTTCAACAGTTCGTTCCCTGAAAACACAACCAGCACAACTATCTAGGTGGTCCCTAGAAGCATCGGTTAGTCCATTATAAAAGATATCAAGTATTTCGTTTTTCTTTAGAGGATGATCAGGCAAAGCATTAAGTAACTGGAGAAGCCTCCGCCAAGCTTGTGGGAGACTCTCTTCTTCAATTTGCACAAAGTTAAATATTTCCTGCAAGGCAGCTTGTTTCTTATGGACAGGAAGATATTTTTCAGAGAACTAATAAATCATATCCTGGGGACTACGTACGCAACCAAGAGCAAGAGAATTAAACCATATCTTAGCATCACCCTTTAATGAGAAAGGATACAACTTAAGAATATAGTAATAGCGATTTTTTCCTCATGAGTAAATAGGGTGGCTATATCATTCAATTTGGTAAGATGTGCCACAATAGTTTCAGATTCATAACCATGGAAAGAATCAGACTCAACCAAAGTAATTAACTCAAGATCAACAGAGAATTCATAATCCTTATCAGTAACAAAGATAGGTGAAGTAGCAAACTTAGGATCATATTGCATTCTAGCATTCAAAGATTTTTTCCTTCCACTTGCGAAGCAATTTCTTAAGATCATCTCTATCCTTACAAGCAAGAAAGTCACTAGCTACCTCTCCTTCCATAACATAACCCTCGGGTATATCAGACAATTCATATCTAGGAGAGCTAGACCTAGCAGGTGTCTCATAGTGTTCTGTTTCAATAATTTCATCAGATTCAGAAATATCATCAGTTTCAGTATTGACTCTAGCAATTTGTTCATCAAGGAATTCACCCAGTGGCATAGTGGTATCAAGAAAAGTATCGTCATAAGCATCATGCATAGCATAGCATAACTAGCATCATCATTTACTTGAGACATATCAGAAGTACTAGCAGGTGGTGGTGTCGCAAATTTACTCATAATAGAAGGTGAATCAAGTGCAGAGCTAGATGGCAGTTCCTTACCTGTCCTCGTAGTTGAGGGGTAGATCTTAGTCTTAGAATCTTTCAGATTCTTCATAGTGATCAACATATATATATATCCCAAGTGACTTAGAGAATAGAGTGATGCTCCCCGGCAACGGCGCCAGAAAAAGGTCTTGATAACCCACAAGTATAGGGGATCGGAACAGTTTTCGAGGGTAGAGTATTCAACCCAAATTTATTGATTGGACACACGGGGAGCCAAAGAATATTCTCGAGTATTAGCAGCTGAGTTGTCAATTCAACCACACCTGAAAGACTTAATATATGTAGCAAAGTATTCAGTAGCAAAGTAATATGGAAGTAACGATAACGGTGGCAAAGTGATAGTAGCATTTTGTAGTGATTGTAACAGTAGAAACGGAAAAGTAACTTAGCAAATATCAATATGTGAAAAGCTCGTAGCCAATGGATCAATGATGGATAATTATGTCGGATGGCATTGATCATACAATGGTTATAAAATAGGGTGACACAAAACTAGCTCCAATTCATCAATGTAATGTAGGCATGTATTCCATATATAATCATACATGCTTATGGAAAAGAACTTGCATGACATCTTTTGTCCTACCATCCTGTGGCAGCGGGGTCCTAATGGAAACTAAGGGATACTAAGACCTCCTTTTAATAGAGAAACGGACCAAGGCATTAGCACTTAGTGAATACATGAACTCCTCAAACTACGGTAATCATCCGAAAGAATCCTAGTTATTGTCACCCTAGGGGATGCGGATCATAACTCATAATAGGTGTCTACAACTTGCAAGATAGGATCAAGAACACATATATATTCATGATAACATAATAGGTTCAGATCTAAAATCATGGCACTCGAGCCCTAGTGACAAGCATTAAGCATAGCAAAGTCATAGCAACATCAATCTCAGAACATAGTGGATACTAGGGATCAAACGCTAACAAAACTAACTCGATTACATGATAAATCTCATCCAACCCATCACCGTCCAGCAAGCCTACGATGAGATTACTCACAAACGGTGAAGAGCATCATGAAATTGGTGATAAAGGATGGTTGGTGATGACGAAGGCGTCGATTTCCCCTCTCTGAAGCCCAAAACGGACTCCAGATCTGGCCTCCGGAGAAAGAACAGGAGGTGGCGGCGGCTCCATATCGTGAAACAGGATGAACTCTTCTCCTCGATTTTTTCTCCCCGAATAGGAATATATAGAAGTGGAAACGAGGTCGGAGGAGCGACAGGGGGCCCACAAGCCACAGGGGCGCGCCCTAGGGGGTGGGCGCGCCCCTGGATTTTGGCCAGGTGGTGGGCCCCCTGCAGTTGGTTCTTTCACCAATATTTTATATTAATTGCGAAAAATTTCTTCGTAAATTTTTTGGTCAATCCAAGAAATTTTATTTCTGCACAAAAATAACAACAATGCAATTCTGCTGAAAACAGCGTCAGTCCGGGTCAGTTCCATTCAAATCATGCAAATTAGAGTCCAAAACAAGGGCAAAAGAGTTTGGAGAAGTAGATACGTTGGAGACGTATCAATGACCCCCTTGGGGCTCGGCATCTTGAGCTTCAGGTATGCATAGTGTGGGACCGCGTTGAAACGAGCGAACGTTGTACGTCCAAGCAGTGCGTGATAGCCGCTGCGGAAGGGCACGATGTTGAAGATCATGTCTTCGCTGCGAAAGTTGTCGGGTGAGCTGAACACGACCTCTAGAGTTACCAAGCCCGTGCATCGGGCGTCAACGTTCGGGATCACTCCTTTGAAGGTAGTGCTGCTGGGTTTGATCCTTGATGGATCAATGCCCATCTTTTTCACCTTATCTGAGTAAATCAGGTTAAGGCTACTTCCTCCGTCCATTAGGACCTTTGTGAGGTGATACCCATCTATAATGGGATCTAGGACGAGGGCCGCCGAACTCCCATGACGGATACTGGTCGGATAATCACGCCGATCAAAGGTGATCGGTATGCCGACCATGGGTTGTACTTCAGGGCTACGGGTTCCACCGTGTAGACTTCTCGGAGGACGCACTTCGTCTGCTTCTTCGATATGTGGGTGTCATATATCATGTTCACCATTTTTACTTCGGGAGGGAACTTCTTCTGTCTGCCACCAATTGGACCCTCAGGCTCATCTTCGTCCTCGCTGTGCAAGCTTTTGCCTTGGTCTTTGGGTTGTATCTTGCCGGCCTGTTTAAACACCCAGCAGTTGTGGTGTGTGTGGTTGGCGGGCTATTCTGAAGTTCCATGGTTTTGGCAAGGCCTTTCCATGATCTTCTCGAGCTGACTGGGTTCATCAAGGTTGCCTTTAGGGGGCTTATTCCGTTGTCCAGGTCGGGAGTTGCGGAATTCGGCATTAATAGCCGTGTCATCGGCATCACTATTATTATGCCGATGCTTATTCTTATTGTGCTTTGGCTTTGAGTTGCCATCCTGGGCTTCAGGTGCCACGGGATCTTCAGAATTGTGGCTGTGTCTAGCCAGCCAGTTATCCTCGCCCGCGCAAAAGCGGGTCATTAGGGAGGTAAGGGCGGACATAGTTCGAGGCTTGTCCTGGCATAGCTGGCGGGCCAGCCATTCGTCCCGAATATTATGTCGGAAGGAGGCTATGACCTTAGCATCCGGGTAGTCGACGATTTGGTTCTTCTTAGTTAAGAACCGATTCCAGAAATGCCCGGCGGACTCGCCGGGCTTCTAGACGATGTTGCTGAGATTGGAAGATTCTGGCTAGCGGACATAGGTCCCCTGGATGTTAGAGCGGAACACGTCTTCCAGGTCTTCCCAGCATCTAATGGAGTTTTCGGGGAGGCTGTTTGACCAGTGCCGAGCTAACCCCTTAAGAGGTAGGCATTTGATGGCATGGAGATCATCTCCTCGTGCCATGTGGATATGGCGGAGGAAGTCCTCGATCCATATAGTTGGGTAAGTGGTCCCGTCGTACTGTTCTATATTCACAGGTTTGAACCCTTCGGGGAACTGATGCCACATTACCTCATCCGTGAAGCACAGAGCGTGAGCAACGCCTCTGACCCGTGCTATGTTGCGCCTGTATTCGGCGTCTGTATGGGGCCGGTTGCGTTCCCAGACTCAATTGTTTTGGTTGAACCATGGTCTGTACTCGCCACGTATATTGGGCGTGTACTCTCTGGATCCATAGATGGATCTAGTGCGGCTTGCTCTGTGATCCAAGTCATCTCGGAGGTCGAACTTGTCATTGGGCTCTAATGGCTCCTTGCCCCGTGTTCTGGGCACTGTCAGTATGTAACCAGCATCGTTGGCCGTCCTATCTCGACCACGAGGGGGCCGGTCCAGCTTGTTGTATGGAGTACGGTTTGGAGATGAAGTATCAGTAAGTTCGTCATCGAATTGCGGCAACAACCTTCTCCGAGGGTAGCTTTTGGGTTGGTTTGAAGGGCCAGTGCCGTATACTTCCTCGACTGAGAGGACTTTCGTCCATCGATCATTGAGGTCGGCCTGTTCGGCTTTGAGTTGTCGTTCTTTGGCCTTTAAGCTGTGAGCCGTTGCCTGATTTCCTCTTGATCCTCGAGGTTATTAGGGATGTACAAGTCATTGGCTTCCGGTATATCTTCCTCCTCGACAAGGGAGGGAGGTAATCATCGCCTTTGGGGT
Source organism: Hordeum marinum (assembly GCA_022496015.1). Classification (NCBI taxonomy): domain Eukaryota; kingdom Viridiplantae; phylum Streptophyta; class Magnoliopsida; order Poales; family Poaceae; genus Hordeum; species Hordeum marinum. The sequence continues at coordinate 245,202,472 of CM039675.1, read as the reverse complement.
CATTGACGGTATCGGGGTCGTTTTGATCCTCAGGCTCTTCTAGACCCTCAAACGGGTTCTCGGAGATATCGGGATTGTTGTGATTGGCGGGGGCATTACCTTCCCCATTGCTGATAATAGGTCTTATTCCATTTTTGCCTTTGGACCGCTTATGTGTTTTCCGGTGCCTTGATGGCGCATCACCTAATTTGTCACCGTTGTTGTGAGGCATATTGTCGCCGTTGGTGGGAGGAGTGTCCACCATGTAGACGTTGTATGTAGAAGTGGCGGCCCAACTCCCGGTGTTAATGGAGGTGGGAGCACGGTCCTCTTCATCCATGTATTTTTGCCTCCTTGGAGGCATAGTCTAGCACATCGGTTAAGTCTTCGACGGTGGCTATCACGTGGGTGGTGGGCGGGTCAAAAAATTCGTCCCTGTCTGAACTGTAACCGGGCCGGGTGTAGATCGGGACTAGATAGTTGGTGATCCTCGCCGACGAGAATTGCTCCAAGGCCTCGTCGACCGCTGAGGGCCCGATCGGATCCAGCTGTTCGGAACTCATGGAGTTAACCCCCATGAAGCCCACCCATGGGGAGTGTTCGGAAGGAACACATGTCCGGTCACATGGCTTGATGGACAGACCGAGATGAGAGATCGGACTGCCGCCATGGGTGAGCCCATTGGCATATCCGAAAAAGGGGCTCGAGGTTAAGGCCTTAGAGTCCTCGGGGGCTACAGGCGAAGCCGTGAGCCCGGTTAGTGACAGGTCGCCCCGAGAGTCGACGGAGAACTCTAAGTTTACGAATCTGGCCTCTTGATCAGGGGCGAAGCTCTCAATGCGGCCTAGATGGCCAGTGAAATCCGCATGCAGCACAACGCTGCCGAAGGCAAAGATCTGCCCGGGGACGAAAACGTCCATGTTGCGAACCTCTTCGTTGATGAAGAGAGGAGGCATCGATTCCATCTCGCTCATAGAGGAACTCTCAATCAAAGCACCAATGTCAGTGTCAAAACCGGCGCATCTTGGGTAGGGGGTCCCAAACTATGAGACCAGGATCAACAGTAACAGGAGACAAAGGGGACACGAGTTTACCCAGGTTTGGGCCCTCCTATGGAGGTAATACCGTACGTCTTGCTTGATTGTATTGATGGTGTAAGGGGTTGCAAAGTTGATCTACCTCGAGATCGTATAGCTAACCCTAGATGAGTTGTTCTGTCTCTATACCCTAAAACCCTCCATCTTATATAGATGTCAAGGATGCCTAGGGTTTACACATGGTCGGTTACATGCCGAAGAGATAAACTTGCCTAACTATTATATCAGTCATGGAGCACAAGCCATGTTTCCCGAAGCTTCCATCTTGTAGATTGGGCCTTCAAATCCTTTGGTGTTCGATAAGTAGCCCATAACAATAGGTGGGCTATCCGGGGACCCCCTAATCCAAGACTCCCTCACCAAGCATTCTAATATCTTCATCATGATTACGGTAAAAACCGGGTGGAAGAGCCTTTTATAAGAATTCCCGCATAGCTTTGAACTTAGCGGTCCTCTCCTTACTTTCATTGATAGATATTTAGATAGATATAATAGTCTAATTGAAATCATGCTTGGATGAAAAATTTGTATTTTTAAGAGTTTCCACATCAAGAGCAATTCTATCCATGTTAGCCAAGTCATCAATTTTATGCAACTTTTCTTCTACCATAGTATTAAAAACCTTTTGAGGAATAATAAATTCTTTAATGTTGTTCTCAAAATCAGTAGGTATCCTATTATTATTTGTAGAAGAATTTCCATAATTATTAGAGGAATTACTGGGATATGTTCTAGCATTGAAATCTCCTCTATAAATATTGTTGTTGAAATTGTTTCGCGAGATAAAGTTCACATCAATAGCATCATTATTTTTCCCAATCAAGGTATCAAAAGTCATATCATTGGGATCAACATGAGCATGTTTACTAGCAACCATATACATAAGAGCATCGACTTTTTGAGTCAAAGTAGCGATTTCGTCAACAAATTTTACCTTCTCACTAGTTGGAGCTCTTTCGGTATGCCATTGAGAGTAGTTTGTCATGATGTTGTCCAGAAGTTTGGTGGCCTCTCCTAATGTCACCTCAATGAAGGTACCACTTGCAGTAGAATCTAGCAGATTTCTAGACACAAATTCAGTCCAGCTTCGAAATTTTGTATAATCATCCATAAGTTTAAACCATGATTAGGGAAATTTCTAATCATCCATTTCATTCTCTCCCAATGTAGTGCCCCGACTCAAAATGAGTGAAGCTTCTGTGTGTGCTGTGCCATCCCTGGATCAGTATGCTGGCACACACAGTACATCAATGTATATATCAAAGGGCAATCACATGTAATTAACGTAAAACTGATATATACCTCAAATATTAGCGGAAACAGTCAATAGGAGTGGAGTCCCAATAAACACCAACGGTAGGTTGAGTGTAGACCGTAACCCTGAATCGTACTCTTACTTGTCATAGAATAGTATATGCAACATGAGACGTTGCAGCTGTGTAGGTCAGCATCTTGAATATGCCGGCAAGTCACACAAGAGAGGGGTGAAAAAATATCATCTATACTATATGCATATATGGCAGGTGGGGCTGTAAGTTTAAGTTTTGCGTTAAGAAATTTTTTCCTACAAGGAGAGAGGGGCAAAGCAATTTTTTTACTACAATGTTGGTTGTTTAAAGAGATGGTTCCACCAACCAATTCTCATACCCAAATTAACAATAATAACCTCATCATTATAAATTATTTATGTTGATCCTTCCGTATAGTTTTAGTTCCTTTGGCTCAAGTTGTCAGTGATCGTGGACATAGCTAATCGATTAGGTTTGAGTACTCTACAGAGTGTTGCACATGTTCCCCACAATATTTGATCACCTCCCTTGAGGTCCTCACACTTCATGGTGTTTGAGAAAATGATGATCAAAACATGGTCTTCCAAAGGGTTCCCCTGAGCCAATGTCGGTGCCCATCCATTCCTACCGTTCTTCTACATCTTGTAGCACCGGCCGTCCAAAGTCACCACAATGTCCAACCAAGCTAGAGCCCATAATGTCTTATGGCTATGCGGGTAAGCCTCGGGTCTTGAAGTATCCATCCATCTCTTTGTGCCTCGGTGGACCTTTCCACGTTAATACTGAAACTTCTCCATCAATACCTAGGCTAAACACTGGTTTCTCTAGGGCGTCGTTCACCCAGAAGTATATTGCATCATGTGGTCTTGAAAATAATTCTTAAAGTCTTGAGGTCTTAATCATCAATTAACTCTCACAACTCTCATTGTAAACACTCATCCAAAACCCATCTACTATACACATAGCAAAATGAAATTACCGTTCTTGGGCCAAAGTAACACACGTGTAAGGGTGTCTACCACATGATACTGCTCAAGAACTAAAATTTCCAAGTACCTACTTTGCATGCAATGGTGGAGATAGGCATAACTAATGCAATAAAACAATAGGTAAAACATGATCAATGTGAACTTGCGTGGTGAGGTTGATGAAGATAGAACCCCTTTCAGAAAATAACTTGATAGATCTATTCGTCACTCTCCGATGAAAATCTACATAATCAAGCATTGCACTCATATAAGCAATCATACTAGCAATCAATACTAACAATCATTAATCCAAAGCAAAAACTATAACACACTAGTCTTGTGATTAAGGAAATACTTAAGACAAAACTCAAAACAACAAAACTTCATCAAAACAACCAAAATAGCTTTCCCTACAAATAGATCCTATTTTCAATAGCAACAAGACAACAACAAAGTAAAATCTAACAAAAGTATTTTAGCAAATATTTTACTAGCAAAAATAATTACTTCTGAAGAACAACTAAGAATTATGAAAACAACACACTAATAACATAAGTGTTTGTCTAACAAACTTAACAACAAGAAAAACAACAAATACAAAAATAACAGAAAACAAAAAAAGAACAGAAATTATTTTCTCATAAACCTTTATCTAACAAAAAGACTAGTTGACAAGTTTTTCATTAAACAATTCTTATGACCTAGCCAAAATTAACCTAGAGTTAAACCAAAAACATATTTCAATTATAACACAAATTGTGGTCTAAGCTAAGGTTAACGGAATAATAAAACTACAAAACAACTTGTAGAAAATATTTCAAAAATAAATTAAACTATCATTGAAATCAATTTGCAAGTTATGATTGAACTAGAATTGATTTCATGCAAAAATCCTTGTTGAAGTAATATTATTAAATAACAGAAATCAATATAAAACTTGTCAACTAATATAAAAGAAAACAAATCAAAAACGATTAAAACAAAAGAAATGACAAAACTCCTAAAAAGAACTAAAACAGATTCTGCTTTGCTTGAAACCCTAATTTATAATATTCTAAAAATTATTATATTGAATAGAGTTATAAATACAGCTAATACAAACCAGTAGCAAAAGGAATCACTCAAAAATATATTTTTAAACTCAAGTTATTGAAATTCTAGTGATTTGAGTAAGTTTCAATGAATTGAAATTTAAAAATTTCAAACATGGTCAAACTTGGTATCTACAAAAACCACATAAAATTCTTAATCCAATGCAAAAATGAACCAAAATAAAATACTAAAAATCCTAAAAGATATCCTATTTGCAAAAAACAGAAACTATTCTATTTCAGAAAACAAAAACAAAAAAGAATTAACTAACTAACAAATAGGGGGAGGCACGTGGCAGTTCCTTGTTGGTTGAGGGTGTGCGCTAGGGTGGCTAGCGAGCGAACAATACATTTTAGTAGAAAGAGATTCGACACTTAAAACATTATATCATGGGCGTCAGATCTTGATCCTATGGTGGAGAGTGGGGAGGGGTGACTCACCGTGGGTAGGCGCCGGCGATGGAACTCCTCCGACGAGGCAGGGACTCGGCGGTGCTCGTGGAGGTTGCTCCGATGGTCGGGGACGATGGCAAAAGAGACCAGGTGACTTTGGTGGACTTTCGGCGTCTGTTGGCGCCCTCGGCAGGGTGTGGGGTGACGGGGATGAGCTCTTCGAGCTCAGGAAGGAGCAGAGCTCCGGCGAGGCGGTAGTGTGGCGTTCAGGCGAGGGGTTCGTGGGGTTTTCCAGCAAAACGAGCGGAGGGGAACCTCCACGGAAGTTTGGCGGTGACGGCTAAGGCCGAGGGTGAAAGGGATGAGCGAGACGAGCTCGTTGCTATCGGTGGAGCTCCTTGGCTCCGGCGAGCGATTGCAGCGACATTGGTGGTTCGGGTGAGGGGTATGGGGTGGAACGGGTGCGGTAGGGTACGAGAGTTCTTATAGGGGCTTCAGGGGTGCTCCACACGGCAAGGGGAGGGAGATCCGCGGCAAATCCTGTCAGCTCCAACGTTGGAAGGAGGAGGAAGAAGAAAGGAAGGAGAAGGGCGCTTGGGCGAGGGGATCGGCCAGTGGGCCCGGCGTGTCCGTGGGGAAGGGGGAGATCGTGCGGGACCAGTGACTGATCCGGAGATCCTTCGGATCTGGCGAGGGGGATTTGGGCCGAAACTATTCCAAATGGGCCACATTGCTTTTCCAAGTAAAAGCGTTTTTCCCTTTTTATTAAAATTAGGAAATAAAAACAAGATTTGGAAAATCAAATCAAACTGAAACATGGAAGCTTTATATACTAAAAGTATTAGAAAAATAAATATAATAAGATGAACATTTTTACACGACCAAATAAATATATTTGAAAATAATAATTTTCAGAAAATGCCTAAATTGGTTTTATTTCTTTTTCCAAATATTTTTTAAATACCCCCTTGGTTTTATGGTTCAAACATTTCACAAAAATACCCCTGGCATGAAGGGTCATGTTCCTCCTCTCAAAGCTTTTGAATTTGGGCATGTGGATTTGAATTCATAAAAAATAGAATCAAATGAAGTAAATACCAGAATAGAATATTTTTAGTACTTTTCAAAATCAAAATTTCAAGTCCTCCACGTGAAGAAGTCAAGCCATCTTCCCACATTGTTTTGCATTGGATGAAATTGAATTCAAACTAAAAACTAAAAAGGGAAGTCATTTTATTCCCTCTCATTCAATGTTTTCAAAAAGTTTCAAATTTCACGAAATTTCAAACAATCAATCATTCAATTAATTAATATAACCTTCCAAAATTTGGGATGTTACAAACCGACCACACTTAAAATGAATCTCGTCCTCGAGATTCAAAAGGGATAGAAAGAAAAGGTTAGGGTCTCGGGGTCTTCTAGCAAATCCATTGTCCTGCAAAGTGTGGGTGCTATTAGACTTAAAATGAGAGTTACTGGTCCTGCTAAGTCATGCCTTTTCTCTGGTGTCTTTAGGAATACATGTCTCTTCACATTCTTCACAGTAACTCCTTTGGTGATACTCTTCCGTTATATTCATAACATTTTCATTCGAAGTCTTGTGTTCTTTCGTCAATATAAAGCTCTCCTGATACTGGGTCTTCTTAGTTGACAAGTCTTGTGATTATTCAAAATAACTTATCGATGATCTCATGGTGGTCTACCATTAGTGGTTATCCTACAGTGAAATGGATCTTGGCTTGATTCCTCTCCTTAAAATTTCTACATTTGGCAACAACTGCCAAGTACAAGGGGTGCTCATCATACCATTCTAAGCCTTAAACAAAAGCATCAAAGAATGTCCGCTATTTACTATGGGTAAGTCACTTAGGTTTACTATTCCGAACAGCAAGAGAAACAATAATAGTAAGTCATCATAGTGGCCAAGCCATGTCGCACTAAAATCATTACCTTGTATAAGGTTTAGTGAATCTCGTATTCTAACACTTGGGCTTCTTGACAGGCGTTGCTAAAATTTCTCTTGTCAACGAATGAAGTTAGGATAAATCCATTGGTTCTGCAAGCTGAATAAAACATCTATCGTTTATTTACAACTCTTAGGTTTTCGTATCCTCTTAGGACAATGTTTGCTCATCAACCATAGCTTCTTTCAAGTTCCTTCCTTCATAGAAGTAGTACTTTATCCTTATCAATCCCGAGGTTTGTGGATTTGTGGGTTCACTTGAATACTTGAACAAATTTAACTCACCCTTGGCGTTACTAGGGTTTCATAATCCAAGATTGCCTTCAATTCACTCCATCATACCCTCGAGGCAATAAATCACAAACTTATTCTTGTCTAGATTCCATGATGTGGAACTTATTTTCCTTCCGTTGGTTTGTTTACCCCTAGGTACTATTTCATCACAATCATTCCTTCATCCTTATTCTATTCTAAAAATTCCACCTTCAAAAATACTTTGTTACAAATGCTGTGATCCACATAGTTTGATATGGTACATCATTACCTTCAACTGTATTCATTTGATCCATGCTCCTTTGCAATATAGCACTTTCTTATTCCTTGGATCCTGTGGTTTTACCGGTTACTACCACACTTAAAATGAAATGTACATATGACTGCATAGACCATATTTAATCATATCCTTGAAAATGGTTGGAGATCTTTGTTCATGGGGTAACAACTCATACAAATCAACATAGGAAATCATGACACAATAAATTTCATTGATTCATGAAGTTATTACAATCTTAGAGAATTCCGTTAGAAAAATTCAACACCATAAACTCATGAAAATAAGAGTGCTTCATCTTACACTTATTGCCATTATCAAAACTTAACTACTCCATTCTATATCTCTGCTCCACTGGACATGTATTAGCATAATGTCCTGCTTCATTGCAACGAAATCAGATGACTCTCGACAAGTCTCGAGGCTTCTTGATGTTGGTGTTTGCTCCTTGGGTTCTTGGTTCCTTTCCTGGGCACATATTTGCATAGTGACCCACATCTTTACACTTGAAACATCTGATATGACTCAAATCCTTCTGTTCAGGGGCTTTCCTCTTCCTGTTATGCTTTCTCTTCTTCCTAGACCCTTGCGTATAGGTCATAGCTTCTATTTCCTAAGGATCATACCCAAACTTTGTTGCTGGGAATTCTTCTAGATATTCCTTTGGACAATCCTGTGAGATATGTCCTTCTTCTCCACATGAATAACATGACTTGGTGTAGTTCTCTACTGAGGTATCTCGAAATGGTACATCCTGTGTCATCATTGGCATGGGCATACTCATCAGAGGTTCCTCAAAGTATTCCTTGAGGGCCTTTTTCTCCTGCTTGACAACTTGTTGCACCTTAGGATAAATAGGGCACTCAGCACGGTAGTGGGTGGTTCCTGCACACAAGAAACAAGTCACCCAACTAGTTGGGCACTCCTCATCTAGGTGATTTTCTTCACAATGAGGGCATCTGAGGGAGTCCTGGATTAAGGGGTCCTCAGATGGTCGACCTGTTTCTCATGGGCCAGACTATATGGGCCACAATGTGATTATTGGATGATCAAGGGCCCTGTTGCCAGGATGGAAGCTTCGAGGATCGTGGCGTGTCTTCCATGTTGATGACCATTGTTAGGCGTGTTTATCTCTTCGACATGTAACCGACCATGTGTAAACCCTAGGTACCCTCGACATCTATATAAGCTGGAGGGTTTTAGGTTGTAGATTCAAAAAAACTCATCTAGGGTTAGCTATTCGATCTTGAGGTAGATCAACTCTGTAACCCACATATCATCAATACAATCAAGCAGGACGTAGGGTATTACCTCCATAGGAGGGCCCGAACCTGGGTAAAACCTTGTCCCCGTCGTCTCCTGTTACCATCGCTTCTAGTCTCACAGTTCGGGACCCCCTACCCGAGATCCGCCGGTTTTGACACCGACATTGGTGCTTTCATTGAGAGTTCCGCTGTGATGACTGAAGGAATCGATGGCTCACCTCATCATGAGCAACAAAATCAGACTCTCACAGGCAGCGAAATCCTATCACACACCGACCCGATCAGCCACCTCGGCAAGATCGGAAACTTTTTCCCCGATCAGAAAATCAAGTTCGGAACCCTAGAGTTCGTTGCTGATTCATGGGGAGAACACTTCTTGATGGAACCCTCGACCCTTGAGGAGGAGCCTGTGACTCTTGACGCCGAAGACATTGGGCTCTACCCCCAACGGAGTTGTCACCCCCAGGCGGTCTAGAACGCCCAATCCGTTCGATTTGACCAGATCCACCACGGCTAGATGGGACACGAATTCACTTTCACGCAGCTCCGGAACCACCATGCCGCATATTAACTCCAATCGCTTCAGCGACACGCATCCTACCATCGCCTTTTTTTTAAATGAGATGTTTGATCGAATAGAGATCATGCGTATGTCGGATGACTAGGTTCCGGTCTATGGCCGGATCGGGATCAAACCCGACGATAGGGAGATTCACGTCCCCACGGTCACCCACCTTCTCTCTACCATCTAGTTTCCGGTTGAGGATTCGTCCCAACAATCGAAATTAAAAAAAATCTACACCCCGATCTCTGATCGCCAAGACTTCATCAGCGAACCAGATGCCAGAATTTGTTCCGGAGCTGGACCATTATCGGTCTGGGATCTATCATACAATTCAGAGTCTACAATTCCGAACACGCAATGTGGCGTGGAGTCAAAAAATTTCCCACCCACCACCCAAGACGAGGTTCGATAGTAACTTGATTCGAAGCTTCATGATCATCTTCATTAACTTCCTCTTCAACTGAAGTAGGCTCCACAGAAACATCTTTCTGCTCTGCACTACTCTCTGGTTGAACAAAGGTTCAACAACCTCATCAAGTTGTATCTTCCTCCCACTCAACTCTTTCGAGAGAAACTCTTTCTCGAGAAAGGACCCAGTTTTAGCAACAAACACTTTGTACTCGGATCTGAGATAGAAGGTATACCCAACTGTTCTTAGGATATTCTATGAAGATGCATTTTTCCGCTTTGGGTTCGAGCTTATCAGACATAAGTTTCGCATTCCCAAACTCTAAGAAATGACATCTTAGGTTTCTGCCAAACCATATGGTGTCATCTCAACGGATTTAGATGGTGCCCTATTTAAAGTGAATGTAGTTGTGTCTAATGCATAACCCCAAAATGATAGTGGCAAAACGATAAGAGACATCATAGTATGCACCATATCCAATAGAGCACGACCATGACGTTCGAACACACCATCACACTATGGTCTTCTAGGTGGCGTGAGTTGTGAAACAACTTTCACATTGTCTAAAGTTGTATGCCAAACTCGTAACTCAGATATTCACCTCCAGGATCATATCGCAGACATTTTTATCTTCTTGTCATGATGATCTTAAACTTAACTATGAATGTGCTTGAACTTTACAAACGATTCAGACTTGTGTTTCATTAAGTAAATATACATTATATCTACTCAAATCATGAGTGAAGGTAAGAAAATAATGATATCCACCGCACGCTACAAGACTCATTGGATTGTATACATCAACATGTATCATTTCCAATAAATCACTTGCCCGCTCCATGAAACCGGAAAACGGGGTCCTTAGTCATCTTGCCCAAGAGGCATGGTTCGCATGTCTCAACCGTTTCGAAATCGAATGAGTCCAAAGATACATCAACTTGGAGTTTCTTCATGCGATTTATACCAATATGACATTTAGCGGCAGTGCCACAAGTATGTTGTACTATTATTATTAACTTTGTATCTTTTGGCATCAATGTTATGAACATGTGTTTTGCTATGATCAAGATTCAACAAACCATTCTCATTGGGTGCATGACCATTGAAGGTATCATTCATGTAAGCAGAATAACCTTTATTCTCTGACTTAAATGAATAACCATATTGCAATAAATACGATCTAATCATGTTCATGCTCAACGCAAACACCAAATAACATTTATTTAGGTTCGTCACTAATCCCGAAGGTAGAGAGAGCGTGCTATGTTGATCACATCAACCTTGGAAATATTTCCAACACACACCGTCACTTCACACTTAGCTAGTCTCCGTTTATTCCGTAGCTTTTACTTTGAGTTACTAACATTTAGCAACCAAACCGGTATCCAATACCCAGGTGCTACTAGGAGTACTAGCAAGGTATACATCAATAACACGTATATCAAATATACTTCTGTTGACGTTGCCAGCCTTCTCATCTACCAAGTATCTAGGGTTGTTTCGCTTCAGCAAGTGCTCTCCTCATAATTGAAGCACTTAGTCTCAGGTTTGGGTTCAACTTTGGGTTGCTTCACTCGAGCAACAACTGACTTGCCATCCATGAAGTTTCCCTCCTTGCCCTTGCCTTTCTCAAAACTAGTGGTTTTACTAACCATCAACACTTGATGCTCCTTCTTTATTTCTACCTTCGCGGTGTCAAACATCGCGAACAGCTCAGGGATCATCATTTCCATCCCTGGCATAATTATAGTTCATCACGAAGTTCTAGTAGCTCAGTGATAGTGACTCAGAGAACTATATCAATCACTATCTTATCTGGAAGATCAACTCCCACTTGATTCAAGCGATTGTAGCACCCAGACAATCTGAGCACATGCTCAACGATTGAGCTATTCTCCTTCATCTTGCAGGCAAAGAATCTTGTTGGAGATCTCACTCACAACATGGGCACGAGCCTGAGATCCCAACTCTTAGAACATGTCACATGTTCTGTGACGCTCAAAACGTTTTGGAGCCTCAGTTCTAAGCCGTAATGCATGACGCACTAAACTATCAAGTAGTCACCGGAACGTGCATGTCAGATGTTCACAACATCTACAGACGATGCTAGAGGGGGTGGCGCACGGAGCAGTGCATTAAGGACATAAGCCTTCTATGCATCAATGAGGACAATCCTCAGATCACGGACCCGGTTCGCAATATTGCTACCATCATCTTTCAACTCTATTTCTCTAGGAACATATAAAAATTCAAGGGAGCTACAACATGAGCTACAACATAATTTGGAAAGACACTACTAACTATGTTCATGTCAATGAGTTCAATTAATCATATTACTTAAGAACTCCCACTCAAATTGACATCCCTCCGGTCATTCGAGTGATACATGATCCAAATTCATGAACTCAAGTCCGATCATCACGTGAGTTGAGGTGGTTTAAATGGTGAACATCATCATGTTGATCATATCTACTATATGACTCATGTTCGACCTTTCGGTCTCTTGTGTTCTGAGGCCATGTCTGTACATGCTAGGCTCGTCAAGTTTAACCCGAGTGTTCTGCATGTCCAACACTGGCTTGCACCCTTTGTATGTGAACGTAGAGTCTATCACACCCGATCATCACGTGGTGTCTTGACACGACAAACTTTCGCAATGGTGCACACATGGGGAGAACACAATTTATCTTGAAATTAAGTGAGGGATCACCGTATAATGCTACCGTCGTCCTAAACAAAACAAGGTGCATAAAAGGAGTAACATCACATGCAAATCATAAGTGACATGATATGGCCATGAAATTGTGCTTTTGATCTCCATCTTGAAAGCACCGGCATGATCTCCATCATCACTGGCATGACACCATGATCTCCATCATCTTGATCTCCATCAACGTGTCGCCATCGGGGTTGTCGCACCCATCATGCTTCTACTTCTATTGCTATCGTTTAGCGATAAAGTAAAGCATTACATAGCGCTTAATGATTGACACGTAGGTCATACAATAATTAAAGACAACCCTATGGCTCCTGCCGGTTGCCATACTCATCGACACGCAAGTCGTGATATTCTATACAACACATGATCATCTCATACATTACATATATCTCATCATGTAATTGGCAATATCACATCACAACATACCCTGCAAAAACAAGTTAGATGTCCTCTAATTGTTGTTGCATGTTTTACGTGGCCGCTACGGGTATCTAGCAAGAGCAATTGTCACCTACGCAAGACCACAACGGTGATACATAAGTTGCTTTTCAACCTTCTCAAGGACCGCCTTTGTCGGATCCGATCCAACAAAAGTAGGAGAAACAAACACCCGCCAGCCATCTTTGTGCAACGAAGTTACACATCAGTCGATGGAACCGGTCTCTCGTAAGCGTACGAGTAAGGTTGGTCTAGGCCGCTTCATCCCACAATACCGCTGAACCAAAAGACGACCAAGGGAGGAAGCAATCTAAGCATCAACGCCCACAAACTCCTTATTGTTCTACTCGAGATCTCATCTGCACATAAACCTAGCTCTGATACCATTGTTAGGGAATGTTACATGGGAAACAATAATTTTCCTACGCACACACAAGATCTATCCATGGTGATGAGTATCTACGAGAGGGAGACTGAATCTACATACCCTTGTAGATCGCTAAGCGGGAAGCATTAAGAAACGTGGTTGATGTAGTCGAACGTCTTCGCGATCCAAATCGCCGAGCATCCCGCGATCCCATCACGATCCCTCCCGCGATCTCATCACGATCTATCCCACGATATGATCACGATCCATCCCGCGATCTCATCACGAATTGTCTCGCGATCTTGATCACGGTCCTTCCGATCTAGCACCGAACGGACGACACCTCACCGTTCAGCACACGTACAGCTCAATGACGATCTCTGCCTTCTTGATCTAGCAAGAGGGAGCGGAGAGGTTGACGAGTTCTCCGGCAGAGCGACGGCATTGCGGCAATGGTGGTGGAGTAACTCCAGCAGGGCTTCGCCTAAGCACTGCTGAAACCGATCTAGAGGAGAAACTACGATCTAGAGAAGAGGACAACACATGGTTGTTTTTGTGTGTCTCAAAACCCTCAAAACCTCTAGTGTATATAGGAGGATAGGAGGACGAGGCTGGCGCATAAGGGCCAGCCCTTTTGCCTTTTGCGCAAGGAGGAGAGGAGGAGTCCTCCTCCAATCCAACTAGGATTAGGACTCCTTCCTTATTTTCACTTGGAAACTCTTTCCACCTTGGCCTTTTTCCTTTTCCTTCCACTCCAGCCACACGGGCCTCTTGTGGGACTTAATCCAGCCCAATAAGGGCTGGTATACCTCTTCCCACAGCCCATGTAGCCTCCTGGGTCGAAATACCCCTCCCGATGGTCCCCCGGTACACTACCGGCACTCCCGAACTTTTCCGGTGACCAAAACAGGACTTCCTATATATCAATCTTTACCTCCGGACCATTCCGGAGCTCCTCATGATGTATGGGGTCTCATCTGGGACTCTGAACAACCTTTGGTCACCACCATACATAACTCTATACTACCGAAAACGTCACCGAACCTTAAGTGTGCAGACCCTGCGGGTTCGAGAACTATGTAGACAAGACCGAGACACCTGTACGGTCAATAACCAATAGCGGGACCTGGATTCCCATATTGGTTCCTACATATTCTACGAAGATCTTTATCGATCGAACCTCTATGTCAAGGATTCAGTTAATCCCGTATGCTGTTCCCTTTGTTCTTCGGTATGTTACCTGCCCAAGATTCGATCATCGGTATCTCTATACCTAGTTCAATCTCGTTACCAGAAAGTCTCTTTACTCGTTCCGTAATACAAGATCCCATGGCTAAAAATTAGTCACATTGCTTGCAAGGCTTGTTGTGATGTTGTATTACCGAGTGGGCCCTGAGATACCTCTCTGTCACACGGAGTAACAAATCCTAGTCTTGATCCATGCCAACCCAACAAACACCCTCAAATATACCTGTAGAGCACCTTTATAGTCACCTAGTTACGTTGCGACATTTGATACACACAAGGCACTCCTCCGATGTCAGTGAGTTGCATAATCTCATGGTCATAGGAACAAATACTTGACATGCAGAAAACAGTAGCAATAAACTGGCATGATTATATGCTACGTTTATAGTTTGGGTCTTGTCTATCACATCATTCTCCTAATGATGTGATCCCGTTATCAAATGACATCTCATGTCCATGACTAGGAAACCATAGCCATCTTTGATGAACGAGCTAGTCTATTAGAGGCATACTAGGGACATGGTGTTATCTATGTATCCACACATGTATCTGAGTTTTTGATCAATACAATTATAGCATGGATAATACACGATTATCATGAACAAGGAAATATGATAATAACCAATTTATTATTGACTCTAGGGCATATTTCCAATACCTGGGTCATGAAGCAAGTTGCAAAAAGCAACGAGGCCATCCTCAAGGCGCTTCCATCGAATAGGCGCTCCCCATCATCGCCCGAATACAATGTCGAAGTCTTGATGGTCTACGAAACCTTCCCCTCGAGGAACAGGAGGAAACGAGCTCTTAGAGAACTCAGATAGGTCTACCATGTGGAAGCAACAAGGGCATGGGCATACATACCCATTACCTTCGGAGATACAGATTGACCAGCTATTCTTTCCGGACATTCACCGACCGCACTAGTCCTGAACCCATCATCTATGGCTACAGGTTACATAAGGTGCTAATGGATGGCGGCAATGGTTTAAATCTAATCAATGAAGGCACCCTAGAAAAATGCAGTTCGACCGATCTCGCATCGAGCATATCAACATGACTTTCCGTGGAATCATTGTAGGGGAAGAGGCGCGTTGTTCAGGATGTGTCGTCCTGGACGTAGTGTTCGGCACTCCCGAAAACTACCGATCCGAGGAACTTCTCTTCCACATCGTGCCTTTCCCAAGTGGCTACCACGCCCTATTAGGACATGATGCCTTCAGAAAATTTCGGGATATACCCCATTATGGGTACATGAAACTTAAAATGCCGGGACCAAATGGAGTGATCACAATCGCCAGTGATCCGAATATAACCATTCGGGCTGAAAACAAAATGGCAGCGCTCGCCCTTGAGGCACTAGCCGGGACCTTTGCTGCGGAAGAACTAACCGCACTGTGGTCAATAGTTGACAAGGACGAAGTGATCCTTAGCAAAAGGCCCAAACCCACGTCCTCCAAACCCGTAGAGGAGATTGTTAAGTTTCAAGTGCATCCAACGGACCCCAATAAAACAACGTCCATTGGAGCTCAGCTCGATCCCATAGTGGATGAGGCACTGCAGACCTTTCTATTAGAAAATTGGGATATCTTTGCCTGGCATACTTGCGATATGCCCGGAATTCCATGACGGCTTGCAGAAGATAGTCTGAACATCATTGCAGGCTTCAAGCCCATTAAGCAGACTCTGCGGTGCTTTTCGGAACCCAAACGACAAGCTATGGGTGAAGAATTAGCTAAACTGCTAGAGGCCGTATTCATTCGGGAGATTAAGCACCCCGAATGGTTGGCAAACCTGGTGATGGTACCAAAGAAAGATAAGTCTTGGCGGCTCTGCGTCGATTTTAAAGACCTCAATAAAGCCTTCCCTAAGGACCCTTTCCCCTTACTCCGCATAAACCAGATTATTGATGCCATAGTCAGACACGATTCGTTGGGTTTCCTCGACACTTATTCCGGATACCATCGAATCAAAATGAAGGAATTCAACCAAGCAGCAACCGTGTTCATCACCCCCTACGGGCCATTTTGCTTTAACACGATGCCCTTAGGGCTAAAAAATGCTGGGTCCACATACCAGCGCACGATCCAGTCTTGTCTCACAGCACAGGTCGGTAAGATAATCGAGGCATACGTGAACGACATGGTACTCAAAACCAAACACGCCAGCCAGCTGATTGATGACCTATGGCAAACCTTTTTCAGCCTACGTGAGTATGACATACGACTCAATCCAGAAAAATGTGTATTCTGAGTTCCATCTGGCAAACTACTTGGATTCATCATCTCCCACAGAGGAATAGAAGTGAATCCGGCTAAGATGTTCTCCTATCGGAACTTGCAATTTCCACAGAGCTAAAGCATGTCTAGAGGCTGGAAGGTTGTGTTGCCGCATTAAGCCGCTTTATATCCTGCCTCGGAGAAAAAGCTTTACTGCTCTATAAGCTGCTGAAATGGACCAACAACCTCGAGTGGACCAATGAAGTAGCGGCTACATTAGAGGAAATCAAAACACTACTTGCAACCAATCCCATACTCACAGCACCATGCGCCGGTGAACCCATGTTATTATACATATCGGCTACCAACCAAGTCGTCAACGCAGTGCTCGTCGTTGAACGAGATGAGGAGGGACACAAATTCCGGATTCAGAAGCCGGTCTATTACATGTCAGAAGTACTAACAGAGTGCAAATCCAGATATCCACACTACCCGAAAATAGCCTACACAGTATTTATGGCATCACGGAAACTCAGACACTATTTCCAAGAGTGTGCAGTAACGGTAGCATCCGAAGTACCCCTGAATGATATAATTAACAACAAGGATGCCACTGGCCGCATAGCCAAGTGGGCCATTGAGCTCCTTCCCTTTGAAATAACCTACAAGCGACGCCATGCCATAAAATCTCAGGTACTGGTAGACTTCCTGGCTGAATGGACCGAGGCCGAGCTCCCCAAGGAATACAATGCATACTCCCATTGGACAATGTACTTTGATGGATCCAAAACCTTGGCCGGATTGGGGGGCTGGAGTTATCCTCACATCCCCCACATGCGAACGTGTGATACGTGTTGCAGATCATGTATGTCGACTCCAACAATGCAGCTGAATACGAAGCCCTTTTGCATGGTCTTCGAATGGCAGTATCAATGGGCATACGACGGCTGGAGGTACGGGGAGACTCCAACTTGGCCATCTGCCAAATCAATGGCGAATTCGAAGCCAAAAACTCGGAGATGGCGACGTACATGAACATCGTCTTAAAAATATCTGCACAGTTCGATGGGTTGGAATTTCGCCATGTCGCTCGCGATAACCACCAAGCCGTCAACGTACTAGCCCACATGGGGTTAAGCGCGACCCTTTCCCAAGAAACACCTTCCCGGAGCGGCTCTTTAAGTCATCCGTGGTGTGGCAGGACGATCACAAGGGCACTGGTCTAGATACGACGGAAGAAATTGTTGCCCTATAAACGAACCAGATAATCAAATCATCGGCGGCTCCATAATGGATGAAACACCTTCGGCCTATGAAGTCATGGCGGTAATCACGCCATGGATAGAGCCCTTCCTCGCCTACCTTCTTCGCAAGGAACTCCCCCGACGACCAGAAAGAGGCGCGATGCATAGTTCGGCAATCTAAGGCCTAAAAAGTACACGAGGGTGAGTTATACAAGAAAAGCACCATCGGAATATTACAACGGTGCATATCTGAGGAAGAAGGATGGGAGATCCTAGTCGAAGTCCATGGAGGCATGGGCGGCCACCACACTGCGGAAAGAGCCTTAGTTAGCAAGGCCTTCTGAGCTGGCTTCTTTTGGCCCACAGCTTGGACGGATGCCCAGTCACTTGTCAAGCACTGCGTGGGTTGTCAACCTTTTGCAAATCAAAGTCACATGCCCCCAACAGCCCTTCGGGCTATTCCGATCACTTGGCCTTTTGCGGTCTGGGGGCTAGACATGGTCGGACCACTTAAAGGGGGGGACCAAGAAGAATAAATATTATTGGTCATGGTTGATAAGTTCACCAAATGGATAGAGGCAAAACCAATTAAATCGGCCAAGTCCGGACCAGTAATAGACTTCATATCCGGTGTGGTACACCGTTATGGTGTCTCGCATAGTATAATAATGGACAATGGATCCAACTTCACGGCCCAAGAGGTCAAAGACTGGTGCGCAAAAATGGGCATCAAGCACCACTACACATCAGTGTATCATCCGCAGACCAATGGACAAGTCAAGTGAGCAAACTGTCTCATCATGAGTGGCATTAAGACATGTTTGGTCCGATCTCTTCACGAGTCCGACTGTCATTGGGTGGAGGAATTCGACTACGTTTTATGGGGCCTGTGCACCAACCCGAACAGATCAATGGGATACACACCATTTTTCATAGTGTATGGGGCAGAAGCAGTCCTCCCCTGCGATATCATTCATGAGCACCAAGGGTGCACATGTATGAGGAAAAGGAAGCCGAATTAGATCGACAGGACGACTTGGACGCCTTAGAAGGAGAGCGTGACATAGCTCGGGCCCGCTCTGCATTTTACCAACAGCAGGCCCGACGTTACCAGAGTAGGTAGGTCAGGGCAAAAGTGTAGAACGTAGGGGAACTTATCTTATGACTCCCAGAGAAGCAGATGCGTAAACTCAAACCCAAATGGGAGGACTCCTTCATAATCGATGAAGTATTCACAGGAGGAGCCTACTGTCTTTGAAACCCGTCGGACAATCGCCTTGAACCAATCCCATGGAACGCAGCTCGTCTTCGGCGCTTCTACGGACAAACCGGTGCTGTCACACTTTTTTTCCCTTTTCTATTGTCACTTTTCTTTCTCTTTTTCTTTCCCCGCCCACTCCACTGTTTAGTAGGATTGAATCTTTTCTTCTTCTTCTATGTTCGGTTCAACCGATCTTGTACTAAGAATCTTGGCTTACACCTTTGGGTGTCAAATGTGAAAACAATACCTGGGGGCTTCTTCTCGAAGCTAATGCTTTTATATTATAAGAATTTACCCACACTTATTGTGTACACACGTTTCCTTTGTCATGTTCAAGCCATCATATGCATCAATTCAAACTAAGACTTTGCCAAGCTGGGTTGCCTCGCTCTTGCGTTTACCCTCTACGCTCCCGATTTTTCGGCTAGAGGGTAAAGGGAGCACGTCTGTGATTGTTACGACCGGGTCGTCCGGATACGTACCTCAGACGAGTGAAGCCGAAACCTAGCTATCTTATGTAGACAATTTGTCGGCCGTGATAGAAGCAGTTAATACGGCTGTGGAAGTTATCACCATTGCTTAGGCTTCTTTCTTCTCAAAATCCCTTAGTCACATACTAGCAGTATGCGGACTTCTACCTATGACCTTCGTAGAACCCCGAAGAAAGGTATCGATAAAGGTACTATTTTCCTCGGAAGATGTTTCTTAAGCTAAGCAGTAATATAACATATCTCGTTGTGTGCTTTTTGTCTGTTCGCACCACATGGCCGGATTGCCTGGTTCCCCGAACACAATTCGCTCTTCAAGGGTGAAAAATTACGAGGAACACTCCCGAGCTCTTCGCACGGGAGGTAGAAGCCGATGGCCGGTTAAGACAAAGTTTACAACACAGATGGAGTAACAACTCGCTTGTTCATACACAAGTATACATAATTACACATTTGGGTGTTGATCGAGATCATTGATTATAGTATTTGGGGAACAGTCTTCTTGCAAAAGACGTGCGACAGGCATCACCTGATCATACACTAGGTGGAGCGGCACTTCTTTTTCATCTGACCCCACTGGACCAACCTAAGCCATACGCTCGGGAAGTTCAGTGTATTGGGTCTTGATCATCACCCACGCTTCCCGTGCTCCCTATGGCAAGCCAATGTCTTCCACAACTTGAACCTACTTTGGGATCCCTTGAACCAATTGATTAGTTCTGTCATTCCCACTAGAGGTTGTTCGGCAGGCCATAGTGCCTTTACAATGCTTTTCATCGCTTTCCGTGCATGATCATGAAGAGCAGAAAGCTCCTTCAGCAGGTTCCCCCGGTGGGATCTGAACTCTTCTTCAGGACACCCAGACATGAGACCTATACATGAGGCAACGACATGTTCATTTTGCTTCCTCTATAAGAAGTACTTACCGATGTTACAACCATAGTTAGTGAACATGCCCCTCTGTAGTTTCTGGATTTCTTCTTGCGCTTGGGCCAATTGAGTTTTTAAACTCTCAATTTATTCGGCATGTTGTTTATTCTCCGCCTAGAGACAGTTCAAAACACGACAGCCATCCTCGTGCTGGGACTTGCCATATCTCTAAGATTCTCGGGCTTCATCCAACTCCTTTTGCATATGCCCTATTGATTCAACTGCTAAAAAGAATCCTTGCGTCAGCACAGAAATATACTAAGATTAGTAACACAAATGTACTCACCATGGGCCTCCAGAGTGAAGCTCTTCACTTGCTCCAGCTCGGCCTTGACAGATTGAACCTGTGATCGGCTGTTCTCCATCTCCTTGGCTAGTTGCTCGTTATGTTGCTTCGAAGCCTACGTTAGTAATAAAACAACATAAGGACCATTAATTCGGTGGTTCCGAACCAATTTAAGGCTTAGGGGCTACCGGGTTTACATAAGTGTTCGGACTCTTTTAAGTCGATCACTTTCCTGCATGCTGGCCGATATCAACTTCATGGCCTCTCCAAACCGAGCTTGGGCAGCACCGATGTGCACGTTCGCCGTGCGTAGGGCACCGAACTCTTGTTCGGAGAATACCGGGTGGAGCAGGGCCTCCTATCGTTGTCGATGATTCATGGCGCTTCCTACATCCGATTTAGTGATAGACATGGCGTCACCGGAATCGGCAGGGGTCGGATTGTCCATAGGGGCCTCGGTAGCAGGTTCGGCATGAGTTGCAGCTCCAGAATTTTGAGCACTACCAGGCACCTTGGCAACCTCTTCAGAGAGAGAGGCTTGGGCATTTCGCCTAAGTATTTCAATGTAATAACTACTGTAAGGATCTATTGATTGTGATAATAAGCAGATAGCCCAATAAAATACCTTTGGGTTGAGCAAGTAGGCGAACTCGTCCTCGCAACCGGCTCATTTGTTGGGTCCCTGTTGGCTTCCGGTACGGGCACTGTTTGGGTTGCCGACGTATGGCACGCGAATCGACAACACTTGGGAGTAGGAGCCGGCACGTTTGGGGCATTGTTGGATGCTTGCCTTTTGTGGGACGAGCTCTTCTTCTTCTTCTTGTTTGTTGTAGGAAGGGTGAATGACCCAGGGTAATCGGTAATGATAGCCACCTGGGATCGGTCGAGGCTCTCCTGGTAGAAGAGTACGTCTTCAAATTCAATTAAAAGATCCGGGTCCTTGTGAAAACCCAGATCATCGTCATGGGAATAGTCTTCGGGCCGAGGAGCCGCATAGTTAACTGTCTCGATGAACCTTCTCCATTCCTGTTAACGTGAGGTTAACGGCTTCGGTCAAGTAAGGGAAGAAATGAAAACCCTGAACTGTGTTAACAAGAAAGAAAGGCTTACCCATTCAATGGGATTGTGGCTCGAATATCCTTCCTTGGTCGACTGCCGAATAAAATCTTCCTGCTCTCCTTTGTATAGGTCGGCGAGTGCGGCGGCCAACACCGTCTGATTGGCAGGACCTTGTCTTCGGGAGCACGTGGTGGCGCTTGTCCCATTGTAATGCCACAAGGGATGTATCCTCTGTTGGAGGGGCTGCACGCACCGGGTGATGGCGGCGGCCATGACATCAATCATGGTCAGGTTGTGGTGGCTAAGTATCCGCACCTGGGCTGCTAGGTGTTTCACTTATATGCTATCGTCTTGGGACGAACTCTTCTGATGCGAGTTTTACCTTTTCTTCAAGGAGGCATCGGAGTATTCGGGCAGACCCCTTCAAGCTAGCTCGAACAGGGGGACGTATTCAATGTAAAACCATTGCGAAGTCCACTCTTCGGATTCCTTCGGTGTACCCACCGGATATCCCGTCCCCACTATGTGGCATACTTCGGCTCCACCAACCTCCAAGATTGTCTTGTCCCGAGTTCGAGGGACAAGGCAGAAATACTTCCTCCATAGTTCGAAACACACCTCGCATCCTAGGAACATCCCCAAAGAGCTATGGAGCCTGAGATGTGCAGGATAGACCCCAGGGTGAGGTGGTGGAGCTGGAATCCATAGAATTCCAGCAATCCCCTCTGGAACGGATGAATGGGAAACCCGAGGTCCCGCAAGAGAAAGGGAACGAAGCATAGACATTCCCCCCTTTGAGGATTGGGGAAACGCTCCGCGAAAACTTCGTTGTTGTAAGAAGATAAACCTGCGTGGGTCACCACCAGATCCGAAGAAGGGAGATACCCCTGGGTCTCCAAATTGCGAAGCCGCAAGAGCGATACAGAGCAACTGGTCCAGTCCTTGGGATGGGAGCCATAGGGGTGCAAGGAAGAGCTAGGGCGCTCGCCATATTTTTTGTGGTGATCTTCCGCTAGGATTTTTTTCCGATGGGGAGGAGGAGGAAGATATGGTGGTACAGGTGATCTTCCGCCAGTACAGGTGAACACTTCCTCTTCTCTTCATCGGTCAGGATGATGTGTGCTACATCAGGCTTCTGCCATCTAAGCCTTCCAAAGTAGTGGTTGCATAACTCAGCACGATGACTATAGCTCAACCATGCGATAGCATCATGGACGGTAGTGTTCATGCCCATCTCACATTCATGCTTCAGTGTGCCATAGTTGATGTCTTCAGTCTTGGGGTCTTCTTTACGTCCAAAAACTATAGTATTGACGCCCTAAAATCCAGACTTCCTCTTAGTCACCTTGATCTCAGGTATCGTCAGCTTCATCATCTCTACCAAAACCATGAGGAATGAACCTCCTAGAACATCCTCGTAGTCCTCTCTTTTGCTCAGAATGTAGCTCTCCATCTTTAGTTTGAAACATGGAGGGTTAAGTAAAGGAATTTAGAAGGTACGTGAGTAGTGAAAACAAAAGTTGTTCCTATCAAGGTTTTCGAATTTCTAAGCCATTTCCTAGGGTCACGTCCTATAGTCAACATGTTCTCTCATACCATTTCTATAGTGTCCCGAATCAAAACGAGTCAAGACGCTGTGTGTTCTGTGCCATCCCTGGATCAGTATACTGGTACACACAATACATCAATGTATATATCAAAGGGCAACCATATGTAATTAACGTAAAACTGATATATACCTCAAATCTTAGCAAAAAAAGTCAATGGGAGTGGAGTCCCAATAAACACCAATGACAGGTTGAGTGTAGACTGTAACCTTGAATCGTACTCTTACTCGTCGTAGAAGAGTATCTACAACATGAGACGTTGAAACCATGTAGGTCAGCATATTGAATATGCCGGTAAGTCACAAAAGAGAGAGGTAAAAAATATCATCTATACTATGTGCATATATGGCAGGTGGGGCTATAAGTTTAAGTTTTGCGTAAAGCAAATTTTTCTACAACAAGAGAGGGGCAAAGCAATTATTTTACTACAATGTTGGTTGTTTAATGAGATGGTTCCACCAACTAATTCTCATACCCAAGTTAACAATAATACCCTCATCTTTATAAATTATTTATGTTGAGACTTCCTGATAGTTTCAGTTCCTTTGGCTCAAGTTGTCCATGACCGTGGACACGGCTAATCGATTAGGTTTGAGTACTCTGTAGAGTTTTGCACATGTTCCCCACAAGATTTGACCGCCTCCGTTGAAGTCCTCTCACTTCATGATGTTTGAGAAACGGAGGATCAAAACGTGGTCTTCCAAAGGGTTCCCCTGAGCCATTGTCGGTACCCATCCATTCCTACCGTTCTTCTACATCTCGTAGCACCGTCCGTCCAGAGTCACCACAATGTCCAACCAAGCCAGAGCCCATAATGACTTGTGGCTTTGCAGGTAAGCCTCGAGTCTGGAATTATCCATCCATCTCTTTGTTCCTGGGTGGACCTTTCCACATGAATACTGACACATTTCCAGGGTGTCATTCAACCATCATCCACCCAGAAGTATATTGCATCATGAGGTCTTGAAAATAATTCTTGAAGTCTTGAGGTCTTAATCATCAATTAACTCTTACAACTCTCATTGTAAACACTCATCCAAACCCTGTCTACTCTAAGCATAGAAAAATAAAAATAACCTTCCCAGGCCAAAGTAACAAGGGTTTAAGGGTGTCTACCAGATGATACTGCTTAAGAACTAAAATTTCCAAGTACCCACCTTGCATGCAATGGTGGAGATAGGCAGAACTAATGCAATAAGACAATAAGTAAAACATGATCAATGTGAACTTGCCTAGTAAGGTTGATGAAGATAGAATCGCTCTCAAAAAATAACTTAATAGAACTATTCGCCACTCTCCGATGAAAATCTATATAATAAAGCATTGCACTCATATAAGCAATCATACTAGCAATCAATACTAACAATCAATAAGCCAAAGCAAAAACAATAACACACTAGTGTTGTGATGAAGGAAATACTTAAGACAAAACTCAAAACAACAAAACTTTATCTAAACAACAAAAATAATTTTCCCTACAAATAAATCATATTTTCAATAGCAACAAGACAACAACAAAGTAAAATCTAACAAAAGTATTTTAGCAAATATTTTACTAGCAAAAAGAATTACTTTGGCAGAACAACTAAGAATTATGAAAACAACACAGTAATAACATAAGTGTTTGTCTAAAAACTTAACAACAAGAAAAACAAGAAAATACAAAAATAATAGAAAACAAAAATATAAAACAGATAAATAATAGAAATTATTTCTCATAAACCTTTATTTAACAAAAGGACTAATTGATAAGTTTTTCATTAAACACTTCTTATGACCTAGCCAAAATTAACCTAGAGTTAAACCACAAACAAATTTCAATTACAATACAAATTATTTCTGGTCTAAGATAAGGTTAACAGAATAATAAAACTACCAAACAACTTATAGAAAATATTTTCAAAAATTAATTAAACTAGCATTGAAGTCAATTTGCAAGTTATGATTCAACTAGAGTTGATTTCATGCAAGCGAAAAAACAAATAAAATAAAAATAATCCTTGTTGAAGTACTACTGTTAAATAACAGAAAGCAATATAAACTTGTCAACTAATATAAAAGAAAACAAATTAAAAATGATTAAAGCAAAAGAGATAACAAAACTCCTAAAAAGAACTAAAACATATTCTGTTTTGCTTGAAACCCCAATTTATAATATTCTAAAAATTCACAAATTGAATAGAGGAATAAATATAACTAACACATACCAGTAGCAAAAAGAATCACTCAAAATTATATTTTTAAACTAAAGTTATTCAAATTCTAGTGATTTGAGTAAGTTTGAATGAATTCAAATTTCAAAATTTCAAACATGGTCAAACTTGGTATCTAGAGAAAGTACATAAAATTCTCAATCCAATGCAAAAAGAAACAAAATAAAATACTAAAAATCCTAAAATATATCCTATTTGCAAAAACAAAAACTATTCTCTTTCCGAAAAGAAAAACAAAAAAGAATTATCTAACTAACGATCAGGGGGAGGCACGTGGCAGTTCCTGGTTGGCTGAGGGTGTGCGCTGCAGTGGCTAGCGAGTGAACGGTTGCACTTTATAGAAACCGACTCGACACTTAAAACTTTGTATCGTGGGCATCAGATCTCGATCCTATGGTGGAGAGTGGGGAGGGGTGGCTCACCGTGGGTAGTTGCCTGCGATGGAACTCCTCCCACGAGGCAGGGACTCAGCGGTGCGCGTGGAGGTTGCTCCTGTGGGTGGGGACGATGGCGAAAGTGACCAGGCGACGTCGATGGACCCCCGGTGTCCGTTGGCGGCCTCAGCGGGGTGTGGATGTGACAGGGACGAGCTCCTCGAGCTCGGGAAGGAGCAGAGCTCTGGCGAGGCAGTAGTGTGGCGTTCTGGCAAGAGGTTCGTGGGGTTTTCGAGCAAAACGAGCGGAGGGGGACCTCCAGGGAAGTTTGGTGGTGACAGGTAAGGCCAGGGGTGACAAGGATGAGTGAGACGAGCTCGTTGCCGTCGGTAGAGCTCCGTGGCTCCGGCGAGCGATTGTAGCGACGTGGGTGGTTCGGGTGAGGGGTATGGGGTGGAGCGGATGCGACAGGGTGTGGGGGTTCTTATAGGGGCTATGGGGGTGCTCCAAACGACAAGGGGAGGAAGATCTGCTGCGGATTCGGTCTACTCCAGCGATGTAAGGAGGAGGAAGAAGAAAGGAAGAAGAAGAGCGCTCGGGCGAGGGGATCAGCTAGTGGGCCCGGCGTGTCAGTGGAGAAGGGGAGATCGTGCGGGATCGGTGACCGATCCGAAGATCCTTCGGATATGGTGAGGGGGATCTGGGCCGAAACTATTCCAAATGGGCCACATCGCTTTCCAAATAAAAGAGTTTTTTTTTCCTTTTTATTATAAAGAGGAAATAAAAACAAGATTTGTAAAATCAAATCAAACTGAAACATGGAAGTTTTATCTACGAAAAATATCAAAAAAATAAATACAATACTATGAACATTTTTGCACGGCGAAATAAATATATTTGAAAATAATAATTTCAAAAAATGTCTAAATTGGTTTTATTTCTTTTTGCAAATATTTTTCAAATACCCACCTCGGTTAATGGTTCAAAAAGTTCACAAAAGTACCCTTGGCATGGAGGGTCATGTTCCTCCTCACAAAACTTTTGAATTTTGGCATGTGGATTTGAATTCATAAAAAACAGAATCAAATGAAGTCAATACGAGAATAAAAAAATTCAGTAGTTTTCAGAATCCAATATTTCAAGTCCTTCACCTGAAGAAGTCATGCCATCTTCCCTCATTCTTTTGCATTGGATGAAATTGAATTCAAAACAAAAACAAAAAGGGGAAAGATATTTTATTCCATGTCATTCGAAGTTTTCAAAAAGTTTCAAATTCCCTGAAATTTTGACCAATCAATCATTCAATTAATTAATATAACATTCCAAATTTTGGGATGTTGCAAACCTACCACACTTAAAATGAATCTCGTCCTCGAGATTCAAAAGGTATAGAAAGAAAAGCTTAGGGTCTCGGGGTCTTCTAGCAAATCCATTGTCCTGCAAAGTGTGGGTGCTAACAGATTTAAAATGAGAGTTACTAGTCCTTCAAAGTCATGCCTTTTCTCTTGTGTCTTTGGCAATATATGTCTCTTCACATTCTTCGCAGTAACTCCTTTGGTGATGCTCTTCCGTTATATTCATGACATTTTCATTCGAAGTCTTGTGTTCTTTCATCAATATAAAGCTCTGCTGATACTCGGTCTTCTTAGCTGACAAGTCTCGTGATCTTTCAAAATAACTTATCGATGATCTCATGGTGGTCTACCAACAGTGGTTATGCTACAGTGAAATGGGTCTTGGCTTCATTCCTCTTCATAAAATTCCTACATTTGTCAACAGCTGCGAAGTACAAGGGGTCCTCATCATACCACTCTAAGCCTTAAACAAAAGCTTCAAAGAACGTCATCTATTTACTATGGGTAAGTCACTCAGATTTACCATTCCAAATAGCAGGAGAAATAATAAGGGTAAGTTTTCATGGTAGCCAAGCCATGTTGCACTGAAATCATTACCTTGTATAAGGTTTACTGAATCTTGTATTCTAACACTTGGGCTTCCTCACAAGCGTTGTAGAAATTTCTCTTGTAAACGAATGGAGTTTGGATAAATCCATTGATTCTGCAAGCTGAACAAAACATCTATCGTTTATTCACAACTCTCAGTTTTTCATATCCTCCTAGGAAAACGTTTGCTGATCAACTATAGCTTCTTCCAAGTTCCTTCCTTCATAGAAGTAGTACTTGATCCTTATCAATCCTGAGGTCTATGGATTTGTCGGTTCACTTGAATACTTGAACAACTTCAACTCACCCTTAGGGTTACTAGGGTTTCATAATCCAACATTTCCTTCAATTCACTCCATTATACCCTCGGGGCAATAAATCACAGACTTATTCTTTTTTAGATACCATTCTATGGAATTCATTTTCCTTTTCATCACAATCATTACTTCATCCTTATTCTATTATAAAAATTCCACCTTCAAAAATACTCTGTTACAAATGCTGTCATCCACATAGTTTGATATGGTACAGTAGCTTCATCTATGTTCATTTGATCCAGACTCCTTGGCAATGTGGCACTTTCTTATTCCTTGGGTCCTATGGTTTTACCGATTACGACCAAACTTAAAATGAAATGTACATACGTCTACATAGACGATATTTTCTCATATCCTCGAAAATTGTCGGAGATTTTTTTTCATGGGGTAACGACTCATACAAATCAACATAGGAAATCATGACACAATAAATTTCATTGATTCATGAAGTTATTATAATCTTAGAGATTTCCGTTACAAAAATTCAACACCATAAACTCATGAAAACAAGAGTGCTTCATGTTACACTTATTGTCATTATCAAAACCTAACTACTCCATTCTAGATTTCTTCTCCTCTAGACATGTATTAGCATAATGTTCTCCTTCCTTGCAATGAAAACAGATGACTCTCGACAAGTCTTGAGGTTTCTTTATGTTGGTGTTTGCTTCTTGGGTTCTTGGTTCCTTTCCTGGGCACATATTGGCATAGTGACCCACATCCTTACACTTGAAACATCTGATATGACTCGGGTCCTTCTGTCTAGGCGCTTGTCTCCTCCTGTTATGCTTTCTCTTCTTCCTAGACCCTTGCGTATATGTTGAGGGGATTACCCTCGGGTAGGCTCAAGGAGGCTACCCAACATTTCAAAACCACGGGGCGGCCAACGCCCCTCTGTCCAACCAGCTTCCTGCTCGACCGTTCCAGCTTGCTCCTCTGTCCAGCCGGCGCCCTGCCCGGCTGTACCAACCGACTGATCCGACCAACCCCCCATCCGGATGCTCCAGCTGGCCTGCTACGCAAGGTCAATCACCATGTCCCATTGGATATGACACGAAGACACTATAGCCCGCGTCATGCGTCACTTCACTACGGTCCAGTAGTGGCGCACTGTAGCCTGCATCATGCACACCTTGCATGTCATCTCCAATAGTGGTGTATTATTGCCTACATCACTTGTCACCTCCAACATTGTATAGTTGGCCATGCAGGCCACCCTTTGTCCCCTGGTCCTCCCTTTATGAGAGGCACCAGGGGAGCACACACACACACCCATGGACACACCCATGGGAGGGCCTAGCCTCCTCACACTCTCATCCCCTCTCACTCTCACATGCTCACATGAATGCACACATGAGGCAACAAGCCTCATGGCTCTCCTCCCCAAACAGCTCTAGGAGCAACTCTGTACTGCTACACACCTCAAATACAGACATGCAGGAGTACAGGTATTATCTCTCCGGAGATCCCCGAACCTGGCTAAACCACTGTGTGCTATTGCCCTATCCCGTCTCGGATCTGCACTGCAGCCTTGCTCTCTCCTCTTAAGACACCCCATGGCATGTGCCGTCCTAGTACACCCCCATGAGAAAACGACGACAGTTGGCGCCTACCGTGGGGCTAGTTTCTGCTGGAACCGCGATCTGGGCGGGACCATCTTCACCATGACGTCGCCGCCGTCGGCGCTCAGGGGCGTGATACCAACACACCGTCGGGGCGAATGTGCACGACGCCGCATCCTTGATGCCAGTATCGTCATCACCGCCGCAACGCCGACCACTCGACGTACCCACGTCGCTGCACCACGTGCGTCCCTGTCGCCACCTCACTGTAACTGTGCGACGCTGGCCTCCCTGTGCCCCTGTGCTGCTGCCTTGGGCCGCCGCCTCATTGATGCCCTCAACTGCCACGGCTGCACTGTCGTGCCCCTGCACTGGCCTCCTGTGCACCATGCCTCGGCTTTGAGCGGGAGCACCTTTGCGCACCAGCTCTGGGCTGCCTCCGCCTCATGTTCGTGTAGCAGCGGCTGCGTGCCCTTGCTCTAGGAGGATTTCTAGTCCTCGCACAAGGTGCACATCGTCGTGCGCGCTGGGCTGCCTCGCCCTGCTCCAAGACCGTGTCGCCGCACCGCTCTGGCCTCCGCGTCGCCCCGTCCGTGCCGCTGCAGCACCCTTCACTGGCTGCGGCTTGTGCCTCCAACATCGGCTCGGCTCCGGTCCACTTCTGCCAGGTGTGCACGACCCGCCTCGCCCCTGGCCGGGGCGCCCCTGCGCGCCTTCCCGCCACCGGCCATGCCCCTGACTCCGTGCATCGTGCCCCGTCGCTGCCCTCCCTGCTCATCGGCCGGATCCATCGCGCCGCTCCGACCTCCTCTATGCCCGCATGGCCGCCGGCTCCGCCCGCCCTTGCATCGCCTAGCCGCGTCATCTGACTTTGCCCAAGCCAGTGTCGCCCTGCATCGGCTGCCCCTGCATGCTGCGGACCCCTACTCTGCCTACCCAATGCATTCGCGTTGCTGCCCTCTATCGCGTCTGCTGCACGGGCTCCCCGCGACCTTGCATGCCCCAGCGCGAGCTTTTGTCCCGCGGCCGGTCTCGCCTGCCGCTCGACCGCTCGTCCTTCCCCGTGTGGCCAACAACTACCGCGCCTCGCCAGCTCATGTCCCCGTCGCCACTCGGCTAGCCCACCGTCGGCTCTGTCGCGCCGCTTTGGCCTCCTCTCCGCCCACGCTCGCACCTCGCCTCCGTGGCACGTGCGCCGGCTCGCCGCTCCGGCTGGCCTACACACCGGCTCCGCCTGCTGCCCCCGTTTGTGCCCCTGTGCACTGTGTCACATCCCTAGCTAGTTGTCATAGGACAACATGTGTGTGCATCATATTTCAATTTTGCATCAACATGAAATGGGGATTAAAAGAAACCCCAAACCCTCATTTGAATCAAACTAATTTAAAGTTTGTGAAAAACCAACAATTCCAAAATGCCCATCTAAAATGTCCCCTGTGTCTGATAAATATGGACATGAATATATCAGGGGTCATTTAAATTATTTGAACAGTTATAGTATTTCAAAAATAAATAATAAAGCCTCTGAAAATGCCAAATAAAGCAATATCAATATTTTAGATTTCAGAATATCCTGAAACTTTTTATAGGAGTTTGAAATATTCAAACTTAATTCTATAAAATATTTGGGGATATTTTATAATAGCATTAGGCCCAAACATAAATAAAACAAATGTCATAAATTAAAA
This sequence comes from Hordeum marinum, assembly GCA_022496015.1. Lineage (NCBI taxonomy): Eukaryota > Viridiplantae > Streptophyta > Magnoliopsida > Poales > Poaceae > Hordeum > Hordeum marinum. Next base: position 245,170,940 of record CM039675.1, on the reverse strand, counting down.
CAGAAAACTAGAACTAAAAAAATAGGAAAGGACTTACCTGCAGCCGGCCCAGCACAAGAGAGGCCCCAGCCCATGAGGCGCTTTCTCCTACCTTCTGCTAGTAGGACCAGCTACGTGCCCGAGCGCGCGCGCCTGCCAGTAGGAGTTCTATGAGCATGCGCTACCTTCTGCCAGTAGCGTTTAGGCCAGCTCCTCCCAGCTTGCCTGGCCTCCTCCTCGTCGCGCTGGCAAGAGGATAGGCCCAACTGCCGCCTGGACCCGTTCCTCCCTGCCATTCCTCTCTATCCCCCCTCTGCTCACCATGGCCGAAGCCACCGCCGCCGCGGTGCCGTCGCTCCAGCCGCTCCCCCGCCTCGCTAGGTAGCCTCCGAGCTCCGCTGTGACCCCCTCGACCTCCCCATGAAGCTAGAAGACGCCGGGAGCCCTCTACGCGGCGCCATCGCCGTTCCTCCCCGCCGGCCACCGGATCCCCGCCACGGTGATTCGCCCCGTCCAGACCTTCCCCGACCTCGTCGTTGCCTCTGCTGGAACCGCGGTGAGTCGCTGGTGCTCTTCCCCCTCTCTCCCTCCTTCCCCGTGCCCTCTAGCATTGTAGCCGGACCTGCCCGAGCCGCTGCCGCCGCCAAGCTCGTCGTGGTCGTCGTCTCTGGCGACGCCAAGCCCCTAGACCAGCCCCACTCGACGTAGTCGAGCACGGGCTCCCTTCCGGTGCCCTCCGCGCGTGAAACCGTGCCCTGTGGCACGTTTCCGTCCAACTCCGGTGGACCTCCGCCAAGGATTTGGTCGCCGTCGGCCCCGCTTCGGTGGGCGCCGACGTGGCCGGCCGATTAGTGTTAATCGGCCCCGCTAGTCAAGCCATTAGCCACTGACAGCAGGCCCCACAAAGGGTCAAACCCCCGGTCAGCAAGGGGAATTAGCCCCTGACGCTGACATGAGGGCCCCACCCTGTCAGGTTTGACCTGGCCGGGTCAGCTGACCTGCTGACATCCCAGTGACGTTAGGCTGACATATTAAATGAATTTTTAGTATAAAAATAATTCAGAAATTCCAGAAAATGTTTAAAACTTCAAAAATTCGTATAAATTAATCTCTAAATCAGATGAAAATCATTTATATATGAAAATTTATCAGAAAAATGCAACGAATCCAATGGTGCTATTATCATGCATGTTAGAGCAACCTATGTAGATGAACATTGACATTTACTAATAGGTTAATATATGGTATATGAAATGGAGAATGACTTTGAACCTATATTCAAACTTGCTTCATTTAACATGGACAATAGTTGCATTAGTTCATCCATACATGCTGCCATGTCATGATCATGCATCATATTATTGCACTTGCGTGTATTGATTGTTATTTATCTGCATTATAGTAGGCCCTGCTTCTGAGGATACCTCCGACTATTCCAATGAAGGAGAAAACCTTTCCGCTACCCAGCAAGGCAAGCAACCATTTCGATCATTCCGATAACATCCCACTCTCTCGCTCCTGCTCTTGTTTATTACATTAGGACAAACGTTCACTTGTCTGTCATACACGATACATGAACCTATTCTTTGCATGACCTGTCATTGTCATAGTAAATAGCTAAACCATGCAGCCTAGCATACCTGGTAGATGCTTGTGCCATGATGTGCTTAGCTTACCTTGCCTGCTATGCTTGCTATTCTTAGAGTTGTGTCAGGTCTGATTCATCTGGGTGATGAACTAGAGTGAAACAATGATGTTCTGATGTGATAAGCTTATGATGAACCCGAGTTGGTAAAGGTAGCGATGAGAGGCTATGTAGGAATACATAGCGGTTTTTTTCATTGGGACCGTTCTTAGGAACTGAGTTCCGTGTTTGTGATCCAAGATTAGTTTCTACCACACATTGGGTTCCGGTAACTCGACCCCTCTCAACTTCTCAGTCGCTTAGTCCTTGGTCCAGGAGTTACAAGTAGTTTCTGGTATTTATAGTTTGCTGGAGGCCGTGCGTAGTGCTGACCCTAGGGGTGGGTTACGATGCAATAGGTAGTGGCACGGTGTACCAAGGGTCACCCGAATTGTGGGCTTGGGAACCCTGCGCACATCGTTTGGGACCGTAGCGGAAACTTCGGACGGACTTCCATGCGGGTTCAGTCTCAAATAGGGGATAGCCTGGACTAGAGGTCTTGTGTGATTGACGGTCGTGGCCGACTCCCTTGCTGGGCTTCCGCTTGAAGGTTGCCGAGGTGCATGGTTTTATGAGACACATCGATAAGTGGCGAGAGCGTGTTTGAAGAAGTACACCCCTGCAGGGTATGAAACTATTCGAATAGCCGCGTCCTCGGATATGGACAACTTGGAAAGCCTATGCTGTTCATAGATAATCAAATGGATACTCATAAAAATATCAAGACAAGTGTGAGTATCATGGATGGCACTCTCCCAGGAGAGGGAAGTGAATCCATGGTAGTGTATTGTTATGGAGTTAGTGGACTCGTGTGTGATATCTAAAATCTAAAAAAAGAGTTAAAATTGTGTAGTGTAGGTTAGTCATGAGTCAAAGCTGGCATTGCTGCATAAACTCCACCACTCCCCTTGTTGATACATGAGCATGAATACTCTAGGTCTGATTTAAAGACTTGGTGAGTATGTTTGTACTCACGTTTGCTTAATAAATGTTGCAAATGAGACTCAGGACTCGTCAGGTGGGTTCTATCTAGATATCGACGATGCCGAATAGCTAGTGTCCTAGGTATGACCTTATGCCCTGTGGCGAGCTATAGATAGTCAGGCCATGTGCCTTTTTACCCCTTTCATCTGTCTGTACTCAGATAGCTTTATGCTTCCGCTTGGTTTGTATGAACTTGTTTGTATGACTTGAGTGTCGGGTCATGTGACCCCTATCAGTAAGAACATATTATGGAAGGCTCTTTTGAGCCTCTTAAATAAAAGTTGTGTTGTTGTATGGTTATGTTGTGTTGCCATAGTTCTATCTATGCATATCAGGCATGTCGTGCGTACATATTACGTGCAACGGTATGTATGGGATCCGACACCTAGTCGGGTGCCTTTAGTAGTACTCTTTACAGGGAACTGCCTCTTTGTGCTTCCACCGAGTCCTGGTAGCTTGCTGCTGCTCCAGACACATTGATTAACCGGCATGTATCCTTCCTTGCTATTGTGTCTGTCCCTTCGGGAAATGTCTCGCAGTGTAATGGAGTCCCTATAGCCTGCTACGACTCGCCTATGTGCAGTGATGACATTTATGTCTCACGGCGTAATGGAGTCCTTGTAGATTGCTATGACTCGTCTACACATGCTTGAGGCCGACACCTGCATTGGTGGGTTACGTATGCCTGTTTCCTTACAGATGTGCTACTTGGGTTCTATGACTAGTCATGTCGGCCCGGGTTCTCTGTCGTTTGATTGCCAGCAACATGTTCACATACGTGCGCAAAAAGACGCAAACGGTCCCAGCTAAGGTAAGGCTGGAGCCGTGGAGCTTACCGTGCGTGAGGCCACAAAGTGATGTGATATGTTACAGTCTGGATTCATATGACATATGATCGGGGTCCCGACAGCGTTGGTATCAGAGCCTGACTGATTGTAGGACTACCAAGCCAAAACGGTCGAAGTTGAGTCTAGAAACACTATAGAAAAGTAGGGGAGTTGATTTTGGAAGGGAACGTAAGGCTCTTTTTACTGCTCTTCCCCGGTTATTCTGTTCTAAGTCATTCTCATCTTTTCTATGGGGATAAGAACTAGGCTTCTCATCTATTGCTTAGGATGACAAGTTACTAGCCATGGACTATTAGCTAGCTTGTATGCAAGTGAATGTTAGTATTTGAGTATTGTTGGTGTGACAAACAGATGGAGAAGAGATTTGAGTCTAGATAGTCGAGTGGTTATGCTTTTCCAATCTTTTGCAGTTGTCTCAAAATCCTTTTTGAGCAATTACAGCCGTTATGCTATCCAATTTCTGCTAGAATCTCTAATGTCTTTGCATCATTCTTTGTTTCAGATGCCCCCTCGTCCTTCTCGTCAGGTGGTCCGTCTGACCAGGTGCATCGATGTACCGGGTCACACGGCCATGTTGGTTAGAGTTATGATGGAGGCTGGTTACCATTGGTACCCAGAGTACTTAGTGGAGGAACAATATCGAGATTTCAACCAGAGCCAGTATCTGTGTACTATTAAGATATATCCTTCATATCCTAGAGCTGCAGAGCCGCTCCACTGGACTTATGTATTAGGTGTCACCATAGACATGACCATTCAGGAGGCCACCTATACCATGCTGACTATCATGAGGTTTCACCATGGTCTGCTTCAGAATACAGAGTTCTGTTATCTTCCTGCTTCTATGGGAGGAGAGGATGTCTATCTGAGTGCAGCCTACTATGATCATTCTCATGAGGACCCTAGGCTGCAGGTGACCGCTCAGATGTTGGAGAACAGGGATCGTGATGCACATGCCCTACACATGGAGCTTTATGCTACCCATGCATGTCTTTGGACAGCCCTGACGCAACTAGCACCTGTCGTGCAGACATGCTATGGAGATTTGGAGATGCTGAACCCATCACGGACTCATCTGCCAGCACACGTAGATTGGCCCGATGTTGGAGGCATCACCCCTCTTCGAGGACCGCTGTTGCCGCCAACAAGGGGACCAAGTTACGGTTTCCAGGGATCACAGGCTAGAGTGTTTCTAGATCCTTAGGTTCAGCTCCCGAGTTACGGGGGTAACCTATACGAGGCATTCTACGACGATGCTTGAGTACGTGGATGTTAGTACTAGTATTGTAGTAGTCATATCGCCACAGTCCTGCGTGTCTTGTGGGATATGCCTGAGGTTGAGAGTTAAGTTCCGGAGGTGTAGATAGATAATGTATCTGAAGCTTGTAATGCCTATGATCAGTTGTGTTATCTCTCTGTAGTTTGTATTTCAGCATGGGCTTGTACTGAACTTTGTCATGGTGTGTATGAATCATGGTGTTCATATGGCAGTTGTTTTACTATGATGATCGGGTGTTTACCCTGCATGCCATGTTGTCCAGTACATTCCTTATCTCATGTCTTAGAGTTGATGTCCTCTATGTCTAAGTTGTGGGTTTGTTTTCCCAGGATGGTGGCAACTAGGAATAACCCCGTGCCTGCCCCCGAGCAGGGCGAAGGAAGCTAGCCAAGGCAAGTGAACCTGCCACACGCGCCCTCTTTGGCAGAAGTGATGCTTGAAGCTGAACGGAACAAAAGGGAGACCAACAGACTGTTGGAACAAATTGAGTAGAACACAGCGCGTGCTCCCCACAATGATCACAATGATGGCGTGTCTGTCGGTGATTTCATCAAGCTGTGCCCACCTAAGTATCATCATTCGGTCGACCCGCTCGACGCGGATGACTGGCTCGACACGACGTGGATGGCACCCTTAGAACTAGCTGAACTTAAGATTCAACTCTATGAGGCTTTGAAGAAAGGTTTTATCTGTCCTAGTTCTTCTCCTTGTGCTTGCCCCATCCTCTTCGTCAAGAAGAAGGATGGATCAGATCGGATGGTTGTCGATTATCGACCAGTGAATCTGGTCACCATAAAGAACAAGTATCCGCTCCCCAAGATCAATGATTTGTATGATCAACTCACTGGATCCTCTATCTTCTCCAAAATGGATTTGAGGTTGGGATACCATCAAATCAGAATTAGAAACGGGGACATTCCAAAAACGGCTTTTGTTAGTCGCTATGGCCAATACGACTACATGTCATGTCCTTTTGTTTAACCAATGCCCCAACCACCTTCTCTCTCTCTTGATGAATTCGATCTTCATGGAGTATCTAGATAAATTCATCGTGGTTTACCTCGACGATATACTCATCTACTCGAAGAACAAACAGGAACATGCTGAGCATCTAAGGCTGGTATTGATGAAACTTCGACAACATCGTCTATACGCCAAATTCTCCAAGTGTGGATTTTGGTTGCCAAAAGTGACCTACGTAGGCCACGTAATCTCTCGTAAAGGTATTGCTGTCAATCCCGAGAGAGTTCAGGCCGTCCTTGATTGGACTCAACCTTAGTCGGTTAAGCAAGTTCGGACTTTCCTTCGCTTAGCGAGCTATTGTCGCTGCTTTGTCGAGAATTTCTCCAAGGTTGCGAAACCTCTAACTGAACTACTTAAGAAAGATAAAAAGTTCGAGTGGACTCCACAATGCGAGCACAATTTTCAGGAGTTGAAAAGATGACTGACCTCTACTCCTGTTCTGGTGCCACCAGATTTCTCTAAGGACTTTGTTATCTATTGCGACACCTCGCGACAAGGATTAGGTTGCATTCTCATGCAAGATCGTCATGTGATTGCATACGCTTCTCCACAGTTGCGTCCACATGAGGATAATTATCCAACACATGATCTTCAGCTTGCAGCTGTGGTCCATGCACTCAAAACTTGGCCACATTACCTTTTGGGTAATCGTTGCGAAATTTACACTGATCACCAAAGTCTGAAATATATTTTCACCCAGTTGGAGTTGAATATCAGGCAAAGACGGTGGGTTGAGTTGATTACAGATTACGACTTAGGGATAACTTACACCCCGGGGAAAGCCAATGTCATGGCTGATGCACTAAATCGTAAGTCTTATTGTAACAACCTGATGTTACAACAAGGTCAACCACTTCTCTATGAGGAATTTCGGAAGTTAAACCTCCACATTGTTCCTCCAGGATTCCTTTCCAACCTGGTGGCGAAACCTACTCTTACGGATCAAATCATAGAAGGCCAGAAGCATGATGTCGGGATATCTCGGATCAAGAAAAACATTAAGAATGGCAATGTTAGATGCTTCTCGGAAGATGATCGGGGTGTTGTATTCTTTGATAACTGCTTGGTGATGCCGAAGAAGCGACATCTACGACAATTGATCCTTAAGGAGGATCATGATTCTCCTCTCACAATTCATCCGGGTAGTACCAAGATGTATGAGGACCTACGTCAGAGGTTCTGGTGGACTACGATGAAGAGAGAAATTGCTCAGTTCGTTGCTAACTGCGACGTTTGTCATCGCGTGAAAGCAGAACATCAAAGGCCTGCTGGCACCCTTCAACCTTTAGCTATTCCTGAATGGAAATGGGATAAGGTCTGTATGGATTTCATTACCGGATTTCCCAGGACTAAGAGAGGGAATAATGCTATCTTTTTGGTCATCGACCGCCTTTCCAAAGTGGCTCATTTTCTTCTTGTTCGGGAGGGTATAACTGCTAGCCAGCTACCGGAGTTATATGTTTCTCGAATAGTTTCTCTTCATGGTGTTTCATTGGAGATTAACTCAGACTGCGGAAGTATTTTTACTTCCCGATTCTGGGAAAGTTTTCAAACCGCTATGGGGACTCATCCATCCTTTAACACTGCTTTCCACCTGCAATCAAGTGGTCAAGTTGAGCGAGTCAATCAAATCCTCGAAGACATTCTCCGAGCTTGTGTTATATCCTTCGGTATGAATTGCGTGAAATGTCTTCCATTTGCCAAATTTTCTTATAACAATAGACATGAATATAACAAGGGTCATTTAAATTATTTGAATAGTTATAGCATTTCAAAAATAAATAATAAAGCCTCTGAAAATGCCAAATAAAGCAAAAATATCCTGAAACTTTTTATGGGAGTTTGAAATATTCAAACTTAATTCTACAAAATATTTGGGGATATTTTATAATAGCATTTGGCCCAAACATAAATAAAACAAATGTCATAAATTAAAACAGAAAACTGGAAGTAAAAAAGGAAAGGACTTACCTACAGCCGGCAGAGGGCTAGGAGAGGGCCCAGCCCATCAGGCGCCTTCTCCTACCTTCTGCCAGTAGGAGTAGCTGCGTGCCCGAGCGCGCGCGCCTGAGAAGGCCAGCTCCTCCCTGCCTGCCTGGCCTCCTCCTTGTCACGTTGGCGAGAGGATAGGCTCAGCCGCCGCTTGGACCCGTTCCTCCCTGCCATTCCTCTCTCTCTCCCTCCTTTGCACGACATGGCCGAAGCCATCGGCACCGCAGCACCGTCGCTCCAGCCGCTCCCCCGCCTCGCTAGGTAGCCTCCGAGCTCCGCAGTGACCCCCTCGACCTCCCTATGAAGCTAGAAGACGCAGGGAGCCCTCTGCGCCGCGCCATCACCATTCCTCCCAGCCGGCCACCGGAGCCCCGCCTCGGCGATTCGCCCCGTCCGGACCTTCCCCGACCTCGTCGTTGCCTCTGCTGGAACCGCGGTGAGCCGCTAGTGCTCTTCCCCCTCTCCGCCTTCTTCCCCTTGCCCTCTAGCTTTGTAGCCGAACCTACCTGAGCCGCTGTTGCCGCCAAGCTCGTCGTGGCCGTCGTCTCCAGCGACTTGAAGCAGTCGAGCACGGGCTCCCTTCCAGTGCCCTCCGCGCGTGAAACCATGTCGTGTGGCACGTTTCCGACCAACTCCGGCGACCTCCGCCGCGGGTTTGGTCGCCGCCGGCCCCACTCCGGTGGGCGTCGACGTGGCCGGCCAATTAGTGTTAATCGCCCCGGCTAATAGAGCCATTAGCCACTGACAGCGGGCCCCACAGAGGGTCAAACCCCTGGTCAGCGCGGGGAATTAGCCCCTAACGCTGACATGAGGGCCCCACCCTATCAGGTTTGACCTGGCCGGATCAGCTGACCTGGTGACGTCCCAGTGACGTCAGGCTGACATATTAAGTGAAATTTTAGTATAAAAATAATTCAGAAATTCCATAAAATATTTAAAACTTCAAAAATTCATATAAATTAATCTGTAAATCAGATGAAAATAATTTATATATGAAAATTAATCAGAAAAATGCAATGAATCCAATGGTGCTATTATCATGCATGTTAGAGCAACCTATGTAGATGAACATTGACATTTACTAATAGGTTAATGTATGGTATATGAAATGGAGAATGACTTTGAACCTATATTAAAACTTCCTTCATTTAACATGGATAATAGTTGCATTAGTTCATCCATACATGCTGCCATGTCATGATCATGCATCATATTGTTGCACTTGCATGTATTGATTGTTATTTATCGGCATTACAGTAGGCCCTGCTTCTGAGGATACCTCCGACTATTCCAATGAAGGAGAAAACCTTTCCGCTACTCAGCAAGGCAAGCAACCATTTCGATCATTCCGATAACATCCCACTCTCTCGCTCCTGCTCTTGTTTATTGCATTAGGACAAACGTTCACTTGTCTGTCATACACGATACATGAACCTATTCTTTGCATGACCTGTCATTGTCACAGTAAATAGCTAAACCTTGCAACCTAGCATACCTGGTAGATGCTTGTGCCATGATGTGCTTAGCTTACCTTGCCTGCTATGCTTGCTATGCTTAGAGTTGTGTCAGGTCTGATTCATCTGGGTGATGAACTGGAGTGAAACAATGATGTTCTGATGTGATAAGCTTATGATGAAACCAAGTTGGTAAAGGTAGTGATGGGAGGCTATGTAGAAATACATAGCGGGTTGTCTCATTGGGACCGTTCTTAGGAACTGAGTTCCGTGTTTGTGATCCAAGATTAGTTGCTACCACACATTGTGTTTCGGTATCTCGACCCCTATCAACTTAGCAGTCGCTTAGTCCTTGGTCCAGGAGTTGCAAGTAGTTTCTGGTGTTTATAGTTTGCTAGAGGCTGTGTGTAGCGCTGACCCTAGGGGTGGGTTACGACATGGTAGGCAGTGGCATAGTGTACCAAGGGTCACCCGAATGGTGGGCTTTGGAACCCTGCGCACATCGTTTAGGACCGTAGCAGAAACTTCGGCCGGACTTCCGTGCGGGTTCAGTCTCAAATAGGCGATAGCCTGGACTAGAGGTCTTGTGTGATTGACGGTCGTGGCCGACTCCCTCGCTGGGCTTCCGCTTGAAGGTTGCCTAGGTGCATGGTTTTATGAGCACACAACAATAAGTGGCGAGAACGTGTGTGAAGAAGTACACCCCTGTAGGGTATGAAACTATTCGAATAGCCACGTCCTCGGATATGGTCTACTTGGAAAGTTTAAGCTGTTCATAGATAATCAAATGGATACTCATAACAATATCAAGACAAGTGTGAGTACTGTGGATGGCACTCTCTCAGGAGAGGGAAGTGAATGCATGGATGGCACTCTTTTGATCCTCTTAAATAAAAGTTGGGTTGTTGTATGGTTATGTTGTGATGCCATAGTTGTATCTATGCATATCGGGCATGTCGTGCGTACGTGTGACGTGCAACGGTATGTATGGGATCCGACACCTAGTCGGGTGCCTTTAGTAGTACTCTTTACGGGAAACTGCCTCTTTGTGCTTCCACCGAGCCCTGGTAGCTTGCTGCTGCTACGGACACATTGATTGTACGACATGTATCCTTCCTTGCTGCTGTGTCTGTCCCTTCGGGGAAATGTCTCGCAGTGTAATGGAGTCCCTATAGCTTGCTACGAATCGTCTATGTGCAGTGATGACATTTATGTCTCATGGCGTAATGGTTTCCTTGTAGCTTGCTATGACTCGTCTACACACGCTTGAGGCCGACACCTACATTGCTGGGTTACGTATGCCTGTTTCCGTATGGATGTGCCACTTGGGTTCTATGACTAGTCATGTCAGCCCGGGTTCTCCGTCATTTGATTGCCAGCGACATGTTCACATACGTGAGCCAAAAGACGCAAACGGTCCCGGCTAAGGTAAGGATTCATGTGATGTGATATGATATGATATGTTAGTCCGCAAAGTGGTATGATGTGATATCATGGAGCTTACCATTCGTTAGGCCGCAAAGTGATGTTATATGTTACAGTCTGGATTCATGTGATGTAGGATCGGGGTCCCGACACAAAGGCTCTGCCTGCCACCCCCGATTGCGCCCCTGTGCACCGGCTCTGCCTGTCGCCCCCGATTGTGCCCTCGTGCACCGGCTCTGTCCCGCTCTGCCCGCCATGCTGGCCGGCTCCAGCGCGCTCATCATCCACCACTTCTCTCCCTTGCACGTCCGGACCCGCGTCCGGCTCCATGAGCGCCTCGCCGCTCCACCTGCCCCGCCTCCAACTGCACCGCTGCGGCCCGCCGTGCTCGCCATGCCCCCCTCACCTACATCGGCCGCCTGTGTTGCCCTGTTGTGCGCTCGCGGCATCATGTGCTCAGCAGGCTCCCGCACTGCTTGCCAGGCCACCTACCGCCCACACCACCACCAGCCGGAGACCTCTCCGTGGTGCTGGCTGCCCCTCCCTTTTCGGCTTCTGCCTGGCGCACCCCGGCCGGCTCCCGTGCTGTTCCTGCAGTTCCCGTGTAGCCGGCTGCCCACGGGGATTAGTGGGCCGGCTGCACAAGCAGAGAAAGAGACCGGCTGCTCAGCCGACCAAAAGAATGGCTGGTTGAAAAAGGAAAAGAAGACACATGTCCACCTGCGTTGCCGCTCAGCCGGCTCAGGGCACGTATTAGCGTCACCGCCAGGCCGACCGGCTTACCTGCCTACATCGACAACATGCCAGCTATCAGGCTGGCAATCCGCATCAACGCCGGGGCCGGTCAGGTCCGGTCCGGCCAGCACACCCTTCGACCCCCGGAGGCTCAATGGCTACACCCATTGGGTGGGTGCGCTGATGCGCCTAGGTGGCAAAAAGCCACGCGGCTGTCAGCGCCAACAACTGCCTCGCCGACACCAGAAACCAATGTGAGGTTTTCACCCGCACATTCTTGTACTGCACACAAAAAATACGGATACCCCAAGCGACCCTTAGGGGCCATCCCCGCATCTGTTTTAGCTACTTTAACGTTTGCTCCGGCACTAGCTTGTCTCGCCCAGGCCCGGCTGCTTGGCCTGATACGTTCAGTCCCACGAGACGATAGCTAGCGTGTATGGTACCAAAGGGCCACTCTTTGACTCAGCTGCAAACCACACCACGGTTGTCTGGCTTCCAAGAGCAAAAGCTAGAGGTCAACCCACGCGAAAAGTGTCCTAGGAGAAAACGACTTGGGCAACCCGGTCATTTCATTCATGAGTATCTACTCGGTCGAGTTTGCTCCCAGAGTCCGAGTACTGTATGCTCCACTCCGTGGACCACTCTTCACCTTAGCCATAGATCGGCTCCCGACTGTCCGGCTGGAAAGAGCAAAAGCCAAAGAGTGGAGAGCACATGAAAAAGATTAGAGGTGGCACGGAAGAAATCGAGTCGGTACCCTTTGCATAAAGCTTGCATTACCAAAATGAAATGTTTGATATATCTGCGCCGACTAAACAATGTCTTCTACACTATCATTTCCATGAGGAACCTCCTCGCCTGGAGGCTCGGTGGCTAATCCTGGTAGGGCCCCACGCCCGTCAGCCGGCGAACCCCACGTCCTCCCTCGGCTGCGCCTTGCACCCATAAGCAAGCAAACCCCGCATCCGCCCTAGACAGGGCTGGCGGACCCCGCGTCCACCGTCGGTAGGGCTCCATGCCCATCTGCCGACGGACCCCGCGTCTACCCTCGGCAGGGCTCCATGCCCGTTAGTCGGCGGACCCTATGTCCGCACCCGGCAACGCCTCGCGCGCGATAGACGGTGGACCCCGCGTTCGCCCTCGGTAGGGCTCCTCGCCCATTAGTCGGCGGACACTGCATCCACGCCCGGCAGCGCCTCACGCTTGATAGCCGGCGGACGTCGCGTCCACCCTCTACGGGGCTCTAGGCCCATCAGCCGACAGACCCCGCGTCCACGCCGTGCAACGCCTCGCGCTTGACAGCCGGCGGACCCCGTGTCCGCCCCAGGCTGGGCTCCGTGCCCATCAGCCGGTAGACCCTGCGTCCGCCCCCGGCTGGGCTCCGCACCCAACATCCCTAACACAACCGTTTGCTTTAGCAACAACAAACACCCTCCGCCCGACTCTTCGAGTCATCCAGAGGCTCGAAGGCTACACCCAGCGGGTGCGCTGGTGCGCCCCCGCTGGAAACATCCAGCCGATGGACACCGCGTCTACCCCAGGCAGGGCCCTGTGCCCATTAGTTGGCGGACCCCGCGTCCGCGCTCGACGTCCTTGACGCCACCGTCTGCTTCAGGGACAACAAAGACCCTCCGCCCGACTATTCGAGTCGCCCGGAGACTCGGAGGCTACACCCAACGGGTGCGCTGGCGCACCCCCGCTGGAAGCAAGCCGCATCATCCCCGGCCCACAATCGACCATCACCCACAACAACGCCAATGGCAAAAACCCACCACCCGACTCTCCAAGTCACCCGGAGGCTTGAAGGCTACTGTCGGGGGGATTACCCCTAGGTAGGCTCAAGGAGGCAACCCAACATTTACAAACAACGAGGCGGTCAATGCCCCTCTGTCCGGTCAGCTCCCTGCTCGGCCATTCCATCCTTCTCCTTTGTCCAGCCGGTGCCCTGCTCGGCTATACCAACCGACTTCTCTGACCGACCCCTTGTCCGGCCGCTCCAGCCGGCCTGCTACGCGAGGTTAGCCGCCATGTCCCATCAGATATGACACGAAGACACTATAGCCTGCGTCATGCGTCACTTCACTATACTCCAATAGTGGCGCACTGTATCCAACATGATGCGTCACCTCACATGTCATCTCCAATAGTGGTGTACTATTTCCTACATCACTTGTCACCTCCAACAGTGTATAGTTGGCCATGAGGGCCACCCTTTGTCCCCTGGGCCTTCCTTTATAAGAGGCACCAGGGGAGCACACACACACACACATGGACACACCCACGGGAGGCCTAGGCTCCTCACACTCTCACCCCCTATCACTCTCACATGCTCACACACATGCACACATGAGGCAAGAAGCCTGATGGCTCTCCTCCCCAAACAGCTCTAGGAGCAACTCTGTACTACTACACACCTCAAATACAGACATGCAAGAGTAGGGGTATTATCTCTCTAGAGAGCCCCGAACCTGGGTAGACCATCGTGTGCTGTTGCCCTATCCCATCGCGGATCTCCACTACAGCCTTGCTCTCACCTCTTCAGCCATCCCATGGCATCTATCATCCCAGTGCACCCCTCATGAGAAAACAACGATACTGGCCGAATCCACGGATGCCTGCCAACATACAACAGTTCTAAGGAGTTTTGTTTAATTTATTTTGATTATGTAGGACTGGGCATCCTTTTTACGAGCCTCTCTCGTGCAATGGCAGTGAATAAATGACCTTCCTAAGAATAACTCACTTAGCATGAAAGATATTGACCGCCTCATTGCTCCATGAGCGAGATGAATGCACAAAATGGATGTTTTTCTGAATATTTACAGGTGGCACGGGAAAATTTACTTGGAATTGCAGTGTAATACCACATATAGGTAGGTATGGTGGACTCATGTGGAACAACTTGGCGTTAGGGTTTTGGATGCACAAGCAGCCTTCCTGCTTAGTACAAGCAAAGGCTATCAATAGATTGAGAAGCGACTAACTAGATTGCAACAACGGTCATAAACATGCACTGTGAATAATTAACATTGGACATAGCGTGAGTAGGATATGAACACTCTGAATTTAAACATCATGAAGGTTCCATTGGTTTTGAATCAATTACATGTTTGCACATGGGCCAAGTCAAACTACTCGAATTACTCAAAGGGAAATACCATACCACCATACCATATTATAACCATTTTAATGCATGTTAACACACAAGATAAATCATTATCAACACCTAGCTATTTAGGCATGTCATGAGAAGATATAATCTCTAATTGTCATCACAAACATGTTTACTCATGATATACCGAATCAAGATCAAACTGGCTAAACATATTAAAAAAACAAAAAACAAGAAGAGTTCATACCAGCTTCCTTTGCCATGACCACTTCATCAAATATCATCATTATTGCCTTTCACTTGCATGACCGAATGATATGATAATCATAATAGTGCAAGAATGACGTGGACTAAGCTGAAATCTACATGACAGTTTAAACAAAGGAGAAGACAGGGTAAAATTGGCTCTTCGTTAGATCAATAATGAAGCATATGGGAGCCACTCAACATTTTCTTCGTGGTCTTCTCTTTTCAAAGATTCAACCAAATGAAAAGAAATTGAGAGAAACACACTAAAATATTTGGAGTTTTTTTGTTTCTCTCAAGCAAGGAAATAAACTAAGGGAAAACAAGAACCAGAAAAAGTATTTACACAGGAAAGCTCCCAACATGCAAATGGAATCTTTTTGGGTTTTTTATTTTTAGTACTACAACTAATTAAATGAGAAATAAAAAACCAAAAATTAGCGAGAAATATTTTTGAATTTTCAAAGTTTTTCAAACACACAAGATGACAGTGGAAAAATAAAGCTAACATGGATATACAACGAAAGAGGGTGAACACTGACCATTCATATGAAGTGTGTGAACATGAATGTAATGTCAGTGAGAAATACGTGCTCCCCCAAGATTAGGCATTTGACTAGCTTGTTAATCACTACTGATAATAGCCATTGGGTCCGGGAAAGTGTTCCTGCTCAGGTACCTGGGCGTCCCATGCCTAGGCCTCCTCCGCAGCAGCCAGCTAGTTCCGGTAAGCAATGATGTCCTGTGGCATTATTCTGTATCCGTTCCCGCCATGATAATTAAACAAAGAAGGTGCAGACAAGGGAATAATGTTGCAAATCATCTCGCTAAACACTAAGCTGTAATGAAGGTGTTGCGGTGGTCGAGGTGCCTCAATAAATTGGTGTTCCTCCATGGATCGGTGATTGAGGTACACCTTGGGCAACATGTAATCAGTAGGGCGTATAGCAAATTTAAAATGCTTTGCCAAGCGCGTGGCATAAATACCACCATGAACCTTTCCTGTGGTCCGGTTTAGATTTAATCGGCACGTAACAATAGCTCCTAAGTTGTAAGTATTATCACCATAAAGTGCGCGGCGTAGAATAGCAAGCGTGGGGGCCTGAGGCCACCACCCTGCTGTCGGTGTCAAAACCAATGGATCTCGGGTAGGGGACACGGATTTACCCAGGTTCGGATCCTCCTATGAAGGCAATACCCTACGTCCTGCTTGGTTGTATTGATGATGTGGGGGCTTACATAGTTGATCTACCTCGAGATCGAATAGCTACCCTAGATGAGTTGTTCCTCTATACCCCTAAACCCTCCGGCATATATAGACGCTGAAGGTGCTCTGGGTTTACACATGGTCGGTTACATGCCGAAGAGATAAACATGCCTAACTACAGCTAATAACTTGTAGAATACGCCAGGGCTTCTCGGAACTTCCATCTGGCGTAGGTGGTCTTTGATCGTCCAATGCTCCCTTCACAGCCCACACAGTCCGGCCCATAAACAACAGGTCGGCTATCTGAGGACCCCCTAATCCAGGACTCGCTATTGGCTATGCGGCCGGCGGCATCCCTGTTGTTGATTATATCGTTCAGGGGGACCTCCGATGCCATTGTTACCACACACTCCTGGAAGTAGTGTTTGAGTTTCCTCGACACCATGAATAATGTATAGGCTATTTTTTGGTAATGTGGGTATCTGGACTTGCACTGCGTTAGCACTTTTGACACATAATATACCGGTTTCTAAGTCCGGAATGTATGTCCCTCCTCATCTCGTTCAATGGCGAGCACCGCGCTGACGACTTTGTTGGTGGCCGATATGTATACTAACATGGGCTCATTGGCACCCGATGCCGTGAGTATGGGATTAGTTGCCAGTAGCGTTTTGATTTCTTCTAATGCAGCTGCTACCTCATCGGTCCATTCGTTGGTCCACTTTAGCATCGTATGGAGCGACAAAGCTTTTTCTCCGAGGCGGGAGAGAAAGTGGCTTAACGCCGTTACTCACCTAGCTAGCCTCTGGACATGCTTCAGCTCTGTGGGAATTGCAAGTTCTGATAGAGCACAGATTTTAGCTGGATTTTCCTCTATTCCTCTATGGGAGGCGATGAATCCAAGTTGCTTAACAAAGGGGACTCCTAATACACATTTTTCCGGATTGAGCCGTATATCATATTCGCATAGACTAGCGAAGGTTTGCCATAAGTCGTCGATCAACTGGCCGACGTGTTTGGTTTTAATGACCACATCCTCCACGTATGCCTCAATGGTCTTACCGACATGTGTTGCGAGACAGGTTTGGATCATGCGTTGGTACGTGGCCCCGACGTTTGTTAGCCCGAAAGGCATCGTGTTGAAGTAGAATGGCCCGTACGGGGTGATGAATGCAGTAGCCGCTTGATCGGACTCCTACATTTTAATTTGATGGTATCCTGAGTAAGCATCGAGGAAACACAACAAATCGTGTCTGGCTATGGCATCAATGATCTGGTCTATGCATGGTAAGGGGAAAGGTTCCTTCGGGCAGGCTTTGTTGAGGTCTTTGAAGTCGACAGACGGCCACCAGGACTTGTCTTTCTTAGGTACCATCACCAGGTTTGCTTGCCACTCAAGGTGTTTAATATCCCGAATAAATTTGGCCTCGAGCAGTTTAGCTAATTCTTCATCCATGGCTTGCCGCTTGGGCTCGTAGAAGCGGTGCAGAGTCTGTTTCATGGGCTTAAAGCCCGGAATAATGTTTAAGCTGTGTTCGGCAAGCCGATGTGGGATTCCAGGCATATCAGAAGGATGCTAGGAAAAAATCTCCCAATTCTCGTGGAGGAAATTCCGCAGTGCTTCATCCATGAGGGGATCGAGCTAGGCTTCGATGGACACTGTCTTATTGGGGTCCGTTGGATGTACCTAAAATTTAGCGATTTACTCTATGGGTTTAAAGGACATGGACTTGGGCCATTTGCTAAGGATCACATCATCCTTATTAACTATCGACTGTAAGGCGGTCAACTCTTAGGCAGCGAAAGTTTCCGCTAATGCCCCGAGGGCGAGAGCTGCCGTTTGTTTTCAGGCCGAAGGCCTATGTTCGGATCACTGGCGATCGTGATCACTCCGTTTGGTCTTGGCATTTTGAGTTTCATGTACCCGTAATGGGGTACAGCCTGGAACTTTGTAAAGGTGCCACATCCCAATAGGGAGTGATAGACACTTGGGAAGGGGATGATCTAGAAGAGTAGTTCTTCAGATCGGTAGTTTTCAGGCGTGCTGAACATCACATCCAGGATGATACATCCGGAACAACGTGCCTCTTTCACTAGGATAATTCCCCGGAAGGTTGTGTTGCTATGTTCAATGCGGGATCGGTCGAACTGCATTTTCTCCAGGGTGGCCTCGTATATAAGGTTAAGATCACTACCACCATCCATTAGCACTTTATGTAGCCTATATCCATCAATGATGGGGTTCAAGACTAGTGCGGCCAGTGAGTGACCGGGAAGAATGGGTGGTTGTTCAGTGTCCCCGAAAGTAATCGGCATGTCTGCCATGGGCTAGTGGCTGCCACATGGTAGACTTGCTCGAGCTCCCTAAGAGCTCTTTTAGGCATGTTCCTTGGGGGGAAGGTCTCATAGACCATTAACACTTCGGCATTGCGTCCGGGTGGAGAAGGAGAGTGCCTACTCAATGGAGGTGTTTTGAGGATGGCCTTGCCGCTTTTTGGGACTTGACTGACGACCCAACAAGCTCTAAGGTTGTAAGTTAGGTTCGTGTTTAACAACAGGGAATGTATGGGGCAAGGTTTATCCAATAGTCCGTGGAGGATAGTGACGGTCCCTGAAAAGGGCTTGTTTCTTTTTTCGACGGGTTCGTACCTGGCTAGCCGCTTTGGAGGTATCCTCTTTTCCCGAGATCCTCTAGGGTGTTCAGGGAAAATTGGTTCCGAGAACAACCGTTTGGATTGCCGGACGCTCTCCATGGCATAGTACTTATGTGCCAATTCGGATAACTCCGAAAAGTCACTTATGCATCGCGGGCCAGGGCATTAAGAATCCCTTCATCATGGCAATTGCGAAGGAAAATTGCCATTATATCTTGGTCACTAAGATCTTTAACTGTGCTCCTAGTGAGTAGGAGTTTGGCCCAAGAGTGGTGGACTGATTCTCCTTGTAGTTGCTTCATATCCCAAAAGTCCGAAGACACGGGCGTTGGTGCAATACTTGGATGGTCATCTTGGGTTGTGGGTGGAAAAATTCGATTGCTTGCCGCAACGAGTATTCGGAACTGTAGTTTCCAAATCATGCGAAGGATCCCAGACTGGTGATGGTCTGGTTTTAGAATGATTCCCTGCCTCTGGTTCACCAACATAGTCTTGGTGATCGAGGATAGAAGTATAGACGGTTTTTAATTCCGGCTGTCGGGCAGAATCTGCAGCCGGACACTCGATGGTAGCGACAAGATGGGTGACCGGAGGGACATGAATCTCCCTGTCATCGGGTCTGATCCCGAGCCAATCATAGATCGGAACCTGGTCATCCGATATACGCAAAGCTTCGATCTGATCGAAAAACTCGTTTAGAAAAGAGGCGATGGCAGGGTGTGTGTCGCTGTTACGAGTAGATTCATCAAGTGGCGTGATGGTTCCAGAGTTACGCCGAAGCGGATCTGGGTTCCGTCCCACCATGGGACCTGATGTCTTGGGTGTCAAAGCATCCGAACTTACAGGTTTTTCGTCGAAGGTTGAGGGTTCCATTATAACAAGTGTTCCCCGTGAATCAGCCACGTACTCTAAGATTCTGAACTTGATACTCTGATTGGGGGGGAAGCTTCCGGTCTGGCCATAATGGCTGGTCGGGCTGGCATGCGACAGGATGTCATTGCCGATGAGACTCTGATCGGGGGCGAGAGTCCCCTCGATGCAGATCTCGCTACTTGTGATGAGGTGAGCCATCGATTCCTTCAGCGTTCACAGAGGAACTCTCAATGAAAGCACCAATGTCGGTGTCAAAACCGGCGGATCTCGGGTAGGGGGTCCCGAACTGTGAGACTAGAATTGACGGTAATAGGAGACGAAGGGGACACGGATTTACCCAGGTTCGGGCCCTCCTATGGAGGTAATACTCTACGTCCTTCTTGGTTGTATTGATGATGTGGTGGGTTTCAGAGTTGATTTACCTCGAGATCGAATAGCTAACCTTAGATGAGTTGTTCCTCTATACCCCTAAACCCTCCGGCTTATATAGACACCGAAGGTGCTCTGGGTTTACACATGGTCGGTGACATGCCGAAGAGATAAACATGCCTAACTACAACTAATAACTTGTAGAATACGTCAAGGCTTCTCGAAACTTCCATCTGGCATAGGTGGTCTTTGACCGTCCGATGCTCCCTTTGCGGCCCACACAGTCCGGCCCCTAAACAACAGGTCGGCTATCCGAGGACCCCCTAATCCAGGACTCCCTCACCTGCTCCATAGAAGTTATGCATTTTCCTATAAACAGAGAGAAATAGTGCACAGTCGGAAAGTGCAAACTAGTGGCTCTGGCGTGTGATATGCCCCTGGTTTCTCCCATAATTAAGGTGAGGAGGAAGCCCTCAAACTACTCGGGTTTAGGTTCATGCCTTCCCCCGTCGGATGGAAGCAAACATATTTCAAAAAATCATGTAGAGGCAATTCAGAGTTCGTGGCATAAAGATCAAAGCGTAATGTGGGAGCATCGGGCGTATTTGTGAACTAAAAGTTTTGCATGAAGGAATTAGTAAGGAGTTAGTATTGGTCACGCTCATCTGCGAGGAAGTTGGTTAGCCCGACATTTACAATGAATTGCATGAATTCTTCATAGAAACCCGCGTCGTTCATGAAGGGTGTATGTGGCCATTCATAGGGCCTAACCTCCGTGTTGCAAAAAAGGTTGATGTCACTATCCTGAGTTCTCCTAACAACTCCCTTGGGGCTCCTTCTTGAAGAACCTTTCCTTCGAAAATTCATTTTCCTAAGCACACATTTCTGAAATTTTTGAGCCAAAAATTTATGTCAATAAAACTTTGGAAGAATGATAGAAACTACTCATAAGGGTGCCTAGAGGCTATATCAAGCAATCATGCTACTTGGAACTCAAAGAATTCAACATGCAAGCTCATTTTCTGTAGCACTAACTGCAGTAGAATGGAGTGAATGGGCGTCAGACATGATGTAGTATACCACAACACAATGTGCCTAGAGGCCTTAGCAATCTCTAAACCAACTCCAAGAGGTTATTGACCACGCCGGAGCACGATCAACCTGACCACGAAGGTCGATTTCCTGCACGCGAACGAACAACAAGCAAGAAACTAAAATTGTGATTTGGATATTGCGAATATAAGAGGAAACCTTTATTGGCGAAAGTGGGGTTTTGTGACGTCTTAATCTAGTCGTGGAATACAAATGAAGGACGCGAAGTTGCAGCTACGGCGAACTTATAATCTAAACAAAACCCAAGTGTAAATAGTTCCCTAAGGTCTGTTTATATGGGAAATAGAGAGAGATTTTTGTAACCCCTTGGAGGAGGGCTCCGAAAACAACCCTAACTCGGTTTCCCCACACATATAGACTCCAAAACAGCGTATAATGTAGTATTTCAAAATTACATGGGCCTGGCCCAAAAATAAGGTGACATAGCAGTTATAATAGCCTCTGGACGAAATTTATGAAGTGGCATCTTGTATGTTTCATCCAAGCCTTCATGCTCTCTTTATGGTGGCTTCAAAGTGAAAAAACCCACCATAGGAAACTCCATTTTTCCCCGCATGCACACCTTCTTCTCCATGCTTGATCCCGCTCCAATGGCCATCCTTCCTGTCCATGCTAGGTCATTCATTCATAAATAAAACAAAAGTATCCAATTTAGGCAGCATCATATGTTCATGAACATTAGAAGGATTTCCAAGAAACAAAAGTAAATGGTAATTCAATTGGATTGTGAGAGCTCTAGTGATTGGTCTAGTATGTATACCTGCAGGGTTTGTGGGAGTGATGGTATTGATCTCCTCATCAGGTTGTTTGGGCAAGATAACTTTCCCTACTTGATGTGACATTTAACATGATCAAATTATGGGTAGAAACGAGAGTGATCACAAGGTTTGAGCCTATTTCAAGAATGTTTCCAATGTAAACGTTGTAAGCCCTTTAAATCAACAGAAATGGACTTCATTAGATCTAATCATGCAAGTCTATTCTCTTTAATGCACCTGATATGGGGAACGCCCGTGAGTCCCAATTCTTTCACACTTGGAGGGGAAAAGGGAGGAAAATTAAGAGGCAAACAAACACTCAAAAGATGATCCTCAAGTCACACATCCACTAGATCTAATGAATCATGAGATACAAGGTTCGAAACCAACAAGTAGATACAAGTACCAGTAGCCGTCCCACTCCGAAGAGATAGGCCTTGATACCCGCTTCAGATCTTCTCACGTAGAAGTGTCTCACCCCATGAGGGAAGGAAGTAGATGGAGCTATGCTCAACAATGGTCTTTGCCAAACATAAGCTAACCCTAAATCGAGGTGGAAGAGCACTACTTATAGTCTAGGTCGAAATGGGGGCAAAGGGGTACATGCACCCTTGGGCCGAGTCACTGTGCGCAGGCATGCCGAAACTTTCGGGCTAGGCCGGAAGTTCTTGGCGTCAGAAGTCTGGGTAGGTTGCGGCCGGGTTCCGGGCTGGGAAGATTGTTGGTGTCAGGTCCTGAGGCTGGGCTGGATACAGGCCGAATGTTTTAGGCCGGCCGGAAGTTCCAGGGACCAGAGTTTCCATGCCCGGCTCTAGGCTAAGCCAAAAGTCTGCACGCTCAAGCTGGCTCTTGGGTCGCTGGGAACACGGAGGTTCCGGGCTGGCTGAAAGTTCTGGGCTAACTAGAGAGTTTCCCTTGTTGTTGGCTCCATGTCCATCTTGGCCTTGGTCGGGGGGGTGCTTCCTTGATCCTCTTTGGTCGTCTTCCTCACACCCGAGCATGTATAGGGTTTCATTGTGAGGTAGCAGCCAAGTCCCATTGATATCAAAGTCTAGCTCGAAGAGGAGTGAGTTCACCTTAGCTTTCATGGCACGTGTGCGGGCTCTAGTCATGGGAGAAATTTGGGCTTGATGTGATGGTGTAGACTCCATGGTAGGATGTTCCGCTTCATCTCCCCCACCTTGGGGAAGATCCATCCTCAGATCAAGATCTTCACCACCATGGAAAGGGGATAGGTCCTTGACGTTGAAGATGTCGATCATGTTGTAATTGTCACGTGGAATCTCGATCTTGTAAGCATTGTCGTTGTAATGCTCGAACACCTTGAAGAGTCCGTCGGCTCGGGGTAGGAGTTTGGACTTCCACTTGTTGGGGAAGCACTCCTTGCGAAGGTGGAGCCATACAAGGTCACCAGTATTGAACACCATGGGGTGTTTATTGATGTTGCGCTTGGCGTTGACGCGTTCCACTTGATGTTTGATTGTACGCCTTGTGTCTTCATGCATTTTATTGATAAATCTTGCCCATGCACTTGCGTCCATGTTGACGCGCTCTTGGAGTGGTATAGGTGGGATGTCCAATGGGGTCAAGGGGTTGAAGCCGTAGACCACTTCGAAAGGAGACTTGCCAGTGGTGAAGTATCTTGCGCGGTTGTAGGCGTCCTCGGCGATGGGGAGGCAATCTTCCCATTCCTTGAGATTCTTCTTGATCAACACACATAGTAGAGTTGAGAGTGGTCGGTTCGTCACCTCCGTTTGGACATCATTTTGTGGGCGATAGGCCGAAGAGAATAGTAGCTTGATCCCAAGCTTGGCACATAGTGTCTTCCAAAAGTAGCAAAGGAACTCGACGTCACGATCCGAGACAATGTCCTTGGGCACTCCATGTAGCCTCAAGATGTCCCTACAAAATATATTTGCAATATGTGAAGCATCGTTAGTCTTATGGCATGGAATGAAATGAGCCATTTTGGAAAAATGATCTACAACAACAAACACAAAATCATGGCCATATTTAGTGCGTGGCAACCCAAGCACAAAATCCATACTAATGTCTTCCCAAGGTTGAAATGGTATAATAAGAGGCATGTAAATACCATGGGATTGAGCTTTTGACTTAGCTTTGCAACATGTAGAGCAGCGGTTGGTGAAGCGTGACACATCATGAAAGTGTCCGGTTTGTCACTTCCTTTTGACCATCGGTTTGTGGATGATATGCCAAAGAGAATAATAGCTTGGTTCCGAGCTTGGCGCATAGAGTCTTCCAAAAGTAGCTAAGGAACTTGAAGTCACGATCCGATACTATTGTGTTTGGCACTCCATGTAGTCGTAAGATGTCCCTACAAAAGAGATTTGCAATATGTGAAGCATCGTCGATCTTATGGAATGGAATGAAATGAGACATTTGGAAAAACGGTCCACAACAACAAAGACGAAATATGGCGGTATTTAGTTCTTGGCAAACCAAGCATGAAAGCCATACTAATGTCTTCCCAAGGTTGAACCGGTATAGGAAGACGCGTGTAAAGACCATGGGATTGAGCTTTGGACTTACCTTTGTGACATGTAGAGCATCGGTCGGTGAAGCGTGCAACATCATGAAACATCTTTGGCCAAAAGTACTTGTTGGAGAGGGTGGCATATGTCTTGTCGCGTCCAGAGTGACCCATAAGTCCTCCACCGTGAGCTTCTTGCAAAAGCAACAAACGAAGAGAAGACTCGGGTATGCAAAGTTTGTTAGCACCCGTAAGATAGCCATCTTTCATGTAATAGGATTCCCAACACTTGGCATACGGAGTAGCAAAGAAAACATCATGCTCATACAAGTATTTGATGTGCTCAAAACCTATAGCATTTAATTCAAGTTGAGTAACGAGCATGCAATTGCGGGAAAGAGCATCCACCACAACATTTTATTTACCCTTAATGTATTTGATGACATAAGGAAAAGACTCAATGAATTCACTATATTTAGCATGTCGTTTGTTGAATTCCTTGATGATATAAACCACGAAATCGAATGGGCATAAAAACAAGAATGTTATCAAAGTATACCACAACACAATATCCAATGAAGGGGCATAAGACATGATGCATGACACGCACAAATATATTCGGTGCTTCGGATAAGCCCATGGGCATCACTAGACATTCATATAGGCCAAATTTTGTTTCAAAGTCGTTTTCCACTCATCGCCCTCTTGTATGCATATTTTATAGTAACCACTTTTCAAGTCAATCTTGGAAAATATAGTGGCACCACTAAGTTCATCTAGAATATCATCTAGGCATGGAATAGGGTGGTGATATCTAATTGTTATAGCATTTATAGGGCGGGAATCCAAACACATTCTCATACTACCATCTTTCTTAGGTACTAGAATCACGGGAACTGCACAATGACTTAAATTCTCGTGTACATGCCCTTTATCTAGGAATTTTTGAACTTTCCTTTGGATCTCCTTAGTTTCTTTGGGGTTGACGCGGTAGGGTGCCTTGTTAGGGAGCGGTGCACCCGGAATGAGGTCGATGCGATGTTTGATCCCTCATTTTGGTGGTAGACCCGAAGGTAGCTTATCGAGAAATACGTCTTGAAATTCCTGCAACAATTCAGACGACAGAAGAGGAAGATGTTGTGAAGGATTAGGCCGAACGACGTCATCCTTACACACGAGCACATAGTGAAGAATGGTTGATGGGCTCTCACTCACATCCCTCAAATCTCTTTTGGTGGCTAATAGAACTAGATCTCTCATGTCCCTCATCGTGGAGTCACTCATTTTTGTCTTGTGTCACCGACTCTCTTTCAGGTGGATCACTCTCTCACTTTTATCTCCACGATGGGATAAAGATTGCTTCTTGGCGGTCACTTGACATGGAGACATTGGTCTAAGAACATATTCCTTGCCCTTCATTTTGAATCTATAGTGATTGGTCCGCCCACTATGGATGACGCCACGGTCGAATTGCCAAGGTCTCCCAAGTAATAGATGGCAAACAGACATAGGAACCACTTCACATTCCAAGGTGTCTTCATAAGTGCCTATCTTGAAGGAAACTTGCACCGTGTGACCAACTTGGATAGTGCCGGAGTCACTAAGCCATTGGATCTTGTAGGGGTGCCGGTGCTTCTTCTTCACTAATTGGAGCTTGGAGAAAAAGTCTTCACTTGCCAAGTTGTGGCAACTTCCACCATCTATGATGACCATGGCGGATTTTCCCTACATACCTACCTTGGTGTGGAAAATATGGCAACAATGGTCCTCATCTTCTGGTTGTTGAAGAGTTAAAACCTTGGAAACAACGAGAGTGGGGCTCGGATCGTTGTCACAAAAGATTTGTGAATCTTCATGTTCATTGACTTGTTGATACATGGTGAAGTGCTCCAATGCTTGCATCTCGTCATCGCTCATAGAGTCATAGGTGCCATCGTCTTGAAGAATCATGATCCATCTTGTTGGACACTCTTAGGTCTTGTGGTTGTGAAACACTTGATGGAGCTAGATTTAGCGGTGTCATCCGGTGTCGGTGTACAGGATGAAGCCCTTGGCTTGTAGTTGCCTGAAGTAGTGTGGCGGCTTTACGAAGTCATCTTGTCCTTGGAACTTGACTTGTCATCGGTGGGTGTTGTAGATCTCATAGTCGAAGGCGTCGTCGTCGTACAAGTTTGAGCACTTGAACCGTAGGTCTTGGAAGAAAACTTGGAATACTTGTAGTAATCTTGCACTTGATGTTCCACCTTGGTTGCTTCATGAACTAGTTCAAGTAAGTTGGAGTATGGTTGAAAATCCATGATTTTTTAACTTGGTAGTTGAGACCATTCAAGAAGCGCGCCATTGTTTGCTTGTCATATTCCTTGACATTGGCTCGGATGATGGCAATTTCCATTTCTTGATAGTATTCTTCTACGTACTTGGTGCATTGCTTGAGTAGTTGTAGTTTCTTGAAGAGATCCCGGTTGTAGTGTGTAGGCACAAAGCAAGCTCTCATGAGATCCCTCATTTGAGCCCAAGTGGTGATAGGAGGTTCACGTCTTTCTCTTCTACTCTCAATCCCTTGTTCCCACCAAATGAGAACATAGTATTGGAACTGAGGAGAGGCCATGGCAATCTTCTTCTCTTCCTCAAAGTTGTGCAAACAGATAATCTTGTCAACTTTGAGTGCCCATGAAAGGTAGTCTTCAGGGTCGTTGCTTCAGAGAACTTAGGCATGGTGAACCTGAGCTTGCCGAAGTGTTGTTCATCATTGTGGTTGTTCTGGCAATGACCTTGGTGATGAGGAGGTGCGTCAATGTTGTTGTCGAGTTGACGTTGTGGCTGCCTTGGGGCGTCATCGCCATTGTGCTTGTCGTGATGTGCTTTAGGCCGTTTATGAGGTCATGCGCGCTGGTTTGTCATTCTTGTTGCTCCCCTTGGCGAACAGCTTCTTCTTGTCGTTGTCGATGTTCCTCTTGGCGAGCGGCTTCTTCTTCTCGTTCTCGATGGAGTTCTCATTCGCGGTGAGGTTTGTGGTTTCGCTCCTCCAAAGCCCGAGTAGCTTATTCCAAGGCTCGATGTGCTTGAAGCGATTGTTCATGGCGGCAGTGTTGTTCTTCTTGGCGACGTTGTTCTTGCTCCCAAGCATCTTGATCTTGTTGATGGAGACGGTCGTGGGCAAGGACTCGATCTTGCAATATATTGCCATGGAATGGATTTTCGGTAGAATTCTGTTGTCGACCTTGTAGTGATCTTGGACCGAAGTGGTCGTCTTGGTGATGAACTCGCGCTCGCGGAGGGCTTGCTTCGACAGAGTAATCTGATGAGTTTCGGCTTGAGCGTCGTCTTGACGTTGTCAAAGTAGAGCGAGCATAGTTGACCATCAAGGATCCAAACTCCTCCATATGGCTTGACATCTTGGTATCAAGGTAGTCCCGCGTGCACGCCTCGGGTTCACGCAAATCGGTGGTGAGGTTCTCAATGCGGTCATTCAGGGCATGTTGAGCTTCAGTAATTGCCTTGTTTGCACTGAAGAAGTGCAACTTGGTGATGTGCGTGTTCGCGTTGTTGTCATGCTCCTCGAATGTCGTGTTCGACATGATGTTCCTATCCAAAGCACTCAAGAAAATATAAGTGGAAGAGTCAGAAGACAAAACCAAATACCATTCCAAAAGTTGACAACGAATCGAGCACTCAATGTTCAACTGGAAATAGTGGAATTGGTACCAAAGATCGTCCTTCTCACACCTACACAAGAAATGCTTATGGAATATCTTGGTTAGGATGGTGGCACAAAATTTTAAGCAATTCCATAATATGATTAAATAAAGTTGAAAGAGATTCTGAAATTCGCAAGTAAGACAATGAGAATCAATAGCAATGAGTGTACACAGAAATACACACACGAATAGATAAGTGGGTTTGTGCAACCAAGGAATGAGCACAAAATGTGGAATCGATGGAAAACGCTCGTGTTGCACGACACTAGAGAGAGGCTAGCACGATTGCTCAAATGGGCGTGATACGAACTTGTGCACAACCTATAAGAAAAAAAATGTGTCATCTTTCTATTCCCATCTTGCTATGTATGTATAAGGCACGATTCACTCGCTCAAGTGATCCAAGATGATCAAGTATGATATGCAAGTTTGGCAATGCTATTGCTCTTTTGTCCTTTCTTAAAAACTTTTCTTCTCTTTCTTTTAGCAATGATATTTGGATTGTCACTATGCGGGACGTGCACACCAAGATAGCAATTATGTAGGCGGGTACTATGTGACACAAGAGAAGATACTAGGGTATATATGCATGCAATTGTATCTATGCGTAGTATGTATCACTAAAGTGCACAAGTAGGGTGGCCCAACAATATTCAATGTCTAGACTCGATAGGAAAGCAATGTAAATAGGCTTGGGGTAACAATGAAATGGCAAGGGTATAAGTCAAGGTGTCGTTGCGGTTACCCTCCTTGCTTATAGTGAGGTGTCAACGAAGACTTGGTTGGCGACGACCTGGGGCGATGATGAGCGGCGATGTCGATGAAGAATCACTCCTAATTAGCCAAAACACCTTAGGAAGTGGAAAAGCTCGCGACTCAAAATCTCAAATGCAAATGGGTTGCGGAACAAAATGGTGGAAGTTTGCGTAAAATTTGTGGTGGGAAAAATCAAGTAAATGGAAAACTATCGTGGGAAAACTCTCTGTAAAGGCCGGAAGGTCCGGGCCGGCCAAAGGTTTCGAGGTCCGGAAGGTCCATTGTGGACAGAGTGTTCGGGGGATGGAAGGTTCGGGTGTGGCCGGAGGTTTCGGGGGTCAGGAAAATTGGGATGGACCCTAATTTCGAGATCTTGGACTTGGGCAGAAAATTGTGAAGAAAAACCCAAATTTGATGGAGGCAAAAACATTTGTGGCGATTGGTTGGATGGAAAGCTTGAACCATGCGCCCACAACGAACTCCACGGATCCAAATCAACAATATCTTCTCAAATCCAATGAATCCAAGAAATTTTGGTATGGCTATTTTTGTGGGGATGTTCAAAATTAGGTCAAATCAAAGCGAAAAATTGGCTATAAAGTGGAGGGAGATACTCCAAGGTGTGAATCAACGTGGCTCATGATACCAATATGATACTGGGCACGCCCGTGAGTCCCGATTCTTTCACACCTGGAGGGGAAATGGGTTGAAAATCAATAGGCAAACAAACACTCATAAGACGATCCTCAAGTCACACATCCACGAATAATAAGATCCAATGTTCGAAACCAACGAACGAATACAAGTACTGGTAGCCTTCCCATTCTGGAGAGATGGGCCTTGATATCCATGAGGGGATCTTCCCATAGAGGGGCTTTGGCATCCACTTTGGATCTTCTCATGTAGAGGTGTCTCACCCCACAAGAGAAGGAAGTAGATGGAGCTATGCTCAACAATGGTCTTTGCTAAACATAAGCTAACCCTAACTCGAGGTGGAAGACGACTACTTATAGTCTAGGTCGAAATGGGGTGAAGGGGTACATGGGCCCTTGGGCCGAGTCACTTCGCGTAGGTAGGCCAGAGGTTCCGGGCCCCCGAAGTTCTGGGCAGGTTCTGACCGGGGTCCGGGATGGAGAGAGTGTTGGAGACGGGTCCTGAGGCTCGGTTGGAGGTAGGCCGGATGTTTTGGGCCGGCCAGAAGTTCCGGGAGCCGCAGGTTCCGGGCCCGGGTCCGAGTAGGTTCCGGGCCAAGCCAAAAGTCTGCGCACTCGAGCTGGCTCCTAGGTTGCCTAGAGGATGGAGGTTCCGGCTTGGTCTGAAGTTCCAGGCCAACCAGAGAGTTGCCCTTGCACTACTAGGGAAAAGCCTAGCAATGGCGTGGGTTTTAGGTGTATCAGTAGAGCGGGTAACCGAGCTACTGATACGGTGCTACAGTTAGCTTGTAGTAGTAGCGCTGGTCGACCCGCGCTACTGCTATACATGTGTAGCAGCGTGCTTTACAGGGACGCACTGCTGCTAATAGCTGCATCGCTCTAGATTAAGATGCGCTACTGCTAAACATACGTAGCAGTAGCGAGCTTTACCGGGACGTGAAGCCGCGCTACTGCTAGTTTTATTATTTTCTGTTTTTCTGCATATTTGTTTTGTATTTGTAAAGGCTTTATAAAATAATACCTATCATATCATACACATACAAATGTAATCATAGCATACACATACAAATAGGCCTATCAATTCATGTCATCATCATAATCGTCATCCAACACAAAGTTGTCTCTCGTCATCATCTCTCGAAAATAGCGATACATGTCTTGAATACTTGCAACTATATTGTCATCCATCTAAATAATTAATGATATACACGAGAAGAGCTATCACTATGAGTGAGAGCGACACTAGCACTACATGAGGCGGCGGTTATGAGTCCTCTCTCGCGCTAGCGTGAGCCTCCTCAAGTAACTAGCTTCTGCTTCTTATCTGCTTTTGAAGCCTTTATGGCTGGCACCCGAGACCCCCTCCACTTGCGCCTGACACTCGGACCAGTCATCGTATACTCCCGGAACCTTCCCTTTGTACACGACATAGCACCGGTACTTTGCCATCAAGAATCTAGGTACCTGTTAGAGATGCATATTCATCAAGAGAATGTACAATCATATGCAACAAAAAATACTTGAGCAACACAAAAAAGAAAGGGTTAGAAATTAGATGCTGCATATAGTAAACATAAATAATCAACGCAGTTTCACCATACACAAACTAATTAACTATAGGTACATAGGTCATCGTATGCAAACTAACAAAGTAGCGTTATGCAAGTTTGGTAGGGATCGTGGACATCACAAAGTTTCATCACTATAGAAAGTATACAAGTTCAACCGACACATATATTCATCATCGACATCGCAAATCACTAGAACTTCCATCCTCCCAGATCATCGAGGATGCACCCTAGATTCTTGAACGGTGTGAGGCCCTAACATTGCATGCCTATGTGAGTTCGGACGTCAGCTCGCGATATAGGGCTGTGGTGGAACATCCCCTTCTCTTCGACGACTTCTTTCAGGATGATCGTCGCAATGTCCCTCTAGATGCGAACGAAGTCATCTCTTAGTTTATAATCCGCTTCTCCTTGAGATTCTACCCACTTGCGAATATGATCATCATTTCTGGATGTCATGCGAAGCTTTTGGGGATCCCTCCTAAACTCCATCATGAGATGGAGGAGGTAGAACCCATCGTTCCTACTTAATTTCGGGACATGGAGGCAACGAAAGTTGGTTTTATGCAAGAAACCCGTCTTGCGGTTCCTTTGTTTCCTGATCTACATGTGGCCACCCCTCAAGGTGAAGCCCTGGAGAGCATCATCTAGAATATTCATTACGTGGGTGTAGTCCTTCTTCTGGTTGTTTCTGGTAGGGTCAAAATACACGGCAAGGCAGAATCGCGGGTAAAGAACGATAAGGATGGTGTGCCCGTTGCTGCGGGGAAAAGGAGTTAGATACCTAGGGTTCATAACTAAATTTGATACCTAGGGTTCATAATTAAGTAAATTAACTTAAGAACATAATTAACCTACTGCCCTAACTAAATAGATAACCTAACTAACCTACTGCCCTAACTAAAACCTAACTAAATTAAGCTAAGAACCCTAACTAGAACCCTAATGGCAGAGACAGAGGAGAAGTGGGGGGCTTACAGATGGTGTAGGGCAAGGAGGCAGGCTCGACGACGGCCGTGGTTGGGAGGGGAGGAAGCAGAAGAGGGAGGCGTGCCACATCGGGGTTAGGGCCGGGGCTGGGTGACATCGATAGAGGCGTGCGGTGTGCGACGTCGGGGTCGGGGCCGGGCGACGACGAGGGAGGCGTGCGATGTCGGGGTCGGCGTCGGCGCTCGGGCTCCGGCGAGGGCGAGGGCAAGGGTAGGGGATCCGACGATGAGGGGGAGAAGGGAGTGGGGGAATTGGGGGAGGAAGTAGAGGAGGGAAGCTTGCATGGGGGTTATGTGGAAGTAGCAGTAGCAAGTTTTTGTAAAACACGCTATAGCTATATCAAGTAGTAGTAGCGCGTTTTACAAAAACGTGCTACTGCTACTTGATATAGCTATAACGTGTTTTACAAAAAGTCGCTACTGCTATCACTCCCCTATTTTCTTTTCTTTTCTTTTCCTGTTTGTTTCTTCTATTTTCTTTTCCTTTTTTTTTCTGAGAGCGGGAATGAAGGGAAGGTGATACAATGTATATAACTAAGGCGATATATATTGCATCATTTGTTGGTTAAGTGTGTATACAATATAGGAACATATATATAACATCACTTGACCCATGCATAACTGTTAAGTGTGTACACAAAATAGGAACATATATATTACATCATTTGACTGATAACGGTTTCTCGATCAGCGTCGACGTTTTCGTTTTTGAGTGAGCTTCTTTCCCTTAAGCTTCTTGTTCGTTGAGAATAATTGAGCCCCTCATTGTGACTTTTAGTTTTCCATGGAGTATGATCTTTCTTAGGTAATGTAGTATTGATTCTTCCTTTGACGTATACTTCATCGTCATCGTCATCTTCACTCATCAGGTTGCCGTACTGGTCGTAGTCTTCCTCGTTAGAGAATCCATCCAATCCAATGATGTTCCTTTTGCCTCTCCTCACGACAACATAGCCGGGATTTCCCAGGTCGTTTATGAATAAGCATCGTGTCACATGCTTAGCGTGTACCCATGGCTTGTTTTTTGCAATGGCATTCACAGTAGCACTCTTGGCGTCGGGTATAGTCATGGTGGTGAAATACCGGTTTTCTCTTTCCACATTCTTAGCCCATCTGACACGGATCATCGTTGCGCTGTGTAGTCCAGAGTAGACAAGCTCCCAGATCTCCTCGACCCTTCTATAAAATCTCTGAGTTGCGCCATTGTCGCTGCCGGTCATGCATTCCATTGTCACCCCTGAGTTCTGCCAATCACTGTTCATATCTTTGGCCTCCATGTAGAACGTGCATCCGTTGATATTGTATGCCTGATAGGTCATGAGGTTGGCCCAGGGGCCATGAGCTAAGGCGTATATGAGCAATCCGTCCTTAGAGCCTGGTTCCCGGGGATTAGCAAGAATATGCTCTTTGAACCAATGAAGGAAAGTGGAGTTGTGCTCTCGTAACTTCGGCGTCTGTCCTGCATACCCCTCGGTCACGATACTTCTTTTTGATGGTTTCTTTGTGCAGTGTCACGAAAGGATCTACTTGTTCTAGGTGTTGTAGCACTACTAAGTTTGCTCTGTCAAAGTCATTGCGTTGATTTGAGTAGGCCACATGCACTTCCCTACGACCGTTGGAGTGACCTTCTCCTTCGGGCTTCCCAACGTGCTTCTTAACGGGCAAACCAACACCAGAAGTTCTTCGCCATATAGATAATTCTCATAGAAAGAGATGCACTCTTGTGTCAGATAACCTTGGACGATGCTTCCTTCCGAATGGGACATGTTATGAACGAATCCTTTGATGACCCCATTCATCCTCTCAAACGGCATCATGTTATGCAGGAATGACGACCCAAGGTCTATTATGTCGTCCACAATATGGACAACTGATGCACCATGATGTCAAAGAACGCAGGCGGGAAGTACATCTCAACTCATTTAGTATCATAATGATCTCTTCATGTAGCCTTTGTAGCTGCTTCACACTGATCGACTTTCGAGAGATGACGTCGAAAAAGTTGCAGAGACCAATAAGCGCCTCACAGATGTGCTTGTCCATTATCCCTCTAAGGGCAATAGGTAGTATCTGTGTCATCATCACATGACAATCATGGGACTTCATCACGCTGAAGCTTTTCTTCTTCGTGCCTAAAATTGTGCTTATCTTCCCACAGTATCCAAAACTAACTTTGATTTTGGTAAGGCACTTGAAGAATCGATCGATCTCAGCCGGACTTAAGGTGCAGCAAGAAGGGGGGACATAATCCTCTTCCTTCACTTTTTTGCCTTTCTTCTCTCATGCCTCCGTCTCCTTCTCTGTCTCCTCTGACTTTTTACATGATGACATGTGCAGATCTGCCCTGGTATTCAAATCTTGCAAGTCTCTTCTTGCCTTCGGACCATCCTTGGTCTTATCCGACATGTTCGCCAGTGTCACAAGCAAGCTCTCAACGACATTCTTACAGATATGCATTTGATCAAGGCAATGTGGCGTGTCGAGTTTGTGCCAGTACTCCAAGTCCCAGAAAACATACCTCGTCTTCCATATCTTCAGAAGTGGCTCCAACGCCTTTTTCATCATCTTTCCCGGCATGGGGCACTATTCCCGGTTTTTCAAGAGCTCGTCAATTTCAGTGCCGCTCTGCTTACGTGGATGTACTTGATGCTTAGCCTCACCAGTGAATAGATCTCCACGGTCTCTCCACGGGCCATCCTTCTCGAGCCATCTTCGATGCCCCATGTACATGATTTTCCCAGACCCGACATCTTTTGTTGATGTTAGCTTCTCAGACGTCGTATCATCCATGCATCGCATGCATTCGCAATATCCGTGGCACACCTAGCCTGCGACATATCTGTAACCGAGATAGTCATGCATAGTCGTATCAGCGTGGCTCTCATATAGAAATACTCGCCTTTGCTGGCGTCCCATGTCTTGGCTGGAGTTTTCCATAACGTCTCTGACTCCTCTTGAAGTAGAACGAGATACAAATTAATATTATTTGTCGGTTGTTTCGGCCCTGGAGTCAGCATGCTCATGTGTATGTACTTCGACTTCATGCACAACCAGGGGGGATGTTGTAGATCCATAAAAACACGAGCCATGTGTTATGGTTGGTGTTCTGGTTGCCAAACGGATTCATGCCATCGGTACACACGCCAAGCACAATGTTCCTTGCATCACATACGAAATATCGATATTCGCTGTTGGACGCTCTTCACTGGCTTCCATCCATGATGTGGCTTAGCTTCAGATCACCTCCATCATCGGTCTTTGCCCTCTCCGTGTGCCAACGCATGAGCTTTGCTTCCTTGGGATCTACAAAATAACATTGCAGATGGGGAGTGATCGGTAAGTACCATACAATTTTCTGGGGAGATTTCTTCCCGGCCTTCTTGTATCGAGAAGCATTGCACACTAGACAACTGATTTTTTTCCACGTGCTCCTTCCGATAAATTATGCAATTGTTGATTCATGCATGGTATCTAACATGTGGCAGATCAAGAGGGCACACGATCTACTTTGCCTCATCCATACTAGTAGTACATAGATTCCTTGCGGGAAGAACATCCTTTAGGTACTTGAGAAGCTCATCGAGGCTAGTGTCGATCCATTTGTTTTTAGCCTTCATTTTCAGAAGTTCGAGCATGAAACTCAAGCGGGTCACCTCGGGATCGCAACCATCATACAATGGAGTGTTCGGTTCAACCACTAGTTTCTACAACTTGGCCTCCTCTCTAGATGCAGCTCTGTCAGTACTCGTCTCCATGCATGGCAGTTCTTGAATATGAGGGTACCGCATGATTGAACTTAGTACCGACAAAATGTACAGCATGGAGTCCATGTTTTCTCTGCCGCCATGTCTGGCCTCTTCTCCACTGCCATGTTCGGCCTCTTCCCCGCCGCCATGATCGGTCATCTCTTTGTCTTGCCTCGTGTTGTCACTGCCTGCCCCATCGGCGTCCTCCTCCTCCTCCTCATCATCATCATCTTAAATTATCCACCGAGTATAGCCAACCATGAAACAAGTCATGAGCAAGTGCACCATCACACGACCATCCTCATAGGGGTCAATACAAACTCCTCCTTTGCATCTTCGACACGGACATATAATCTCTTTCCGGTTATTTTCATTCATGTCGTGCACCGCTGACCACCACCACCTTTCCACCATCGTTTCACTGACCAACATGAATGCCTGCATGGTAATAATAAAAAAATAATTATAAAAATTCATGCATGCATCAAAGTCATAGAAAAATTCGGCATGACCTTCCCTAAAAATAGTACATATAGAGTTTGCCCAAAATTCATCGAAACGGAAATAAATCGATATTTCGGCAAAACATAGGCAACTCGAGCACAATTTGGCGGCAACTCATGCCACACACACAATTTCCATCATATCACCCGATTATGTCATATCGCACACATACACATATGTCCATTCTTGCAAAAGCACAAATTTTTAATCACCTATCTCGAGATCGAGCATGGTGATGATGATGTCTCTATCGGTGTCGCCACACCACCTAGGGGAATGATCAAAAGTGGACAAAGCTTAGTTCCATGACATGGAAAGATCTAGTTAGGGAGGTACATCGGTCACTTCATTAAATGCTAGATCTACCTAGCTAGTTTCTGAAAGAGATGAGTTCAACTACCTAGTGGAGGGGGAAGGAAAAAGAGAAAGGAGAAGCATTAATGGAGGTCGTGTAGTTAGCTAGAAGAAATAAAGAGAGAGAGGGAGGTAGAATAAGGAGAGTAATGGGGGAGAAGTAGTGAGGAAGAAGAAAAGTGAGGGAGAGAGGAGGTGGGAGCTAGGGGAAAGTGAAGGAAGAGAGGATGATGGGGATCGGGGATGGGGGAGGGAAAAAGTGGTGGCTTTTTAGAAAACGCGCTGCTGCTAAAAATATAGCAGTAGCACACCTCAGGGAGAGGTGCTACTGCTAAGTGTGGTCCTCCAAGTTGCGAGGTTCAAACTTAGCATTAGCGTCCTACGCTGGAAACATGCTATTACTATTCTTTTAGCAGTAGCGCGTTTCTCGGGTGCGCGCTACTAACAAACCTAGCCTGGCGGCAACGATGTGGGAAATATTAGTAGTAGCGCATTTTTGGAAAGTGCGCTACTACTAATTTTTTAGCAGTAGCGCCTATTCTGCATGCACCTATGGCTAAGTAGCAGTAGCGCCTCTTTTTAGCCAGCGCGACTGCTAAGTTTTGGTGTATAAGGTTTTCCCTAGTAGTGTTAGTGTTGGCTCCTTCTCCTTATTGGCCTTGGTCTTTGGGGTACTTGCTCGATCCTTTGTGGTCATCTTCCTTGCACCTAAGGATGCACAATGTTTGTGATGGATGCACACGATCACCTATGGGTCCATCGGCCCCTTTGTGGTTCAGCGGGGGGCGTGGACGCAAGCACGAATACTGGAGATAGTGAGACAATGTGGCGATTTACCCAGGTTCGGGCCATTGTGAAGGTAAAAGCCTACTCCTTCTTGGTGGATTGATGAAGAGAACACTAAGAGCGCGCAATGCTCCTACCCGGCAAGGGTTGCCATCTGGGGAGTTACTACGCGCGTACAGCTGCTCAAAGGTTCGAATCTTGAACGAGGTTGCCTTGGTCCTCCTTTTATAGTGTAATGGGAGACCATAGTGGCAAAACAGACAATGTCTGGTGATTAGATAGCTAGCAGAGCTTACCATACCTAACTCTAGCATTAGAGACAAAATACCATCGTTGCTAGTCTAGGTGGCGTGAGGGGGTGCATTCCCGGCAAGCTTGTACCACCGCTCTAGCTGTTTGTTCCCCCACACTTCGACACGCTTAAGGACAAGTGTCAAAGTAGGGTAATATTCCTTCCAGCGTGTGGACACGTGCTTAGCGAGAGCTGGTTAGTCACCTAGGGCCTCAACACCGCATCGACAAGTGACTGGCCTTGCGATGAGGTGGAGCGGTCATAGATTGGCTCACGCTTGCTGGGGGATGACTTTTCGGGGCTTCGAGAGGGTGTGTGCGTTCAGGCCCCCGACAAGCATCGGTGGAGTCCTTGGCGTGCAATGGTCTAGGTTGGGCTGCCGCGTAAATCTCGTTGTAGCCCGTCTTGATCATTCTTGGGTTGTTTTGGTGTGTGGAGGATTTTTGCCATTGTCAGCCGTGTCTAAGTCAGGGGCAGTGGATACCGCTATCCCATTGCACCGCCACATAGGGTTTCACTGTGAGGAAGCATCCAAGTCATTTTGGTATCAAAGTCTAGCTCGAAGAGGAGTGAGTTCACCTTAGCTTCCATGGCACGTGTGCGGGCTCAAGTCATGGGACCAATTGGGGCTTGATGTGATGGTGTAGACTCCATTGTGGGATGCTCTGCATCAGCACCACTCGGTGTCGTAGCATTATATTAGGGTTAGAGCATGCCCACAAAGTTTGGGATCAAAATAAGAAACTTGACAATGTAAAATTGCTCAAGTTTTGATCTGGACAGAGAGGGTTTTGGGATATTTTTGTGAACTAAAATGATTGAGATTCA
This sequence comes from Hordeum marinum, assembly GCA_022496015.1. NCBI lineage: Eukaryota > Viridiplantae > Streptophyta > Magnoliopsida > Poales > Poaceae > Hordeum > Hordeum marinum. The sequence goes on along the minus strand of CM039675.1, from coordinate 245,132,534 downwards.
GGTGAAACCATGAAATATCATAACATATGGCATATGTGACATGCTAGAATTTTCCTGGATTTATCTGGGAATATTTCTTATAGAAATATTTCAAATGCTTGAAATATGCCGAAAGGGTTTTGGAGGGTTCTGTCGAATATTTTGAACATGAACATGTGTTTAAACTCATATATATGGAAAATATATGTCACCGTGTTTCCCTAAATTTTCTCAAATATGTTCACAACATAAAATAATTTTCGCCTATAAAGACCATTTCTAGCCATAAATAAGCCTTTAAGTAAAATATCAGAATAATCTTTAAACACAACGTTTGGTGGTTTTGGGAAGTATTATATGTGGTAGGTTCCAAATAATGTCTTTGGGGTAAAATATTCACCCTATTTTGAGGACTTGGAGTACAACCCTCAATTCAGAGGGTTTTTTGAAAACCTAAATTTAATAAATGCTTTTTGGTCAAAATAATATTTTATGAAAATAGTTTTAGGTCCTAAACACATGGCATGATCATTGGGCAGAGACTTGGATCAAGGAGATGAGTTTTGAGAGAAGAGGGATTTTTTGAATTGAAACACAAACAAGCACTTAAGCAAATAGCAACCAATCTAAGCATCATGAGCAAAAAAAATTAATTGCTCCAAAATGTTTTAAACTCAAAACATAGCAAAGTGGTATAAACACCGGGTGTGACAACATGCTATTGGATGACATTGGATGATGGGACTAGAATCGTTTGAAGCTGAAATTTCATAAGAAATTTTATCCTATGCATCTAGTCCATCGTGATCGGAACTTTATTTATAATTCTTGGCATCGTGAAGGAGAAAACATCGCTCAAGCTTGGGGAAGGCTTAAATCTATGATGCACACCTGATGCGGAGCATCCCATGGTCATTCCCATGGACCCATCACCAACACCTCAAGCTCCAAAGGGTCCCATGACAAGAGCCCATGCACGTGCCATGGAAACCGAGGTGACATCTCTCCTATGCGACTCTCCCTTTGATGCTCATGCAACTTGTATGCTACCTCAAGCAGAAACACTATGCATCCTCACGTCCCTCGACCATGATGGGAGCTCGAGGGAGGAAGGAGGAGAACCACATGAAGGAGAGGAGGCAACCTCCAAGCTGAACTACTAAACCAACCCGAAACTTCCGGCCCGCCCAGAACCTCCGGCCAGTGAGCTTCCCAGGATCCAGCCCGGGCACGCAGACTTTCTGCTTAGCCCGGACCATGGCCCGGAACCTCCGACCGCCGGAACTTCCGGCCTCTCCTCATCCTAGCCACCAAAGACGGCGACAGCTCTCAAGAAAGTCCAGAACCATCTCGGAACCTGCCCAGAATTTCTGGCACCCAAAACTTGCGTCCTGACCCAGAATGTCCGTCCTGCCTTCACGCAACTACTTGGGCCCAAGGCCCATGTACCCCTTCGTCCTCCTATTTTGACCTGGACTATAAATACTCTTCTTCTACCTCTGTTTTAGGGTTAGCTTACATTTAGCATTTGACATTTTTGCGCATAGCTCCATCTACTTCCTTCTCTTCGAGAAAAGATCTGAAGTGGATGCCAAGGCCCCTATCAAGGGAAGATCCGACCGGATATCAGGGCCCTTCCTCTGGAGCAGGAGACTATCGATTACGTGTATCCTTTTGTTGATCGTGGATTTTCATACGTCACGTGTTTGTGTGGTTTTAGTGGATGTGTGATCGGAGATCTATCTTGAGTTCATTTTTTGTCTAGTGATTCCCCCCGTTTCCTCCTCCAAGTGTGAAAAGATCGACACTCACGGGCGTGCCCCGTATCATATTGCTATCATGAGCCATGTTGATTCACACCTTGGAGTCTCTCCCTCCACTTTCTAGCCAATTTTTGTTTTGTTTTGACCTAATTTCGAAAATCCCTACAAAAATAGCCATACCAAAATTTCTTGGATTTGATGAGATTTTGTTGATTTTGATGCGTGGATTTCATTGTGCACGAGTGGATCTAGATTTCCATCCATCCAACCCCCACCAATTTTTATTTTTGTCCAAAAAATTTGGGTTTTCCCTTATGAGTTTCCGTCCAAGTCTCAGATATGGAAATTAGTGTTCATCCCAATTTTCCAAACCCCCAAGAACTTCAGGCTCCACCCAGACCTTTCGGCCGCCCTGGACCATTTGGACCCTAGATCCTCCGGACCACTCGGACCTTCCAGTCACCCCGGACGTTCCGCCCCCCAGAACTTGTGGACCACCCAGACCTTCCAGCCTTAGCATAAACTTTTGCCTCCGCAACCTCACTTTTTCTTCGTTTTCCACCACAATTACGCAATTTTCTTCCGCAACCTTTTGCATTTGAGATTTTGAGTCATGAGCATGCCACTACCTAAGGTGTTTCGGCTATTTAGGAGTGGTTCTACATCCTCATCGTTTGGATCTTCGCCAACCACATCTTCATTCACACCAAACTGTAAGCAAGGAGGGTAACCGCGACGATAGTCTTAGCATATACCCTTGCCATTGCATTGTTACCCTGAGCTTATTTGCATTACTTTCCAATTGAGACTAGCCATTGAGTATTGTCGGTCTATGCTACTTGTGCACTTTAGTGATACATACTCCTCATAGCTTCATTTGCGTACATATATCTTAGTATCATCTCTTGTGTTACAAATAGTACCCACATACATATTGCTATCTTGGTGTGCACGTCCGCATAGTGACCATACAAATATCATTGCTAAAAGAAAGAGAAGCAAAGCTTTTAAGCAAGTACAATAGAACAAAAGCAATAGCATCGCAAAATTTGCATATCATACTTCATTATATCAGATCACCCGAGTGAGTGACACGTGCCTCATACATACATAGCAAGTCGGAATAGGAAGACTACATGTTTTGTTTCTTATAGGTTGTGCACAAGTTTGCGTCATGCCCATTTGAGCAATTGTGCTAGGGTCTCTCTAGTGTTGTGCACCACGAGAATTTTCCATGGATTCCACATTTTGTGCTCATTCCTTGGTTGCACGACCCCACTTATCTATCTGTGTGTTTGTGTGTTTTTGTGTATACTCATTGCTATTGATCTACATTGTCTTACTTGCAAATTTCCGCATATCTTTCAACATTATTGAATCTTATTCTTGAATTACTTGAATTTTGTGGCACCATCCTAACCAAGCTACTCCATAAGCCTTACTTGTGTAGGTGTGAGAAAGACGATATTCGATACCAATTCTACTATTTCCATACTTGCACACTGAGTGATCTTGATACCCTTTCAACTTTTGGAATGGTAATTGCTATTGTCTTCTCACTCTTCCACTTATATTTTCTTGAGTGTTGTGGATAGGAACACCATGTCGAACCCGGCCTTCGAGGAGCATGACAACGACGCGAATATCCACATCACCAAGTTGCACTTCTTCAGCGCAAACAAAGCAATTACTCAAGCACAATATGTCTTGAATCACCGCATCGAACAACATGCCACCGACTTACGCGAATCCGAGCTACGCACACGAGACTACCTCTACACCAAGTTATCAAACCAAATGGAAGAATTCCGGTCCTTGATGGTTAACCGTGCTCCTTTGAAGTCTCCTTCGGCAAGACAGCGTCACTGAAGCTGCCACACATCGGTGTACTCGTCCGGCATAACTCCTCCCCAAGCACGTCTTCATTAACAAGACGAACGCTTCGTTCCAAGTTCACCACAAGGTCGAAAATGTTAAGGCACAAAGAATCCATTCGATTGCAATGGATTGCAAGGTCGCCTCCATGCTCAAGACCGTCGCCGTCAACAATACCAAGACACATTGGAGCAAGAACACAAACGTCACGAAGAAGAACAACATCGTCGCCATGAACAAGCGCTTCACACACACCACACCCTACAAGAAGCTACTCATGCCTTGGAAGAGTGCAACCGCCAAGCGCAGCAAGAACAAGAAGAACTCTAGCGAGAGTGATAAGAAGAAGCTACTCGCCAAGAGGAGAAACAAGAACGAAGAAACCATGTGCGAGGAACTCATCATCGGCCTTCAGAAATCCACGCCGAGCACAATGATGATGACGCCCCAAGGCAACAACAACATCAACTCGACAAAAATATTGATCCACCTCCTACACGCCAAGGGCATCGCCTAAACAACTACAATGATGAACAACGCTTCGGCAAGCTCAAGTCCACCATGCCTAAGTTCTCTCGAAGCAATGACCCCGAAGACTATCTCTCATGGGAACTCAAAGTGGACAAGATATTCCGTTTGCAGAACTTTTAGGAAGAGAAGAAGATTGCCATGGCTGCCCTTGAGTTCCAAGACTATGTTCGCATTTGGTTGGATCAAGTGATTGAGCAAAGAAGAGAAAGAGGTGAACCTCCTATCACCACTTGGGCTCAAATGAAGGACCTCATGAGAGCTCATTTTGTGCCTACACACTACAACTGGGATCTCTTCAAGAATTTACAACTACTAAAGCAAGGCACAAAGTCCGTAGAACAATACTATCAAGAAATGGCAATTGCTATGATATGAGCCAATGTCAAGGAAGATGATGAGCAAACAATGGCGCGTTTCTTGAATGGCCTCAACTACGAAGTCAAGAAAATGGCAGACTTCCAACCATACTCCAACCTACTCGAGTTAGTACATCAAGCAACCAAGGTGGAACACCAAGTGCAAGATGACTACAAGTATTGCAAGTTCTCTTCCAAGACCTACGGTTCAAGTGCGCAACCTTCTATGACCATGACGCCTTCGACTATGAAATGTACAACACCTACCAGTGACAAGTCAAGTTCCAAGGACAAGATGACTTCGTCAAGCCATCCTCCTAATTCAAGTAACTAAAAGCCAAGGGCTTCATACTCTACACCAACAATGGATGCCACCACTAAATCAAGCACCATCAAGTGTTTCACGTGCCAAGGCTGCGGCCACAAGACCTACAAGTGTTGATATGGGGAAAGGCCATGAGTGTCGATATTTTCACACTTGGAATAGGGAAAGGGAGAAATCATGAGAGAAAATACGAATTCACGAATGATCTCTGATCACACATCCACTAAGACCACAGAAACACACGAGATACATAGATCCATGATCAACAAAAGGATACATGTAACTGATAGTCTCCTGCTCCAGAGGAGGGGCCTTGATATCCCATGCGATCTTCCCTTGATAGGGGCCTTGGCACCCACTTTGGATCTTCTCACATAGAGGTGTCTCACCCCACGAGGGAAGGATGTAGATGGATCTATGTTCAACAATGTCAAGGTGCTAAACATAAGCTAATCCTAGCTAGAGGAGGGGGAAGGGTATTTATTGTCTTAGGAAAATGAAGGGGTACATGGGTCAATGCCCGAGTGCCTGTGTGCAGACAGGGTCCGGACGTCCGGACGAGGTCGAACGTCCGAGGCTTCATGATAGTCCGGAAGTTCGGAGTCTGTTGGGCATCCGAAGATTCGGTTCGGGTAAGGAGTAGCCGGATTTCCGGAGCTTGTTGGACGTTTGGGGCTCGGTCGTCCGGAGGCTTCGGTCTTCCTAAGACTCAGTGCGGGGGATTGGCACCGGATTTCTGGATGTGGGCGTTGGGATGTGTCGGACATTCAGGCATCGTCGATCGTCAGGTCGCTGGAGCGTTTTGCTGGTCCTTGGGCTGGTAGTAGGTTCCATCCTTCCAGGTGTCAGACATCCGACATGGTCCACCTGACCGAGGGTTGTAGCTCGTCCGCGATCCCTGCATAGTCCTTCCGAGCTTGTTATCCTCGATGATTGTCGTTGTTGTCCTATGGTCTCTTTACGAGTAAGTGAGCAAGTAGAGAGTTTTCACCTGAGGTACTAACCATATCTCGAAGGGTCAAACTATGGTTGGGAAAGGAAAGATATCACCTTGGATTCAATGGCACGTGCATGTGCTCTTGTCATGGGACCACTTGGGGCATGTGGTGTTGCTGACGGGTCCATGAGGATGACCATGGGATGTTCCGCATCATCTCCCCCATTCCTTGTGAGAGATCCGTCCTCGGATCAAGATCTTCATCACCATGGAAAGATGATAGGTCCATGACGTTGAAGCTATCGCTCATGTTGTAATTGTCACATGGAATGTCGATCTTGTAGGCATTGTTGTTGTAGACTGCCAACACTTTGAAGGGCTAGTTGGCTCAAGGAAACATCTTGGACTTGCGCTCGGAGGGGAAGCGGTCCTTGCATAGGTGTAACCACACAAGATCACCGACCTTGAACACCATGGGGGTGCTTGTTGATTTTTTTCTTGGCGGTGAAGCGTTCCTCTTGACTTTCTATCATGTGTCTTATATCCTCATGCATCTTCTTGATGTATCTTTCCCTTGTGCTTGCGTCCATGTTCACTCGCTTTTGGAGTGGTTGGGGAAGGATGTCCAATAGGGACAAAGGGTTGAAGCCATAGGCCACTTCGAAAGGAGACTTGCCGGTGGTGAAATGTGTTGCATGGTCATAGGCGTACTCGGTGATGGGGAGGCAAACTTCCCATTGCATGATGTTCCTCTTGGTCATAACGCGTAGGAGAGTTTAAAGCTTCCGGTTTGTCATTTCCTTTCGACCATCGGTTTGTGGATGATATGCCGAAGAGAATAATAGCTTGATCCCGAGCTTGGCGCATAGAGTCTTCCAAAAGTAGCTAAGGAACTTGAAGTCATGATCCGAGACTATTGTCTTTGGCACTCCATGTAGTCATAAGATGTCCCTACAAAAGAGATTTGCAACATGTGAAGCATAGTCGATCTTATGGAATGGAATGAAATGAGCCATTTTGGAAAAACGGTCCACGCCAACAAAGACGGAATATGGCTTTATTTATTTCTTGGGAAACCAAGCATGAAATCCATACTAATGTCTTCCCAAGGTTGAACCGGTATAGGAAGACGCATGTAAAGACCATGGGATTGAGCTTTGGACTTAGCTTTACGACATGTAGAGCATTGGTCGGTGAAGCGTGCAACATCACGAAACATCTTTGGCCAAAATTACTTGTTGGAGAGGGTGGCATATGTCTTGTCACATCCAAAGTCATCCATTAGTCCTCCACCATGAGCTTCTTGCAAAAGCGACAAACGAAGAGAAGACTCAGGTATACAAAGTTTGTTAGCACGCGTAAGATAGCCATGTTTCATGTAATACTTTTCCCAACAAGATTTAAATTCGCACTTGGCATAAGGAATAGCAAAGGAAACATCATGCTCATACAAATCTTTGATATGATCAAAACCAATGACATTCAATTCAAGTTGAGTAACTAGCATGCATTTGCGGGAAAGAGCATCTGCCACAACATTTTCTTTACCCTTAATGCATTTGATGACATAAGGAAAAGACTCAATGAATTCACTCCATTTAGCATATTGTTTGTTCAACTTAGTTTGACCCTTAAGATACCTGAGAGTTTCATGGTCGGTATGAATTGGACGGAGATAATGCTCCCAAACATGTAACACTCTCACCAAAGCATACAATTGCTTATCATATATGGGATTGTTAAGTTGAGCGCCGGAAAGTTCTCATTGATCTATGTAATTGGGCAATTTTCTTGCATTAGCACACCACCTATTCCATTACCACTAGCGTCACAGTGCACTTCAAACATTTTTATCAAAGTTGGGTAATGCAAGCAAAGGTGCATGAGCAAGCAAATTTTTAATCTCAAGGAATGTAGTGTCTTGCATTGGTCCCTGAATGAAGGGTGCATTCTTCTTGCTCAAATAATGTAGAGAATATGAAATCGTGCTAAAATCCTTAACAAAGTGGCGGTAAAACCCAACTAGTCCAAGGAAACTCCGCACTTGTTGCAAGTTGGTGGGTGTAGTCCAAGTTTTCAAAGCATCATTTTTAGTCTCATGAACATCAACACCCTTAGAAGAAACCACGAATCCTTGGAAAACAAACTTGCCAACACCAAAAGTGCATTTTTCAATGTTAGCATACAATTGTTCATTCCTAAGAACTTGCAATACTTCCCTAACATGTTTACCATGGTCTTCAAGAGACTCGCTAAAAACAATAATGTCGTCAAAGTATACAACAATGCAATCACCAATGAGTGTCGTAAGACATGATGCATGACTCGCATGAAAGTACTTGGTGCTTCAAATAAGGCCATAGGTATCACGAGCCATCCATAGAGACCAAACTTAGTTTCAAATGCCGTTTTCCACTCATCGCCTCCCGTTTATGCGTATTTGGTAGTAATCACTATTCAAGTAAATTTTAGAAAATATAGTGGCACCACTAAGTTCATCTAGCATGTCATCGAGGCAAGGAATAGGGTGGCGATATCTAATGTTTATAGCATTGATTGGGCGACAATCCGAACACATGCCATACTACCATCTTTCTTAGGGACTAGTATCACAGGAACCGCACAAGGAGTTTTTGGACTTGCCTTTGTATCTCCTTCGTTTCTTCGGGATTCACGCGGTAAGGTGCCTTGTTTGGAAGTGGTTCTCCGGGTATGAGGTTGATGTGGTTTCGATCCCTAGTTTTGGTGTTAGACCCAGAGGTAGCTCATCGGGAAAACATCTTGAAATTCATGCAAGAAATGAGATAATACAAGAGGAAGATGTTGTGAAGGCTTAGTACGTATGACAGCATCCTTGCACATAAGCACATAGTGAAGAACGGTCGATGGGCTCTCACTCACATCCCTCAAGTCTCTTTTGGTGGCTAAAAGAACTAGATCTCGCATGTCCCTCATCGTGGAGTCACTCACTTTTGGCTTGTGTCGATCACTCTCTTTGAGGTTGATCACTCTCTCACTTCATCTCCACAATGGGATGAAGCTTGCTTGTCGGTGATCACTTGACTTGGAGACAGTGGTCGAAGGAGATATTCCTTGCCATTCATTTGGAAGCTATAACAATTGGTCCGACCGTTGTGGATGGCACCACGGTCGAATTTGCAAAGTCTCCCAAGGAGTAGATGGCACACAGACATAGGAACCACATCACAGTCCAAGGTGTCTTCATAAGCGCCTATCTTGAAGGAAACTTGCATAGTGTGATCAACTTGGATAGTGCCGGAGTCACTAAGCCATTGGACCTCATAGGGGCGAGGGTGCATCTTCTTGACCAATTCAAGCGTGGAGCAAAGGTCTTCACTTGCCAAAATGTGGCAACTTCCACCATCGATGATGACCTTGACAGATTTTCCTTGGATCCCTCCTTGGTATGGAAGATGTGGCAACATTGGTCCTCATCTTGTTGTTGTTGTTGAAGTTTCAAAACGTTGGAGCTAACAAGATAGGGGCTCGGATCATTGTCACAAAATACTTGTGAATCTTCGTCTTCATTGACTTGTCGATGCATGGCCAAGTTCTCCGATGCTTCCATCTCGTCATTAGTGATAGAGTCATAGGTGTCGTCGTCCTGAAGAATCTTTGTGTGTCTTGTTGGACACTCGTAGGTCTTGTGTCCATGGCCTTGGCACGTGAAACACTTGATGGAGCGTGATTTAGTGGTGGCATTCATTGTGGGTGTAGAGGATGAAGCCCTTGGCTTGTAGTTGCTTGAAGTAGTAGGACGACTTGACGAAGTCATCTTGTCTTTGGAACTTAACTTGTCGCCAGTAGGTGTTGTAGATATCGTAGTCGAAGATGCCGTGGTCGTAGAAGTTTGAGCTCTTGAACCGTAGGTCTTTGATGAAAACTTGGAATACTTGTAGTCATATTGCACTTGGCATTCCGCCTTGGTTGCTTGATGTACTAACTTGAGTAGGTTGGAGTATGGTTGGAAGTCTACGATTTTCTTGACTTGGTATTGAGGCCATTCAAGAAGCGTGCCATTGTTTGCTCATCATGATACTTGACATTGGCTTAGAAAATGGCAATTTTCATTTCTAGATAGTATTCTTCTACGGACTTTGTGCCATGATTGAGTAGTTGGAGCTTCTTGAAGAGATCCCGGTTGTAGTGTGTAGGCACAAAACGAGCTCCCGTGAGGTCCTTCATTTGAGCCCAAGTGGTGATAGGATGTTCACCTCTTTCTATTCTTCGCTCAATCACTTGCTCCCACCAAATGAGAACATAGTCTTGGAGGTCAAGGGAAACTATAGCAATCTTCTTCTCTTCCTCAAAGTTGTGCAAACGGAATATCTTGTCAACTTTGAGTGCCCATGAGAGATAGTCTTCAGGGTCATTGCTGCTAAATAACTTAGGCATGGTGAATTTGAGCTTTCCGAAGTGTTGTTCTTCATTGTGGTTGTTTAGTGATGCCTTTGATGTGGAGGACGTGCATTAATGTTGTTGTTGAGTTGACATTGTGGTTGCCTTGGGGGGCATCATCATTGTGCTCGTCGTGATGTGCTTGAGGCCATGGACGAGGTCCTCGCACGCAGTTTCTTTGTTCTTGTTGATCCTCTTGCGAGCGGCTTCTTCTTGTCGTTCTCGCCGGAGTGCTTCTTGTTCTTGGTGAGCTTGGTGGTTGCGCTCTTCCAAGGCATGAGTAGCTTCTTTTAGGGCATGGTGTGCGTGAAGCGCTTGATCATGGCGACGATGTTGTTCTTTGATGCTCTCCAACGTATCTACTTTTCCAAACTCTTTTGCCCTTGTTTTGGACTCAAATTTGCATGATTTGAATGGAACTAACCCAAACTTACGATGTTTTCAGCAGAATTACATTGGTGTTATTTTTGTGCAGAAATAAAAGTTCTCGGATGGACCTGAAAATTTACGGAGAATATTTTTGTAATTAATAAAAATATTGGTGAAAGAATCAACTGCAGGGGGCCCACCACCCGGCCACAAACCTGGTGGGCGCGCCCAACCCCCTAGGGCGCGCCCCTGTGGCTTGTGGGGCCCCTGACGCTCCTCCGACCTTGTTTCCACTTCTAGATATTCCTATTCGGGGATAAAAAAATTGAGGAGAAGAGTTCATTGCGTTTCACGATACGGAGACGCCGCCATCTCCTGTTCTTCCTCGGGGGACCAGATTTGGAGTCTGTTTTGGGCTCCGGAGAGGGGACATCGACACCTTCGTCATCACCAACCATCATTCATCACCAATTCCATGATGCTTTCCACAGTTCGTGAGTAATCCCACCGTAGGTGTCGTCGTCACTGATAGAGTCATACGTGTCGTCGTCTTGAAGAATCTTTGTGTGTCTTGTTGGACACTCGTAGGTCTTGTGGCCACGGGCTTGGCACGTGCAACAATTGATGGAGCTTGATTTAGCGGTGGCATTCGTTGTGGGTGTAGAGGATGAATCCCTTGGCTTGTAGTTGCTTGAAGTAGTAGGACGGCTCGACAAAGTCATCTTGTCTTTGGAACTTAACTTGTCGCTGACAGGTGTTGTAGATATCGTAGTCGAAGATGTCGTGGTCGTAGAAGTTTGAGCACTTGAACCATAGGTCTTTGATGAAAACTTGGAATACTTGTATTCATATTGCACTTGGCATTCCGCCTTGGTTGCTTGATGTACTAACTCGAGTAGGTTAGAGTATGGTTGGAAGTCCGCGATTTTCTTGACATGGTAGTTGAGGCCATTCAAGAAGTGTGCCATTGTTTGCTCATAATGTTCCTTGACATTGGCTCAGAAAATGGCAATTTTCATTTCTATATAGTATTCTTCTACGGACTTTGTGCCACGCTTGATTAGTTGGAGCTTCTTGAAGAGATCTCGGTTGTAGTGTGTAGTCACAAAACATGCTCTCGTGAGGTCCTTCATTTGAGCCCAAGTGGTGATAGGATGTTCACCTCTTTTTTATTCTTCGCTCAATCACTTGCTCCCACCAAATGAGAACATAGTCTTGGAGGTCAAGGGAAACTATACCAATCTTCTTCGCTTCCTCAAAGTTGTGCAAACGGAATATCTTGTCAACTTTGAGTGCCCATGAGAGATAGTCTTCACGGTCATTGCTTCTGAAGAACTTAGGCATGGTGAATTTGAGCTTTCCGAAGTGTTGTTCTTCATTGTGGTTGTTATGCAATGCCTTTGATGTGGAGGACATGCATTAATGTTGTTGTCGAGTTGACATTGTGGTTGCCTTGGGGGCGTCATCATTGTGCTTGTCGTGATGTGCTTGAGGCCGTTGACGAGGTCCTCGCACGCAGTTTCTTCGTTCTTGTCGATACTCTTGGCGAGCGGCTTCTTCTTGTCGTTCTCGCCAGAGTGCTTCTTGTTATTGGTGAGCATGGTGGCTACGCTCTTCCAAGGCACTAGTAGCTTATTTTAGGGCATGGTGTGCATGAAGCGCTTGATCACGGCAACGATGTTGTTCTTTGATACGTCTCCAACGTATCTACTTTTCCAAACTCTTTCGCCCTTCTTTTGGACTCTAATTTTCATCATTTGAATGGAACTAACCCAGACTGACGCTATTTTTAGCAGAAAACCCTTGGTGTTATTTTTGTGTGCAGAAATAAAAGTTCTCGGATGGACCTGAAAATTTACGGAGAATATTTTTAGAATTAATAAAAATATTGGTGAAAGAATCAACTGCAGGGGGGCCACCACCTGGCCACAAGCCTGGTGGGCGCACCCCTATGGCTTGTGGTCCCCCTAACGCTCCTCCGACCTCGTTTCCACTTCTATATATTCCTATTCAGGGAGAAAAAATCGAGGAGAAGAGTTCATCGCGTTTCACGATACGGAGACACCACCATCTCTTGTTCTTTCTCGAGAGACCAGATCTGGAGTCTGTTTTGGGCTCAGGAGATGGGAAATTGACGCCTTTGTCATCACCAACCATCATTCATCACCAATTCCATGATGCACTTCACAGTTTGTGAGTAATCTCACCATAGGCTTGCTGGACGGTGATGGTTGGATGAGATTTATCATGTAATCTAGTTAGTTTTGTTAGGGTTTGATCTCCAGTTCTCTATTAAAAGGAGGCCTTAATATCCCTTAGTTTCCAATAGGACCCCGCTGCCACTGGAGGGTAGGACAAAAGATGTCATGCAAGTTCTTTTCCATAAGCATGTATGACTATATATGGAATACATGCCTACATTACATTGATGAATTGGAGCTAGTTCACTGTTACCCTATGTTATAATCGTTGCATGATGAATCCCATCCGACATAATTATCCATCACTGATCCATTGCCTACGAGCTTTCCATATATTGGTCCTTGCTAAGTTATTTCTCCGCTGCTACTGTTACACTCACTATAAAACTTCTACTATCACTTTTGGCACCGTGGTCGTTACTTCTATACTACTTTGCTACAGAATACTTTGCTATAGATATTAAGTCTTTCACATGTGGTTGAATTGACAACTCAGCTGCTAATACTCGAGAATATTCTTTGGCTCTGTCACACCCTACGATTTGCCTCATGACTAAGTTAGCACGACTCAATAATTAGGGCCAGTTAAAACTTTTTGAGTGCATTTGAATGCTTGACTTGTGTGTTATTTGCTTGCTTGTTTGATTGCTTGCTGGTGCTCTATAATTAATAAATCATTCTCCTACCCTCAAGAACTCTTTTCCTTGATCCCAACTCTTGTCCAATGATCATGCCATGTGAATAGGACTTAAAACTATTTTTACAAAATTTGATTTTGCCCAAAAAGCATTTATTTAAATTAGGTTTTCAAAACCCCCTGATTTAAGATTTGCACTACAAATTCCCAAATTGGATGGATCCTTTTTCCCCAAATGATTTATTTGGAACCGACTATATATAGAGCTTCCCAAAAACACCAAATAATATTTTTAAATATTATTTTACAATTTTATTTAAATGCTTTTTTCTTAAGGCCAGAAATGGTCTTTTATAGGGAAAAATTATTTAAATTCTTTAAAAATATTTGAGAAAATTTAGGAAAGCTCAATGAACATATATCGTCCATATATAAGAGTGTCAATACATGGTCATGTTAAAAATATTGGAGAAAACCCTTCAAAACCATTTTTGCCTATTCCCAACATTTGAAATATTTCTATAATAAATATTCTCAATTAAATCCAGGAAAATTCTAGCATGTCACATATGATATATGTGTTCATCTTGCCAAGTTTCATCTAAATCACAATTGTTTTGGTTTACCAAAATATCCTAAAACCATTCCTGTCCAAAGCCAAATTTGAGCAACTCTTCATTGTGAAGTATATCATAATTGATCCAAAACTTTGTGGGCATGCTCTAATACCCAAATGATGAATAAAGGAGATTAGTTTACCCTAACCGGATCTATAGAAACCCGATTCTGTTGATTCCTAGGGTTCACAAAGTTTGCTTTACCAACTTTCTTCATTTTAGCTGAAAACTTGTGATCAGTACCAAATGGACTTACCATTTACCTCTGGTAAATATCAGGGCCATTGCATACCAGGGAATACCCTAGGACAACATCAAACAACTTCAACAATGAACTTGTGGACAAGAAAAGTGGGCCCAAAAAGATTCCCCTTGCCCCCAACTTTTGACCACAGTATATTATAACCCCAATTTACCTCTAGTAACCTTGCCATGATCAATTATTGGGGGGTAACTCTCTCTTTTCCCTCTCTTTTGAGCATGGAAAGGCCTATTCTTCCCCTCCCCCACTATTCTGTTCATGCCAATGCCCCCAAACTTTGCCACAACCTCATATGCATACTGATGCATCTATCCAAGCCCAAGGATGGCATGCTCACATGGAAAATATGAGTAGTTCATCTAAACCTCCATTATGGCAGAAATGGTGCCCTTGCACTTGAAGTACTCTGTAGAATCATCTCTCTGAGTTGAAAATTGGTGGACTTGTAGTCCCTCCATAACTAAGTCCACTAGACAAGGGTTTACCCATAGTTCCTTACAGTAAAACCCCATTAGATCAACCACAAGTTTGCTGATACAAACTTACCCCTAGTAGAAACTACTTCTAACCAGCCCCATATCCTTGCAAACCTCACTAGAATCTCTTACCATCCGTACCTTACACGTTAGAAATTTCCTCCCGACCAAAAAGACACCATGAACAGGCCCTTGCATGGTGACCACGCCGCGAACATGCAGCAACGGCGCTCTGCCCCTTGAGCTTGTCCTGTAGCGCGTGTCCGACAACAACAGAGCACAAAAACGCGCCAAGAACCTCCCCTTGACCTCCCACACCTCTCCCCGAAGCTAGAAAAACTCCAAGGAGGCTCTGTCACGCGTGCTCTCCGCGCCCGAGGCCCTCCAGCGGCCAACCGAGCCCCTCTCGGTCGACCCCTTCTTCTACCCCCTCCCCAGCTCCCTCTTGCATCCCTTGACACTCTCCTCTATCCGAGAGACCCCCCGGACTGAGCCGTTGAGATCCGGAGGCCCTCTCTCCTCCCATGGCCACCATTGCGCTGCCTCGGCCTCTCCCAAATCCGAGTTTGCCCGAGCCCCTTGTCTCTTCTAAGATCCACCAGAGCACTACAGCGTCGCATAAAGCTTTCCCCCGCACTCCTTTTCTCCTTTCCGGTGGCTGGAGCGCTACTCCCACGGCCACCCATCGCCGGACTCCGCCCCCGGCCGAGGCCCGACCTCCATGGTGCCCCCGGCGAGAATGGCACGCCCAGACGGATGCGGGACTCCATCCCAAGCCCTCCGATGGTCGAGGCATCTCCGACGGTGGTCGGAGCCACCAAAACGACGCCGACACACGCTCGGCCCCGCCTCCCCTGCCTCGCCCCTGTTAGAGCGGGAGGAGGGGGATGAGCCTGACCAGGTGGGGTCCGCCTGTAGGCGACCCAATGGCCGGCCCCACGCATAAGTGGAGGTGTCTTCCCATTTGTCTGCCTCCCCGCGAAGAAGACGTATCCAAGCGAATACGCCTTCGATGTGGCTTTGTGCATGCGCGTGGCTAAGCCACTAGGCCGGCCCAATGCCGTGCGGAGGTAAGTTGCGCTCAGTGCGCAACTTAGGCCCATCTAGGTATAAATTCCTTTTTTCCAGAAATACTAAATTAATTCTAGAGAATTCAATATAACTCAAAATTCATTAATTCAAGTTTCTACAGATTTCTCAAATTATGTGCTATTGAAATATGTGCATTGCACATTTTTGCATAAAATTTTTTCTCTTCCATCAATGATTTGGTCATTTCTTCATTATAAGTATCGCCTTGTAAAATTACTAGAATATTCAAGATAGCTCCAAACGGAGTCACTCAGAATCCTGGGTGTATCTAAGCTCATGGGTTGAGATGTCAACATTTTTCCATATGCTTTGTCTATCATGTGGATTGTTCAACCATTTCTTCATGAATGGCTCACTTTGAAAATTCCTAGGAAATCGGCTCAACTCCAAATCCAGTGGGTCAACTTCCTAAAACCTTACAAAATCATGTCCTAATTGTTGGGTCCATCCACTCCTTTTTACAGAAATATTTTTTGTGGACATCTTATAGAATCATCATCTCCTTCATTACCACCATTCAACACTCCCCTTTGATCCACATCCAATGAAAGCTCCTTGGCTATTTTTCTTATGACCAGAGGGGTCCAAGAAAAATAAAACTTCTATTTATAGAGCACTTTTATTTCCTGCTTGTTGTCTTGCTAATTGTGGTTGTTTACAGACGGTAGTTGACGAGATAAACAGAGTGCTCAGAGTGGACGAGAAGAATGTGTAGACCTCAAAGATGTTGCTAAGGTAGGCAAGCGGCCCTTTGACCATGACTATGAAAAATTTTATTGCATGGCATATAGCACTTTATGTCATTGTATTGATCATGATGATGTGGTATTCCCCTTCGGTGGGATGCGTCCTATACATTCTTGTTGATACTTGCATCCTGCATGACCCTACCTCCTTACGAGGGTTATGTGGGTAGGAGTAGTTAGGATGCTAGTAGTTGCTACGCCAGTGGGATGGGAATAAGCATGGTGATGGAAATAAAGATATGATTTCAAAGACTTTTTCAAAATGCAGTCGAGTGCCACTAATGCCCGAGGGAGATGATGATAAGTTGGGTAACCACTTGAGGAAGAAGTGGTGTACCTGAGCAAGTGAGTGTGTGTTTTCAAAAACGGATTAGATTTAAGGTCTGCTGACCGTCCCAACCTTACATGCGCAACCACGATACCCCTTATGGGACGGGGCTCTGTTCATTACTTTGGTGGGTACTAAAAAGGACCTGCATTACTAGTGGCGGGAGTGGCATGATCACTCTCGATACGGGGTCGTGCCGGTATGGACGGTCATGCGCTGTCTTCAAAGACACCGGACACACCGTTGGTCCCTGCTTGGATGCTACGAGTGATGTACATCATGTGGGCTGGTTACCAATCGAGTGGACTCTTTGTTTAGTATCGCCAGGGGAAAGGCATCGTTCGGGTGCTTACCTCGGGTATGTTATATACCGCGAGTCGTGGATGACACGGAAGTTCCCCGAGTGTCGTGGATTTATCACGGCAGATGTCCGGGTGAACGGACTTGGATTCGAGGCCATCGCTAACGGGGTGGACTCAAAGGGGTTTGATCGGGATGAAAGACACGGATTTACCCAGGTTCGGCCCCTCAAGTCGAGGTAATAGCCTACGTCCTGCTTGTGTTTGTATTGCTTGTGTATCGATTACAAGGAGCTAGAAGCTTAACCTAGTTCTCGATCACCTATCCCCTAAGTTGCCTCGGGTCTGCCTTTATATAAGAGGTCAGGACCACCGGGTCATTACAATCGTTAACCGAGTCTTACTATATGTCCGAGTCTTTCTCTATCTTCTTATCCAAGATGTCTCTGAGACGGCTTACGTGCCCGGGTCTTCTCCGTCCGGGCCGTCGTACGACCCACACCTTGAGCCGCCTATCTTCTTGGGCCACCAGCCTTATGGCTCACCCTTGTTGCCGGCTCACGTGCCAGCAACATGACCCGGAGCCTCCAGGGCGGGTCATATCGTGGGGTTATATCCCCAACATTAGGCCCCAAGTTGAATTGAGCTTGCTCACTTCATCCTTCTCTTCTGTTTTTGGCGAGTCGCCCAGAAATGACCCGACGTGACGTCATGAGATCCGCTGACG
Source organism: Hordeum marinum (assembly GCA_022496015.1). Taxonomy (NCBI): domain Eukaryota; kingdom Viridiplantae; phylum Streptophyta; class Magnoliopsida; order Poales; family Poaceae; genus Hordeum; species Hordeum marinum. The sequence goes on along the minus strand of CM039675.1, from coordinate 245,114,595 downwards.
TATCACCGAATCTTTCATTAACTGTCATCCTGAGAATCGAGGCGTCCGCCTTGGTCAAACGGTGTTGTCGCCTAGATTTTCGTGCCTTCCTTATTCCCTTTTTATGTACGACCCGTGCGGGTAGAAGCTTTTCCTCCTCCCGCTCGTGCCTCTTCTTCTTCCTCCTGTCGCCACCGCTCCAGCGTCCTCATCGTCCGGTGTCGTCTTCGCAGCTACACCGACTAGGCCGCTGCATCATCCTGATTCGCACCAGAAACCTTTCGCCACCGCAGCGACATCTCCGGTGAGTTCTTCTTCTTAGATTGCCCACCATCGTAGTAGGGTTTTCACCGGGGGCTCCTCCGCCGCCGCTTGGGCTCCGGCACCGCCACCGCGAGTATATCTCGATGCATTGTCACATTTAGACTGCGCTCTCACCCCGCCGCCACGCACGGGCCGGCCGCGCGTAATGCGCGAACTGCGATGGCTCCGCTCCATTTCCTTTCCTTCTGCTGTTCATCGCTAGGTCAGGATTAAAATCCTTTTTCGCCGCTTTTGTAGATCCGTAGCCATAGTAGTAGTTTGCGGAATCTGTTTTTCAGGACTTAGCCGATTTTCAATTTTCCTTTCCTCTGTTGAGTCGCTAAGCTTCTCCGACTCTCATCAACCGGGTCTTTCCACCTTATCTGTAGAACCCTTAAACCTGTAAGCCGTCATAAATACTTGCTTGCGCTTGACTCATCATGTCGTTTACCTTGCGCAGTATTTAAGCCGCCAATATGTCTCGTGCGTCCAACTCATGCAATTGGGTTGGTTCTTGCGTTCAGAGGAGTACTTAGCAGGTTATGTTGAAGCGGGTACTCTCCCTCCCAAAGAGGTCCTCAATTGGCGGGTTCCGGGTAAAGAGACCTGGCCTTCTCCCCAAAAAGGAGAGATAGTCGTCTTCACTAATCACATCGAGCGAGGGTTCGCCGCCAAGTTTTTCCGAGATGTTCTTCATTTTTACAAGGTGCATCCTCAAGACTTGGCACCCAACTCCGTCTCAAACATCTGCAACTTCCAAGTTCTCTGTGAGGCTTACCTGCAAACTAAGCCATCCGTGGGGTTCTTTCGAGAGTTCTTCTATGCCAACCGCCAAACTGAAATGAAGGGTGGTCCGAGTCTGGAGCTGGACAACATTTCTATACAACGCCGCCGAGACATCATCTTTCCTGCCACTCCAATGCCGAGTCACCCAAAGGATTGGAATAAAACATGGTTCTATTGCCAAGAAACCTCTCCTGAGAAAGAGCACTCGCTGGCGGGTTACCGCCCCTCCCGGCTTAGGACAAACACAGAGCTTCCCGGCCGGCTCTCAGCCTCGGAGCATGCCAGATACAAGCTGTTCCACGCCAAGATCAAAGCACTCCTGGCCAATGGTTTAATAGGATTGGATTTGATCCGCTGCTGGATTTCCTGGCGGATCATGCCTTTAAGCCACAGAGGTCGGCTTATGTGCGAGTATGAAGGAAAATATGATAGCTCGTTGTGCTTCAGCGAGTCAACAATGACAGAGGATGATATTACCACTACCATCCGGAGCCTTGTCCACGAAGCCTCCGGCTCATGCAGCGCCATCGGCCTGGCGCCTTTCTGCGTCAATAATCCAGCTCCTGGTGTAAGTTAATCTCTTCCCATCCGTCTCTTAAATGTTGCTTGTACTTTGTTGATTTGCTATTCATTCTCCGGGTCATTCCTGTAGGCCGACTCAGACTTCTGGAAGAAGGAATATGTTGCCCCTCCAAAGAAATCCAGGAAGAAGGTCGCGACCAAGAGAGCTAAAAAAGATGCCCCGCAAGAGAATTTGTTTGACCCATCACCATCATCCAGCTCAGAGGTAATACTTTAATTGTTTTGTTTGATCTTTTACCTTCCTGCTTTATTAATGCTTGTTTTACTCGCAGGATGAAGTGGAAACCAGCCGCGCCAATGCTCCTGAGGTAAATTATGTTTCTTCCGGCACAGAATGTTTAGTCCCCCGAAAGCCGCGGCGGGTTATCAGAAAAATTCCTCTTTGTCACCCTCTTGCTCACCTGGCTCCCGATTTTCTCTTGGAAAAGCAACAGCAGGCCGAGCGTCGACAGACTCGAAGCGCCGGCTCTACTGAGCTCGTGTCAGGGTTACCAAATTCTCCGGCTCCAAAGAAACGCCCCGCAAAGGTTTATGTCTCTACTTTTCCTTTGACTTTCCTTTGTAAACTTGACACTTTCTCATCTTTCTGTTTTATTCTTTTTAGAAATCCCCTTCCTCCGGCGACTCTTCGGCGTCAGTTCTACCACCTCCCAAGATCAATCTGTTGTAAGCATTCCTTACTATGAGATCCGGACATCCGGCTCTTAATATGATAGCAACATCTTCGACTGCTGATCCTTCTATTTTGCAGTGCTCAAGCCAAGCATCGCAGGACCAACAAGCCCTCCCCGGTCCTGTTATCCAAGAGCCGGAGCTCGAACAACCGGAGGAGGCTGAAGCAGAAGAAAATCCACCAGCTGCCTCCACGGAACCGGCTGCTATCGATGTCATTATGGAGAGCCCTCCAAGGGCTCCTTCAAAACCGGCGACTCCTGCCAAGACCCCTGAAACTCCAGATGTTGTTATCACCGGGTCTGGTCATCAAACTCCTCTGGCTCATGTGCTGACCAAGCATACAGAGCCGACCGAGGCCTCGAAGAAGCTGAACGTTCACTCTTCGTATGAAAAGATGACAGCCGAGGAGCTCCATGCCGGGTATATAAACCGGGTTACCACCAGCCGGGATCTGGAACTTTAGCTGGTCTCTTTAATGAAGACAAAATACGAGGTACTCTTTATGTTGCCATACCCTTGCTTAGCCCCCAAGGGCCGGTTCAATGTACTCAACCGTTTAACCGGGTCTTTGTTTAACTTTCTGTTAGAAAAAATTCAAAGCCATTGTTCTCTAGAGTCGGCTTAATTTGCCAAAATTGAGTCGGATCTTCCTTTAGAAAACTTAAACCACCAGTCGTAGCCCGCAAGGGCCGGCTCCAGCTTGGGGAAGTTGAGTTAGATCTTCTATTAGAAGTAAATTGCAGAGCCATAGTGTAGCCCCCAAGTTCCGGTTTAGCTTCGAAGAAGATGAGCCGGAACTGCGCTGCATGCTGAAAGATCAAATATACATTAGCCCCCAAGTGTCAAATATATTGCTTGCAATCCGTTTGAGACTTGCATAAGTTTGCATTTAACACTTGTCCTGTATTTTGGCGACTTATCCTGTGTTTTGATGTATTATAGGAAGCCTTAAACGAAGCCGGCTTTCAATTGTTTGATATAAAAGCTAACCTAGCGGCTCAACAAGAGGCCCGCAGCGTCTCTAACGAAAAGTGTCGGCTGCTGTCTGAAGAGCTGGTCCATATTAAGGTGGAGCTTGCTTCTCTAAAGGAATCTACTGATTTGGAGAAAGCTGTGTTGACTAAGCGAGCGGATGACGCCGACCAGCGGCTGATAGCCGTGGCGGATGAGCTTCAAGGCCAAAAGTGTCATATAACCAAGATGGCAGCTGCTCTCTTTGGTAAGTTCTTACTCACTTCATGTTTCTAGCATGTCTCATTCATCTATTGTGATGGCGACTCATCTTGCTTTGTTCGACCTATACAGGCCCCAGAAGCCGGCAATTGGTTTCAGATAGCCTTTTACCCCTGAAGGCTATTTACACCTTTGCAGAACAACTTTATTGCAGAGCTATTTTCATGATTAAGACGGTTCAATACAAGGAGAAGATCCCCACCGCTCTGAGAGGTGTCTTGGAACTCTTCTCCACAATGCCCAAGAAAATAGAGGAGCTGAAGAAGTCCGCCTTCCGCCAAGGAGCCGTAGTTGGATTGAGCCGGGCTCTGGCCTTCGCCCCCGAGCTAACGCCAGCTGAAATGATGGATGGTTACCCGTCCAAAAAAGATGACGGCTTAGATTTCATTGAAGAAGATTACATCCGGTGTGTCAAAGAGTCGCGTTATCTAGCCTCTGTGCTGGCAGATGAAGCTGATTTGAGCACTTATCAAGCGGCTTACGACGCAGAGGAGAAGAGTATCCGCGGGCCTCTCTATGAGTGGAAGGATCTGACACCCGCCCGTAGTAAGGACCTCTTCCCTTGTGAGCTTGACGCATCCCCTTTCCTTGAAGGGTCTTTCGCTGCTCTAGCTGACTGTAATTGGGAATTGGGAAATCTCCAGATAAAGCCAGCGGAAGAACCGGAGCAGGATGAGCCGGCCAATAACTGAAATTTTTTCTTTTAACCTTTCTGAGCAGAGACTCATGTACTGACCCATGTAATGACCCATCGTGAGTGGTTGAAACTTGGCAATGCCTTTTGCTCCTTCTGAGAGTAGTTTTTGTAACAGAGTAAGGATGACCCTGCCGTTGCCAGTTGTGAATATTTTCATCTCTCTGTGTGCACTTTCCTTCTCTCCATGTTTCAATTTGATGTGTTGCCGGCTCTCCATTGATTGCTCGTTCCTTTGCATAAATATACCTTGAGCTTTTCTGATGAGGGTGTTTGTCTTTGAAGACGTCATTCCTTCTCCAAAAGATTAGAGCCGGATAATATCTTTGAAAACTCAAATTTTGTCAACCGGAGCAACATGGCTCCGGCTCTTGTCGGATGAATCCATTAAGGAGCCGCTTGTCTTAGGATAATGTAAGCTATACCTGATGGTAAGAAGCCTCTATCGACAACTGCGGCTATTGATGAACTGGAAGCGGCCTAAAGTCGGTTGTATGAAGGGTAATGTAAGCTATACCTGACGGTAAGAAGCCTCCTTTTAACAGCAAATGTTGTATGTGCGAACGCCGGCTGTCGATGGGAGATGTAAGCTATACCCCAAGGCAAGAAGCCTCCATCGACATCTGCAGCTAATAATTAGCCTGAGATGGCCTAAAGTCGGCTGTTTGAAAGGAGATGTAAGCTATACCTGAAGGCAAGAAGCCTCTTTCAACACCTACAGTTGATAAGCAACTGAGGTTTGGCGTAAACGCCGGTTGTTAGGGAGAGATAAATGAACCCGTCGGTAAGAAGCCCCCTTCAACAACCGCGGTTAATAAGTAACCGGAAGTGGCATAAAGCCGGCCATTAGGGTGAGATAAGCGATACCTGTCGGTAAGAAGCCCCCTTCAATGGCCGCAGTTGATAAGCAACTGGAATTTGGTGTAGACGCTATTGTCGTAGGGTCATGTGAGCTATACCAAAGGTAAGAAACCTCCATCAACAACAACGCTTAATGTAACCAAACTAGGCATAAAGCCAACTGTGCAAGGGAGATGTAAGCTATACCCGAAGGCAAGAAGCCTCCTTGCAACAGTTTAATAACAGCTGGCTGTGCAAAGGATATGTAAGCTATACCCGAAGGCAAGAAGCCTCTTTGCAACAGTGCTTAATTGGGCATAACGTGGGCTGTGCAAGGGAGATGTAAGCTATACCCGAAGGCAAGAAGCCTCCTTGCAACAGCGTAAAAGCAGACTGTGCAGGGGAGATGTAAGCTATACCTGAAGGCAAGAAGCCTCCCTGCAACAACGCTTGATAGGGCATAAAGCCGGATCAACCATTTTGACGGCAAACAAACCACTTCAACTCAAATTTTTTGAGTCGGAAAAATTTCATCTCTAATTGCACAAAGGTATACATAAGAGCAGAGGCCCCAGTCTTTGCGGGGATGCTAGCTTTTACTCATGTAAGCATGATATATACAATGATAGCGGCTTTCAACGCCTCCTAAGTAAAGTATGGTCGCAAATGTGCGATATTCCATGGCCGCAACGTCTCTTGACCCACGGTTTCCGACTCATCTTGGATATCAATGAGGTAATATGACCCATTGTTAAGGTTTCTGTTGATCAAAAAAGGCCCCTCCCATGGTGGAGATAACTTATGCATTCCAGCTTGGTCTTGAATCAACCGGAGCACCAGGTCACCTTCCTGGAACATCCGGGTCTTCACCCTATGGCTATGATAGTGTCGCAGGTCTTGTTGATAAATTGCCGACCTGGCTACTGCTAACTCTCGTGCTTCATCCAAGGCGTCCAACGCATCTTGGCGTGCTATCTCATTGTCCGTCTCAACATAAGCCGCCACCCTTGGTGAATCGTGCCGGATATCGCTGGGTAGAACCGCCTCAGCACCATACACCATGAAGAAAGGTGTAAAACCTGTAGATCTGTTAGGGGTAGTTCTGATACTCCATAAGACGGAAGGCAACTCCTCAACCCAACATCCGGGTGTCCGCTTCAAAGGAACCATGAGTCGTGGTTTGACTCGTCTTAAAATTTCCTGATTGGCTCGCTCTGCCTGACCATTAGACTATGGATGTGCCACGGCTGAAACATCAAGCCGGATATGCTCCTTCTCACAAAATGTTTTCATAGCTCCTTTGGATAGATTTGTTCCATTGTCCGTTGAGATACTGTGCGGGTAACCAAAGCGATAGATCAGCTTTTTAATAAGTTGAACCGCTGTAGCCGCGTCACATTTGCTGACCGGCTCTGCCTCTATCCACTTAGTAAATTTATCAATCGCCACCAGATGGAGCGTTTTATTATCCTTGGATCTCTTGAAAGGTCCTACCATATCAAGCCCCCAGACCGCAAATGGCCAAGTGATTGGTATCATCCTCAACTCTTGAGCTGGAACGTGAGCACGCCGGCCAAACTTCTGACAGCCGTCACACTTACAGACTAAGTCTTCTACATCCTTGTGAGCCGTCAACCAGAAAAATCCATGTCGAAAAGCCTTGGCCACTAAAGATTTTGACCCAGCTTGATGTCCACAGTCGCCAGCATGAATTTCACTCAAGATCTGCCGGCCCTCCTCTGGTGAGACGCAGCGCTGAAAGACACCCGTCACACTACACTTATGTAACTCACCATTGATAATCGTCATAGACTTAGAATGCCGGGTGATCTTACTGGCCAGATCCTCCTCCTGAGGCAACTCGCCACTTGTTAGATACGCCAAATAAGGAATAGTCCAATCTGGGATGGCATGTAGAGCCGCCAACAATTCCGCTTCCGGGTCAGGAATAGCCAGATCCTCCTCAGAGGGTGTCTTGACAGTCGGATGATGCAATACGTCCAGAAAAATATTAGGTGGTACCGGGTTTCATTGAGAACCTAACCGTGATAAGGCATCAGCCGCCTCATTCCTGCGACGATCAATATGATCCACCTGGTACCCCTTGAAGTGACTGGCAATGATATCAACCGCCTGTCGATAAGCCGCCATCCGCGGATCCTTGGAGTCCCAAGTACCTGAAACTTGCTGAGCCACAAGATCTGAGTCGCCGAAACATCTGACCCGGCTTAAGTTCATCTCTTTAGCGACTCTGAGACCATGGAGCAGTGCCTCATACTCAGCTGCATTATTAGTACAAGGAAACATTAACCGGAGCACATAACAAAACTTGTCACCCTTGGGGGAGGTGAGAACAACTCCTGCACCGGACCCTCTAGCTGCTTGGTCCCATCAAAGTGTATAGTCCAATACGTGTTATCCGTTTCTCTTCGGGAGCTTGACATTCTGTCCAATCATTTATGAAATCCACGAAAGCTTGAGACTTTATTGTTGTACGAGGAACATATTTGATGTTAAGAGGACCCAGCTCTAAGGCCCACTTGGCAATCCTCCCTGTAGGTTCTCTATTTTGAATGATATCTCCCAATGGGGCAGAACTGACCACGGTTATCTGGTGCCCCCAAAAGTAGTGTTTTAACTTGCGGTTAGCCATGAAAACTCCATATACCAACTTCTGTCAATGCGGATACCTCTGCTTAGACTCTGCCAAAACTTCACTAATGTAATAAACCGGCCTTTGCACTGGATACTCCTTCCCTGCCTCCTTGCGCTTAACCACAATTGCTACATTGACCGCTCTGTTGTTAGCCGCCACATAAAGGAGCAATGGATCTTTCTCAACTGGAGTGGCTAACACTGGCGGATCAGTCAACTGTTTTTTAAGAGCTTCAAGCACCTTAGCCGCTACTTTGCTCCACTTAAACTTGTCTGTCTTTTTCATCATCTGGTATAAGGGAATGGCTTTCTCCCCAAGCCGACTTATGAACCGGCTCAATGCAGCAATCCGTCCTGCAAGGCGCTGAATGTCATTAATGCACGTCGGCTCTCCTAAAGAAGTGATAGCCTTAATTTTATCTGGGTTAGCCTCGATGCCCCGGTCAGAGACCAAGAAACCCAAAAGCTTTCCTGCTGGAACACCAAAAACACACTTCGTCGGGTTAAGCATCATCTTATAGACCCGGAGATTGTCAAAAGTTTCCTTCAGATCCTCTAGGAGAGTTTCTTTCTTTTTGGATTTAACCACGATGTCGTCTACGTAAGCGTGAACATTTTGGCCAATCTGACTGTGAAGGCAGTTCTTCACACATCGTTGGTAAGTCGCCTGGGCACTCTTAAGCCCGAAAGGCATGGAGACATAGCAGAATGCCCCAAAGGGTGTAATAACCGTCGTCTTCTCCTGATCTTTCACTGCCATATTGATCTAATGATAGCCTGAATATGCATCCAGGAAGCATAAAATTTCACACCCGGCTGTAGCATCAATAATATAATCGATGCAAGAGAGTGCAAAAGGGTCATCCAGGCAAGCCTTGTGAACGTCCGTGTATTCTATACACATCCGCCAGGTGCCGTTCTTTTTGAGCACTAGCATCGGGTTAGCCAACCACTCCGGGTGAAAAACCTCCACTATAAACCCTGCAGCTAAGAGCCGGGCAACTTCCTCCCCAATAGCTTTACGTCTCTCTTCGTTTGAACCGTCGTAGAAACTGTTTAATCGGCTTAAACTTCAGGTCCACATTAAGGTGGTGCTCAGCGAACTCTCTCGGTACACCCGGCATGTCAGAAGGCTTCCACGCAAAGATGTCCCGATTCTCACGGATGAATTCGATGAGCACGCTTTCCTATTTGGGATCCATGTGAGCCCCAATTATGAACTGCTTGGATGAGTCGCCCAGATTGAAATCTACTGCCTTGGTATCATCCGCTGAAAACTTGATGGCGGCTCAACTTCCATAGTAGGCTTCTTCAGCAGGGTCATATCCTCCGGGTCAACGTTCTCCTTATAGAACTTCAGCTCCTCCTGGGCACAACTAGACTCTGCATACGCCGCATCTCCTTCCTCGCACTCGAGAGCCGTTTTCCGATTGCCGTGAATGGTAATGGTACCATTTAAGCCGGGCATTTTGAGTTGTAAATAAACATAGCAAGGCCTAGCCATAAATTTGGCATAAGACGACATCCCAAACAGCGCATTGTAGGGACTTTTGATTTTAATCACCTGGAACCACAAGGACTCCACCCTGTAATTATACTCATCGCCAAAAGCCACTTCCAATGAAATCCGACCCACCGGGTATGCCGACTTACCTGGAACCACACCATGAAAGACGGTGGAGGAAGGTTTAAGGTCTTTGTCAAGCAACTTCATCCGTTGGAAAGTATCATAATAAAGGATGTTGATACTGCTACCTCCATCCATGAGCACCTTGTTCAGCATATAGCCATTCACCTGAGGGGCCACAACTAGAGCCAGCCGGCCCGGGTCATCTACCCGCGGCGGGTGATCCTCTCGGCTCCACATTATGTCATACTCAGACCATGGTAAGTACCGCGGGAGAGCCGAAGCAACCGCATTAACCGCTCGCCTCCGCAACTTCTCGTCTCGTTTATTGTGACTAGTCGTAAATACGTGATACTGTCCAGAACTAAGCTGCTTCGGGTTACTCTGAAACCCGGACTGATTGCGCTGCTGCTGATTGTTGTTATTGCTGTTGTTGCCAGGATGCTATTGGTGCCCCCTTGGTTATTCTGACCCGGATGCCCGGCTCCTGAACCGCTGGCGCCAAATCCAGCCCCTGACCCGCCGTGCCCTGAGCCCCCAGACGGGCCACCGCCCTGGTTATTACACGGTTGGGAATGCTGGTTTTTGAATCTCTAGATAAAACAATCACCCCATGCATGTAACGCCGGCTTATCAGGCGTGTTGTGCTCCGGACAAGGCTTCCTCAGCGCTTCTTCTAAATTGAAAGGGCCTCTGTTCCTTTGGTGAAACGGCCTGAATTTTCCGTTCCCCTTGGGATGGTTCTGTTCTGTGTTGGTGTTCACCACTAGCTCTGAACCACCATCTGCGCTCTTCCGCTTATTCTGATTCCCTTTGTTCACAAAGCCTTTGCCTTGATTATTCTTCTTCCCTTGATTGGTTTTCTCATCATCCGAGCCTGGATCCTTGGTGTTATCTGAGTTGGCATACTTTGTCAGGGCCGTCATGAGCTCTCCCATATCCTGACACGTGCGCTTGAGTCGGCCGAGCTTCTGTTTCAATGGAACAAAATGACAGTTCTTTTCCAGAATAAGCACCGCTTGAGCCTCCGTGATCTGCTCCAAAGAGTGAATAATGGTCGACACCCGCCAGACCCAATGATGGGCTGACTCATTCTCCCGTTGAACACAATGGTCCAAGTCTACAATTGTCATAGGCTGCTTACAAGTCCCCTGAAAATTCTTAATAAACTTCGCTCTCAACTCCGCCCACGAACTTGTCGTGTTAGGCGGCAGACCTTTCAACCATGTGTGAGCCGGACCCTCGAGCATCATGATGAAATATTTTGCACATACTGCCTCACTGACGTCCAGCATCTCCATGGCCAGCTCATAACTCTCAACCCAAGCCTCAGGGAGTAGATCAGCTGTGTAATTCGGAACTTTTCATGGCCCCTTAAAATCTTTTGGTAGTCGTTCACTTCTCAGAGCCAGAGTTAAACATGGCACCCCTAGGGCTCTTGTACTAACTACTCCCATTGAGATGGAAAGCGCCGGCTCTGGACGGGTTGTCGCTATCTCCACCTCTCTCCTGTTCCTCGCCTGGTTCACGAGGGCTTGTGCATCTAAACCGCCCGCTCATCCTCCGGTGGTCCCCGACGTGGATGACTGCTGGAACATGCCGGCGACTCGTAGCGCCGGCTGAAACTTCGACTAGGGAGGGGGGTAGAGTGAACCCGGCTCCGGCTATGAGCATATCTCTCTTGCTGGGCCATGGCCGTCTGTAAATATCCAATGGCGTTTCGCACGTCCTCCGCAAAGGGTGCTTCATCTAGGATGGGAATCGTCTCAAGCCAGGTGGCCACCGCCACCATGTTCTCGGCCGGGTTAGAGTAGTGACCCGCCGGTGTTGGAAAATCTCTAGGTGAGCTTTGGTTACGCTGGGGTGGATGAGTTGCCGGGCGTTCCGTCGGGCGGCTTTCCGGCATGCCCGTAACCCGCCCCGCACCAGGGGTATTAAACAGGTTCCTTGCTTCGTAACGTTCTGGTAGACGGGATTGATGCCGCCTCTGGTGTATTACGGTTGTTGACCTTTGTTCCAGCTCTAGATGGAAAGCATCTGCTTTGATACGCTCCGCCTCTTCCTCCATCCGGATCTTCAGCTCAGCCATCCTTTGTCGTTCCTCTGCCATCCGGCCCTTGATCCGTGCCATCTCTAAATTCTGGGCTGCTTCATTGTCTGGTGTTACTTCCGTGGCCATGAGAGCCGTAAGCTCGTCCATCAATTCCACTAGAACCTGAGCCGGCGGCGGCGGGCTATCACCCGCTGCGGCGGCTCCCGCAGCTGTGCCACCGGCGGTTGGAGCCGATCCCGCCATGAACACCGCCACATTAACCGGGGGTCTTGGAGCATCCGACTTAAAGCCTTCTACCTCAGAATAGGTGTCGTAGTAGCCCCCAAGGCCACCGTTACTGAGCCGATACACTGACGTCCCCACTGGAGGACTACACTAGACTCTGTCTCCCCACTGGAGGACTCATCTTCCAAGCAAACAAGAGTTCCCTGTGACCCGAACGCTTCCAGGTCCATACCTTGAGTAAAGCCCATGAGAACATGCCTTTGACCTGGATGGGCACGGGCAGGCCGCACACCACTCGTAGATTGGAGACGCCGAGCCGGCTCGACGATGTTGGGGCAGATGGCCAGCTTGGGTGTAGATCCATCAACCTTTCCGATGAAAACCTGGATCCCGCCAGACGGAACCCGGAATCCATACTCCACAGAATCAGCATCAAGCCCCCAGCCGGCGTCATCAATGTAGAGCCGGCCGCGGTGACTCTTGCTCATCCTTCCAACCACGTATCCCTCGAGCCCTGGGAGAGAGCCCTTTCAGAACTCAACACCACCAAGCGCTTGCCTCACGGTGGGCGCCAACTGTCATGGATTTATCACGGCAGATGTCCGGGTGAACAGACTTGGATTCGAGGCCATCGCTAACGGGGTGGACTCAAAGGGGTTTGATCGGGACGAAAGACACGGATTTACCCAGGTTTGGCCCCTCAAGTTGAGGTAATAGCCTACGTCCTGCTTGTGTTTGTATTGCTTGTGTATCGATTACAAGGAGCTAGAAGCTTGACCTAGTTCTCGATCACCTATCCCCTAAGTTGCCCCAGGTTTGCCTTTATATAAGAGGTCAGGACCACCGGGTCATTACAATCGTTAACCGAGTCTTACTATATGTCCGAGTCTTTCTCTATCTTCTTATCCAAGATGTCTCTGAGACGGCTTACGTGCCCGGGTCTTCTCCGTCCGGGCCGTCGTACGACCCACACCTTGAGCCGCCTATCTTCTTGGGCCACCAGCCTTATGGCTCACCCTTGTTGCCGGCTCACGTGCCAGCAACATGACCCGGAGCCTCCAGGGCGGGTCATATCGTGGGGTTATATCCCCAACACCGAGTCTTCTGGGTAAAGTGTGGAACCTCTGTAGAGTGTAAAACTATTTGAATAGCTGTGTCCATGGTCATGGATAGTTGTAGGTCCTTCTTAAACTACGTCCAGATGTTTTCGCAAACTTGGTGTGTGTGTGTGTGCGGAAGACATAAGGATGATACTCGAGACAAGTCTGAAGACTTGATCTGATGAATGAACATGAGATGTTCAACCACTCCTTATGATGATATATTTAACTTGTTCATATGGATATCCACGAACTGTTGATGCATGCTTACACATAGTTACTTGATCATGACATTGCATTCAAAATTAGCTTTCAGCAAAATTACCTACTTAGTGCTATATCATGCTCTATTGAACCTTGTTCCGAACATGGGTTGCTTGCGAGTACATTCAAAGTACTCATTAGCTTGCCACTAGTTATTTTATTGGCTAGGCATGAAAGATCAGGTTATGATGAAGATTACCTTGGTGATGGACATGCGAGCTAGGACGCTTCCCAGTCAGAATGCCTATAGGGTTAAGGCAGATGGCATGGGTTCACGCTATCGTTGAAGATTCCCTCTGCAATCATATGAAGACTTGGCCATAAAGGCCATATTTGAGTACAAATGGTATGTAATGGATGTAAGACTCTTGTTATTCAGTTTCTGTTTGTTCAGTGAGCATTGATCTCTCGGATCATTGTGCACGTACATTCGGTGATCACGACTTACGAGTCGGGGTCCCCACAAAGCTGGTATCAGTGCCATCCTGAGTGTAGGAAGCCCTTAGTTAGCATGGACGTTAGTTAGGACAAAACTATTTTTCCAGAGCCTTCAAAATCACTTACAAAGCCTCTATATTTCTCGCCTCTCCTAAAATTCCACGGGAAGGAAAAGTTTTTTGCCTTAGCACTTCAACCACTTTCTCTTAGCTCTCCTCGTCTGCTTTTCCAAAACTTTGCAAATGGTCACTACTACCCTTGTGCCCCTGACCATGGGATTCCTTGTAATCCTCGTTGGTAACCTGGAAGGAAGCCACCTTGCCAGACGATTGCCGACATATCTCGGAGCCAAGTTGGCGACACTAGACAAGGATCTACCAACAGAAGATACCTTCTCGAAGGATGAGTATGTCAAGACTTAGATGATAGTGACACCCTCGACACAGTTCGAGGATGATGCCACCTTGGCCTTCGATGACCAGGGCACAAGACATGCAATGTCATGATAATGCACTGCTAATAGAGCAACACGGTCCTTTACCTTGTTATATCGGTAACCACCGGTGGATGAGAACCTCGCCATTTGGCCCGCCTCACTATGGTGAGCAGGAAAACGGTTCTCATCATTCCCCGCTCTTGTTGCCGATGATATCGTCAACGTGAACGACAGGATACAACTCTACCATGCCTTGTTAATGACATTGCATAAAAGGTTTCCTACCTGGAATGCTCAACGTCTCAAGAGACAAGAAGGCATTTTCACGATCACGAGGACATCAGAAGACCCTGTCAACAACAACCATGAAGAATCACCTTCGTCGTTAACTCAACAGACCCAAAGTCGTCAAGGACTCTTCAGGCGCAACCAGGATCGTTTTGATGAACAACAACCTAAGACATAGCGACACCCAAAGAAGACCCAGAAGACTAAGCGGACTCCTCTCCAAGACATGAAGCAAGCACGAGTAATGAGTCCGAGAACCCCTAGGGTAGGATAGGTCGTGTGTCCCCCATCCGAAGTCGAGTCTGTATGATGGTTCAGATGGAACCATGATGTGTGTTGCTTGTTTTTGCCTATTTGTGCTTTGGTGTAAGTCACACTTTTTCCCTAGGCAACAAGTGCACGACCATATCACCTACCTTACCTTGATGTTTGTGTTTGGCCTTTTCAGCACTTGTTTGATTGCACTGGCACTATACCAACTTCTTAGGCATGCTCCTCTGTGCTACTTTCCCTCCCCCTCTTGTCAACTAAAGACCCGCAAGACCGGATACACCAAGGATCCACCTCGACAAACAACTGACACCGAAGACTTCGACTAGAACGTACTTAACGAAACGAAACCCTGTAGGGATTAGGCTCTTCCCTCAAGACTGGAAACCCCTCCCCAGACTAGCCTCTACCTCACGAGCTTCCCTATCACAAGCCCATGATCATGTGTTTAATACACGGATTTGCTAGAGCACTTATTGAGCTTCAATAACCCCTCCTTTGCACTGGGTTCATTATGGAGCTAGTGATCATAGTGAACAGACATCCTTCATTCCTACGCTAGCACTAGAACCTTGATGCCATAGGATAGATCATCTTGAGGATAAATGATTAGTAGGCTAATCATTTAATGAGGCTAGAGTAGATGTCTTGAGGAAGTGGTCAAGACCCCTTGGTGGATTGCGAGACTTCCACGATGATCGGGAGATTGATGGAGCAAGCTGACGGAGTAGTATAACTTACTTATCCCTTGAGTAACTTGGATTTAGTAGGACAAATATGATCAAAAGATGAAATTTTTGGTGTATTAATGACTTGACTTTGGCAAATAATATTGACAGTGGTTTGATCATGTTACAATACTAACTGGAGTAACTAGTAGGGAATTCTTACTAGATGTAAACCTTGGATTTAAATAGGTGATTCTAATAGGTGCTCAAAATCAATCAAACCACATGGTTCAGAGTAATTTGGATTTAGTCTGGTGATCGTGATCTTAATACCATGTTTCCCGTTGGAATTCAAACAAGAATATTGGATTGTTGTTAGAATCGATTCAAGGATCCATATGCACCTAACATCGGAGTTCACTGCATCATCATGATGGGGGTTGATGGTTATACTGTGATGAGATAGTTCTTCCTAGAATTTGGGGATTTAGGAAATCTAGAGATATATGGAACGACACCATTATTGGATTTGTAGCAATGATAGGTCATGTAATAGTGGGTGGTACTCGTGGACCGGTTAATTGGATTTGTAGAAAGGAAACAAGATCTTGGATGGTTTATTACGTGCTTCCTTAGCATAGTAATGCAATACCTTAGACCTTGGATAGGTTAGAAGGACACTTGGATTGGTAATGTCATGATCAAGCTTAGCGGCTTGTAAATTATCCCGAGGATTTTTACATAGGGATATATGTGAGTTAGCAATAGTATACATATGAGATTTTTGGTATATACCTTCTCTCAAAACCTTGGATATATGAGTAGCATATGCAATATTGGAGTTGACTTATATGAGATGATACCCTAGAGGATATAGGGTGATTTTGTTTGGAGTAATAGGCAGTACTATTGGCATCTAATAGTTGTGCTCAGGATAAGGTGTTAGACGTTCACTCACATCCTAAGCTTCTTGAAACCCGAAGCTTTACAAACCATGACGCGGTTGGGTTATGACCATAGGCCTTGGACTATAAGTCCTTAGACTATGGTCGGTACTCCACCTCGACCACCACTAGTCCTGTTCAAAGGAAGGTGGCCATGAAGACCTCTATTAGGTTGGATCACAAACCCTCGATACCAGTGACCATCCGGGAAGAATGCCCACTCCTCTCACATATCCCTTGACAAATGTGTTTATGTAATACTTCGGGAGGTAGGTTGTTGTCCTCCGGGATGACATGCTTATCTACCCAATGAGAGGAGGAACACCTTAGTCCTGTTTGGAAAAGCCCCAGGAACACCCATTACCATGCCTCTCGAGTATAAGGTTTCACCTTAAAGGAGTTGGACTCCGCGAAGCACCCTCTCTACAGAAGAAGGCTTTCTTGCCCAAGAAAGATGAAGAACCACTGCGATTGCGAAGCCACGACAATGACAAAGAAGGAGCAAAAGAAGTCAACCACCACTCCTTTGCTGGACACATCAAATAGACTATATCAAGAAGCACCGACGTCCAAGCATGATGAAGCCCTTGCACATCAAGAGGGTTGAGGAACCCCTTATTATGACTGGTCATCCATAAGTTCCTATCTAGGCAGGAACTGAGGAGTAGATAACACCCCTCACTCCACCACTTTGATAGTGTATGATGATCATGACGTCCCTACTCCCTTCAAATGCGTGGAATGGAGTGGATGACTTTCATGACTTAGTTATCAACCCTTTTTAAACAATCTAGGGCATAAACCGTGACTCGATCATGGTAAGCCACCTGTCAAAGGTAGTTCACCCCACTTGCTTAGCGTCAGACCTTGGGGATTAGATGGTTGATCTATACTCTGAATAGTCAGCTTATCTAGAACCCCACTGAAACCTTCCCAGATGGTAAAACCCGTTTTGACACCAAGACTCTAACCTTGATCTTAGGGGCGAGACTCAGCGTAGACCTTGCCACGGAGAGACGAGTAGACCAAACACTCAAAGACCATCCAGAAACGTGCGTCCATGACGAAGAAGACAAACGACCAAAGAAGAATGA
Source organism: Hordeum marinum (assembly GCA_022496015.1). Lineage (NCBI taxonomy): Eukaryota > Viridiplantae > Streptophyta > Magnoliopsida > Poales > Poaceae > Hordeum > Hordeum marinum. The sequence goes on along the minus strand of CM039675.1, from coordinate 245,097,441 downwards.
AGGATCTACCTGGGAAGCTTACTCAAGAAGAAGATCTCGACGAGAAGCCCACGATGACGCACCTCGGCACTCTCAAGGATGGAGACCACCTACGACTGAAGACCCCATGCTTTAAGGAATATAAGGACTTCCCCGTCAATGAGAAGCTACGCCAAGACTCGACCCTTCTATTCTAACGCGAGACATCTAGATGTCACTAACCAACGTGAGCAGTCCCAGGACCAGCACAGACAAACTACTTGGCCAGGTATTCCGACTTTGGGATACACACGCAAGCCAGGCCCTACGGGAACCTCGTTCACTAAACCCTTGACCACTAAGCGAGCCTAGCATTCTACGAGAACTCCGTTCACCCTTAGACCAAGTCAACATTGCACTCGAAGGCATATCATCAGGCACTTCAACATCCAGAAGGACAACCACGCCGGAGCAGGGACAACGTGGAACGTGAAGACTATCTCACCTATGAATGTCCGCATAAACACCTAGCCTAGGAATCTCGGGGCCGAGATTCTTGTAAGTGGGGTAGGTCCGTCACACCCTGTGATTTGCCTCATGACTAAGTTAGCATGACTCAAATATTAGGGCCAGTTAAAACTTTTTGAGTGCATTTGAATGCTTGACTTGTGTGTTATTTGCTTGCTTGTTTGATTGCTTGATGGTGCTCTATAATTCATAAATCATCCTCCTACCCTCAAGAACACTTTTCCTTGATCCCAACTCTTGTCCAATGATCATGACATGTGAATAGGACTTAAAACTATTTTTACAAAATTTTATTTTGGCCCAAAAACATTTATTTAAATTAGGTTTCCAAAACCCCTTGATTTGAGATTTGCACTACAAGTCCTCAAATTGGGTGGATCATTTTTCCCCAAATGCTTTATTTTGAACCTACTATATATAACTTCCTAAAAACACCAAATATTATTTTTAAAGATTATTTTACTATTTTATTTAAAGGCTTTTTTTCTAAGGCTAGAAATGGTCTTTTATAGGGAAAAATATTTAAATGTTTTAAAAATATTTGAGAAAATTTAGGAAAACTCAATGGACATATATTGTCCATATATAAGAGTGTCAACACATGGTCATGTTAAAAATATTGGACAAAACCCTTCAAAACCATTTCTCCCTATTCCTAGCATTTGAAATATTTCTATAAGAAATATTCTCAATTAAATCCAGGAAAATTCTAGCATGTCACATATAATATATGTGTTTATATTACCAAGTTTCATCTCAATCCCAATTGTTTTGGTTCACCAAAATATCCTAAAACCATTCTTGTCCAGAGCCAAATTTGAGCAACTCTTCATTGTGAAGTATATCCTATTGATCCCAAACTTTGTGGGCATGCTCTAATACCTAAATGATGATTCTAAACCAAGTAGTGAATCAAGGATATTAGTTTACCCTAACTAGATTTACAGAAACCTAATTCTGTTGATTCATAGGGTTCACAAAGTTTGCTTTATCAACTTTCTTCATTTGACCTGAAAACTTGTGATCAGTACCAAATGGACTTACCATTTACCTCTGGTAATATCAGGGCTATTGGATATCCCTAGATACCCTAGGACAGCATCAAACACCTTCAGCCATGAACTTGTGGACAAGCAAAGTGGGCCCAAAAAGATTCCCCTTGCCCCCAACTTTTGACCAAAGTATAGTATAACCCCAATTTACCTCCAATAACCTTCCCATGGCCCTTGATCAATTATTGGGGGTTAAACTCTCTTTTCCCTCTCTTTTTACCATGGAAAGGCCTATTCTTCCCCTCCCCACTATTCTGTTCATGCCAATGCCCCCAAACTTTTCCACAACCTCATATGCATACCGATGCATATATCCAAGCCCAAAGATGGCATGCTCACATGGAAAATATGAGGAGTTCATCTAAACCTCCATTATGGCAGAAATAGTGCCCTTGCACTGCAAGTACTTTGTAGAACCATCTCCCTGATTTGAAAATTGGTGGACTTGTAGTCCCTCCATAGCTAAGCCCACTAGACAAGGTTTTACCCGTAGTGCCTTACAGTAAAACCCCATTAGATCAACCAAAAGTTTGCTGATACAAACTTACTCCTAGTAGAAACTACTTCTAACCAGCCCCATATCATTCCGAACCTCACCAAAATCTCTTACCATATGTGCCTCACACGTTAGACGTTTCCTCCCGACCAAAAAGTCACGGTGGATAGGCCCTTGCGTGGTGACCACGCCACGGGCATGCAGCAAGGACGCTCTGTCCCTTGAGCTTGTCCTGTAGATCATGTCCGACCATGGCAGAGCACCAAAACACGCCAAGAACCTCCCCTTGACCTCACACGCCTCACCCCGATGCTCGCAAAGCTCCAAGGAGGCTCTAGCATGCATGCTCTCCATGCCCGCGGCCCTCCGACGGCCACCCGAGCCCCTCTTGGTCGCCCCTTTCTTCTATCCCCTCCCTAGCTCCCTCTCGCTTCCCTTGACGCTCTCCTCTATCTGAGAGACCCCCCAGACCGAGACATTGGAGCTCCCGAGGCCCTCTCTCCTCCCATGGCCACCAGGGTGCTTCCTCGGCCTCGCCCAAATCCGAGCTCGCCCGAGTCCCTCCTCTCTTCTGAGATCCACCAGAACATTACAACGTCATGGAAAGCTTTCCCCCGCACTCCTTTTCTCACTTCTGGTGGCCAGAGCGCTGCTCACAAGGTCGCCCGTCGCCGGACTCCGCCCTCGGTCGAGGCCCGACCTCCATGGTGCCCCCCGGCGAGAATGGCACGCCCAGACGGATGCGGGACTCCATCCCAAGCCCTTCGATGGTCGAGGAATCTCCGACGGTGGCTGGAGCCACTGGAATGATGCCGACACATGCTCGGCCCTGCCTCCCGTGCCTCGCCCTTGTTTGAGCGGGAGAAGGGGGATGAGCCTGACCAAGCGGGTTCCGCCTGTAGGCGACCCAATGGTCGGGCCCACGCATAAGTGGAGGCGTCTTCCCATCTCCGTGCCTCCCCACGAAGAAGACATATCCAAGCGAATACGCCTTCGACGTGGCTCTGTGCGTGCACTTGGTTGAGCCACTGGGCCGGCCCAATGCCGTGCGGAGCTAAGTTGCGCTCGGTGCGCAAGTTAGGCCCATTTAGCTATAAATTCCTTTTTCAGAAATACTAAATTAATTCTAGAGAATTCAATATAACTCCACATTCATTAATTCAAGTTTCTGCAGATTTCTAAAATTATGTGTTATTCAAATATGTGCATTGCACATTTTTGTATATAGCATTTTCTCTTCCAACAATGATTTGGTCATTTCTTTATTATAAATACCACCTTGTAAAATTCATAGAATATTCAAGATAGCTCCAAATGGACTCACTCAGAATCCTGGGTGTATCTAAGATCATGGGCTGAGATGTCAGCATTTTTCCATATGCTTTCTCTATCATGTGGATTGTTGAACCATTTCTTCATGAATGGCTCACTTTGAAAATCCCTAGGAAATCATCTCTACTCCAAATGTAGTGAGCCAATGTCATGCCCAGGATGGATCCTATCCTTATTTTGGCACAAGGGCCTCGATAGGGATAGAAGCGCATCTCGTCGTGTTGCAAGAATGGATATCATTAAAAATACATGTACAGAAGAGATGAGTATATGGAATTGGCTTACACTCGGTACAAGCTACAACAAGATCACATCAATACAATAACCTATTCAAACATCATACATAAGAGGAGGGTCCGACTACGGACGAAAACAAATAACAAAATGACATCCATCCTTGCTATCCCAGGCTGCCGCCTGGAACCCATCCTAGATTGATGAAGACGAAGAAGAAGAATAACTCCAAATCAAAACAAGCATCATGCTCACGTCAATCATCGCATTACCTGTACCTGCAACTGTTGTTTGTAGTAATCTATGAGCCACAGGGACTCAACAATCTCATTTCCAAGGGTATTAAGACTATTAATGCTTAATAGGTGAGGTATGGTTAAGTGGTGAGGCTGCAGTAAGCGAGTAAGCATTCATTTGAGTGGCTAACTTACGATTATAAAAAATAAAGTATGGTGGTCTATGCATAACGGACGTGAACTAGTAATGATCACTAACTGATCCTGAACACCTAATTACGTCAAAATAACCCCACCGTGTTCTCTCTCGGATAAGGACTCACGAGAAGAGACAGACATGGTTATGCACACAGTTGGTGTATTTTATTAGAGTTTACTTCGAGTTTTCTATGACTGGGTGTTAAAAAAAGTATCCAAGTTTGCCACATAACCGCGGGCCTGGCTTTCCGAAAGATTTAACCCTGCAGGGGTGCTCCAACTCATCCGTCACAAATTAACCACACAGAGCGGGAATAACCTCGACCACGGGTCTCGTGATCTTCCTAGGCAATTCCATAGGAAATCTGCCACCTCGAGATAGCCCGAAGAAAATCGGAATTCCTCACTCAAGACGTTCGAGGAAGGTAAAACAAATCTAGCAAGGCCACCCGGCTTTTCGACGAACCCGATAGGAGCCGCGTATCTCGTTCTCAGGACACGACCAGATGAGCACAGCATAAAGTGGCCTGATAGAAATCTCCCAAGTTGCCTCGGGTTGGCCCCACACGCGAATCTAGTTTGGACCAACACTCATGAGGAGCACTGGCCCAAGGGTTGATTAAATTATCCACGGGTGCCGGCGGGTCCCTATGCAATTTTATTAGTAATTAGGCAAATGTAGTACCAATGTTGGGCCTTGTCAGACAAGATTTATCCTAAAACGAAAATCAAGGGGGTCCCCATAACAACCCCGAGCATGTTAGGAGCGCTCAATTATGGAACATAACACCGGTTCACAAGTAACTAGGGCGGCAAGAGTGGAACAAAACACCGAGCAAAAGGCCAAGCCTTCCACCCTTTACAAAGTGTATAATTGCATTAAATTAAATAGCAGCAATATTGTGATATCAGAATGTCCATGTTGTCACATGGAAGCAATTCCACGTGCAGCTAGAAACGCTATAAGAAGGGCTGAGCAAGCGGTAACATAGCCAAACAATGGTTTGCTAGGAAGGTGGAGGGTTAGAGGCTTTTCATGGCAATGTTGGGAGGATTGAAAAACAAGTGGTAGGTAGCGAGACATAACGATAAAAACGACACAACTAGCATGGCAATGATAGTAGTGGTATCTAGGGAAATGTGTCATCTTGCCTGAGATCCCACATGGAAGAAGAACGAGTCCATGAAGAAGACAAGCCAACGTAGTCGAACGAATGCTCACACTCTGAACGCTTTCAGAACTCTATCAAGAAGAAGCAATCAGAAACAAACAATCAACAGAAGATACACCATAACATATGCATGATATGATGCACAAACAAATATGATGCATGTCCGGTTTAATATGCCACGCATGGCAAAACACATCAAACAACTACTACACTTAAAGTGAAGCTAAATATGCAACGAGTTGCATATTGACGAAACTCCATATTCGAATTATTTAGTTCACTCCCGTTTAGGTACTCATCAATATTAAATGTTGTTAGACATGGCAATAGGTGAAGCATGAACAACTATATCATCTAGGCATTTTAAATGGGTCCGGAAGCAATATATATCATTCCCGAAACATCCCCATAAGCATATTATGATTTAGGTCCCGATCTGTCCTAACACCATTTTTGAGTTGTTAAACAGCAAAATAAATGTCACCATGTGATTCTACACATTTTTCCAGTCAAGTTACATGTGGAACATTTTTATCGGAGCTACGGTTTATTAGTTATTAAATAAGTCATTTTGACATGGCATATACACAAATCTAAACAAACAGCAAGTTTAAACATTTTAAACACATGTGAGAGTTGGATATTATTAATCTACACCAAATTTTACACATTTTACATATAGGATAAGTTTTAATCTGATGCACGATTATTTACTTATTAGCGTTTGAAAAAAATGACTTTTCCTGAAAATATGCATGTCCTGGTTAATGTTAAATTGGTTAGACAAAAAAAGAAATACAACACGGACCGAATTGCACATAGTGCAGCAGCCGTGAAGTGGAATCGGCCCAAGTGGCCATGTGTGTGCACGTTTGGTAAAAAAAGAGGGCAAAAGAATTAAGGCTCCATGGGATTCGATCCCAGGACCACCTGGTCGAGATCTAGCACACTGACCAGCTCGTCTAGCTTGGCTCTCATGACAAAATGCAGCAGCGTAGCTAAACATCATATAAGCCAGAACGAATCTGAGCAACTAAAAGCCTTTCGGCCATGGCGGGATGTGCTCACATCGAGGCAATTGGAGAGGTCGGTGGGCAGCGCACGCACGGGATCTGGAGGACCTGGACGAGGCCGAAGAAGGGGACCCGGATGCCGAATCCGAGGCGGTCAAGGGCGCCTGGTGTGGAGAGCGGGCATTCACATGTGAGCGAGTTGCTGCTGCTAGTGTCTTGAAGAACAGAGGCAGCAGGAGTTCCTGGCGATGCAGAAGAGGGACACGGGTGGTCCTGGTGACGGGGTCGGCGGGAACCACCCAGATCCGAGCTGATATGGGTCCAGGAACCCATTCCCATCCGTGGAGTCACGAGATCCGGCAAGCAGCAACGCCCCACAGGCCATCCATGGCCATGTTTTGCTGCGTACCTGCTGCAGAAAGAGAGATGAGAGCGAAGCAAGAGAGAGAGCAAGAGGAGAGTGAGGAGAAAGGAGAGCAACAGGGAGGGGCGACGGGGTCAACCTGGAGACGTAGGAGCTACTGCTAGCTCAGTACAACGGTGAGCGGTGGCTGGTCGCCGGCACGACCAGAGGTGAAGATATAGGGGAAGGCACGAGGCAGACAGCTCGGGGTTAGGCTCCTTCCGAACCAGAGAGAGGGTGCGGGCGCAGGGACGAGGAGCTCGGGTTGGACAGTGGAGGAAACGAGGAAGGTGATGGGACAAGGGGGAGGCGGCGCTGAAAATTAGGGGGAGGATCCCAAGAAAATACGGTTTGGTCTGAATTTGGTTAGGAGTGGTCTATATATAGGGAGAGTGGACTAGCTTAAGGGGTTTGCTCCATTTTCGGACCTTCGGATCTCGATCCGACGGTTCGGAAGCGGAGGAGGGGCTAGCAGGGCTGTGAGTTGTGTAGAGGTGGTGTGGGATGAGGAGAGAGGGAGATGGTGGCCCGTGACAAAGGTTTTTAACACCGAAAAACGTCCGACAAATTACTAATGATCGCACAACTATGACTGATCGATGGGGTATCAAACGAACTCGGAATGCGACGAAATTTGGCAAGAGGTCTACCTACACTATAATAAGACCGCACGCCTGGGTTCGACCCAATCGAAGAATATTTTTCGCGCGCCTTAAAAAACGGGTTTTTAAACGATGTCGTGGGCGCGCGCGTGTGTGGTTGGTCTCAAAACGGGCAACGACAAGAACGGAGAGAACTGGCGACTACGAACGGATGCAAGTTTTTGAAAACAAGTGAGGAAGCTATGCCGATGATGCGAATGATGCGATGATGAATGCGACAACCAAACGAAACAGAGACGAGAATGGAAATAAAAGGGGAATCTTCTGGAGCGTCGGTCCCGGGTTGTTATAGTCAACTTTCTAGAATCTTATAAAATCATGCCCTATTTGTTTGGTCCATCCACTCCCTTTTACAAAAATATTTTCTATGGACATCTTATAGGATCATCGTCTCCTACATTACCACCATTCGAAACTCCCCTTTGATCCACATCCAATGAAACCTCCTTGGCTATTTTTCTTGTGACCAGAGGTGTCCCCGAAAAATAAAACTTCTATTTATAGTGCACTTTTATTTCCTTCTTGTTGTGTTGCTTATTGTGGTTGTCTACCGACGGTAGTTGATGATATAAACGGAGTGCTCAGAGTGGACGAGAAGCATGTGAAGACCTCGAAGACATTGCTAAGCCAGGCAAGCAGCCCTTTGACCATGACTATGAATTTTTTTATTGGATGGCCAAGCTTCAAGCAACAGGACTCTACATTTTATATTTGTGAGAAATCACTTTAAGTCCATAGGAAAGCCAATACTATTAAAAGGGGGTAAGGTTTTGTTGGTGAACAATATGCTCAAACATGCACAAGTGATAGTCACCAAAAACATCCACAAACTCTCCCACCAAAGTCTGTTCTATACCTAGCACTCAAAATCGGTGCAACCAACTTTCCCATACCGGTGCCACCGATTCCAGAACCTAGACAGACTCAATCAAACCCTAGCCACTTCGGTGCAACCAATTCCATACCAGTGCCACCGAGTTCAGGTTGCGAACTTTCTGTTACGCAAATTCACATTTTCGATGTTGGATCGGCTTCACCGAGATTGGAAATCTGACCGTTGGTCACCTTATCGGTGCAACCGAGTTTCCTATATTGTTCTCACCGAGATTCAAAAGTTGCCACCTTTTGGTCACTTTGGTACCACCGAGATTAATACATCGGTGTCACCGAGTTGGTCCTTTTGTGTGTAACGGTTGGATTTTTTGGGATGCCTATATATACCCTTCACCACCACCTACTCGAAAGAGAAGCACTCAGAACTATTCCATGCCTATCCTATCAGATTTTCTGAGAGAGAACCACCTACCCTTGTATTGAGGTCAAGACATTCCAGTCCAATCATATGGATCTTTATCTCTAGCCTCCCCAAGTAGCTTTCCACCAATCCCATCTCTTCCACCATGCCAAATCTGTGAGAGAGTGATTGGGTGCTGAGGAGTCTATCATCTTGAAGCACAAGAGCAAGGAGTTTATCGTCATTACCGAGCCTATTACCCTTTGGAGGGTGGTGCCTCCTAGATTTGTTAGGTGTCGCTTGGGAGCCTCCTACTTCATGTTGTGGAGTGAATCAAGAAGTTTGTAAAGGAAAGGATATCGCCCACTTCGTGAAGATCTACCCATAGTGAGGCTAGTCTTCGTGGACGGAAGCCGTTATGGAATAGTCAAGGTTGCTACTTCGTGGACCCTTTTGGGTGGATCCCTCCGTGGACTCTCACACCCGTTACCCTCCGTGGGTTGAAGACTCCATAAACATGGATGTACGATAGCGCCACCTATGGGAACCAGGGGAAAAATCCATGCGTCTCCAACTGCGTTTGATCTACCTATCTCAACACTTTACTTCATATGCAATGTCTTTACTTTCCGTTGCCATATTCGTTGACATGCATGTGTAGGGCTGTTAGACTTGCTAGCTTTGCTAAAACCGTTAAAATCTGACGACAAATTAACTTGGGAAAAGTTAGGTTTTAAATTAGTAGTCCATTCACCCCCCTCTAGACATTCTTCTAGTGATCCCTCAACTGGTATCAGAGCATTGGTCTCCATTGCTTCGGTTTAATCACCGAGGAGGAAGATGGATGTGTCTAGTATAGGGAGTTTGAGTTGTAGAGTGCCCATCCTTGATGGAGAGTACTATAGTCAATGGAAATCTTTGATGCTTGAGCTGTTTAATGAATTTCAGTTGAGCAAATATGTTATGCACCCCTATGAGCCTCCTATTGATCCTTTGCATCCCACACACGAAGAGGAAACTGATATGCTATGCAATCTTAGAACTGTTAATCTCATTATTAGAGCATTGCCTGGAAATATGCTTAACCAAATGAAGAATTTTTCATGTGCTTACACTTTGTGGAATTATTTGGAGAAACGATATCCAAATTATTCATTAAGTAATCTTGATGAAATTCTTCATAAAACCATTGCCTTTCAAAATATCGCCTAGTGATGCTAAATTTGATGCTTGTCTATTTGAGCTTAGAGACCTTATGCATGCTAAAGGAGATATCACAACTATCAACAATATCATTATAGAGGCCCTTCGCATTCATAAACTTGAACATTGTCATGATCACCATCCTAACGAATCTCTTGTTCTTTATGACGAGGATTTTCCACTTGATGATGATAATGTGGAACATGGCTACTATGATGAAGATGAGCTGTTCGACATCGAGTATGAGAAGATTATGAAGAATCTAAGTCTCATGGCAAACTTCAAGGATTACATGTCCGGAGGAAAAGAGTGGATTCTCGATAGCGGATGTACCGATCATATGACCGGAGATAGAGAAATGTTTGAAGAGATTACACCAAACCATGGACCGCGAAGGTACGTAACGTTTGGAGACAACTCCAAGGGTAAGGTACTTGGTTTTGGTAAGGTGGCCATGTCCCATGATAGTTCTATTCAAAATGTTATGCTTGTTGAATCTCTTGGCTATAATCTGCTTTCCATGTCTAGACTTGCCGACTTCGGTCTCAATGTGTTATTCACGAAAATAGATTATCAAGTGTTTCGCCAAGATAATCATAAAATGGTCTTTACCGGTATCCGTAGAGGTGATCCATACATTGTCGATTTCACTAAGAGATCCAAACCTTGCACTTGTTTAATTGCTAAATCTTCTAAAGATTGGCTTTGGCATAGAAGATTAGGACATGTTGGCATGCGTAATTTAGACAAACTTATCAAAGGTGATCATATACTTGGTGTTAAATATGTTGTCTTTGACAAAGATAGACTTTGTAGTGCTTGTCAAGCTGGAAACCAAGTAGGTGGAAGTCATCCTGTTAAGAATATCATGACTACTAGGAGACCACTCGAGTTACTTCATATGGATCTTTTCGGTCCCAATGCTTACAAGAGTCTCAGTGGAAATTCCTATGGTCTAGTTATAGTTGATGATTTTTCCAGATTTACGTGGGTATTCTTTCTTGATGATAAGTCGCAGGTTCAAAAGATCTTCAAGAACTTCGCTCAGAAAGTGCAAAATCAGTTAGAAGTGAAGATTAAGAAGGTTCGGAGCGATAACGGATCGGAGTTCAAGAACACCCATGTGGATACCTTTCTTGACGAACAAGGTGTCTCACATGAGTTCTCGGCCACGTACATGCCTCAACAAAATGGAGTTGTTGAGAGGAAGAACCGGACAATCATTGAGATGGCAAGAACGATGCTTGACGAATACAAGACGCCAAAACACTTTTGGGAAGAAGCCATGGAAACAACATGTCATGCCACAAACCGAATTTACTTGCACAAGCTTCTCGGTAAAAAGGCATACGAGCTACTCACCGGTAACAAACACCAAGTTGGGTACTTTCTGGTATTCGGCTCCAAGTGCTACATTCTTGATAAGCATCATCGTACTAAATTTGCTCCTAAATCTCATGAAGGATTCCTACTTGGTTATGGATGGAAATCTCACACCTACCGTGTCTACAACAACTTCACTCAAAAAGTTGAAGAGACGGTATATGTGAAGTATGATGAATCTAATGGTTCGCAAGATGAACAATTGCCAAATGATGTAGGTGATAAGAACCCTTCGGAAGCTATCCTAGATTTACCCATCGGCAAGATTCGTCCCATGGAGGTGAAGGAAAGTACTTCATCAACTCAAGTGGAAGCCCCTACCTCATGACAAGGTGAACCACAACATGACATGGAGGCATCCACAAGCGGTACACGACAAAATGATGAAGACGAGGAAGTGCATCATGAAGATCCACCACAACCTCCTTCACCATCACCTCAAGCGAACGTTACCTTCAATAACAACGAAGATGAAAGATATGATGATGAAGAAGAAGCTCCACCAACCAACAATCGGAAGCTGACCCGAGTTCGAGCACAAGTGACCAAGAACCATCCCCTAAACCAAATCTTTGGTGATATACAAACAGGGAGGATCACTCGCTCTAAAACTTGTCTAGCAAACTTCTGTGAGCATTATTCTTTCATCTCTATCATTGAGCCCTTGAAGGTATAACAAGCTCTTGAAGACGCAGATTGGGTGAACGCTATGCATGATGAGCTTCACAACTTCGAAAGGAACAAAGTGTGAACACTCGTAGAGAAGCCCGAGGATGAACACAACATCATCAGAACCAAATGGGTACTTCGTAACAAGCAAGACGAAGATGGTCAAGTTGTGCACAACAAGGCTCGCCTCGTAGCTCAAGGATATACGCAAGTTGAAGGTATGGACTACGGTGAGACCTACGCCCCCATCGCTAGACTTGAAGCTATTCGCATTCTTCTTGCTTATGCCAATCACCATGATATCATGCTTCAAATGGATATTAAAAGTGCATTTTTAAATGGTGAGATTGAATAAGAAGTTCATTTTAAGCAACCACCTGGCTTTGTGAATCCTAAGAAACCTAATCATGTTTACAAGCTTCGTAAACCTCTTTATGGTCTTAAGCAAGCCCCTCATGCTTGGTACAAATGTTTAACGAAGTTTCTTATCGAAAAAGGTTTTGAAATTGGTAAAATTAACACAACATTATTCACTAAGAGAGTTAATGTTGAATTATTTGTGTGCCAAATCTATGTGGATTATATTATCTTTGGTTCCACTAACCCTCAATTTGGTGAAAGGTTTGGAAGGTTGATGTCCGAGAAGTATGAGATGTCCACGATGTGTGAGCTGAACTTCTTTCTTGGCTTGCAAATCAAGCAATCAAAAGAAGGAACTTTCATCTCTCAAACTAAGTATACCAAGGACTTGATCAAAAAGTTCAACATGCAGGAGTGCAAAGGTATGAAAACCCCTATGCCTACTAGCGGACATATTGATCTTACCAGAGAGGATGAGCCGGCTGATCAGAAAGTTTATCGATCTATGATTGGTTCATTGTTATATCTATGTGCATCTCGTCCCGATATTATGCTTAGTGTTTGCATGTGTGCTAGATATCAAGCTACATCAAAAGAATGTCATCTATTGGTTGTGAAATGCATCGTGAGATACTTGATACAAACGCCAAATTTTGGCATTTGGTATCCCAAGGGATCTTCTTTTGACCTTGTTGGCTATTCTGATTCGGACTATACCGGTGACAAGGTTGATAGAAAATCCACCTCAGGTACTTGTCAATTTTTGGGCAGATCTCTTGTATCTTGGTCCTTTGAGAAACAAAACTCGATATCTCTATCGACTACCGAAGCTAAGTATATTGCTGCTGGTTCTTGTTGTGCACAATTACTATGGATGACACAAACACTTAAGGATTATGGAATTCATGTTAAAAATGTTCCATTACTTTGTGACAATGAAAGTGCTATTAAAATTGGTCATAATCCTGTGCAACGTTCTCGAACTAAGCATATTCAAGTTCGACATCATGTCATTCGTAATCATGTTGCCAAAGGATATATTAATCTTAAGCATGTTCACACTAACAAGCAGTTGGCCGAAATCTTTACTAAGCCACTTGATTAGAAGACATTTTATCACTTGAGGAGTGAGTTGAACATCATCGATGTTTCAAACTTGAGCTAGACTCACTCGGTTTATGCAAGGGCATGAGCTTTCTTGATATTTCCATGTATCTTAACATTTCATCTTATGTCATGGAATTCTATGCTTCCTTGTATTACATCTAATCTCTTGTAGGTACTTGGAAAAACTTCATTCCACAAGATTTCCATCAACTCCAATCATAAGCAATCTTGTCATTACCAAGTATCCACGACCCCTTTTGATGATGGAAGGAAGAAGGCCACTCAACCATATCCTTGACATATACTTGATTGAAATTGCATACTCTCAATTGGTATCATGTCAATTGGATATATCTATTGTCTTCCTTGCATGACTAATCTTTGTAGGTAACAAGTGTACTAGAACAAGAAGGATTGCTCAAAACTCAAGATGATCTTCATCAACCTCGAGCATCCTCAACAAGTTCATCTACAAGCTACATCATCAACATCACTCAAAGGTATGTACTCATGTCCTTGAAAAGGCTTTACTCCAAGGAATGAGCTAAAGCAACTCAAGGGACATGAAGATATTAAAATGCTTAATCGAAAAATGGTAACCCCATTTTGAGCATAACATAGAGTATGACCTAAGATCAAGTATTCTTGCTTGGCTCCTAAGTCGATATACTCTAATATAGGTGACCTAGTCACCGCCCATCATCTAGTTAAGAATCTGGTGTGGTTTGCTCTCTATTGCATGATTTCTCATTGCAATTCCAATCTTCTCTATTTGATGTCCCTTGTAAAAACTTCATATTTCATTGAAAATCTTTCTATTGACTCTGTGAAAAAAAAAACTTGGTTTCTCTTTCAGAGCTGCCAACTCAGATATCTCGTGTCTACCGAAATTACAGACAAGCTGCACTACAAAATCTCGGTACCACCGATCTATCTATCTCGGAGTCACCGATTTTCATTCTGTTGCATTTGAATTCATTTTTGCAATTCTGTGTTTTCTTAGTGATCTTTCTTGTAATACTTCCGTTACTTCGATGATCCCTTTAAAGAAAACTTTGTATTACTTAGGGGGAGGAGAACTGAAGGTAATCTTGAGGAGAGAATTTCTTCATTCAAGGATCCCTATCTTCAATGAAGAAAGGAGGAGAAGAACAAGTCAATTTCCATGACTCTCTCAGTTTTCATTTCTATGAATCCCTTCTCAGTCAATGATCCCTCTATCTATCCCTGTTTATGACCTTTTTGGAAATTAATGCCAAAGGGGGAGAAGACTAAAGCTTCATGCTAAAGGGGAGATACATGCTTATGCAAAGGGGGAGATATGATCAAGGTGGAGAATATCAAAATAGGGGGAGAAGAATATTGTTGACCTTTCTTGCCTTATCCAATCCTAATATCTACATGCTAAGATTCAGGGGGAGAGGATAATCTATTGTCATATCTACGGTGAGAAAATTCTCAATGCTCTTGGAGACATATCAATTCTAAGGAATACTATTTTCTATATGTCCTCCATATCTTGGCAATTTTGAGTTCTATTGCCTTGCTGTTTGGTAGAATACTCTTGTGTTTCCTAACATTGTTTTCTCAAGAGTGTTTCTATTATGAGGATGCTCAAGAACTCAAGGTAAGTATATGCATCATATCCTTGGTCAAGATGATCTCTTGCTTCTTGCACATATTGTTTGCAAGAGTGATGCCTTGAACAAAGATACATCTCATTCATATATATTTAATGCATATACCCAAGATACACATGACCTGTTATATCCCTTCTACCTTATGTGTGTTCATGCATTCAAAAGCAACTATCCTTTAAAGGACTGCACACATTTAGGGGGAGCAAGTCTAAGTCATGTATCTCTCAAAGTCTTCAGTATAACCATGCATATCTTTATTTGAAGCTTTGATTGTATGTTGTCATCAATTACCAAAAAAGGGGAGATTGAAAGCACAACATGCTCCCTTGGTGGTTTTGATAATTCATGACAACATACATTGTCCCTTGGACTAATATTTTTACTAGTGTATTTCAGATATAGTCTATAGAGAGGTTTGGCAAAAGCAGATTGTGGAGATACCCCAAGATGAAAGGAAATAGGTTAGCCAAGCTTCAAGCAAGAGGACTCTACATTTTATATTTGTGAGAAATCACTTTGAGTCCATAGGAAAGCCAATACTATTAATAGGGGGTAAGGTTTTGTTGGTGAACAATATGCTCAAACGTGCACAAGTGATAGTCGCCAAAAACATCCACAAACTCTTCCACCAAAGTCTGTTCTATACCCAACACTCAAAATCGGTGCAACCAACTTTCCCATACCGGTGCCAACGATTCCAGAACCTAGACAACCTCAGCCAAACCCTAGCCAGTTCGGTGCAACCAATTCCATACCGGTGCCACCGAGTTTAGGTTGCCAAATTTTTGTTACGCAAATTCACATTTTCAGTCCCACCAAGAATGTTTGATCGGCGTCACCGAGATTGGAAATCTGACCGTTGGTCACCTTTTCGGTGCAACCAAGTTTCCTATATCGGTCTCACCGAGATTCAAAAGTTGCCACCTTTTGGTCACTTCTGTACCACCAAGATTAACACATCGGTGTCACGGAGTTGGTCATTTTGTGTGTAACGGTTGGATTTTTGGGGATGCCTATATATACCCCTTCAACCCCACCTACTCGAAAGAGAAGCACTCAGAACTATTCCGTACCTATCCTATCAGATTTTCTGA
The DNA here is from genome assembly GCA_022496015.1 of Hordeum marinum. NCBI lineage: Eukaryota > Viridiplantae > Streptophyta > Magnoliopsida > Poales > Poaceae > Hordeum > Hordeum marinum. The sequence continues at coordinate 245,081,467 of CM039675.1, read as the reverse complement.
GAGATAACCACCTACCCATGTGTTGAGGTCAAGATATTCCACTCCAATCATATGGATCTTGATCTCTAGCCTCCCCATGTAGATTTCCACCAATCCCATCTCTTCCACCATGCCAAATATGTGGGTGCTGAGGAGTCTATCATCTTGAAGCACCAGAGCAAGGAGTTTCTCGTCATTACCGAGCCTATTACCTTTTGGAGGGTGGTGCCTGCTAGATTGGTTAGGTGTCGCTTGGGAGCCTACTACTTCGTGTTGTGGAGTGAACCAGGAAGTTTGTAAGGGCAAGGAGATTGCCTACTTCATGAAGATCTACCCATAGTGAGGCTAGTCCTTCGTGGATGGAAGCCGTTATGGAATAGTCAAGGTTGCTACTTCGTGGACCCTTTTGGGTGGAGCCCTCCGTGGACTCTCGCGACCGTTACCCTCCATGGGTTGAAGACTCCATAAACGTGGATGTACATTAGCGCCACCTATCGGAACCACGGGAAAAATCCATGCGTCTCCAACTGCATTTGATCTACCTAACTCAACACTTTACTTCATATGTAATGTCTTTACTTTCCGCTGCCATAATTGTATTGATTGGAAACACATTGCATGTGTGGATATATAGACAACACTTTGTCCCTCTTGTGCCTCTAGTAAACTAGCTCTTTGATCAAAGATGGTCAAGGTTTCCTAGCCATTGACATGAGATGTCATTTGATAACGGGATCACATCATTAGGAGAATGATGTGATGGACAAGACCCAAACTATAAACGTAGCATATAATTGTGTCAGTTTATTGCTACAGTTTTCTGCATGTCAAGTATATGTTCCTCTGACCATGAGATCATGCAACTCACTGACACCGAAGGAGTGCCTTGTGTGTATCAAACATCGCAACGTAACTGGGTGACTATAAAGGTGCTCTATAGGTATCTCTGAGGTTGTCTGCTGGGTTGGCATGGATCAACACTAGGATTTGTTACTCCGTGTGATGGAGAGGTATCTCGGGGCCCACTCGGTAATACAACATCACAATAAGCCTTGTAAGCAATGTGAATAATTGTTAGGCACGGGATCTTGTATTACGGAACAAGTAAAGAGACTTTCTGGTAACGAGATTGAACTAGGTATGGAGATACCGACGATCGAATCTCGGGCATGTAATATACCGAAGAACAAAGGGAACATCATACGGGATTAACTGAATCCTTGACATAGAGGTTCGACCAATAAAGATCTTCATAGAATATGTAGGAATAAATATGGGCATCCAGGTCCTGCTATTGGTTATTCACCGTAGAGGTGTCTCGGTCATGTCTACATAGTTCTCGAACCCGCAGGGTCTGCAGAGTTAAGGTTCGGTGACGTTTTGGTAGTATAGAGTTATGTTTGGTGGTGAACGAAGGTTGTTTGGAGTCCCGGATGAGATCCTGGACATCACCTGGAGCTCCGGAATGGTCCGGAGGTAGAGACTGATATATAGGAAGTCCTGTTTTGGTCACCGAAAGAGTTTCGGGCTCATCGGTAGTGAACCGGGAGTGCCGGGAGGGTGCCGGGGACCATCAGGAGGGGTATTTCGACCCAAGAGGCTATATGGGCTGTGGGAGGAGGAATACCAGCCCTTAGTGCACTGGACGGAGTCCCACAGAAGACCCATGCAGCTGGGAAGGAAACCCAAGGTGGAAAAAGAGGCCCAAGTGGGAAAAGGAGGAGTCCTAATCCTACTAGGAGTGGACGAGGACGACTCCTCCCTCCCACTTCGGCTGAACCAAGTATGGACCCTTGGGGGCCAAGTCTCCTCCCTCCCCTCCTCCTATATATACTAGAGGTTTTGAGGGTTTTTTACACAGAAATTTAGCCACGTGCTTCCCTCTCCTCTAGATCGTAGTTTCTCCTCTAGATCGGTTTTCAACGGTACTTAGGCGAAGCCCTGCTGGAATAGCTCCACCACCATAGCCGCGACGCCGTCGCGCTGCCGGAGAACTCATCTAACTCTCCGCTCCCTCTTGCTAGATCAAGAAGGTAGAGATCATCATCAAGTTGTACGTGTGCTGAATGCGGAGGTGTCATCCGTTCGGTAATAGATCAGGACAGATCGTGATTGGATCACGGGACGCTTGGCGATTTGGATCCCGAAGACGTTCGACTACATCAACCGCATTTCTTGCTTCCCGCTTAGCAATCTACAAGGGTATGTATATCCACTCTCCCACTCATAGATGCTCATCACCATGGATAGATCTTGCATGTGCGTAGGAAATTTTTTGTTTCCCATGCAACGTTCCCCAACATTTCGCACTTTGAAGCCACCGTAATGAGAGCAAGAAGGCTTGGACGAAATATGCATGATGCCACTTTATAAAATCCATCCATAGGCTATTATAGGTGTTACGCCACATTATATTTGGGCCAGGCCCATGTAATTTCGAAATACTATATTATAGGCTGTTTTTAGAGTCTATATGTATGGGAAAACTGAGTTAGGGTCGGTTTCGGACCCCTCCTCCAAGGGGCTACGAAACCCCCCTCTCTCCCCCCATATATACATCACTTAGGGCATCGTTTTAGATTTGGGTTTTGTTTAGATTAAAAGTTTGCCAGAGCTGCAACTTCACATACTTCGTTTGTGTTCCATGACTAGACAAAGGCGTCACAGAACCCCACTTTCATCAATAAAGCTTTCCTCTTATATTCACAATATCTAGATTGCAATCTCAGTTTCTTGCTTGTTCTTCGTTTGCGTTGAGGAAACTGCTACCTCTTGACCTTTGGTTGGTTTTCTCTTGAAGAGGAAAGGGTGATGCAGTGAAGTAGATAAGTATTTCCCTAGTTGATGAGAACCAAGGTATCAATCTAGTAGGAGGAACAAGCAAGTCACCAATGGATGCACCTACACAAACAATCAAACTCTTGCATGCAACGCTATAAAGGAGTTGTGAATCCCTTCACGGTTATTTGAAAGGATTAGATCTGGTAGAGATAGATGTAAAAGACTGCGGAAAATAAAAAGTAAAAAAATTGCAACAAGGTATTTTTGGTATTTAAAATATAATATGAAAAGTAGACCCAGGGGCCATAGGTTTCACTAGAGGCTTCTCTCTTGAAAGAAAATAACACGGTGGGTGAACAAATTACTATTGTGAAATTGATAGAAAAGCGAATAATTATGACGTTATCCCAAGCAATGATTATGCATATAGGAATCACGTCCGTGTCAAGTAGACAGAAACGATTCTTCATCTACTACTATTCACACATCGACCGATTCATGCCTGCATCTAGAGTATTAAGTTCATGAAGAACAGAGTAACGCATTAAGTAAGATGACATGATGTAGAGGGATAATCTCAAGCAATATGATGAAACCCTCATCTTTTTACCCTTGATTGCAACAATACAATGCGTGTCTCTCTACCCCTACTTTCTCACTTGGTGAGGACACCGCAAGATTGAACCCAAAACTAAGCACTTATCCCATTGCAAGAATTACCAATCTAGTTGGCCAAACCAAATCAATAACTCGAAGAGACTTACAAAGATATGAAATCATGCATATAAGAAGTCAGAGAAGAACCAAATAATATTCATAGATAAGCTAACCATAAACCCATAATTCATCGGATCTCGACAAACAAACCGCAAAAGAGTATTACATCGGATAGATCTCCATGAAGATCATCAAGAACTTGGTATTGAAGCATAAAGAGAGAGAAGAATCCATCTAGCTACTATCTATGGACCCGCAGGTCTGTGGTGGACTACTCACGCATCATCAGATGGGCAATGGAGTTAATGTAGATGCCCTCCGTGATTGAATCCCCTTTGGTAGATTACCAGAAAAGGCTCCAAGATTGGATCTCTCGAGAACGGAGGCTTCTGGCGGCGGAAAAGTATTTGTGTCCTCTTTTTGGTATTGGGGGAATATTTGGGTATTTATCGGACGAAGATTAGGGTTAGGAGTGCTGCCAGGGATTCACAAGCCTACGAGGCGCGACCAGGGGTGGTGGCCGTGCCCCCTGGCTTGTGACCTCGTGGCATGTCCCTTGCCTTGCACTCCAAGTCTGGTAGGTGACTTTTTGTCAAGAAAAAATCATCGCGAAGATTTTATTCTGTTTGGACCCTTTAATATTCCTTATCTGCCATACTCAAGAACAAGGAAAAAGGGAAACTGGCACTATGCTCTAGATTAATAGGTTTGTCCCAAAAAATATTTAAAATAGCATATTAGTGCATATAAAACAACCAAAACAATTAATATAATAGCATGGAACAATCAAAAATTATAGATACGTTGGAGACGTATCAAGCATCCCCAAGCTTAATTCCTACTCGTAGGTAAATAATAAAATCAGAATTTTTGATGTGGAATGCTACCTACACTACTGGAATCAGCATATTTACCGTTAGCCAGTTCTTTGCCGTCTGCTAGCTGACGGCAAAGAAGGTCTTTGCCATCAGCTTGCAGAAAGTTAACGACAAAGATGCTGCTGATGGCAAAGATCATGTTTGCCGTCAACCAACTCTTTGTCGTCTGCTAGCAGACGGCATAGAAGCTTTGTCGTCTGCTAGCACATGGCAAAGAGCCTAGCTACCTGACTACTAACGGCTACTTTCATTGCCGTCTGCTACCGGACGGCAAAGCTTCTTTGTCGTCCGCTAGCAGACGGCAAAGAAAGTGGCCGCTAGCAGACGCCAAAGAGAGGACCTAAATATCTCTCTCCCTCTCTCTCCCTCTCTCCTTCCCCTCTCTCACACCCGTGCCTGATCCGCCGCCGCCCCGCTTGCCCCGCCGCTAGCCGCCCCGCCCCTCCGTGCCGCCGCCCGGCCGCCTCACCCCGCCACGTGGCCCCCCCGCCCTGCCAAGCCCCGCCGCCCGGCCATCCCGCCTCGCCGTGCCGCCGCGTGGCCGCCCTTCCCTGCCTCACCCTGCCTTGCCGCCGCCTGGCCACCCCACCCCGCTGTGCCGCCGACGGCCGCCCCTCCCTGCCGTGGTGCCACGCCCTCCCCTGCGGTGGGCCTCCCCTCCACCGCCCCTCCTCCACCGACAAGCCCGCCCCCCTACCCCGCGGTGCAGCTCCTTCTCTCCTCTTCTTTTTTTCTGTTTTTTTAGTTTTAGGTTTATGATTATTTATATTTAGTTTGTTTTTAGTTTTAGTTTATGTTTAGTTTAGTTTTAGTTTTGGTTTAGTTCTGAAAAAGAAGAGAAAATAGAACTATTGAAAATGAGGAGAGAAGAAGACCGAGAGAGCAGACGGACGAGCGCCGAGACAGAAGACACGCAGCGGACGAACCGTCCGCTTGAAGGGCAGCGCCGGCCCCCCCCCCACCCCGAAGCCACTCCCCAACCTCCGACGCCCACCCGATCCTCCACCCCCCCCGCACACCCGACCCTACCCCCGACACCACCCCCACACCCCCCACACGAACCCCACACCCCCCCGATACGACACCCCCGACACCCTCACCCCAACACGGCACCCCCGACACCCCGACCCCAACACGACACCCCGACACCCTGACACGGCACTCCCGACCACGACACAACACCCCCTACCCCGACATGACACCCCTGACACCCCGACCCCGACACGACACCCCCGACACCCCGACCCCAACACGACACCACTGACACCCTGACCCCGACATGACACCCCTGACACCGCGACCCCGACATGACACCCCGACCCCGACACGACACCCCGACGCCCTGACACGGCACCCCCGACCATGACACAACACCCCTACCCTAACACGACACCCTCGACACCCCGACCCCAACACGACACCCCCGACACCCCGACCCCGACACGACACGGGTAATATATTTGTGAATTATGAGTTAGGTCATATATTTTTCGATTTTGTTATACAAAAAATCATATTTATGTTGATCGGGTGGATTTAAATGCGCAGTTGTTTTGTCGCTGCGAGGGTCTGGTGTTCGACGACCTCCTTGCGCATTCGACGAGCTCCGCCCCTGCGTTAGTGGGTGAGCACAAATGACATCTCCTCTTGCCCCCTTCATTTCCTCTATTCTGGTCTTCGTGCCGATGAAACTTTCTAGCTATAGGTGTCTTCAATCATCAGTATGCATGACCACTATGCGTCTCCCGTTCGAAAGGGTTGCATCTATAAATATGCATTCATTAGCATATTTATAACCGTGATTCTTTTGAATTGTCCAACGTTATCCATGGACAGCCCGAGTATGTGAGATTGGGTTTGTTTTCCCATATGCTCTGCTTCGGATCCGATGCAGAATTTCGTCACTGCCTCCCTGTTGTTCTCCGGGTACAACCTATCTGCTTATTGCCGAGACGTGTATTAGGAGAACACCGGGGAGGTGCTGCCGAAATTGTGCGTTGGATCCGGAGCAGAGCATGGGAAAATGAACCCAATCTACACATACTCGGGTGGGATAAGGACCTATCTTTACCTACTAGTGTCTAGGTTGCATTGACGTAATAAAACTGACAAACTCTATTAACTGATGAATATGGTTTGCTGAATTATGTATATATTTTGTGTGTGTCTAGTAGCTAGGCAAGATGAGTGATCGTGGGTGGATGTACACCGGTCACACTAGTTAGAAAGACATGACCCGTGAATGGATAACAAAAACCAAGGAGTTTGTGAGAGTCGCATTTTCAAATGGACAGAAAAGAACCTGGTGCCCTTGTGTCGATTGCGACAACTATAAGAAGTAGTCGGAGTTTGAAATGATCAAACACCTACAGAAGTGGTGTTTTACGCCTAATTATATGGTCTGGACATTTCATGGTGAGTCTGCCCAACGTGCCAGAGCTGAGGTGGTTCATCGTCGCACCGACGAGCATGGTACCGGGATCGAAGACATGGTGCAAGACTTTGATGATGCTCGGGATTCGGACAATGAGATGGAGGAATCTGCAAAGGCCTTTTATGAAATGTTGGAGTCTTCAAAACGTCCTCTCCATGAGCACACTGAGCTTTGCCAGCTGGATGCCATCGTGCAAGTAATGGCTCTGAAGGCTCAGTTCAACCTGGGCAGAGAATGCTACGACGCGATGATGACGATATTTGGATACTTTCTACCCAAAAGCCATGTATTGCCACCAAACCTGTACCAGTCGAACAAAATCCTATGTGCGCTTAAGATGACCTATGAGAAGATAGATGCCTGTGAGAATAGATGTGCCTTATTTAGGCTTGAGTATGCGGGCTTGAACTATTGCCCCATTTGCAATGCTTCCAGGTATGTTCTGGTAGACAACGGTATGGGTGAGAAGAGTCATACCAAAATCCCCATTAATGTTCTTCGGTATCTGCCAATCATACCAAGACTTCGACGTCTTTTCATGGTCGAAGAGATGGCCAGACAGATGACGTGGCATAAATTGGGCAAAAGAACAAAACTAGATGCCGATGGGAATCCGATGTTGGGACACACTTCAGATGCTTTTGCATGGAAGCACTTCGATGCATTACATAAGGATAAAGCGGCAGATCCAAGGCATCCTCGAGTTGCCTTCAGCACGGATGGGTTCAATGGGTATGGTATGATGGCATCACAATAAAGTTGTTGGCCTGTATTTGTCATTCCACTCAATCTCACCCCGAAGAGATTATGAAAAGAAAGAACATTTTCCTGACGTTGATAATTCCAAGGCCCAAATATCCGGGGAAGAATATGAATGTGTACACGCAACCGCTTAAGGATGAGTTGCAAGAAGCCTGGGATAATGGGATCAAGACATACGACGCCGCTACAAAAAAGAACTTTAAAATGCATGTGTGGTACATGTACTCGATGCATGACTTGCCGGCGTATGCGCTATTCGTTGGCCGGTGTGTGCATGGAAGGTTTCCGTGCCCCACATGCAAGGCAGCTCTTCAATTTCGTTAGCTGGAGGCGGGTCGCAAGTTTTCTTGCTTCGACATGCATAGATAGTTCCTAGATCCTGACAATTAGTTCAGAAAAGACAAGAAGAATTTCATCAAAGGTAGAGTTGTCAAAAACACTGCACCACCTATGTTGACAGGCCAACAGATCCTGGATCAGATAAACGCTGTTGAGCCGGATCCAGATCGTCGAGGGTATTTGAAAGGGTATAATATGGAACACTTCTGGATTAACAAGATATGTTTGTGGGATCTGTCTTACTTTAAAGACCTCCTTTGCCCACACAACATCGACGTGATGCACACTGAAAATAATATCACGGAGGCCCTTTTTGGTACATTGTTCGACATAGAGGGGAAGTCAAAGGATAATCCTAAGGCTAGAGTCGATCAGGAGGCTCTATGTGATAGACCGTTACAAAACATTCGACAACCGAAAGGAAAGAAGAACTAGAGGAAGCCAAAGGCATGGTTCAATCTTGGAAGGCCAACTATGAGGGAAATGATCTTGTGGGTGAAAATGTAGTTGATGTTCCCCGATGGGTATGCAGTGAATCTAAAGAGGGGAGCGAGTCTTGACAAATTGAAAATATTTGGTCTCAAGAGTCATGATTGGCACATATGGCTTGAGCGGGTAATGCCGGTGATGTTGCGTGGCTTTATCCCTGAGGATGAATGTCTAGTACTGGTAGAGCTGAGCTATTTCTTCCGTGCTCTTTGTGCGAAAGAACTATCGCCTGACGTGCTAGACAAACTGGAAGAGTTGGCGCCAGAGTTGATCTCCAAATTAGAAAAGATCTTTCCACTGGGCTTCTTTAATCCAACGCAGCATTTGATTTTGCATCTCCCAACCGAGGCAAGATTCGGGGGGGCTTGCAAAATCGTTGGTGCTTCGCAACTGAGAGGATGTAGAAGACGCTTCGAGCAAAATGTAAAAATAAACGTAGAGTTGAAGCATCGATGGCTGATGCATTCATTACCGAGGAGGTGGAAAACTTCATGACAGCACACTACAAAGCCAAGAATCGTCATTTGCATAATCCGAAGCCTCGGTACAATGATGGCAACCGTGAAAAAGCATATTCAAAGGGAAGCTCGCACCAGCAGGTGCTTCGAAATCAATAGTGTTGGATGTTGAAGAATGGCGGACCATTTTGTTGTATATCTTCAACAACCTAACAGAAGTGCGGCCGTACATCGAGTAAGTTCTCGGTACATTGTTTCGCAACTTCCCGGATATGTGACACGAGCGGTGATCCAAAAGGATTCCATCGAAGAGTATGAGCTTCTCGCAAAGCATGCAGGCAGCTATCCCGGTTTCATCTCTTGGTTCAAGCAAACGGTAATTTCCATTAATTAGACGATTTCATTTCTTCACCTAGTTTGCGGCTAATGCAACAATCCTTTCGTATTAAACTTGTAGGCTAATGCAGAGTCTATGGAATCCGAATTGAGACAAGTCGCTAATGGTTTTGACTATAAGGTCCGTTCATTTCACAAATACGACATCAACGGGTATCGCTTTCGTACTTTTGGCAAAGAGCTATTTATGGCTGACCGAAAGTCTACAAATTGTTGTGTCTCCGTTGTCGGCAAAGGAGGGGTCGAGTATTATGGAAGAGTTGAAGCAATTTATGAACTTACATTCTTTGGTGAAAACCCACCAAACGTCATAGTCTTGAAATGTTATTGGTTCCTGCCGAAGGAGACTAGAAGGACTCATGAACATATAGGGCTAGTCGAAATAAAAAAATCCCCCATTTAGAAGTTCCTCATGTCTATATTATGGCTCAACAGGCGACCCAAGTTTTCTATCTACCGTGGGCCTATCAAACAGATCCAAATTTGAAAGGTTGGGATGTCGTTTATGATGTGCCGCCACATTTTAGACCACCTCCACTCAATGAAGATGATTATGAACCTCACATTAACCCAGACACATATGAAGGAGAATTCTTCCAAGAAACACATGCTTCCAAAAAACGTTTCAAGAACCACTCTACTCCACCCCAGAACATTGAGGTCGACAGCGACTGTGACCTCGACTTCACCCCTAAGCCGGAACAAGAAGAGACGGAAGAAGAAGAGGTTACTACTGCGGATGACCTGACAATGCTTGACCGATTACATAGAGGCCTTCCACATGTTGATGCATTTATTGATGATGCTGATGAGCAAGTCATTACTAATAGTGATGATGATTATGCACTTATTGATCCTGGAGCATATATAGACGATGAAGATTAATATTAATAATGTGAGGTATTCAATTATTATTATGTACATATATATTATTAATTAGTTCATGTTATTAGGTATTCAATTTTTTTATGTTGAACTAATTTCGTTCACTCTTTGTCATTGCAGGTGTTGATAGATGGTGAACTATACGAGCTCCTCGTGATAAGTTTCTCCTGTATATTAGCCAAATCATGCACGTAATGTTTGTTTCATCACTAACTAATATGAATGACTCGTGAAAACAAAATGTGCAGACCGTGTGCCAGAACAATGGTCAGACCCCTCCGTCGATGCCCCATATTGCTATAGCCCCCATGGTGAGTTTCATTTGAATGGTCACTAGTTACTAGTATTCACATTTGAGTTGCATCATGGTAAGGAGACATTGCAAATGATCTTTGGTGCAGCGTGCCTCCCAACAAGCATCGACCGATCCTTCTGCGTCTGCCGCAACTCCTACTGGTCCTTCTACGTCTCACCCTGGCGCAAACCTGACCGGTCCTCCACCTTCGTGATGATGGTAAGTTTTCCCAAGTGTTTTGCTTAACAAATCCATATTTAGCTTAAGAAATGACCTAATTAGCTCCAAAATGACCTATACTTAGCTTATTTTCCTCAAAAATGACATTAGAACCTTACTTAGCTCCAAAATGATATATTCTACCTAGGATAGCTATAAAATGACCTATACTTAGCATTTTTTCCTCCAAAATGACTTGATATGCTTAGTTAGCTAGAAAATGGCATAACTACCTGGGATAGCTCAATATCGATCCATAGCTAGCTGAGCTAGTTCATTTATGACATAATTAGCTCACTTAGGTACAAAATGGCATAACTACCTAGGATAGCTCAATAATGATCTATAATTAGCTTAGCTTGTTCATTTATGACATAATTAGCTCACTTAGGTAAAAAAAATGGCATAATAACCTTGGTTTAGCTCCAAAATGACCTATACTTAGGTTATTTTCCTCAAAAATGACATAATAACATTACTTAGCTCCAAAATGATATATTCTGCCTAGGATAGTTATAAAATGACCTATACTTAGCATTTTTTCCTCCAAAATGACTTGATATTCTTAGTTAGGTAGAAAATGGCATAACTACCTAGTCTTATTCTTCTTCTTTTTCTTCTTCTTTTTCTTCTTTTTCTTCTAGCTAGTCTTCTTCTTCTTCTAACTTTCATCTTTCCTAATTTGCAGATTTGCTATAGATGAGGAAGCGTGCATTGATGGAGCGTACTCATCCACTTGTGCTTCCTTTTTATTTATGGAAACTTGTTTTGGATATGTATGTATGGGTATGTTGTTGGAAACCATTGTATGTTGGATATGTTGTTGGAAACTTGTATACTGGATATGTTGTTGGAACTTATTGTTGGTATACTTGTTGAAACTAATTGTTGGTATGCTTGCTGGAAACTTGCATTGTTGATATGTTAGATATATATGTGATATTCTGTCAAATTGAATGATTTTAAGAAAAAAACAGAAAAAACAAGGGCTATATAGCCACTTTGCCGTCTACTGGCAGATGGCAAAGAGCTTTGCCGTCAGCGAGCATACGGCAAAGCTGCCACATGGCAGCTACCTATGCAACCTGGGGTAGCACCAGGCCGGCCTAGGTGGGTTCTTTGCCATCCGTTGGTAGACGCCAAAGATCTTAGTTCTTTTCCGTCTGCTAGCGGACGGCAAAGAAACCACCTAGGCTGGCAAAGAAATAGGTGTTTTGTCGTCCGCTGGCAGACGACATAGACCTAAGTTCTTTGCCGTCTGCCAGGGGCAACAAAGCACGCCGTTAAGCCCTAAACGGACCTAATTTGCCACGTGTGGCGTCCATGCCCTTTGCCGTCTCAACGGACGGCAAATATGCAAAGGTCTTTGCCGTCTGCCAGCAGATGGCAAATTGCCCTTTACCATGGCTTATTCAGCCGGACGGTTGGCCGTCTGCTGGCGGACGACAAAGCCTTTGCCGTCCGGGATGCATGCCTTTGCCGTCCAGGATGGCTGACGGCAAAGTGCCTGATTCCTGTAGTGCTAACATATTTATCCATGTAATATAATTTATTGTGACATGAATGTTCAGATCCATAAGACGCAAAACAAAAAGCTTAGTGTTGACATAAAAACAATAATATTTCAAGCATACTAGCAAATCAATTGTATATCTTCAAAATATAATGCCAAAAAAGTTATCCCTACAATATCATATGGTCTGGCTATGCTCCATCTTCCCCACACGAAGTATTTATATCATGCACAACCCCGATGACAAGTCAAGCAATTGTTTCACACCTTTTATTTTCTCAAACTTTTTCTACTCTCATGCAATACATGAGCGTGAGCCGTGGATATAGCACTATAGGTGGAATAGAATATGGTGGATGTTGTGAAGGAAAAGGAGAAGATAGTCTCACATCAACTAGGCGTATCAATGGGCTATGGATATGCACATTAATAGATATCAATGTGAGTGAGTAGGGATTTCCATGCAACAGATGCACTAGAGCTATAAGTGTATGAAAGCTCCAAAGGAAACTAAGTGGGTGTGCATCCAACTTGCTTGCTCATGAAGACCTAGGGCAATTTGAGGAAGCCCATCATTGGAATATACAAGCCAAGTTATATAATGAAAATTCCCACTAGTATCATGAAGACCATGGTGCTAGTTTCAAGCAAAAGTGTGAAAAAAAGATAGTAGCATTTTCCCTTCTCTCTTTCTCTCATTTTTTTATTTTTTTATTTTGGTGGGCATATAAGGCCTCTTTTTTTATTTAGGCTTCGCTGGCCTCTTTTATTTTTCATAAAGTCCGGAGTCTCATCCGCACTTGTGAGGGATTCATAGCCTCCATCATCCTTTTCTCACATGGGACAATGCTCTAATAATTATGGTCATCACACTTTTATGTACTTATAACTCAAGAATTACAACTCGATATCTACAAAAAAATATGACTCTATACGAATGCTTCTAGCAGTGTAGTGGGATATGTAATAATCTATCATAGCAAATGACATCAAAAAACGGACAAGACATAAAAACATCATGCTAGCTATCTTACGATCATGCGTAGCAATATGAAAATGATGGCGCATGTCATAATAAATGGAACGGTAGAAGTTGCATGGAAATATATCTCGGAATGGCTATGGAAATGCCATAATAGGTAGGTATGGTGGTTGTTTTGAGAAAAGATATATGGTGGCTATTTTCAGGAAAGATATATGGTGGTTTTAATGCACCGGGGAAAACTGTGCGGTACTAGAGAGGCTAGCAAATGTGGAAGGGTGAGAGTGCGCATAATCCATGGACTCACATTAGTCATAAAGAACTCACATACTTATTGAAAAAGTATGTTAGTCATCAAAGCAAAGTATTAGACGCATGCTCCTAGGGGAGAGGTTTGTAGGAGTAAACCATTACGCGCTCCCGACCCTCACACAAAGGTCGACAATCAATAAACAAATCATGCTCCGACTTCCTTACATAATGGTTCACCATACATGCATGCACGGGAATCACAAACCTTTACACAAGTATTTTTACCAATTCACAATCAATTCCTAACATGAATCTTAATATTACCATCTTTATATCTCAAAACTTTATGCAAGGAATCAAACTTCTCATAATACTCAATGCAATTAATATGGAAGTTCTTATTATATCCCTCTTGGGTGCCTATCATATTAGGACTAAATTCATAAACTAAACCAATTACCATGCTGTTTAAGGGCTCTGAAAATAATATTAGTGAGGCATGAGAGTTCAATAATTTCTATAAAACCAAACACCACTGTGCTCTAAAAAGATATAAGTGAAGCACATAGAGCAAAATTGCCTATCTCAAAAGATATAAGTGAAGCACATAGAGTCTTCTTATAAATTCACGATTCATACGTGTCTATCTCGAAAGATGTGTGCAGCAAGGATGATTGTGGAAAACTAAAAAGAAAAAATCATATCATACAAGACTCTCCAAGAAAAACACATATCATGTGGTGAATGAAAATATAGCCTCAAGTAAATTTATCGACGGCTTGAAGACGAAAGAGGGGATGCCTTCTAGGGCATCCCCAAGCTTAGGCTCTATGGCATCCCCAAGCTTAGGATCTTTGGCATCCTTTAATATGACTTGGCGAGCCTTGGGAATCCCCAATATTAGGCTCTTGCCACTCCTTATTCCATAGTCCATCAAATCTCTACTCAAAACTTGAAAACTTCACAACACAAAACTTAGCAGAAAACTCATGAGATCCGTTAGTATAAGAAAAATAAATCACTACTTTAGGTACTGTTGTGAACTCATTCTTTATTTATATTTGTGTAGTATCTAATATATTCTAACTTCTCCATGATTCATACCCCCCGATACGACCCATAGATACATCAAAATAGGTAAACAACACAAAGAAAACAGAATCTGTCAAAAACAGAACAGTTTGTAGCAATCTGAAAACTTCGTATACTTGTGTCACTCCACAAATTTTGAAAAATTAGGAAAACATGAGAAATTTGTATATCAATCTTGCATAAAAGTTTCAGACTCGTTCGTCACTCTGAAAATTTTATAAAATTCCTGGACTGGGCTCAAAAGTTTCTGTTTTTTAGCAAGATCAAATCAACAACCACCATAGGCCATCCCAAAGGTCTTACTTGGCTCAAACACTAATTAAAACACCAAAACACAATTACTACAGAAGTAATAATATGTGAAACACTCAAATACAGAAGCAAAAAACATAACATAAAAAATAAAATTGGGTTGCCTCCCAACTAGCGCTATTGTTTAACGCCCCTAGCTAGGCATAACGCAAAAGATATAGGTATTGTCATATTTTGTATTAGCGACTTTTGTGAGGGCCTTCTCGAATCCAGGGGGTTCTTTCCGCTTCCACCAGTTTTTGGGTAAAGGAAACATCTTAAGATCCAAAATATCCAAACGCTTATTGCAAAGGGAAATCAAATTATTCAAGCGACTGAGATTCCTATTAATGTGTTTGAGGGGTTCGTGATATTTTTGTAATTCGACTAAGTGCTTATGTAAGTCACCCAATGCGTCGAGAATTTGAACTCCCTCTTGTGAAAAGGTAGGCTCCCTTTTTTGTGGGGGAACCCCGAAAACCCCTTCCAAAACTTTGTAAGACGCACTTGCCTCAAGTTCGATAAAATTCCCATGTGAGGCGAAATCTAAAAGCTTTATATGATGCAAAGCCAGTCCAATGTAAAAACTTCTAAGTAGCACTTTTGTATCTCCTTTTAGATTGGAAATACGATGGGATTCCATTAGCCTATACCAGGCATCCTTCAGTTTTCCCCTTGTTTTTGCTTGAAGTATAGAACTTCAAAGTCTGGTGACAAGGGGGAGGTAGTAACACTAGTCATAGTAACAAGCAAAAGATTTGACAAGGAAAAGGGCAAACGAAAAGGCGAAAGGAAGAAGGGCGAATAAAAAGGCAAATCTTTTTGGTATTTGATGAAAGTCATTTTAGAAGTGTGGGAGAGGAAAACAAGAGGCAAATGGCAAATAATGTAAATGCAAGAGATGAGTTTGTGATGGGTACTTGGTAGGCTTGATGTGTATCCTCCCCGGCAACAGTGCCAGAAATCCTTCTTGCTATCTCTTGAACTTGCGTTGGTTTTCCCTTGAAGAGCAAAGGGTGATGCAGAGAATTAGATAAGTATTTCCCTCAGTTCATGAGAACCAATGTATCAATCCAGTAGGAGGAACAAGCAATTCTCCAATGGATGCACCAACGCAAGCAATCAAACTCTTGCGCCCAACGTTATAAAGGGGTTGTCAATCCCTTCACGGTTATTTGCAAGGATTAGATCTGATAGAGATAGATGTAAAAGATTGCGGAAAGTAAAATTTAAATAACTTGTAGCAAGGTAATTTTGGTATTTTTGGTTTATAAATCTGAAAATATAATATGGAAAGTACACCCGGGGGCCATAGGTTTCACTAGAGGCTTCTCTCTTGAAGGAAAATAACATAGTGGGTGAACAAATTACTGTCGAGCAATTGATAGAAATCGAATAATGATGATGGTATCCATGGAAATGATTATGCATATAGGCATCACGTCCGTGTCAAGTAGACCGAAACGATTCTACAACTACTACTATTACTCCACACATGGACAGACTCCTGCCTGCATCTAGAGTATTAAGTTCATGAAGAACAGAGTAACACATTAAGTAAGTTGACATGATGTAGAAGGATAAACTCAAGCAATATGATGAAAACCCCATCTTTTTACCCTTGATGGCAACAATACAATACGTGCCTCGCTACCCCTACTTTGTTACTCGGTGAGGACACCACAAGATTGAACCCAATACTAAGCACTTCTCCCATTGCAAGAATTACCAATGGTGTTGTCCAAACAAAATCAATAAATCGAAGAGACTTACAAAGATATGAAATAATGCATATAAGAATTCAGATAAGAACCAAATAATATTCATAGATAAGCTAATCATAAACCCACAATTCATTGGATCTCGACAAACACACCGTAAAAGAGTATTACATCGGATACATCTCCATGAAGATCATGAAGAACTTGGTATTGAAGAAGAAAGAGAGAGGAGAAGCCATCTAGCTACAAACGATGGGCCTGTAGGTCTGTGGTGGACTAATCATGCATCATCGGAGGGGCAATGGAGTTGATGTATGTTGGAGATATGCCCTAGAGGAAATAATGTATGATGATATTTCCTATGTGTTTATGAATAAGGATAGTCCTTGGACATTATCAGTGATGTGTATTAGCAAGTACGTGACTTGTTTGCGAGACTATGCATTGTATGATAACTGTCCTAAATGGTCCCTAGTCGAAAGTGTTGTGTGGACGCACAACTAATCAGACTAGCATATGCCACGATGGATGGTTCGGCTTCACTGACCATGTAGAATTGGGTGCTAGATGGATAACATGGACTCAGAAAGGTCTGGTCGGATTCGACGTAGTCGGATCCGAGTCAAGATAAGGTCTGAGTTGGACAGACCCAACTATGAGACGCAGCGATAGGTCATCTGCGAGTCTCTAGTACAACATACATTCTATGTCCTAAGACCTGAGCTAGCGCATCTACTCGGGATGGTGACAGACTTTCTTTGGGCTGACCAAACGCTACTCTGTGACTGGGTAGTGGTGAAGGTAGGTTTCGGGCTTTTCCAGACCCATGCTGCGAGACATGGTCGAGCAAGATGGGATTTGCCCCTCCGATCGGGAGAGAGATACTCTGGGTCCCTCGGGTGGTCCGACCTGTATAAGCATGGGCATGCGATGAGGATTTTGAGATAATCCGAAGAGTTGGTCAGATTCACCAGAATGAGAAAGAGGTCATGCCTCAATAAGGATGACCATGTCGCCTTGTGCATGACAACATATATCGTGTGGCAAAGGGAACAGAAGTGTGCACGACAACATATATCATGTGCACGACAACATATATCGCCTAACCAGCTTCATCGGACATTTGGAGTCAGCACGTCTTGCTAGAGGCCACTACCGACCAGTCGAGTCGGATGTGATCTGACTCGCGACCAAGTGGACGAGAACCTCAAGGGTAGCACGCTTAAGGGAAGGAGGACATGGGCTTTTGGATGCATGCGAGTCCCAAGAGTTGAGCCCGCGTTGGATGCCTATATATAGTGGAGGTGCGGCACACCCCTCTAGTTGATCACTTCGGCACCGTCATTAGGGTTTGCATGTGTTGCGAATAGCCACCTCCACTCACCGCCGACTGTGTGATTGGACCTAGCAGTCCACTACATGGTGTGTTCCTCCTACATGCGCGGATACCATTAGAGGCGGTGCACTTGCACCACTCTGGTGAACCTGTACATAGGATCCGGCGGACCGTTTGTTCGAGATAGATCAGACCGGATGCTTGAGGGAGAACGGATGAGGAGGAGACAGACCATGCGGACACGCTGCCCCACCTCTACTTCTGTTGCATGGCACTGCGTGTCTAGTGGTAACGATCTGTGATCCACCTCCATAGCATGTTCTTGGATGTTCTGCGTGTAGGAAATTTTTAATTCACAAGCAATGCACCTACGGTAGAACCCAATAGTGGTATCAGAGCCTCTACTATAGGTTTTGTTCTCAGATCGGTAGCATATGTGATATGTGGCGGCGGCGGATGAGATCTGTCGTCGTTCATGAGATCGGTCGTGTGCACAGTTGATGAGATCAGCTGCACATCGGGATAGATTGAGGCTATGTTTTCTGTCAATTGGTATCCGCCATCGGGGTTAACCGTGAAAATTAAATCCGAATTGTGTTCACGATCATCAATGAGATCGGTCAGATCAGAAAATTCGGCATGATTGGAGTGCATATGCGATCTGTGATTTCCGAAAATGTCGGGCGCTGCCCGCACCCGCGAGGGGTGCTGCCCCTTCGAACCCCTCCCACTAACCGGCTAGCGGGACCGCCGTGTGCATAACGCCTTGTATTTCGTACATGATCACACAAACTGGTAGAATGTGATTCTATGCATAAGTTTGTTTTGCAGGTTTGATGTGAATAGTATGGCTCATATGTATGTGATGCATGTGTGTAATTTAACATGACCAACGTGTCATGATTGTCAGCCGGTAGGAGCCAAAGTGCGGTCATTATATTATATAACGACCCGCGTGTCGACTTGGGATCCTCTATAAATTCATTACTAGTTGTAGTAGTTGGAGGACAGAGATCAAGTTCAAGGCTTTGGTGTCCTGGCGAGACGGACAAGATGGAGTTCTGCCCTGGTCATCAGAGTTGGAGCCGACCTGGAAGGATGTCCATGAAGGAGCCATACTATTTCACATATTTATGTTTATATGTGATTGATATTGCTTCTTATTTCTATGCATCTTAGTAATGTAGAAAGATCCCTCAATAATATCAAGCATATTGCCATTACGGATGTTGCACCTTCGCACGTCAAGTACGTCTAGTGGTGGGCTCTTAAAATTGAGGTGCTACTAGGTGTCCTTGAACTGGAGGGTTCATGTCAGACACGGACATGCACTGCATCGGGTTAACTTGACAAGCCTATCAAAATGGTTTTGGGCCTTGTGGCAGAGAAGGTTGGTAGCCGGGGTATGAGATACCTACCCAACCGACAGGAGTCGTATAGAGATACGATTAGCAAGGAGTTGCTTACCAAATAGACAAGTGTAACATCCCAAAATTCCATTTTGGAATGTTATGAATATAGCTATGCATCTATCATCACCATTGCTTGATTTTATGTGTTAGTTGAAATGCCATTTCTGATTTTTCTGAAAGTCCTTTCTACTTTTCCCTATGTTGCTTTCCCTATTTGAAATTTTGGTTAAAGGTTCAAAATAAGAGAGGAGTAACATGACACTCCACACCAGGGTCTAATTGGTGAATTATTTGAACAAAATAACCAGGGGTTATTTTGAAAATATTTGCAAAAAAGGATCTAAAAACAATTAGGCAATTTCTGAAAATAATATTTTTTTCAAAGTGTTCAAATGACAGAATAGAAATGTTCATTAAATAGAATTTATTATTCTGTTAATTTTGATATATAATACCCATATATTTAGAGACGATTTGAATGCTTTAAAAGTTTTTGAATGTCTCTGGAAATTATTAAACAGTAACGGTAACCGTTTCCGGTATTAAATGGGCCGGCCCACAGGTTTTATTCGCGCAATAACTACGAGCCGGCCGACCGCGCGCAACGGACGCCCTTTTTTCTCTCTGACGCTGGACCCCACTCATCCGACCGTTTCCCTCGCTCGGTCGTCGTCTTCTCCCTCCCCCGCGCGCGCCGGACCCGACGCCGGTCGCTCCCCCCCCTCACCGGATCTCTCCCCTCTCTCCTCCCGCACCCCCCGAGCGCCTATATAAGAGCCCCACTGCCCCGCATCCATTTCCCCCCCGAGCCCCCTTCTCTCTCTCACCGAGACGCCGTCGATTGCTCGTCGGAGTTCCACCACCACAGGAAGTCGCCGTCGACCGTAGCCACCACCCCCGACCACCATTCGCCTCGCTGTCGCCACCAATCGACTCCGGAGAACTGTCGCCGTCGCCCGGACCACTTCCTCGTCCTCCCCGACCACCGGAACGCCTCGCCGTCGTGTTCACCACTTCCGGACTCGCCGGAGTTTCCCCACGCCGGCGACCTTTACACCGTGAGCATTTCCCTCCCTCCGATCCAAACCCAACGGCTCAGATTAGAAGTCACTTATTCCCGAACCGTTTTCTGTTTAGGATCGGTTGACCGCCCGAAGCACCGCTCGGACACCCACCTCAGCCACTCACAGGTCGCCACGTCACCCTAGTCGACCGTTCGTTAGTTTTTTTTTCAGTTTTGTTTTTCAGAAAACAGAATGTATTCCAAATTTGTTTTAGCTATATCTTTTAATCAGTTTAGTGTTTTGAGTTGATTCTTTTTGCAATAGCTCACATTTTTCATGTAGTTTCACCCTGTACTTTTAAATATCAAATTTGAACTATAAAATTTGAATTTAATCAAATTTGCTCAAAATCTTCAAATCTGAATAACTAGAGTTTGAAAATAGATTTTGATATGATTCTTTTTGTCACTGTTAGATATTGGTTAGGACTATCTCCATGTTTAGTTTGAGGATTTTTAGGATGATTTTTAATAGTGTTTTAGCTATAAACAGAATCTGCTTATTATTATAATATAGTTTTATAAACTTAATTTTGATTAGTTTGATTTAGAATTTGGTTTTATTTGTTTATTAGGTTCTGTTAGTAAACATTTAGTGTTTTCACTTACTGTTAATAAAAATATAAATTTGCCTAGTTTAATTTCATTTAACATAGGAATCACAACTTCTTTTCAAATAGGCATAATTTGATTAAAACAACTAACTAGTAATAGTTTTGTTTTCAAATAAGTTTTGTATAATTAATTCTGTTTTCTAAGACAAATTTATTTGTAAGTTATTTTCTGTAAGAACATGTTTTGTTAACAAAATAATAAGTTTAGTTTTCATTCTTTTTTTGTTAATATAACTATAGTTGATTCATATAGTGTTTATCACAAACTTGTATAAACCCTACTAAAGTTTTCCCAACAAACTTAAATTGATTATATTCTGTTTATTAATAAAATATGCTATTGTTTCTCTGCTGACAACAATTGTCTTGTCATTTCAAAATAGTTTTATTATGTCAGTAGTGTTTTCATCCCTCACCTTTTGGAAAACAAAACTTTGTGTGTTTTTCTTGCTAGAGACTTTTGTGCATTGTTTGCCTTGTTTGTTTAGTAATTCTTTGCTGAATGTTATGAGTACTTATTTTGGTTGTATGCTTATTTGAGTGCATTGTTTGTTTCGTAGATTATCCGGAGTGCGAAGCTTGTTACTTAGAGTCACTCACGTACGAAGATCATCAATCAGGCAAGTCACTTTGATCATGTTTTACCCATGTTTTATATGCATTAGTTCTACCATCTCCCCAGTTGCACGCAAGATAGGTTAGTTGGAAACTTGGTTACATTGTAGTAGTATCATGTGGTAGATACCTCTCTCAACCCCCTTTGACAACATTGGCCCCGGGAAACGTTGTTTTACCTTTTGCTATGCTATTAGTAGACGGGGTTGGTTGTGTGATTCATGAGAGTTGAGAGAGTTAATAATTTCAAGACCTACATAATGATCAAGATTTCAATACTCCAAGTTTTCAACATACCTCTGGGTGGATGATGGTTGAACGGCGCCCTGGAGAAACCAGTGGTTAGCCTAGGTGATGCTGGAGATGGCCAGTATTCACGCGGAAAGATCCACCCAGGCACAAAGGGATGGATGGGTGCTTCAAGACCCAAGGCTTACCTGCACAGCCACAAGTCATTATGGGATCTGGCTTGGTTGGATATCGTGGTGACTCTGGACAGGCGGTGCTACGAGAGGTAGAAGAACGGTAGGAAAGGATGGGCACCGTCAGAGTCGCAGGGAAACCCTTTGGAAGACCATGTTTTGGTCATCCGTTTCTCAAACACCTGGAAGTGCGAGAAATCAAACGGAGGCGACCAAATCTTGTGGGGAATGTGTGCAAAACTCTGCAGAGTATTTTCAAACCTAATCGATTAGCCGTGTCCACGGTCATGGACGACTTGAGCCAAAGGAATTGGAACTTCCGGAACTCTCAACACAAATAATATGATGATGTGGGTATTTAATAATTTTGGGTATGAGAATTGGTTGGTGGAACCATCTCATTAATCAACCAACTTAGTAATATTTTGCTTAACCCCCTTCGATGTAGGAAAAACTTGGCTTTACGCAAAACTTACACCACCACCTGCCATATAAGCATATAGACTAGCTGATTATTTTCACCCCTCTCTTGTGACTTTGCCGGCATATTCCATATGCTGACCTACACGGCTGCAACGTATCATGTTGCAGAGTATTTTTCCGACCAGGAGTGAGGACGCGTTCTATGCTCAGTGAGATGCCCTTGGAGTCAGATGGACTCATCTACCTTCGACGCTTCCGCAAGATTTAGATATTCTCATGAGTTGGCCTTTAGCCACTTTATTGTAATTTTTATTGAAATAAAGGACTCTATATGAGATTGCGATTAATATTATGCTGTGTGATTTCCCTTTGATATATACATTGATGTACCGTGTGTGTACCAGCATGATCTTGGGATGGTACGGAAAACACCGGAGACTTGGCCTTTCAGGTCGGGTCGCTACAGAAATGGTATCAGAGCACACGCTGACCGTAGGACGTAACCTCTAGGATTGGAAAGCCTTAGGATTGTTTCTCTTTGTCTTTAAATATCTTATACTCTCATCTATTCGTTTCTGACTCCTCTCCGATTATTTCAAAATTTATAGATGGCCACCTTCATCCCAGTGTTGATCACGGAGTTTTGCCAGCCTGACGCAACGATGCCCTTTGGTAAGGAGCTGATGAGGGTCGTCAAGGACGTAAGGATTGCTTTGCCGAGCATCACCAGGATTCCTATCATGTCATTTCCCCAAGATGGACGCTACAGGATCGAGGTGCATATTCCAGGGAAGACCTTTGGGAATCGGAAGGAACCCATAGATCTCAAGTTCGTGGCACCCAGTTGGATACTTGGGAGAGACATGGCCATTCATCGTGCCCTTGGACGTATTCAGGAGGAATACAGAGGTGGAACCATTTCACCAGGACTCAGCATGGTTTGCCGCAGAGATGCCCATGGCAACATCATCACCAATCCCACTGCAGACACCACTATCTCCTATATCCAGACCCTGGAGACTCACATCAGGACTCTGGAGCTTCGAGTTCGTGCTGACACGAAGACTATCAAGAATCTGATGAACCGTGAGCTGGACCTTGAAGCTGATCTGCGAGAGGTCAACTATGAACACGAGCATGAAGTGATGGACTTCCTAGAGAGGATTGATGAGCAGAATGCACGCATCGCCACTCTGGAGGAGCAGCTAGACATGGGGGAAAACCTTCACCCCGAAGGAGACATGGCACCCTTCATCAGCGACGATGAAGACTATGAGGAAAGCACCACCGGAGGACCTACGACTATGCACTTCTGAGGAAAAACATTAGTTATGCCCTCCATGTATCTTTTATTTTCGTCATTAAAGCGTAGGTCGATGCTTAGTTGTTTGAGATTTGTATTCCCGATGTTTGACATTGATTGAATAAATGAATGAGTGTTTGGTGTGATATGTTTGTTGCATTGCATATGGGTAGTGAATTTCTTCTAGACCCTTGTTCTATTCTAATTCTCATCCCTCTGAAAACAGCAAGATGCCTCCACGACGTGAGACCGATTTCACTTTTCCGCCAGAACTCACTCAACTCCTTCAGCAGCAGAATGCACTGATGCAACTATTGATTCAGAATCAGACCAACAACCAGAACAACAACAACAACCACCATCCACCCCAGACTGACAATCTCACCCGTTTTCTGAGGTTGAACCCTCCAACTTTCTCCAGCAGCACTGAGCCCATTGTGGCAGATGACTGGCTCCGCAAGATGGAGAGAGAACTTGTCACCGCTGGATGCACTGACGCTGAGAAAGTGCGATTTGCCGCACATCAACTGGAAGGACCAGCAGCATCATGGTGGGAGAATTACACCACCACTTATCCTATTGCAGATATGACTTGGGAGCAATTCAAGATTGCTTTCCGCACAGCTCATGTTTCAGCTGGAGCCATGAGTCTGAAGAAGCGTGAGTTTCGCAACTTGCGCCAGGGTAATCGTTCCGTGGCCCAATATGTGGACGACTTCAACACATTGTCACGTTATGCCCCAGGAGATGTGGCCGATGATGCGGCCAAGCAAGAAAAGTTTCTGGAAGGACTCAATGATGAGTTGAGCATACAGCTGGTAGTGGCTAATTTCAACAACTACCAAGAGCTGGTGGATAAGGCACTTATTCTGGAAGGTAAACAGCAGCAGATTGAGAACCGCAAGCGGAAGTACACTCAGGGGAAGTTCAACTCTGGAGCTCATCAGAAGCCTCGTTACTCCCCGTACTCCAGGAATACCGGATCAGGAAACGGTAAGTTTGGAAAGCACACTCATGCTGTGCACAACCATGGAAGTCACCATCATGGAGGAAATGGGAACAACCGTCTCAACCATGGTAACTTCAAGAGTGACAATGGGAATGGGAACAACAACCAGCACCGTCAAGTTCCTGCTCAGAAGGATCTGAGTCACATTACCTGTTTCAAGTGCCAGAAGACAGGGCACTATGCTACTGAGTGTCCCCAGAGCAAGCAAGGCAATGGAAACGGCACTAACAACGGCAACTCCGCAGCCAAGAAGCCCAATCCGTTTCCCCGTGCTCAAGTGAATCACATCGATGTGGAAGAAGTCTATGATCAGCCCGAGACTATGGTTGGTAAGTTTTTATTGCATTCACGTCCTGTTACAGTACTTTTTGATTCGGGTGCAACTCATTCATTCATATCAAGGGTAGTTGTGGATAAGTATGGTTTGCCCACCAAAACCCTTAGTCAGCCCATTAAGGTTAGTTCTCCAGGAGGTATGATGATGGCAGGGATAGGATGCCATGCCTTGAAACTCAATATAGGGAACCATGTTTTTCCCACCGACCTCATCGTCTTAGAGTCACAAGGATTGGATGTAATCCTAGGCATGGATTGGATGACCAAGTATGAAGGAAATCTTGATTGCCCTAGCAAGTCTGTTTCACTCACCACCCCGGAGAACAAGAGGATTAAGTATGTATCCCGACGCACACGTATGAGTGCTCGGTTAAATTCTCTCACAGGAGTTGTTCAGGAGGAAGTACCTGTGCTAAAAGAATTTCCAGATGTATTTCCGGAAGAATTACCAGGAATGCCACCAGATAGGGAGATTGAGTTCTTAATAGAGCTACAGCCAGGGACAGCCCCAATTTCCAAGAGACCCTATCGGATGCCCGCAAATGATCTGTTGGAAATCAAGAAGCAAATCAAGGAGTTATTGGACAAGGGGTATATTCGCCCAAGTTCTTCACCTTGGGGAGCCCCAGTACTTTTGGTGGAGAAGAAGGATAAATCTTTGAGAATGGTAGTTGACTATCGTGCCTTGAACGAGGTGACTATCAAGAACAAGTACCCTCTACCGATGATTAATGATTTGTTTGATCAGCTCGTAGGAGCCAAAGTATTCTCCAAGATCGATCTTCGATCAGGGTATCACCAGTTGAAAATTCGTGAACAGGATATACCCAAAACAGCTTTCACCACGAGGTATGGCTTGTATGAGTATACGGTCATGTCTTTTGGATTGACTAATGCTCCTGCCTACTTCATGAATTTGATGAACAAAGTATTCATGGAATACCTAGACAAGTTTGTTGTGGTGTTCATCGATGACATTATGATATTCTCCAAGAATGAGGAAGAGCATAAGGAACATTTGCGTTTAGTTCTGGAAAAGCTAAGAGAGCATCAGTTATATGCCAAGTTCAGTAAATGTGAATTTTGGCTGACGGAAGTCGGATTCCTTGGACATGTTATTTCCGGAGATGGAATAGCAGTAGACCCCGCTAAGGTTGAAGCCGTCACCAAGTGGAAGTCACCCACCTCAGTTAAGGAGATCCGCAGTTTCCTCGGACTTGCTGGATATTACCGGAGGTTCATTGAGAATTTCTCCAAGGTTGCCAAGCCCATGACAGAGTTGTTGAAGAAAGAATCCAAGTATGTTTGGACTGTGGAATGTGAAGCCAGTTTCCAGGAGTTGAAGGAACGTTTGGTCACAGCCCCAGTATTGATCTTGCCCGATAATTGGAAGGATTTCCAAGTTTACTGTGATGCCTCACGTCAAGGACTTGGAGGAGTACTTATGCAGGATGGAAAAGTTGTAGCCTATGCTTCCAGACAACTACGACCTCATGAGTTAAATTATGCCACGCATGATTTGGAACTAGCAGCCGTAGTGCACGCACTCAAGACCTGGAGACATTTCCTTATCGGAAATAGTTGTGATGTTTACACCGACCATAAGAGTCTGAAGTATATCTTCACGCAGAAAGAGTTGAACCTCAGAGAGAGGAGATGGTTAGAGTTAATCAAGGACTATGACATGAGATTACACTACCATCCAGGTAAGGCTAATGTTGTAGCCGATGCCTTGAGTCGGAAAACTTATGTGAACACACTCACAGCTGGAGGATTACCTCACGAGTTAGTCGATGATCTCAGAGAGCTCAAGCTAGAGATAGTTCCAAGAGGATATGTTGCTACACTGGAAATTCAGTCCACCTTGACCGAAAGAATTCGAGAAGCCCAGAAATCGGACAAGGAGATAGCTGAGATTAAATAGAGAATGAAAGATGGTAAAGCTAAAGGTTTTCGTGAGGATGAACACGGAACTTTGTGGTTTGAGAACCGAATCTATGTGCCCAATGAACCAGAGCTCAGGAAGTTGATACTTCAGGAAGCCCACGATTCACCTTACTCGATACACCCAGGCAACACCAAGATGTATCTGGATTTAAAGGAAAGTTATTGGTGGACAGGTATGAAGAAAGATATTGCAGAGCATGTTGCGATATGTGATGTTTGTCAGCGAGTAAAGGCAGAACATCAGAAACCAGCAGGGTTACTCCAACCTTTGCCGATACCCGAGTGGAAATGGGAAAAGCTTGGTATGGATTTCATCACAGGATTGCCCAAGACCCGTTCAGGTTATGATTCCATCTGGGTAGTGGTAGATCGCTTGACCAAGGTAGCTCATTTCATTCCAGTGAAAACCACCTATACCAGTGCTAAGCTAGCCAAGATATATATGACCAGGATCGTATGTCTGCATGGAGTTCCGAGGAGTATCATGTCAGATAGAGGAACACAATTTACCTCAAAGTTTTGGCATCAGTTACATGAAACTTTGGGTACAAGGCTAGAGTTTAGTACAGCTTTTCATCCGCAGGCAGATGGACAGACTGAGAGAGTCAACCAGATTCTGGAAGACATGTTGAGAGCTTGTGCGCTAGATTATGGATCTAGTTGGGATGATAACTTGCCTTACGCAGAATTCTCGTACAACAACAGTTACCAGACTAGTCTAAAGATGGCCCCTTTCGAAGCTTTATACGGAAGGAGGTGCAGAACACTACTGACGTGGGATGGTGTTGGAGACCGACAACTTTTTGGTCCCGACCTTATCCGAGATTCTGAAGAGAAAGTCAAGTTGATACGTGACAGACTCAAAATAGCTCAATCCCGACAGAAGAGCTATGCTGACAACAAGCGCAAGGAAGTGACGTATGAAGTGGGAGACCGAGCATATCTTCGTGTGTCCCCGCTTCGAGGAACCAAGAGATTTGGTGTTAAAGGAAAATTAGCACCCAGATTCATAGGCCCCTACAAAATTCTTGAACGTAGAGGTGAAGTTGCATACAAACTGGAATTGCCGGAAGGATTGTCCGGAGTTCATGATGTGTTTCATGTTTCCCAGCTCAAGAAATGTCATGCTGAGATGACTGACATCCCTTTGCGAGACACCGTGCCCCTAGAGGCCATACAGCTTGAAAGTGATCTGACTTATGAGGAGAAGCCTGTCAAGATCCTCGAGAAATTCAACAGAGTTACCCGCAGCAAGATTATCAAGTTCTGTAAAGTTTTGTGGAGTCACCATACCGAAGAAGAAGCCACCTGGGAACGCGAAGAAGATCTTCGTAGAGACCATCCGCACCTATTTTCTAGCCAACCCGAATCTCGAGGGCGAGATTCATCTTAAGGTGGGTAGGTTTGTAACATCCCAAAATTCCATTTTGGAATGTTATGAATATAGCTATGCATCTATCATCACCATTGCTTGATTTTATGTGTTAGTTGAAATGCCATTTCTGATTTTTCTGAAAGTCCTTTCTACTTTTCCCTATGTTGCTTTCCCTATTTGAAATTTTGGTTAAAGGTTCAAAATAAGAGAGGAGTAACATGACACTCCACACCAGGGTCTAATTGGTGAATTATTTGAACAAAATAACCAGGGGTTATTTTGAAAATATTTGCAAAAAAGGATCTAAAAACAATTAGGCAATTTCTGAAAATAATATTTTTTTCAAAGTGTTCAAATGACAGAATAGAAATGTTCATTAAATAGCATTTATTATTCTGTTAATTTTGATATATAATACCCCTATATTTAGAGACGATTTGAATGCTTTAAAAGTTTTTGAATGTCTCTGGAAATTATTAAACAGTAACGGTAACCGTTTCCGGTATTAAATGGGCCGGCCCACAGGTTTTATTCGCGCAATAACTACGAGCCGGCCGACCGCGCGCAACGGACGCCCTTTTTTCTCTCTGACGCTGGACCCCACTCATCCGACCGTTTCCCTCGCTCGGTCGTCGTCTTCTCCCTCCCCCGCGCGCGCCGGACCCGACGCCGGTCGCTCCCCCCCCTCACCGGATCTCTCCCCTCTCTCCTCCCACACCCCCCGAGCGCCTATATAAGAGCCCCACTGCCCCGCATCCATTTCCCCCCCGAGCCCCCTTCTCTCTCTCACCGAGACGCCGTCGATTGCTCGTCGGAGTTCCACCACCACCGGAAGTCGCCGTCGACCGTAGCCACCACCCCCGACCACCATTCGCCTCGCTGTCGCCACCAATCGACTCCGGAGAACTGTCGCCGTCGCCCGGACCACTTCCTCGTCCTCCCCGACCACCGGAACGCCTCGCCGTCGTGTTCACCACTTCCGGACTCGCCGGAGTTTCCCCACGCCGGCGACCTTTACACCGTGAGCATTTCCCTCCCTCCGATCCAAACCCAACGGCTCAGATTAGAAGTCACTTATTCCCGAACCGTTTTCTGTTTAGGATCGGTTGACTGCCCGAAGCACCGCTCGGACACCCACCTCAGCCACTCACAGGTCGCCACGTCACCCTAGTCGACCGTTCGTTAGTTTTTTTTTTCAGTTTTGTTTTTCAGAAAACAGAATGTATTCCAAATTTGTTTTAGCTATATCTTTTAATCAGTTTAGTGTTTTGAGTTGATTCTTTTTGCAATAGCTCACATTTTTCATGTAGTTTCACCCTGTACTTTTAAATTTCAAATTTGAACTATAAAATTTGAATTTAATCAAATTTGCTCAAAATCTTCAAATCTGAATAACTAGAGTTTGAAAATAGATTTTGATATGATTCTTTTTGTCACTGTTAGATATTGGTTAGGACTATCTCCATGTTTAGTTTGAGGATTTTTAGGATGATTTTTAATAGTGTTTTAGCTATAAACAAAATCTGCTTATTATTATAATATAGTTTTATAAACTTAATTTTGATTAGTTTGATTTAGAATTTGGTTTTATTTGTTTATTAGGTTCTGTTAGTAAACATTTAGTGTTTTCACTTACTGTTAATAAAAATATAAATTTGCCTAGTTTAATTTCATTTAACATAGGAATCACAACTTCTTTTCAAATAGGCATAATTTGATTAAAACAACTAACTAGTAATAGTTTTGTTTTCAAATAAGTTTTGTATAATTAATTCTGTTTTCTAAGACAAATTTATTTGTAAGTTATTTTCTGTAAGAACATGTTTTGTTAACAAAATAATAAGTTTAGTTTTCATTCTTTTTTTGTTAATATAACTATAGTTGATTCATATAGTGTTTATCACAAACTTGTATAAACCCTACTAAAGTTTTCCCAACAAACTTAAATTGATTATATTCTGTTTATTAATAAAATATGCTATTGTTTCTCTGCTGACAACAATTGTCTTGTCATTTCAAAATAGTTTTATTATGTCAGTAGTGTTTTCATCCCTCACCTTTTGGAAAACAAAACTTTGTGTGTTTTTCTTGCTAGAGACTTTTGTGCATTGTTTGCCTTGTTTGTTTAGTACTTCTTTGCTGAATGTTATGAGTACTTATTTTGGTTGTATGCTTATTTGAGTGCATTGTTTGTTTCGTAGATTATCCGGAGTGCGAAGCTTGTTACTTAGAGTCACTCACGTACGAAGATCATCAATCAGGCAAGTCACTTTGATCATGTTTTACCCATGTTTTATATGCATTAGTTCTACCATCTCCCCAGTTGCACGCAAGATAGGTTAGTTGGAAACTTGGTTACATTGTAGTAGTATCATGTGGTAGATACCTCTCTCAACCCCCTTTGACAACATTGGCCCCGGGAAACGTTGTTTTACCTTTTGCTATGCTATTAGTAGACGGGGTTGGTTGTGTGATTCATGAGAGTTGAGAGAGTTAATAATTTCAAGACCTACATAATGATCAAGATTTCAATACTCCAAGTTTTCAACATACCTCTGGGTGGATGATGGTTGAACGGCGCCCTGGAGAAACCAGTGGTTAGCCTAGGTGATGCTGGAGATGGCCAGTATTCACGCGGAAAGATCCACCCAGGCACAAAGGGATGGATGGGTGCTTCAAGACCCAAGGCTTACCTGCACAGCCACAAGTCATTATGGGCTCTGGCTTGGTTGGATATCGTGGTGACTCTGGACAGGCGGTGCTACGAGAGGTAGAAGAACGGTAGGAAAGGATGGGCACCGTCAGAGTCGCAGGGAAACCCTTTGGAAGACCATGTTTTGGTCATCCGTTTCTCAAACACCTGGAAGTGCGAGAAATCAAACGGAGGCGACCAAATCTTGTGGGGAATGTGTGCAAAACTCTGCAGAGTATTTTCAAACCTAATCGATTAGCCGTGTCCACGGTCATGGACGACTTGAGCCAAAGGAATTGGAACTTCCGGAACTCTCAACACAAATAATATGATGATGTGGGTATTTAATAATTTTGGGTATGAGAATTGGTTGGTGGAACCATCTCATTAATCAACCAACTTAGTAATATTTTGCTTAACCCCCTTCGATGTAGGAAAAACTTGGCTTTACGCAAAACTTACACCACCACCTGCCATATAAGCATATAGACTAGCTGATTATTTTCACCCCTCTCTTGTGACTTTGCCGGCATATTCCATATGCTGACCTACACGGCTGCAACGTATCATGTTGCAGAGTATTTTTCCGACCAGGAGTGAGGACGCGTTCTATGCTCAGTGAGATGCCCTTGGAGTCAGATGGACTCATCTACCTTCGACGCTTCCGCAAGATTTAGATATTCTCATGAGTTGGCCTTTAGCCACTTTATTGTAATTTTTATTGAAATAAAGGACTCTATATGAGATTGCGATTAATATTATGCTGTGTGATTTCCCTTTGATATATACATTGATGTACCGTGTGTGTACCAGCATGATCTTGGGATGGTACGGAAAACACCGGAGACTTGGCCTTTCAGGTCGGGTCGCTACAAAAAGTTTGCTAGTAGTGATGCTAAAGCTCACTAGTCGCTCGCACTAGACGGGTCCTAAATCACTGAGAGTTTGTGGAGGGATGCTGACTTCAGTGGGAGTAGTTCTGTTTAAGACATGAATCACTCTACATAAACACATTACTTAGAGATTGCATATTTTCTATAGTAGATCAATGGCACCACCTGCTCAAAGCTTTGTTGAAATCAATTCTGGAAAAGGATAAACTGAATGGAACAAACTTTACCACCTGTTATAGAAATCTGAGAATTTTTCTCAAGCACGATAAAAAGGAACATGTTCTAGAGGATCCACTTCTAGAGGCACCTGCCGATAATGCTTATGCCACAACCAAGAATGCCTAACAGAAACTCGTTGATGAGTCGAACGAGATCAGCTGCCTCATGCTGGCTTGTATGGATTCCGATTTGCAACAGCATTTCGAACACATTGCGGCTTTCGATATGATCTAGGGTCTCAAGAGCATGTTTCAGGTGCAGACTAGGACCGAAAGGTTCAACGTCTGGCGATCCTTGATGGATTGTAAGCTGAAGGAAGGTGATCCACTGAGCCCACATGTGATCAAAATGATCGGATACGTGCAGGCTTTGCATCTATTGGGTTTCCCGCTCTTGGATGAGCTGGCGACTGATGCATTCTGGGTTCTCTTCCAGCTAGCTATGGGACATTCATCTCGAACTATCATATGCACGACATGGATAAGAAGCTCACTGAATTGCATGGGATGCTCAAGGTAGCAGAGCAAGATATTAAGATAGGCACGCATCACGTGTTGATGGTGCATAACTCGGCTAAGTTCGAGAAGAGTTGGTTGAAGAAAAAGGGTAAGACAAAGGGCATGGAGAAGGCTGTCTCCACCGATGAGCCAAAGTCCGGACTGAACTCAAAGACCATATGCTTTCACTACAAGAAAGTTGGTCACTAGAAGAGGAACTATAGCAAGTGGCTTGCTAAGCACGGCAACAAGGCCGGAGATGCTTGTTCAGGCAAAGGTACACTTGTTACATATGTTATAGACATTTACCTTGCTGACATACCTAGTAGCTCTTGGGTATTTGATACCAGGTCGGTTGTTCATATTTGCAACTCGATGCAGGGGCTGGTAAGAACTAGGCGTGTGGCACAAGGGGAGATTGACATCAGGGTCGACAACAAAGCAAGAGTTGCTGCATTGGAGGTCGGCATGATGCAGCTCAAGCTTCCTTCTGGATTTATTTTGGAATTGAATAATTGTTATTACATTCCCGCACTTAGTCGGAACATTATTTCTGCCTCATGCTTGATGAGTCAAGGTTATGAATTCAATATAAAGGACAATGGTTGTTCATTTTATTTGAATGGAATGTTCCATGGCGATGCACCCATAGTAGATGGGCTATTTATTTTCAATCTAGAAACGGAACCAGTCTATAATGTGAATATCAAGAGGCATAAGCCTAATGAGATAAGTCCGACATACTTCTGGCATTGCCGGCTTAGACACATTAGTCTGAAACGCATGAAGAAGCTCCATGATGATGGACTCCTAACTTCGTCCGACTTCGGGTCGCTTGAGACATGTGAATCATGCTTGCTAGGCAAGATGACTAAGTCTCCTTTTGCAAAGAGTTGCGAGAGGGTGTCCGAGCTGTTGGAGCTTATACACAGTGATGTGTGTGGTCCAATGAGCACAACGGCCAGAGGTGGCTATCAGTACTTCGTGACTTTTTCTGACAACTTGAGTAGATATGGATATATCTATTTGATGAGGCACAAGTCGGAAACTTTTGAAAAGTTCAAAGAGTTTCAGAATGAGGTTGAAAATCAGCTCGGCAAGGCAATAAAAATTCTACGATCATATCGTGGAGGTGAGTACATGAGCCAGGAGTTTGATAACCATCTGAAAAGCCGAGGTATAGTACCTCAGCTCACACCTCCGGGTACGCCATAGAGAAACGATGTGTTAGAACAGAGAAATCAAACCTTGTTGGACATGGTCCGGTTGATGATGAGCAGACCGGATTTACCCTTGTCATTGTGGGGATACGCTCTAGAAACTGTAGCTTTCACACTTAATAGGGTACCATAAAAATCCGTTGACAAGACACTACATGAGATATGGACTGGGAAGACTCCTAGTTTGTATTTTCTAAATATTTGCGGTTGTGAACGATTTGTTAAGCAACTCATGTCGGCCAAGCTTACACCCAAGTCAGATAAATGCATATTTTGTGGGATATCCGAGGGAAACCTTTGGATACAACTTCTACAACCGAGAAGAGAACAAAATGTTTGTTGATCGGAACCGGGTTTTCCTAGAGAAAGAGTTTCTCAATCGGGAGGCTAGTGGGAGAACGGTGCGACTCGAAGAAATTCGAGAGCCACTCGAGGACGACTTGGCTGGTGATGAGATCATACCGGAGTTGATCGGGGAACCTGTAGTGGAGTCGGCACCGGAGCCACAGAGGTCAGAAAGATTGCGCAAAGTGCACGATGTATTGTTGCTAGAAAGCAATAAGCCGGCCACGTATGCGGAAGCGATGGAGAGACTAGATTCCGGGGCATGGCTCGAGGCCATGACATCCGAGTTAAAGTCCATCGATGACAATCAAGTTTGGGACTTGGTTGATCCGCCACCTAGCATAGTAGCCATTGGTTGTAAATCGGTGTTTAAGAAGAAAACCGATGTGGATGGAAATGTTCAGATCCACAAATCTTGGCTTGTTGCTAAAGGTTATGGACAAGTTCAAGGAATTGACTATCACAAGACCTACTCGCCGGTAGCAATGCTAAAGTCGGTGAGGATCATACTAGCTATAGCTGCATATTTTGATTATGAGATATGGCAGATGGATGTCAAAACGGCTTTCCTTCATGGAAATTTAAAAGAGGATATATACATGATACAACCCGAAGGTTTTGTCGGTCCAACTAACGCTGGTAAAATATGCGAGCTCAAGAGATCCATTTATGGATCAAGGCAAGCATCTCGGAGTTGGAACATTCATTTTGATGAAGTCATCATTGACCTTGGTTTCATCAAGAATGAAGAGGATTATTGTTTATACAAGAAGTTTAGTGGGATCTCGGTAGTATTTTTTATCTTGTATGTGGATGACATACTGCTGATCGGAAATGATGTTTTGTTGCTGAACTCAATCAAGGAATCATTGAATGGCAAGTTTTCAATGAAAGACCTTGGAGAGGCAGTGTACATTTTAGGCATCAAGATCTATAGAGATAGATCAAGGAGGTTGCTCGGCTTAAGCCAGAGCACGTACATAGGCAAAGTGTTGAAGAGGTTCAACATGAGTGAGGCCACGAAAGGGTTCTTGCCCGTCTCACATGGTATAAGGCTAAGCAAGACTCAGAGTCCTATGACTTCTGATGAGCGAAGCTGGATGAGTAGGATTCCATATGCCTCGACAATTGGATCCATCATGTATGCCATGCTATCTACACGGCCTGATGTTCCCTATGCAATAAGCTTAACAAGCAGATACCAGGCCAACCGAGGTGAGACTCACTGGGAAGCGGTGAAAACTATCTTGAAGTACCTGAAGAGGACTAAAGATATGTTCCTAGTTTATGGAGGTGAGGAGGAGCTCTGTGTAAAGGGTTACGCTGATGCTAGTTTCCAAACCGACAGGGATGATTATCGGTCACAAATTGGATTCGTGTATGTCATGACTGGAGGAGCAGTGAGCTGGATAAGTTCCAAGCAAGATACGGTGGCTGACTCCACAATAGAGGCCGAATACATTGTGTCTTGTTAAGTCGCAAAGGAAGGTGTGTGGATTCGGAAGTTCCTGGAAGATGTTGGTGTGTCCCCGGGCTAGTCAAAACTGGTGGACCAGTATTAAGATAATTTAGGTGCCATCGCACATGCCAAGGAGCCGAGATGTAACGACCCGACCTGAAAGGTCGAATCTCCGGTGTTTCTGTACCATCCCAAGATCATGCTGGTACACACACGGTACATCAATGTATATATCAAAGTGAAACCACACAACTTTAAAAATCGAAAAAAATCTCATATCGAGTCCTTTATTACAATAAGATTGATAATAAAGTGGCTGAAGGCCAACTCATGAGAATAACTAATCTTGCGGAAGCTTCAAAGGTAGTTGAGTCCATCTGACTCCAAGGGCATCTCACCGAGCGTAGAGCGTATCCTCACTCCTGGTCGGAAAAGTACTCTGCAACATGATACGTTGCAGCTGTGTAGGTTAGCATATTGAATATTCCGGCAATGTCATAAAAGAGGGGGTAAAGTAATCATCTAGTCTATATGCATATATGGAAGGTGGGGTAGTAAGTTTTTGCATATAGCCAATTTTTTCCTACAACAAGAGAGGGCAGAAAATTATTACTACAATGTTGGTTGATTAATGAGATGGTTCCACCAACCAATTCTCATACCCAAGTTGTCATTTAAAAACCCACATCAATAAATTTGTAGATGGCCACCTTCATCCCAGTTTTGATCACGGAGTTTTGTCAGCCCGACGCGACGATGCCCTTTGGCAAGGAGCTGGTGAAGATCGTCAGGGACGTAAGGATTGCCGTGCCAAGCATCACCGGGACTCCTATCATGTCTTTTCCACAAGACGGACGCTATAGGATCGAGGTGCACATCCCCGGAAAGACCTTTGGAAATCGTAAGGAACCCATCAACTTCAAGTTTGTGGAACCCAGCTGGATTCTTGGGAGAGACATGGCAATTCACCGTGCCCCTAGACGTATTCAGGAGGAATACAGGGGTGGACCCATTTCACCAGGACTCAGCGTGGTTTGTCGCAGGGATGCCAATGGAAATATCATAACCACTCCCACTGAAGACACCACCATTTCCTATATCCAGACTTTGGAGACGCACATCAGGACCTTGGAGCTTCGAGTACGTGCCGACACAAAGATGATCAAGAGGCTGATGAACCGCGAGATTGACCTCAAAGCGGACCTACGGGAAGCCAAGTACGAGCATGAGTATGAAGTGAAGTGTTTCTTAGAGAGGATCGATAAGCTGAACACTCGCATTGCAACTCTGGAGGAACAGTTGGACATGGGGGAAAATCTTCATCCAGAAGGAGACATGGCTCCCTTGATCAGCAACGATGACGACTATGAGGAGAGCGTCACCGGAGGAGGCCACTTCACCATGTACTTTTGAGGAGAACTTTAGTTATGCCCCCATGTATCTTTATTTTTTGTCGTTAAAGCATAGGTCGATGCTTAGTTTGATTTGGAGATTTGTACCTCGATGTTTGAACCTTGAGTTGAATAAATGAATGAGTGTTTGGTGTGATATGTTTGTTGCACTGCATATGGGTAGTGAAATTTCCTTTTAGGTCCTTGTTCTATTCTAATTCTCACCCCTCTGAAAACAGCAAGATGCCTCCGCGACGTGAGCCCGACTTCACTTTCCCGCTGGAACTCACACAACTTCTCCAGCAGCAGAACACCCTGATGCAACTGTTGATTCAGAACCAGACCAACAACCACAAAAATCACCCTCCACCTCAAGGCGACAACCTCACCCATTTTTTGAGGCTGAATCCACCAACTTTCTCCAGCAGCACTGAGCCCATTGTGGCAGATGATTGGCTCCGCAAGATGGAGAGGGAACTCACCACCGTTGGATGCACTAAGGCTGAAAAGGTGCGCTTTGCCGCCCATCAACTGGAGGGACCAGTAGCTTCATGGTGGGAGAACTACACCACCACGTACCCCATTGCTGGTGTGACTTGGGAGCAGTTCAAGCTAGCTTTCCGCACCGCTCATGTCTCAGCTGGAGCAATGAGTCTGAAGAAGCGTGAGTTTTGCAACTTACGCCAGGGGAACCGTTCCGTGGCCCAGTATGTGGATGATTTCAACACGTTGGCTCGTTATGCACCAGGAGATGTGGCCGATGATGCAGCCAAACAAGAGAAGTTCTTGGAAGGACTCAACGATGAGTTGAGCATGCAGCTGATAGTGGCTACTTTCAGCAACTACCAGGAGCTGGTAGACAAGGCCCTCATCTTGGAGGGGAAGCAGCAGCAAATCGAAAACCGCAAGAGGAAGTATGGACAGGGGAAATCTCACTCTGGAGCTCAACAAAAGCCCCACTACTCCCCGTACTCAGGGAATACTGGATCAGGGACCGGTAAGTATGGAGGACACACTCATCACGTGCACAACCATGGAGGCCACAACCATGGAGGAAATGGGAATAATCGTCCCAACAGTGGCAACTTCAAGAATGGCAACGGAAATGGGAATGGCAACAAGCCCCGTTCCGCTCCAGGTCAGAAGGATCTGAACCATATCACCTGTTTCAAGTGCCAGAAGACAGGGCACTATGCCACTGAATGCCCTCAGAGCAAGCAAGGAAATGGAAACGGCAACAACAACGGCAACTCCACAGCTAAGAAGCCAAATCCTTTTCCTCGTGCTCAGGTGAACCACCTTGATGTGGAAGAAGTCTATGATCAGCCCGAGACTGTGGTTGGTAAGTTTTTATTGCATTCACATCCAGTTATGCTACTTTTTGATTCTGGTGCAACTCACTCATTCATATCAAGGGTAGTTGTGGAGAAGTATGGTTTACCCACCAGAACCCTTAGTCAGCCCATTAAGGTCATTCCCTAGGAGGTATGCTGATGGCAGGGATAGGATGCCACGCCTTGAAACTCCGCATTGGAAACCATGTTTTCACTACCGACCTCATCGTATTAGAATCCCAAGGATTGGATGTAATCCTAGGCATGGATTGGATGACCAAGTATGAAGGAAATCTTGATTGCCCCAGTAGGTCTATTTCAATCACCACCCCAGAGAACAAGAGGATTAAGTATGTATCTCGACGCACACGGATGAGTGCTCGGTTAAATTTCTTCACAGGAGTTGTTCAGGAGGAAGTGCCGGTGGTACAAGACTTTCCAGATGTATTCCCTGAGGAATTACCAGGCATGCCACCAGATAGAGAGATTGAGTTTCTGATAGAGTTACTACCAGGAACTGCCATAATTTCCAAGAGACCCTATCGGATGCCCGCAAATGATTTAGTAGAAATCAAGAAGCAGATTAAGGAGTTATTGGATAAGGGATATATTCGCCCAAGTTCTTCACCTTGGGGAGCCCCAGTTCTTTTGGTGGAGAAGAACGATAAAACCTTGAGGATGGTAGTCGATTATCGTGCATTAAACGAGGTGACTATCAAGAACAAGTACCCTCTACGGATGATTAATGACTTGTTTGATCAGCTAGTAGGAGCCAAAGTATTCTCCAAGATCGATCTTCGATCAGGGTATCACCAACTGAAAATTCGTGAACAAGATATACCCAAAACAGCCTTCACCACAAGGTATGGCTTATATGAGTATACGGTCATGTCCTTTGGTTTGAGTAATGCTCCTGCCTACTTCATGAATATGATGAACAAGGTGTTTATGGAATACCTAGAAAAGTTTGTCGTAGTGTTCATTGATGACATTTTGATATTCTCCAAGAGCGAGGAAGAACACAAGGAACACTTGCGTTTAGTTCTGGAGAAGCTTAGAGAGCATCAGTTGTATGCCAAGTTTAGTAAATGTGAATTCTCGCTAACAGAAGTCGGATTCCTTGGACACATTATTTTCGGAGAAGGAATAGCAGTAGACCCCGCTAAGGTTGAAGCAGTCATTGAGTGGAAGTCACCCACCTCAGTTAAGGAGATCCGCAGTTTTCTCGGACTTGCCGGATATTATCGGAGATTCATTGACAATTTCTCAAAGATTGCCAAACCCATGACGGAATTGTTGAAGAAAGAGTCTAAGTATATCTGGACTGAGGAATGTGAGGCCAGTTTCCAGGAGTTGAAGAAAAGTTTGGTCACAGCCCCAGTATTGATACTACCAAACATTCGAAAGGACTTCCAAGTTTATTGTGACGCATCATGTCAAGGACTTGGAGGAGTACTCATGCAAGAAGGAAAAGTTGTAGCCTATGCATCCAGACAGCTACGACCCCATGAGTTGAATTATGCCACCCATGATTTGGAACTAGCAGCCGTAGTGCACGCACTCAAGACCTGGAGTCATTTCCTTATCGGAAATAGTTGTGATGTTTACACTGATCATAAAAGCCTGAAGTATATCTTCACACACAAGGAGTTGAACCTCTGATAGAGGAGATGGCTAGAGTTAATCAAGGACTATGACATGACACCGCATTACCATCTAGGAAAGGCAAATGTTGTAGGAGATGCTTTGAGTCTGAAGAGTTATGTGAACACAATTATAGCCGGAGGATTACCCCAGGAGTTAACTGATGATCTCAGAGTGTTTCGGCTAGCGATAGTTCCAAAAGGATATGTTGCCACACTAGAGATCCAACCCACCTTGACCGAAAGAATACGTGAAGCCCAGAAATCAGACAAGGAGATAGCTGATATAAAGCAGAGAATGAAGGATGGAAAAGCTAAAGACTTTCGTGAAGATGAACAAGGTACTCTATGGTTTGAAAACCGAATCTATGTGCCCATTGACCCAGAGCTCAGGAAGTTGATACTTCAAGAAGCCCATTTTTCACCATACTAGATGCACCCAGGCAACACCAAGATGTACCAGGATTTGAAGGAAAGTTACTGGTGGACAGGTATGAAGAAGGATATTGCCGAACATGTTGCGGTATGTGATGTTTGTCAGCGAGTAAAGGCAGAACATCAAAAACCAGCAGGGTTACTCCAACCTTTGCCGATACCCGAGTGGAAATGGGATAAGCTTGGTATGGACTTCATCATAGGATTACCCAGGACCTGTTCAGGTTATGATTCCATCTGGGTAGTGGTCGATCGCTTGACCAAGGTAGCTCATTTCATTCCGGTGGAGACCACCTATACCAGTGCTAAGTTAGCCAAGATATATATGACTAGGATCGTATGTTTGCATGGAGTTCCGTGGAATATCGTGTTAGATAGAGGAACACAATTTACCTCAAAGTTTTGGCATCAGCTACATGAAACTTTGGGTACAAGGCTGGAATTCAATATAGCTTTTCATCCGCAGACCGATGGACATACCGAGCGAGTCAATCAGATTCTGGAGGACATGTTGAGAGCTTGTGCGCTAGATTATGGGTCTAGTTGGGATGACAACTTACCTTACGTAGAGTTCTCGTACAACAATGGTTATCAAATGTGTCTGAAGATGGCCCCTTTTGAAGCTTCATACGGAAGGAGGTGTAGAACACCATTGATGTGGGATGGTGTTGGTGACCGACAACTTTTTGGTCCCGATCTTATCCGAGATTCTGAAGAAAAGGTCAAACTGATTCAAGACCGACTCAAGATAGCCCAATCCAGGCAGAAAAGCTATGCTGATAGCAAACACAAGGAGGTGACTTATGAAGTGGGAGACCGAGCATATCTTCGTGTGTCCCCACTTCGAGGAATCAAGAGGTTTGGTGTTAAAGGAAAGTTAGCACCCAGATTCATAGTCCCCTACAAAATTCTTGAACATAGAGGCAAAGTTCCATACACGATGGAATTGCCGGAAGGACTGTCCGGAGTTCATGATGTTTTCCATGTTTCCCAGCTGAAGAAATGCCACTCTGAGATGGCTGATATTCCTTTGAGAGACACAGTGCCCCTAGAGGCCATACAACTTGATAGTGACCTGACCTACAAGGAGAAGCCTGTCAGAATCCTCGAGAGTACCAACAGAGTTACCCGTAGCAAGACCATCAAATTCTGTAAGGTTCTGTGGAGTGACCACACCGAGGAAGAAGCCACCTGGGAATGCGAAGAAGATTTTCGTAGAGACCACCCGCACCTATTTTCTAGCCAACCCGAATCTCGAGGGCGAGATTCAGCTTAAGGTGTGTAGGTTTGTAACATCCCAAAATTTCATTTTGGAATGTTATGAAATATAGTTATGCATCATCATCACTTTGTTTGAACGCAATGAATTGTTGAAGTTCTTCTTTTGGATTTCCAAAATGCCCTTTCCTTTTCTCCATTTACTTGTTTCATTTATTTGAAAATCCCTGGAAATATTCATAAAAAGAGAGGAGTAACATGACACTCCACACCAGGAGCATCTTCGTGAAATATTTGAGCAATAAAACCAGGGGGTTATTTGAAAGTTTATCTCAAAAGATATTAAAATCAATTAGGTATTTTCTGAAAAATATATTTTTTAAAGTATTCATTTTGACAGAGGAAAAATGTTCATTAAATAGCATTTATTCCCCTGATCATTTCGATATATATATTCCCTAAGTTTGGAAAGGATTTAAATGCATTAAAGGATTTTAAACGTTCTAGAAAATAGAAAAGGAAACGTATTTAAACGTTTTAATTAGCAAACAGGCCGGCCCACAGCTATTTAAACCCCGAATTCATTTCAGATCGGCCACCGAGGCG
The DNA here is from genome assembly GCA_022496015.1 of Hordeum marinum. Taxonomy (NCBI): domain Eukaryota; kingdom Viridiplantae; phylum Streptophyta; class Magnoliopsida; order Poales; family Poaceae; genus Hordeum; species Hordeum marinum. The sequence continues at coordinate 245,039,177 of CM039675.1, read as the reverse complement.
CAAACACCGCCCCCACCCTCACTGACGCGCGGGACCCACCGTCCGAAAGTGCCATCCCCGCCCTCATCCCCTTCCCCTCGCCCCCGACGGCGCCGGCGATCCCGACCCCGCTGATCTCTCTCCTCTCTCCCTCTCCTGACCCCGCACCTAGCCTATAAAGAGCCCCTGCCTCTCCGCTCTCCGTTCCACCCCGCTACCCCCTCTACCCTTGCCAGAAAGCCACCGCACCACCTCGCCGGAGTTCGGTCGACGACCGAAGCTCTCCAAGCACGAGGTTGTCGCCTCCGTCGTCCCCAGCCCCGTCCGACGCCACCAATCGATGCCGGAACTTCGTTGCCGTTGCCTGAGCACTTCGGACGCCGCCCTCGACGGAACTCCGAACCCCCTCCTCTGTAAGCCGCATTTCCACCCACAACCGTTAGATCTAGATCCAACGCGCTTGATTAGAAGATTTAAATGGCGAACCGTTTTCTTTTACGTTTCGGTCGTCCGCCGCAAACACCTCGCACGCACACGGCCTCCGCCCATCACAGCATGCCACGTAGCCCCTAATCGATCGATAATTTTTTGCTTTTTCTGTTTCTGTTTTAGAAAACAGAATGTGTTCTGATTTTATTTTTGTTATATCTTTTAAACTAATTAGTGTTTTTAATTGATTCTTTTTGCATTAGGTCACAAATTTCATGTTGTTTCATCCTGAAGTCTTAGATTTCAAATTTGAACTTTTAAATTTGAATCTAACCAAATTTGCTCAAATTACTAAAATCTGTATAACTATAGTTGAAAAATATATTTTTATATGAATCTTTTTGCCACTGGTTAGACCTATCATCCCACAATGTTTGAGTAGTTTTAGGATAAATTTGGTTAGTGTTTTTTAACAAAAACATAATATGTTTAGTTCTTACTAGAGTTTAGTTAGTTTGATTTCATATTAGTTTGAACCTGATTTAGTGTAACTTTTGTTTTTAGATTTCATTAGGTTCTGTTGTTTCAAGAGTAGGTGTATTATTTTATGTTAATAAAAATATTTTTTTAATTTGTTTTGTGCTCTAGTTTGAATAGGTACATCTTATTTTCACCTTTAGTATTGTTTAGAAAAAAGTTTTGTACTAACTCTTTTTGCACAAATTTTTTATAATGAAATAAGTTCTGTTTTCTAATAAAATTTTGTATTTACTTTTCTGTTATCTAAATGCCTAGTTGGTCAAAACAAATTTTTGACTTGTTATGTCTTAGTAGAGATTTGACACCAAAAATTTTAGAGTCTTATACTTTGAGTGATTCTTCCTTTTGATTGTCCTATTGTTTGTTGAAGTATTTGTTTACCTTGTTGTTGTGTGAATTGTACTGTGGTTGCTTATTGTGTTTTTTTGATTCGTTAGATCATCTGGAGTGCGAAGCTTGTTATCTAGAGTCACTTGAGTACGAGGATCGTCAGCAAGGCAAGTCACTTCGATCATGATTACCCATGTTTTATTGCATTAGTTCTACCATCTCCCCAATTGAATGCAAAGTAGGTAATTTGGAAACTAGGTTACTTGATGTAGTATCATGTGGTAGGAACCCCTCAACCCTTTGACACATTGGCCCCGGGAAACGTTGATTTAATTTTGCTATGCTATTAGTAGACGGGGTTGGTTGTCTAATTCATGAGAGTTGTGCGTTAATAATTTCAAGACCTACAAGATGATCAAGACTTCGAGACTCCGAGTTTTCAACATACCTCTGGGTGGATGATGGTTGAATGGCGCCCTGGAGAAACCAGTGGTTAGCCTAGGTGTTGCTGGAGAAGTGCCAATATTCATGCAGAAAGGTCCACCCAGGCACAAAGAGATGGATGGATGCTTCAAGACCCAAGGCTTACCTGCACAGCCACAAGCCATTATGAGCTCTGGCTTGGTTGGATATCGTGGTGACCCTGGACAGGCGGTGCTATGAGATGTAGAAGAACGGTAGGAAAGGATGGGCAGCGACAGAATCTCGGGGAAACCCTTTAGAAGACCATGTTTTGGTCATCTATTTCTCAAACACCCTGAAGTGCGAGAAATCCAACGGAGGCGATCAAATCTTGTGGGGAACATGTGCAAAACTCTATAGAGTACCCAAACCTAATCAATTAGCCATGTCCACGGTCATGGACAGTTTGAGCCAAAGGAACTAAACTATCTGGAACTCTCAACACAATTAATTGTATTGATGTGGGTTTTTAAATGACACTTTGGGTATGAGAATTGGTTGGTGGAACCATCTCATTAATCAACCAACATTGTAGTAATAATTTTCTGCCCTCTCTTGTTGTAGGAAAAAAATTGGCTTTATGCAAAAACTTAGTACCCCACCTGCCATATATGCATATAGACTAGATGATTACTTTACCCCCTCTTTTGTGACATTGCCGGCATATTCAATATGCTGACCTACACGGCTGCAACGTATCATGTTGCAGAGTACTTTTCCGACCAGGAGTGAGGATATGCTCTACGCTCGGTGAGATGCCCTTGGAGTCAGATGGACTCAACTACCTTTGAAGCTTCCGCAAGATTAGTTATTATCATGAGTTGGACTTCAGCCACTTTATTGTAATTCTTATTGTAATAAAGGTCTCGATATGAGATTTTTTCGATTATTAAAGTTGTGTGATTTCATTTTGATATATACATTGATGTACCGTGTGTGTACCAGCATGATCTTGGGATGGTACAGAAACACCAGAGATTCGAACTTTCAGGTCAGGTCGTTACACGAGACAACACCACAAGACCAGGCACATAGACCGAAAATATCACCTGATACGAAAGCTCATAGAGAAAGGTGATACAAATTTATGCAAGATTCATACGGATGCAAATGTTGCAGATCCGTTGACTAAACCGCTTCCACGACCCAACCATGAGGGGCACGTTAGAGCTATGGGCATTCGATGTCTATTTGATTGACTCTAGTGCAAGTGGGAGACTGTTGGAGATATGCCCTGGAGGCAATAATGTATGATGATATTTCCTATGTGTTTATGAATAAAGATAGTCCTTGGACATTATGAGTGATGTGTATTAACAAGTACGTGACTAGTTTGTGAGACTATGCATTGTATGATAACTGTCCTAAATGGTTCCTAGCCGAAAGTGTTGTGTGGACGCACAACTAATTAGATTAGCATATGACACGGTGGATGGTTCGGTCTCACTGACCATGTAGCATTGGATGCTATCCGGATAATATGGACTCAGAAAGCTTTGGTCGGATTCGACGTAGTCAGATCCGAGTTGACATAAGGTCTGAGTTGGACAGACCCAACTATGAGACGCAGGGGTAGGTCACCTGTCAGTCTCTAGTATAACATATGTTCTATGTCCTAAGACCTGAGCTGGCGCATGTATTCTGGATGGTGACAGACTTGCTTTGGGCCTATGAAACGCTACTCCATGACTAGGTAGTTACAAAGGTAGGTGTCGGGCTTGTCCAGCCCCATGCTGCGAGCCATGGTCGAGCAAGATGGGATTTGCCCCTCCGGCCAGGAGAGATATACTCTGGGTCCCTTGGGTGGTCCGAGCTGTATAAGCATGGCCATGCGATGAGGATTATGAGATAATCCGAAGTGTTGGTCGAATTCACCAGAATGAGAAAGAGGTCGTGCATCAACAAGTATGACCATGTTGCCTTGTGCACGAGAACGTATATCGTGTGGAAAAGGGAACAGATGTGTGAAGTATAGGTTCGCCTAACCAGCTTCATCGGACACTTGGAGTTGGCACGTCTTGCTAGAGGTCGCTACCGACCGATCGAGTCGGCTGTGAACTGACTCGTGACCAAGTGGATGAGAACCTAAAGGGTCGCGTGCTTAAGGGAAGGAACACATGGGCTTTAGGATCCGTGCGAGGCCCAAGAGTTGAGCCCATGCCGGATGCCTATATATAGTGGAGGTGCGACAGACCCATCCGGTTGATTGCTTCAGCCCCGTCATTAGGGTTTGCATGTGTTGCGAATAGACACCTCCACTCACCGCCGACTGTGTGATCGGACCTACGAGTCTGCCGCATAGTGTGTTCCTCCTACACGCGCGGATACCGTTAGAGGTGGTGCACTTGCGCTGCGCTGACGAACCTGTACGCAGGATCCTACGGACAGGCTATTCGAGGGAGAATGGATGAGGAGGAGATGGACCATGTGGACACACTACCCCACCTCTACTTCTGTTGCACGGCACTACGCGTCTAGTGGTAACGATCTGTGATCCACCTCCATAGCATGTTCTTGGATGTTCTACGCGTAGGAAAATTTTAATTCGCATGCGATGCACCTACGGTAGAACCCAACAATGTGGATGCCCTCCGTGACCGAATCCCCCTCACGCAGATTACCGGAAAAGGCTCCAAGATTGGATCTCTCGGGAATGAAGGATTCTGTCGGCGAAAAAGTATTTGCGTTTCTCTTTTTGTCATTGGGGAATATTTGGGTATTTATAGGTTGGAGATTAGGGTTAGGAGTCATGCCAGGGAGTCACAAGCCTGCACTCCATTTCTTATGACCCGTTGGCAGGTCCCTTGCCTTGCACTCCATGTCTGGTAGGTGTCTTCTGGTCCAGAAAAAATCATCGCGAAGATTTTATTCTGTTTGGACTCTGTTTAATATTCCTTATCTGCAATACTCAAGAACAAGGAAAAAACAAAAACTCGCACTAGGATCTAGATTAATAGGTTAGTCCCAAAAATAATATAAAATCACATATTAATGCATATAAAACATCCAAACAAGATAATATAATAGCATGTAACAATCAAAAGTTATAGATACGTTGGAGACGTATCTGAAACAAACCCGCGTGGTCAGGTTGATCGTGCTCCGGCGTGGTCAATAACCTCTCAGAGTTGGTTTAGTGATTGCTAAGGCGCGACGCCCTCACACGTTCGTAGTCGGATCATCAAAGTTGACTCTACCATAAACGATAGCAACAGCTCATCGAAACACTGGGACAACTTCACCGCTATCAAGTGTTATCATATTTCCAGGTTACCCGGTGAGATTTTACCAATTTTTCGTAGTTAGATCGCATTTGTTCTTCATGACTATAGTCCACAAAAAAGCCACAAAAAATTAGGGTTACACTACAGGAATCTGGCACGTTGCCATTAGCCATCCCGGATAGCAAAGGTATGAATCCCGGAAGGCAAAGGCTTTGCCGTCCGCCAGCAGACGGCCAACCGTCCAGCTGAATAAGCCACGGTAAAGGGCGCTTTGCCGTTCGCTGGCGGACGGCAAAGACCTTTGAATCTTTGCCGTCTGCCAGCGGACGGCAAAGGTCCTGGACGTCACACGTGGCAACTTAGCTTCGTTAGGGGCTTAACGGCGTGCTTTGCCGTCCGCTGGCAGACGGCAAATAGCTTAGGTCTTTGCCATCTGCCAGCGGACAGCAAAGAACCAACCTAGGCTAGCCCCAGGTTGCATAGGTAGCTGCCACGTAGCCACTTTCCCATCTACCAACTGACAGCAAGTGGCTAGATAGCCCTTGTTTTTTTAAGTCATTCAATTTGAAACATATATATCCAACAATATCACATATATATATATCCAAGCATACCAATAATAAGTTGAAACAAGCATATACCAACAATAAGTTTCAACATACAAGTCCAACATATATAAAAGTTTCCAATAACGCACAATATGGTTTCCAACAACATATCCATACATACATATCCAAAACAAGTTTTCCATAAACATAAAGGTAGCAGAAGTAGAAGAGTAAAGTCCATCAATGCACTCTTCCTCATCTATGGCAAATCTGCGAAGTAGGAAAGATGATAGTTAGAAGAAGAAGAAGACTAGCTAGAAGAAAAGGAAGAAAAGGAAGAACAAGTAGAATTTATCTTCTCTTTCTTTTTCTCCACTCCTCTCCTCTTCTCCAAGGTAGTAATGTCATTTTCTAGCTAACTAAGCATATCAAGTCATTTTGGAGGAAAAACTGCTAAGTATAGGTCATTTTATAGCTATCCTAGGTAGAATATATCATTTTGGAGGTAAATAAGGTTATTATGTATTTTTGAGGAAAATAAGCTAAGTATAGGTCATTTTGGAGCTAAACGAAGGTTATTATGCCATTTTTTACCTAAGTGAGCATATTATGTCATAAATGAACTAGCTAAGCTAATTATAGATCATTATTGAGCTATCCTAGGTAGTTATGCCATTTTGTACCAAAATGAGCTAATTATGTCATAAATGAACTAGCTAAGCTAGATATAGATCATTATTGAGATATAGTAGGTAGTAATGCCATTTTCTAGCTAACTAAGCATATCAAGTCATTTTGGAGGATAAAATGCTAAGTATAGGTCATTATATAGCTATCCTAGGTAGAATATACCATTTTCTAGCTAACTAAGCATATCAAGTCATTTTTGAGGAAAATAAGCTAAGTATAGGTCATTTTGGAGCTAAGTATGCATTTGTTAATGAAAACACTTGGGAAAACTTACCATCAACACGAAGGTGAAGGACCGGTAGGGTTTGGGCCAAGGTGAGACGTAGAAGGACCGGTCGGGGTTGCGGTAGACGCAGAAGGATCAGTCGATGCTTGTCGGGAGGCACGCTGCACCAAAGATCATTTGCAATGTCTCCTTAGCATGATGCAACTCAAATGTGAATACTAGTAACAAATGACCATTTAAATGAAACTCACCGTGGGTGCTATAGCAATATGGGGCATCGACGGAGGGGTCTGACCATTGTTCTGGCACACGGTCTGCACATTTTGTTTTCATGAGTCATTCATATTAGTTAGTGATGAAACGAACATTACGTGCATGATTTGGCTAATATGCAGGAGAAACTTACCACGTGGAGCTCGTATAGGGCCCGATGAGACGCGTCGTTCCGGTTTGACTATGTTTTACCAGAATGACTTGCAAATCACAAATACATTTATAATGAACTCGAATATAATATCACTAATACATCATCCGGAGTAATCCAGTTCAAGATTAACGACACTCTTTGGATCCTAATGTGTGTGTGACTTTAGGTCCGTCAAGACTTTCCTTAAGTAACTCTCATATCTCATGGTGTGTTGGTGCGCTCTCTCTCACACTGATATGGTGGTGTATATATGTTGGTGGGCACTCTATCATAGTAATAGTTCGACCGCCGGTGATGGACGTCCCACCTCTTCTCTTCTTGTGCAATATAGCGACGAGTATATCGCAAAGAAAAGAAGCAAGATGAGGCGCCCCCCACGACAACAGTCAGGATTCCTCCATCAAGAACACACATGAAAGTCACACAAGGAGCAACGACAGACCAAAAGTTACACAAACATTATACCGATAAAATATCACAAATACATTAATATTTATAATGAACTCTAATATAATATCAGCTCTGCCAGTACTAGCCATTCATCCTCAGGGATAAAGCCACGCAACATCACCGGCATTACCCGCTCAAGCCATATGTGCCAATCATGACTCTTGAGACCAAATATTTTCAATTTGTAAAGACTCGCTCCCCTGTTTAGATTCGCTGCATACCCATCGGGGAACATCAACTGCATTTTCACCCACAAGATCATTTCCCTCATAGCTGGCCTTCCAAGATTGAACCATGCCTTTGGCTTCCTCTAGTTCCTCTTTCCTTTTGGTTGTCTAATGTTTTGTAACGGTCTATCACATAGAGCCTCCTGGTTGACTCTAGCCTTAGAATTATCCTTCGACTTCCCCTCTATCCACATCCATTCTCATAGGCATCTATATTCTCATAGGGCATCTTAAGCGCACGTAGGATTTTTTCTGACTGGTACAGGTTTGGTGGCAATACATGGACTTTGGGTAGAAAGCGTCCAAATATCGTCACCATCGCGTCGTAGCATTCTCTGCCCAGGTTGAACTGAGCCTTTAGAGCTATTACTTGCGCGATGGCATCCAGCTGACAAAGCTCAGTGTGCTCGTGGAGAGGACGTTTTGAAGACTCCAACATTTCATAAAAGGCCTTTGCAGATTCCTCCATCTCATCGTCCAAATCCCAAGAATCATCAAAGTCTTACACCATGTCTTCGATCCCGGTACCATGCTCGTCGGTGCGACGATGAAGCACCACATCTCTAGCACATTGGGCAGACTCACCATGAAATGTCCAAACCGTATAATTAGGCGTAAAACCCCACTTCTGCAGGTGTTTGACCGTTTCAAACTCTGACTTCTTCTTACAGTTGTCGCAATCGACACAAGGGCACCAGGTTGTTTTCTGTCCATTTGCAAATGCGACTCTCACAAACTCCTTGGTTTTTGTTAACCATTCACGGGTCATGTCTTTCTGACTAGTGTGACCGGTGTACATCCACCCATGATCACTCATCCTGCCTAGCTACTGGACACACACAAAATATATAAATAATTCAACAAACCATATTCATCAGTTAATAGAATTTGTTAGTTTCATTACGTCGATGCAACCTAGACGCTAGTAGGTAAATATAGGTCCTAATCCCACCCAAGTATGTGTAGATTGGGTTCGTTTTCCCATGCTCCGCTCCGGATCCGATGCATAATTTTGGTAGCACCTCCCCACTGTTCTCCTGATACACGTCTCGGCAATAAGCAGAGAGGATGTGTACCCAGAGAACAACAAGGAGGCGCTGACGAAATTCTGCATCGGATCCGGAGCAAAGCATATGGGAAAATGAGCTCAATCTACAAATACTCGGGCTGTCCATGGATAACGTTGGACAATTCAAAAGAATCACGGTTATAAATATGCTAATGAATGCATATTTATAGATGTAACCCTTTCGAATGGGAGACGCATTGTGGTCACACATACTGATGATTGAAGACACCTATAGCTAGAAAGTTTCATCGGCACGAAGACCGGAACAGAGGAAATGAAGGGTATAGGAGGAGATGTCATTTTGGTCACCCACGAATGCAAGGGCAGAGCTCGTCGAATGCACAGGGAGGTCGTCGAACACCAGACCCTCGCAGCGACGAAACAAATGCACATTTAAATCCACCCGATCAACATAAATATGATGTTCTGTACAAAAAAATCGAAAAAGATATGACCTAACTCATAATTCACAAATATATGACCCGTGTCGGGGTCGGGGGTGCCGTGTCGGGGGGTCAGGGTGTCGTGTCGGGGTCGGGGTGTCGGGGGTGTCGTGTCGAGGTCGGGGTGCTATGTCGTGGTCGGGGGTGCCGTGTCGGGGTCGGGGTGCTATGTCGGGTCTCAGGGTGTTGGGGTCGGGGTGCTATGTAGGGGTGTCAGGATGTCGTGTTGGGGTCGGGGTCGGGGTCGGGGTGTCATGTCGGGGTCGGGGTGTCGGGGGTGTCGTGTCGGGGTCGGGGTGCTGTGTCGTGGTCGGGGGTGCCGTGTCGGGGTGTCGGGGGTGTCGTGTGGGGGTCGGGGTGCTGTGTCGTGGTCGGGGGTGCCATGTCGGGGTGTCGGGGTGTCGGGGTGTCGTGTTGGGGTGTGGGGGGTGTCGTGTCGGGGTCCGGGGTGCCGTGTCGGTGTGTCGGGGTGTCATGTCGGGGGTCAGGGTGTCGGGGTGTCCTGTCGGGGTCAGGGTGTAGGGGGTGTCGTGTCGGGGTTGGGGTGTCGGGGGTGCCGTGTCGTGGTGTCGGGGTGTTGTGTCGGGGGTCGGGGTGTCCGTGGTGTCGTGTCAGCGATCCTCGACCCGGTTACGTCGGCACCGACGCACCCCTCGTCCTCTTCTTCTTCTTACTCTCCTTCTTTTTCTTCTTTTCTTCTCCTCCTCCTCCTCCTTTTCTTCTAACTAACTAACTAACTACACCTAAATTACAACTAACTAACTAACTACACCTAAATTACAACTACCTAACTAACTAACTACGCCTAAATTACAACTAACTAACTAACTACACCTAAATTACAACTAACTAACTAACTAACTACGCCTAAATTACAACTAACTAACTACGCCTAAATTACAACTAACTAACTAACTACACCTAAAAAATGAAAAAAAGAGGGGGAGGGGGCTCACCGGAGTGGGGCAGCGGTCGGTAGGGAGCGTCTGCCGCTGCCGGCGGTGGGGGTGAGGGGTGCAGGCGGCGGTGGGGGTGAGTGGAACGGGCGGCGGGCGGCGATGGGTGTGAGGGGCGCGGGCGGCGGGCGGCAGGGGGGCGCGGCGGTGGGCGCGGGCGGGGAGGCGTTCGGCCGGCGGTGGGCACGAGTGACGGGGGCGGGGGCGGTGGGGGTGCGATGGGGGCCGGTAGCAGGGGCACGACGGGGGCGTGACGGCGGCCGGGAGCATGGGGGCGGGGCGGCGGCCAGCGCGGGGGCGCGATGGCGGCTGAGGGCTGGGGAGATGGGTCGGGGGGAGAGATGAGAGGCGTGGGGGTGTGCCGTTAGCGGTGTAGGTATCCACCTCTTTGTCGTCCGCTAGCGGACGACAAAGAGGTGGGGTGGTGGGCCGTTATAGTATTGCCGTCAACTGGACCCCACCCACCTCTTTGCCGTCCACTCGCTGACGGCAAAGAATCTTTGTTGTCCGCGAGCAGATGACAAAGAACTGGCAGATGGCAAAGCCCCTCTTTGCCGTCCGCCAGCTCTTTGCCGTCTGCTTTGTGCTAGCTGATGGCAAAGACACTCTTTGCAGTCTGCTAGTAGACGACAAAGAGCTAGTAGACGGGAAATTGTCTGATTCCAGTAGTGTTAGTTCATCATATCCGAACCAATTTGAGACTTTGCATAATCTTTTTAGTGTTTTTTCTTTGTTGAATTAACGGTTGCTTTGTCGTGTCGAGTTGTTGATCTTAGGGTCTAGTCCTTTAGAGTTTCGAGTTTGGTTCACAGGTTGTCACGTAACCACCACACCATCTTCATCGTCGCTGCCATATACCACCACGACGCCATGTTTATCGCCGCTGCCATATACAACCACCACACTACCATGATCGTCGTTGCCATATATACCACCACATATCTGCCACCAATACGAGTCCATATCCCACCACCATATATCTGCCATCAATCCGTACACATATATACCAACACATATTCACCACCAATCCGAGTGCATCACATATTAGATTTGCGCAAGTCACAAGTTGTTCGATGCGGTCATTCAAGACATCTTGTGCTTGAGTAATTGCTTTGTTTGCGCTGAACAAGTGTAACTTGGTGACATGGATAATCACGTCGTCGTCGTGCTCCTTGAAATCCAGGTTCAACATGGTGTTCCTATCCATAGCACCCAATAAGATATAAGTGGTGTAGAGGACATCCCTACTAATGTTACACCCACAACTCCTGTTGCTATACATAGTGGGCCAGTTACTAGAGCTCCTACATGTCAATTGAATTACCATGTACTTTCGTTTTTTGGAAATCCTTCTAATGTTTGGGAGCATATGATGCTGCCTAAATTAGATAGTTTTGTTTTACTTATGAACGAAGGACCTAGAATGGACAAGTTGTCACGCCATGTCCATTCCACGACCAATCTGAGTCAATCACATATTAGGTTTACTTTAGAGATCCTCTTGTTTTTGGTTTCATGTGTTCCTTGTCGGAGTAGGTTTTGCAAAAAACACAAACACGAAGGGTGAAAGGAGTGGGGAAAGGGAGAAATCACGATAGAAAAAACGTGAGTAGGCAAGCCCGTGCGTGTCGATCTTTTCACACTTGGAGGGGGATAGGGAGAAATCACAAGAGAAAACACGAATTGAAGAACGATCTCCGATCACACATGCACTAGGACCACACAAACACACAATATATATAGATCCACGATCAACAAAAGGATACACATAATAGATAGTCTCCCTCTCCGGAGGAGGGGCCTTGATATCCCTTGGTATCTTCCCTTGATAGGGACCTTGGCATCCACTTCGGATCTTCTCACATAGAGGTGTCTCACTCCATGATGCAAGGAAGTAGATGGACCTATGCTCAACAATGTCAAGTGCTAAACATAAGCTAAACCTAGCTAGAGGATGGCAAGGTTATTTATAATCTTAGGCAAATGAAGGGGTACATGGGCCAAGGTCCGAGTGGCTTTCCGCACACAGGGTCCGGACGTTTGGGCACGCGGACATCCGAGGCTTCATGGCGGTTTTGGACGTCCGGAGTCGGCCGACCATCCGAAGATTCATTTCGGGTGTGGATTAGCCGGATTTTAGGAGGTTGTCGGATGTTTGGGGCTCGGTCGTCCGGAGGCTTCGGTCTCCCGAAGATTCGGTGCAAGGGACTTGGTTCCGGATTTATGGATGGGCTCGGTCGACCGGACACTGGGATGTTTCGGACATTTGGGGGTCGTCGGTCGACCGGTCACTGGAGTGTTCTGCTGGTCCTTGGGCTGGCGCTAGGTTCCAGGTGTCAGACGTCTGACTTGGTCCGGCCGTCCAAGGATTGTAGCTCGTCCGTGGTCCCTCTATGGTCCTTCCGAGCTTAGTATACTTGATGATCGTTGTCATTGTGCCATGGTCTCTTTCCGAATACCCGAGCATGCAGAGAGTTTCCACTTGAGGTAGTGACCATATCTCGAGTGGGTCAAACGATGGTTGGGCAAGGAAAGATGTCATCTCGGATTCGATGGCGCATGCACGGGCACTTGTCATGGGACCACTTGGAGCTTGTGATGTTCATGATGGGTCCATGGGGATGACCATGGGGTGATCCGCATCAAGTGTCCAACAAGACGCACCATGATTCTTCAAGATGACGACACCTATGACTATGAGCAACGAAGAGATGGAAGCTTTGGAGCACGTGGCCATGCATAGACAAGTCAATGAAGACGAAGATTCACAAATCTTTTGTGGCAACGACCCGACCTCCGCTCTTGTTATCTCCAAGGTTTTGACACTTCAACAACAATAAGATGAGGACTAATGTTTGCGGGCATCCAAGGACAATCCGTCAAGGTCATCATCGATGGTGGAAGTTGCCACAATATGGCAAGTGAAGACCTTTGCTCCAAGCTCCAATTGGTCAAGAAGAAGCACCCTCGCTCCTATAAGGCCCAATGGTTTAGTGACTCCGGAACTATCAAAGTTCATAACTTTGTACAATTTTCCTTCAAGATAGGTGCTTATGAAGACACATTGGAGTGTGATGTAGTTCCTATGTCCGTGGTCCATCTACTCCTTGCGAGACCTTGGCAATTCAACTGTGGCATCATCAATAAGGTCAGACCAATCACTACAGCTTCAAAATTAACCAATCACTTCAGCTTCAAAATTAAGTGCAAGGAATACGTGCTTAGACAAATGTCTCCAAGTCAAGTGACCACCGACAAGCAAGATTGATCCCATCGTTGAAAGCACAACATGCTCCCTTGGTGGTTTTGATCATTCATGACAACATAGATCGTCTCTTGGACTAATACTTTTATCTAGTGTGTTTCAGATAATAGTCCATGGAGAGTTTGGTTGGCGAAGAGATTGTGGAGAAACCCCAAGATGCAAGGAAATAGGTTGGCAGAACTTCAAGCAAGAGGACTCTACATTTTACATTTGTGAGAAATCACCTTCAGTCCATAAGAAAGCCAATACTATTAAAAGTGGGTAAGGTTTTGTTGGTGAACAAAATGCTCATACATGCAAAAGTGATAGTCACCAAAGACACCCACAAACTCTCCCACCAAAGTCTTTCCTAAGCCAAACACTCAAAATCGGTGCAACCAACATTTCCATCCTGGTACCACTCATTCTAAACCCTAGATAGACTTAGCCAAGCCCTAGCCACTTTGATGCAACCGATTCCATACCGGTGCCACCGAGTTCAGGCTGCCAACTTTCTGTTACGCAAGTTCACAGTTTCGGTCCCTCCGAGATTGTTGAATCGGCGTCACCAAGATTGTGCATTCTGATCGTTGGTCACCTTATAGGTGCAACCGATATTCCTATATCGGTCCCGCCGAGATTCAAAAGTTGCCACCTTAAGTGACTTCGTTGCCACCAAGATTAACACATTGGTGTCACCGAGTCTGACTTATTGTGTGTATTGGTTGAATTTTTGTGGATGCCTATATATACCCTTCCACCACCACTTACTCAGAAGAGAAGCACTCAGGACTATTCCATACCTATCCTATCAGTTTTCTGAGAGAGAACCACATACCCTTGTGTTGAGGTCAAGATCTTCCACTCCAACCATATAGATCTTGATTTCTAGCCTCCCTAAGTTGCTTTCCACCAATCCCATCTCTTCTACCAAGCCATATCTTTGAGAGAGTGATTGCGTGTTGAGGAGTCTATCATCTTGAAGCACAAGAGCAAGTAGTTCATCGACATTACCGAGCCTATTACCTTTTGGAGGGTGGTTCCTCCTCGATTGGTTAGCTGTCGCTTGGGAGCCTCCTACTTCATGTTGTGGAGTGAACCAAGATTTTGTAAGGGCAAGGACATCGCCTACTTCGTGAAGATGTACCCATAGTGAGGCTAGTCCTTCGTTCATGGAAGTCGTTATGGAATAGTCAAGGTTGCTACTTCGTGCACCCTTATGGGTGGATCCGTCCGTGGACTCTCGCGACCATTACCCTCCATGGGTTGAAGACTCCATAAACGTGGATGTACGATAGCACCACCTATCGGAAGCATAGGAAAAATCCTTGTGTCTCCAATTGCGTTTGATCTCCATATCTCAACTCTTTACTTCATGTGCAATGTCTTTACTTTCCACTGCCATATTTATTGACATGCATGTGTAGGGTATATAGACTTGATAGCCTTGCTAAAACTATAAATACCTTCCAAACAATTAACTTGGGAAAAGGTTAGGTTTTTAATTTACTGCAAGTAGTCTATTCAACCCCCTCTAGACACTCTTCTAGTGATCCCTCAGTTGGTATCAGAGCATTGGTCTCCATTGCATCAGTTTAATCACCAAAGAGGAAGATGGATGTGTCTAGTATAGGGGGGTTGAGTTGTAGAGTGCTTATTCTTGATGGAGATTATTATAGTCAATGGAAAACTTGATGCTTGAGCTATTTAATGAATTTCAACTGAGCAAATATGTTATGCACCCCTATGAGCCTCCTATTGATGAATTGCATCCCACACATGAAGAGGAAATTAACATTCTTGGTAACCTAAGAACTGTCAATCTTATTATTAGAGGTTTACAAATATACATGCTTTCTCAATTGAAGAACTTTGCATGTGCCAATACTTTATGGACTGATTTGGAGAAACGATATCCAAATCTTTCTTTACGAAATCTTGATGAATTCTTCATAAAATTGTCGCCTTTCACAAAATGAAGCCTAGTGATCCAAACTTTGATAAATGCCAATTTGAGCTCCATGATCTTATGCATGGTAAAGGAGATGTCACCACTATCAACAACATTGTCTTTGAAGCCATTCGCATTCATATACTTGAACATCGTCATGATCACAATTCTGACGAATCTCTTGTTCTTTATAATGAGGATTTCCCACTTGATGATGACAATGTGGACCATGACTACCTTGGTGAAGATGAGTTGTTCGACATCGAGCATGAAAAGATCATGAAGAATCTAAGTCTAATGGAAAACTTCAAGGATTATATGTCCGGAGGTAAAGAGTGGATTCTCGATAGTGGATGTACGGATCACATGACTGGTGATAAAGACATGTTCCAAGAGATCACGTCTAATCAAGGTCCTCAAAGGTACATGACGTTTGGACACAACTCTAAGGGAAAGGTACTTTGTCTTGGTAAGGTGGCCATATCCCATGATAGCTCTATTCAAAATGTTATGCTTGTTGAATCCCTTGGCTACAATCTTCTTTCCGTATCTAGACTTGCCGACTTCGGTTTCAATGTGTCATTCACGAAAGTAGATTGCCAAGTGTTTCGTCAAGATAATCATAAAATGGTCTTTACCGGTTTCCGTAGAGTTGATCTATACATTGTTTATTTCACTAAGAGATCCAAGCCTCGCACTTGTTTAATTGCTAAATCCCCTAAAGGTTGTCTTTGGCATACAAGACTTGGACATGTAGGCATGTGCAATCTAGATAAGCTAATCAAAGGTGATCATATACTAGGTGTTGAAGATGTTATCTTTGACAAAGATAGACTTTGTAGTGCTTGTCAAGCTGGAAAACAAGTAGGTGGAAGTCATCCTATTAAAAATGCCATGACTACTAGGAGACCACTCGAGTTACTTCACATGGATCCATTCGGTCCCAATTCTTACAAGAGTCTCAATGGAAATTCCTATGGTCTAGTTATAGTTGATGATTTTTCCAGATTTATGTGGGTATTTTCCCTGATGGTAAGTCGCAGGTTCAAAAGATCTTCAAGAACTTTGTTCGCAAAGCGCAAAATCAATTTGAAGTGAAGATCAAGAAGGTTCAGAGCGATAACGGATCAGAGTTCAAGAACACCCATGTGGATACTTTTCTTGACAAACAGGGTATCTCACATGAGTTCTCGGCTATGTACACGCCTCAACAAAATGGAGTTGTTGAAAGGAAGAATTGGACGCTTATTGAGATGGCCAGAACAATGCTTGACGAATACAATACGCCAAGACACTTTTGGGCAGAAGCCGTGGAAACAGCATGTCATGGCACAAACCGACTTTACTTGCACAAGCTTCTCGGTAAAACGACATATGAGCTACTCACCGGTAACAAACCCCAAGTTGGATACTTTCGGGTATCCTGCTCCAAGTGCTACATTCTTGACAAGCATCATCGTACTAAATTTACTCCTAAATCTCATGAAGGATTCCTACTTGGTTATGGATCAAACTCTCACACTTACCATGTCTACAACAACTTCACTCAAAAATTTGAAGAGACGGTAAATTTGAAGTTTGATGGATCTAATGGTTCGCAAGTCGAACAATTTCCAAATGATGTAGGTGATAAGGACCCTTCGGTAGCTATCCTAGATTTACCCATCAGCAAGATTCGTCCCATGGAGGTGAAGGAAAGTACTTCATCAACTCAAGTGGAAGCCCCTACTTCACGACAAGGTGAACCACAACATGACATGGAGGCATCCACAAGCGGTACACGACAAGATGAAGAGGAGGAGGAAGTACATCATGAAGATCCACCACAACCGCCTTCACCACCGATTCAAGGAGATGATCACGTCGACAACAACAAAGACGAAGGAAATGATGATGAATAAGAAGATTCTCCATCCAACAATTGGAAGTTGACCCGAGTTCGAGCACAAGTGACCAAGAACCATCCCCTAAACCAAATCTTTGGAGATATCCAAACCGGGAGAATCAGTCGCTCTAAATCTCGTCTAGCTAACTTTTGTGAGCATTATTCTTTAATATCTAGCATTGAGCCTTTGAAGGTAGAACAAGATCTTGAAGACGCGGATTGGGTGAACGGTATGCATGAAGAGATTCACCACTTCAAAAGGAACGAAGTGTGGACACTCATGGAGAAGCCCGAAGATGAGCACAACATGATCGGAACCAAATGGGTGTTTCAGAACAAGCAAGATGAAGACGATCAAGTCGTACACAACATGGCATGTCTCGTGGCCCAAGGATATACAAAAGTCGAAGGTATGGACTATGGTGAGACTTATGCCCCCGTTGCTAGACTAGAAGCTATTCGAATTCTTCTTGCCTATGATAATCACCATGATATCACGCCTTATCAAATGGACATTAAAAGTGCCTTTCTAAATGGTGAAATTGAAGAAGAGGTTTACGTTAAGCAACCACCTGGTTTTGTGAATCCTAATAAACCAAATCATGTTTACAAGCTTCGTAAAGCCCTTTATGGTCTTAAGCAAGCCCCTCGTGCTTGGTACAAATGCTTAATGAAGTTTCTCATTGAAAACGGCTTTGAAATTGGTAAAATTGATGCAAACTTGTTCACTAAGAGAGTTAATGGAGAATTATTTGTGTGCCAAATCTATGTGGATGATATTATCTTTGGTTCCACTAACCCTCAATTTAGTGAAATATTTGGAAGGTTGATGTCCGGGAAGTATGAGATGTCTATGATGTGTGAGTTGAAATTCTTTATTGGATTGCAAATCAAGCAATCAAGAGAAGGAACTTTCATCTCTCAAACTAAGTATACTAAGGACTTGAGCAAGAAATTCAACATGCAAGAGTGCAAAGGTATGAAAAATCCCATGCCAACTAGTGGACATGTTGATATAACCAAGGAAGATGAACCGGTTGATCAAAAAGTTTATCGATCTATGATTGGTTCATTGCTATATCTATGTGCATCTTGTCCCGATATTATTCTTAGTGTTTGCATGTGTGCCAGATATCAAGCTGCACCTAAGGAGTGTCATCTTTTCGTCGTGAAACGTATTGTGAGATACTTGATACAAACACCAAACTTTGGCATTTGGTATCCCAAGGGATATTCTTTTAACCTTGTTGGCTATTCTGATTCGGACTATGCCGGTGACAAGGTTGATGGAAAATCCACCTCGCGTACTTGTCAATTTTAGGTAGATCTCTTGTGTCTTGATCCTCCAAGAAATAAAACTCGGTATCTCTATCTATTGCCGAAGCTAAGTATATTTTTGCTGGATCTTGTTGTGCGCAGTTACTATGGGTGACACAAGCACTTAAGGATCATGGAATCCATGTGAAAAATATTCCATTGCTTTGTCACAATGAAAATGCTATTAATATTGGTCATAATCATGTGCAACATTCTCGAACTAAGCATATTCAAGTTTGACATCATTTCATTTCCGATCATGTTGCCAAAGGAGATATTAATCTTAAGCATGTTCACACTGACAAGCAATTGGCCGATATCTTTACTACGCCACTTGATGAGAAAAAAGTTCTCACTTGAGGAGTGAGTTGAACATCATTGATGCTTCAAACTTGAGCTAGACTCACTCGGATGCTTGCAAGGGCATGAACTTTCTTGATACTTCCATGATATTACTAACGTGTTATCTTATGCCATGGAATTCTATTCTTTCTTGCATTGCTTCTAACCATTTGTAGGTACTTGGAAGAACATCATGCCACGAGATTGCAACCAACTCCTATTATAAGCAATCTCGTCCTGACCAAGTATCCACAACCCCTCTTGATGATGGAAGGAAGAAGACAACAAAAACATATCCTTGACATATACTTGATCATTAATGCAAAATCTCAATTGGTATCATGCCAAATGGATATATCTATTGTTCTTCCTTGCATGACTAACCCTTGTAGGTAACAGGTGTACTAGAACGAGAAGGATTGCTCCCAACTCAAGATGATCTTCATCAACCTCGAGCATCCTCAACAAGTTCACCTATGAGCAACGTCATCAACATCACTCAAAGGTATGTTCTCATATCCGTGAAAAGTCTTTACTCCAAGTCATGAGCTAGAGCAAGTCAAGTGATCTCAAGACATTATAATGCTTAATCAAAAACAGGTAACCCCATTTTGAGCTTAACGTAGAGTATGACCTATGATCAAGTATTCTTGCTTGGCTCCTAAGTCAATATACTCTAATATAGGTGACCTCGTCACCGCCCATCACTAGTTAAGAGTCTCGTGTGGTTTGTTCTCTATTTGCATGATCTCTAGTAACCACTCAAATCTTTTCTAGATGATGCCCTTCTCTCTTTCCTTTGAAAATATTTTCTTTTGACCCTTTGAAAACAGAAACTTGGTCTCTTATTATTTTATTTCTATTTTAGCCTCGGAGTCGCCGACTTAGATATTTGGATTCTACCGAAATTGCAGACAAGTTGCACTACAAAATCTCGGTACCACCGATCTATCTATCTTGGAGTCACCAATTTGTTTTTCTTATTTTATCTGTCCTTCTTATATTACTTCGATGATTCCTCTTAAAAAATTATTAAGGGGGAGAATAACAAGCAAAACTTAGGGGGACAAATTCTTTATTCAAGGATCCCTAGCTCAAAAGAGGAGAAGAATAATATTTGCCACAAGAAGAGAAGTTACATTCAATGATTTCCTCAGTTATTTTCTATGAACCTTACTTTCAATGACCCTTGTTCCCAAGGATCCCTTCCTTGTCAATGATCCCTGTACCTACCCCTAAATTTGACCTTTTTGGAAATTAATGCCAAAGGGGGGGAATACCAAAGCTTCATGCTAAAGGGAGAGTTACATGCTTATGCAAAGGGGGAGAGGAGAATATCAAAGTTCACACTTATATAAACAAGGGGAGAATACCAAAATAAGCAAAATAAACTTATTTTATTTGACTGTTCACTTTAGAGTTTTCTCACCCTATCCAATCCCAATATATACATGCTGAGATTCAGGGGGAGAGGATGAACTACCACTTTCATATCTAAGGGGAGAAATCTCTAAAGGATTAATGACATAGGGGGAGACATATTAATCTTAATGATTATCATATTTTATATGTTCTCCATATCTTGGCATCTTTTGAGTTCTATTGCTTTTGATTAGTAGAATACTCTTGTGTTTCCTAACATTGTTTTATCAAGTGTGTTTCCACTACTAAAACACACAAGAACTCAAGGTAAGTATATGCATCATATTCTTGATCAAGATGATCTCTTGCTTCTTGCACATATTGTTTGCAAGAGTGAAGTCTTCAACAAGGATACATCTCATTCATATAGATTTGATGCATATAGCCAAGATACACATGACTTATCATATCCCTTCATCCATATGTGTGTCCATGAATTCCAAAGCAACTATCCTTTAAAGGACTGCACACATTTAGGGGGAGCAAATCTAAGTCATGTGTCTCTCAAAGTCTTCATTATATCCACACATATCTTTAGTTGACACTTTGATTGTATGTTGTCATCAATTACCAAAAAGGGAGAGATTGAAAGCACAACATGCTCCCTTGGTGGTTTTGATAATTCATGACAACATACATTGTCTCTTGGACTAATACTTTTATCTATTGTATTTCAGATAATAGTCCATGGAGAGTTGGGTTGGCGAAGAGATTGTGGAGAAACCCCAAGATGCAAGGAAATTGGTTGGCATAACTTCAAGCAAGAGGACTCTACATTTTATATTTGTGAGAAATCACCTTGAGTCCATACGAAAGCCAATACTATTAAAAGGCGGTAAGATTTTATTGGTGAACAAAATGCTCATACGTGCACAATTGATAGTCACCAAAGACACCCACAAACTCTCCCACCAAAGTTTGTCCTAAGACAAACACTCAAAATCGGTGCAACCATCATTTCCATCCCGGTGCCACCGATCCTAAACCCTAGACAGACTCAGCCAAACCACAGCCACTTCGGTGCAACCGAGTCCATACCGGTGCCACCGAGTTCAGGCTGCCAACTTTCTGTTACACAAGTTCACAGTTTCGGTCCCTCCAAGATTGTCGAATTGGTGTCACCGAGATTGTGCATTCTGATCATTGGTCACCTTATAGGTGCAACCGAGATTCCTATATCGGTCCCTTTGAGATTCAAAAGTTGCCACCTTAGGCCAGTTTGGTACCACCGAGATTAACATATCGGTGTCACCGAGTCTGACTTATTGTGTGTAACGGTTGGATTTTTGGAGATGCCTATATATACCCCTCCACCACCACTTACTCAGAACAGAAGCACTCAGGACTACTCCATACCTATCCTATAAGTTTTCTAACAGAGAACCACCTAACCTTGTGTTGAGGTCAAGATATTCCACTCCAACTATATGGATCTTGATTTCTAGCCTCCCCAAGTTGATTTCCATCAATCCCATCTCTTCTACCAAGCCATATATGTTTGAGAGAGATTGTGTGATGAGGAGTCTATCATCTTGAAGCACAAGAGCAAGGAGTTCATCAACATTACCGAGCCTATTATCTTTTGGAGGGTGGTGCCTCCTAGATTGGTTAGGTGTCGCTTGGGAGCCTCCTACTTCGTGTTGTGGAGTGAACCAAGAAGTTTGTAAGGTCAAGGAGATCGCCTACTTCGTGAAGATCTACCCACAGTGAGGCTAGTCCTTTGTGGATGGAAGCTGTTATGGAATAGTCAAGGTTTCTACTTCGTGGACCCTTATGGGTGGAGCCCTCCGTGGACTCTCGCGACCGTCACCCCCTGTGGGTTGAGTACTCCATAAACATGGATGTATGATAGCACCACATGTTGGAACCACGAAAAAAATCCTTGTGTCTACAATTGCGTTTGACCTCCGTATATCAACTCTTTACTTCATGTGCAATGTCTTTACTTTCTGCTTCGATATTTATTGACATGCATGTGTAGGGTATATAGACTTGCTAGCCTTGCTAAAACTGTTAAAATCTGCCAACCAATTAACTTGGGAAAAGGTTAGGTTTTTAATTTACTGCTAGTAATCTATTCACCCCCCCCCTGTAGACAATCTTCTAGTGATCCCTCAATCGTGCAGATAAAAGTGAGAGAGTGATCCACCTCAAAGATAGTGAGCACCACAAGCCAAAAGTGAGTGACTCCACGATGAGGGACATGAGAGATCTAGTTATTTTAGCCACAAAAGAGAATTGAGGGATGTGAGTGAGAGCCCATCGATCATTCTTCACTATGTGCTTGTGTGCAAAGATGACGTCATACGGACTAACCCTTCACAACATCTTCCTCTTATGTTGTCTCATTTGTTGCAGGAATTTCAAGACGTTTTTCCAATGAGCTACCTCCGGGACTACCTTCAAAATGTGGGATCAGACACAACATCAACCTCATACCAGGAGCACCACTACCATACAAGGCACCCTGCTGCGTTAATATCAAAGAAATGAAGGAGATACAAAGGAAAGTCCAAAAACTCCTAGATAAAGGGCATGTACATGAGAGCTTAAGTCCTTGTGTGGTTCAAGTGATACTAGTACCTAAGAAAGACCGTAGTACGTGCATGTGCTCGGATTGCTGCCCTATAAATGCTATAACCATTCGATATCGCCACCCTGTTCCTCGTCTCGATGACATGATAGATGAACTTAGTAGTGCCACTATATTTTCCAAAATTGACTTGAAAAGTGGTGACTATCAAATCCGCATACAAGATGACGATGAGTGGAAAACGGCGTTCAAAAGTAAGTTTGATCTCTATGAATGGCTAATGGTGCCTATTGGCTTATCCGAAGCACCGAGTACTTTTATGCGAGTCATGCATCATGTCTTCTGACACCTCATTGCTGATTGCGTTGTGGTATACTTTGACGACATTCTTGTTTTTACTGAGTCTCTTGAGGAGCATGCTAAACATGGTAGGGAAGTATTGCAAGTTCTTACGAATGAACAATTGTATGCTAACTTTTGAAAAATGCACTTCTGATGTTGACAAGGTTATTTTCCTAGGATTTATGGTTTCTTCTAAGGGTATTCATGTTGATGAAACTAAAATTCATGCTATTAAAACTTGGCCCACACCCACCAATTTTCAACAAGTGCGTAGTTTCCTTGGACTAGTCGGCTTTTACCATTGCTTTGTTGAGGATTTTAACATGATTGCATCTCCTCTCCATGCTTTGAGCAAGAATAATGACCCTTCATTTGGGGACTGACGCAAGACACCGCGTTCCTTGACCTTAAAATGTTGCTTACTCATGCACCTTTGCTTCCATTACCCAACTTTGATAAAACATTTGAAGTGCATTGTGACGCTAGTGGTAATGGCATAGGTGGTGTGATAATGCAAGAAAGTGCCCAATTGCATACTTTAGTGAGAAACTTTCCGACACGCAACTTAACTATCCCATATATGAAAAGGAATTTTATGCTTTGGCACGAGTTTTACATGTTTGGTAGTATTATCTTTGCCCACATGAGTTTTTCATTCATACCGACCATGATACTCCCAAGTATCTTAAGGGTCAAACTAAGTTGAACAAATGTCATGCTAAATGGATTGAATTCATTGAGTCCTTTCCTTATGTGATCAAATACATTAAGGGTAAAGAAAATGTTGTGGCGAATGCTCTTTCCCGCAAATGCATGCTCATTACTAAACTTGAATTGAATGTCATTAGTTTTTAGCATATTAAAGAATTGTATGAGCATGATGTTTCCTTTTCTATTCCCTATGCTAAATGCCAAGTGAAACTTTGTTGGGAAAACTAATACATGAAAGATGGCTATCTTATGCATGCTAACTGACTTTGTATGCCCGAGTGTTCTCTTCGTTTGTTGCTTTTGCAAGAAGCTCATGTTGGAGGACTAATGGGTCACTTTGGATGCGACAAGACATATGCCACCCTGTCCATCAAGTAGTTTTTGCCAAATATGTTCCATCATGTTGCATGCTTCACCAACTGATGCTCTACATGTCACAAAGCTAAGTCAAAAGCTCAATCCCATGGTCTTTACATGCCTCTTCCTATACCATTTCAACATTGGGAAGACATTAGCGTCGATTTTTTGTTTGGTTTGCCACGAACTAAATGCATCCATGATTCTATTTTTGTCATTGTGGATTTTCCAAAATGGCTCATGTCATTCCATGTCACAAGATCGATGATGATTCACATGTTGCACATCTCTTTTGTAGGGACATCTTGCGACGGTTCCCAAGATCATTGTCTTGGACCACGACGTCAAGTTCCTTAGAAACTTTTGGAAGACGCTATGTGCCAAGATCGGCATCAAGCTACTATTCTCTTTGGACTATCATCCAAAAACAGATGGCCAAGCAGAGGTGACGAATGGACGCTTTCCACTCTTCTACGCGTGCTCATAAAGAAGAACATCAAGGATGGGAAGATTGTCTCCCCATCACCGAGTACACCTACAACCGCGCACATCATTTCAGCACGGGCATGCCTCCATTCGAGGTGGTCTACGGCTTCAACCCTTTGTCCCCATTGGACATATTTCCTCTACCACTCCAAGAAAACATCAACATTTACGCAAGTGCAAGGGCAAGCTATATCAAGAAAATGAATGAACATACAATGCACACGATCGAAGGTCAAGTGGAATGAGTCACCGCCAAGTGCAACATCCAGAAGGACCCATGGTGTACAAGCCTGCTGATCTCATGTGGCTACACCTCTGGAAGGACCGTTTCCCCGCCGAGTGCAAGTCCAAGCTTCTTCCTCGAGCTGATGGACCCTTCAAGGTGTTGGCACACTACAACAACAATGTCTACAAGATTGACATTCCACACGACAAGTACAACGTGAGCGACACCTTCAACGTCACGGACCTATCAACTTTCCATGGTGATGAAGATCTTGATCCAAGGACTTATCTCTCACAAGTGAGGACATGAACCGGAGCACCCCATGGTCATCCCCATGGACGCATCACCAACACCTCAAGCTCCAATGGGTCCCATGTTGTAACAGGCCAAGTGCTCCCTTGCCATTTTTGGTAAAGTATGTCATGTGGACCTTCCATGTTTGCCACCATGTGTTGTGCTAAACATAATTTTGCTTCATGTCATTCTTGCATCATGGCATCATAAGCATTCATCATCATGTTGTTTTGTGTGCACAAGGATGTGGTGATGTGATTGTGGTGTGGTTGGAGTGTCATGTGTGTTTAGGCTCATGAGAGTGAGGTGTGTGCATGTGGAGTAAAACCCCTTTCTCATTTTTGCAACATGCTAACCCCCTTTTGTTCTCAATTGTTTTATGACATGAGTTTAAACTTGCAAATTAAATCTTTTAAAAATGTTCTGTTGCTTAAGTAAATTGTTTGGAGTGGAGCATGTGAGCTCTTTCATTTGTTGCTACTTTTGTCATTAATGTCTTTTAATAAAACAATAGTATATTTTAATAAAACTAATTAATTTGCTTTGGAAAAAATGGCTAGTTCATTTTTATTAAATAGGTTGCATTATTTAGTGCCAAAGTATTTTTTCTCAAACTCCTTTTCTTTCTCTATGGGGCTTTTGGTTTGGTTTTGATTTGTTTTAAAAACAAAAGGCAGCTTTTGTTTTGTGTTAGAGGGAGAGTCCCAAGGGCGATGAGCCACATCCTCCTTGCGACCCATCTTCCCCTGCGTCGAAGCCCAGCGCACCCGCTTCCCTCCTCCTGACAGCCACTTGCTCCTGACGGCGTATCTTTTCTTCAGAGAGAGCAGGAGCAGTGCCCGCTATTGGCACGGACGTCAAGACGACGTTAGTCCCCGAGCCCCTCTATAAAGATGCCGATGCGCAACCCTAGAGATCCCTCTCCCCATTCCCTCCTTCCTCCGCTGCTGCCAGGGTAGGTAAGCGCCGCCCTTGCCATAGCTATCACCTGCCGCCATGACCCGAGCGAGCATGAGCTCGAGCTCGGGTTAGTCGCCAGCGACCCCTCACGGCCTCCTCTGCCGCTCGGATACGAAGCCCCGTTGCTCCTCTTCTTCCTCATCGATCAGAGGGACTCCAAGGCCCAATTCTTCACCATCTTCTTCCTCTTCGTTTGGGATCAGGAGCTCGCCGAAGTTCCTTGCCGTGTCGTCGTCGTTCTGTTGCGTCCCCAGCCCCGTCTCGGTGTCTAAGGTGGGAGAGGTACTCCCTGCGATCGATCTGTTCCTTCTCTGCTATCCCTAGGCCACCATAGCTGCATCCGTGGTCATGCCGTGCTCGCGCTCCCGGTGCTCTGAAAGTTCAGAGTTTTTAGATGCAGGTGCACACGTCAGAGCGAGCCCCCCATTTGGTTCATCGCATGCGCGCCCTGCAGCTCGTGCGTAGTGCACGCCCGGGCCTCGCCTCGCCCTTGCATCGCCTTGCCCTGCGTGCCCCGAGCTGAGCAACATGTCGAGCTCGAGCTCCCCTCTGCTGCCGCGTAGAGATCGATTTAGCCGCAGGGATGGAGCCCCCGTAGACCCCGCAGCTCCCGCCAGTACTCCGATGGGCCGGTGGTTGCCCCAGTTGCCGCCGGTGACGAGCCCTTCTCCTCTGCCTTGAGGAAGGAGGAGGCCTCTATTTTTCTTTGTATTTTTCGCATGCTGCTCCTCCTTTAGTCAGATGCGGTTCGATAGCACAGTGGTAGCGGCTCGCTCTGTCGACAGAGAGGTCACGGGATCGATTCCCCTCGGCCCCTTTCCTTTTTAGTGTAGTATGTGTGTGCCCGCTGTGTGTGTTGTGGCGTGGGATCCCATGTGGCATGGCTGGATCCCGTGCGCGAGTGTGTCTGTGTGTGTGGTGTTGTGGTGGATCTGTGTGTGTGTGTGTGCGTGTGTGTGTGTGGTGATGTGGTGGATCTGTGTGTGTGTGTGACAAGTTGGCCCTGGCCCCACTTGTCATACCCACACAGGGGGCCCTGGCTCACTACCAGGTGGGACCCCCTCCTTTTTATTTACTTATTTATTATTTATTCTATTTGTTTTCTCTGTTTTAATAATTTTACCATTTCTGGTATATTTACAATTGTGGATATGGCCATTTTTGGCAATGAGCAAATATAGTAAGATTTGACTGATAAGTGCTTGGGCATGTTTTTCAAGTTAGCTTTGGTATATTTTTGCATGCAAAGATAGGAGTATGGTGTATGGATTTGTGGTAGAAAAATCCCAAGAATCCATTGGAGGAATTTGTTTTAACTTTTGAGCAAGTTTTGCAAAATGTCATTTTGTTCCATCATGCCATTTTGTCAATTTTGTATAAATAAATCCATGCATGTTATGATAACTGTGTCCACATGAAAGTGGTAGAGTTTTGTGAGTATTATGCCCTTGTATTTTCTTTTGAATGTTGAGCTTGTATGTAAGTGAGTTTCTTGCTCCAAAGTAGCTAATAAAATGACCGTACCCGGATCCTGACACTATTTTTGCTTTGCTAGATGTCTCGCTCTTATCGTTACACTTGCGTTATGTACAACTTGAATGTCAAGCCTCCTACATTGCCATGATAGCCTCTAACACCTCCACTACCTAGCAAACCTTCCAGCAACCGAACCTGCCCGGATCACAAATATTGCGCGCAGCCACTTGGGCCCGAGTCCTGTGTACCCCTTCGCCCTCCCATTTCGACCTAGACTATAAATACACTTCTTCTACCTTCCTTTTAGGTTAGCTTATGTTTAGCACTTCACATTGTTGAGCATAGTTCCATCTACTTCCTTCTCCCACGGAGTTGACCACCTCTTTGAGAAGAAGATCCCAAGTGGATGCCAAGGCCCCTATTAAGTGTGATAGAGGCGCGGGTCCTGAGCTTTTAACGAGATGATAACTATCGATTTGGTGGAGACGACTTTGACAATGTGACTACAAACGTGCATGATGTTGCGCCTTAGCAATCGTTAAACAAATCTCCAAGAGGTCTATTCCTCTAAGCAATTGAAGAACAAGCAAGAATATGATAATGCAATCGGAATATTGTGAATATAGATGAAGTATTGATAAGGGTGGGTTTTCGGAAGCGGTCTTGGTCTGGTCGTTGCACACAAACGGAGTACACGAAGTTACAATGGCTAACTTTTAACTAAACAAAACCTAAGCATAAATGCTACTATATTGATCTACTTATACAAGAGCAAGGTGTGGATGTCAAGGAGGTGCAAGGATGTCCCAAGGCACCCAAAAACCAACCCTAGGTCATACAAGGCCCATGGGCTCAAGTGGAGGTGATGCAACACCTTTGGACTTGTAGTTTGACTCGGATTCTGGTGTAGCGTCAGAAGTTTTCGTCCATGTCTCCACTCCCCGGATGAATTTTAATGTGAATCCAATTGTTCTGGAAAGCACATAAAATCTAATTTCAAACAAAAAAGAATCACCCAATTCGGAGTCAGTATACAAATGTCGTAGGCATTTTCATAAATGTATGTCTGTGTAGTCCGAATTTGTGTCCAGAACGTGAGAGACTTGGACTCTATCTTCTCTTGTACTAAAATTGACGTGGGAGAACTTGTTGAACAACACCTAAACCTCTCTTTCACCCTTATCTTCATATGTGACTTGTACAAGTGTCCGGTAGTTCTGCAATTAGACATGAAACAAAAACAGGTGATGTACGTTTGTTTTGTTGAGCATAAATAAATTATTGCACAAATTTTATAAGAAATCACCTCAAGTAAATATGTGTATGCAATATTTGTTATCATATCCAAGGTATCCATGTCCTCATCATCCTCCCCTTCTTGAAAACAAAGGAATCCTCGGTGTTGCTTAATCTGAAATATGGCTAACAAAAGCAACAAGGTGTACATGTTGTATATTTATATGTCATCCATTTTTTACTTCCCTTGGTTTTTGCACATATGACACATGTATACACGAGTAACTATTATATATTATGAAATATAAAGACAAAATATTATCACAAGAAGTAGAAGGCATGAAAATATTGCAACTCGGTTTGCATATATAAGTGAAGATATTATTCGTATCCAACAATGGACAATGTTCATCATTAGACCATCCCAACACTGCTAAAACAACTTGATTTTTTTCAAATTTACATGCTACAACATGCTTAAGTAAGCAATCATGCAACATGTCATTTGAAAAGTATCATCATCAAGATTGGAGGTCATATCAAAATGATTAAACAGTGGCACAATTATTTTCAAACATATTTGATCCAAGTTTGATTTATTTCCCGATTCATCCGGTTCTTTATCAACAACCGTTAATTCAATGGGTGCACTCAAAATTGTTGATGTTGTAGTTATTTTATCACATGGAAAAGTCAAATCATGAACATTGTCCTCTAAAATAGGTGGTGTGATCAAAGTAATGGGTAGCTCATCACAGGGTACATTGGAATTAACAAGGCATTCATCATACTGATGCAGAGGTGGAAGATCAATACCTTTGTCAACTCTTGGTGGTGATGTATCACATGGTGAAGGCGATGTAGCCATCACAACAATTGATGTGGATGTCATAGTACGCCTAGTAGTGGAAGGAACAATCACATCAACATTTGGAATGTGCACCTTGCGCTCGTTCTCCTTGTGGGCAACACATTGTTTTATTTCATGTTCATCTTTACAAGCAAGATGAAACAAACGATCCATAGGATAACACATTTCATGAATTAGTATCTCCTGGATATCATGGTTTAATCCTCCACAAAATCTATTCATAAAATCTTCTTCACTTTCTTCTAATGAGGAATGTAACAAGGTCATTTGTAACTCGTCAAAATATTTCATTACGGTGTCACTACCTTGTTTTAAATGTTGTAACTTCTTACTCATGTCACAAGTATAATAAGCAAGAACGGATGTGTGTCTCATGGCAAGTTTCAAATCATCCCAAGTAGTAGGTATATAAGCAGGGTGTAACCAACAATGTTCGCTCCACCAAACAGAAGCATAGCAACTGAAAGAACAAACTGCAACCTTAACTTTCTTATGTTCAACAAAATTATGGGAAGTAAATATATCATTTATGTCAAACTCTCATTCAATATATAATGCAGGTCTAAAACGGCCATTAAACAGTGGTATAGAAACATTAACCTGATCAGGTGCATTTGGATCTCTCTACACCTCTCGTAACGGATGTTGTGGTGGCACGTCTCCCACGATCGAAGAAGCACGTGAACTAGTAAGTCTGGATCCTGTCAGGACTCGTAGAAACAAGAAATAAAAATCCAAGAATGTTGTTCCTATGAACTACTGGGAAGTGGTGGTAAAACGCTCACAGTAAAGCAAATATCAACGTCTTACAAATTCTTACCATGGAGTAGGTGGTAACCGACAACCAACGGTGTCAATGTCTTTGAAGATTGAGTAAAGCGATTACCAGGTGAACGTCTATATACATGATGTAGAAATATGTGGAGCTTCATAGGGTTAATATATGGTAGAAAAATATTAGCAATAATCAATTCAGAGATGCAATGTTGAATAAACGCTCAACGATTGTATTGTGCTGGTCCTAGGCAAGACCATACTAGAAATCCGAGCCTAGAATGCTAAGGAAGTCACGACAAAGCACAAATGGCATAAAAAATATGATGTAACTCTGGATAGCAAGATATAAGTGAAGAACACAATGGCAATAAAGTTAATGAGGATAAATGATCGGCAAGACGGATCACAATTCTCTCGGCATCTCTCCTCGGAAAAATATTATGTCAAATTTCTGATTTTTTTTTCAAGATTAACACTGGCTCAAGATTTTTAATGCAAAAAGAATCACTCAATTCCGAGTTCATATGCGGAGTCAAAAAATTCAGGAACATACCTAAAAATATTGACAAACTGTGTTCGTCACCTTCTGTAACATCCCAAAATTTCATTTTGGAATGTTATTAATATAGCTATGCATCCATCATCATCATTGTTTGAATGTATGTGTTTGTTGAAATGTTCTTTCTAAAATTTTGAAAGCCCTTTCTATTTTTCCCTAACTTGCTTTCACCTATTGGAAATTTTGGTTAAATGTTCAAAATAAGAGGGGAGTAACATGACACTACACACCAGAGTCATCTTGGTGATATATTTGAACAATAAATAACCAGGAGTTATTTTGAAAATATTTGCAAAAAGGGTTTAAAAACAATTAGGCAATTTCTGAAAATATTAATTTTTTCAAAGTGTTAAAATGACAGAATAAAAATGTTCATTAAATAGCATTTATTATTCTGTTAATTTTCATATATAATACCCCTATATTTATAAAAGGTTTGAATGCTTTAAAAGCTTTTGAATATCTCTGGAAAATAATTAAAGGAAAAACAGTAACGGTTAGTATTAAACGGGCCGGCCCACGGCAGTTATTCGCGCATTTATTACCGACCGGCCGACCGACGCGCAACGGACACCTCCTCTCTCACTAACGCTGGACCCCACCCCGACCGACCGTTTCTCCCGCGCGGTCGCCCTCTTCCTCCCGCACGCGCCGGACCTCGCCGACAGTTTCACCCCACCCCGGATCTCTCTCCTCTCTTAACTCCCTCTCGCTCCCCGCACTCCTATATAAGCCAGCCACTCCCCGCATCCATTTTCCCCCTGAGCCCCCTCTGTCCCTCGCCTAGACGCGGCGCAATTCCTCGCCGGAATTCCCACCTCCACCGGAGCTCCCGTCGACCGTAGCCACCGATTCCGTCCACCGCTCGCCCCACCGTTGCCACCAGTCGACTCCGGAGACCCGTCGCCGTTGCCCGGACCATTTCGTTGCCTCCCTCGACCACCGGAGCACCTCACCGTCGTCTTCGCCACTTCCGGACTCGCCGGAGATCCCTCGCCGGCGACCTCTTAACACTGTGAGCATCCCCACTCGTTCGATCTGGATCTGACGATCCAGATTAGAACGGATTTAAATCCGAACCGGTATCCTCTACCGACCGGTCGCCCGCCCATAACCCTCGCGTGCACACCCCCCTTAGCCACTCGCGTGCTGCCACGTAGCCCCCTGACCGTCGCAAATCAAATTTTTCCTTTTCTGTTTTTGTTTTAATTAACAGAATGATTTCAAAATTTGTTGTAGCTATATCTTTTAATTTATTTCGTGTTTTGAGTTGATTCTTTTTGCAATAGCTCACATTTTTCATGTAGTATCACCCTGTACTTTTAAATTTCAAATTTGACCTATAAAATTATAATTTAATCAAATTTTCGCAAAATCTTCAAATCTGAATAACTAGAGTTTGAAAATAGATTTTGATATGAATCTTTTTGCTACTGTTTGGTATTATTTAGGACTATCTTCATGTTTAGTTTGAGGATTTTCACGATATATTTGATTAGTGTTTTGACAAAAAACAGAATTTGCCTAGTGTTATAGTATAGTTTTATTTACTTAGTTTTAGTTAGTTTAACTTAGATTTAGTTTTAATTTGTTTAGTAGGTTCTGTTGATTGTACATTTAGTGTTTTACTTATTGTTAATAGAAATATAAAATTGTTTAGTTTATTTCCTTCTTAAGATATGAATCACAACATCTTTTCAAATAGGTTTATTTTGATTAAAACAACTAGTTAGTAATAGTTTTGCTTTCAAACAAAGTTTTATATAATTTAATTCTGCTTTCTAAGACAGGTTTAATTGTAAATTATTTTCTGTTAAGAACATGTTTTGCTAATAAATAATAAGTTTAGTTTTTCATTCTTTTTGTTAGTATAACTATAGTTGATTCATATAGTGCTTATCAAAACTTTTATAAACTTTACTAAACTTTTCCCAACAAACTTAAATTGATTTTATTCTGTTTATTAATAAAATATTCTATTGTTTCCTTGCTGTCAACAATTGTTTTGTTATTTCAAAATAGTTTTATTATGTAGTAGTGTTGTATCAATCATCTCCTAGTAAGCAAAACTTTGTGTGTTTCACTTACTTGTGAATTGTGCATTGTTTTGTCTTGATTTTTTTACTAGTTCTTGGTTGGTGTTTGTGAGTTACAATATTTTAGTTGTATGCTTATTTGAGTGCTCTTGTTTGCTTCGTTAGATTATCTGGAGTGCGAAGCTTGTTACTTAGAGTCACTCACGTACGAAGATCATCAATCAGGCAAGTCACTTTGATCATATTTTTACCCATGTTTTATATGCATTAGTTCTACCATCTCCCCAATTCTTTGCAAGATAGGTTAGTTGGAAACTTGGTTACATGTTGTAGTATCATGTGGTAGGTACCTCCTCAACCCCTTAGACACATTGGCCCCGGGAAACGTTGTTTTACTTTTGCTATGCTATTAGTAGACGGGGTTGGTTGTGTGATTCATGAGAGTTGAGAGAGTTAATAATTTCAAGACCTACATAATGATCAAGATTTAAGACTCCGAGTTTTCAACATACCTCTGGGTGGATGATGGTTGAACGGCACCCTGGAGAAACCAGTGGACTTGCCTAGGTGATGCTGGAGATGGCCAGTATTCATGCGGAAAGGTCCACCCAGGCACAAAGAGATGGATGGATGCTTTAAAACCCAAGACTTACCTGCACAGCCACAAGTCATTATGGGCTCTGGCTTGGTTGGATATCGTGGTGACCCTGGACAGGCGGTGCTACGAGATGTAGAAGAACGGTAGGAAAGGATGGGCACCGACAGAGTCGCAGGGAAACCCTTTGGAAGACCATGTTTTGGTCATCCGTTTCTCAAACACCCTGAAGTGCGAGAAATCAAACGGAGGCGACCAAATCTTGTGGGGAACGTGTGCAAAACTCTGCAGAGTACTCAAACCTAATCGATTAACCGTGTCCACGGTCATGGACGACTTGAGCCAAAGGAACTGAAACATTCGGAATTCTCAACACAATTAATATGATGATGTGGGTATTAACAATTTGGGTATGAGAATTGGTTGGTGGAACCATCTCATTAATCAACAAACTTAGTAATATTTTTGCTTATCCCTCTCTTGATGTAGGAAAAATTGGCTTTACGCAAAATCTTACCACCCCTCCTGCCATATAAGCATGTAGATTAGATGATTATCTTTTCACCCCTCTCTTGTGACTTTGCCGGCATATTCCATATGCTGACCTACACGGCTGCAACGTATCATGTTGCAGAGTATTTTTCCGAACAGGAGTGAGGACACGTTCTACGCTCGGTGAGATGCCCTTGGAGTCAGATGGACTCATCTACCTTCGACGCTTCCGCAAGATTTAGATATTCTCATGAGTTGGCTTTTTTAGCCACTTTATTGTAATTTTTATTGTAATAAAGGACTCGAAATGAGATTTTGATTAATATATCTGCTGTGTGATTTCCCTTTGATATATACATTGATGTACCGTGTGTGTACCAGCATGATCTTGGGATGGTACGGAAACACCGGAGACTTGACCTTTCAGGTCAGGTCGCTACAGAAATGGTATCGGAGCACACGCTGACTGTAGGACATAACCTCTAGGACTGGAAAACCTTAGGATTGTTTCTCTTTGTCTTTAAAATTCTTATACTCTCATCTACTCATTTCTGATTTCTCTCTGATTATTTCAAAATTTATAGATGGCCACCTTCATCCCAGTGTTGATCACGGAGTTTTGCCAGCCTGACGCAACGATGCCCTTTGGTAAGGAGCTGATGAGGATCGTCAAGGACGTAAGGATTGCTTTGCCAAGCATCACCGGGACTCCTATCATGTCATTTCCACAAGATGGACACTACAGGATCGAGGTGCACATCCCAAGGAAGACCTTTGGGAATCGGAAGAAACCCATCGACTTCAAGTTCGTGGCACCTAGCTGGATACTTGGAAGAGACATGGCCATTCATCGTGCCCTTGGACGTATTCAGGAGGAATACAGAGGTGGAACCATTTCACCAGGACTCAGCATGGTTTGCCGCAGAGATGCCCATGGCAACATCATAGCCCCTCCCACTGGAGACTCCACCATGTCATATATCCAGACCCTGGAGACGCACATCAAGACTCTAGAGCTTCGAGTTCGTAATGATACGAAGACAATCAAGAATCTGATGAACCGTGAGATTGACCTTGAAGCTGACTTACGGGAAGCCGAGTACGAGCATGAGTATGAGGTGAAGGATTTCTTAGAGAGGATCGACAAGCTGAACACTCGCATCGCCAGTCTGGAGGAACAGATGGACATAGGAGAAAATCTTCATCCTGAGGGAGACTTGGCTCCTTTCATCAGCGACGATGATGACTATGAGGAGGGCACCACTGGAGGAGACTCAGTCACCATGTACTTCTGAGGAAAACTTTAGTTATGCCCTCCATGTATCTTTTATTTTTCAACGTTAAGAGCGTAGGTCGATGTGTAGTTTGATTGAGACTTGTATTCCCGATGTTTGACATTGATTGAATAAATGAATGAGTGGTTGGTGTGATATGTTTGTTGCATTGCATATGGGTAGTGAATTTCTCCTTTTAGGCCCTTGTTCTATTCTAATTCTCACCCCTCTGAAAACAGCAAGATGCCTCCACGACGTGAGTCCGACTTCACCTTCCCGCCGGAACTCACGCAACTTCTTCAGCAGCAGAATGCACTGATGCAGCTATTGATCCAGAATCAGACCAACAACCAGAACAACAACAACCACCAACATCCACCCCAGACTAACAATCTCACCCGCTTTCTGAGGTTGAATCCTCCAACTTTCTCCAGCAGCACTGAGCCCATTGTGGCAGATGACTGGCTCCGTAAGATGGAGAGAGAACTTGTCACCGCTGGATGTACTGACGCTGAGAAGGTGCATTTTGCCGCACATCAACTAGATGGACCAGCAGCTTCATGGTGGGAGAACTACACCACCACATATCCTATTGCTGATGTAACTTGGGAGCAGTTCCAGCAAGCTTTCCGCACCGCACATGTTTCAGCTGGAGCCATGAGTCTGAAGAAGCGCGAGTTTCGCAACTTGCGCTAGGGAAATCGCTCTGTGGCCCAGTACGTGGATGACTTCAGCACATTGGCATGTTATGCACCAGGAGACGTGGCCGATGATGCGGCCAAGCAAGAGAAATTTCTGGAAGGACTCAACGATGAGTTGAGCATGCAGCTGGTAGTGGCTAATTTCAACAACTACCAAGAACTGGTGGACAAGGCCCTCATCTTGGAGGGTAAACAACAACAAATTGAGAATCGCAAGCGGAAGTACACTCAGGGGAAGTTTAACTCTGGAGCTCATCATAAGCCCCGCTACTCCCCGTACTCAGGGAATACCGTATCAGGGACTGGTAAGTTTGGAAGGCACACTCATGCGATGCACAACCATGGAAGCCACAACCATGGAGGAAATGGGAATACCCGTCCCAACCATGGCAATTTCAAGACTGACAATGGGAATGGGAACAACAACCAGCACCGTCACGTTCCTACTCATAAGGATCTGAGCCACATCACCTGTTTCAAGTGCCAGAAGACAGGGCACTATGCTACTGAGTGTCCCCAGAGCAAGCAGGGAAATGGAAACGGCAACTCCGCAGCCAAGAAGCCAAACCCTTTTCCTCGTGCCCAGGTGAACCACCTTGACGTGCAAGAAGTCTATGATCAACCCGAGACTGTGGTTGGTAAGTTTTTATTGCATTCACGTCCAGTTACAGTACTTTTTGATTCCGGTGCAACTCATTCATTCATATCAAGGGTAGTTGTGGATAAGTATGGTTTTCCCACCAAAACCCTTAGACAGCCCATTAAGGTCAGTTCCCCAGGAGGTATGATGATGGCAGGAATAGGATGCCATGCCCTGAAACTCAATATAGGAAACCATGTTTTTCCCACCGACCTCATTGTCTTAGAATCCCAGGGATTGGATGTAATCCTAGGCATGGATTGGATGACCAAGTATGAAGGAAATCTTGATTGCCCTAGCAAGTCTGTTTCACTCACCACCCCGGAGAACAAGAGGATTAAGTATGTATCCCGACGCACCCAGATGAGGGCACGGTTAAATTCCCTCACAGGAGTTGTTCAGGAGGAAGTACCTATGGTAAAAGACTTTCTGGATGTATTTCCGGAAGAATTACCAGGCATGCCACCAGATAGGGAGATTGAGTTCCTAATAGAGCTACAGCCAGGGACAGCCCCAATTTCCAAGAGACCCTATCGGATGCCCGCAAACGATCTATTGGAAATCAAGAAGCAAATTAAGGAGTTATTGGGCAAAGGGTATATTCGCCCAAGTTCTTCACCTTGGGGAGCCCTAGTTCTTTTGGTGGAGAAGAAGGATAAAACCTTGAGAATGGTAGTCGATTATCGTGCCTTGAACGAGGTGACTATCAAGAACAAGTACCCTCTGCCGATGATTAATGACTTGTTTGATCAGCTAGTAGGCGCCAAAGTATTCTCTAAGATCGATCTTCGATCAGGGTATCATCAACTGAAGATTCGTGAACATGATATACCCAAAACAGCTTTCACCACAAGGTATGGCTTGTATGAGTATACTGTCATGTCCTTTGGTTTGACTAATGCTCCTGCCTACTTCATGAATTTGATGAACAAAGTGTTTATGGAATATTTGGACAAGTTCGTCGTAGTGTTCATCGATGACATTTTGATATTCTCCAAGAACAAGGAAGAACACAAGGAACATCTGCGTTTAGTTCTGGAGAAGCTAAGAGAGCATCAGTTATATGCCAAGTTCAGCAAATGTGAATTTTGGCTGACGGAAGTCGGATTCCCTGGACATGTTATTTCTGGAGAAGGAATAGCCGTAGACCCCGCTAAGGTTGAAGCCGTCACCGAGTGGAAGTCACCCACCTCAGTTAAGGAGATCTGCAGTTTCCTCGGACTTGCCGGATATTACTGGAGGTTCATTGAGAATTTCTCAAAGATAGCCAAGCCCATGATAGAGTTGTTGAAGAAAGAATCCAAGTATGTTTGGACTGAGGAATGTGAAGCCAGTTTCCAGGAGTTGAAGAAACGTTTGGTCACAGCCCCAGTGTTGATTTTGCCCAATATTCGGAAGGATTTCCAGGTTTATTGTGATGCTTCACGTCAAGGACTTGGAGGAGTACTCATGCAAGATGGAAAGGTTGTAGCTTATGCATCTAGACAACTACGACCTCATGAGTTGAATTATTCCACCCATGATTTGGAACTAGCAGCCGTAGTGCACGCACTCAAGACCTGGAGACATTTTCTTATCGGAAATAGTTGTGATGTTTACACCGATCATAAGAGCCTGAAATATATTTTCACTCAGAAGGAGTTGAACCTCAGACAAAGGAGATGGTTAGAGTTAATCAAGGACTATGACATGAGATTACATTACCATCCAAGTAAGGCCAATGTTGTAGCCGATGCCTTGAGTTGGAAAACTTATGTAAACACACTCACAGCGGGAGGATTACCCCAAGAGTTAGCTAATGATCTCAAAGAGCTCAAGCTAGAGATAGTCCCAAGAGGATATGTTGCCACACTGGAGATTTAGTCCACCTTGACCGAAAGAATTCGTGAAGCCCAGAAATCGGACAAGGAGGTAGCTGAGATAAAGCAGAGAATGGAAGATGGGAAGGCTAAAGGTTTTCGTGAGGATGAACACGGAACTTTGTGGTTTGAGAACCGAATCTATGTGCCCAATGACCCAGAGCTCAGGAAGTTGATGCTTTAGGAAGCCCATGATTCACCTTACTCGATACACCCAGGCAATACCAAGATGTATCTGGATTTAAAGGAAAGTTATTGGTGGACAGGTATGAAGCAAGATATTGCGGAACACGTTGCAATATGTGATATTTGTCAGCGAGTAAAGTCGGAACATCAGAAACCAGCAGGGTTACTCCAACCTTTGTCGATACCCAAGTGGAAATGGGAAAAGCTTGGTATGGACTTCATCACAGGACTACCTAGGACCCGTTCAGGTTATGATTCCATCTGGGTAGTGGTAGATCGCTTGACCAAGGTAGCTCATTTCATTCCAGTGAAAACCACCTATACCAGTGCTAAGCTAGCCAAGATATATATGACCAGGATCGTATGTCTGCATGGAGTTTCGAGGAGTATCGTGTCAGATAGAGGAACAAAGTTTACCTCAAAGTTTTGCCATCAGTTACATGAAACTTTGGGTACAAGGCTAGAGTTCAGTACAGCCTTTCATCCACAGACAGATGGACAGACTGAGAGAGTCAACCAGATTCTCGAAGACATGTTGAGAGCTTGTGCGCTAGATTATGGATCTAGTTGGGATGACAACTTACCTTACGCAGAATTCTCGTACAACAACAGTTATTAGACGAGTCTGAAGATGGCCCCTTTCGAAGCTTTATATGGAAGGAGGTGCAGAACGCCACTGACGTGGGATGGTGTTGGAGACCGACAACTTTTTGGTCCCGATCTTATCCAAGATTCGGAAGAGAAAGTCAAGTTGATTCGTTACAGACTCAAGATAGCTCAATCTCGACAGAAGTGTTATGTTGACAGCAAACGCAAAGAAGTGACGTATAAAGTAGGAGACCGAGCATATCTTCGTGTGTCCCCGCTTCGAGGAATCAAGAGGTTTGGTGTTAAAGGAAAGTTAGCACCCCGATTCATAGGCCCCTACAAAATTCTTGAATGTAGAGGCGAAGTTGCATACAAACTGGAATTGCCGGAAGGATTATCCGGAGTTCATAATGTGTTCCATGTGTCCCAGCTGAAGAAATGCCATGCTGAGATGGCTGATATCCCTTTGCGAGACACCGTGCCCCTAGAGGCCATACAACTTGACAATGATCTGACCTACAAGGAGAAGCCTGTCAGAATCCTCGAGACAGCCAACAAAGTTACCCGCAGCAGGATCATCAAGTTCTGTAAGGTTTTGTGGAGTCATCACACCAAGGAAGAAGCCACCTGGGAACGCGAAGAAGATCTTCGTAGAGACCACCCACACCTATTTTCTAGCCTACCCGAATCTCGAGGACGAGATTCATCTTAAGGTGGGTAGGTTTGTAACATTCCAAAATTTCATTTTGGAATGTTATTAATATAGCTATGCATCCATCATCATCATCGTTTGAATGTATGTGTTTGTTGAAATGTTCTTTCTAAAATTCTGAAAGCCCTTTCTATTTTTCCCTAACTTGCTTTCACCTATTGGAAATTTTGGTTAAATGATCAAAATAAGAGGGGAGTAACATGACACTCCACACCAGGGTCATCTTGGTGATATATTTGAACAATAAATAACCAGGAGTTATTTTGAAAATATTTGCAAAAAAGGGTTTAAAAACAATTAGGCAATTTCTGAAAATATTAATTTTTTCAGAGTGTTCAAATGACAGAATAAAAATGTTCATTAAATAGAATTTATTATTCTGTTAATTTCGATATATAATAACCCTATATTTATAAAAGGTTTGAATGCTTTAAAAGCTTTTGAATATCTTTGGAAAATCATTAAAGGAAAAACGGTAACGGTTAGTATTAAACGGGCCGGCCCACGGCAGTTATTCGCGCATTTATTACCGATCGGCCGACCGACGCGCAACGGACACCTCCTCTCTCACTGACGCTGGACCCCACCCCGACCGACCGTTTCTCCCGCGCGGTCGCCCTCTTCCTCCCGCACGCGCCGGACCTCGCCGGCAGTTTCTCCCCACCCCGGATCTCTCTCCTCTCTTAACTCCCTCTCGCTCCCCGCACTCCTATATAAGCCGTCCACTCCCTGCATCCATTTTCCCCCCAAGCCCCCTCTGTCCCTCGCCTAGACACGGCGCAATTCCTCGCCGGAATTCCCACCTCCACCGGAGCTCCCGTCGACCGTAGCCACCGATTCCGTCCACCGCTCGCCCCACCGTTGCCACCAGTCGACTCCGGAGACCCGTCGCCATCGCCCGGACCATTTCGTTGCCTCCCTCGACCACCGGAGCACCTCACCATCGTCTTCGCCGCTTCCGGACTCGCCGGAGATCCCTCGCCGGCGACCTCTTAACACTGTGAGCATCCCTACTCGTTCAATCTGGATCTGACGATCCAGATTAGAACGGATTTAAATCCGAACCGGTATCCTCTACCGACCGGTCGCCCGCCCGTAACCCTCGCGCGCACACACCCCTTAGCCACTCGCGTGCTGCCACGGAGCCCCCTGACCGTCGCAAATCAATTTTTTCCTTTTCTGTTTTTGTTTTAATTAACAGAATGATTTCAAAATTTGTTGTAGCTATATCTTTTAATCTATTTAGTGTTTTGAGTTGATTCTTTTTGCAATAGCTCACATTTTTCATGTAGTATCACCCTGTACTTCTAAATTTCAAATTTGAACTATAAAATTTGAATTTAATCAAATTTGCTCAAAATCTTCAAATCTGAATAACTAGAGTTTGAAAATAGATTTTGATAGGAATCTTTTTGCTACTATTTGGTATTATTTAGGACTATCTTCATGTTTAGTTTGAGGATTTTCAGGATATATTTGATTAGTGTTTTAACCAAAAACAGAATTTGCCTAGTGTTATAGTATAGTTTTATTTACTTAGTTTTAGTTACTTTAACTTAGATTTAGTTTTAATTTGTTTAGTAGGTTCTGTTCATTATACATTTAGTGTTTTACTTATTGTTAATAGAAATATAAAATTGTTTAGTTTATTTCCTTCTTAAGATAGGAATCACAACTTCTTTTCAAATAGGTTTATTTTGATTAAAACAACTAGTTAGTAATAGTTTTGCTATCAAACAAAGTTTTATATAATTTAATTCTGCTTTCTAAGACAGGTTTAATTGTAAATTATTTTCTGTTAACAACATGTTTTGCTAATAAATAATAAGTTTAGTTTTTCATTCTTTTTGTTAGTATAACTATAGTTGATTCATATAGTGCTTATCAAAACTTTTATAAACTTTACTAAACTTTTCCCAACAAACTTAAATTTATTTTATTCTGTTTATTAATAAAATATTCTATTGTTTCCTTGCTGTCAACAATTGTTTTGTTATTTCAAAATAGTTTTATTATGTAGTAGTGTTGTATCAATCATCTCCTAGTAAGCAAAACTTTGTGTGTTTCACTTACTTGTGAATTGTGCATTGTTTTGTCTTGATTTTTTTACTAGTTCTTGGTTGGTGTTTGTGAGTTACAATATTTTAGTTGTATGCTTATTTGAGTGCTCTTGTTTGCTTCGTTAGATTATCCGGAGTGCGAAGCTTGTTACTTAGAGTCACTCACGTACGAAGATCTTCAATCAGGCAAGTCACTTTGATCATATTTTTACCCATGTTTTATATGCATTAGTTCTACCATCTCCCCAATTGCATGCAAGATAGGTTAGTTGGAAACTTGGTTACATGTTGTAGTATCATGTGGTAGGTACCTCCTCAACCCCTTTGACACATTGGCCCCGGGAAACATTGTTTTACTTTTGCTATGCTATTAGTAGACGGGGTTGGTTGTGTGATTCATGAGAGTTGAGAGATTTAATAATTTCAAGACCTACATAATGATCAAGATTTAAGACTCCGAGT
Organism: Hordeum marinum; assembly: GCA_022496015.1. Classification (NCBI taxonomy): domain Eukaryota; kingdom Viridiplantae; phylum Streptophyta; class Magnoliopsida; order Poales; family Poaceae; genus Hordeum; species Hordeum marinum. The sequence goes on along the minus strand of CM039675.1, from coordinate 244,996,583 downwards.
TTTCAATATACCTCTGGGTGGATGATGGTTGAACGGCACCCTGGAGAAACCAGTGGACTTGCCTAGGTGATGCTGGAGATGGCCAGTATTCACGCAGAAAGGTCGACCCAGGCACAAAGAGATGGATGGATGCTTTAAAACCCAAGGCTTACCTGCACAGCCACAAGTCATTATGGGCTCTGGCTTGGTTGGATATCGTGGTGACCCTGGACAGGCGGTGCTACGAGTTGTAGAAGAATGGTAGGAAAGGATGGGCACCGACAGAGTCGCAGGGAAACCCTTTGGAAGACCATGTTTTGGTCATCCGTTTCTCAAACACCCTGAAGTGCGAGAAATCAAACGGAGGCGACCAAATCTTGTGGGGAACGTGTGCAAAACTCTGCAGAGTACTCAAACCTAATCGATTAACCGTGTCCACGGTCATGGACGACTTGAGCCAAAGGAACTGAAACATTCGGAATTCTCAACACAATTAATATGATGATGTGGGTATTAACAATTTGGGTATGAGAATTGGTTGGTGGAACCATCTCATTAATCAACCAACTTAGTAATATTTTTGCTTATCCCTCTCTTGATGTAGGAAAAATTGGCTTTTCGCAAAAGCTTACCATCCCACCTACCATATAAGCATGTAGATTAGATGATTATCTTTTCACCCCTCTCTTGTGACTTTGCCGGCATATTCCATATGCTGACCTACACGGCTGCAACGTATCATTTTGCAGAGTATTTTTCCGAACAAGAGTGAGGACACGTTCTACGCTCGGTGAGATGCCCTTGGAGTCAGATGGACTCATCTACCTTCGACGCTTCCTCAAGATTTAGATATTCTCATGAGTTGGCTTTTAGCCACTTTATTGTAATTTTTATTGTAATAAAGGACTCGAAATGAGATTTCGATTAATATATCTGCTGTGTGATTTCCCTTTGATATATACATTGATGTACCGTGTGTGTACCATCATGATCTTGGGATGGTACGGAAACACCGGAGACTTGACCTTTCAGGTCGGGTCGCTACACCTTCGGAGGGCAAAAAGTCCTATTTAGAATCTGATTTGGAGGTGACAATAATTATCAAGCATTATGAACTATTCAGATGCGGCTCATCGATAGCCTGAATTTGAGTACTCATGGAGACAAAACAGACTTCGTATGAAGAAGATATCCATGTTTTAGTGAACACTGCGCAAAACAGATTTCAATCCAAATTCAAGATACGAGATTGATTCTAGGTAGATCCAAAATTTGTTTTTTTCTCTTCTCTCTATTTTTTGTCACTTTTGTTTACTTTGTTTCTTTTTTCTTCTATACCTTTTTTCTTCTCTCCAACAAATCAGGTAAGAATTAAATTGGATCTAGGGTAGATGTGAATGGCCTCAAGTGTGATAATCACAATAACTGATGGTAACAAGTGGTGGATATTGATGGATGGTGGTGGGTAACAACATAACGGATGACGGCGGCGTGGTGGTGGTATATGGCAGCAGCGATGAAGATGGTGCGGCAGCGGCATGACAATTTGTGAACAGAACTCGAAACTCTAATAGACTAGACATTAAGACCAGCAACTCGACACGACGATTCAACCGCTAATTCAAGTATGCAAGCACTAAAAAGAAAATTGCAAAGGCTAAACTAGTAGAGGCGAGGGTCCCGATCTTTCTATGAGATGATAACTATCGATTTGGTGGAGATGACTTTGACGAGCCGACTACAAAATTGCACGATGTTGCGCCTTAGCAATCGCTAAACCAATCTCCAAGAGGTTATTGATCACGCCGGAGCATGATCAACCTAACCACGATGGTCTATTGCTGCAAGCAATCGAAGAACAAGCAAGAATATGATAATGCAATCTGGATATTGCGAGTATAGATGAAGTATTGATAACGGTGGGGTTCCGAAAGCAGTCTTGGTCTGGTCGTTGGGCACAAATGAAGTACATGAAGTTGCAATGGCTAACTTTTAACTAAATAAAACCCAACAAAAATGCTACTCGATTGATCTACATATATAGGAGCAAGGAGTGGCGGCCAACGAGGTGGGAGGTCATCCCAAGGCACCCTAAAACCAACCCTAGGTCGTATAAGGCCCATGGACCCAAGTGGCGGTGATGCAACACCTTTGGACTTGTAGTTTTACTCGGATTCTGGTGCAGTGTTAGATTGTTTCATCAATATTTCCATGCCCCATATGAATTTTGAGGTTAATACAATTGGGCTGGAAACCAAATATAATCTACTTTCCAACAAAAAATGAATCACCCAATTCGAAGTCCGGATGCAGAAGTTGTTGGCGTTTTGGTACATGTATGTGTGTGTAGTCCGAATCTCAGTCCAGAACATGAGAGACTTGGACTCTATATTCTCTTGGGCTAAAATTGACGTGGGAGAGCTTCTTGAACAACACATAAACGCTCTTTTTTCCTTATCTTCATATGTGGATTGTACAAGTATCCGATAGTTCTCCAATTAGGGATGAAATAACAACAGGTGAAGTATTTTTGTTCTGTATAGGATACATAAATTATTCCATAACCTATATAAGAAATCACCTCAAGTAAATACATGTATGCAATATTTGTGATCATATCCAAGGTAGCCATGTCCTCATCAAAGGGAAGGTCCCATGGGATATCAAGGCCCCTCCTCCGAAGCGGGAGACTATCATTACGTGTATCCTTTTGTTGATCGTGGATTTTTGCATCTCATGTGTTTGTGTGGTTCTAGTGGATGTGTGATCAGAGATCGTTCTTGGGTTCATGTTTTCTCTCATGATTTCCTGCTTTTCCCCCTCCAAGTCTGAAAAGATCAATGCTCATGGGCTTGGCCCGTATCAACACCTGCCCCATTCACGAGCTCTCGAGAGAAATGATTATACAAATATTCCATGCCTGGCTTTGTCATAATGATCAAGCACAACTTGATTCTTCTTCTACTGGTTCTTACATGAAGAAGACATTTGAATTCAAATGGGATCTTTTGGAAAGAATTAAACGAAACTCTGAAGATTGGGAATTCTACACAGGTGAAGAGTCAGGTATAAAGCTTCAGTTTGATTGCGTTAAATCTTTTATGGATACCGATACTTCATAAGTTTAGCAATAAATATGGTCTTGACTATGAGATACTAGCTACTTTGCATGAATTGTTTCTACTCATATTGAGCTCCCTAAGGAGAAGTGGTTTAAATATCATCCACCTATTAGAAAACTAGTAGAAGAACCCCTTAAAGTTAAAGAGGAAGGAATTGTTTATCTTGTTGATCCAGTTGTACCTACTGTTTCTATTGAGAAACCTCCTTTTCCTGTTAGGATTAGGGGACATGCTAAAGCTACAACTGTAGTTAATAAAAGTTATGTTAGGACACCCAACGCTTCTGAACAAATAAATGTGGAGCCTAATATTGTTGTAGTTAAAGATATCTTGGTTGATAATATTGATGAGCATGTTATGTACTTCTATGTTGAAGCTGCTAGAACTGCAAAGCCGTATAGAAATGAACATGACAAGATAGTTATAAACAAACCAGCTGTTGGCATGCATATTTTTTCTGTTAAGATTGGAGCTCATTGCTATCATGATTTATGTGACATGGGTGCTAGTATTAGTGCTATACCTTTTACCTTATATCAAGAAATTATGAATGATATAACATCCTCCAAAACTGAAGATATTGATGTCACTATTAAACTAGCAAACCGAGATACTATCTCACCACTTGGGATTGTAATAGATGTTGAAGTCTTGTGTGAAAAAGTCAAGTATCCTACTGATTTCCTACTACTTGCCTCTGAACAAGATAATTTTTGTCCCATTATATTTGGTAGACCTTTTCTTGAATATCGTTAATGCTAAAATTGATTGTACTATAGAGAAAGTCAAAGTAAGTTTTGGTAACGAGACTCATGCATTTAACTTCTCTAAATTTGATAGACAACCACATGAGAAGGAGTGATCCAGTAAAGATGAAATTATTGGTATTGCTTTTATTGTGGTGCCTCCTACTGGTCCCCTAGGACAATACTTGCTAGACCATGAGAATGATATGGATATGAATGAAAGGAAGGAGATAGACAACATATTTCTTAGACAAACACCTATTCTCAAACACAACTTTCCTGATGACATCCTAGGGGATCCTCCTCCACCAAAAAGATATCATGTGTTTGAGTTCAAGACTTTACCTGATACTTTGAAATATGTTTATCTTGATGAAAAGAAGATATCTCCTGTTATTATTAGTGCTAACCTTATAGAGCATGAAGAAAAAAGGTTCCTCAAAATCTGAAGAAGCACAAGGATGCTATTGGATATACTCTTGATGATCTCAAGGGCAAAAGCCCCACTCTGTGTCAGCACAAGATTAATATGGAACCAAATGCCAAACGTGTCGTCGATCATCAATGCTGCTTAAATCCTAAGATGAAGGAAATGGTAAGAACTGAAATACTAAAGCTTCTGGAGGCAGGTATAATTTATCCTATCATTGATAGTAGATGGGTAAGTCATGTTCGCTCTGTACCTAAGAAAGGAGGTATAGCTGTTGTCCCTAATGATAAAAATGAACTTCTACCACAGAGAATAGTAACTGGTTATAGGATGGTAATTGATTCCAAGAAATTGAATAAAGCTACTAGAAAATATCATTACCTCTTGCCTTTTATTCATCAAATGTTTTAAAGACTTTCTAAGCACACACACTTTTGTTTTCTTGCTGAATATTTTGTTTGTTCTAGAATACCTGTATCGAAAGAGGACCAAGAGAAAACTAATTTTACATGCCCTTTTGAAACCTATGCTTATAGACGTATGCCTTTTGGTTTATGCAATGCGCTTGCTACCTTTCAAAGATGTATTCCTGCTATATTCTCTGACTTTTATGAAAAGATTGTTGAGGTTTTCATGGATGACTTTCCTGTTTACGGGACTTCTTTTGATGATTGCTTGAGCAACCTTGAATGAGTTTTGTAGAGATGTGAAGAAACAAATCTTGTCTTAAATTGGAAGAAGTACCGCATTATGGTGAATGAAGGTATAGTACTTGGGCATAAAAAATTTGGACGAGGTATTGAAGTAGACAAACCTAAAGTTGATGCAATATAGAAAATGTTATGTCCAAAAGATATCAAAGTACAAAAAAATTCCTTGGCCATCCTGGTTCTTATACGCATTTCATTAAAGATTCCCAATGATTGTAGGCCATTAACTATTCTTCTTTAAAAAGATATTTCGTTTGTTTTCATGATGATTGTGTAGAAGACATTGAAACACTTAAGAAAGCCTTAATTGTTGTACCTATTGTCCAACCACCTAATTGGAATCTACCATTTGAAATTATGTGTGATGCTAGTGATTATGATGTCGGTGTTGTGCTAGGGCAAGGAATTGACAAGAAATTGAATGTTATTCATTATGGTAGTAAGACCCTAGACAATGCTGAAAGAAATTGCACTGCTACTGACAAGGAATTTTTAGCAGTCGTGTTTGCATGTGATAAGTGTAGACCTTACATTGTTGACTCCAAAGTAACTATTCACACTGATCATGCTGCTATAAAATACCTTATGGAAAAAAAGAGGCTAAACCTAGACTTATTAGGTGGGTGCTTTTACTTCAAGATTTTAATTTGCATATCATCGATAATAAGGGAGCTGAAAACCCTTTAGTAGATAACTTTTCTAGGATGGAAAATGTTCTTGATGACCCACTTCCTATTGATGATAGTTTTCGTGATGAGCAACTTGCTTATATAAACACTTCACATAGTTCTCCTTGGTATGCAGATTATGCTAACTATATTGTCGCTAAATATATACCACCTAATTTGACCTATTAGCAAAACAAAAAATTATTTTATGGTTTACGGTGTTACTTTTGGGATGACCCACCTATTTATAAAGAAGGAGTGGATGGTGTTATTGGACATTGTGTGCCTGAGAGATTCTGCCAGGTGAATTCCTCTCTGGAGGGGGAGATCAAAGCCATCGCCATCACCAATGCTTCCTCCTACGTGGGAGGAATAATCTTCATCAACATATTCACCAGCACCATCTCATATCCAACCCAAGTTCAACTCTTGTATTCAATCTTTGTCTCAAAACCTCACACTGGTACATGTGGGTTACTAGTTGTGTTGGTTACATCTCGTAGTTGATGCTTGTTGGATTACTTGGTGAAAGATATTAAGTTTAGATCCTTGATCACCATTATTATACCCTACATTTTGAACATGTTGATGAGGTGTGAGTAGTTAATATTGTCCCCAAGGACATGGGAGAAGTCTTGTTATAAGTACTCATGTGAAGTATTCGTTCGATATTTTGATGATGTGTGTGTTGTTGCTTCTCTTAGTGGTGTTTTGTGAATGTCCATTACACGACACTTCACCATGTTATGGGCCTAAGGGAAGGCATTATGGAATAATAAGTAGATGTTGGGTTGCGAGAGTGATAGAAGCTTAAACCCCAGTTTATGCATTGCTTCGTCAGGGTCTGATTTGGATCCATACATTTCATGCTATTGTTATATCTTAGTTCTTCTTTCGTAGTTGTGGATGCTTGCGAGAGGAGGTAGTCATAAGTGGGTTTCTTGTTAAAGTAAGAACATCAACTTAGCACTGGTCCACACTTATATAAAATTATCAATGAAACGAACGCGAATCAACTCAACATGGTGAACATGACTAGACAAAATTTCCATGTGTCCTCAAGAGCGTTTGCATTATATATGAGTACTTTCTAGCCTGTCATTCGCTATATAAAGGATTGGGATTCGTTTCTGCACATTTTCTACTATTATCCGTGTCACTTGTTACGAATTATCTTGCTACAAAAGTATCTATCACTGTTACTTACAACACTTGCAGAGAATACGTTACTGAAAACTGCTTGTCATTTCCTTCTGCTCCTCATTGGGTTCAACACTCTTATTTATCAAAACGACTACGATTGATCCCCTATACTTGTAGGTCATGACCCCACGATAAACTCGTGGGTAAGCTCCCCCGCATGGGTGTCCGATGGGGGATAAAAGGCACGCATGCCACCCCCCAACAGCCACGGGCGCCGCACCGCCCACGGTGATACGGGGCACACCCGTGTGTGTTAATCTTTCATGAATTGGAGGGTGGTTCCACGAAGAATACGGGGAAGAACGAGGATAAATCACAACATAAACACGCAAGAACAAGTCAAATCACATATCCACTAGACTCACATACAAATAAGATCCACAAAGGTACAAGAACAACAAAGCAAAAGAGGATGCATGGTACAGTTCATCCCAAATCCCAAGGGGAGATGGGGCCTCGAATCCACTAGGGATCTTCCCTCGGGATTGGCCTTGACATCCACTAGGTGATCTTCTCTCATAGAGGGATCTACTCCATGGGAGAGATAGTGGAAGGAGCTAGGCTCAACTAACTATGAGCTAAACCATTGCTAACCCTAGTATGGAGGTGGGAGATGAGTATGTATAGTCTAGGGAGAAGTAGGGTGAGAAATGGGTACATGGGCCTCAGGCCCGAGTGGCTGCCCGGTCTGGGCCGGAACTTCTGGGATAGTACAGAAGTTTTGAGTGGGTTCCTACAAGGTTCCGGGCAAATCCGAAAGTTTGCATGGCCGGTGTCGCCTATGGTCAAGGAGGCCGGAAGTTTCAGGCAGGCCGGAAGGTCCGAGGTCTGGAGGTTCCGGGCAGGCCGGAATGTCCGGGGCTTCCAGAGTCTTGTCCTTGATTCTTGTTCCTTCTCTTCCAAGCTTCCCTCGCTGATGGTGTAGTTGTACATAGGGGCTGGCTCTCCTCCTCGTCCTCTGTCCAGCTTCGACAATACCTATGCAAGCACATGAGAGGAATGTCAAGTAGTATACCATCCTCGAAGGGGTTAAGTGAGCACGTGTAAAGGAGATGATTCACCTCTATGTGTGTGGAGTAAACGTGGTATGTGGCACTTGCCAAATGGGCTCTTGTCATGGTGATACCCGTAGGATGCTCCGCATCATCCCCTCCCCCTTCGGATCAAAATCCAAGTCACCATGGGAAGTAGATGTCATCGTCGTGTAGAAGTGGACGATCACCAAGCGCTCATCATGTAGAAGCTCGAAAACGGCACTTGCCAATGCCTCACTGTCTAGGAATTCCTTCAAAAGGAGCAAATATGACAAACACTTGGAAAAACAAATGTGGTTAGCATTAGTGATAAACCAAGCATTCAAGTGGTGATTCACCGAACAAGTGTTGTCATCATGCATATCATATGGTGTGACAAAGGATTGTGGCATGGCATGAAAGCTTAAAAATCGAGCACAACCTAAAGCATCATGAAATCAACTATGCAAAGGCGAAGTAGGGATTCAAATATGTGGTACAATATAACAAGCATCTACCTCATGGTCATAGCAATCATGCACAACGCAATCAACGAGAGGTCTATGGTAGGCATAGGAATCATGCACAACACCAAGTAAAATGAACTGCTTAAACACATGGTGCAAGACAATCCAAGCATATTGTGCTGATGGTGTAGTGAAGGTAGTGAGGCACTTAACACAATATAAAGAGCAATTGGTCATCATGTGCAAGGCAATCAAGTCAAGCATGTAGAAAGAAATGTGGCATGGAAAATGTGAATAATGGACATTGTTGCAACCAAGCATATGATAAGAGCAAACACTCCACAAGTTGGATGCAACACACAAGGCATATATGTCATGAGGCATGAACAATGGAAATCATGAGTGAAAGCAATATGTCTAACATGTGTGCAAGTAAGTGGTACAAGATGACCAGTATATGTCACACAAGTAGTATGAGCCACAATGTCCATGCTCAAGAGGGATGTCACCTCAAAATCGTGACCTTATGCATCCATCACAATGCTGATGCGCAAGCAAGTGTCATGTAGAAAAATGTTAGTGTATCATGGCTCACTCTCAAGACCTCGAATCGATAACTCACGTGAAGTGGAACATGACATGCAGTCGAAGTATCCTACACATACACACAACAAAGCAAATAATGTATGTGCATGGTAGATAAACACATCATCCATCATGATGGTTCTATTCTCTTGCACATAACCGTTAGGATCACAAGTACATGAATAAAAGGATGCAACAATGGAAATATTCATGTACTAGGCATATGGTGCAAAGAAGGAAGGAAAGCATGCTTCACACGAAAGATGTCAAAATCTCCAAGAATATGAGAGAAAGCTACGGGGGTAATCTCATTAACAAGATTAATAGCATTATTGCACTCAATACATGGGAAAGAGAGAATGAGAGAGGAAACACATGGACACATATGATAATAAGCAATATCAATCATGTGCAAAGCATGGAAATGGATGTCATCAACTGCATGACAGAAGCAAATATTAATCATCGGTAATGCAACATAAACAAGCATAGTAGTCATGTCGTGCAAATTAGTAGTGTGAACATACTAGAGGAAATCATGGCAATCATGTCATGCGAGCAAATTATAGGCATAGGCAATGCACATGATATATCGCGAGCACAAACACAAAACATGATAAAAGTATCATCATTGCATTGGCAAGAAGTCCTATGTGAATAGAAATGGAACACCTTGACTCTCCCAACACAAGAAGCAAGAATAGCATGGATCACAAGGTGAACATAGCAATAGAAACTAGGATCTCCACCAATCATGCAAATATACATAATAGTAGTAGAATGGTGAAGCATGGGTAAATGCAAGCAAGGGTCACAATCACATGGCAAAAACATAAAATGAGGCATAACATGCAAAGTGAACACGAGAACATGAGCATAAGATAACAAGTGGTATATTGCCCATAGTCATATGATAACCAAGTAGAAGAGGTGGGTGTAGTCCTTGTGTGAGGGGAATGGTTGGAGACACATTCCGGTGAATCCCAAAGCATCAGTGCTCTGAAAAGATCTCTTTTCGTCAACTCGTGGGATTTTGAGGTTGACGCGTAATCATGAGTACCTACACACAACAAAGGAAAATGGAAAATTGTGTGCGCGTGGTATATGTAGACATCATCCATTAGGATGTACGTGTGCATGTGTTCATTAGCACAAAATATCCAATGCTGAAATAAATGATAGGCATTATATAGGAACATGTCATCCATCACGAAGGGTTTGTTATTATGTAAAGCATAATGGAGAATAGAAATATGTAGTGCATCATTTGAATTGAGAGCATTGTTGTTCATGGTATGTTGATGGTGCACACAATAATTAGGAACATGCAATGGATTGGATGGGACAAAATCTCCTAACATGTATGTGGAAACTATGGGGGTCTCCTGATGTGCAATAGAGGATGCATAATGCGGAGAGTACGAAAAACATCCAACCAATGCATGTCCAAATCATGGAGGTCATGGCATTGCATATGAGAATTATTGCGCAAATGATGCGAAGGAAGCATAGAAATATCATCACAAGAAAAGCAAATGAAAATAACCATGGGCTTGTCGTGTACACCATATGAGCAAATGGGATTAATTTTATGGAATATGCATAGTCACTACGGTGAGATTGCAAAGATGCAATGTGCGAAATTTCACGCATAGCATATGAAAACTTTAGCGGATTGTCGAACATGATGTGACCAATAGAATGTTCACATGATATCCTATGGAGTATAGCATCAGAACTAGGTAAGTCAACATGCTCATCATCATATTCATCAAAAATAGGTGGCACATCAAAGCATAAAGAAGACATAGCATGATGAGGACATCAATACCATAGTTGCACCCACATCCCTTGCTGCTATAAATACTGGACCAGTTACTAGAGCTTCTGCATGCCAATTGAATTACCAGGACCTCGCATGGACAAGAAGGATGGCCATTGGAGCGGGAACAAGCATGGAGAAGAAGGTGCGCGCGCCGGAAGGAACAATGGAGTTTCCAATGGTGATTTCCGCACTTTGAAGCCACCATAAGGAGAGCTTGAAGGCTTCGACGAAATATACAAGACGACACTTCATTAATTTCGTCCATAGGTCTTTATAGGTGTTGCATCACCTTATTTTTGGGTCAGGCCCATGTAATTTTGAAATACCACTTTATATGTTGTTTTTAGTGTGTCCATATGTCCGGGGAAACTGAGTTAGGGTTGGTTTAGGATCCCTCCTCCAAGGTCCCACGAAATCCCTCTCTCTTCCCCCATATATACAACCCTTAGGGCACCGTTTTAGAGTTGGGTTTTGTTTAGACCAAAAGTTCGCCATAGCTCCAACTTCACGTTCTTCAGTTGTGTTCCACGACTAAACAAAGTCGTCACAGAACCCCAGTTTCATCAATAAAGTTGTCCTCTTATATTCATAATATCCAGATTGCGATTTCAGTTTCTTGCTTGTTCTTCATTTGTGTGGAGGAAACAGACCTTCGTGGTCAGGCTAATCATGCTCCTACATGGTCAATAACCTCTCGGAGTTGGTTTAGTGATTGCTAAGGAGCAACGTCCGTGCACGTTCGTAGTTGGATTGTCAAAGTCTACTGCACCAAAAATGATAGCCACCATCTCATCGAAAAACAGGACACATTTTTTCCTCTATCATAGTATGCGGTGTATCCATAAGGTGATCAACATCATGTAAGCTATCAATGTCAAGATAGTACACTAGTGGGACAAGAGCGTCACACTCACCTATGTTACCTTTTTCATTCCACTCATGTGGTGTGCGTGAGGTGGGAGAAACCAACTAGTGCCCATATTCATCATGATGAAACCATGTGGGGGGTGCATCATCGTCCGCCATGGCCATTGTAGCGACCCGACTCAAAAACGAGTCAAGCCTCTGTGTGTTCTATGCCATCCCTGGATCAGTATGCTGGCACACACAGTACATCAATGTATATATCAAAGTGCAATCACATGTAAACGTAAAACTGATATATACCTTAAAAATAGCAGCGGATACAGTCAACGGGAGTGGAGTCCCAATAACACCAACGGCAAGTTGAGTGCGGACCGTAACCCTGAATCGTACTCTTACCCGTCGTAGAAGAGTATCTGCAACATAAGACGTTGCAGCCGTGTAGGTCAGCATTTTGAATATGCTGGCAAGATCACCATAGAAGAACAGAAAAATAAAGACTATTCTATATGCAAAGGCTTTGTGGCTCTGTGTCTGAGTTTTTTTTTTGCGTAAAAGCTGATTTTATTTTCCTACAACAAAGGAATATCAGGAATTTCACTATAGAGTTACCTATCATGACATGGTTCCGCCAACCAATGTCTCAATGCCCATAAGTATCATTAAGTTGCCCACAATTAGTTATCAGTCCAGTGTTGAGAGTTCAGAGATAGATCCAAGTCTAGAAGCTCAAATTGTCCGTAACCGGGGACACGGCTAATCGATTAGGTTTAACTCTGCAGAGTGTTGTGTACTTTACCCACAAGATTCTTTCCCTCCTGGTAAGTCCTCGCACTGCTTGGTGTTTGAGAACAGGATGAAAGAAACATGGTCTTTCAGAGTGCTTCCCTGACTGTCCGACAGTGCCCATCCCAATCCTAACGTCGACTACATCTCGTAGCACTGCCCAGCAGAGTCACAACAAAGATCAACCAAGCCAGAGCCCATAATGACTTGTGGCTACATAGGTAAGCTTCCGGGCATGAAGTATTCATCCTTCTCTTTGAGTCTGGGTGAAGCTTTCCGCAAGATGTCATGGCGCTTCTCCATGCATCCCGGCCACTCACTGGTTTCTCCAGGGTGCCCAATCAACCATCCTTCACCCAGTAGTGTGTATTGAAAACTTGTCTTCTCGAGTCTTGAAGTCTTGAGGTCTTGAAGATGCAGGACTTGAAGATGTCTTCATGAAGTCGTCGTTTTGACGTGGAGTCCTTCTTCACACCACTCACGAACACTCATACCAGACCCCGTCTACTTTAGCATAACATTGCACTAACTAGCGTTCCCAGGGCTTTAGTAACCAGTGGTGGGTTCCTACCTCATGCATTCTACTCAACTACAAGAATTTCAAAAACACTACGGGAGGGATATGTTGAATGATGTCACTACATGCAATAAAAACATAGGTATGAAATAGATGGTCAAGGTGAACTTGCCTGTACTGTTGATGAAGATAAGATATCGCTCTCAGAAATAACTTGATAGACTATTCGTCACTCTCCGATGAAATCTATAATCAAGCATTGCATACTTATAAGCAATCATACTAACAATCAGTTCTAACAATCAAAAGTAACACAAAACAAAAGCAACAAGGTTGATGGAAGAAATACTTAAGACAAAGTTGAAACACAAAACTCCAACAATTTCAAAAGTAACACAAAACCCAAAACAAAGTAAAATATAATAAAAGATTTTTGTAACTATTTTTCTAGAAAAAATGAATCACTTTTGAAAGACAACTAGAACTATAAAAACAACCTTCTAAACAATATAAGTGTTTGCCTAATGAACTTAACTACAAGCACAACCATAAACTAAGAGAAAACAAATTATGAAACAACTTAGTTAACAGAAAGTAATTAAATAAAATCTTTATTACAAAACAGAATTAAGTCATCTAAAACTTTGTGAAAATAATTTCTATGAAAAACTAAATTGTTTTATAAGACATTACCTAATGATTAAGGATATAGTTTTCCTATCATAATAGAGCAAAACTAAATTATTTTATTAACAAAACATTACTTAACAGAAAGGTATTACTACAAATTTTATTTGAAAACAGAATCTAATTATATAAACTTTGTTGGAATAAGCTATTACTAACTAGTTTGTTTATCACAAATTAAACCTATTTGAACATGTATAGTGTTCCTATAACAACATGGTAGTAAACTAAGCAAATTATTTTTATTTTAACAACAAGTAATTCACCTAAAGTTTAACTAACAGAATATACTAAATCAAATATATAATTAACTCAGATTTAAACTAACAAAATAAAACTAATTAAACTATATTAACAAACTAAACAGATTCTGTTTCTAGTTAAAACCCTAATAAATTTTATTTTAAAAATTCTCAAACTCTGCCTAATGATAGCTAAGAACACTAGTGACAAGTAGGAAAAAGAATTAATCAAAAATTCATTTTAGAACTCAAGATATTCAGAAAACAAAATTTAAATCAAATCTGTCCAAATTCAAATTGAATTATTCAAACATAGTCAAATTTGGTATTCACAGAAACTAGACGAAATTTGTGATCTAATTCAAAAGAAATCAATTGAAAAGAATTCAAAACATAAAAGTTATAAGCAAAACAAATCTGAAACTATTCTGGAAACAGAAATTAAATCAGAAATGAAAATACGTTTCTAACGGACAGGTGGGCTACGTGTCGCTCTCTGGTTGGCTACGGATGTGAGCGTGCGGGCGAATACGAGCGGGTGACCGGTACTTAGTAGAAAACGTTTCGCGAATTTAAATGTTATGATTTGGATCGTTGGATCCAGATCCAACTCACACAGAGGGGGGGTGAGCTCACAGGGGTGGTTTGCCGGAAATGAGCGTCTCCGGCGACGGCGACGGCGACGGCGTGATGCAGGCGAGCTCTCTGGTGGGTCTTCGACGACGGCGTTGGCACTGGTCGACGCGGCGATGAGTGGCACGTCAAGTGGTGGCGTCGGACGAGCTTGGGGACGACGGAGATGAGAGGTACGAGCTCGGGGGCGGTTCGGACTCCGGCGAGGTCGACGGTGTGGCGGCTCTGGGGTCTCCGAGGCTCAGGCAGGGGATGGGGAGATGCGGGCGAGCGAGGGAAGCTCGATGATGGGCTCGGGAGAGCTCAGGGAGGGCAGGGTGGAGCGGTGGCGTGGTAATGGCGAGGCGGCCGTGGTGATGTCCGGCGAGGAATCCCGGCGAGAGAGAGGCACGGGCAGAGGGGCGAAGGCGGGGAATGGAGAGAGGAGAGGTGTCGGCTACTTATAGGGGTCTCAGGGGGTCGGGGAGTAAGGAGGGAGGGGGTCCGCGTCGAGGGAAAACCGGCGACGGCGTCGGGTGCGGGAGGAGGGTGATGACCGGCGACGGTTTCGGTCGGGCGCGTGGGACCGACCTGTCAGTGAGAGAGCGAGAGGGGGTGTTATTAGCGGTGACCATTATGAAATAAAATCGGCTTTAAAGGCTGTGGGCCGGCCGGTTTTATTATAAACCGTTACCGTTTCCTATTTATGATTTTACCAGAGCCATAAAACTTGATCAATGCGTCCGAATAAATTCCAAATATAGTCAAATTTTATATCAAAATTAACAGAATAATAAATGCCATTTAATGGACATTTTTATTCTGGCATTTGAATACTTTTAGAAAAAACCATTTTTCAGAAAATGGCTTAATTGGCTTTATTTACTTTTGCAAATATTTTTCAAATAACTTTTTGGGTTTGATGATTCAAAAACTTCAAAAATTACCCCCTGTCTTGGAGTGTCATGTTACTCCTCTCAAATTTTGTCAGGGTTTTGAATTCTTTGAAAATTTTGGATAGGGACCAATATGAAATGGATTTTCAAAATAATCCAGAGGTTTTCAAAAGCTCTTTCAATTCCTTCTTTTAAACTTCCAACTCATATTTCTTAAAATTTGAGGAAGTCATATTATCCTCTCTCATGAAAATCATTGAGTTGCATAAAGTTTTCTGAATTTGAAATATTTTCAAAATGGAAATTCAAATCATTTTCCAATCCCTTTTCATTTCTTTAAATGGAAGAAGTCATGTCATCTTCACTCTAGGGTTGTGATGAAATGAATTTGAATTCCTGGTGATCAAAATGCAGATTGAAAGTTTTGGGAAAGTCATTTCATTCCCTCTCAATAAACTTTCAAAAGTTTCAAAAAGTTTCAAATTTCACTCACTTTCAATCATTCAAGCAAACAAACAATCATTCTATATTTATTATAACATTCCAAAGTTTGGGATGTTACAGCCATCGTCATTCCCATTGGAGGGATTGATTTATCGAGGGAATGTGTGTAGTCATGTATGTGACCTTGCACCAAAGAAGAAAACACAATAGGAGTAGAGGTTAAGTTGCTAGAAGTCATAGTGGCCTCATGTCCCCTCTCAACTACCTCACTACCTAGGTGTTGTGTCTCACTCACTCCCTCTAGGATGCTCTCGCTCATATAGTTGGTTGAGTCAGTCAATGGGTGGTGATGGCTCTTAACCTCACATAGGAATTGTGGCATATTTTCATGTATGGGCTAGTGATGGTCACACTCATCCTCTCATAGTAAATGCACTCAATATCACATATGGTGGAGTCACTCATGTGGTAGTGGCTCTACTCACATGGAAATTGGAGCATGTCGTCATATGTGGGTGTCAGAGATATGTAGGTGCAAACATCTCCATGCGCAACTCCATTCGCTGCCTTGGTTGACAGTATAATCCAATGTTCAACCGTCTTGTCGCGATCGTGGATGAAGGCAGAAGTTCCATCACCACTCACATCCATGACCAAAGGGAAATTCACATCCTAGGCCATCTTCCTTGGGATGCTTCCAAAGATGGAAGGGTCATCCATGCATGTAATCGATCGCCTTGATCTGGGCGTCAAAGTTTCTCCCTGGTGGTGTTCTTGGTCTTCACACACTTGTTTCATGGAGGTCGCTTGCCCTTCGAGATGATGTAGATCACGAACGTGATGGTTTTTGTGGTGTTCGTCCCAAAGATGAGGATGTGGCTGACTTGCACTTGCATCAGATGGGCGCTCCGAAGATGTTCAACTTGAGCATCTCCGCCTTGAAGATGACGAAGGGGAAGAAGAGTTGTAGTTGGCTACCATGTGTCGAAGTTGCTCCATGTGTTCATCCAACTTGTTGTTGATGTAGTCTATTTTCCGAGCTTTGGTCTGTCGTATGTTGATGGCGAGTCGCTCGAGTTTTTGGTTGATGTAGTTGTTCATGTTCATGTAGTCGTCGAAGACTGGAGATGATGTGCTTTGCCTATCCATCACAAGACTCGAGCAAAAGTGATTGCAACATGAGATAAACAATACCAAGATATCATTTCCCAAAGTTGAGGATGTATCCCGTTTCACTCAATGTGAATTGATAAAATAGTGGAATAGGTACCGGAACTTTTCACTCACACCTACAACATAAAGCTTATCGAGTGGCTTGGTTAGGACAAGTGGCACAAAATTCAAGCAAATGTCAATCCAAGATACTGAAAATGTTGAGGAAAATTCACAAAATTGCAATGCAAAGCAAATAGATCAATAGTTATAGTGGCACTAGTAACACACACACGGATAGATAAATGGTATCCGGGCAACCAAGGAATGAGCACAAAATGTGTGAGACCTTGGAAATGCTCGTGTTGCACTGATACTAGAAGAGACAATAGCTCGATTGCTCAAAAGAGCTAGATACGCTCTTGTGCACCAACCTAAAAGAGTAAACATGCCATCTTGAATCCCAAGTATGCTATGTATGTATGATTCAAGAGTATCTACTATACAAAATGGCTCAATGCTATTTCTATTTCTTACAAGCTTTTTTTTGTAACTCGTCATTTTCTTAAAAGCTTTTCCTCTTATTCTTTTGCTCTTTCTCTATTTTTGTGCTTGATGCTCAAACCAAGATCTAAGACAAGTATAATGGATATGCACGGGGGAGACTGGTGGCACAATGTAGATAGAAAGATGTTTGCACGCTAAAAGTAGTGATGCGGCATAAGAGTAACACTATGGTGCACAAGTAATGTGGCCCAGCAATTCTCAACTCGCTAGTCTCAATGGGTAAGGTATGAAATAGGCTTGAAGCGATCAACGCAATGGCAAGGAAATAGACAATGATGTTGTCAAGGTTACCCTCCTTGCTTACGGTTGGGGTGACAAAAGGCAAAGTTGTCGTTGTCGATGTCAAGGCCAAGGCTATGATGAGTGGAGGCATAGTCGACGTAGCACCGTCCCTAATAATCCTAAACACCTTAGGAAACGGAAACCGCAACTCAAAATCTAAAACAAAATTGGGTTATGTGGAAGTTGTGGTCGAGGGATAGGAAAATATGCCAAGATGGGAAAATTTTGAAGGAGTTTTGTGGGATGGTGGTGCCAATAGCTATCTAACGAGCTAAAGAACATCAAAATAGGAGTTCAGATGAGTTAGTTATGGCCAAAACGGTGAAAAGGCTGAAGCTGAAATATGTGCAATGACTCTAGTTAGGCCGGAAGTTCCGGGGGTGTACCGAAAGTTCCGAGGAGTACGGGAAAGTGTGGGGAAACTTTCTTGATAGGCTAGAAGTTTCGAGGGTTGCAAAACAACTCTGAGACGAACCCTAATTTCCGGATCTGAGAATGGGGGCAGAAAACTCGATTTCGTGGGTCAAAATTGATGGGGAAAAGAAAATTTGGAGGGATTTGGTGGTGGTAAAGTTAGATCTACTTGCCAAACACGAATTCCATGGATCAAAATCAAGAAAATCTCACAAGAACTAACAAATTGAATAAAATGGCGAGACTATTTCTGGTGGGGATTTATGAATTGGGACAAAAACAAACAAAATTAGGCTAGGAAACGAAGAGAGGGACTCCAAATTCATGGGAAACTTGGCTCTTGATACCAATATGATACGGGGCACACCCGTCTATGTCGATCTTGTAGGAATTGGAGGGGGATTCCACGAAGAACACAAGGAAGAACAAGGAGAAATCACAAGAGAAACACTCAAGAACAAGTCCAATCACACGTCCACTAGACTCACATGCACATAAGATCCACAAAGGTACAAGAAGAACAAAGCAAAAGAGGATACATGGTAGAGTGATAAAGGCGAAGTTGTCCCTCTCTTTCGATGAGATGTGGCTATCATTTTTGGTAGAGTCGACTTTGACGATCCGACTACCAACGTGCAAGGATGTCGCACCTTAGGAGTCGCTAAACCAACTCCAAGAGGTTATTGACCAGGCCGAAACATGATCAACCTGACCACCAGGGTATGTTTCCTCCACGCAAATGAAGAACAAGCAAGAACCTGAGATTGCAATCTAGATATTGCGTACATAAGAGGAAAGATTTATTTATGGAAGTGGGGTTCTGTGATGCCTTTGTCTTGTCGTGTAACACAAACGAAGGATGCAAAGTTGCAGCTATGAAAAACTTGTAATCTAAACAAAACCCAATTCTAAACGACTCCAAAGGGCTGTATATATGGGGGAATAGAGGAGGAATTTCATGACCCCTTGGAGGAGGGGTCTGAAACCTAACCTAACTCCGTTTCCCCACACATACGAACTACAAAAACACCTTATAAAATGGTATTTCTAAATTACATAAGCATGTCCCAAATA
Organism: Hordeum marinum; assembly: GCA_022496015.1. NCBI lineage: Eukaryota > Viridiplantae > Streptophyta > Magnoliopsida > Poales > Poaceae > Hordeum > Hordeum marinum. The sequence continues at coordinate 244,977,298 of CM039675.1, read as the reverse complement.
TAAGGCGAAGCAACACCTATAAGAGACTATGGACGAAATTAATGAAGTGGCATCTTGTATATTTCGTCCAGGCCTTCAAGCTCTCCTTATGGTGGCTTCAATGTGCGAATATCACCATTGGAAGCTCCATTGTTCTTTCTAGCGCACACACCTTCTTCTCCATGCTTGTTCCCGCTCCATTGGCCATCATTCTTTTCCATGCTAGGTCCTTCATTCATAAGTAAAACAAAAGTATCTAACTTAGGCAACATCGTATGTTCATGAACATTACAAGGATTTCCAAGAAGCGGAACTACCTAGTAAGTCAATGGGCGTGCGCTAGCTCTAGTAATTGGTCGAATATGTATAGTAGCAGAGGTTGTGGGTGTAACAATGGTATCGGTGTCCTCATCATCCTCTCCTTATTGAACTGAAGTCGTGCTTGACGAAAGCTCATCTTCCTCACCCAAATAAGGCTTCAAATCGGCAGTGTTAAAAGTGGGACTAACCCCAAACTTTACAGGCAGCTCAAGTTTATATGCATTATCATTTATTTTCTCTAACACCTTAAAAGGACCATCAGCTCGTAGCATTATCTTTGACTTGCACAAATGAGGAAATCTATCCTTACGCAAATGTAACCAAACAAGATCTCCAGGTGCATACACAACATGTTTTACACCCTTAGCTCCATCAAGTTTGTATTCGGCATTCATACTCTCAATGTTTTCCTTAGTTACCTCCCGCATTTTTAAGATCAATTCAACACGTTGTGCAGCATCCAAATTAACCTTCTTCGAAGATGGAAGACGCAACAAATCAATAGGTGCACGAGGTATGAAACCATACACGATTTCAAAGGGGCACATCTTAGTAGTAGAATGCAATGAACAATTATAATCAAATTCAATATGAGGCAAGCATTCTTCCCACATTTACAAGTTATTCTTCAAAACAACCCTAAGCATAGAAGACAATGATCTATTGACTACTTCAGTTTGTCCATCAGTTTGGGGGTGACATGTAGTACTAAAAGGAAGTTTAGGCCCTAACGTAGACCATAAAGACTCCAAAATTGCTAAGATATTTAGCATCACGTTCTGAAATAATTGTATCTGGCACACCATGCAAGCGAATAATTTCATGAAAGAACAAATCAACAACATTAGCAGCAGCAACACTTTTATGACATGGTATAAAGTGTGCCAGTTTTGAAAATCTATCCACGATAACAAATATGCTATCCCTCCCCTTCTTTGTTCGAGGTAAACCTAAAACAAAGTACATAAATATATCCTCCTAAGGAACACTAGGTACAGGCAAAGTCATATATAAACCACGAGGATTGAGTCGTGACTTAGCTTTTTGACATGTAGTGAAGCAAGCAACAAAATGCTCAACATCCTGTCTCATCTTTGGCCAAAAGAAATTTATAGCAAGTACGTCCCCCGTCTTCTTCACGCAAAAGTGTCCCATTAATCCTCCTCCATGCTCCTCCTGCAACAACAAAAGACGTACATAGCAAGCGGAAATGCATGGCTTGTTAGCACGGAACACAAATCCATCATTACTGACGAACTTGTTCCATGTTCTCCCTTCTTTGCAATTCTGCAGCACATCTTTAAATTCAACATCATGTATATATAGATCTTTGATGGTCTCCAAACCAAATATTTTAAAGTCAAGTTGTGAAAGCATAGTATAGCAATGAGACAATGCATCAGCAATAACATTTTATTTTCCCTTCTTGTGTTCAATAACATACGGGAAAGTTTCAATGAATTCAACCCATTTAGCATGTCTACGATTCAGTTTTGCTTCACTTTTAATATGTTTCAAAGATTCATGATGAGAATGTATAACAAATTGTTTGGGCCATAAATAATGTTGCCATGTTTCCAAAGTCCGAACAAGAGCAAATAATTCCTTATAATAAGTAGAATAATCCAGACTAGGCCCACTCAATTTTTCAGAAAAGTATGCAACATGTTTACCATCTTGTAATAACACATCTCCTAATCCAATTCCATTAGCATCACATTCAAGCTCGAAAGTCTTATTAAAATCAGGAAGTTGTAGTAAAGGATTATGTGTTAACTTATATTCAATACCGTGAAGGCTTCTTCGTGTGCTGTACCTCAAGTAAATGGCACATCCTTCTTTGTAATCGCATTGAGATGTGCAACAATGGTGCCGAAATCTCTCACAAAACACCTATAGAAACCACTGAGGCCAAGAAAACTCCTCACTTGTGTGATCGTTTTGGGCTGTGGCCAACTCTCAATAGCTTCAATCTTGGCTTTATCAACTTCTATTCCGGGCGAAATAACAACATAGCCAAGAAAATACACTCGGTCGATGCAAAAGGTGCACTTTCCAAGGTTACCAAACAACCATGCATCACGTAGAGCAATAAAAACAACACATAAATGTTCCAAGTGTTCCTCCAAAGATCTACTATAAATTAGTATATCATCAAAATAGACTATGATGCGATGGTGACCCGATCTTTCGAAGAGAGTGGCGATAATTATTGGTTTGGTGGATTTTGACCTTGACGATCCGGCTATACCGTACCCGATGATACGCCTCGACAATTCCTAAACCAATCTTTGATGGTTATTGACCTTGCCGTAGGCACGATCAACCTAAACAACGAGGTTCGAATTCCTGCAAGCAACCGAAGAACTAGCAAGAACAATGATAATTGCAATCTGAAATTGTGGATTATAAACTGAGGACACAAACAAGATGAGAAGTTGGGGTTCCACTATGGATCTGACAAGGCGGTAGTCCTACACGTCTAATAGATGTGATTTGTAGCAGTAGCTAAACAATACAATAAAACCCGAGTCTAAATCTAACAAAGGCCAAGTAGTTATTAAGTTTAGACGTGCGGCCGCGTCCGTCCATTGTTGTGTCTCATCCGGACTACTATTGTTGGACAGGCTGACGTGGCAGGGGCGATGCATCTGTAGAATAACCTCATGCGGCCAAAATGTCCAAGGACCAAGTGCGTGGCTGATCTTGGCTCATTAACCCAAATCCTTTGGTCGTTGTGCACTTCATGCATGTGCATACACGTGACATGCGTAGTGGATATGATCGATTCGGTAGTAGACATGCATGTGTTCTTACTTCATCTGATTTTGGTGCACGGTTCACTTTGGCCCTAATCTCTCCTTTATTCCCGATTACAAGCAAATTATAAAATGAATGTAGCATCATAGTTTCATTAGTTAAATCATGTGTATAAAGGAGTGATAGTACCTGTCCATTTATTTGTGGTGTGCGCGCTCTAGTCATAGGACCAAGTGGAACAACTGATATAGGAGTCATGACGGGGGTAACAGTAGAAGTGATGTCCTCATCAAACTACCACAAATCATCTAATGAAAGCACGTAAAACCTCATTCATTCATCCCATGAAAGTACTAGGTGCATTAGTTAACCCGAAAGGCAAAACTAACCACTCATATAAACCAAACTTAGTTTTAAATTTTGTGTTCCATTCATCTCCAAATTTCATACGAATTTATTGGTATCCACTATGCAAATCAACTTTGGAGAAAATTGTGGATCCACTGAATCCATCGAGATATCATCTAGCCTAGGAATAGGATGACAATAACGAATAGTAATACTATTAATGCATCTACAATCAACACACATGTGTGATTTACCATCCTTTTTCGGCACTAGAATAATAGGAACAACACAAGGACTAAGAGATTCACGTATCGCAAGCAGTGTGGCGTGGCAAATGTGAAGAATGGACATTGGTGTAACCAAGCATATGATAAGAGCAAACAATCCACAAGTTGGATGCAACACACAAGGTATATATGTCATGAGGCATGGAAATGTGGCAATTGTGAAGAAAAGCAATATCACTAACATGTGTGCAAGTAAGTGATCCTAGATGGCCAATATGTGTCATAATACAGGCAACACAAGTAGGATGAGCCAAAATATCCATGCTCAAGAAGGATGTCACCTCAAAATCATGACCTTGTGCGTCCATCACAATGTCGATGTGCAAGCAAGTGCGATGTAGAAACTGGTCGGTGTAGCACGGCTTAATCTCAAGAGCTCGAATCGTCAACTCACGTGAAGTGGAAATTGATATGTAGTCGAAGTATCCTACACATGCACAAACAAAAACAAACAATGTATATGGATGGTAGATAAACACATCATCCATCATGATGGCTCTCTGCTCTTGCACATAATCGTTAGGATCACAAGTGCATGAATAATATGATGCAATAATGGCAATATTCATGGAACTAGGCATATGGTACAAAGAAGGAAGACAAGTACACTTCACATGAAAGATGTCAAAATCTCCAATAATATGTCAGAAGTCTATGGGGGCAATCTCATTAGAAATATTTAGTTGGGTTGCCTCGCTCCTGTGTTTGCCCTCTACGTTCCCGATCTATAGGCTAGAGGGTAAAGGGAGCACCTCTGCGATTGTTACGACCGGGTCATCCGGATACGTACCTCAGACGGGTGAAGCCGAAAGCTAGCTATCTTACGTAGACAACTGGTCGGTTGTGACTGAAACACTTTCTATAGTGACGGTAATTATCACCACCGTTTGGGCCTCCTCCTTATTCAAGGCCCTTCGCCGCATACTACTATTATGCGGACCCTACCTACGATCTTCGTAGAACCCCGAAGAAAGGTATCGATGGGGGTACTCTTTTGCTCAGAAGATGGTTCTTATGCTAAGCAGTAATATAACATATCGTTGTGTGTGCTTTCTGTCCGTTTGCACCACATGGCCGGATTGCCTGGTTCCCCAAACACACTTCGTCCCATTAGGGTGAAAAACTACGAGGAACACTCCTGAGCTCTTCGCACGGGAGGGACAAGACGATGGCGGGTTAAGACAAAGTTTACAACACAGATAGAGTAACAACTTGATTGTCATACGAAAGTATACAAAATTACACATTCGGCTCCTGGTCGAGATTGTTGATTATTGCATCTAGGGAACAGTCTTAATGTGACAGACGGGAAGCAGGCATCACCTGGTCATACACTAGGTGGAGTAGCACTTCTTACCCATCCGATCCCACCATACCAACCCGAGCCATAAGATAGGGGTTAATTCTGGTGTAACAGGTCTTGATCATTGCCCATGCTTCTCGTGCTCCCTCCCGACAAGCCGATGGCTCCCTTGCATCGATCGACTAGTTCGGTCATTCCTTTCGGAGGCTGTTTGGTAGGCCATAGTGCCTTTACCATGATTTTCATCGCCTTGTGGGCACGCTCATGAAGAGGGGAAAGCTCTTTTAATAGATTCCCCCGGAAGGACCCGATCCCTTCTTCAGGATTCCTGGACAGAAGGCCTACACATGGGCAAAGGCATGCTTATTTAACTTCCTTTATAGGAAATACTTATTAAACATCGGAATCAAACTTACCAAACATGCCACTTTATAGCTTCTGGATTTCTTCTTGGGCCTGGGCCAATTGGCTTTTAAATTCTGAATTTCTTTGGTCTGCCGCTTCTTTTCTTCTTGGAGGGGGCTCACAATGTGATAGCCCACCTCTTGCTGGGACTTGGTGAACCGCTGAGGTTCTCGGGGTTCATCCAGCTCTTTTTTGCATATGCCCTATGGACTGAGCTGCTAAATATAACCCTTGCGTTAGTGTGGACATTTGCTAGAAATTAGCAGAACTGGTATACTCACCATGAGCCTCACGGGTGAAGCTCTTCACTTGCTCTGGCTCCGCCTTCATATATTGTACCTGTGATTGGCTCTCCTTTAGCTCCATGGCCAGTTGCACGTTCTGTTGCTTTGAAGCCTGCATTAGCAGTATAACAGCATAAAGACCCTTAATTAGGTTGTTCCAAACCAATTTCAAGCTTGGGGGCTACTGGGTTCACACAAGCGTCCGGACTCTTTCTAGCCGATTACTTACGTGCAAACTGGCCGATATCATCTTCAGTGCCTCGTCGAACCCAGCTCGGGTTGCACCGATGTGCGCATCGGATGTGCGTAGGGCGCCAAACTCTTATTTGGAAAACACCGGGTGACGCAGGGCCTCCTGTCGTAGCCGATGATTCATGGTGCTTCCTACTTCCGATTTAGTGACAGATACACCATCACCGGAATCTGCGGGAGCCGGATTGGCTATAGGGGCCCCGGCAGCAGGTTCGGCATGAGTCGTAGCTCTAGAATTTTGAGCACTGCTAGACACCTTGGGGATATCTTCAAAAGGAGAAGCCTGGGCTTTTTTCCTAAATATTTTGATGTAAACTGCCGTAAGACTCCATTACTTGTCTAAGTAAGCAGACAGCCAGACAAAATACCTTTGGGTTGAGTGAGCAGGCGAATTCGCCCTCGCGGCTAGCCTATTGGTTGTGCCCCTGTTGGCTACCGATCCGGGTGCAGTTTCGGTTGTCAGCGCATGGCACGCGGATCGACAACGCTTGGGAGTAGGAGTCGGCGTGTTTGGGGCGCTGTTGGATGCTTGCCTCCGGCAAGACGAGCTTTTCTTCTTCCTGCTTGTTGCAAGAACAGAGAACGACCCAGGGTAATCGGCTATGATAGCCACCTGAGATTGGTCAAGGCTCTCCTGATAGAAGACTCCATCTTCAAATTCAATTAGAAGATCCGGGTCTTCGTGAAAACCCAGATCATCATCATGCGAATAGTTTTCTGGCTGGGGAGCCGGACAGTCGACTGCCTCGATGAAGCTCCTCCATTCCTGTTTATGTAATATTAAAAGACTTTGGTCAAATAAAGAACTGAATGGAAGCCCCGAACTATGTTCGCAGAGGATATGGGATTATGTCTTGAATACCCTTCCTTGGGTGCCCGATGAAAAAAATCTTCTTGCTCTCCCTTATATAGGTCGGCAAGGGCGGCGGCCAGCACTGTCTGATCGGCGGGTCACAATCTTTGGGAGCGAGTAGTGTTGCTTGTACCGTTGTAGCGCCAGAGGGGATGTATACTCTGTTGGAGAGGCTGCACGCACCGGGTAATGGCGGCATCCATGACATCAGGCATGGTCAGGTTGTGGTGGTTAAGCATCCGCACGTGGGCCGCCAAACGTTGTCCCCTTGGGATGAACTCTTCGGCCACCGTTTGTACCTCTTCTTCAAAGGGGCGTCAGAGTATTCGGTTAGACCTCTTCGAGCTAGCTCAAACAGGGGGACGTCCTCAATATAAAACCACTCCGAAGTCCATTCTTCGGATTCCTTTGGCATACCCACCGGATACCCTGCCCCCGCTATTCGACATACTTCGGCCCCGCCGACCTCCAAGATTGCCTTGTCCCGGGTTCGAGGGACGAGACAGAAGTACTTCCTCCATAGCTCAAAATGTGCCTTGCAGCCCAGGAACATCTCGCAGAGGGCTACAAAGCCCGAGATATGCAGGATTGACCCCGGGGTGAGGTGGTGGAGTTGGATCCCTTAGAATTCCAATAATCCCCTCAGGAACGGGTGGATGGGGAACTTGAGGCCTTGCAGGAGGAAGGGCACGAAGCATACGCGTTCCCCCCTTTGAGAATTGGGGAAACTCTTTGCAAAAGCCTCATCTTTGTATGAAGTTAAACGTGCGCAGGTCACCGCCAGATCTGAAGAAGGGACATACCCCTAGGTCTCTAGATTGCGCAGTTGCAGAAGTGATACAGAACAGCTAGTCCAATTCCCTAGACGTGATCCGTAGGGGCGTGCGGAGGAGTTGGGGGCACTTGCCATGTTTTTTGTGGATCTTCCACTAGGAGTTTTTTTTCATTGGGGAGAAGGAGGAGGATGTGGTTTAAACTATGATCATATTTGCTTAAATAGGTGTAGCCTCCATTACGGAAGGGAGGCACCATAAAAAAAATAGCTGAACCGCTCGCCTCCCCATGATACATGAGAATCGAGGAATGTTGGTGGTTAATATAATGGACCTGGAGAGCCCGTGACATTTGGAATTTCACCGATGAATGGTCAGTTGCCGAATAAAAAGGAGTACGGGACTCGCCTTGCAAGCCGAAGATTATGAAGATCATCCGGATATACATCGGCGTTGAAGACTAGTCCGGGGGCTACTGTGGGCGTTGAAGACTAGTCCGGCGCCGACCTGTTTCGTACGGGCCGGACTGTATGGGCCGTAGAGTGACCATTGAGTGATCAATGTCCCCATTGCCAGGCTAGAGGCTTCGGGAAGGCGTGACGTATTCTCCAAGATTGTCAGTTGTAGATAGGCGTGTTTATCTCTTCGGCATGTAACCGACCATATGTAAACCCTAGGTACCCCCGGTGTCTATATAAACTGGAGGGTTTTACGTTGTAGAGGACAACTCATCTAGGGTCGGCTATTCGATCTCGAGGTAGATCAACTTTTTAACCCCCCATATCATTAATACAATCAAGCAGGATGTAGGGTATTACCTCCATAGGAGGGCCTAAACCTGGGTAAAGCCTTGTCCCCTTCGTCTCCTGTTACCATTGTTCCTAGTCTCATAGTTCGGGACCCCCTACCCGAGATCCGCCGGTTTTGACACCGACAGAGCCACTATCGAAGGAGGACATCGCTGCCATCGCGAAGCTCACCAATCTGAGCATGGAGGCGTTGTGCGCCATGGCTGTCCTTGCGGGGCCAGAGGGACCTCAAGCAGAGATACTTATGTTAGTCTTTGTTAGACTTAGTCTCCGGTGTTGTCTGTCCTTCAGCCAGATGAAGTTAGATTTCATGTTAGTGTGTTGTGTTAGGAGTAGATGGTTAGATCATCGTCGACATGTTTTAGGTGCTACTGGTGTGTGCCAATGCGCCACCTTTATAATCGGAAGTTGTAAATTGTCTGTGTAATTTCTCATTGAATCAAATAGAATTGGCTTCTGGAGGATCAACTTGTTTCCTGATGAATGAAGCAAACTTTGAGATCATGAGCTGGAATGTACGTGGGCTGAACTCACCCGGGAGAAGAGCCACTTTAAATGAGGCTGCTGCTCCGCACAAGCCAGCCATTCTTTGTCTGTAGGAGACAAAGATTAAGGTTTGGTTGCCGTTGATTGTCAAGGACATTGGAGAGCAAAGGCTGGATCAGTGCGCGGTCCTGTCGGCTGTCGGCACTAGGGGAGGAGCAGCAATCTTCTAGGACTCGTCGGTGGCGACCATAGCTACACATAGGATTGGTCGTTTCTCTATCACCGCCATGGTCATGATGTTGAAATCAAATGTCAGGTTCTGGCTGACAACGCTCTAGGGACCAGCGGATGAGGTGAGGAAGGATGATTTCCTCCAAGTGCTTGAAAGCATTGCACTGGCACAGGGGCAGCCGTGGCTAATCAATGGAGACTTCAACATCATATATGAGGCTGTGGGCATGAGAAATGACATCACAAACAGGCAAATTATGGGCAAGTTCGGAACAGCAATTGATAGAGCAGGGCTGCATGAAATGAAGTGTAAGAACAGAAGATTCACCTGGACCAATGAGAGGGAAAACCCAACAATGGTCAGCATTGACAAGTTTTTCTGCAATGTGGCTGCATCGACGACTTGCTCCAATCACTGTCCGCTGCTCTTGGCAAACGTGAAGGCCCTCTGTTGCAAGGCCTGCTTTTAGTATGAAAGGTTTTAGCTGCGTTTCCCGCATTTCCAAGAAACGGTGGCGAGAGCTTGGCAGTGACCGGTCAACCACAGCTCTTCGTTTACAAGAATCAAGATCAAAGTATAGAGTATGGCTGCAGATTTGAAGGTCTGGGGGAAGTCTTTCTTCAGTGAAGCAAAGCTGCAGTTTCATTTCGCGTCTGAAGTCGTGTTGAGGCTTGATGTCACTCAAGAAATACGACGGCCCATGCCCTCTGAGTTCCACCTGCGGAAGATGCTGAAGATGAAGGTGGTGGGGTTAGCAGCGTTGGAACGGGCAAGGAAGAGGCAGGCCTCGCGAGTAACATGGCTGGAGGCGGGAGAGGCAAAGTCTGCTTTCTTTCAGGCTAAAATCAACTCGAGAAAGTGGAAGAATTTCATCCAGTGCTTGATCAACGGGAATGTTCGGGCGACATCACATGCTGAAAAGGAAGGGCTGGTGTGCGACAATTTTGTACAGCTGCTGGGAAAGAAGAGACCGCGGACCCGAATGATCAACTGGTCAGAGTTGAATATCCCAATGCTCGATAACTACAGCCTCAATAACTCTTTCTCTGAGGCAGAGGTGTGGGCGGCTGTCTGTGCATCGCCAGCAGAGAAGGCGCTAGGTCTGGATGGTTTTAATGGCACTTTCTTCACAGCAAGCTCGCACACGATAAAAGATGATATCATGGCAGTTTTCCATAATTTTCATATTCTGTACAACGGGGATTTCAGCTCCATCAACAAGGCTCTGATTGTCCTGCTGCCAAACAAGAATGGGGCCAGACAGCTGGGAGACTTCCGTCCTATCAGTGTGATCCACTTAGTGCCAAAGCTCATTGCCAAGGTTCTCTCTACTAGTTTGGCTGCAGTCATTGACCATATTATTTCGCTGACGCAGAGTGCATTCTAGAAGCGCAAGGGGATCCATGACAGTTTTTGGCTAGTTCAAAACACGGTCAAACTACTCCATAAGAGGAAGAAGCCGACCCTGCTCATGAAGCTGGACATTGCACGCGCGTTTGATAGTGTCTCCTTGGAATACCTCATGGAGCTGATGCAAAGGTTGGGTTTTTCGGCATGGTAGAGAGACTGGATAGCAATGTTGCTAGCAACATCATCGTCGTCCTGCATGTTAAATAAAGTGAAGGGCATGCAAGTGCAGCACATGCGTGGGCTCCGACAGGGTGACCCACTGTCCCCTTTGTTGTTCATTCTTGCAATTGATCCACTACATAGACTCATAGAGGAGGCCACAAGTAGGGGACTAATTGAGCCACCGCCGACGGGTGCGGGCCGGCTACGAGTTAGCCTTTACGCTGATGACACGGTGCTGTTCATCAAACCGCAAAGGCAGGAGGTGGACATGATCATGGAGATTTTGTAGGGGTTGGACGACGCTTCAGGGCTGCACCTAAATTGCGCAAAATCCTCGATAGCACCGATACACTGTGCCCAGGTCGACCTGGGGCAAGTCCTGCAAAACTTCAGAGCAAAAATCGTGGGTTTCCCCATGCACTACCTCGGCATCCCAATCGTCCTAGGTAGGATTAGGCTAGTGCATTTGCAATACATCGTAGATAGGATTAGGGCTAGACTAGCTGGCTGGAAGGGTACGCTCATGCCTCTGCGTGCCGGTGCGTGTTGGTCCGTTGTGTGCTCTTGGAGCTCCGGGTGTTTGCGATCATCGTGCTGCGGGCACTGGCAAAATCCTTCAAGGACATCGACAAAGCAAGGGGAAGATTCTTGTGGGCATAGGATGAGGAGCTATCTGGCGGCAAGTGCAAGGTCAGCTGGCGCGTGGTCACATTGCCGATGGACGCGCAGGGCTCGGCGTACTAGACCTACCACGGTTCGCCCACGCACTTCAGCTACGTTGGCTTTGGGCATCCTGGAGGCACCCGGATAGACCGTGGGTGCACACAGGAACGTCGTGTGATGAAAAGGATTGGGAGCTTTTCTACTCGGCGACAACGGTCACCATTCGTAGAGGTGAGCAGGCCCAATTCTGGAACTACTGCTGGTTGGGGGAGCATGCACTTCGCCATGACCTCCTGGCCCTCTTCGCGTGCTCCATCCGGAAGAATAGAACCGTGGTAGCGGCACTACTCCAATATAGATGGATTAGGGACCTTAGGCATGACGACATTGCCTCTATCATGCCATAGTTCCTCGTCTTGCTGCGCCGGATCAGGACGGCTGGGATCGCTTTGCAGGCGGGAGTCATAGACGAGATCAGCTGGACTGCTAGAGGAGGGCCAGAGTACTCCGTGCGATCGGCCTACAACATGCAGTCTGCCGATCAGCCACACACGGGGCACAAGGAGATCATATGGAAGACTTGGGCACCAGGAAACTCGAAGATGTTCTACTGGCTACTGCATCACAACCGGCTGTGGTGCAATGATTAGCTGCAATGTCGCGGATGGGAAAATGAATATTTTTGCGCTCTCTGTAGAAGAAACCTCGAGACCTTGGTCCACCTATTCTGGGAGTGACCTTTCACCACAAAAGTATGGGCAAGAGTAGCGGAGTGGAAGTGTTGTAGAGCTTTGGTGCCGACAACGTACGCCGAAGGAAGAACGACGACTCAAATTGCAGCCCAAAAATTACCAAGGGCGCCGGCTAGAGAAACCAAGGGAACAAAATCAATGATGATCATGACCCTTTGGCACATTTGGTTGTATAGAAATGGATGCTCTTTCAGAGGAAAGTCACCAAATGAGAGTGAGGTGATAAATGAGATTAGAAGCGATCTGGAGCAATGGCGACTCGTCGGTGCAACTTCTTTGGCGCCCCCATTTGGGGATCCACCGTGAGAATTACCATGACGTAGCCTTTTTGGTGGGGTGACAGTTTAGCTGATTATTACCCCCTTCACCAACCCAATTTTGGGGACATCTCTGTTTTTTCTCTAGGCACTTTCACAGGCAAAAATCTTTTGTACTACCAGTATGCTAAATCAATGAATGCCAGCAAGGCTGGATTTTTCAAAAAAAGGATGGCAATGGTTGTTATCAACTTTTTGAGAGGGGAAAGTAGTAATCATCGGTGATCCAACACAAGCAAGCCTAGTGATCATGATATGCCAACTAGTAGTGCGAAAATGCAATCTACTATAGCAAATCATGTCAATCATATCATGTGAGCAAATAATAGGCATAGACAATGCGCATGACATATCGCAAGCACGGGAACAAAACATGATCAAGAGATATCATAGGCATGGGGCACAAAGCAAACATGGCAACAAAAAGTAATATCTCCACCAAGCTTGCGAATACACATACAAGTACGAGAATCTTGTGTCATGTGATATGCAAGGCATGGGTCACAAATGTATGGCAAGGGCATAGAAATGAGCATATCATGCAAACTGAACATGGCAATATGGGCAAAGGATATTTAATGGACAATAACCCATAACCATGTGAGGGCCATGTAGAAGAAATGTGAGAATTATTTGCACAAAGGGGGTGGGTGCAGGGTAAACACTCCATAGTGGCGCATGTCTTCATTTCTCTCTAGAGCTCTTTTCATCAACCCGTGCGCTTGCGAGGTTGACGAAGAATTGTGTGTACCTACACAACAAGGAGACACACAAAACGAAGTGTGTACGTGGTAAATATACACATCATCCATCATGATGTGTACGTGCATGTGAGAGTTAGCACAAGATAAGAAATTCTCAAAGAAATTTGAGGCATGGTATAGGAATACTTCAACCCTCATGTGCAACAGAGGTAGCATAACATGGAGAATATGGACAACATCCAAAACAATGCATATGCAAAGCATGGTGGTCATGGCATGGCAATAGTGAATAATTGCGCAAGTGATGCAAAGGGAGCATGGCAATATCATCACAAGAAAAACAAATGCCAATACCATCGGCTTGTCATCTATGCCATATGTGCAAATTGGGTTTATTTTAATGGCATATGCATAGATACTAGGATGAGATTGCAAATATTGAATATGGGTGATCTCATGCATAGCATATGACAAGTCAAGCGGATTGTCAAACATGATGTGACCAATAGAATTTTCACATGATATCCTCTGCAATATGGCATCACAACTAATAGACTCCACATGAGAATGGTCAAACTCATCATAAATGGGTAATTCATGTGAAAGTAGCATAATCATGAAGCATGGCAATAGGTGGATCGTCATCACACAAGCAATGAATGTCCACTAGTGGGACAAGGGCATCACCTTCACCTATGTTACCTTTGTCATTCCACTCATGTGGTGTAGGTGAGGTGGCAAAGAACAAGTCATGGTCATCTTCATTATGATGGAACCATGTGGGGGTGCATCATATTCCATCATGGCCATCGTCTTGTCCAAAGGGAGGACAAAGTCGTCGAGGATCGACGCGTCATCGTGTATGGTACCTAGCACCAAATGAGAAGACACCATAGAGTTAGAGGTTAAGTTGTTAGAAATCAAAATGGCCTCACATGCACTATCAGCTACCTCACTCTCTCTATGTGGTGGTGGCTCACTCACTCCCTCTAAGTAGGTGCACTCAATGTCACATATGCTGGAGCCACTCATCTCACTCAAGTGGTGGGGGTTGTGGCTCTCCTCACATGGGAATTGGGGCAGCTCATCATATATGGGTCTAGTGGGGAAGGCACTCTCACTCTCAATATGGTGGCATAAGTCTCTCAACTCATCTCCATACGCCGCCATGGTCGAAGGGAAAATCCCATGCTTAACCATCTCACTCTCTCCTCCAAAGATGGAAGCGCCATCCGTGCTCGCCGTCTTGTCACTCGCCTCCAAAGGTTGTTCCTTGATCGGCTCCATTGTTGTATTCGTCATTGCACCGTCTTCAAAACTATTCGTGGTAGACTCGGCATCGTCAATGCCACAAAAATGGATGGTGGTGAAGTCAAACTTGGGAGCATCATCTTGGAGCTCGTCGGGCATGAGCTTGGGGAGCTTCTATTAAGGTGCTTGTCGTCGAGGATGTCGCATATCCAAAGGCAAATATGCCTTGAATTTTCTTGGTGAAGATACTGTTGGGGAATGTTGCATGGGAAACAAAAATTTTCCTACGCACACGCAGATCTATCCATGGTGATGAGCATCTACGATAGGGAGAGTGGATCTACGTACCCTTGTAGATCGTTAAGCGGGAAGCGTTAAAAAACGCGGTTGGTGTAGTCGAACGTCTTCACGATCCAAATCACCGTGCGTCCTGCGATCCAATCACGATCCATCCCACGATCCAATCATGATCCGTCCTGCGATCCAATCATGATCCGTCCGACGAACTTGATCAAGATCCGTCCCACGAACTTGATCACGATCCTTCCGATCTAGCGCCGAACGAAAGGCACCTCCGCCTTCAACACACGTACAGCTTGATGACGATCTCCGCCGTCTTGATCCAGCAAGAAGGAGCAGAGAGGTAGAAGAGTTCTTTGGCAGCATGACGGTGCTCCGGCGATGGTGGTGGAGCTATTCCGGCAGGGCTTCGCCTAAGCACTGCAAAAAACCGATCTAGAGGAGGAACTATGCACTGGAGGAACGGGCAGCACGTGGCTGAAAATTCGGTGCAAAACCCCTAAAACCTCTAGTATATATAAGAGGAAGAGAGGAGGAGTCTTGGCACAAGGGACAAGCCTCCAAGGAGTCGGCCGAACTAGGTGGAGGAGGTGGACTCCACCTCCAATCCTAGTAGGACTAGGATTCACCCTATTTTTGCCTTTTTCCACTTTTTCTCTTTAGGCCTTTTTTCCCAAACCGCATGGGCCTTGTGTGTGACTTCCACCATCCCACTAAGGGCTGGTAATCACTTTCCCACAGCCCATGGAGCCTCTTGGGTCGAAATAACCCTCCCGATGGTCTCCCGGTACACTACCGATACTCCCGGTACACTACCGATGAGCCCGAAACTTTTCCGGCAACCAAAACAGGACTTCCTATATATGAATCTTTACCTCCGGACCATTCCGGAGCTCCTCGTGACGTCCGGGATCTCATCCGGGACTCCGAACAACATTCGGTCACCACCATACATAACTCTATACTACCGAAATGTCATCAAACCTTAAGTGTGCAGACCCTACAGGTTCGAGAACTATGTAGACATGACCGAGACACCTCTACGGTCAATAACCAATAGCGGGACCTGGATGTCCATATTGGTTCCTACATATTCTACGAGGATCTTTATCTGTCGAACCTCTTTGTCAAGGATTCAGTTAATCTCGTATGATGTTCCCTTTGTTCTTCGGTATGTTACTTGCTCGAGATTCGATCGTCGGTATCTCCATACCTAGTGCAACCTCGTTACCGGAAAGTCTCTTTACTCGTTTCGTAATAAAAGATCCTATGACTAACACTTAGTCACATTGCTTGCAAGGCTTATTGTGATGTTGTATTATCGAGTGGGCCTTGAGATACCTCTTCGTCACACGGAGTAACAAATTCCAGTCTTGATCCATGCCAACTCAACAGACACCCTCGGAGATACCTGTAGAGCACCTTTATAGTCGCCCAGTTACGTTGCGACGTTTGATACACACAAGGCACTCCTTCGGTATCCGTGAGTTGCATGATCTCATGGTCATAGGAACATATACTTGACATGCAGAAAATAGTAGCAATAAATTGACACGATCATATGCTACGTTTGTAGTTTGGGTCTTGTCCTAATGACGTGATCCCGTTATCAAATGACATCTCATGTCAATTGCTCGGAAACCTTGTCCATCTTTGATCAACGAGCTAGTTCACTAGAGGCATACTAGGGACAAAGTGTTGTCTATTTACCCACACATGTAATGTGTTTCTAATTAATACAATTATAGCATGGATAATAAATGATTATCATGAACAAGGAAATATAATAATAAACACTTTATTTATTGTCTCTAGGGCATATTTCTAATAGTCTCCCACTTGCACTAGAGTCAATAATCTAGCTCACATCACTATGTGATTTACATTGTAATGAATCGAACACCCATGTAGTTCTAGCGTTGATCATGTTTAGCCCTTGGAAGAGGTTTAGTCAACGGGTCTGCAACATTCAGATCCGTGTGCACTTTGCAAATATTTATGTCCTTCTCCTCGATGTAATCGCGGATGGAGTTGAAGCGTCGCTTTATGTGTCTGGTCCTCTTGTGAAACCTTGGTTCCTTGGCCAGAGCAATGGCACCAGTGTTGTCACAAAACAGGTTCATTGGATTCAGTGCACTGGGCACTACTCCAAGATCTATCATGAACTGCTTCATCCAGACACCTTCCTTCGCTGCCTCCGAGGCTGTGATGTACTCCCCTTCGCATGTAGAATTGGCTACCACGCTTTGCTTGGAACTGCACTAGCTTACCGCTCCCCCGTTGAGAATAAATACGTATATAGTTTGCGACTTAGAGTCGTCCGGATCAGTGTCAAAGCTTGCATCGACGTAACCCTTTACGACGAGCTCTTCATCACCTCCATAAGCGAGAAAAATTTCCTTAGTCCTTTTCAAGTACTTAGGGATATTCTTGACCGCTGTCCAGTGCTCCATTCCAGGATCACTTTGAAACCTTCTGGTCATACTTATGGCAAGGCTAACATCGGTTCTTGTGCATAGCATTGCATACATGATAGAGCCTATGGCTGAAGTATAGGGGATGACACTCATCTTTTCTCTATCTTCTGCAGTCACTGGGCATTGAGTCTTACTCAACTTCACACCTTGTAACACAGGCAAGAACCCCTTCTTGGACTGATCCATTTTGAACTTCTTCAAAACTTTATCAAGGTATGTGCTCTGTGAAAGTGCTATTAAGCGTCTCGATAGATCTTAATGCCTAATATGAAAGCAGCTTCTACTAGGTCCTTCATTGAAAAACTCTTGTTCAAATATTCCTTCACACTTTCCAGCATTTCTACATTGTTTCCAATCAGCAATATGTCATCCACGTATAATACTAGAAACACTATAGAGCTCCCACTCACTTTCTTATAAATACAAGCTTCTCCATAAACTTGTATAAACTCAAACGCTTTGATCACCTCATCAAAACGCTTATTCCAACTCCGACATGCTTGCACCAGTCCATAAATGGATTGCTGGAGTTTGCAAACTTTGTCAGCATTCCCTGGATCGACAAAACCTTCTGTTTGCATCATATACAACTCTTCCTCAAGGAAACCGTTGAGGAACGTTGTTTTGACATCCATCTGCCAAATTTCATAGTCGAAATAAGCAGCTATTGCCAACATGATTCTGACAGACTTAAGCATCGCTACGGGTGAGAAGGTCTCATCGTAGTCAACTCCTTGAACTTGTGAAAAACCCTTTGCCACAAGTCGAGCTTTATAGACGGTGACATTACCATCCGCGTCTGTCTTCTTCTTAAAGATCCATTTGTTCTGAATGGCCTTTTGCCCTTCAGGTAATACTTCCAAAGTCCATACTTTGTTTCATACATGGATCCCATCTCGGATTTCATGGCCTCTAACCATATCTCGGAATCCGGGCCCATCACTGCTCCTCCACAGCTCGTAGGTTCATTGTAGTCCAACAACATGACCTCCAAGACAGGGTTGTCGTACCACTCAGGAGTAGTACGCGGCCTTGTCGACCTACAAGGTTCAATAGTAGCTTGATCCGAAGCTTCATGATCATCATCATTAACTTCCTCTTCTACCGTCGTAGTTTCCACAGAAACATCTTTCTGCGCTGTGCTACTTTCTGGTTGAAGTAAAGGTTCAATAACCTCATCAAGCTCTATTTTCCTCCCACTCAATTCTTTCGAGAGAAACTCTTTCTCAAGAAATGTTCCGTTCTTAGCGACAAACACTTTGCCTTCGGATCTGAGATAGAAGGTATACCCGACTGTCTCTTTCGGGTATCCTATGAAGACGCATTTCTCCGCTTTGGGTTTCAGCTTTTCAGGCTGAAGCTTTTTGACATAAGCATTGCATCCCCAAACTTTAAGAAACGACAACTTTGGCCTCTTGCCAAACCACAGTTCATATGGCATCGTCTCAACAGATTTTGATGGTGCCCTATTCAAAGTGAATGCAGCTGTCTCTAATGCATAACCCCAAAACGATAGTGGCAAATCAGCAGGAGACATCATAGAATGCACCATATCTAATAAGGTTCGATTATGACGTTCGGATACACCATTACGCTATGGTGTTCCGGGCGGTGTCAACTATGAAACAATTCCACACTATCTCAGATATTCACCTCCTCGATCAGATCGCAGGAACTTAATCTTCTTGTTATGATGATTCTCAACTTCACTCTGAAATTGCTTGAACTTTTCAAACGTTTCAGACTTGTGTTTCATTAAGTAAATATACCCATATATACTTAAGTCATCAGTGAAGGTGAGAAAATAATGATATCCACCATGCATTGTAACATTCATTGGATCGCACACATCAGTATGTATGATTTCCAATAAGTCACTCACCCGTTCCATTGTTCCAGAGAATGGCGTTTTAGTCATCTTGCCCATGAGGCATGGTTCAGATGTGTCATGTGATTCAAAATCAAGTGACTCCAAAAGTCCATCAGCATGGAGGTTCCTCATGCGTTTTACACCAATATGACCTAAACGGCAGTGCCACAAGAAAGTGGTACTATCATTATCAACTCTACATCTTTTGGCATCAATGTTATGAACATGTGTGTCATCACTATCAAGATTCAATATGAATAAACCCCTAACATTGGGTGCATGACCATAAAAGATATTACTCATATAAATAGAACAACCTTTATTCTCTGATTTAAAAGAGTAACCGTCTCGCAATAAACAAGATCCAGATATAATGTTCATGCTTAACGCAGGCACTAAATAACAATTATTCAGGTTCATCAATAATCCCGATGGTAATCAAAGAGAGAGTGTGTCGACGGCGATCACATCAACCTTGGAACCATTTCCCACGCGCATC
Source organism: Hordeum marinum (assembly GCA_022496015.1). Lineage (NCBI taxonomy): Eukaryota > Viridiplantae > Streptophyta > Magnoliopsida > Poales > Poaceae > Hordeum > Hordeum marinum. Next base: position 244,957,801 of record CM039675.1, on the reverse strand, counting down.
ATCACTTCGTCCTTTGCCAGCCTTCGTTTATTCTGTAGTTCCTGCTTTGATTTGCAAATGTGAGCAACCGAACCGGTATCAAATACCAAGGCACTACTACGAGAGCTAGTAAGGTACACATCAATAACATGTATATCATATATACCTTGTTTGTCGTTGGCCGCCTTCTTGTCAGCCAGGTACTTCGGGCAGTTCCGCTTCCAGTGACCAGTTCCCTTGCAATGAAAGCACTTAGATTCTGGCTTAGGTCCATGCTTGGGATTCTTTACAGGAGTAGCAACCGATTTGCCATCCTTCTTGGTTTTACCCTTCTTGCCCTTGCGCTTGACCTTGCCATTTTTCTTGAAACTAGTGGTTTTATTGACCATCAACACTTGATGTTCTTTCTGGATTTCAGACTCAGCGACTTTTAGCCTCACAAACAGCTCGGCGACTGACTTGTTCATCCCGTGCATGTTATAGTTCATCACAAAGCTCTTGTAACTAGGTGACAGTGATTGAAGAACTCTGTCAGTGATCGCCTCTGGCGGAAGGGCAATTCCCAACTCCACTAGATGAGTTGAAAACCTAGACATTCTTAGTATATGTTCACTAATAGACCCATTCTCCTCCATCTTGCAAGCATAGAACTTATCAGAGGTTTCATACCTCTCGATCCGGGCATTCTTCTGAAAGATAAACTTCAACTCCTGGAACATCTCATATGCTCCATGACGTTGAAAACGTCTTTGAAGTCCCAGTTCTAAGCCATACAATATTGCACACTGAACTATTAAGAATCTCCAGTACGTGCCTGCCAAGCGTTCTTAACGTCTTCGGAGGTCATATCTTCTGGTTGGTCACCAAGCGGTGCATCAAGGACATATGATTTCTGGGAAGCCGTGAGGATAATCCTCAGATTACGAGCCCAGTCAACAAAGTTACTTCCATCATATTTCAACTTAGCTTTCTCTAGGAACGCATTAAAATTCAAGGGTGCTACTGCGCGAGCCATTGATCTACAACATAAATATGCAAAGTTTAGTTAGACTATTGTTCAAGATAATGAGTTTAGTTAATCAAATTACTAAAGCTCCCACTTAAATTGACATCCCTCAGGCCATCTGAGTGTCACATGATCCAAATCCACCAACTCAAGTCCGATCATCACGTGAGTTGAGGTGGCTTCAATGGTAAACATCATTATGTTGATCATATCTACTATATGACTCATGTTCCCCCTTTCGGTCTCTTGTGTTCCAAGGCCATGTCTATACATGCTAGGCTCGTCAAGTTTAACCCGAGTGTTCTGCTTGTGCAACACTGGCTTGCACCCGTTGTATGTGAACGTAGAGTCTATCACACCCGATCATCACGTGATGTCTCGACACGACGAACTTTCGCAACGGTGCACACTCGGGGAGAACACAATTCATCTTGAAATTTAAGTGAGGGATCACCTTATAATGCTACCGTCGTCCTGAGCAAAACAAGGTGCATAAAAGGATTAACATCACATGCAATTCATAAGTGACATGATATGGCCATGAACTTGTGCTTTTGATCTCCATCTACAAAGCACCGGCATGATCTCCATCGTCACCGGCATGACACCATGATCTTCATCATCTTGATCTCCATGAATGTGTCGCCATCGGGATTGTCGCACCCAACATGCTTCTACTACTATTGCTACCATTTAGCGATAAAGTAAAGCATTACATAGCGCTTAATGATTGACACGCCGGTCATACAATAATTAAAGGCAACCCTATGGCTCCTGCCGGTTGTCGTACTCGTTGACATGCAAGTCGTGATAATCTATACATCACATGATCATCTCATACATCACATATATCACATCATGTAATTGGCCATATCACTATCACAACATACCCTGCAAAAACAAGTTAGACGTCCTCTAATTGTTGTTGCATGTTTTACGTGGCTGCTACGGGTATCTAGTAAGAACAATTCTCATCTATGCAAAAACCACAATGGTGATACACTAGTTGCTTTTCAACCTTCTCAAGGACTGCCTTTGTCGAATCAGATCCAACTAAAATGAGAGAAACTGGCACCCGTAAGACATCTATGCAACAAGTTACGGTCGAGGGAACCGATCTCTCGTAAGCGTACGAGTAATGTTGGTCCGGGCTGCTTCATCTCACAATACCGCTGAACCAAAATCCGACCAAGGGAGGGAGCAATCTAAGCATCAACGCCCACAAACCTTTTGTGTTCTACTCGAGATCTCATCTACACAAAGACCTAGCTCATGATGCCACTATTGGGGAATGTTGCATGGGAAACAAATTTTTCCTATGCACAGGCAGATCTATCCATGGTGATGAGCATCTATGAGAGGGAGAGTGGATCTACGTACCCTAGTAGATCGCTAAGCAGGAAGCGTTAAGAAACGCGGTTGGTGTAGTCGAACGTCTTCGCGATCCAAATCGCCATGCCTCCCACGATCCAATCATGATCCGTCCCGCGATCCAATCACGATCCGTCCCGCGATCCAATCACGATCCCTCGGTCCAATCATGATCCGTCCCATGAACTTGATCACGATCCGTCCCACGAACTTGATCATGATCCTTCCGATCTAGCGCCGAACGGATGGCACCTCCGCGTTCAGCACACGTACAGCTTGATGACGATCTCCGCCGTCTTGATCCATCAAGAAGGAGTGGAGATGTAGAAGAGTTCTCCGCAGCGTGACGGTGCTCCGGTGATGGTGGTGTTGCTATTCCGGCAGGGCTTCGCCTAAGCACTGCAGAAAAACGATCTAGAGGAGAAACTATGCACTGGAGGAACGGGCAGGTCGTGGCTGAAAATTCTGTGCAAAAACCCTAAAACCTCCAGTATATATAAGAGGAAGAGAGGAGGAGGCTTAGCACAAGGTACAAGCCTCCAAGGAGTCGGCCGAACCAGGTGGAGGAGGTGGACTCCACCTCCAATCCTAGTAGGACTAGGATTCACCCTATTTTTGCCCTTTTCCACTTTTTCTCTTTAGGCCTTTTTTCCCAAACCGCATGGGCCTTGTGTGGGACTTCCACCATACCACTAAGGTCTGGTAAACACTCTCCCACAGCCCATGGAGCCTCTTGGGTCGAAATACCCCTCCCGATGGTCTCCCGGTACACTACGGGCACTCCCTGTACACTACCGATGAGGCTGAAACTTTTCCGGCGACCAAAACAGGACTTCCTATATATGAATCTTTACATCTGGACCATTCCGGAGATCCTCGTGACATCTGGGTTCTCATATGGGACTCCGAACAACATTCAGTCACCACCATACATAACTCTATACTATCAAAACGTCACCAAACCTTAAGTGTGCAGACCCTGCGGGTTCGAAAACTATATAGACATGACTGAGACACCTCTATGGCCAATAACCAATAGCAGGATGTAGCGACCCGACCTGAAAGGTCAAGTCTCCGGTGTTTCCGTACCATCCCAAGATCATGCTGGTACACACACGGTACATCAATGTATATATCAAAGGGAAATCACACAGCATTATATTAATCGAAATCTCATATCGAGTCCTTTATTACAATAAAGATTACAATAAAGTGGCCAAAGGCCAACTCATGAGAATATCTAAATCTTGCGGAAGCGTCGAAGGTAGATGAGTCCATCTGACTCCAAGGGCATCTCACTGAGCATAGAACGTGTCCTCACTCCTGGTCGGAAAAGTACTCTGCAACATGATACGTTGCAGCCGTGTAGGTCAGCATATGGAATATGCCGGCAAAGTCACAAGAGAGGGGTGAAAAGTTAAACATCTAGTCTATATGCATATATGGCAGGTGGGGGTAAGTTTTTGCGTAAAGCCAAGTTTTTCCTACATCAAGGGAGGGGCTAAGCAAAATATTACTAAGTTGGTTGATTAATGAGATGGTTCCACCAACCAATTCTCATACCCAAAATTATTAAATACCCACATCATCATATTAATTGTGTTGAGAGTTCCGGAAGTTTCAATTCCTTTGGCTCAAGTCGTCCATGAGCGTGGACACGGCTAATCGATTAGGTTTTGAATACTCTGCAGAGTTTTGCACATGTTCCCCACAAGATTTGGTCGCCTCCGTTTGATTTCTCGCACTTCAGGGTGTTTGAGAAACGCATGACCAAAACATGGTCTTCCAAAGGGTTTCCCTGCGACTCTGTCGGTGCCCATCCTTTCCTACCGTTCTTCTACCTCTCGTAGCACCGCCTGTCCAGGGTCACCACGGTATCCAACCAAGCCAGAGCCCATAATGACTTGTGGCTGTGCAGGTAAGCCTTGGGTTTTAAAGCATCCATCCATCTCTTTGTGCCTGGGTGGACCTTTCCGCGTGAATACTGGCCATCTCCAGCATCACCTAGGCAAATCCACTGGTTTCTCCAGGGTGCCGTTCAACCATCATCCACCCAGAGGTATGTTGAAAACTCGGAGTCTTAAATCTTGATCTTTATGTAGGTCTTGAAATTATTAACTCTCTCAACTCCCATGAATCACACAACCAACCCCGTCTACTAATAGCATAGCAAAAGTAAAACAACGTTTCCCGGGGCCAAAGTTGTCAAAGAGGGTTGAGAGGGGTACCTACCACATGATACTACTACAATGTAACCAAGTTTCCAACTAACCTATCTTGCATGCAATTGGGGAGATGGTAGAACTAATGCATATAAAACATGGGTAAACATGGTCAAAGTGACTTGCCTGATTGATGATCTTCGTACGTGAGTGACTCTAAGTAACGAGCTTCGCACTCCGGATAATCTAACAAAGCAAACAAGCACTCAATAAGCATACAACAAAATATTGTAACTCGCAAACATCAACCAAGAACTAGTAAACAATCAATACAAAACAATGCACAAATCTCAAGTAAGAAAACACACAAAGTTTTGTTTACTAGGAGGTGATTGATAAAACACTACTATCATAATAAAACTATTTTGTAATAACAAAACAATTGTTGTCAGCAAGGAAACAATAGAATATTTTATTAATAAACAGAATAAAATCAATTTAAGTTTGTTGGGAAAAGTTTAGTAAAGTTTATACAAGTTTGTGATAAACACTATATGAATCAACTATAGTTATATTAACAAAAGAATGAAAAACTAAACTTATTATTTATTTGTAAAACATGTTCTTAACAGAAAATAATTTACAATTAAATCTGTCTTAGAAAACAGAATTAAAATATACAAAACTTTGTTTGAAAACAAAACTATTACTAGTTAGTTGTTTTAATCAAATTATGCCTATTTGAAAAGAAGTTGTGATTCCTATGTTAAATAAAATTAAACTAAGCAAATTTATATTTTTATTATCAGTGAGTGAAAACACTAAATATTTACTAACAGAACCTAATAAACAAATAAAACCAATTCTAAATCAAACTAATTAAAATTGAGTTTATAAAACTATATTGTAATACTAAGCAGATTCTATTTATAGCTAAAACACTATTCAAAATCATCCTAAAATCCTCAAACTAAACGTGGAGATAGTCCTAACCAATATCAAACAGTAGCAAAAAGAATCATATCAAAATCTATTTTCAAACTCTAGTTATTCAGATTTGAAGATTTTGAGAAAATTTGATAAAATTCAAATTTTATAGTTCAGATTTCAAATTTAAAATTATAGGGTGAAACTAAATTAAAAAATGTGAGCTATTGCAAAAAGAATCAACTCAAAACACTAAATAGGTTAAAAGATATAAGCAAAACAAATTTTGAAAACATTCTGTTAATTAAAACAAAAACAGAAAAAGAAAAAAAAAATTGCGACGGTCAGGGGGCTACGTGGAGCTGTCCGATTGGCTAAGGGGGTGTGCGCGAAAAGGTTTGCGGGCGGGCGACCGATCTCTAATGGAAAACGTTTCAGGGTTTAAAATCAATCTAATCGGGACCGTTGAGTGGGGATTCGATGGATGGGGTGTGTCCGGCGACTTACCAGAGGGAGAGGGGATCTCCGGCGAGTGGTGGCAGCGTCCGGTGGTCGTGTTCGTCGACGGAGGTGGCTCCGGTGGTCGAAAAGGAGCGCGGAGAAGTCCAGATGGCGGCGGTGGTCCTCCTGCGCCGATTGGTGGTGTCGGAGAGGGGAGGGGAGGAGTGGAGCGACGGGCACGAGCAATGGGAGCTCCGGTGGTGGCAGGGCTCCGGCGAGGAATTGACAGCGTCTCGGCGACGAAAGAGAGGGGGCTCAGGGAGGAACGGAGTGCGGAGGGTGTCTGGCTTATATAGGGGTGCTGGGGAGTGCGGGGGAGGAGAGAGGAGAGAGATCCGGGGAAGGGGAGAAACGGCCGGCGACGGCGCACGCGGAGGAGAGTGATGACCGCTCGGGCGAAACGGTCGGTCGGGTGGGGTCCAGTGGCAGCGAGAGAAGGTTTGGGTTTCCACGTCGGTCGGCCGGTCAGTATTAAATTCGCGAGTAACTGTCGTGGGCCGGCCCGTTTAATACAGTAACCGTTACCGTTTCTTTTTAATAATTTTCCAGAGACATTCAAAAGCTTTTAAAGCATTCAAATCGTCTCTAAATATAGGGGTATTATATGTCAAAATTAACAGAATAATAAATGCTATTTAATGAACATTTCTATTGTGTCATTTGGAAACTTTGAAAAAATAATATTTTCAGAAATTGCCTAATTGTTTTTAAATCCTTTTTGAAAATATTTTCAAAATAACCCCTGGTTATTTTTGCTCAAATACATGACCAATTAGTCCCTGGTGTGGAGTGTCATGTTCCTCCTTGTAGCGACCCGACCTGAAAGGCCAAGTCTCCGGTGTTTTCCGTACCATCCCAAGATCATGCTGGTACACACACGGTACATCAATGTATATATCAAAGGGAAATCACACAGCATAATATTAATCGCAATCTCATATAGAGTCCTTTATTTCAATAAAAATTACAATAAAGTGGCTAAAGGCCAACTCATGAGAATATCTAAATCTTGCGGAAGCGTCGAAGGTAGATGAGTCCATCTGACTCCAAGGGCATCTCACTGAGCATAGAACGCGTCCTCACTCCTGGTCGGAAAAATACTCTGCAACATGATACGTTGCAGCCGTGTAGGTCAGCATATGGAATATGCCGGCAAAGTCACAAGAGAGGGGTGAAAATAATCAGCTAGTCTATATGCTTATATGGCAGGTGGTGGTGTAAGTTTTGCGTAAAGCCAAGTTTTTCCTACATCGAAGGGGGTTAAGCAAAATATTACTAAGTTGGTTGATTAATGAGATGGTTCCACCAACCAATTCTCATACCCAAAATTATTAAATACCCACATCATCATATTATTTGTGTTGAGAGTTCCGGAAGTTCCAATTCCTTTGGCTCAAGTCGTCCATGACCGTGGACACGGCTAATCGATTAGGTTTGAAAATACTCTGCAGAGTTTTGCACACATTCCCCACAAGATTTGGTCGCCTCCGTTTGATTTCTCGCACTTCCAGGTGTTTGAGAAACGGATGACCAAAACATGGTCTTCCAAAGGGTTTCCCTGCGACTCTGACGGTGCCCATCCTTTCCTACCGTTCTTCTACCTCTCGTAGCACCGCCTGTCCAGAGTCACCACGATATCCAACCAAGCCAGAGCCCATAATGACTTGTGGCTGTGCAGGTAAGCCTTGGGTCTTGAAGCACCCATCCATCCCTTTGTGCCTGGGTGGACCTTTCCGCGTGAATACTGGCCATCTCCAGCATCACCTAGGCTAACCACTGGTTTCTCCAGGGCGCCGTTCAACCATCATCCACCCAGAGGTATGTTGAAAACTTGGAGTATTGAAATCTTGATCATTATGTAGGTCTTGAAATTATTAACTCTCTCAACTCTCATGAATCACACAACCAACCCCGTCTACTAATAGCATAGCAAAAGGTAAAACAACGTTTCCCGGGGCCAATGTTGTCAAAGGGGGTTGAGAGAGGTATCTACCACATGATACTACTACAATGTAACCAAGTTTCCAACTAACCTATCTTGCATGCAACTGGGGAGATGGTAGAACTAATGCATATAAAACATGGGTAAAACATGATCAAAGTGACTTGCCTGATTGATGATCTTCGTACGTGAGTGACTCTAAGTAACAAGCTTCGCACTCCGGATAATCTACGAAACAAACAATGCACTCAAATAAGCATACAACCAAAATAAGTACTCATAACATTCAGCAAAGAAGTACTAAACAAACAAGGCAAACAATGCACAAAAGTCTCTAGCAAGAAAAACACACAAAGTTTTGTTTTCCAAAAGGTGAGGGATGAAAACACTACTGACATAATAAAACTATTTTGAAATGACAAGACAATTGTTGTCAGCAGAGAAACAATAGCATATTTTATTAATAAACAGAATATAATCAATTTAAGTTTGTTGGGAAAACTTTAGTAGGGTTTATACAAGTTTGTGATAAACACTATATGAATCAACTATAGTTATATTAACAAAAAAGAATGAAAACTAAACTTATTATTTTGTTAACAAAACATGTTCTTACAGAAAATAACTTACAAATAAATTTGTCTTAGAAAACAGAATTAATTATACAAAACTTATTTGAAAACAAAACTATTACTAGTTAGTTGTTTTAATCAAATTATGCCTATTTGAAAAGAAGTTGTGATTCGTATGTTAAATGAAATTAAACTAGGCAAATTTATATTTTTATTAACAGTAAGTGAAAACACTAAATGTTTACTAACAGAACCTAATAAACAAATAAAACCAAATTCTAAATCAAACTAATCAAAATTAAGTTTATAAAACTATATTATAATAATAAGCAGATTCTGTTTATAGCTAAAACACTATTAAAAATCATCCTAAAAATCCTCAAACTAAACATGGAGATAGTCCTAACCAATATCTAACAGTGACAAAAAGAATCATATCAAAATCTATTTTCAAACTCTAGTTATTCAGATTTGAAGATTTTGAGCAAATTTGATTAAATTCAAATTTTATAGTTCCAATTTGAAATTTAAAAGTACAGGGTGAAACTACATGAAAAATGTGAGCTACTGCAAAAAGAATCAACTCAAAACACTAAACTGATTAAAAGATATAGCTAAAACAAATTTGGAATACATTCTGTTTTCTGAAAAACAAAACTGAAAAAAAAACTAACGAACGGTCGACTAGGGTGACGTGGCGACCTGTGAGTGGCTGAGGTGGGTGTCCGAGCGGTGCTTCGGGCGGTCAACCGATCCTAAACAGAAAACGGTTCGGGAATAAGTGACTTCTAATCTGAGCCGTTGGGTTTGGATCGAAGGGAGGGAAATGCTCACGGTGTAAAGGTCGCCGGCGTGGGGAAACTCCGGCGAGTCCGGAAGTGGTGAACACGACGGCGAGGCGTTCCGGTGGTCGGGGAGGACGAGGAAGTGGTCCGGGCGACGACGACAGTTCTCCGGAGTCGATTGGTGGCGACAGCGAGGCGAATGGTGGTCGGGGGTGGTGGCTACGGTCGACGGCGACTTCCGGTGGTGGTGGAACTCCGACGAGCAATCGACGGCGTCTCGGTGAGAGAGAGAAGGGGGCTCAGGGGGGAAATGGATGCGGGGCAGTGGGGCTCTTATATAGGCGCTCGGGGGGTGCGGGAGGAGAGAGGGGAGAGATCCGGTGAGGGGGGGGAGCGACCGGCGTCGGGTCCGGCGCGCGCAGGGGAGGGAGAAGACGACGACCGAGCGAGGGAAACGGTCGGATGAGTGGGGTCCAGCGTCAGAGAGAAAAAAGGGCGTCCGTTGCGCGTGGTCGGCCGGCTCGTAGTTATTGCGCGAATAAAACCTGTGGGCCGGCCCATTTAATACCGGAAACGGTTACCGTTACTGTTTAATAATTTACAGAGACATTCAAAAACTTTTAAAGCATTCAAATCGTCTCTAAATATAGGGGTATTATATATCAAAATTAACAGAATAATAAATGCTATTTAATGAACATTTCTATTCTGTCATTTGAACACTTTGAAAAAAATATTATTTTCAGAAATTGCCTAATTGTTTTTAGATCCTTTTTTGCAAATATTTTCAAAATAACCCCTGGTTATTTTGTTCAAATAATTCACCAATTAGACCCTGGTGTGGAGTGTCATGTTACTCCTCTCTTATTTTGAACCTTTAACCAAAATTTCAAATAGGGAAAGCAACATAGGGAAAAGTAGAAAGGACTTTCAGAAAAATCAGAAATGGCATTTCAACTAACACATAAAATCAAGCAATGGTGATGATAGATGCATAGCTATATTCATAACATTCCAAAATGGAATTTTGGGATGTTACAAACCTACCCACCTTAAGATGAATTTCGCCCTCGAGATTCGGGTTGGCTAGAAAATAGGTGCGGATGGTCTCTACGAAGATCTTCTTCGCGTTCCCAGGTGGCTTCTTCTTCGGTATGGTGACTCCACAAAACTTTACAGAACTTGATAATCTTGCTGCGGGTAACTCTGTTGAATGTCTCGAGGATCTTGACAGGCTTCTCCTCATAACTCAGATCACTTTCAAGCTGTATGGCCTCTAGGGGCACGGTGTCTCGCAAAGGGATGTCAGTCATCTCAGCATGACATTTCTTGAGCTGGGAAACATGAAACACATCATGAACTCCGGACAATCCTTCCGGCAATTCCAGTTTGTATGCAACTTCACCTCTACGTTCAAGAATTTTGTAGGGGCCTATGAATCTGGGTGCTAATTTTCCTTTAACACCAAATCTCTTGGTTCCTCGAAGCGGGGACACACGAAGATATGCTCGGTCTCCCACTTCATACGTCACTTCCTTGCGCTTGTTGTCAGCATAGCTCTTCTGTCGGGATTGAGCTATTTTGAGTCTGTCACGTATCAACTTGACTTTCTCTTCAGAATCTCGGGTAAGGTCGGGACCAAAAAGTTGTCGGTCTCCAACACCATCCCACGTCAGTGGTGTTCTGCACCTCCTTCCGTATAAAGCTTCAAAAGGGGCCATCTTTAGACTAGTCTGGTAACTGTTGTTGTCCGAGAATTCTGCGTAAGGCAAGTTATCATCCCAACTAGATCCATAATTTAGCGCACAAGCTCTCAACATGTCTTCCAGAATCTGGTTGACTCTCTCAGTCTGTCCATCTGTCTGCGGATGAAAAGCTGTACTAAACTCTAGCCTTGTACCCAAAGTTTCATGTAACTGATGCCAAAACTTTGAGGTAAATTGTGTTCCTCTATCTGACACGATACTCCTCGGAACTCCATGCAGACATACGATCCTGGTCATATATATCTTGGCTAGCTTAGCACTGGTATAGGTGGTTTTCACTGGAATGAAATGAGCTACCTTGGTCAAGCGATCTACCACTACCCAGATGGAATCATAACCTGAACGGGTCTTGGGCAATCCTGTGATGAAATCCATACCAAGCTTTTCCCATTTCCACTCGGGTATCGGCAAAGGTTGGAGTAACCCTGCTGGTTTCTGATGTTCTGCCTTTACTCGCTGACAAACATCACATATCGCAACATGCTCTGCAATATCTTTCTTCATACCTGTCCACCAATAACTTTCCTTTAAATCCAGATACATCTTGGTGTTGCCTGGGTGTATCGAGTAAGGTGAATCGTGGGCTTCCTGAAGTATCAACTTCCTGAGCTCTGGTTCATTGGGCACATAGATTTGGTTCTCAAACCACAAAGTTCCGTGTTCATCCTCACGAAAACCTTTAGCTTTACCATCTTCCATTCTCTGTTTAATTTCAGCTATCTCCTTGTCCGATTTCTGGGCTTCTCGAATTCTTTCGGTCAAGGTGGACTGAATTTCCAGTGTAGCAACATATCCTCTTGGAACTATCTCTAGCTTGAGCTCTCTGAGATCATCGACTAACTCTTGAGGTAATCCTCCAGCTGTGAGTGTGTTCACATAAGTTTTCCGACTCAAGGCATCGGCTACAACATTAGCCTTACCTGGATGGTAGTGTAATCTCATGTCATAGTCCTTGATTAACTCTAACCATCTCCTCTGTCTGAGGTTCAACTCTTTCTGCATGAAGATATACTTCAGACTCTTATGGTCGGTGTAAACATCACAACTATTTCCGATAAGGAAATGTCTCCAGGTCTTGAGTGCGTGCACTACGGCTGCTAGTTCCAAATCATGCGTGGCATAATTTAACTCATGAGGTCGTAGTTGTCTGGAAGCATAGGCTACAACTTTTCCATCCTGCATAAGTACTCCTCCAAGTCCTTGACGTGAGGCATCACAGTAAACTTGGAAATCCTTCCAATTATCGGGCAAGATCAATACTGGGGCTGTGACCAAACGTTCCTTCAACTCCTGGAAACTGGCTTCACATTCCACAGTCCAAACATACTTGGATTCTTTCTTCAACAACTCTGTCATGGGCTTGGCAACCTTGGAGAAATTCTCAATGAACCTCCGGTAATATCCAGCAAGTCCGAGGAAACTGCGGATCTCCTTAACTGAGGTGGGTGACTTCCACTTGGTGACGGATTCAACCTTAGCGGGGTCTACTGCTATTCCATCTCCGGAAATAACATGTCCAAGGAATCCGACTTCCGTCAGCCAAAATTCACATTTACTGAACTTGGCATATAACTGATGCTCTCTTAGCTTTTCCAGAACTAAACGCAAATGTTCCTTATGCTCGTCCTCATTCTTGGAGAATATCATAATGTCATCGATGAACACCACAACAAACTTGTCTAGGTATTCCATGAATACTTTGTTCATCAAATTCATGAAGTAGGCAGGAGCATTAGTCAATCCAAAAGACATGACCGTATACTCATACAAGCCATACCTCGTGGTGAAAGCTGTTTTGGGTATATCCTGTTCACGAATTTTCAACTGGTGATACCCTGATCGAAGATCGATCTTGGAGAATACTTTGGCTCCTACGAGCTGATCAAACAAATCATTAATCATCGGTAGAGGGTACTTGTTCTTGATAGTCACCTCGTTCAAGGCACGATAGTCAACTACCATTCTCAAAGATTTATCCTTCTTCTCCACCAAAAGTACTGGGGCTCCCCAAGGTGAAGAACTTGGGCGAATATACCCCTTGTCCAATAACTCCTTGATTTGCTTCTTGATTTCCAACAGATCATTTGCGGGCATCCGATAGGGTCTCTTGGAAATTGGGGCTGTCCCTGGCTGTAGCTCTATTAAGAACTCAATCTCCCTATCTGGTGGCATTCCTGGTAATTCTTCCAGAAATACATCTGGAAATTCTTTTACCACAGGTACTTCCTCCTGAACAACTCCTGTGAGAGAATTTAACCGAGCACTCATACGTGTGCGTCGGGATACATACTTAATCCTCTTGTTCTCCGGGGTGGTGAGTGAAACAGACTTGCTAGGGCAATCAAGATTTCCTTCATACTTGGTCATCCAATCCATGCCTAGGATTACATCCAATCCTTGTGACTCTAAGACGATGAGGTCGGTGGGAAAAACATGGTTCCCTATATTGAGTTTCAAGGCATGGCATCCTATCCCTGCCATCATCATACCTCCTGGAGAACTAACCTTAATGGGCTGACTAAGGGTTTTGGTGGGCAAACCATACTTATCCACAACTACCCTTGATATGAATGAATGAGTTGCACCAGAATCAAAAAGTACTGTAACAGGACGTGAATGCAATAAAAACTTACCAACCACAGTCTCGGGCTGATCATAGACTTCTTCCACATCGATGTGATTCACTTGAGCACGGGGAAACGGATTGGGCTTCTTGGCTGCGGAGTTGCCGTTGTTAGTGCCGTTTCCATTGCCTTGCTTACTCTGGGGACACTCAGTAGCATAGTGCCCTGTCTTCTGGCACTTGAAACAGGTAATGTGACTCAGATCCTTCTGAGCAGGAACTTGACGGTGCTGGTTGTTGTTCCCATTCCCATTGTCACTCTTGAAGTTACCATGGTTGAGACGGTTGTTCCCATTTCCTCCATGATGGTGACTTCCATGGTTGTGCACAGCATGAGTGTGCTTTCCAAACTTACCGTTTCCTGATCCGGTATTCCCGGAGTACGGGGAGTAACGAGGCTTCTGATGAGCTCCAGAGTTGAACTTCCCCTGAGTGTACTTCCGCTTGCGGTTCTCAATCTGCTGCTGTTTACCTTCCAGAATAAGTGCCTTATCCACCAGCTCTTGGTAGTTGTTGAAATTAGCCACTACCAGCTGTATGCTCAACTCATCATTGAGTCCTTCCAGAAACTTTTCTTGCTTGGCCGCATCATCGGCCACATCTCCTGGGGCATAACGTGACAATGTGTTGAAGTCGTCCACATATTGGGCCACGGAACGATTACCCTGGCGCAAGTTGCGAAACTCACGCTTCTTCAGACTCATGGCTCCAGCTGAAACATGAGCTGTGCGGAAAGCAAGCTTGAATTGCTCCCAAGTCATATCTGCAATAGGATAAGTGGTGGTGTAATTCTCCCACCATGATGCTGCTGGTCCTTCCAGTTGATGTGCGGCAAATCGCACTTTCTCAGCGTCAGTGCATCCAGCGGTGACAAGTTCTCTCTCCATCTTGCGGAGCCAGTCATCTGCCACAATGGGCTCAGTGCTGCTGGAGAAAGTTGGAGGGTTCAACCTCAGAAAACGGGTGAGATTGTCAGTCTGGGGTGGATGGTGGTTGTTGTTGTTGTTCTGGTTGTTGGTCTGATTCTGAATCAATAGTTGCATCAGTGCATTCTGCTGCTGAAGGAGTTGAGTGAGTTCTGGCGGAAAAGTGAAATCGGTCTCACGTCGTGGAGGCATCTTGCTGTTTTCAGAGGGATGAGAATTAGAATAGAACAAGGGTCTAGAAGAAATTCACTACCCATATGCAATGCAACAAACATATCACACCAAACACTCATTCATTTATTCAATCAATGTCAAACATCGGGAATACAAATCTCAAACAACTAAGCATCGACCTACGCTTTAATGACGAAAATAAAAGATACATGGAGGGCATAACTAATGTTTTTCCTCAGAAGTGCATAGTCGTAGGTCCTCCGGTGGTGCTTTCCTCATAGTCTTCATCGTCGCTGATGAAGGGTGCCATGTCTCCTTCGGGGTGAAGGTTTTCCCCCATGTCTAGCTGCTCCTCCAGAGTGGCGATGCGTGCATTCTGCTCATCAATCCTCTCTAGGAAGTCCTTCACTTCATGCTCGTGTTCATAGTTGGCCTCTCGCAGATCAGCTTCAAGGTCCAGCTCACGGTTCATCAGATTCTTGATAGTCTTCGTGTCAGCACGAACTCGAAGCTCCAGAGTCTTGATGTGAGTCTCCAGGGTCTGGATATAGGAGATAGTGGTGTCTGCAGTGGGATTGGTGATGATGTTGCCATGGGCATCTCTGCGGCAAACCATGCTGAGTCCTGGTGAAATGGTTCCACCTCTGTATTCCTCCTGAATACGTCCAAGGGCACGATGAATGGCCATGTCTCTCCCAAGTATCCAACTGGGTGCCACGAACTTGAGATCTATGGGTTCCTTCCGATTCCCAAAGGTCTTCCCTGGAATATGCACCTCGATCCTGTAGCGTCCATCTTGGGGAAATGACATGATAGGAATCCCGGTGATGCTCGGCAAAGCAATCCTTACGTCCTTGACGATCCTCATCAGCTCCTTACCAAAGGGCATCGTTGCGTCAGGCTGGCAAAACTCCGTGATCAACACTGGGATGAAGGTGGCCATCTATAAATTTTGAAATAATCGGAGAGGAGTCAGAAACGAATAGATGAGAGTATAAGATATTTAAAGACAAAGAGAAACAATCCTAAGGCTTTCCAATCCTAGAGGTTACGTCCTACAGTCAGCGTGTGCTCTGATACCATTTCTGTAGCGACCCGACCTGAAAGGCCAAGTCTCCGGTGTTTTCCGTACCATCCCAAGATCATGCTGGTACACACACGGTACATCAATGTATATATCAAAGGGAAATCACACAGCATAATATTAATCGCAATCTCATATAGAGTCCTTTATTTCAATAAAAATTACAATAAAGTGGCTAAAGGCCAACTCATGAGAATATCTAAATCTTGCGGAAGCGTCGAAGGTAGATGAGTCCATCTGACTCCAAGGGCATCTCACTGAGCATAGAACGCGTCCTCACTCCTGGTCGGAAAAATACTCTGCAACATGATACGTTGCAGCCGTGTAGGTCAGCAAATGGAATATGCCGGCAAAGTCACAAGAGAGGGGTGAAAATAATCAGCTAGTCTATATGCTTATATGGCAGGTGGTGGTGTAAGTTTTGCGTAAAGCCAAGTTTTTCCTACATCGAAGGGGGTTAAGCAAAATATTACTAAGTTGGTTGATTAATGAGATGGTTCCACCAACCAATTCTCATACCCAAAATTATTAAATACCCACATCATCATATTATTTGTGTTGAGAGTTCCGGAAGTTCCAATTCCTTTGGCTCAAGTCGTCCATGACCGTGGACACGGCTAATCGATTAGGTTTGAAAATACTCTGCAGAGTTTTGCACACATTCCCCACAAGATTTGGTCGCCTCCGTTTGATTTCTCGCACTTCCAGGTGTTTGAGAAACGGATGACCAAAACATGGTCTTCCAAAGGGTTTCCCTGCGACTCTGACGGTGCCCATCCTTTCCTACCGTTCTTCTACCTCTCGTAGCACCGCCTGTCCAGAGTCACCACGATATCCAACCAAGCCAGAGCCCATAATGACTTGTGGCTGTGCAGGTAAGCCTTGGGTCTTGAAGCACCCATCCATCCCTTTGTGCCTGGGTGGACCTTTCCGCGTGAATACTGGCCATCTCCAGCATCACCTAGGCTAACCACTGGTTTCTCCAGGGTGCCGTTCAACCATCATCCACCCAGAGGTATGTTGAAAACTTGGAGTATTGAAATCTTGATCATTATGTAGGTCTTGAAATTATTAACTCTCTCAACTCTCATGAATCACACAACCAACCCCGTCTACTAATAGCATAGCAAAAGGTAAAACAACGTTTCCCGGGGCCAATGTTGTCAAAGGGGGTTGAGAGAGGTATCTACCACATGATACTACTACAATGTAACCAAGTTTCCAACTAACCTATCTTGCATGCAACTGGGGAGATGGTAGAACTAATGCATATAAAACATGGGTAAAACATGATCAAAGTGACTTGCCTGATTGATGATCTTCGTACGTGAGTGACTCTAAGTAACAAGCTTCGCACTCCGGATAATCTACGAAACAAACAATGCACTCAAATAAGCATACAACCAAAATAAGTACTCATAACATTCAGCAAAGAAGTACTAAACAAACAAGGCAAACAATGCACAAAAGTCTCTAGCAAGAAAAACACACAAAGTTTTGTTTTCCAAAAGGTGAGGGATGAAAACACTACTGACATAATAAAACTATTTTGAAATGACAAGACAATTGTTGTCAGCAGAGAAACAATAGCATATTTTATTAATAAACAGAATATAATCAATTTAAGTTTGTTGGGAAAACTTTAGTAGGGTTTATACAAGTTTGTGATAAACACTATATGAATCAACTATAGTTATATTAACAAAAAAGAATGAAAACTAAACTTATTATTTTGTTAACAAAACATGTTCTTACAGAAAATAACTTACAAATAAATTTGTCTTAGAAAACAGAATTAATTATACAAAACTTATTTGAAAACAAAACTATTACTAGTTAGTTGTTTTAATCAAATTATGCCTATTTGAAAAGAAGTTGTGATTCGTATGTTAAATGAAATTAAACTAGGCAAATTTATATTTTTATTAACAGTAAGTGAAAACACTAAATGTTTACTAACAGAACCTAATAAACAAATAAAACCAAATTCTAAATCAAACTAATCAAAATTAAGTTTATAAAACTATATTATAATAATAAGCAGATTCTGTTTATAGCTAAAACACTATTAAAAATCATCCTAAAAATCCTCAAACTAAACATGGAGATAGTCCTAACCAATATCTAACAGTGACAAAAAGAATCATATCAAAATCTATTTTCAAACTCTAGTTATTCAGATTTGAAGATTTTGAGCAAATTTGATTAAATTCAAATTGTATAGTTCAAATTTGAAATTTAAAAGTACAGGGTGAAACTACATGAAAAATGTGAGCTATTGCAAAAAGAATCAACTCAAAACACTAAACTGATTAAAAGATATAGCTAAAACAAATTTGGAATACATTCTGTTTTCTGAAAAATAAAACTGAAAAAAAAACTAACGAACGGTCGACTAGGGTGACGTGGCGACCTGTGAGTGGCTGAGGTGGGTGTCCGAGCGGTGCTTCGGGCGGTCAACCGATCCTAAACAGAAAACGGTTCGGGAATAAGTGACTTCTAATCTGAGCCGTTGGGTTTGGATCGGAGGGAGGGAAATGCTCACGGTGTAAAGGTCGCCGGCGTGGGGAAACTCCGGCGAGTCCGGAAGTGGTGAACACGACGGCGAGGCGTTCCGGTGGTCGGGGAGGACGAGGAAGTGGTCCGGGCGACGGCGACAGTTCTCCGGAGTCGATTGGTGGCGACAGCGAGGCGAATGGTGGTCGGGGGTGGTGGCTACGGTCGACGGCGACTTCCGGTGGTGGTGGAACTCCGACGAGCAATCGACGGCGTCTCGGTGAGAGAGAGAAGGGGGCTCGGGGGGGAAATGGATGCGGGGCAGTGGGGCTCTTATATAGGCGCTCGGGGGGTGCGGGAGGAGAGAGGGGAGAGATCCGGTGAGGGGGGGGAGCGACCGGCGTCGGGTCCGGCGCGCGCGGGGGAGGGAGAAGACGACGACCGAGCGAGGGAAACGGTCGGATGAGTGGGGTCCAGCGTCAGAGAGAAAAAAGGGCGTCCGTTGCGCGCGGTCGGCCGGCTCGTAGTTATTGCGCGAATAAAACCTGTGGGCCGGCCCATTTAATACCGGAAACGGTTACCGTTACTGTTTAATAATTTCCAGAGACATTCAAAAACTTTTAAAGCATTCAAATCGTCTCTAAATATAGGGGCATTATATATCAGAATTAACAGAATAATAAATACTATTTAATGAACATTTCTATTATGTCATTTGAACACTTTGAAAAAAATATTATTTTCAAAAATTGCCTAATTGTTTTTAGATCCTTTTTTGCAAATATTTTCAAAATAACCCCTGGTTATTTTGTTCAAATAATTCACCAATTAGACCCTGGTGTGGAGTGTCATGTTACTCCTCTCTTATTTTGAACCTTTAACCAAAATTTCAAATAGGGAAAGCAACATAGGGAAAAGTAGAAAGGACTTTCAGAAAAATCAGAAATGGCATTTCAACTAACACATAAAATCAAGCAATGGTGATGATAGATGCATAGCTATATTCATAACATTCCAAAATGGAATTTTGGGATGTTACACTCCTCTCTTATTTGAACTTTTAACCAAAATTTCAAATAGGTGAAAGCAACTTAGGGAAAATAGAAAGGACTTTCAGAAAGTCAGAAAAGGCATTTCAACTATTTCATAAAATCAAGCAATGATGATGATGGATGCATAGCTATATTCATAACATTCCAAAATGAAATTTTGGGATGTTACAAACCTACCCACCTTAAGATGAATCTCGCCCTCGAGATTCGGGTTGGCTAGAAAATAGGTGCGGATGGTCTCTACGAAGATCTTCTTCGCGTTCCCAGGTGGCTTCTTCCTCAGTGTGGTGACTCCACAAAACTTTGCAGAACTTGATGATCTTGCTGCGGGTAACTCTGTTGGCAGTCTCGAGGATTCTGACAGGCTTCTCCTCGTAAGTCAGGTCATTGTCAAGCTGTATGGCCTCTAGGGGCACTGTATCTCTCAAAGGAATATCAGCCATCTCAGCATGGCATTTCTTCAGCTGGGACACATGAAAAACATCATGAACTCCGGATAATCCTTCCGGCAATTCCAGCTTGTATGCAACTTCGCCTCTACGTTCAAGAACTTTGTAGGGGCCTATGAACCTGGGTGCTAATTTTCCTTTAACACCAAATCTCTTGATTCCTCGAAGCGGGGATACACGAAGATATGCTCGGTCTCCCACTTCATATGTCGCTTCTTTACGTTTGCTGTCAGCATAACTCTTCTATCGAGATTGAGCTATCTTGAGTCTGTCACGAATCAGCTTGACTTTCTCTGCAGAATCTCGGATAAGGTCGGGACCAAAAAGTTGTCGGTCTCCAACACCATCCCACGTCAGTGGTGTTCTGCACCTCCTTCCGTATAAAGCTTCGAAAGGGGCCATCTTTAGACTGGTCTGATAACTGTTGTTGTATGAGAATTCTGCATAAGGCAAGTTGTCATCCCAACTAGATCCATAATCTAGCGCACAAGCTCTCAACATGTCTTCCAGAATCTGGTTGACTCTCTCAGTCTGTCCATCTGTCTGTGGATGAAAGGCTGTACTGAACTCTAGCCTTGTACCCAAAGTTTCATGTAACCGATGCCAAAACTTTGAGGTAAACTGTGTTCCTCTATCTAACACGATACTCCTCGGAACTCCATGCAGACATACGATTCTGGTCATATATATCTTGGCTAGCTTAGCACTGGTATAGGTGGTCTTTATCGGAATAAAGTGAGCCACCTTGGTCAAGCGATCAACCACTACCCAGATGGAATCATAACCTGAACGGGTCCTGGGCAATCCTGTGATGAAGTCCATACCAAGCTTTTCCCATTTCCACTCGGGTATCGGCAGAGGTTGTAGTAACCCTGCTCGTTTCTGATGTTCTGCCTTTACTCGCTGACAAACATCACATATTGCAACATGTTCCGCAATATCTTTCTTCATACCTGTCCACCAATAACTTTCCTTTAAATCCAGATACATCTTGGTATTGCCTAGGTGTATCGAGTAAGGTGAATCGTGGGCTTCCTGGAGTATCAACTTCCTGAGCTCTGGGTCATTGGGCACATAGATTCGGTTCTCAAACCACAAAGTTCCGTGTTCATCCTCACGAAAACCTTTAGCTTTACCATCTTCCATTCTCTGCTTTATCTCAGCTATCTCCTTGTCCGATTTCTGGGCTTCTCGAATTCTTTCGGTCAAGGTGGACTGAATTTCCAGTGTAGCAACATATCCTCTTGGAACTATCTCTAGCTTGAGCTCTCTGAGATCATCGACCAACTCCTGGGGTAATCCTCCCGCTGTGAGTGTGTTCACATAAGTTTTCCGACTCAAGGCATCGGCTACAACATTAGCCTTACCTGGATGGTAGTGTAATCTCATGTCACAGTCCTTGATTAACTCTAACCATCGTCTCTGTCTGAGGTTCAACTCTTTCTGCGTGAAGATATACTTCAGGCTCTTATGGTCGGTGTAAACATCACAACTATTTCCGATAAGGAAATGTCTCCAAGTCTTGAGTGCGTGCACTACGGCTACTAATTCCAAGTCATGAGTGGCATAATTTAACTCATGAGGTCGTAGTTGTCGGGATGCATAGGCTACAACTTTTCCATCCTGCATAATTACTCCTCCAAGTCCTTGACGTGAAGCATCACAAGAAACCTGGAAATCCTTCCGAATATCGGGCAAGATCAATACTGGGGCTGTGACCAAACGTTCCTTTAACTCCTGGAAACTGGCTTCACATTCCACAGTCCAAACATACTTGGATTCTTTCTTCAACAACTCTGTCATGGGCTTGGCAATCTTTGAGAAATTCTCAATGAATCTCCGGTAATATCCGGCAAGTCCGAGGAAACTGCGGATCTCCTTAACTGAGGTAGGGGACTTCCACTCGGTGACGGCTTCAACCTTAGCAGGGTCCACTGCTATTCCATCTCCGGAAATAACATGTCCAAGGAATCCGACTTCCGTCAGCCAAAATTCACATTTGCTGAACTTGGCATATAGTTGATGCTCTCTCAGCTTCTCCAGAACTAAACGCAAATGTTCCTTATGCTCTTCCTCGTTCTTGGAGAATATCAGAATGTCATCGATGAACACCACAACAAACTTGTCTAGGTATTCCATGAATACTTTGTTCATCAAATTCATGAAGTAGGCAGGAGCATTAGTCAATCCAAAAGACATGACCGTATACTCATACAAGCCATACCTCGTGGTGAAAGCTGTTTTGGGTATATCCTATTCACGAATTTTCAACTGGTGATACCCTGATCGAAGATCGATCTTGGAGAATACTTTGGCTCCTACTAGCTGATCAAACAAATCATTAATCATCGGCAGAGGATACTTGTTCTTGATAGTCACCTCGTTCAAGGCACGATAGTCAACTACCATTCTCAAGGTTTATCCTTCTTCTCCACCAAAAGAACTGGGGCTCCCCAAGGTGAAGAACTTGGGCGAATATACCCCTTGTCCAATAACTCCTTAATTTGCTTCTTGATTTCCAACAGATCATTTGCGGGCATCCGATAGGGTCTCTTGGAAATTGGTGCTGTCCCTGGCTGTAGCTCTATTAGGAACTCAATTTCCCTATCTGGTGGCATTCCTGGTAATTCTTCCGGAAATACATCCAGATAATCTTTTACCACAGGTACTTCCTCCTGAACAACTCCTGTGAGTGCATTTAATCGAGCACTCATCCGTGTGCGTCGGGATACATACTTAATCCTCTTGTTCTCCGGGGTGGTGAGTGAAACAGACTTGCTGAGGCAATCAAGATTTCCTTCATACTTGGTCATCCAATCCATGCCTAGGATTACATCCAATCCCTGGGATTCTAAGACAATGAGGTCGGTGGGAAAAACATGATTTCCTATATTGAGTTTCAAGGCATGGCATCCTATCCCTGCCATCATCATACCTCCTGGGGAACTGACCTTAATGGGCTGACTAAGGGTTTTGGTGGGCAAGCCATACTTATCCACAACTACCCTTGATATGAATGAATGAGTTGCACCGGAATCAAAAAGTACTGGAAGTGGACGTGAATGCAATAAAAACTTACCAACCACAGTCTCAGGTTGATCATAAACTTCTTCCACGTCGAGGTGGTTCACCTGGGCACGAGAAAAAGGGTTTGGCTTCTTGGCTGCGGAGTTGTCGTTTCCATTTCCCTGCTTGCTCTGGGGACACTCAGTAGCATAGTGCCCTATCTTCTGACACTTGAAACAGGTAATGTGACTCAGATCCTTCTGAGCAGGAGCGTGACGGTGCTGGTTGTTGTTCCCATTGTCAGTCTTGAAGTTGCCATGGTTGGGACGGGCATTCCCATTTCCTCCATGGTTGTGGCTTCCATGGTTGTGCACAGCATGAGTGTGTCTTCCAAACTTACAGGTCCCTGATCCGGTATTCCCTGAGTACGGGGAGTAGCGGGGCTTATGATGAGCTCCAGAGTTGAACTTCCCCTAAGTGTACTTCCGCTTGCGGTTTTCAATCTGCTGTTGTTTACCTTCCAAAATGAGGGCCTTATCCACCAGCTCTTGGTAGTTGTTGAAATTAGCCACTACCAGCTGCATGCTCAACTCGTCGTTGAGTCCTTCCAGAAACTTTTCTTGCTTGGCCGCATCATCGGCCACGTCTCCTGGTGCATAACGTGCCAATGTGTTGAACTCTTCCACATATTGGGCCACGGAGCGATTACCCTGGCGCAAGTTGCGAAACTCGCGCTTCTTTAGACTCATGGCTCCAGCTGAGACATGAGCGGTGCGGAAAGCAAGCTTGAACTGCTCCCAAGTCACATCTGCAATAGGATAAGTGGTGGTGTAATTCTCCCACCATGATGCTGCTGGTCCTTCCAATTGATGTGCGGCAAATCGCACTTTCTCAGCGTCAGTGCATCCAGCGGTGATGAGCTCTCTTTCCATCTTGCGGAGCCAGTCATCTGCCACAATGGGCTCAGTGCTGCTGGAGAAAGTTGGAGGGTTCAACCTCAGAAAACGGGTGAGATTGTCAGTGTGGGGTGGATGTTGGTGGTTGTTGGTCCGATTCTGAATCAATAACTGCATCAGTGCATTCTGCTGCTGAAGGAGTTGAGTGAGTTCCAGCGGAAAAGTGAAATCGGTCTCACGTCGTGGAGGCATCTTGCTGTTTTCAGAGGGGTGAGAATTAGAATAGAACAAGGGCCTAAAAGGAGAAATTCACTACCCATATGCAATGCAACAAACATATCACACCAAACACTCATTCATTTATTCAATCAATGTCAAACATCGGCAATACAAGTCTCAATCAAACTACACATCGACCTATGCTCTTAACGTTGAAAATAAAAGATACATGGAGGGCATAACTAAGGTTCTCCTCAAAAGTGCATAGTCGTAGGTCCTCCGGTGGTGCTTTCCTCATAGTCATCATCGTCGCTGATGAAGGGTGCCATGTCTCCTTCGGGATGAAGGTTTTTCCCCATGTCTAGCTGCTCCTCCAGAGTTGCGATGCGTGCATTCTGCTCATCAATCCTCTCTAGGAAGTCCTTCACTTCATGCTCGTGTTCATAGTTGGCCTCTCGCAGATCAGCTTCAAGGTCCAGCTCGCAGTTCATCAGATTCTTGATTGTCTTCGTATCAGCACGAACATGAAGCTCCAGAGTCCTGATGTGAGTCTCCAGGGTCTGGATATATGATATGGTAGAGTCTCCAGTGGGGTTGGTGATGATGTTGCCATGGGCATCTCTGCGGCAAACCATACTGAGTCCTGGTGAAATGGTTCCACCTCTGTATTCCTCCTGAATACGTCCAAGGGCACGATGAATGGCCATGTCTCTTCCAAGTATCCAGCTGGGTGCCACGAACTTGAGGTCGATGGGTTTCTTCCGATTCCCAAAGGTCTTCCCAGGAATATGCACCTCGATCCTGTAGCGTCCATCTTGTGGAAATGACATGATAGGAATCCCGGTGATGCTCGGCAATGCAATCCTTACGTCCTTGACGATCCTCATCAGCTCCTTACCAAAGGGCATCGTTGCGTCAGGCTGGCAAAACTCCGTGATCAACACTGGGATGAAGGTGGCCATCTATAAATTTTGAAATAATCGGAGAGGAGTCAGAAACGAATAGATGAGAGTATAAGATATTTAAAGACAAAGAGAAACAATCCTAAGGCTTTCCAATTCTAGAGGTTACGTCCTACGGTCAACGTGTGCTCTGATACCATTTCTGTAGGGACCCGACCTGAAAGGTCAAGTCTCCGGTGTTTCCGTACCATCCCAAGATCATGCTGGTACACACACGGTACATCAATGTATATATCAAAGGGAAATCACACAGCATTATATTACAATAAAGATTACAATAAAGTGGCCAAAGGCCAACTCATGAGAATATCTAAATCTTGCGGAAGCGTCGAAGGTAGATGAGTCCATCTGACTCCAAGGACATCTCACTGAGCATAGAACGTGTCCTCACTCCTGGTCGGAAAAGTACTCTGCAACATGATACGTTGCAGCCGTGTAGGTCAGCATATGGAATATGCCAGCAAAGTCACAAGAGAGGGGTTAAAAGTTAAACATCTAGTCTATATGCATATATGGCAGGTGGGGGTAAGTTTTTGCGTAAAGCCAAGTTTTTCCTACATCAAGGGAGGGGCTAAGCAAAATATTACTAAGTTGGTTGATTAATGAGATGGTTCCACCAACCAATTCTCATACCCAAAATTATTAAATACCCACATCATCATATTAATTGTGTTGGGAGTTCCAGAAGTTTCAATTCCTTTGGCTCAAGTCGTCCATGACCGTGGACACGGCTAATCGATTAGGTTTTGAATACTCTGCAGAGTTTTGCACACGTTCCCCACAAGATTTTGTCGCCTCCGTTTGATTTCTCGCACTTCAGGGTGTTTGAGAAACGCATGACCAAAACATGGTCTTCCAAAGGGTTTCCCTGCGACTCTGTCGGTGCCCATCCTTTCCTACCGTTCTTCTACCTCTCGTAGCACCGCCTGTCCAGGGTCACCACGGTATCCAACCAAGCCAGAGCCCATAATGACTTGTGGCTGTGCAAGTAAGCCCTGGGTTTTAAAGCATCCATCCATCTCTTTGTGCCTGGGTGGACCTTTCCGCGTGAATACTGGCCATCTCCAGCATCACCTAGGCAAATCCACTGGTTTCTCCAGGGTGCCGTTCAACCATCATCCACCCAGAGGTATGTTGAAAACTCGGAGTCTTAAATCTTGATCTTTATGTAGGTCTTGAAATTATTAACTCTCTCAACTCCCATGAATCACACAACCAACCCCGTCTACTAATAGCATAGCAAAAGTAAAACAACGTTTCCCGGGGCCAAAGTTGTCAAAGAGGGTTGAGAGGGCTACCTACCACATGATACTACTACAATGTAACCAAGTTTCCAACTAACCTATCTTGCATGCAATTGGGGAGATGGTAGAACTAATGCATATAAAACATGGGTAAACATGGTCAAAGTGACTTGCCTGATTGATGATCTTCGTACGTGAGTGACTCTAAGTAACAAGCTTCGCACTCCGGATAATCTAACGAAGCAAACAAGCACTCAATAAGCATACAACAAAATATTGTAACTCGCAAACATCAACCAAGAACTAGTAAACAATCAAGACAAAACAATGCACAAATCTCAAGTACGAAGATGCCCATATTGGTTCCTACATATTCTACGAAGATCTTTATCGGTCAAAACTCTATGTCAAGGATTCAGTTAATCCCGTATGATGTTCCCTTTGTTCTTCGGTATGTTACTTGCCCGAGATTCGATCGTTGATGTCTCCATACCTAGTTCAACCTCGTTATCGGCAAGTCTCTTTACTCATTCCGTAATACAAGATCCCGTAACTAACACTTAGTCACATTGGTTGCAAGGCTTATTATGATGTTGTATTACCGAGTCTCTTTACCTCTTTGTCACACGGAGTAACAAATTCCAGTCTTGATCCATGCCAACTCAACAGACACCCTCGGAGATACCTGTATAGCACCTTTATAGTCACCCAGTTACGTTGCGACGTTCGATACACACAAGGCACTCCTCCGGTATCCGTGATTTGCATGATCTCATGGTCATAGGAACATATACTTGACATGCAGAAAACAGTAGCAATAAACTGACACGGTTATATGCTACATTTGTAGTTTGTGTCTTGTCCATCACATCATTCTCCTAATGATGTGATCCCGTTATCAAATGACATCTCATGCCAATGGCTAGGAAACCTTGTCCATGTTTGATCAATGAGCTAGTTGACCAGAGGCATACTAGGGACAAAGTGTTGTCTATTTACCCACACATGTAATGTGTTTCCAATTAATACAATTATAGCATGGATAATAAAAAATTATCATGAACAAGGAAATATAATAATAAACACTTTATTTATTGCCTCTAGGGCATATTTCCAACAGATACCAAGGTAGGTGGTGAAGTCATTGAGCAATTGTTGGTGTCGAGCTCGTGAACTTCACATATGTTCTTTGTTGGACACCTTGATGTTGGCGTCATTATTTCTTCGTGTCTTTGATGGTGTCTATGCCAATGAGATCTTGCCGGAGATGATAGCTCGGGAGTATGTGCACTTGAGCGTCTTCTCGAAGATCGGGAAGACCTCTTGCGGTTCTTGATGAGGACCTTGAGCTCCTCCATTTGAGCATCTATCTTTGCGTCTATGAAGTTCTTCATGGCATCGAGATTGTCATCATGGTGGTAGAATGAAGGAGATGTGTCATCCCTATCCATGGAAGCACTCGAGAAGGTGTGAGAACGAGATGGAATGAGCATACCAAAGTTACCTCTTTCTGAAGTTGTAGATGGATCTCGAAAGACCACAACATATACAACAAAAAGAGTGCACTTGGTGAAAGACCTTGTCCAATTGTCATAGCCTACACAAATGGCTTATAGTGGAGCTCGGTGGGGTTAGTGGCACAAAATCATGCAAGATGAAGTCCAAGATAATGTAAATGTTGAAATAAATCCAATGGACTCAAAATGGAAAGCAAGTGCTCACAAAAATAGAGGTGAGCAAAAGAGAAACACACGTGGTGGGATAATGGGGCTTGTGCAACTATAGGGATGAGCAATAAAAAATTGCCTAATGAAGACTAAGCTCGCGTTGCACAAACACAAGGAGAGACGCTAGCTTGATTGCATGTTTGGGCATGGTTCACCACTTGTCACCAATCCTATTCATGCAAGCAAAACGTTTCCTAGTCCATGTATCCTCGTGCATAAGTATCTCTTTGTATGCTCAATTCTATGCTTATAAGCATTTGATCTTTCTTTCTTGCTTAGATTTTTTTTACTCTCTTCTCTTCCTTTCCACTATTATTATTGAGACTCAACCAACTATATGAGAAAAGTATCACACAATATGCACGGGAGCAGGCAATTGCACTATATGATATTTCAAATGTTGCAACAATATTATATTGTATCACTATGGTGCACAAGTTTACACGAAGCCCGACAATACTTGGATAGCTAGTCTCAATAGGTATGAAGGTATTCGCAAAAATGGTGTGGCTATCAAGGTGTAATGGAAAGTAAGGAAAATATTATGATGGAAAGGATACCTTCGTCACACTTAACCTTTCACGAAATCGGGAGTAACCGGCCTTGCTTCTGATTGAAGATGCTCTCAAAGGATGGATGGTCGTCGTCGATGTCGAACATCAATAGTCGATGTAGATAATGGACCGGTACAAGTCGTCAGTGGTTGATGATGAAGTAACCGTCCCTAAGTATCCAAAATACCATAGAAGACTCAAATCACAACTCAAGCAACCACAAATACAATGGGAACCAAAATGGGTTAGGTTGCGGAAGTCTATGGTGGTAATGCGGATGATATGATGGAGGGCCTAGGCAAAGTTGCCAAAATTCAAAATAATTGATGGTGCCAAATAGTTTTGTAAGTATTTTTGTGGGATGGAGCATGTCAATAGCTATAAAACGAGCTAAAGAACGTCAAAATGGCAAAAACAAAATTCCAACCGAGTCAGTTTCTACACGTGTCGGACGTCCGAGAAGTGTCGGATGTCCGGAGGCCCGACGTCCGGAAGGTACGGAAATCCAAGATTTTGATGTTGTTTAGGTGTTCCGGACATCCGTAAATGGTCGCACTTCCGGTGCTTCGGATGGGTCCAGACATTCGTAAACAGTCGGTCATCCGGTGGGTCGGGGTCAACGCGACATTTGAGATCCGGAACACGATTTTGGGCAGAAATTGATGGTTTTGGGATCAAAATTTAAGGGGAAACAAAAAATTTGGGCTAGGGAATGCCAAGGGGGGTAGATCCACTTGCCAAACACAAAATCCATGGATCAAAATCAACAAAAACTCACAAGAACAACAAATCACAAGGAAATTTTTTGTTGGGGCTCTTTTTGTGGAGATTGTCGAAATTGAGAAGAAAAATTCAAACTAAAGCAAGAAAAGTGGAGGGTAGGGTTTCCAAATTCGTGGCAACGTGGCTCTTGATACCACTATGATACGGGGCAAACCCGAGGATGGCCCGATCTTCACGAAATGGAGGTGGATTCGAGGATGAACACGAAGAACATGGGAGGGACATGGAGAAATCAAAAGGGAAAACACTCAATTGGACAGGATCCACACGAATTAATCCCCAAATCACAAGCAACATATGAGGTGCATCAAGATCCAAGAACAACAATGGAAGTACGAATACATGGGTAATTCATCCAAATCTCTAGAAGTGATGGACCTGGAAATCCGTAGAAGGATCTTCCCTCGAAAGGGGTCTTAACATCGTCTAGGGATCTTCTCCAGTGGAGGCCTCGATCTCCATGAGAGAAATAGAGGAAGGATCAAAGCTTAACTATGAATGATCTATCACTTGCTAACCCTAGAAGTGAGGTGGGGGAGAGTATATATAGTCTCAGGCAAATGGAAGGGTACATGGGACAAGGCCCGAGTGGTTGTGCGTAGATAGGGGCCGGTTGACCGGAGGTTGTCGGACGTCCGATGGCCCATGGAGGTCGGGACGTCCGGAGGAGGACAAACTTCTGAGGATTCAGCGCAGGTGTGTAGCTGTTGGATTTCTGAAGCATGTCGGACATCTGGGGCTCAGTCGCCCAGAGAGGCTCGTTCATCCGGAGGCTGGGATGTGTCAGACGTCCGGGCGGAGTCGATCGTCCGACCGCTGGAGTCTGTTAGACGTACGGAAGACATCGTTCGTCCGATCATTGTAGACTCCCCAACTCCATCTTCTTCTGTCTTCGCTTCCACGCTTCCTTTGCGCATGGAGTAGTTGTTTCTTGGCGCTTGGATTCCTCCTCGTCATCTGTCCAGGTCAGACAATATCAATGTATGCACACGGAAGGAGTGTCAAGTAGTATACCATCCTCGAAGGGGTCAAGTGAATATGTGTAAAGGAGATGATTCACCTTTATGTATGTGGAGTGGATGCCGCACGTGTCACTTTCCAAACGGACTCTTGCCATGGTGATGTCCGTAGGATGCTCCGCATCACAATTGTATTTGGCACACTGTGCAAGCGTATAATTTCACGAAAGAACAAATCTGCAACATTAGTAGCGGCATCACTTTTATGACATGGTATAAAGCATGCCATTATTGAAAATCTATCCATGACAAAAAATATGCTATCCATCAATTCTTTGTTCGAGGTAAACATAAAACAAAGTCCATGGATATATCCTCCCAAGGAACACTAGCTACAGGCAAAGGCATATATAAACCATGAGGATTGAGTCGTGACTTAGCTTTTTGACATGTAGTGCAGCGAGCAACAAAACGCTCAAAATCCTGTCTCATCTTTGGCTAAAAGAAATGTGTAGCAAGTACGTCCTCCGTCTTCTTCATGCCAAAGTGTCTTATTAATCCTCCTCCATTTGCCACCTTCAACAATAAAAGCCGAACAGAATGCATAGCTTGTTAGCAAGGAACACAAATCCATCATTAATGACGAACTTGTTCCATGTCCACCCTTCTTTACAATTTTGCAACACATCTTCAAATTCAGCATCATGCACATATTGATCTTTAATGGTCTCCAAACCAAATATTTTAAAGTGAAGTTTTGAAAGCATACTATAACAATGAGACAATGCATCAGCAGTAACACTCAACATCCCTTCTCATATTTGGCCAAAAAATGTGTAGCAAGTACGTCCTCTGTCTTCTTCATGCGAAAGTGTCCTATTAATCCTCCTCCATGCGCTCCTATAACAACAAAAGACAAACGGAACTAGATGGAATGCATAGCTTGTTATCATGGAACACAAATCCATGATTAATTATGAAGTAGTTCCATGTCCTCCCTTCTTTACAATTTTGTAACACATCTTGAAATTCAGCATCATGCACATATTGATCTTTGATGGTCTAGAAACCAAATATTTTAAAGTGAAGTTGTGAAAGAATACTATAACGACGAGACATTGCATCAGCAATAACATTTTCTTTACCTTTCTTGTGTTAATGACATAACAGAAAGTCTCACTGAATTCAACCCATTTAGCATATCCAGGGTTCAATTTTGCTTGACTTTTAATATGTTTCAAAGATTCATGATCATAATGTATAACAAATTTTTTGGGCCATAAATAATGTTTCAACGTTTCCAAAGTCCGAACAAGATCATATAATTCCTTATCATAAGTAGAATAGTTCAGACTATGCCCACTCAATATTTCAAAAAAGTACACAACAGGTTTAGCATCTTGTAATAATGCTCCTCCTAATCTAATTCCACAATCATCACATTCAAGCTCGAAAGTCTTATTAAAATTAGGAAGTTGGAGTAAAGGATCATGTGTTAACTTATCTTTCAATACCGTAAAGGCTTCTTCTTGTGCGGTACGCCAAGCAAAAGGCACGTCCTTCTTTGTAAGTTGATTGAAAGGCGACACAATGGTGCTGAAATCACTCAGAAAACTCTTATAAAAAACAACGAGGCCATGAAAACTCCTCACTTGTGAGACCATTTTGGGCTGTGGCCAACTCCCAATAGCTTCAATCCCGACTTTACGAACTTCAATTCCCTATGGAGTAACAACATAGCCAAGAAAGGATATGCGGTCGGTGCAAAAGGGGCACTTCCCAAGGTTACCAAACAAACGTGCATCACGTAAAGAAATAAAAACAGCACGTAAATGTTCCAATTGTTCCTCCAAAGATCTACTATAAATCTATATATCATCAAAATAGATAACCACAAATCACCCAATGAAAGCACGTAGAACCTCATTCATTAATCTCATGAAAGTACTAGGTGCATTAGTTAACTTTGGAGAGAATTGTAGAGCCACTTAATTCAGCAAGCATATCATCTAGCCTACGAAGACGATGACAATAACGAATAGAAATATTCTAATTCCTCTATAATGAATGCACATACGCGATATCCCATCCTTTCTAGGCACTAAAATAATAGGAACAACACAAGGACTATGGGATTCGCGTATATAACCTTTGTTGAGTAGCTCATGTACTTGACTCATAATCTCCTTCATCTACTCTGGATTGATATGGTATGACGCATGGTTGGGTAGCATTGCACCGGGAATTAAGTCAATCTGATGCTCAATCCCTCGAATTGGTTGTAATCCTGATGGCATGTCTTGGGGAAAGACGTCGGCAAACTCCTGCAAGATGTTAGTGACTGTTGGAAATATGCCCTAGAGGCAATAATAAATTATTTATTATCATATTTCCTTGTTCATGATAATCGTTTATTATCCATGCTATAATTGTATTGATCGGAGACTTAGATGCTTGTGTGGATACATAGACAAAACCATGTCCCTAGTATGCCTCTAATAGACTAGCTCGTTGATCAAAGATGGTTAAGGTTTCCTAGCCATGGACACGAGATGTCATTTTATAACATCATTAGGAGAATGGTGTGATAGACAAGACCCAAACTACAAACGTAGCATATGATTGTATCAATTTAATGCTACTG